>CM060368.1:173938012-175312387 GCA_030545235.1 Helianthus tuberosus
CGGTCTTCCTGATCAGCAACATACCCCGAGAGGGCAGGCTGTGATGATGTACCTTCACTCTTAGGTGAATCAACTAACTGACGATTCACGTCTGATGGCCCTTGATCACTCATACTGAAAACTAATAGATAGTCAAATAACACATAACCAATAATTATAGTTATGCACGTATTTCCGTAATTATTTCCTAACACAAAATTTAGAATTTAAGTGTCAGCAGAACACTTCTTTGGCTAAGACCAGTGGCTAGGCTCTGATACCACCTTCTGTCACAACCCCCGATCCCTGTTCCCCGAGAACGGGCGGACGTGATCACAGAGTTTGGTGGTATCAGGTTTGTATTTATTTACATCAGGACCGTAGTTAGGAAATGTTTATCAGAGTAAAACCACCTTCTTTTATATTAATAATAACATGGGCAAAACCCAAGTTTCTTATTACAATACATTATAGGAACAAACCCTATATTATTGAATTTAAAACATCGTTTATTAGGTAACTTTTATAGCCACATTTTCCCAAGCCTTCAATGCTCTCCAGCTGGCTTTTTACTAATTGGCTTTCACATTGGGTTACCTGAAACATGTTTTAAAAATATTTGTCAGCGGAAAATACTGGTGAGTGAATCCTAGTTTAATCAAGTTTAAAGTCACAGTGAACAGTATTGAGAGTGATCACTTTGTTTATGTCTACACAATTACTCCATTTGGTACTATCAATCCTGACTTGTGGGTCATATTACCCATTGGCTAACTCATTGTCCAATGGTAACGCATTGTCATCCCGACTTACTACTCGCAAGTAGTACAAAATTTTGTATACAAAACCCCAACATACCGGCAGTAACTGAATAACTACAAAGACTCAATTACTGCTAATTTTCATAGTAAAACATTTAAGGTTTGGTAAAAAATTACCAAAAGCATTAACAAAAAGAGGATAAACTCACATTGCTGTCTTAGGCTTTTCGTAAGGGTTTCCTGGGTATAATCTATAATTTATACAAATGTACATTGGTTAGTACCATAACCCTTTGAAATTATTAATAATACCCTCCCCGAGACGGCATTCCAACAACTACGTCGGGCAGAACCACGACAGTTGTTACGGAACCCTAAATCAATCGGGCAGCGTAACTATTATGAAACTGGGGTTATAATGCTTACAACGGAGCAGAACCTCGCTAATTTAGGGGTATAATACTCAAAATATTATGCTTATAACTTCAGAATTCGAGATTGAGAGAAAGAAATGAGCGACGGAAATCGAAAACTGATGTCTGCTATTTATAGGTGTGTAATCTGATCCTCACGCGGCCCGCGTCAAAGACAAGGGATCCTTACGCGGCCCGCGTCAACACTATAGCTTAGCTGAGTCGTTGAGTAGGTCCGCCACGATGTCGACACGTGTCGGCCTCTGGTGTGATCGCGTTTTATGAGTCCGCGCGGCCCGCGTTAACGTAAGCTTAAGTTGAAGCGGCCCGCATGAACTAAAGAAGTCAGCGGAGTCCAAATCTGGTCTTAATACGGCCCGCGTAAGCTTGAGGTGGGATCCTACGCGGCCCGCCTCAGCTCTAATTTCAGATTTTTATTTTATTTTTATAAACTATAACATAATATGGGCTTGGTTTTCGCATACGGGTTGTAATCTAAGACATATTAGGATATTCCAAAATATATAAGAGTGTCAGACATATTATGAGGGTGTTGGTTTTACCGAGGGTTGTTACACTCAAAATTCATTTGCCTTTTTGTTTTGTTTTAAACTCTTTACTTCAGACAAATCGATTTCAACCATTTTGAACACATTTGTCAATTTTGAAACATTTACATTCTCCAGAGGAAATTCAGAATCCGAATACAACTTATCAGATCCAGCCATCTTGTACATCACAAGACCCGGTTCATCACCTAAGTTGTTTTTGGATTTTGGTTTCTGAATGTACTTGTCTAGAAAACATTTTTCATCCTCAGCTGAATCACTATCCAAAACACTTTCAGCCTTGCCTTTAACAATCTCAGTTTGAACACTATCATCAGATGATGATGAAGAAAATGCCACATCAATTGACTCAGGAAGTTTCACATCATTTTCTTCCTCAAGATTAACCAACCCAGATTGCTTTTTCGAATAATTTTCTAGAACTGGTGGTGGAACTTGATGAAACCCAACCCCAGTTCCATCACAGTATACATCTTCGCCTGCTTTGTCTTTCCCAATGGGTTTGGGAATAATGTGTTGCAAAACAAAGCTTGCAGAGCTGTAACTGTTCAATTTCAAATTGATCCTTTCATTCTCAATCTTGGCTTCTTCAAACTGAAGTTTCAATTTAGCAATCTCATCCAATTGTTTGTTTATTAATTCTTCTTTGATTCTCAAAACACATTGCAATTGACAATTTTCTTTATAAGTTTTACCATTTCGATCATCATTATCTTTAATCATGCTTTTAAGCTTCTCAAATTTTTCAGTGATCTAACGATTTTCAAGAACTAACCTTTCGTTTTCTTTCCTAACCTTTTCCTGATCAATTTTATCAGTTTCAATTTTGTTAGTTAATTCTTTTAATCGTTCAGTTGAAGCTTTCTCCATTTTGTCACGATCAAGGATTTGATCCTCAACACTTCTGACTTTAGCAGTCAGATCCTCAATCTTCTTACCTTTGAGATAAGTGTTTGTACTACAAACCTTGCACTCTTTGATGCAATTTTTGCAGTCAACATTACCACTGACCTTCTTACCTGACTCAGTCGTTGACGCATTTGTACTGACTTGGCTTTTAGACTCAGAAACGGATTTAGAATCTACCTCAAGTGCATTAGCTGCCAGCACCTTATCAGCCATCTTTCCCATGTTTTCAGCATTCAACTCCTGTGTCGTGTCAATGATCTCAGTGTCAATCTTCTTTGACTTCTCTTTCTCTTCTTTCTCCTTCTTCTCTTTCTCTTCATCTTCTCCGCTTCCCCACCATTTCTTCTGCCAATAATCATCTTCAATTTTATACTCTTGGATTATGGTTTCCAAATCAAGAGTTTTATGATCAACAGCAATGTTTCCATAGGGGTCAAGATAATATTCCCTGTCTGGATCCCATCTATTTGCATTTTTTGCCTCAGAAAAAATACCTGATATTCTGATCATTTTGTTTATAGCTAACTGCTTTCTGTAATTATACTTCTGTTCTTCAGTTCTGTCATCTTTGTAAGGAACAGGTTCAGATTTTGCCATGAATGCATATCCAACCGCATCCTCCTCAGGTAACAACTCACTCCAGTCGTAACCTTCATCGTCGTGAATCACCGCAAGAGCTCTAGATTTTTCTTTGTTATCCTCAAGCTGCTTCATCCTTGGCGGTTCTGATTTATTCTGATGATAAATTGCCTTCTTGTAGTAATCTTTTCTGAACGGGTTTTCAGATTCATCAGCATACGCGTTTCTGCATTCACGCTTAAAGTGACCTTTCTGTTTGCACTTGAAGCATGTCACCTTAGACTTATCAAAGCCCAACTTGGTAGATGGTCCACCAATTGACTTTCTCCCGATTATCTCCATGAAACGCTGTGCTTGACGAACTGCACTGGCCATACACCACCTTATGTCGATTAGTTCCATCTCCTCAGGATCTATCTGATCATAATCTTCTTTCGTCAGGTTGGTGTTGCCTATCTTCCCTGCTACAAGACTTTCATAAGATTCTAGCACAGATGCTAGGAAAACCATCTGTTGTTTGGCAGACTCCTCGCAGAAATTCTGAGCGTTCTTTAAGTCTACAGCGATGTTGCATTGAAATAAATTCTTTTCATCAGACTGGTTTGAATTTGATGAAGACCCACTGTGATATCCACTATGATATCCACTGCTTTGACTTTCTTTGCTTGTTTTGGAAACATTTTCAGCAGAAAACGCAGTCTTGGGAGATGTGTTCTTTGGCATCATACTCTTTGGATAATACAAATCCAAGTTCTGCTGGTATGATGTGTGATTGACTTTGTATGTCTTCTTTAATTCCAACTCATGACTCTCTAATCTCTCAATCAACAAGTCTACTGTTAAATTTTCTGGTGGCTTGATAGTATTCTTTAGCATCAACGCATAATATTGCCAATCCATCTCATCTGGTAATTCATCGAACAATTTGTCGACTAGCTCTTCTTGAGAATAGACAATATCATGTCTCGCCAGTTCCAGTTTTAGATGCCCAAACCTCTCTATCATTTAAAAACTGATTCATTCTTTAAACACCCAAACAAATCAAACTCTTTTCTAAGTAGTTTCTTTTTGTTTTTCACAATTTCTTTGCTTCCTATACATTTGTTTTTCGATTTGTTCCAGAGATCTGTAGCACTAGAGTATTCGATCAAAGATATTATATCTTCTCTGACGGACTGAAACAGCAACGCAATACATTTCTGCTCAGCAACAAACATTTCTATCTCCTCATTTGTTGTTAAGGTTTCACCCTTTTTGTTTCCATTTTGATATCCATTTTTTAGACTCTTCCAGCTAGGAAAAGCAAAAGCCATCAACCAATCTTCAAATTTCTTTGCCCACCGACTGTAATCTTCTATAGCCATCAACTTCGGGGGTTTATTGTAGGTTCCGAAAGCACTTTCAACCTCCAATGCATCCGATAGCTTTTTCTTTGTATTTGACGTGTTCTCATCGGTGTTACTCGAAGATGTACCATTTCCACCATCTCCAGCAAACGCAAAGACATCATAAAACGGATTGAAATCATCCATCTTGTTCGTACCTGCAAACAATCAGCAAACACTTAGAAAATTTTTGAAATTTTTGAAAAACAGCTAATTCGAGCGGAATCAGCTTTTGAGCGAAATCACAGAAGATGTTCGAGCGAAATCAGCTAAATTCTGATTTCGAGCGGAATCAGAATGTAACTTTCGAGCGAAATCAGAATTGTATCTTTCTAAGCGAAATCAGAAAATAATTTTCGGGCGAAATCAGACTTTATCTGATTACGAGCGGAATCAGATAACAATCTCGAGCGAAATCTGATTTTTAGTTCATTACGAGCGGAATTAGCCTTTTAGAGATGAAATTTACGAGCGGAATCAGATTTTTAGGTATTATCTGCGAAGACCGTTTCGAGCGGAATCAGGTTATTAGGTCATTTTTACCATTTTTTAATCCGAGTTTTAAACTGATTCTTTGTAGGCTTTGTTAAAACTAAATTTTACACAATATACTCGAAATTCAGGCCATTCCGACCGTTGGAACTAGTCCAGTTCAGAAAAATATAAGAAGAAGTGAGTAGAAGTAAGAAAATCCGGTAGAATCAAGCTGCTATGGTATGAACTCCTCGTCCTGAGCTCTGATACCACTTGTTGGACCGTTGTTAAGACCCTAAACAGTCAGTATAAGGTAGTTCATCTTCAAATACGAAGGCGGAATCAACGTAAACGAAGTCACAAACAGCTCGGATCCTTTTAACTTCTTTCTATTACTGATTACAAGCTTTACAAGTGTTTCTGAGTAGATTTTGACAGAGGTTCGACACCGTACACAAGACCTGTTTCCGCTCCAACCGTTACAAATGACAACAACACTAACCTATTTATAGGCCACCTGATTCCGCTCCTACTGACATGAGTATTACGAGCGGAATCAACAAGTTCATCAGAAGCGGAATCACTTGCTTGCTGTTTGGAGCAGAATTAACATCTAGACCTATTGGAGCGGAATTACATGCTACATAATAACCTGATTTCGCTCCAAATGACACAAGTGTCATTTGGGGCGGAATTACACTCTAATATACACATTTTCATTCCCGAGCTCCAATCTAACCTATCTAGACCTAAGACTCAACTAAGACATAGTCAGCAGACATTCTGTGCACCAACAGGATCCTTCTCCTATATATATATATATAGGGTAGGAGTTGGCTACAAAGCCTACTTTTCCTACAAAGTGTAGGAAGTGATCTTGGCCATTAGATGAGTTTGTTTAATGGTTAAGATCACTTTGGTGGCATTTTGGTAATATGCATGAGTTTAAAATAGGTTGACTTAATTGATTGGGGGTAAAGGTGTCATTTAACTTATTTTAAATATAGAAATAACTATCATATCATGTAACCTCCCCTTAATACTTGCGATTTTCCCTCTCTCATCTAATACACCAGATCTAACCAAATCAAGTGCAAATTATGGAGTTTTACTTTGGGGTTTTTATGTAGGAACAAGAAAGAAGAAACAATGGAACCACAAAAATACGACAGAGAGCCAAAAAGAGGATCAAAACGGAAAATCGACGAGTAAGGTGTGTTTTTTTGTCGTATTTCAACTATTAGGTTTACGTAATTGTTGTTTTTAGCGAATATAGTTGATTTCAGATGTATGGTGTGTCTTACGACTTGTATTTTATAACAAAAGTGATGTTTTTTACCATATTAAGGATATAGGTTTGATGTGTTGCAGCTTGCTTTTGGTTAAATCATGTGTTTGAAGTATTCAGTGGGTTGTATTAAAGACGAATACACCGGATTGTGTTGAAGACGAAGCCACTGATTGGTGTGGTTGATATTATTATTATTTTTTTCTTCTGGACGTTGTGTTCATAGTAGTGTGTTTTATGGTGGTTGGAGAAAAATAAGTATGTGTTTAATATAATAGATCTAAATTGCTTGTTTGAAATGGATACAAATATGTTTGATACCAGATGTACTATTAATGTGTTCAAAGATGACCAGTTCTGATGTGTTTACATCTGGTGTGTTATATGCACTATAACACATCGTGAAGAACCAAGTTATAAAACACAATTTCAAGAAAAAAAACATGTCATTCGTGAATCATAAACTGGTATAACACATCGTGATGAAACCAGTAACTGATAAAACACAACATCAAGAATTACAAAGACATGTCCTTCATTAAACATTGTTTTATCTATTATAATACATTGTGAATAAACTATAACTAATAAAACACAATGTAAAGAAAATTATTCATAAATGATAACAATAAAACACAACGCGAAAAAAATGTTCATGAATTGATATTTGTAATTTAAAGTAACTGTTGATTTTGAATTAATATGAGATATCTTGTTTCCTTAAAAATCTCATTTTTTGTTTATGATATAAATCTTCTATAAATAAGATAATTAATCAATTACCCTTTTGCCCTTTAGTAAAAAACACTATACGCCACATGTCACAATGAGATTGCTTCCTACACTTTGTAGGAAAAACACACTTTGTAGAGGAACCTCACCCTATATATATATATATATATATAGGGGAAGGTTCAAATGAAAACCACTTTTAACGTAAAAACTCGAAAACTAACTAAAAAAGCCTAAAAAACACACCAAATTTTTTTTTTATAAAAATCGCATGTTTTTTATATGATTTTTTTTTTGTAGTACCCATGTGTAGTACACATACACATGTGTAGTATTACACATGTGCACTGTTAGGGCATGAATTTTATGCTAAGGATCATCTATCCTGAGACTAGGCATGGATCACGGATGCTTAATGGCTGATGCAGAGAGTCTGAGGATCCAGAGTCTGAGGATCCAGAGTCTGAGGATCACGCGTCTGAGGATCACGAGTCTGAGGATCAGGATCCTTTATATTTTGCACGTTTTTAATGTGTAAATGCAGGTAATGGACGTAGTGGACCACTCCTTTGCTGGAATCTCGAGGAATATGCTTTTAGGCACGTGCATATTGAAGAAATAACCGTTAGTGGTGGTCATGGGTGACTTCCACCTTTTTCGGGAAGTTAGTTACTTGATTTTTCTTATCATTTTAAGGGGAAAACGAGCTCAATGAAGGCATAAGTCGTACACACCACACAAACAACACACAACACTCGAATTCTCTGCAAACACTTAGCGAAAACACACACTTACACTAGAAATTCATTGTATTGAGCTTGTTTTCTTCCGAAGTTGTACAAGGATCACTGCTGTTTTTGCAATATAGTTGGTGATCGGTAGTTTCCATCACCCGAGGTTTTTTATGCCGGAGATCTTCTAAAGATCAAGGGCTTTTTCCTCGTATAAATCTCGGTGTTCATCGTTGATTTCATATACTTGTTGTTCATACAATTAACCAAGCATCATACCTCACAAAATCAGATTTGGTTGCATTATCCTTGTGTGATTTTTGACCAAAACAGTTTGGCGCCCACCGTGGGGCAATTGGTGCTTCAATTCTGAGAAATTTTGTTCATTTCATTCATTTCGGTTCATTACCTTCAACCACATGGCTTCTCAGGGAAAACTACTCCAAGTTCTATGTCGGCGGTCACTTTTTCACAGGGCATTCCGCCTTTGCATCATCTCCCCCTTGCATTCCAAAAGAATGCTGAGAATTCTCCGAAGAAGACAACCCCCGTTTTCACAAAACCAACTGTTGTTTCTTCCTCTACACTTACTAACAGTAATTTTTATGCTTTGATTGTGCAGATGGAGGATCACATGCAGCAGCAGGTCAAAACTAATGGCAGGATCCTTCGCGAAATTGATAAAATCAGCAGAGGATCACTCCCCTTTGATGTCGAGGTCGCTGAATTTCGACACTCCAGTCATAACTTCCCAGCACTTTGCAGCTCCAGATGTCCAATACCAGGGTGCATCAATAGGAATGCGTTCTGGATCATCGGTAATGTCTCAGGCTTGAGGATCCTCTTTCCAGCCTTCAGGATCCTCATTTCAGCATCAGGGATTCTTCACCAGTTTAGGAGGATGCATGGGGACGCAGCCAATTCAGGGATCCTCCTCTCAGATTCAAGGATCCACTCAGGTTCAATGATCCTCTCAGTTTCAAGGATCCTCTCAGGTTCAAGGATCCTCTCAGGTTCAAGGATCCTCTCAGGTTCAGAGATCCTCCTCCCAGGTTCAAGGATCCTCTCAGGTTCAAGGATCCTCTCAGGTTCAAGGATCCTCTCAGGTTCAAGGATCCTCTCAGGTTCAAGGATCCTCTCAGGTTCAAGGATCCTCTCAGGTTCAAGGATCCTCTCAGGTT
The DNA here is from genome assembly GCA_030545235.1 of Helianthus tuberosus. Classification (NCBI taxonomy): domain Eukaryota; kingdom Viridiplantae; phylum Streptophyta; class Magnoliopsida; order Asterales; family Asteraceae; genus Helianthus; species Helianthus tuberosus. Next base: position 173,947,014 of record CM060368.1, read on the forward strand.
CAAGGATCCTCTCAGGTTCAGGGATCCTCCTCCCAGCCTCAAGGATCCTCTCAGGTTCAAGGATCCTCTCAGGTTCAAGGATCCTTTCAGGTTCAGGGATCCTCCTCCCAGCCTCAAGGATCCTCTCAGGTTCAAGGATCCTCTCAGGTTCAAGGTTTCTCCTCTCAGGTTCAAGGATCCTCTCAGGTTCAAGGATCCTCACAGGTTCAAGGATCCATTCAGGTTCAAGGATCCTCTCTGGTTCAAGGATCCTCTCAGGTTCAAGGATCCTCTCGGGTTCAAGGTTCCTCCTTCCAGGTTCAAGGATCTTCATCTCAGGTTTCCGGATCTATGGATTATCCTCCAAGACCTACATTCACAGCACTTCAAGGATCCAACATCTTCCAGGATCAAGGATACTTAAGGAGTGTGCAACCCGGAAGTTCAGATGTTTATCTAGGAGACTTCATACCAATGCAGACCATTGCTTCCTCTGGTCCCTCGGTTATGCCAGAATCCTGCCAACATGGATTCACATCTAGAATTCCAAATTTGAATCATTCAGGAGAGATACCGAAGAGGTTTCAGACATCAAATCTGGTTGCTTGTGCAAGGGCTTTGGATCCACACTTACCGGATCAACGTTAAAATGGCTGCTAAGTCTTCCTCCTTACTCTATTACTTCATTTGCTAATCTAGTTAATTTGTTTAATAGCCAATTCTCATGCAGTAGGAGATTTGAACGATTAACTAGTGATTTATATAGGGTAACTCAAGGTCATAATGAATCACTTAGAGATTACATAATTAAATTCAGTAAAGAATCCTTAGAAATCCCTAACTTAGATATTGCTACAGCTCTAGAAGCCTTTAAAATGGGTTTGCTTAGGGATTCAATGTTCTATGATGATCTTGTCATGACCCCTTGCAGGAACTTAGATGAGGAAAGATACAGGGCCCTTAGGTTCATCCTTTTAGAGGATGACAAAAGGATCCATGAGAGATTATCAGGATCCTCAAAGCAAGACAAACAAGGATCATATTTCAAGGATAACTGATCCAAGCAATACTCCAAGCATGACAACCAGAATGTGCATGCTGTGGAACAAGAGGAAGATGATGAGGATTATCCTCCTATTTCTGAATATTTTTTTCCTGCTGATAATAATGAACTAATCCTTTCTATGCAGAATTTAGGTGACACGGTTAGGTGGCCAATGAAGAATTACAAACCGCCTGCCACCAAAGACGAATCGAAATGGTGTGCTTACCATGGGGATTCTGGTCATCTCATAGATGAGTGCATAGCATTAAGGAAGGAGATAGGTTATCTTTTGAGCAAAGGATACTTGAAGGAATTGCTTGGAAGGAAAAAGTCAAGGATCAAGTATCCTGAGAAAGTTCCTGAAAAAGCTCCTCTTCCACCATCCGATGCTCAAATCATCCATTTCATCTCCGGAGGTTCTCAGCAGCTAAGAGACGTGCAAAGGAAACAAAGATGGAGAATGGGGGCAGACCTGTTCGGACCTCCATCCTTACCCAGCAGAAAGTGATATCACATGATGAGGATAACTGTGCGGACATTCAGGATCCTCATCACGACGGTGTAGTTATTACATTATTTATATCTAACCATTTTGTTCGCAGGATTCTCATTGATGGGAAAAGCTCAATGAACATAATCCAGTTGGATGTCCTCAATAGAATGGACATCCTTGAATCCGATATTGTCCAAAGATCATCTGTCCTTGTGGGATTTAGTGGCGAAACTAAGAATACCTTGGGGGACATTAAACTCCCAATATATATCGAAGGCCTACACTCTTATCAAAAATTTTGTGTTATTGACTGTTTATCTTGTTACAATGTTATCCTTGGCAGGCCCTGGATACACGATATGAAAGCAGTCCCATCTACCTACCATCAATGTGTGAAGCTCCCTAGTCCTTGGGGAATAGTGAAGATAGAAAGTGATCAGCAGGAGGTAAAGAACTGTTACACTTCTTCAATGAAGCCAGCCTCCAAGGAGCAAGACGTCATGGAGGCAAGAGAGCAAGACGTCAAGGATATTCTGTTGAACCCAGAGGATCCTGAATCCAAAATTTTTATAGGATCCGGGATCCTAGACAGTATTGAGCAGGATTTAATATCCTTCTTGAAAAGAAGAAAGTCTACCTTCGCTTGGAAACATGAAGATATGACAGGAGAAAGTTTGCACTCGAAAGAAAGCCATTATCCAAGAAGAGCACCAGCCCTGATGAAACCAGAAAATGGAGAATCGTTATCCTTATACTTAGCTATTTCAGCTAAAGCAGTAAGTGTGATCCTAGTTAAGGATCATGAAGGCTCTCAACATTCGGTATACTATGTAAGTAAAATTCTACTTGATGCTGAGGCCAGGTATTCTCATTTAGAGAAGTTAATTCTTGATTTAATTATGGCTTCTGCTAAACATAGACATTATTTAGAAACTCATACCATTATTGTGAAAACTAACCTTGCTATCAAGAATGTTCTCAGGAAACTTCAAATGTCAGGTAGAATGGCAAAATGGGCAATCAAGTCCCAAGCTTTACTTGACTTTGTGGCTGATTTCAGTAGTGATCTACAAAGGGAAGCTGAATTAAAAGTTCAACAACTTGAGAAGACCTAGGATCCTTAGACACTCTTCACGGATGGAGCTTTAAATGTTAAAGGAACTTGACAAGGCACACTACCAAAATCGCCACAGGGGGACATTATACCCCAATCCACTGCGTGGAATTCCAAACCACTAATCATGAGTCAGGAAACTGGCAGATTCTTTTGCTTTTTTCAGTCTACCACAGGTACCCAGGGAAGAAAATGCAGAAGCTGACGCTTTAACTAACCTTGGATCATTCCTAAAGATGCCAGAAGATGTGAAAAATACCCATCACCCATGTTTTAACTCCTGCAATTGAGGATCACGTAGCCATGGAGATAGTGGAGGATTCTGCAATCATACCTGGTGATCCTGCACAGTCGAATTCAGGATCTTGGATCCTTCCAATCCTAAGATATATACAACATGGAGAGATTCCTACAGGAGAAAACCCTAAGGCTTTCAAAATTAAGGTATCTCAATTCACAATTTTAAATAATATGTTGTATAGATGATCTCTTGCAGGACCATACTTAAGATACATTGAGGATCCTGAAATCCAAGAAGTTTTAAAAGACTTCCATGAAGGAGATTGTGGAAACCACACTGGGGGCAGAGCACTATTCTCAAGGATCCTTAGAACAACATACTATAGGCCTACCACGAAGAAGGATGTTGTGGATTATGCAAAGAAGTGTGATGCTTGTCAAAGACACAGTAATATTCTACACCAACCAACATAACATCTGCATCCTAAGAAGAAGCTTTTGCTCGAAGTCAGAAAAAAGGAAATGGCCAGTTATCAACAAAGAATGGCTGGAGCATACAACAAGAATGTCAGGATTAGAAGATTTCAAGTTGGTGATTTTGTGCTAAGAAAAGCATTCCAGAACACTACAAACCCTTCTGATGGCAAGCTAGCACCAAAGTGAGAAGACCCCTATCTAATTGAAGCTGAATCAGGAAAGGGGGCATATCATTTGTTAACAATGGATGGTGATCTCCTACCAAGAGCTTGGAATGCTGTTCATCTCAAAAAATACTAAGTAAGAAGGATCAGGGATCCTCAGCGATACCGGTATTCTGATTAAGAATCCAGGATCCTCAAAGGATATATGATTCTACATTTGGTAACACATTACTTTCATTTTCATTTTCATTCATTTTATACTTATTACTTATCATAAGTTAAAGATGTTAATCAGTTAACATCTATTTTCACAAAGTTTAAGCTTTTGCAGAGTTGTTATCATTTTGCAGAAGATCAAAGTAGTTGGCCAACTCTCCAAAGTTTATGGGCTTGTCCCCAGTTATTTGGGCTTGACCCCAGTTCCGCCTGTAGCGCACGATGATCCTGGTATAGTTCAAGGCATTGGGACCAGTACTCGTTTTAGGGGCTGATAATTCCATTGTACTGGCTATACCCAGGATCCTACGTATAATGGTAGACGTACCATACATCCGTTCCTAAGGTTTCTAACGTTTTCACGTTAGCTAAGGTTTCTAACGTTTTCACGTTAGCTAAGGTTTCGGCATTTTCATGTCGCTCAAGTTTGGATAGTCGCCAGTGAGGGCCATACTCCAGTTTACATCCGTTTATATGGGCTTGACCCCAGTTTACATCCGTTTATATGGGCTTGACCCCAGTTTACATCCGTTTATATGGGCTTGACCCCAGTTTACATCCGTTTATTTGGGCTTGTCCCCAGTTTGTTGGGCTTGTCCCCAGTTACTAACTCTTATCTTATATTGGCTTAGTCCCAAGGTGTATCCTATTTCAGGTTTTTGGAGACAAACGACCAAGGATCCTTGATCCTTACCTTCCATTAAGGTTTGTCTTATGGTTATCCTGTTTATAATGATAAAGGTTAGGATCCTAACTTGGATTCTCAGGTATGATCCTTAACTATTTTGATTTTATTCATTATTCATTTGAATAACCCTTATACTTGACAACTGAACTTGTGATTCTTAAACTATATCACTTTTTAGAACTTATCGGTTATGGGATATGTGATCCTTGATCATATCCTAAACTTTTTGGATATCTTTTTTAATTTTACAAGGCTTGATAAGTATAAACAGAATGAACATTACAACAGTTGGAAAGTAAGATATTAACAAGGATATCAACACAAAATAAGCCAAAAAGTTCAAGTTATTTTATTCACAAAAGGTTAAACCATTTACGGTTGTCAAAATTGCCAACCCACGTTTCTACCAGCAAAACGTGGCCCATCCACATGGGTTGGCAAAGGGTGTCCATTGTTTACGGGTCTTTGTAGTGCAGAAAATAAAAGACGGAAGGATAACGAGTGGCTTCATCCCCCAAACAGAGGATCCATCCACCACCCATTATCCTGCCTATTGTTCAAGGATCCCTGATCCTTCATCCTAGAAACTACTGTCTAAAGTTATACAAGTTCTGACGATAAGGATCCTTGATCCTAGAAGCTTTACTTTTCATAGTTTGCTTATTCAGCAATAATTTACAAGGATATAGAATCCTAACTTGGATTCTCTGGTATGTTATATTCTAACTTTTTCTAAGCTGTAAGTTGTCTCTTATCCTTTTTGGTTAGGGATCATTGATCCACATTTGTTCGAACACTTCAAGTTTTCTGTTAAAAGTTTTACATTATCATCAGATTTTCAATAACTTCCCAGTTGTTTGGTGATGATATTTTTGAAAATAGAAAGCATACATGAAAAATAAAAAGGGAAGAAACAACAACAGTTGTAGCTAAAAATGTTTAATGTTATTACTCATTCATTATGTATCAAAATCATCTGGCCTAGATTTCACCAGCAAAACCATGGACCATCCATCCAGGCCGGACATGGCTATCTAACAGTTAAAGTGTCTATGCAGAAATTAAATTGCAGGAAGGTTAATAGCGAACGGTGTAGAAGGATTCATTATCCACAAATAGAAGGATCTTCTTGTCTGTAAAGGCACTTGAGGAGTTATCTTTAACTCTATATTCTGCAATGATGATTATAGCAGGTCTTACCAGTGACGACAGGCAGTGTAACCACTAGTTACCAGCAGCAACGGCTAGTCTGCTTCTGACGGAAATATGACAGCTATGAATCCTTATCACAACTGCCATATTGGGGGCAATTGTTAGGGCATGAATTTTATGCTAAGGATCATCTATCCTGAGACTAGGCATGGATCACGGATGCTTAATGGCTGATGCAGAGAGTCTGAGGATCCAGAGTCTGAGGATCCAGAGTCTGAGGATCACGCGTCTGAGGATCACGAGTCTGAGGATCAGGATCCTTTATATTTTGCACGTTTTTAATGTGTAAATGCAGGTAATGGACGTAGTGGACCACTCCTTTGCTGGAATCTCGTGGAATATGCTTTTAGGCACGTGCATATTGAAGAAATAACCGTTAGTGGTGGTCATGGGTGACTTCCACCTTTTTCGGGAAGTTAGTTACTTGATTTTTCTTATCATTTTAAGGGGAAAACGAGCTCAATGAAGGCATAAGTCGTACACACCACACAAACAACACACAACACTCGAATTCTCTGCAAACACTTAGCGAAAACACACACTTACACTAGAAATTCATTGTATTGAGCTTGTTTTCTTCCGAAGTTGTACAAGGATCACTGCTGTTTTTGCAATATAGTTGGTGATCGGTAGTTTCCATCACCCGAAGTTTTTTATGCCGGAGATCTTCTAAAGATCAAGGGCTTTTTCCTCGTATAAATCTCGGTGTTCATCGTTGATTTCATATACTTGTTGTTCATACAATTAACCAAGCATCATACCTCACAAAATCAGATTTGGTTGCATTATCCTTGTGTGATTTTTGACCAAAACATGCACTACAATTTTTTTTTGAAATTTTTTTATATATAAAAAATGGCGAAAATAGGTATGCAAAAAAAAAAAATTGTATGCTTTTTAGGCTTTTTTAATTAGTTTTTGAGTTTTCGCGATAACTAGTGGTTTTCATTTAAACATTCCCCTATATATATATATATATAGGGGATGGTTCAAATGAAAACCATTTTTATTGTGAAAACTCGAAAACTAACTAAAAAAAGCCTAAAAAACAAACAAATATTTTTTCAATTTTTTATAAAAATCACTGGTTTTTATATATGAAAAAAAACTTTTTTTCAAAAAAACAAAAAAAAAATTGTAGTACTCATGTGTAATAATATACATGTGTAGTATTACACATGTGCACTACACAAAAAAAAAATTTTTGTATAAAAAAACCTGCGAAAATTGTTATGCAAAAAAAAATAATAATAATTTGGTATGTGTTTTTGGCATTTTTAATTAGTTTTCGAGTTTTCACAATAACTAGTGGTTTTCATTTGAACCTTCCCCTATACATATATATGTATATGTATATATATATATATATATATAGGGGACCGCTAAAATGAGAACCACCTCCAGTTGTAAGAACCGTGAGAACTTTTTGATCCGGGGCGAGTTGGACCAAATTTTTTTTTCATAAACGTAGATTCTTGTATTATAAATACATTTGTAAAAAAAAATTCAAAAAAAAATGTCGTGTGTGTAGTTTTGAACACCACAAGTTTGTGTTTACGGGTACCGAAAATTTTAAATAAAATTTACGGGTCCCATAAACGCAAACTTTGGGTGCTCAAAACTACACACCCGACATTTTTTTTTTTGAATTTTTTTTTTACTAATGTGTTTATAACACATGCATCTACATTTATGAAAATAAATTTTGGTCCACCTCGCCCCGTACAGTGTAGTTCTCACGGTTCTTACAACTGGAGGTGGTTCTCATTTTAGCCGTCCCCCATATATATATATATAGGGGATGGATCGTGAGAAAATTAGTTTAAATGAGAAAACAAAAAAAGCCTAAAAAAAACCTAAAAACATTCCAATTTTTTTTTTTTTTTTACAATTTTTTTATAGAAAAATCGCTACTTTTTATGTATGGAAAAAAAATTTAAAAAAAAAAAATTATTTTTTTGGTTGTACTGCACATGTGCACTAATACATAAAGCTTAAACCACTTAACCCACCCCCACCGACACCCCCCAAAAACCTAAACCCCCCACCCCACCCCAAAAAAACCTAAATTCACCCTCCCACCAAAAGCCTAACCTCCCCACCCCCCAAAAACCTAAACCCCCCCACCCCCACCCTCCCGAAAATCTAAAACTAAACCCTAAACATAAACCCGAAAAAAACCTAAACCCCCCACCCCCACCCCTCAAAACCTAAACCCCCTCTCCCCCTACACCCAAAAACCTAATCATAATCCTAAACCTTCAAAAAAACTAACACTAAAAGCTAAACTAGACTCAAAAGGCTAATTTTAAGCATGTAATGCAATTGTAGTACATGTTATATTGCACATGTGCACTACTATAATAATAGTATTGAAAACAAGACGACACCATAAATCTTTTTTTATGTCATAAAAAATATGCTCGAATATACTTGAACGAAAGATACAAAAATTTGTGATCTTATGGTGCCATTTTTGTTTTAAAATGATAACGTATGGAGAAATGGGAAATGTTTGAAAAGTTATATATATTTTTTTTTCTAATTTTACCCCTCCTTCATTAAAAGTCTCCCCCTCCTTTTTAGTGGTTTTTAGTTAGTTTTCTAGTTTTCTCATTTATATCTAGTTTTCTCATGATCCTCTCCCTATATATATATATATATATATTTATATAGGGGAAGGTTCAAATGAAAACCACTAGTTATTGTGAAAACTCGAAAACTAATTAAAAACCACTAAAAATGAGGGGGGAGACTTTTAATGAAGGAGGGGTAAAATTGGAAAAAAATATATATAACTTTTCAAACATTTCCCATTTCTCCATACGTTATCATTTTAAAACAAAAATGGCACCATAAGATCACAAATTTTTGTATCTTTCATTCAAGTATATTCGAGCATATTTTTTATGACATAAAAAAAGATTTATGGTGTCGTCTTGTTTTCAATACTATTATTATAGTAGTGCACATGTGCAATATAACATGTACTACAATTGCATTACATGCTTAAAATTAGTTTTTTGAGTCTAGTTTAGCTTTTAGGGTTAGTTTTTTTGGAGGTTTAGGATTAGGATTAGCTTTTTGGGTGTGGGGGGGAGGGGGGGTTAGGTTTTTTGGGGGGGGGGGGGGTGGGGGTGGGGGGTTTAGGTTTTTTTCGGGTTTATGTTTAGGGTTTAGTTTTAGGTTTTTCGGGAGGGTGGGGGGTGGGGGGGTTTAGGTTTTTGGGGGGTGGGGGGTTAGGCTTTTGGTGGGAGGGTGAATTTAGGTTTTTGGGGGGTGGGGTGGGGGGTTTAGGTTTTTGGGGGGTGTCGGTGGGGGGTGGGTTAAGTGGTTTAGGCTTTCCGTATTAGTGTACTACACATGTGCAGAACAACCAAAAAAAAAATTTTTTTTTTTTTTGAAATTTTTTTTTCATATATAAAAACCAGTGAAATTTATAAAAAAAAATTGAAAAAAAAAAATTTGTGTGTTTTTTAGGCTTTTTTTAGTTAGTTTTCGAGTTTTCACAATAAAAGTGGTTTTCATTTGAACCATCCCCTATATATATATAGGGAGGGTTATCTTGAGAACGCTAAATATTGCGAGAATCGTGAGAACGAATGAGGAAAACCAATCAAAACCGAATTTTTTTAATACAAACCTCGTTAAAAAAATACAACATCAAAAAAAGAATTCACAACATCAAATATTTCACTTCTTCTCTCAAAATCACTCTTACTACATTTTTTACACATGTGTAAATATAACAAATTTACACATGTGTAAATTTTCGTTATTTACGAATTAACGTAAATTTAAACGTGTAAATGTAACATCTAACATTGTATTCGAATAATAATGATAAGCGTAAAAAGAAATTTTGAATTTGAATTGTTTTTGACCAAGTTCTCGTGGTTTTTTCATTCGTTCTCACTGTTCTCGCGATATTTAGCGTTCTCATTTAAATCCTCCCCTGTATATATATATAGGGAAAAGATAAATTTAAAACCCACCTTATATATATGTATATATGGTGAGGTTTCTTAGCGAACCATTTGTTATTTGAGAACTTGAGAGAACCACTATCAACCAAGTATTTTTCTTGAATTTTTTATTTGTCAACTTTTTTTATTATGACCTTATTATTATAGTAAAATAGAACAACCGAAAAAATATATATGTGGATTTACATTATACATGTATATATAGTTTATATATAACGTAGATAAATATATATATATATAGTTTATAACGTAGCTATATGTAATTCGTCGATGTGTATACATGTATATGCGGCGTCTGTGGATTGTATAAATGTGTGCATTATGTGTGTATGACATTATAATGTACATACGTTTTTGACTTTAATAACTATGGGGTGAAAACAGTGGCGGACCCAGGATTTTTTTCCAATGGGGTCCAGTTTTTTCGATACTTGGATTTTTTACACCCAAACGATAGAATTTTCGGGTCGGTCGTCGTTTGGGTCGGGTCGGGGTGATTTATTGAGCTTTGAACCTTTAAAAAAAGATAAATAAATAACAAAACAACACATGTCTAAGCACAAAGGCATAAATTGAGTAAATTTTCATTCATTTTAACAGTTTAAAAGTGTATTTTAACAAAAAATCGGCTGATATTAGACTTGAACCCATGACCTCTTTGTTAGCAAACAAGGGATTAACCACCACAACAGCTTTGCTTTTGATACTATGGGGTCCAACTAAATATTTTTATGGGATCCTTACAAAAATTAATATACCGAATCTACTAATTTTTTAAAAAAGATTGGGGTCCGTGGACCCCGACCCACTCAATGTGGGTCCGCCCCTGGGTGAAAATATAGTAACACGTGAATGCCATGTTATTCATGAGATAACTAGCTAACAAACATTGTGCTGACACTACATATAATATTTATGCTCATGAAATTTAATGTATGAATTTATGAGATGACCAGATGCGTTGTTTAGAGTGTACATATATATGGTGCTGATAACATATGTTATAAGAAAACTTAATCCAACGGTATTTAAGTTTTTTACACGTTTTATTAAAATAACTCAAATTTTTTTGTTTCTTTTAAATCGTTAATTTTGAATAGATTTTCCAATCCAATGTAATTTTCTTTATAAAAGATTAAAACAATTTAATATTTATTGAGCCAAATGAAACATACATGGTTACTATTCTATTTTCAATTAACTGGATGTAGGAGTTAAAAGTAAAGAAAAAAAATCACGATATAGAAATAAAGTTTCATAACTGTCTAAAGTAACTTGAATTGTGAAAAATAATCGCTAAATTGAAACCTGAGTTCATGTATTACTCATTAATTTATTGCCACACTTTTCAAATAAACTAACATTCTCCGTGGAGAAACCTGACGGGTTCTGTTCCGAGGCCAGTCTTATAACCGTGCCTGTGATTGCCCAGTCCAGGGGCAAGGCTTTGAAGGGGTCAGGGGGCGCCCGACTCCCTAAACTTTTCGCCCATTAGTGTTATATATGTAGTTTTCGTATATAAATTTTTGAGTATATACGTTTTCGACCCCCCAGTTCTATAGAAATTTTTGGATATATACGTTTTCGACCCCCTCGTCGAAAACGTCAAGCTTCGCCACTGGCACAGTGCTAACTGTCCAGTAGATGATATCTTGACAGCAGTTGTTAAAAATATTAGGCTGAATTGCACTTTTCGTCCTTTATGTTTCAGAGTTTCTACAGGCGCTGTCCTTTAAGTTTAAAAATTACACTCTATGTCCTTTATGTTTGCAACCTATAACGGGCGGTGTCCTTTATCATAAACCCAATTATCTTTTAATGTTAAAACCCCTTGTCTCTCTCAACTTCAAACATGATGGACCTCTTATGTAAAAAAGTGAAACATTCAAAAACAAAACAAAAGCATCGTTTATCCGGCCAGCAATTTCGCCGGATTCCGGCAACTCTGAAATAGTTGACCGACTCGAACCAAGCTTGAACTATAACCGAATCTGAACATGAATTTGACCCGTGACAACCACCACCCCGAACACCGTCACCGGCATCGCCGCCGTTATCATCACCATCATCTCATCGTCATCATCATTATCACCTGAAACATCACCACTGGACGGAGAGAGCTCAGATTAAAAAAAAAAAAACAAAACTAAGGAAGAGAAAGGATTTGAGGGGTTTACCAGAGAAACATCAAGAAATTCGGGACTGTCGGAATTCACTGCGGTGAAACCCACCGGAGCCGCTCCTCCGTTATCGTATCACCATCAACTTCATTGCCGGCGGTCGCCGGCAAATCAACGTCGGCTCTCTCTCTCACCCCCGTTCTTCTCTCTCTTTCTCTCCCGTTCTCACTCTCTCTTGATCCAGATTGTGTTTAGGTGTGCGATGAAATCAGATAATTGGGGGCTGAGTGGCGGTTGTAAGACGAAGTGGAAGTCGAGGGTGCTTTTCGGAGAAGAAACAGACGCCGGAGCGCCGGCCGTACCCGACTCCGGTCGTCGGATCTGACGGAGAGGGAGAAGAGACTGAGTGTAACACCCGGCTTAATAAATCAAGATTTTATTAATAAAATACACATTTAAATGCTAAAATGTGACTTTACAAAAACTTTTCATACTAACATTTCCACATGTTAACAACATTTCAAAAATACAACTTAATGTAATTGGATTCGTCGTTTTAAAGATACGACGAAACGCCGCGCGGAAGCTTGTATTTTATCGTGTTCGGTTCCTCATCGAGCTTGATCTTCATCCGGGCACTCTTGACGATCATCTATGATCAAAACCAACTTAAAAGTTAGTTTTGATAGTCAAATATTAAGTTCAAACGAGTACAGGGTTTAAAAGGACAAAATTTAACAATTTTTCGGAGTTAGGGGGCGTCGCGTGACGCCAAGGGCCTAGGCGTCACGCCTAGCCCTTGTTTTCATAGACTGTTGCCTTCAGCTGTTGCTGTACATTCCCAGCACGACCCGATTTCACGGAAACGAGCATAACTCTCTCGTTTTTAATCCGTTTTACCCGATTCTTTTTCCTACGCGTCCATAATTTAATTCTCCATCATATGGAGTGAAAATCCAACATCCAACATAATAAATTTTGAGACTTATAAGCCTTCGACTCGTTCCCCTTTTACCGAATTTTAACCCGTTTATGCATTTTATCAAACAAACATATTTGTTTGATTCCAATATCACCTACACTTCTTCAAATTAATATTATATACCATATTAGGTTCTAATCACAGGTTTATTACACAATTTAAATCCGTTTTCGCTCATATGCTTATTATGACCCGTTAAGGGTATTTAAGCACTTTAAAGCTTGAAATCCCTTTCATTCATTTCTAGCATCTTATTCCTAGATTTCTTATCAAGTAATCTTCAACTACAACTCTTTGTGTGTTGGATTTCAATGTGTATATCTATATGTTCCGAGTTTTACCCTTCGGATTGTTATTTTACGACAAGACTCAAATAGAGCTATTTGACTAACATATTACATCTTTCAACTTCTATACTTATTCTAAGTATCTATCTAATCATGAAATTCGTTTCCAAACAACCCTTAAGGGTTGTTTGTTCAATTTAGCCTACAAGGGCGTTTTGGTCGATTTTCATCCTTCTTTTACGACAAAGGACTCTTACCAATTATTCGACCAAAATAACACTTTTAACTACAACATAATTATGCATACCTGGATCGGATCAACATATTGACCCATTTTAATACCTTTCGCTATTAATATCTAGATAATAGCAATGCTAACCATGTGTTAATTCCTGTGATCATAAAACTCAACAAGCAATCATCAAATATTACTGACAAATGGTGTTAACAACACCATTTGACCCGTTTAGTCGAAATGACCAATTGTCATTATAAGATGGCACTTAATTACCATTTCACCCCTTAAACCTATCCCGGTTTACTTTTTGAAATCATCCAACTTGAATGTCGTTTCCTGTTTTATTTGACCCATTATGACTTATGCCAAATGATGTCGTTTTAAATCCCTTTATCTATTCGTTAACCCATGTCCGGATTACCATTTCACCATTTTTTTACCCCTTTCTACCATAATTTATGGTTTCTACCATTTTCGCTTGTTCCGACTAACATTATATCGCGCCGGAACATCATGTTTCATTTACTTAATATAAATCGTATTCCATGCTCACAATTAAGCATTTTGTAATAAAAGTAAAAAGGGCGTAAGCTTAACTTACCTCGCATCCGAACTACGCTTTTCCTTTCCTTCGTGATTCGTTTGACCCGCTCCCTCATCAAGCTTCCACCTAGCTTGTTACGCGTCAAACTATCATCATCATTTTCAAGGTGGTTAGATTAGTCATTCAAGATCATGACCTTCACACCTTATGAATCTTTTACCACTATTCTTAATGAACCTTATCATAGGTCGGTTTGACTTTTAAAAGTCAAACCACCAATTTACAAATATGAATGCACTAACAAGTTCACATGACTCGATTTAGGCACATTATCAACCACTTAGTGAGCGTCATCTTTTGAGATGCTACTTCTACTAACATGTTATCTAATTCATACCTCAAGTAACCATAAATCAACATGTAATTTTAGTCATTGTATGCATATATACACTTTGACCATCATAACCATGGGTTTAACTCTTGTGTCAAAACCCACTTCTAATCACTTATGAACTCTTAACAAAATCTCTAATTTGTTCAAATAGTTCATTCATATGAATTAATATGATGTTTATACACATCAATTTCATCAAATCAACAAAACCCACTTAGTTCATACTTGGCTATTTGATAAATCACTAGTTTATGGCACAATTCTACAAGTTTGCATCTAGGGTTTGTTTCTAGACTTGTACCCACACTAATATCACTATAACATTGAATATTCATGCAAGAATTTCGTTCATGCATGTTCATCACAAATTCGAAATATCAATAAACATCAAAATTCAACATACCTTGTGATCCCCTAAGCTTGGTGATCACGATTTTATTAAAAGCCCCAAATTCTTGGCTTGATTTCTCTTTGATTTTGGCAATTTTTGTGAGTTAGGGTTCTTGGAAGGGAACCCCCCTTTTTCTCCTGTATACATCGACTAAAACACACACATATGTGTGTGTTTTGGTGTTTTTAAGTTTTAATTATAAACTTGTTTCCAATTGTCCACTTTTAGTCCCTCAAGGTTTTATTTCGATCTATTTAAGTTATAATCCATTATTTATAACTTAATCACATATGATTAACTAGGTTAATTATTCCTAGTTAATTTAATGGGTTCGGGAGTTCTAACCCGTTGTATTTTAAGTCCCGTTAACTCGGGCTCTTATAAACTCAAACTCTTAAAACTTTGATTCGCTTGTATTTAATTATTAGGATTTCTTATTTAAATCCAATTATTTACCTGATTATTTTTACTACTAACGGTACTTTACCCGTCTTTTAGTATTAACGGAGTTTGATTACCAAACCAGTTTTCGGGGTGTTACACTGAGTTGTGCGGTTGTGGATATTTCGAGTAGGCTAGGGTTTGTTTTGAAAGAAAAATGAGAGAGATAGGGGATTTTAACATTAAAGGTCCCTCATGTTTGAAGTTGAGAGAGACAAGGGGTTTTAACATTAAAAGATAACTGAGTTTATGAGAAAGGACACCGTCTGTTATAGGTTGCAAACATAAAGGACATAGAGTGTAATTTTTAAACTTAAATGACAGCGACTGTAGAAACCTTGAAACATAAAGTACGAAACGTGCAATTTAGCATTTTTAGCCAAAATATTATACGAAACAATCACGTGCGTTGGATATGTTACTCCCTAAAATGACGGTATTTATTAAAGGTAGTACGCCTTTTATTAGAAAGTTGGTCATAGTTTATTATATTGTATTGAACAATTTGACATGTGCTTAATATTATTACATACATGTCTTTATACGAATATAATGTGTTGTTAGGGTGTAAGGAGTGGTTAAACAACTTAGAGTGGTTAAACATCTTAGAGTGATAAACCAAAAAAATAACCAATCAAAGTGCGGCATGTCAATCAGTGAAAAATGTTTAAACATCAAACTTTCATAAATAAAAATAAAGCATTACATTTTAAATAAAATCTAAGTTTAAAAAAACTAAAAATCACAAGGCCATCCATATTTTTTTGCGATCTCACGTTTTCTAGCGAGTGTGATTTCCAACATTGCAGGGTGAACATTGTCGGTAGGCCGATTAAACGTCTCCAAGTCCTTGTCGAACATTGTTTGTCGCAACGCCTCTAGTTGCTCATCCGACTAGGTCAAGTATTTTTCTTCTCGTATACGTTTAATTTCCAGTATCTATTTTTTCATGGCCTTGTACTCTTCGAATTTGTGTGTTATATCTCTTGGATCTTCGTTTCTTGAAGACGGCCCTTTGTCCTTTTTCTCCTTTCTCGTTTGTCGTCTTGGCGAGGGATCCTCGTTTATGTCGGGAATACCGAATCCGCTCGAGACTTCGACATTCGGTGTATCCGCTCTATAATTTCCCGAATCCGAACACTTTCTTTTTTGACTCGAGCCGGAGCTTTCTTCACCCAACAAAGGTATCGGCGACCACTTTTGATTTGTTCTAACAATCTCCCAAGCCGCAATATGAGCAAAATCAATTTTTTCTTTGCATTTGTAATCCTTTAGCGCTTGGTTCATTACAAAAGCATCGTCACTCCAACTAGGACGTAAACGATACTAAAAAAAAATAAAGCGTATAAAAAAATAAAGTATACCTCTTCGTTAAAAAATAAACCGTATAAAAAATAAAGTATACCGCTTGATGACATAGACCGTTGAATGTGTTCAATTTTGTTTGCATCGTGATCTATTTTGATCGAACTTGGTGGTGGGTTCGGTTACTTCCTCCGACCGTTTGATTGAAGTGGTTTAGAACTTGCTTCCAAAACCCATCCGCCTTTTGTTGATTGCCTTTCTTTTTTTCAAAGTGCAATGAACAATAGCCTTTGCCAACGCCTCTTCTTGTTTAGGCGTCCAACTTTCCCGTTTCGCTTTTCCTTTTCTTTCCGGTGCGGCTTCATTTTCGTTCACGGGATTTTCTTCAACCGCAACATCTTCATCCTCATCAAAATGTTGTTATTGGGTATCCTGCACGAACTCTTCATCGGAGTCATCTTGTATGTCTCTTGGTGATTGTGAGCTTGGGGTTTGAAAAGGTCTCGGTGATTGTGAGCTTGGGGTTTGAAAAGCAAACAGGTCAAAAGCATTTTGGGTGTCTGGGGAGTAATCATAATAATCGGGTCAAACCATCGCCGGACCGTGTTGCATCCAATTTTGGATGGGTTGGGTATCATAACCGAAAGGTTGATGCATGGGTTGGTTAAAATAAAATGGAGGTTGGGTTTGATTCGCAAACCCAAGGTGGGGTTGAAACGACACACTAGAACCACCCGAACCACCACGTTTATCTTGAGCCCTCGCATTCGAACCGGACCCTACCATTTTTTTCTTGCCTTCACCTTTGTTTGAGCCTTCCATTTCTTTGAAAAGATTTGAAAGAATGAGAGTGAAATGTACTGAAATGGATGTTGAGTTTGTTTGGTGAAAATGGAAATGAATTTGTGTAATTTATAAAGATAAAAAAGGTTTTTTTTTCATTAATCCCAACGGCATTATAGCCGTTTGACACAACTCCCCGCATCGGCATGGCTTCACCGCGTCATCAAGGAAACCGAATCGGCAAATGATCGACGACAGTGTTCGACGCGCGACAAAGTACTTTGCTGAACCCTTTGCCGCACTCACACCAGACACCCTTATGTAGAAGTAACTCTGGTTTGTAATTGTACATGTGATGTGATTATGTCAATATACAATTATTATCCTTATAGTAAAAACCAAAGTGAATGAACAGTGATTTTATGTTAGGGCATTTAAGGTATTATTCAACGTATATATGTGTGGGAATAGTGGTTTTCGCCTATTGGGTGAAACGGGCGGTGGTCGTCATCTATTGGCTCACATGGGTGGCAAAGAGAATAGTGCCAGGCAGCTGCCTGGCACTCTCCTATTGGTCCAATAAATTTACGATTTTATCCCGCTTTAAATTTACGCTTTTGCCACGAGTTCAAAATTATGATTTTACCCCCCCCCCCCACTTAAAAAATAAACTTAATCACATATTATTAACTAGGTTAATTATTCCTAGTTAATTTAATGGGTTCGGGAGTTCTAACCCGTTGTATTTTAAGTCCCGTTAACTCGGACTCTTATAAACTCAAACTCTTAAAACTTTGCTTCGCTTGTATTTAATTATTAGGATTTCTTATTTAAATCCAATTATTTACCTGGTTATTTTTACTACTAACAGTACTATACCCGTCTTTTAGTATTAACGGAGTTTGATTACCAAACCCGTTTTTGGGGTGTTACAAGTCTACCCCCCTTAGAGAGGTTTCGTCCTCGAAACCTTTTCTTACATAATTCATTGAGTTTAAACTCAATGTATTTGATCCGAGAAATCTTTTAAACATTACTTATACCTTTAACCAATTGTTAGTATTACCAGATACGTATGGTAACATCTTTTTGGTCACTAATTGTCTACGTACCTCATACGACATAGTGCAACTTGAAATAACGTAATCTCGTTATTCCTACTAGTTTAGTTAACTTAGCGATATCCATCTCTTTCATATACTATCGAATTCTTTATGAATCCGTTACTTTGACCCGTTTAAAGGTCTTTAGTGAAATCCTTCACTTTTAGCAACAAATTCTTTTGTTTTCAAATTTATTTATTCGGTTCAGTTATACCGAATCTACCACTTACAACCAAACCAAATTTCTTGATTTGAATTGCTGACCTTAACCGGTCTCACTAACTAGACTTATTAGTCCAGTTACTTTCACCGCTCGCTTGGTTATAATGTGATTCTACCTCACATTGCATTTCTTGACCGTGATCATGTCACGTCATTCCAAATTTCATATCAACTTTTTATTTTCGAAAATATTACTTTTCGAATATATCGCCTTGCACCAATCAGTGTCAAGACTTATATCTTTCATGTTTACCGTTTATACGTCTATCATAATACATTTTCGTAGAAACGTTATTTCTTACCAAAACCGAAGTTTTAGTTTAGCGTCTTCTCTTTAACCTTTGTCAATTATCCATACCGGGATATTGACAGTCCAAAATTTATTCTTTTTCAGTCTTTGTTTTATGCGAGGATTCTCCATTTATTCCCTCGCTTTGTCTAATTAACCCGTAGGTTTTATCACTTAGTCTATGGGCTATTTTATTAGACCTTTATCTCTTTAAGGCGAGGCCCTTATGATCCCTTTGCTTCAATTCATGACCCGTGGGTCATTTTGGCCCCGTAGACCTTTACACTAATTAATATCTCGTAGGTTATGATGATCCCGTAGATCATCTTTTATTCTAGTCTTTATTCAATTGTCTATTTATACATATATAGCTTTAAAGCATCCTTTGTTATGTTTGGAATCATTCAAAATTTACTTTTGAACTTTAGTTGACCTTGACCGTAGTCTAAGGTTTCATTTGTTTACTTTCGGACTATCTTTCCGACTTTACGACTTCTAGCGTCATTTACACGTCGGTTTGTCTTACGCTTACCATTACCCGATTCATTCTTATACTCCTTTACAACCCATTACTCGGGTCCTTCTATCTTATTGTTTTTAGCTTTCCGGTTTCACCAGTTTGCGTTTTCCTATTATATTAAGCGTTTTTCCTTAATTGACTCGTTTGACTCATTTTGGGTGAATTTTCATCACTTATGAATGTTAAACTTCATTCTTTATTTGACCCGTCCAACTTTGAAATGGTTGAACGTAATTACCAAAATTTATGTTTGCGAAAATTCTTGTCATCTTTTAGTCATGACTCATATTCCGAGTCTTTTGACTTTCTATTTCGCGTTCCTGTTTCTCAGTCTACGCATGCGTTTAAATCCTTACCCACCAACCGGGTGTTTTACCGAAGTCGTTATTATTGCAACCCTTACGGTATGCATTATGACTTCGTTTCGCTTTTATATTCCTACTTTGTTCTCAAATTTGGTGTTTTACAAAATCGGCCCGTTAAGAGTGATATTTGCATTCTTCGGGTTCGAGTGTAAGCACACCCCTCCCAATTGCATACCTTAATCATTTTACATTAATCTTTGTTCCTTCACTCGGGCTCATCATCCTAATGTAATACGCTTCCGTCACCCGGCTGTGCGTTTACATTATTATCAAATATTTTGCTCATTTGATTCATTTGGGTACTTTTTAAGTTAGTCCCATTCAGCCCACCCTTACCACATCGGACATAAATGTGTCCATCATAAGAAGTTCATGGTACCACGTGTTCACTACTTACTTGGCCAGAGTAAGCGATCAACACCTGGTATACATGACCTTTTTATAATTTTCACATTACACCCCATGTAAGTAATGCCTCTATTTGTTTTTCTTGGAAACAATATCCCGGATAGGTTCTCTATTCAGGTTTTTCCAAGTTTTCAATCTACATATGCAACTTTCAATCTCTACATATTTGTTGCATATTACTATTTATGAAGTAATTTAAAACGTGCACCTGATAATGCTTGCTCTAACAGGCTCCCCTTGCCATTAACTTATTCGCAATCGTTGCGCGATTTAGGTCCTTGGTGAGCATGCTCCTCTTGTCATACTTCGGACCGTTCCTCTATCATATCCGTAATTTGTTCAATCCTCATCATCTTCAAATGCAAGTTTCCTCCAATTAAAACATTCATAAAAGTTAGTAATGTCAACTTTACTAAATGCCCGTATCATAATACAAGACTTTTCTACTATACGCGTCAACGCGCGCAATTTCGTCAACTATATTCATCATTTAATTTAGGTAACGTGTATCACACGATAGCCTTATGTGTTGTTTACAACACTTTAGCATGCTTAAACTTATTAACATACATGTACTTACCGGATTTGCGATCAAGCCTCGAACCGAACACATTTGTCAACAACCTTGAGCTCTGATTACCAACTTGTAACACCCGGCTTAATAAATCAAGATTTTATTAATAAAATACACATTTAAATGCTAAAATGTGACTTTACAAAAACTTTTCATACTAACATTTCCACATGTTAACAACATTTCAAAAATACAACTTAATGTAATTGGATTCGTCGTTTTAAAAATACGACGAAACGCCGCGCGGAAGCTTGTATTTTATCGTGTTCGGTTCCTCATCGAGCTTGATCTTCATCCGGGCACTCTTGGCGATCACCTATGATCAAAAGCAACTTAAAAGTTAGTTTTGATAGTCAAATATTAAGTTCAAACGAGTACAGGGTTTAAAAGGACAAAATTTAACAATTTTCCGGAGTTAGGGGGCGTCGCGTGACGCCAAGGGCCTAGGCGTCACGCCTAGCCCTTGTTTTCACAGACTGTTGCCTTCAGCTGTTGCTGTACATTCCCAGCACGACCCGATTTCACGGAAACGAGCATAACTCTCTCGTTTTTAATCCGTTTTACCCGATTCTTTTTCCTACGCGTCCGTAATTTAATTCTCCATCATATGGAGTGAAAATCCAATATCCAACATAATAAATTTTGAGACTTCTAAGCCTTCGACTCGTTCCCCTTTTACCGAATTTTAACCCGTTTATGCATTTTATCAAACAAACATATTTGTTTGATTCCAATATCACCTACACTTCTTCAAATTAATGTTATATACCATATTAGGTTCTAATCACAGGTTTATTACACAATTTAAATCCGTTTTCGCTCGTATGCTTATTTTGACCCGTTAAGGGTATTTAAGCACTTTAAAGCTTGAAATCGCTTTCATTCATTTCTAGCATCTTATTCCTACATTTCTTATCAAGTAATCTTCAACTACAACTCTTTGTGTGTTGGATTTCAATGTGTATATCTATATGTTCCGATTTTTACCATTCGGATTGTTATTTTACGGCAAGACTCAAATAGAGCTATTTGACTAACATATTACGTCTTTCAACTTCTATACTTATTCTAAGTATCTATCTAATCATGAAATTTGTTTCCAAACAACCCTTAAGGGTTGTTTGTTCAATTTAGCCTACAAGGGAGTTTTGGTCGATTTTGGTCCTTCTTTTACGACAAAGGACTCTTACCAATTATTCGACCAAAATAACACTTTTAACTACAACATAATTATGCATACCTGGCTCGGATCAACATATTGACCCGTTTTAATACCTTTCGTTATTAATATCTAGATAATAGCAATGCTAACCATGTGTTAATTCCTGTGATCATAAAACTCAACAAGCAATCATCAAATATTATTGACAAATGGTGTTAACAACACCATTTGACCCGTTTAGTCGAAATGACCAATTGTCATTATAAGATGGCACTTAATTACCATTTCACCCCTTAAACCTATCCCGGTTTACTTTTTGAAATCATCCAACTTGAATGTCGTTTCCTGTTTTATTTGACCCATTATGACTTATGCCAAATGATGTCGTTTTAAATCCCTTTATCTATTCGTTAACCCATGTCCGGATTACCATTTCACCATTTTTTTACCCCTTTCTACCATAATTTATGGTTTCTACCATTTTCGCTTGTTCCGACTAACATTATATCGCGCCGGAACATCATGTTTCATTTACTTAATATAAATCGTATTCCATGCTCACAATTAAGCATTTTGTAATAAAAGTAAAAAGGGCGTAAGCTTAACTTACCTCGCATCCGAACTACGCTTTTCCTTTCCTTCGTGATTCGTTTGACCCGCTCCCTCATCAAGCTTCCACCTAGCTTGTTACGCGTCAAACTATCATCATCATTTTCAAGGTGGTTAGATTAGTCATTCAAGATCATGACCTTCACACCTTATGAATCTTTTACCACTATTCTTAATGAACCTTATCATAGGTCGGTTTGACTTTTAAAAGTCAAACCACCAATTTACAAATATGAATGCACTAACAAGTTCACATGACTCGATTTAGGCACATTATCAACCACTTAGTGAGCGTCATCTTTTGAGATGCTACTTCTACTAACATGTTATCTAATTCATACCTCAAGTAACCATAAATCAACATGTAATTTTAGTCATTGTATGCATATATACACTTTGACCATCATAACCATGGGTTTAACTCTTGTGTCAAAACCCACTTCTAATCACTTATGAACTCTTAACAAAATCTATAATTTGTTCAAATAGTTCATTCATATGAATTAATATGATGTTTATACACATCAATTTCATCAAATCAACAAAACCCACTTAGTTCATACTTGGCTATTTGATAAATCACTAGTTTATGGCACAATTCTACAAGTTTGCATCTAGGGTTTGTTCCTAGA
Source organism: Helianthus tuberosus (assembly GCA_030545235.1). Classification (NCBI taxonomy): domain Eukaryota; kingdom Viridiplantae; phylum Streptophyta; class Magnoliopsida; order Asterales; family Asteraceae; genus Helianthus; species Helianthus tuberosus. The sequence continues at coordinate 173,969,997 of CM060368.1, forward strand.
CTTGTACCCACACTAATATCACTATAACATTGAATATTCATGCAAGAATTTCGTTCATGCATGTTCATCAAAAATTCAAAATATCAATAAACATCAAAATTCAACATACCTTGTGATCCCCTAAGCTTGGTGATCACGATTTTATTAAAAGCCCCAAATTCTTGGCTTGATTTCTCTTTGATTTTGGCAATTTTTGTGAGTTAGGGTTCTTGGAAGAGAACCCCCCTTTTTCTCCTGTATACATCGACCAAAACACACACATATGTGTGTGTTTTGGTGTTTTTAAGTTTTAATTATAAACTTGTTTCCAATTGTCCACTTTTAGTCCCTCAAGGTTTTATTTCGATCTATTTAAGTTATAATCCATTATTTATAAGTTAATCACATATTATATAATAGGTTAATTATTCCTAGTTAATTTAATGGGTTCGGGAGTTCTAACCCGTTGTATTTTAAGTCCCGTTAACTCGGGCTCTTATAAACTCAAACTCTTAAAACTTTGATTCGCTTGTATTTAATTATTAGGATTTCTTATTTAAATACAATTATTTACCTGGTTATTTTTACTACTAACGGTACTTTACCCGTCTTTTAGTATTAACGGAGTTTGATTACCAAACCCGTTTTCGGGGTGTTACACTGAGTTGTGCGGTTGTGGATATTTCGAGTAGGCTAGGGTTTGTTTTGAAAGAAAAATGAGAGAGATAGGGGATTTTAACATTAAAGGTCCCTCATGTTTGAAGTTGAGAGAGACAAGGGGTTTTAACATTAAAAGATAACTGAGTTTATGAGAAAGGACACCGTCCGTTATAGGTTGCAAACATAAAGGACATAGAGTGTAATTTTTAAACTTAAATGACAGCGACTGTAGAAACCTTGAAACATAAAGTACGAAACGTGCAATTTAGCCTTTTTAGCCAAAATATTATATGAAACAATCACGTGCGTTGGATATGTTACTCCCTAAAATGACGGTATTTATTAAAGGTAGTACGCCTTTTATTAGAAAGTTGGTCATAGTTTATTATATTGTATTGAACAATTTGACATGTGCTTAATATTATTACATACATGTCTTTATACGAATATAATGTGTTGTTAGGGTGTAAGGAGTGGTTAAACAACTTAGAGTGGTTAAACATCTTAGAGTGATAAACCAAAAAAATAACCAATCAAAGTGCGGCATGTCAATCAGTGAAAAATGTATAAACATCAAACTTTTATAAATAAAAATAAAGCATTACATTTTAAATAAAATCTAAGTTTAAAAAAACTAAAAATCACAAGGCCATCCATATTTTTTTGCGATCTCACGTTTTCTAGCGAGTGTGATTTCCAACATTGCAGGGTGAACATTGTCGGTAGGCCGATTAAACGTCTCCAAGTCCTTGTCGAACATTGTTTGTCGCAACGCCTCTAGTTGCTCATCCGACAAGGTCAAGTATTTTTCTTCTCGTATACGTTTAATTTCCAGTATCTATTTTTTCATGGCCTTGTACTCTTCGAATTTGTGTGTTATATCTCTTGGATCTTCGTTTCTTGAAGACGGCCCTTTGTCCTTTTTCTCCTTTCTCGTTTGTCGTCTTGGCGAGGGATCCTCGTTTATGTCGGGAATACCGAATCCGCTCGAGACTTCGACATTCGGTGTATCCGCTCTATAATTTCCCGAATCCGAACACTTTCTTTTTTGACTCGAGCCGGAGCTTTCTTCACCCAACAAAGGTATCGGCGACCACTTTTGATTTGTTCTAACAATCTCCCAAGCCGCAATATGAGCAAAATCAATTTTTTCTTTGCATTTGTAATCCTTTAGCGCTTGGTTCATTACAAAAGCATCGTCACTCCAACTAGGACGTAAACGATACTAAAAAAAAATAAAGTGTATAAAAAAATAAAGTATACCTCTTCGTTAAAAAATAAACCGTATAAAAAAATAAAGTATACCGCTTGATGATATAGACCGTTGAATGTGTTCAATTATGTTTGCATCGTGATATATTTTGATCGAACTTGGTGGTGGGTTCGGTTACTTCCTCCGACCGTTTGATTGAAGTGGTTTAGAACTTGCTTCCAAAACCCATCCGCCTTTTGTTGATTGCCTTTCTTTTTATTCAAAGTGCAATGAACAATAGCCTTTGCCAACGCCTCTTCTTGTTTAGGCGTCCAACTTTCCCGTTTCGCTTTTCCTTTTCTTTCCGGTGCGGCTTCATTTTCGTTCACGGGATTTTCTTCAACCGCAACATCTTCATCCTCATCAAAATGTTGTTCTTGGGTATCCTGCACGAACTCTTCATCGGAGTCATCTTGTATGTCTCTTGGTGATTGTGAGCTTGGGGTTTGAAAAGGTCTCGGTGATTGTGAGCTTGGGGTTTGAATAGCAAACGGGTCAAAAGCATTTTGGGTGTCTGGGGAGTAATCATAATAACCGGGTCAAACCATCGCCGGACCGTGTTGCATCCAATTTTGGATGGGTTGGGTATCATAACCGAAAGGTTGATGCATGTGTTGGTTAAAATAAAATGGAGGTTGGGTTTGATTCGCAAACCCAAGGTGGGGTTGAAACGACACACTAGAACCACCCGAACCACCACGTTTATCTTGAGCCCTCGCCTTCGAACCGGACCCTACCATTTTTTTCTTGCCTTCACCTTTGTTTGAGCCTTCCATTTCTTTGAAAAGATTTGAAAGAATGAGAGTGAAATGTACTGAAATGGATGTTGAGTTTGTTTGGTGAAAATGGAAATGAATTTGTGTAATTTATAAAGATAAAAAAGGTTTTTTTTTCATTAATCCCAACGGCATTATAGCCGTTTGACACAACTCCCCGCATCGGCATGGCTTCACCGCGTCATCAAGGAAACCGAATCGGCAAATGATCGACGACAGTGTTCGACGCGCGACAAAGTGCTTTGTTGTACCCTTTGCCGCACTCACACCAGACACCCTTATGTAGAAGTAACTCTGGTTTGTAATTGTACATGTGATGTGATTATGTCAATATACAATTATTATCCTTATATTAAAAACCAAAGTGAATGAACAGTGATTTTATGTTAGGGCATTTAAGGTATTATTCAACGTATATATGTGTGGGAATAGTGGTTTTCGCCTATTGGGTGAAACGGGCGGTGGTCGTCATCTATTGGCTCACATGGGTGCCAAAGAGAATAGTGACAGGCAGCTGCCTGACACTCTCCTATTGGTCCAATAAATTTACGATTTTATCCCGCTTTAAATTTACGCTTTTGCCACGAGTTCAAAATTATGATTTTACCCCCCCCCCCCCCCCACTTAAAAATAAATTTACGCTTTTGCTCCCAGCTAAAATATCAATTTTGCCCGCGGTTCAAATTTACCATTTTACCCCATTTAAATTTACAGTTTTGCCATTTGTTTTTTCCCTTAAAATTACGATTTTGCCATCAGCTCAAAATTATGTTTTTACCCCCACATAAAAACAAATTTACGCTTTTGCTCTCAGCTAAAAATTCCAAATTTGCCATCGGTTCAAATTTACGATTTTGCCCCGTTTAAATTTACAGTTTTGCCATTAGTTTTTTTTGTTTGTTTTCCATCGTTTTTGTTTGTTTTCCTGGTTAAATTACAATTTTGCCATCAGTGAAAATTACATTGATGCCGGCAGCTGCCTGCGACTCCCTCATTGGTCCATTTAATTTACGATTTTATCCCTGAATGAAAAATATGATTTCGCCCTTAGTTCAAAATTACGTTTTTCCAATCGTTATAGTTTTTTTAGCAAAACTATAAAAGTTTTTTTTAATTGGTTGACTATGTTTAATTTTTTTCGGTGTCAAGGAGTAGCCTAACACTCGCTCATTAGTTCTTCTGAAAAATTACAGTTTTGCCCTGAGCCGAAAATTACGGTATTATCATCGTTTTAGTTTTTTTCCTAGCAAAACTATCGTAGTGTTTTTTTAATTGATTTTCCTAGAAAAATTATCGTAGTGTTTGTTTAATTGGTTGAGAATTATTAGGCTATCGCCCCGTAACGCGGACAAGGCAACTACTATTTATACATGAAAAAAGAATAGCCTTGACTTTGAGCTTTTGGCTCAGAACTTTTCTCACTATACGACACCAATAACCAAAGTGATATTGCATTTACTAGCATTGATAGTCATTACCATGTTTTGCTTCGATGACGAAGTCCCTTTATGCAAATAATTTATATATGAATTGTTGTAAGTGGCGGCCGTAGTAATTTTTCCATGAGGGTGTGGAAAACTTTTAAAAATTTTAGGCGTCTAGATATATACATAAAAAATATGTTCGGGTCGGGTCATGTTTAAAAAAAACATCAAACGAAAATTTATATAATCTTCAAAAACACGTCAAACGTTGTTACAAACATATTTAAAATGTCGCCCTACGAGTTTTTATTTTTTGAAATCTATCCAAAACATTATCTCGTTGATTCACGTTGTATGATGCAATCGCCTTGCGATCATGAGGATCCCATGGAAGATCATTTATGTGACAACCCTCATAATTCCATGTATCCGTACGATTTATTAATGATAACTAAATTGCTTGATGACTGTGCTGAATCACTTAACGGCTTTCTGATCACTGTGTTATACTTACATGTGCTTATTAACATACTAGTAGTGTGCAGAAAAGTTACTAAATAGTCCGGTATGCTTTCCTGAGTGTTGAGAATTAAAAATGTTACAAATATATATATATATATATATAGGACACATTATGGATTAATTAAGCACTTTAACGGACAACACCCAACCGAACAACCGAACTTTACCCGGAACATAAAAATAATGTCAAACACATTGTTTTTATTTTTCTGAGCTAGTTAGGGTCCCCGAACACCCTAACACACTATATAATTAATAGCACACATAAGACACTAACTAAAACACTTGGTTTCTAACTAAACTTGTAACCATCCATTGAAACCCAACCCTATACCCCCCCCCCCCCCGGGACGGTCACCATGGGTGACCCACCCATTGATTTCTTTCATTATTAAATTAGATTATGTAGTTGGATAATGAGGCATATTATACATGGGTTAATAAGGGTTGGAGGATTATAAGAAGGACTTGAGGATCATCATTCTTATCACCATCAAACACACAATACTTTCAACTCTCTCTCCCTTCTCCTTGTGTGTTCGGCCGAGAACCACCACACCCACCACCACCATCATTCAAGCTTCATCTCCCAATCTAAGGACATCCAAAGGTGCTAGGGATCATACAAGCAAGCTTGGTGTGTTCGGAAGCTCAAGGACCTCTTTCATCTTATTTTAACCACCACTTTTCTTCACTAGAACTCCCCTAGCTTTGTGCTAGTGGTAAGTGTTTTAGATCTTCATTCTCTTCATGATTGATGGTTAATAGTTAAAAGAATGATGAAAGGATAAGAACTCTAAAGAACCATAAACAAAGTCTTGGAACATAAACTAACTAGTGATGAAGTATGGTTAAAATGGTGATGAAATCGTGTTATTCTTGTGTATGATGTTTGTTGAATGTTGTTTGTTAGTAAAAAATGATATGGATCATCATATGGACTTGCTAGATCATGACTAAGAACATGAACTAGCAAGATGGAAAAAGTAAGAATGTTGTGGATGATGGAATCATCCACACATAAACTATGAACTTGAATAAATAGGTGTTTCCTTGAAAAATAAAGATCAAAGTAAGTTCTAATATTGTAGATCTAAAGATCCATGAGTGGTTCTTCGAAAGAACCAAGTGAAAAGTATGAGTTTTGTTAAAACATGGATCTTACACAAACTTAACATATTTTTGGTAGATAAACAAGTGTAGAAACACTTGTGTAACTAGAAACTTTCATGAAGAAATATTTTTAGAAAATATGGTGGAAGTTGTAAACACTTAAAGTCTTTAAAAATCAAGTTTTTAAAGAACTAATCACATTTTAAAAGGTAACAAGACTCACTATGTATGCTAGTAAGTTACTACATATTTTTATAAATTTTCAAGTTCATAAGTTTATAGTTTATGCTTGTTTTTGACAAGTTTGGTAAATAGAGATTGTAGGTTGATGATTGAGAATTGTTTGAATGAATTTTTGAAAAGAAAATGATATGCTAGTAAGCATGGACACCTCCATTTACAAAGGAAACTCTGGCGAAATTTTCTAAAAATCCCAACACTTAGAAAATATTTTTCTAAAACAAGCGTTATGAGTGTATTTTATAACTTGCTTTTCGAATATAAACTTCGCCATAATTTTTGTAACCAAACACCAAGTATCGGAGGTTGACTTTCGTAAATAAAATTTGATAAACATATATTTAAAATATATATTGTATACTAAAACTCTTGTGTGAATATTTGTTTATTTTACCGTTATATTATTTTAGGGTAAAATAATACATAACTTAACAAAGTGCGTTAACGTTTAAATTGTGTGATATGTGATAAAAGTAATGGGTAGATAAACCATACGTGTCGTGCATGAGAAATTGATTGTTATCTGTACCTTATTAGGACGTGCTTGAATTCCTGATTTTTAGAGTAACTAACCTAACCGAGCAAACCGAGGTGAGTTCACACTTTTCTACAAAGCATGGTAATTCCCGGTGGGAATGGGAATGGGTTCAGGAATAGGGATTCCTCGTCCTTTGGGACGTGTTCAGGAATAAGAATTCCTCGTCCTGTTGGGACGGAATTAGACTTACTGGACTAGAACTCTATCAGCGAAGTCCCTCCCTTTATATCGACTTAATCGCCGAGGCTATGGCGAGCGGGTCATTAGTTAATAGCGCTATTAGGTTTAACAAACCTCACACCATGCCAGTCGGACGGGCGTGTACTAATGGACTATGGCACGTCGGTGATGATAGACACCGACGCTAGGGCACAAGTAATTTCCGTTAGTAGTCGATATGATAAACGAGTCTGGTAGTTTAAATAATGGGGTAGCCCCCACGGCCGGAGTGCCGGGCTGGATAGCCAGGGAAGGTGGACATGGGATGGTTAACTAATAAACGTTTTCGAACTATGGGGTAACCCCCACGGCTGGATAGCTGATTAAGGTTAAACTACGTTTTTGGAAACAACTCTAAAATGGACAACCAACCGTGAACTCACTCAACTTTGTTGTTGACTCGTTGTTACATGCTTTGCAGGTCGCTAGATGCTATGGGGCTTGCACAAGGAGGTGGTCGTTGTGGGATGCGAACTGATATGTCCCGTACTTAATAAATAAACCTTATGAGCTTATGAAACTTATGTTTTGGGTCTTTAAACTTATGAACTACGAACTTATGTTTTGGTTTAACGTCTTATGCTTCCGCTGTTTAAATTAAACTTGGTTAACTTCCTTTTGGTCACCAATTGTATTACGGTTGGTTATATTTACGTAAATACGTTGTTCAATATGATACTCCGCATGGTGGAATTTGGGGGTGTGACAATTTACATCAACAAAATCAACAAAATCGGAAGATGATCAAATTTCAACCGCTTTTCTCTTGTTGGGAAAATGCGCCATAACATCCTTACTCATTGTGCCTATCACATACAAAATTAACCATATTCCTTAATTTTCAATTCCTTAATCACATACAGAAGATGATCTGAGGGAACACAACCTTATTTTGAAGAATGAAATCAACAATAATGGAACACAGCTTTAATACGTCAAAACACCTAAATTTTAAACCTTTTTAACAAATATGTACGTCTATTAACTCTTGAAAAAACCACATAAACATCAAAATAACTAAAAACAAATCAAGGTACCTCTATAAATTCAAGAGTGCGGTATTGTTATGGTCGGAATTTTTGCGATTTCCGGCGAGATTTGTGGCTGATCGAAGAGAGTCTGCAGGTTGTTGTTCTGTTTCTTGTTCGCTGGCAGCAGAGAGGGGAGGGCGGGAGGAGATGAATGGACGATTGGGTTATTTGGGTTATGTTTTGTTTAATTGATTTAGTTATTTAGGTTGGGCTTTAACATAAACTTATATAATGAGGCTTGATGTTGGGTTATAGGAATACAAGTTTTATTTAAAGAGATTAGCGGGCTAACTTGTTTACATAATTGGGTCGGGTTTAAATCCGTGTTCACAAATTTTTTTATATAAATTCCTAACATTTTTTTCTAAGGGGTGCGGTCGAAATTTTCCAAGGGATACGGTCGGGATTTTTCACGAAAAATAACACTAATTTTTTTCTCAAGGGGTACGACCGCCCACCCACGGGCTAGGTGGGTCCGCCCCTAATTGTTGTTGATATCAATGAAATATTCGTGAGAGTAATACAAGGAAAGGACTTAATTTACATAACAATGACCCTCACTAGAACACCGCCATCACCTCTACAGGTTAGCTAGCGCGGGTTGGATCCATGGGTAGAGGAAGTCGTGCCATGTTGGGTGTTGATCGAGAATTTTGTGACTGTTGAACGGTCTTTTTGACCTTTGGAAATAAATAAAAAAATAATTTAATTATTTATTTAGACATTATAAATAAGCACCCTCATTCTCCATTTCACACAAATCTTATATCATTTTCACTCAAAATTTTCACCATTCTCACTCAAACTATTCCCTTTTCAATCTCACTTCTCAAAGGCTAAGTTCTTGAACGATAACTTGGGTATATTTTTTCGCCTGACGATTTCGAAGACGCTTTTTTGTCAAGCGATAGTAGCTTAAGTTTTTTCAAAGAACTACTTGAGGAAGCCGAAGCGGGAGACACGGCAACGTCTTCGAGCATTCCTAAAAAAATTGTCAAACGTGATCGCGTACAAGGTAATAGAAATCTTATGAATGGTTATTTTGTTGATGAACCAAAGTGTGATCATGAAACATTCTGATGCCGGTTTCGTATGTCAAAACACTTGTTCTTAAAAATTGTTGCTGATGTGGAAGCACAATATCATTGGTTTCAAAAGGGATATGATGGAAGGTGAGTTTTATGGGAATACAAAAAGTTACATCCGCCGTTAAATAACTTTCAAGCGGCAATACTCCTGACGAGGGCGATGAGTATTTACAGATTTCCGAAAGGACTTCATGTGAATGCCTATAATATTTTTGTAACGCCGTGAATCAATTGTATAGTGACGAGTTCTTGCGTAGGCCGACAAGCAACGACGTTGCGATTTTGTACCAAAATCACGAAGGAAAACACTACATTAGTTTAATGTTAGGTAGCATCAGTTATACGCATCTTTTTTGGAGTATGTGTCGCTACGAGGAAAATATATGAGAGGTGATCACGGATACCCAACGGTTATGGTCGAAGTAGTTGCGTCACAAGATTTATGGTTTTAGCATGCGTATTGTGGTCCGCCCGGTTCACTCAACGACATCAAAATTTCTCCAACAATCTCTAATATATCTTGTTGAACGGAATGGAACCGCACCTAAGTGTCCATTTCAAGTGAATGGACATACATACAAACATGGATACCATCTAACCGACGGGATCTACCCTACTTGGTTAATGTTTGTGAAAACATTTCCATATCCTACCAATTCGAATGAAAAGAAGTTCAAGAAATCGAAAGAAGGGGCAAGAAAAGATGTGGAGCATGCTTTTGGTGCGCTAAAAGAAAAAAGAGGCATATTTAGGAGACTCATGCGTGCTATGACTATAAAAAAATATTAGCGTGACGTATACATGCATCATACTGCACAATATGGTCTTAAAGGACGAGGAGAAAACGTTCTCACTGGTCCACATCCGGGATCCTGTCGTCCTATCCGTTTTTGACAATGATGCTCTTCACGAGTTGATAGATCGACATATGCATTATCGACAAAAAAAATTTATCTTGTGGTCCATTGCAACTCAAGATCTATCGTACCTCGAAGAGGAAGAAGAGGAATAGTTTCTTTTTATATCTATGTTATTTTAATTGTGTTTTTAGGTAATTTTATTAGTTTGTTTAATTTAAATTGTTATTTAATGAAATATAAATTTTAATTAAACTAAATTCTTGAATTTATTTAAATAAAAAAATGTTAAGGGTACTTCGGGTAGGGCACCACCGTCATTATTTTGTAGTGCAAGGGTACTTTGTAATGAATTTGACATGACAACACTTGATCTGTCGGGGCAAGGGTAATATCCTTGGATGCCCATTCCTCCTTTAATTGTTGGGGTGTTTACTTGTTGTTTATTGTTTTCGATAGTTGTAGGCTTTGTAGGGACTATAGATTTGAATTCTCTGGATAATCCTTTTCAATCATGTTCTAATAATTTCATATTAAAGTAAATTGGTGACACTCCAAATCTTTAGTTGGACAGTTTAAAAGAACTCAAAAACGAGTATTAAAGTTTTGTTGTGAAAACATAGTAGAAAAGAGATGAAAAATTATCCTTATGTAGGTGGGGAACAGACACAATAAAACAATATTGCAACTCTTTGTGAAAGAGTATAACTGTTTGACAATTATGACCATCGACAAGTGTCAGTTATATATGTGGAAAAATCTTCGGTAGAAACCGAATATACCAATACTACGCACTTGCAGTTGATACATATTTCCTACTAATGATCACAAGCTATCGATGATTTGTTTTCACTTTCTAATTATTGGATGTCATTTGTAGTTCCCACCGACCATCATTTTTCCGTGTGACTTTCCACCATTTTATGCAATCAATTAGCTCGATCCCCAGTAGGTGCTATGCCCTTTTAACCCCGCTAGAAGCATACCCCCGAGCCTCTACCAAGGGCATGCCCCTTGAATCCCGCCAAGGGGTGATGCCCCCTTGAACCATAGGGATAGAAATGAGCATAGTCTTGTACAAATGTGTACACTATACCTTATAACCTATAACAATGTTTATACTCGTTTTTTTAATTTATTTTAACTACATTCAACTAAACTAAACTCGTCCTGATGACACTAATTTTACCAACAAGCTTAAACATTATCAATGGCACGTTGCGTTTCACTGTGTTGCTGGTGCTTCAAAATCTTATTCATTAGTGTTTTTCATAGTATGCTGTTGTAAGAGATTTGCAACATCAACATCGCCAATATAGCGGGTGAATCTGCACCTGAATTTTTTTAGACTTGTAATTTCAAACTCTTTTTCCATATTTTTAGACTTGTAAATCAAATTTTGGCCTATCATAATAGTTTGTTCTTCTGGTTTTGATGGTTTATCTACTCATCTTTACCAAAGACCTCGATCATGATTTGCTCCATCATTGTATCAATATTACGGAAATGCTGGTGTGCTATGGAATAATGATGATTTAGTAATTTTGCTTCAATGTTGGTAGAATAAGTTTTGTGTCCATCTTGTACCTTGTTAGCTTTGATTCCCAATCTAAACATGCTTTATTTATTTCTTCATCATTTGTAGTGGCGTCTCTGAGAATTCATGTACCTTGTTCGAACTCGAAAAATGTGCCCTTATGCCTTAACGATAAACAATTCAATTATGAAAATGACAAAATCGTAGTATTCGATAAACAATTCAATTACAAAAAATAAGAAAATTATAGTATTTAGATGAGTTACGGTATAGCGTAATAACTACCAAACTAATAGCTAACCAATGATTCGTGCAACCCTTCTTACATTATTCATAGCAAGTTGGTGGATCAACTCTTCACAATTTATATTATCTAAGACTTCGTTTTCAATTATAGCCTAGTCTCATAATCAAAGACTACTAACCAATCCTAATATGTGAATAGCTTAGGTGCCGTGGACTCTCTGCTTACCGTAGACTCTCCTTATAAGTCAGCCATGGCTCTTAGCCCCCTAACTAAGCCGTAGCGCTGGGCTGCACTCTTTCTTCTATCAAATGGGCTCAATTAACATAGTGGGGTAAATTCTAAAGTCTAAACCATAAAAAATGATTTATAAATGAGCCTTACTTGAAATTGGTATGGGTTTACCATTTTTAAAAAATTAACATATATATCGAATTTTTTTAAACCATATGCCCTGCGAAATCATGGGCCCTGTGCAGAAGTCCTTCCCGCACACCATCAAAGCCTCCCCTGATCATTTGAATACGTGCGAAGAGCCTCATTTAGCAACTGTTTGACCTAAAGCACAAAGTGATCTAGTTCACTTATTACTAGAAATTTGGATACAAGTCAATTGAGAAAATTCTAGGTAATACAATCTTCCTCAAACCTTAAGTCATGTCAACAAGATCTATATTTACATCTTTATTTTGTATCATTGGAAACAAGTTCTTGTGCGTGTTGGACACATGGTTCTTAGGGTAACTGGTGTGGGTAAACGCCCCAAGGCGTTACCCTACCACCACGTTGGAGAAGCCCACACCGGCCTCACATTCGCGCCATCTCCTCTCCCCCTTCATTCGTTACTGGGCTTACTCCCCAGCTCCATGGCGCCCCTTTAACGCCCCGTTGATGCCCCAAGCCCTGCAAAAGGCAGCCACATCGGTGATGAGTTGGCCATTGGCACCGGTGGGCTCACGCCCCAAACGATTCAGCCTTACCATTTTGAATAGGATCCATATCAATGACATCATCATCAGTTGTTTTTGTTTTAACCAACGGTGGTACATGTACGTAGATTAGTTGATTCAATAAACTGATGAAGACCACGACGGTTGAGCAATATGATGCTGATGAAGATATTTAGATAATCTTAGCTAGTGTTTACTTTAAGCCCCTACACATTTATTGAAAGTTAATTTTTTTTTATATGTTACTTTTTATTTAATTCCAATCATCAGGGCAAATTACATAAGGATAGCAGGTAGACGAGTAACAAACTGCGCCGCCATCCCTTTCTGAATAGAAAACCCTAATCTACTAAAAACAAAGTTAATTGAATTTGAAAATATGATAATTAGGTTAATTAAAATGATAGAGAATTTCTTTTTCTTAATCTTAAATTATTAATAGTGTAAATTTGATTAGAAAAAAAATTATTACAATACTAATCTGTTTTTATAAATTATAAATAAAATAGATAGAAGTGACAGTAAAATACACACTAATTGACCCCATCTTCAAATTTCTCTCATCTTAAATTATTTACTTGTAAAATTTCATACAAACTTAGTTTTATACGTAATTCTTTAATTCCATTGTATAGTTATTCCCCAAATAAAAATTTGGATTCTCACTTAATTCGTTTTTATATTATTATAACGAGTTAAAATGATGGAAAAATGATTAAAACTACAAATGTAATTTTTAACAATGAATGGCATGCTTTATAATATATTGTAGGGTTTTAGAGATGACCACACTCACTAATAAAACATCTCCTCATGTTCCTCTTTTATCCATAATTAATAATTCCAAATTAACTTATTGGATTCTTAGATGCAAACTACTTTTCATGTCCCACTAGTGTCACTCTAACAGTGTTCAAAATATTTCAACTGTCGAGAAAAGTTCTCTCTGATGCTAAATATCTAAATGAAAGGTCCAAACTAAAAACTAGCAAGTCTGCAAGGCTATCAGAAGATCACCCATAGAGACGACGGACGAAAATACATGACAAACTACGGCAAAGAAGGTACATAAATTGAGCCAAATTTCACACAAAAAGTTCACATTTCACGTCTTGATCTGTCTGTGAAGTCTTTACCCACGACCAGTGGCGGAACTAGAACAAAAATTCAGGGGTATCCCAAATTTTTTTTTTTTTACCGTGCAATCATACAATATTAAAAAAAACAACAATACATAAAATAAAGTAAAACAAATACCTAATAGATTTGTCCTCTTCTTTTTTTCATAGCTTGAAATCGTTCCATCACATCGTCGTCTTTTACTTCACTTAAAAAATCCTTTTCGACCGCACAAACCATAGCATTGTTCAAGAATTCCGGACCGATTCGATTGCGTAAATCCGTCTTCACAAGCTTCAATTTCGAAAAACATCTTTCAACGGTTACGGTTGCCACCGGTAAAAGCAAAGCTAGCTTAACTACCCGATAAACTGTAGGACAAGAACTATGCGTTCCCGTTTCAACCATAACACGCGCAAGATCACTTATTCCATTCAAGTCTTCAAAGTTATCATCATCGCTTATTGTGTGACGAAATGACTCAACATCACGCAAGATCAACATTCGGACTTGAATCAACGTCAACATTCGGAGGAGTTGTTTCATTCGGAGTTGTATCATCATCATTAATTTCTCCGTATTTTCTTTTGAAAAAGTTCCCAATTAAAGCTTGTTTTTTGGATTTTGGTTTCGTCATCACTTCAAAGAATTCAAACAATAAACAATCAAACTAACAACCAATTACCAATAATCAGCCAATAAAAACAAGTAACAAGAATAAAACTAATCAAACTAACCAATAATCAACCTTGTTCGATGACTCGACGTGGCGGACGTGCTACTGCCAATTCTTTTCGAAATTCGAAGACGATGTTATGTTCGATATTCAACTGCCATTAACAATAAGTAACAATATTCATAAAGTGATAAAACTAATCAACTAACAAACCTAATCAACTAAAGTATCAAACTGAAAGTCTGAAACAATCAACTAACAAACCTAATCAAACTTTAATATTCATAAAGTGATAAAACTAATCAAACTATCAAAGATGAAAGAATCAAAGTGAAACAATCAACAAACAAACCTGCAAATCTGCGAGACTGTTCTGTGTTCGTGTTCGACAACAGCAAATCTGCGACTGTTCGAGTTCGACAACAGCAAATCTGCGACTGCGAGACTGACTTCGTGACTTCTTGTTCGACAACAGCAGTTCAGCACTTCAGCCAATTGCCCAATTCTGTTCGACTGTTCCCGTGTTCTGCCTGTTTGTTCGTGACCTTTGATTATCCCTGCATAATAATCTGCCGCCCAATGCACTGTTGGGTTATTATTTTGTTATTTGGGTTAACTAGTATTGGGCTATCATTTGATTATTTGGGCCAACATAATCAGAATAAATTGGGCTTAATTTCAGTTTGTAAATTTTTTTGAGGGGTGTCCTATTAATTGTTGAGGGGTGTCCTTAGTATAAAAAACGAAAAAAAAAAATTTACACTAGCGGATAAAAGTTGAGCCGTAGCCCGGGCTACGCCTAGGACCACACTAGGTCCGCCCCTGCCCACGACCCAAACACAGTTTTCCCACATAATATTTCACACAGTTCTGTGTTCACGAACGGATCTGTCTGTAGATGAACAATAAGGAAAAGTCGAGTTGCGAGTTTAAATAGTATGATGCCCATAAGCCATAACTATAGTTGCCTAAGCCTACAGACCAAAGCAAGAAACTCTGATCGCATATTCTTGAAGGATCACAAACAGACATAGACAATTATCATGATTTATTATGATTTCGACCATGAATGAATTATTTGATAAAACATTATTAAGATTTGTCAGATTTTCTATAGTGTTACAAAACAGGTTAATAATGTTATATATTATCAATATGACAATTAAATTAGTAAATATTTTTTAATTAGATATGTTAATGGATTCTGTGTATATGATAATTAAATATATGTAAATAATGTTATTTAATAGATTGATTGTAATATCTGTGTTTGGTAATACTTATTTGAAATCTCAAATCTTTTAGTTTATACAAAATATGTATAATTTGGGCAATAAATCACACCATCAACTAAATTAGTATATTTTAGTGTATACTTTGTCTAAGACAACTCTAGGCACTCCTATTGAAAAAAATAAGTTTTCAGTTAATCAAACCTTACCAGAAAACAGTTAAACACCTAAGGTTCATTCCAATTTCAATGAGGATTTAAACAACCCAAGCCGAGCCGTTTGTAATTTGTTAAAAGCTCGTGTTGCTTCGAACTTAATCGATGTCATATAAAAATATTATAATATAAATAACAAAATAATGTATAATATTTTGATTTTATAAAGTTAAAATTATATATGTTAATAACAATAAATGTTTAAAAAAACAATAAAAGATAATAAATAATAATCAAGTTGAGCTCAAGCTTAAGAAACTACTCACGAGCGAAGCTTTAGAAATAGAGCTCGAGATAAGCCGTTCGTAATTTGCATATTATAAGATTATAACTAAAATAACAAAATAATATAAAATAATTTATTTTTTTAAATTAAAATTATATATGCAAATAACTATGATTGCTTAAAAATAACAAAATAAACAATAAATGATAATCGAGCTGAACTCGATCTTAATAAATCAATCACGAGCCAAGCTTTAAAAATAGAGCTCGGGATGAATCAAGCTCGATCTTAGGTGATCGGCTCAACTCATTTACACTCTAATTTTTGCCATAATTGTAATTACTAGGGGTGTAAACAAGCCCAGAGGCTCCAGAGCTACTCGTGATCGACTCAGTTAAAAGCTCGAACGAGTCGAGCCTTAACGAGTCCGGGCCCGAGCTCGAGCCTGAAATAGAGCTCGTTTAGTTATCGAACCCGAGCTCGAGCCTGAAATACAAAGCTCGTTTAGGCTCGCGAGCCCAAACGAGCCTAAACAAAATTTTAGTTTTATATATATATATATATATATATATATATATATATTATAATAATGATGATGATAACATTGGTGAGCCGAGCTCGAGCCGAGCTTTGGCTCACTTAATCATTGTTGAAACGAGCTCGAGCCGAGCCGAGCTTTTAGCTCATTTAAGGTTGTTCTCGAAATAGCTCGAGCCGAGCTCGAGCTTTGGGTTTTACTCGCGAGCAGAGCTCGAGCTCAGAGAAGTAGGCTCGAACCGAACCGAGCTCGAGCCCGAGCTTCATAAAAACATAACGAGCCGAGCTCGAGCCTAGTCGGGCTCGGGCTTGGCTCGGCTCGGCTCGTTTACACCCCTAGCAATTACATGAGTATTAACCAATTTCATCGTTTACATAAACATTCAAATCTATGAAAAATTATTTATTACATTTTTGGTCAGAATTGCGTCGAAACTTTCTGACGCTTTTCCTAAACAATATTTATTTGTCGCTATTTTGTCACGCTTTCGTTGCAAAATTAGGGTTTTCTTTTTTCGTATGAAGCGCATCGAATTTCATTCGTCGGAATTGTGTGGGGAATATTAATAGGAGAATAACCCTTTTTCTAGCAGTGATTTGTTTTTTCATGTTTCGGCACATAGGAATTAGTTTGAGAATAATTTGCTAAATTTCCCCATAGCTCGACCGTTACAAGTAAAAATCTCCAAAGTGTGTCTTACCACCTTTTGCGTCTAGGGCTGTTTGGCAACATCTGAATGATTAAGTGCTGAACCAGTAAGAGATCTGAACCATTAAGTGTTGAACCAGTAAGAGGTCTGAACCATTAAAAGCCTGTATAATGCTTAACCGTTTAGATGCAAATGTCTGAACAATTTAGATTAGAGGTCTTAACCATTCAGACTTTGTATAAATCTAAACCATTCAGAGGCAAATGTATGAACCATTCAGACATCTGCTAGTGAAACAAACAGTCTGAAGCATTAAGTGCTGAACTAGTAAGATGTCTGAACCATTAAGAGCCTTATTAAGAGGTAAACAAACAGCCCTAAGTTTTTAGTTTGAAAACATTTATGAAAGTATAATGAATCATACATTGATCAACTCCAATATTGTTGGGCAATATGTCAAATAATTCACCAAATTACCATTTCCCTACCCCTTTTGGTAACAATCACCATTATTTCACTCATAAATTTCAGTTTTAGAGATTAAATCCTGAAGTTTCATCCAAATCAATTCTAATAATTATCATGGAAAGATGAAGTGCAACTTTTCCATCTTTATTGGGTTAAGACTTGGTTCTTGTTGGCCCTTAGCTTGTTAGGTTTGAATAAAATTGTTGTTCCGAAAAAATATAACACATGCATCATTTGTAGAACTTGTATTTAAAACACATTATTTCTTAGAAACATTTCAAATGTCGCAATTTGATCCTTCGTTTTTGTACCAAAATGAAACACACGTTTCCTTCGAGCTATTTGCTTGCCCCTTTTATTAAACGCTATATGACAACTACACATTTTCTACCATTTATGTTTAAGGAGTAGTTTTTGAAACATATCAAACGTATGTATATAGACACCACAAATTTTTATTTCAACGTGCAGGGTCGGTTGTCACTCCGACCAGCAAAATTTATTACTAACATGATATCAAAAGTTAGCCTCTATGCTAGGTGTTGCCACCCTCTACAGTGTCTAGTGTAGTCTCAACCTATATACTAGTTGCCACCCTGTAATGTGTATAGTGTCCTCACATTTTAGTGATACTTACATACCCTAAAATTATAAATTAATAATTAATGTGACATTTCCTGTCCCTTCGTAGATGGTATGAAATTTCCCTTAGGTTTCTCTCTCTAGATTTTCTCTCACTATATCTGTATATATATATATGGACTCTCACCAATATTTGTAGGTGCATTTAGCCCCTCAACACTTGTAAACCTCACATCTCTTCTTTCTCTCTCTCTCTCTCTCTCTCTAAACTTGTATCCATTTCAAGAATTAGTGATCATCATCATCATCAGCATAAATTCACAATGGCTGATCTTCCCAACTCAAACATGTTATCAACCGACCCGAATACTAAACCGGGTAAACGGAGCAGAGAAGAACAAGATACCAAAGCCAACAACAACACTAAACATCCAGTTTATAGAGGTGTACGGATGCGTGCATGGGGAAAATGGGTATCCGAGATCCGAGAACCCAAAAAGAAGTCCCGGATCTGGTTAGGTACATTTTCCGACCCGGAACAGGCCGCACGTGCGCATGACGTGGCAGCACTTACAATCAAAGGTTCTTCAGCAATCCTTAACTTCCCCGAACTCGCCGGTGTGTTGCCTCGACCCGACACGTGCTCACCACGTGACATTCAAGCGGCAGCCACTAAAGCTGCTGCCATGTGCCACCTTAACCAACCCTCCACGTCATCCTCGTCGTCGACAAACTCTAGTTTAACGTCGGAGGAAGTGTTGGATGAGATAGTTGAGTTGCCGAGTTTAGGAGCGAGTTATGATGACTCGGGTGAGTCGAGGAATGATTATGTGTTTGTGGATTGTGGGTGGGATTGTTACTCGTCGGAGACACCGTGGACGGTGGATGTGGATGGTGGATACTTCGCAGGAGAGTCTGGGACGTTTTTCTCCGACGCGTATTCATGGCAACATTATTGAAAATAAATAATAATAAAAAGATTTATGAATGAATTTAATTGTGCCTATTTTTCTTTTCTTTTCCATTTCTTTTTAATAAAGAAATTTGGTTGTGGCCCTTTTACAATTATTGGAAATTTTTTATTTCAATATTTTGGAATGGGTAATGTATTTGATATTGAGGGAGGCTGATTTTAAAATAAAGAATATGCTAGAGGAATGAGAAAATCACATAATAAATTTTTATCTTCATTTCATTATAGTGTCTACCTTGTTATCTCATTAAATAATTAATATACCTGGTTTATACGGTTCTCGTAGTTTTTTTTTTTAAACTCAAACAAAGCATACTCTATAGTTCTACTAATAAACTATATCTTTTTTCCTCACGATAATTGAACACTCACTATTTACAAAAGCCAAAACCTTATTCAACTCGCTAGACAAAAAACCCTTACGTTCTCGCAATTATTAACAAGAAATTCATTATGAAAAGGATGTATATACCCTTAGCTATAAGTATTCATGTATTTCATGTTGGTTGTGTGTTTATATGTGTGTACTTATATTTAGTATTCAATTTAGAGATTCTATATGGTTGAATTAACATATACAATTTTTCTACATTAGTAATTATATGTGTGTACTTATATTTAGTATTCATTTTAAAGATTCTATATGGTTTAAATTAACAGATACAATTTTTCTATATTAGTAATATTAAACTTTAAAATTGTAAATTATTATGATATTTTCTAAAAAGATGTATATTTTGTTAACATAACAGCATCTGTATTATGCAACGTACTATAATTAGTTATAAAAAAATCATAACCAAAATTCTACAATGGAATTCAGTTTGAAAAAAAATAAAAAGATCATAACCAAAAGTTCTACAGTGTAATTAAATTTGAAAAGTTTGCCGTGACACTATAAGTTATATAATAGAGAATATGTAACCTTTTCTTGTGAAATATCATTTAATTAAACGTTTTTAATTTGTCACCATTACTATATTTACTACTTGGGTCACAAATCATTTAATAGAGTAATAAATGAATAAATTAATTCGAAAATGACAATCCTTCATATGTCTAAAATAATGTAACAAAGTAGTCATATCAAGCTTCAATTAGTGGTCATAACTCATAAGAGCTTCATGATTTCTATTGTTATACTTTAAAAAAGAGTTAATCAATTATATAAAGCAGCAAAAAGGTCACGATCTAGTGGTTTCATATGAAAGTCCATATAAATGAGTTTAATACAAATAATGAACATATTTATATAATTGTTTTTATTTTTATTTTTCTAGCTATAAGATTTTGACAACAAAAACTTTGTAAAAAAATTGTTTGCAATGCGTACCTTAGGGGCAAAGTGTTTCATCATATTTAACGAAGGTGAACCAAGAATATTATTTTTGAGGGGGGGGGGGGGGGTTGTTTGTTAAAATCATACTAAGTAGCAACTGAACGACGACCAAAACCAGAAAAAAAACGTAAAACAAAAAAAAAACACAAAATCTTAACATCAAATGACTCATATGATGTAAAAAGTAGACGAAGTCAAATTTATAACGACACGTATTAGAAAGTCAAGGGAGGTCCTGAGAGACCAAATGTAACCATCAAATACTGTGCTAAATATAAACCAAACGATGATCAAATCTAGGAAAAAGTCGTACTAAGTAGCAAACGAACAACAATCAAAACCAGGAAAAGTGTAAAATAAAAATACGAATTTTTAACTCCAAATGACTTAAATGACGTTAACAATAGACGAAATCGAATTTATACCGATACGTATTAGAAAGTCGAGAGAGCTGAGGTCCCGAGAGACCAAATCTGACCATCAAACACTATACTAAGTAGCAATGATACGAGCATCAAAGTTTTATGGCAAAATTCATTTAACTTTTGTGAAAAAATTATAAAAACCAAAGAGTTACAAAATTAGAAAAACCCTAAAGTTTATTATGATTAAAAAAAAGAAAAACACAACATATAAAATCAATAAAAGACAAAAAGGTTGTTAGTTTGTTACCATTCATCACTATTTTTGAAATTAATATATATAGAGAATGGATGCTAGGTGGTTAAGAGAGTTTTATAGTTTGGTTAGTAGACATTAGTTGTTAACTTAACTTAAATTAGCTAAAAAGTTTAAAATTTTAATTCAACTTTTTTTGGAGTTACTGTTGACATCTTTTTATAAGTATCATCGTAAAAAAAAGTTAGGCTTCTATTGTCTATATGGTACATAAAAAAAATTCATGGTGGTGATTCTCTGTCGCAACCCCCGACCCTTGCCTCGGGATGCCGGCGGCCGCGAGCTCGCAGAGCTGGTGGTATCGGTGTTTATTAATTTGGCAGCGGAAATTTCATCAGGACTATAGTTAGGAAATAGTTTATCAAAGTAAAACATCACACTTTTATAATTTACAAATATATGGGAAAAACCTAAGTTTCCATTACAAACATGTTTATAGGGATAAACCCTAATTTATTGAAATAAACTTCTTCTTTATTTAGGTAACTTTTATAGCCACTTTTCCAAGACTTCAGTCCTCTCCAGCTGGCTTCTATTTGACTTTTATATTTTGTTACCTGAACGCGTTTAAAACATTTTTGTCAGTGGAACTACTGGTGAGTGAATTCCAGTTTAATCAAAACAAGTTTTATCATTTTACAGCATTGAGGGTAACCCGCAATTACATTTGTTTATATCTACTTTAATTACCACACACGGTACTGTCAATCCTGACTTGTGGTCATGCTACTACTTACAGTGTAGTAACAAGTTATGTATACAAAACCCCAACACATCGACGATAATTGTAAATTTACAAATACTCAATCACTGTGAATTGTATTTTAAATAATTGAGGTTTTGTAAAAACAATTTATAAAAAGAGAAATTACTCACATTGCTATTTTAGGTATTTCCTGGTGACTTCCTGGTTATAATCTATTAATTTAAACAATGCACACGCCTTAGTATAATAACCCAATTTACATTAGCTATACCCTCCCCCCGAGACAGAACTCCAACGACTGAGTCGGGGAAAGCCTAGCCATGCGTTACGGAGCTCTAGATCAATCGGACAGAGTAACTAATACGTAACCGTGGGTTATAATACTTACATCGAGGCAGAGCTTCGCTATTTAGTGGGTATTATGCCCGGGAATTATTTCTACTATTAAGAAATTTTGAGAGAAAAAGTTGTTTTGAACGGTTTGGAACTGAAGCTCAAACTCTCAATTTATAGGGCCTGATCAGGGGCGGCTCGCACCTCGCGAGAGATTTAAGGCAGGGTTTCACGGCCCGTGAGGCCCTCTAGGGTAGGCCCTAGCTTAGCTGATTCGACCACTAGCCTTGACACGCATCACGCCATGTGGTAGCTCAGGGCTCGGCCTGGTGGCCAGCTGTCGCGCCCCGCGACAGCTATGTTGGTCATGGTCGCGGCCCGCGAGGACCGCATATTTTTGTTTTTATTTGATTTTTGTAAAAATAAAGGTATTTTAGGCTCGTTTTTCGTATACAGGGTGTATTTTAAGAATTTTAGGAGAGTTGCTATATTCCCGTCCACCTTTATCCCTTTATCGATCCGCCCTCATGATAAACTTACATGTTAATATAAGAGCTTGATATATATCATAAACGTTTATTGTAAATGGCCTTCGATAGAAGGTCAATCACCAGTCATTAATTTGACCATACATCTTTTTGTGGTATCTTTTCCGGCAAAACCATTTTCTCAGCTCTAAACCATGAAACAAAATAGTTTCCATATGCAACGAGATCATCATTATAGATAGTGATAATAAAAATAAGAAGAATTAGAAAGAAAAACCTAGCAACATTTTAATGGTAATCAATCGGTTACATTAAATAATAATGATATCCTGTAATATCAAAGATTAATCACTTACAATTGTCATCCTTGTAAAATTCATTACATTTTAATGTGCTTTACTCGTTAATTTTTTAACGATGAAATTTTATTAGAATTAGAATGAACAAGATACTAGATTAGAATATGGAACATATAATACTAAAAGATAAACTCACACCAAGTATTCCATTCTAGTAATTCCATCTTTAAGGTATTTTTGAGCAAAATATACATGTTCACCTTGATTGCCTCCACATCATAAGCTTTATTTGGCTCAAAGCATTTGTGCATCAATCAATTATGACACTCTCTATCAATTATCAAACCCTATTTAGAACACCCAAAATATATAATGAAATCATGGAATTAATTATGTGATGTGATTATGGGCTTATAAGCGTCTTATGGGTGGGAATTAAGGGGAAGGCATTCAAGGGTAAAATGGTAATTAATGACACATTAAAAAGGAAAGAAAACCCTAATTTCCTCATCATCATTCTTAATACTTCTTAATTTTAGTTAGAGAGTAAAAGCAAGAGAGACAAACACCATTTCAAGCTCACCATCTCTATTTGTATTCGGTTTACATCAAAAGAGGCATTGTGTGGAGAAAGTTAGAATCTACGACTGTTTACAAGTTAGTTTCGAGCATTAGAGAAGTCAATGATCAAGCTTAATATAGTTATGAATTGAGTGCCATTTGATGTGTAACTAAGAACAAACTACTGATGGGGGAGAGCTTGGACGTCTAGCAAGAATGCATAAGAGATATGGTACGCGAGAATAGTATACGGAATCACAAAGGTGACTGTAAATGGGCGTTTCATCTTATTCAATTAAAAACTAAACACTTGTTTCATGTCGTTGATCCATATCTTCTACTTGTGAACTGCCATTGAGACATATTTAAGTTAATTCAATCGGATTTCGGTATAGACATTGTTCTAAGGTAAGAACTTGCCAAAAGTTTGTGTTTTAGCTAAACAAGATGCATGGAAACATGGCATGCGCCCATTTCAAACCATTTGGGTGCATAAAGTTGGGATTTTGATGTATATACATGTATGGAATCTATAGCCACCATCAACAACTAAGTCAAGGGTTTCATTGAAGAATAGGTACGTTTTGCTTAGCATTTATCGCATGACTTTTAGCGTGAAAGTACGTAACTTCGTTTGATAGCATTTCACGTGAATAGTATAACATTTCGCATAGTATGGATTTTCGCATGTATATATTTCGTGTGACTATGAGCGAAACCCTACTTCTCAATCGGTATGACTTTTTACGTGGAAATACATATTACACATGCTTTCACATGAATGATATGTTAACATTTCATTAATGTGTGATGACTAGATTTGACTTAGGAATCAAGATGTTGGGATCCTTCAGATTTTAGCAAATTAAAGCATAGTATCGCATCTGAGTGTCTAGACTTCTCTGATACATCTTTGGGTGGTATCCATGCTCGATAAAAAAAAATTCAAGGTTAAGGTATATTTTAAAAAGAAATTAATGTTAGAGTTAAAGTTTAAACGAAAGATAAAGTCTGACGTTGTTGTCAGTCATTACATTATCGAAATCTATTATATCCTGATCATGTGGATTAATGAAAAATGTAGTTCTTGGGTCACCTCATAAGTATGTTAGGGGGCAATGCCTTTGTGGCTTGCCAAGTAATCAGTTGTACAACTATGACACATTGCAAAAGATGTTTATTAAACTAGAAACTAGACACATTAAATGTTTACCTTAGTATGTATGTTCTCATAAAGTATTTTATGAAAAAGTGATATGTTATGTTGTATGTTATGTTACAAAAGATGTTTATTAAACTAGAACTCACTTAGTCAATTGACTTTTACTATGCACATCGAGTTGATGTTTAGGTTGTTCAATAGCTTATGTGGATAGCAATGGCATTGATGTGAAGGCTACCCTATGAGAAAGTGACATTCTGATTATATATGTTATGTTTTGATTTGGGACCTCTATTTATGGTTTATATTTAACATTGGATGATCTGTTGAATGTTTTTCATTGTGTATGTAATGAAATTTCCAGATTAGGAACTATGTACCGAAAAATAAATCCAATGTATGAGACTAATGGATAAGTATGCTCGATTGATGACATTCGACAACACTGCTACTAAGGTGCGACTTAAGGGTTATACCTAGAGCAACAACTATGATAAAGATTGCGTAATGGTTGATATGTATTTTTTGCAACTATTTTTATGACCAAGTTTTAAAGGTGGGACTCACTAACTACACACAACGACAAGTGAATCGGACGTGAAAGTAGTATGAAAAGTAAGACCGAGTATCGAACCGTGGACTCTAGCATGGCACCTCTAATAATTAACCCTAACCACAATTCTAGCCCTAAGTTGATTTTAAGAATTTGTTTTTTTTTTCGAATTAATTAACTAATACTCTAAGTAAATAAACTAACTTAATGAAACTAATGAACACGAAGGAAACTAAGAACTGTGAACTCAACAAGGACAGACGAACAAACCACCTAGGTAGGAATCACTAATGGCGCATCCAGACGACTATCTGACCAATGACTTAGGTTTCGGTTTCTAACTAATTAATCCCTTGTGAAAGAGAATAAATCCTATAGTAATTAGATAACAAGGAAAGTGATCCACAAACTCAAGAACCTAAAAGTCGATCAATGGAAACAACAAAAAAATTAAATGGAGTGCTATGAGGAAACAAGCCTAATTAAACATACCAAATCCCACAACTATCAGATTGCAAATATTACCCATAACCAACCATCTAGATGTGAAGCAAGCTACAAGATGACACACTAAAATCCTAGGAATCACTGACACACGAATAAGCAGACGAACCCCGAGTTATGAGGTGCTCAAAACTACCAAATAATGCATAGAATTACCTAGCAAGTTCTAATTTTCTTTCGAAACAAAGAAGATGGATGCACACTAATGTCTAGCTTATTTTAATTTGATTTGTGTTATAAATTGTTACCAATTTATCAAACAACTAGATTAAGAATCTCGAATAAACAACCTAAAAGTGAATTCAACACAACTAGTAGTGACTTATTCATACCAAAAGTATCAAACTCATCAACGATATCAATAAATTCAGCAAAACAAAAGCATATACAATCAATTCTAGCAACAAATCATAACCAATTTACTCCAAAACATTATCAAAGTCAACTAGTCAAAGCAATTGTCAAACATGCATCAAAAGATCATCCAAACCTAAGTAGTTTTAATCATTTAGCTACTCATCAGATTTAAAACCATCTTAAAATCAGTAATCAAAGTAAAGACAAACATGGTTCCAAGGTTTAAACTACGAGAAATCAACCGAAATACAAACCCGGGGCGCTCCTGCTTCAATCCTATGATCATGAACCTTCAAATCTTCAAAATCGCCTGTAAACTACTCTGGACGTTCTGGTTGTGAGATATCTTAAAACCCAAGGCTTCTAGGGTTTTAAAACAGTTTTTTTTCCAGTTTTTCACTACCCTTGCGGACCGTATGGCAAAAGCCTTGCGGTCTGCAAGGCTTCCCGCTTTTTTCTCCACCGCTATAGCTTTGCGGACTGTATATAATTGGCCTCGTGGTCCGCAAGAGGTTTAGAAAATGTCGTAGTTGGATTCTATTTGTCGAATTACCCCAAATTCATATATTATATGTCGCGTAACTCATTTTCTAACTTAAGATATGGCCGTTTTAAGTTCAGGCTCTTTTCTGTCGCACTACTTCACTCAGTTTTCCTCGTGCGCTCGTTTCTTCATAATTTTGATTCGATTTCCGCTCCTTTTACACACGAACACCTGCAAAACATCAATCTACTAGGTATAAGCAATAAATGACCAAAAACGGCTTAAAAACTATCGAAAACCTATACAAAATACAAATGAAAAAATGGTGTGTTTTGCAACATGGAATATGCATTTTGTGTTGATCATAAGAAAATAACCGAATCTAGATATAAGTTATTTTTATTGTGAATTAATAATAATAATAATAATAATAATAATAATAATAATAATAATAATAATAATAATCTATACTATATAATAAAAGAAACTCAATTGAGGACACATGTCATTATACGATGAGTCCTCACCTAAACCCATTATTTAATATATTTATTTATTTAATTTAAAATAAAAGTTATATATGTAATTATTTAATTTTAAAATATCAATTTTATCTTTCAACATTTCAAATCTATACTATATAATAAAAGAAACCACTTTAGGGACATTTGTCATCATATTAGTCAATCTCTTATAGATAATTATAATTTTAATTTAATCTCTTCTAATTAATTATAGATAACCCTTCAAGAAATATTATTTATTTTAATATCTTATATTATAGATAATCCTCCAACTAAATATTATTAGTTTAATATCTTATGGATAATTATTATTTAGTTTAATCTCCTTCTCATTTATAATATTATTTATTTAAATTAATTATATTTGAAATTTTTATTTAGTTTGGTATCAAATAGATTTTACGAAAATTAAAACAAAATTAATTAATATTATTTATCATTTATACATTTACTTTACTCGACCCATGTAATACATGAAATTTTTTAAGATATAACTTTTTATAATTTGATACATAAAATTAGATTTATTCAATTCGTATAATACACGGGGTTTTTAAGAATATATATTTTTTTATTATTTAGTACAGAAAATTACATTTATTCAAACCGTGTAATGCGCATATTTTTAAAGATTTAATTTTTTTATTATTTCGTATATAAAATTTCATTTATTCAACCCGTGTTATAAATGAGGTTTTTTAAAGATGTATTATGTTATTATTTGGTAAACAATATTACATTTATTCAACATATGTAATGCACGTAGTTTTAAAGATATAACTTTTTTTATTTGGTATCTAAAATTACATTTATTCAACCCGTATAATATGGTTCTTATAGATATAACTTTTTATTATTTAATATATAAAATTATATTTATTCAAACCGTACAATAAATGAAGTTTTTAAAGATATATTATTTTTATTATTTAGTATATAAAATTTATTTATTCAACCCCGTGTAATACACGGGGTTATAACCTAGTAATAATAATAATTAAACAATGTATATTAAATAAAGAGTTATTTATTTGTATGTTTTATATAAACGGATTTCGATTATTTAAATAATAGTTAGTTAAATTAATCATAAGAATAAATAAATAAATAAATGTGTTTTTAACTTATGTTGATAAATTGAAGAGTTAATTTACTAATTATCTATTTAGATAATTATAGCTAAAAAGTGGAATTATTTACTCATCAAATAATTATTCATATAAACTTGATAAACACTAAAGTCCATGAGATAGACATGGAGGGGCTCGCTTAAATTTGACTTGGATTAGGTTTGTGAGGCTACCAAGAACTACATTCAGTGCCGCACCAGTTTGGCATAGGGTTGTTTACTAGCTGAGTTGAGCTAGGGGAAGCTCGGGCTTAGCTTGAAAATCTAAGCTTGGACTCGACTTGGTTTTTAATCGAATTGGCTTGGCATAGTTAGGCTCGAATTTAAAAAGAAGGTTAATACACTCAATAGTATAAACATCATATAATATTTTAAAAGAATATATCCAACATAATTTCAACAAGCCAAAATCGGATTCAACCAAATAAAAAATAAGTATTAAAATTTTTACGTAATAAAAAATAAGTTCATTTGCATCCTAATTGACCCCTTAATATGACATAGATATCTAACTGCATAGCTAAATACCTGCTAATAATAATCAGTTTTTTATAATATATTATATGTATATAAAAATTAATAAATTAAAAGTAAAATAACCCAAGCCAAAATGAACCGAACTAGTGAGCAAGCCAAACTAAGTCAGTCCGACACGTTACCAACCGAGCCAAACCGAGCCAAATTGGCTTGGCTTAGTTTCAAACCGATCCATATAACGAGCTTTTTCAGAGCCAAATCCATGCGAGCTCTGAGCCACGAGCTTTTTGGACTGCCCAACTTTAGCATAAACCAGACTTGTCCTAAAACCCTACTCTCTCTCTCTCTCTCTCTCTCTCTTACGCCAACACCCACCGTTTCCAGCCTCATGTGCGTGACTTTTACTACTCAACTTTTCTTTTGTTACCAACTAGCTTTTATTAGTTTATTTGTTTTGGTTTGGTTTGGTTTGTAGATGATAAAATAAAAGATAGAAAATAAATGTGAGTAATAGTTAATGAGTTGGTTATATCAGAGCACACACAATGTATTGCTTGGGATAGAATCCACATGAGATGTATTAATGTTAAGATATTGTAGGTCCTTTAGGTCTAATACGGATCACAAAACTAGATCAATATTCATAGAATGTGTGGAATTCAATCTATACGAACACATATGTGTTCATCATAATCGTATATAATCATGAACACCAAGGTAAATAACTTTTTGTAGTTGTATTATATCATACTAACAAGTACAAACACAATACAACTTCTCCAAATTCTTACAAAAGACTAACGCCCAAAACGATATATAAAAACACGTTTAAGTACGCCAGGCCTTAGGCAGGTACGCCCTTTACTTGTGTACTTGTCCTAAGTACGTCAAGTACTTAAGACACAATACAACCAACACAAAACTCACACCAACTAGACTAGTTTATCTATCCAGCTCTTATCACTAGGATGCAACTACAATTATTAGCTTGGTAGTATATTGAACATATTAAATATACCCCGCTCCAAGATAAGGTTACTAATATATTTTCATCAAGTTTTCAAAATATATCATTTGAGGTTATATTGGAAGGGTTCCTATTAAGGTTACTACAACCCTCATCCTCTTGGAAAGCATATTAATTAAGCCATCGTAAGATCTAGATTAAAGACAACTAACTACTCCTTTTTCTACAGTGTTACCACCTCGCGCGCCTCTCTAGCCGCGATCCATTTACGGGTCTATGACAGAGACATAAGTACTTGGTGATGATGCTT
The DNA here is from genome assembly GCA_030545235.1 of Helianthus tuberosus. Taxonomy (NCBI): domain Eukaryota; kingdom Viridiplantae; phylum Streptophyta; class Magnoliopsida; order Asterales; family Asteraceae; genus Helianthus; species Helianthus tuberosus. The sequence goes on from CM060368.1 coordinate 173,999,976, forward strand.
TTGATATGACGATGTAGTCTCCTTGGTTGAGGTCATGCTACTTCGTTGACACACTTGTTCTTGCTAATAGAGGAGACTGATCTTTTATTAACAAGCGGTGTTATAATAATAAAACACATATAAAGATGTATATATTCGTGACTTCACCAACTCATGGTCTGTGCCAAAGCCTAGCATAAGGGTCGTGCATGACGTAACAACCCGACTTTCTGAGGAAAGTCAAAGTACAAGTCAAAGTCAACGTCAGGTCTTGCTTAGATCTGACATTTCTTGCTTAATTATTGCTTGTACTCGCTGACTCGATAATCGATATGTGTTAATTACCGCTACTTTAAGCTACGATTTATTATTATGTGAAGTAAAAATGCGATAAACGTAACTAAACGCTATTCTACTAAACGCTATCATATCGCTACCGCATTGCAATTCGAATTGCAGTTATGGTTATTGTTCTATGTTTGTATGATATTATGAGCTTTATTTGTGTGTGCATTATATATGTTTGGAATGTTAATCGCAAACGCAATCGCAACTCTATCGCATCATATCGCAACTCGAAACGCAGTACTTTTACGATTGTTAAATTGATTATGTTATTTGTGTAACTAATGTGTAATACTATCGCATCGCTTACTCGCAACTCACTAAAATGCAACGCAACGCTCAACGCGCAAAACGAAAGTCGGAAAACTAACTCGCTCAAGCCAGTCGATCGAACGACCATTTGATCGAATGGACATCCGACCGGATGGCCGTCCGATCGGATGGTCGTCCGATCGAACGGTCGTCCGACCTAATCACTCCTCACCTCCTTTCACCTCTTCACCTATAAATACCCATTTTGTCACATCAACTGTTCATTGATGTGACAGCTCTGTTTGACCAGTGCACTCTCAAGCCCTTTTCTCTCGATTTCTCGCGATTCTTGTAAGTTTTCATTCTAAATCTTGTACTTCCATCTTTATCACACACTTTCTCATCATCTTCACCATCAAATCTTACATTTTAACCATGAAATCACCTGATTTCGGGCTGTTCTAGGGTGACGTCATCGCGGGTTCTCATGAACACCGGAGTATGATCTCATCTCAGCAAGAACGGTTCGGATCTAACAGATTTCTACATGTTTTTACACTAGTTTCGACAAAATCTAAACATTTCACAACTATTTCAAACTTTTCTTCAACATTTCTCACTTTTACTCGAAGATCAGGGGAATCCAGACTCGTTCGGGTGTTCTACCCATTCTCTAGTAGAGAACCGGGCTGAGAATGGATTTCTACTGAGGAGACGACCGATTCACGGGTTGAACATGAAACTTCACCTTGAACAGTTGAGTCTGATCGAACGAGATTCTCCCTATCTATCTCGTGATTTTATCACACAACCAGGAATAAAGTCGTTAAGTTAGGGGTGAAACCCGCATCTTAATGACTTATTCCGCTCTATATTCTGGTTTTACAAAACTCTCACCAAAGTCTCGATGGATTCCAATGACCCCGAGTCACGTGGTAGCCAAAAGGATGTGTGCCGTTCTCCATGATTTGACGAGAGCACAGTCTCTTAGGCCAAAACGTGTACTCGAAGTCCTTGAGAATAGTCGAATCATTTTGGGTAGTCGATGTCTAACACCCAAGACAATCTATTTCCAACGATTGCAGGTCAATCTCGTTGGTTTTCCGCTTTATCGCTTTTATGTGTGATTCTATGTGTATTATGTGGTTTTCAATGATTAAGTGTTTCGATTTTGGAGACTTATTCGTTTTTCGCTCGACGCACTAATAAACATGCACAGCTATCTATATCTCAAAACGCTAACAAATCGCAGCCAATCTATGAACCCTCACATGCTATGCTACTCGCTATCTCTCATCGCATTTACGAAAGTGTGCGAACCATACGACGTGATACCCGCACTAGCTATTCTCGAATGCGCTCACGAACTTGAATGATAGGTGGATACGTGCAAAATACGTAGGTGAATACGTGCAAAATATAGTGAATATGTGCTTCTGTGCTCTACGTGTTTATATGTTTCTGTGTTTCTGTGCTTCTGTGCTTACGTGCTTATGTGGATTATGTACCTACGTGACTATGTGCCTATGTGTGGACGTGTTCCTGCGCTTTATAAAAAGTAGCTTTTGGAGATACGCTAGACTTTACCTGATATAATCAAATCGTGCCTAAATCCGATGACGATGTCTGTTGCAGACAATGTCGTCATTTAGATCACACACTTACCGCTACCCGCCGCAATCACGCTGACAAACGCATCGCCTCGCTAGTCGCCAGGGAAATGGGTAAGGTCATTCCGCAAATCGTCAGCGAAATCAACGAAGTTGGCAGCAAGTCCTCTGAGGAATCAAAGATCGACTTGCCCCAAACTTTTAGCTTCAAGCAATTCAAAGCTTGTGGACCCAAAGAATTCACTGGGGAAGATAGGCCGAGCGCAATATTTCAATGGTTTAACTCGATTGAAGTCACTCTTCGTCAAAGCGGATGTCCAGACAACCTCCGCACTGTTAACGCAACTGGAGTCTTCCAGTCTAGGGCACTGTGTTGGTGGACAACAGAGCGCAACAGGAGTGGAAACGACGCAGCCTATGGACTCTCCTGGGAGGAATTGAAGGAAATCATAATGAAAGAGTTCTATCCCCCATATGAACTCCAGAAGCTGGAAAACGAGTTCCGACATATCAAGCAAGAAGGTGGCGATAATGCTGGTCTTACTGCTCGCTTTAAACAGCTCAGCATCATCTGTCCGGGCCAAGTCTCAACTCCTAACATCACAATCAAGAAATACATTCGCGCTTACCTGATTGTGTTGCCGATTTTGTTCAAGTAGCCAAGACTACTACCATTGAGGAGACCTTCCAGCTCGCTGCTGAGATTAATGACAAGCGAGTTTTGGCTGGTTACTTCAAGAACACCACCAAAAGCCTCCACTAAGCAACTGCTACTCCCGCTGCTGAAACCGCCACACCTCAAGTCTCGAAGTCATCACGTCAAGGACACAAACGCAAGGGTAACAACAAGAACTGTGCTGTCACTGCCGCTCCTCTCAACGCTGTACCCACTCAACCCAACCAGAACCAGAATCGTCAAGTCGCTACTCTCGTGACCAACGCACCGCCTTCAAAACGTGCGTACACTAGTCCTCATCCCCTGTGCCCTACTTGTACTTACCACCATCCAGCTGGGATAGCTTGCCGTTTTTGTATCCACTGCAACATCTACGGACACTTTACCGCGAACTGTCGCACTGGTCCTCGTCAACAAGTTCAAGATGTTCAAGTTCCTGCCCCGCCAGCTCAACCTCTAGCTATCCAGGGAAACCAAGTAGCTCATGCTCCCGCTACTCATGCACGATCCTGCTATGCATGTGGTGACCCTAATCATTTCGCAAATGTCTGCCCGAACCGTGTGGTGAAACAAAAGCCGCAGCAACCACCGCAGCAGCAGCAGCAACAACAACAACAATAGTAGCAGCAGCATCCACAACAACGAGCAGCCCGTAGACGAGCTTTCAACATCAACGCTCTCCAGGCCCAAGCTGACAACAACGTTGTCAATGGTACGTTTCTCATAAATGGTATTTATGCTTCGTGCTTATTTGATACTGGAGCCGATAACTGTTTTGTATCGTTTGAATTCGAAAATCTCCTAAACCGTAAACGCGTTAACCTCCCAATGACGTACGACGTAGAAATTGCCACTGGAAGAACCGTCACTGTTAATTCCGTTCTACGTGATTGTACTCTTGAGCTCAACAATCACGTTTTCCCGATTAATCTTATTCCGATGCGGCTTGGTAGTTTTGATATCATAGTAGGCATGGATTTTCTTCGTGAAAATTGTGCTGAAATTGTTTGTTTCGAAAAGATAATCCGTTTCTCTCTTTCAAACGGTGATCAACTGTGTGTCTATGGTGAAGTATCTTCGAAGGAGCTAAAACTCATGTCGTGCGTCCAAGCAAGCAAGTATCTCCGCAAGGAATACAAAGCTTTCTTGGCACACATCGTAGCAGCGGAGAAGGAAAAGAAAGAGAAAGCAATGGCAAAGGTGCTCGTGGTTCGTGATTTTCCTAGTGTCTTTCCTGATGATTTTCCTGGTCTACCGCCGTCTCGTGATATCGATTTTCGTATTGACCTCATTCCTGTAGCCAACCCTGTCGCTAAAGCACCTTATCATCTCGCTCCATTCGAAATACGCGAACTCTCCAGCCAACTCCAGGAACTACTTGATAAAGGCTTCATATGCCCTAGCACATTTCCTTGGGGCGCACATGTCCTTTTTGTTAAAAAGAAGGACGGATCGTTCCGAATGTGCATCGATTACAGGGAACTCAATAAGCTGACTATCAAGAATCGCTATCCCTTACCTCGAATCGATGATTTGGTTGATCAATTGCAAGGCGCTACGTGTTTTACCAAAATCGATCTACGCTCTGGCTATCATCAGTTATGAATTCAGGAGGAAGACATCCCTAAAACCGCTTTTTGCACTCGCTACGACCACTATGAATTTGTTGTTATGCCCTTTGGTCTTACCAACGCCCCCGCAGTTTTCATGGATTTGATAAATTGCGTGTGTAAACCCTTTCCCGACCGCTTCGTCATCGTGTTTATCGATGATATCCTGATCTATTCTAAGTAAAAAGCCGAACACGCGCAACATCTCTGTTTGGTTCTCGAACTACTCCAAGGAAATCGCCTCTACGCCAAGTTCTCCAAGTGTGAATTTTGCCTTGAGGAGGTTCAATTTCTCGGTCATATTGTTAATAGTCAAGGTATTCACGTCGATCCCGCGAATATTGAAGCAGTTAAGAGTTGGATTACACCGAAGACCCCGTCAGAAGTTCGTTCATTCCTCGGATTGGCAGGTTATTACCGCTGATTCATCGCTGATTTCTCAAAAATCGTCGTTCCTCTCACCTCTCTGACGCATAAAGACAAACCTTTTGTTTGGGGAACTGAACAAGAGGAAGCCTTTCAAACCCTCAAGCGTCTGCTTTGCAACGCTCCTATGCTCGCATTACTCGATGGAAACGATGACTTTGTAGTCTATTGCGATGCCTCTAACCTCGGTCTTTGTTGTGTTCTTATACAACGAGACAAGGTTATCGCGTACGCATCTCGACAGCTCAAGGTTGATGAGAAGAACTACACAACCCATGATCTCGAGCTCGGTGCAGTTGTTTTTGCGTTAAAGATTTGGCGACACTACCTTTACGGTACCAAGTGTACGGTCTTCACCGACCATAAGAGCCTACAACACATCTTGAATCAGAAGGAACTCAATATGCGCCAATGCAGATGGGTTGAACTTCTCAACAACTACGACTGTGAGATTCGTTACCACCCAGGCAAAGCAAATGTCGTTGCCGACACTTTTAGCCGACGAAGCTATTTGCATAGCGTTCGTAATACTCAAGCCCAGCACGACCTCAAAGCTCTAATCTGTGATGCTCAACATGCCTGCTTCATTGAGAACACCATGAAAGAGGAAATGAAGAAGTGTGGTGCGGAAACCCAACTTGTCACCAAATCGAACGGTATCTATTACTATCTCGATCGCATCTGGATTCCAAGTCGCAATAACCTTCGGGAGATATTGTTGACTGAAGCCCACAAATCCGGATATTCCATTCATCCCGATGCCGAAAAAATGTACCATGACCTTCGTCTTCGGTATTGGTGGCCTAGAATGAAGAAGGATATCGTCGTCTATGTTTCGAAGTGCCTGACTTGTTCGAAAGTCAAGGCTGAACGACAAAGACCCTCTGGCTTACTCGTACAACCCGAGATCCCTATGTGGAAATGGGAGAGTATAGCTATAGCCTTCATTACGAAACTCCCGTGCACGCCATCAGGTCACGATAGCATTTGGGTTATCGTTGATCGTCTTACTAAATCTGCTCATTTTCTGCCGATACGAGAAGACTACAAGGTTGAACAACTAGCACGAATCTATACCGATGAAGTCATTTATCGACATGGGACACCTCGTGACATCATCTCTGACCGCGATGGTCGATTCACTTCGCGCCTCTAGGAAACTTTTCAATCCGCTCTCGGTACTACTCTCAATCTTAGTACTATTTTCCATCCCCAGACTGACGGTCAGACTGAATGCACGATTCGCACCCTCGAAGACATGCTTTGCTCGTGCGTTATAGATTTTGGTGATAATTGGGATTCACATTTACCTTTAGTCGAATTCTCGTACAACAATAGCTATCACTCTAGCATTCAAATGGCACCCTTTGAGGCATTACATGGAAGAAAACGTCAATCGCCTATTGTGTGGCACGAGATCCGGGATGCGCAAATTACCGGTCCTGAGTTATTGCAAGAAACGACTGACAAGATCCTCCAGATATGAGACAATCTCCTGAAAGCACGAAGTCGTTAAAAGAGTTACGGCGATAAACGCTGCAAGCCCCTTGAATTTGACGTTGGTGATCACGTAGTCCTAAAAGTTGCACCTTGGAAGGGGGTGGTCCGATTCGGCAAGAAAGGAAAGCTAGCGCCTCGATACGTTGGACCCTTTAAGATTCTGGAAAGAATTGGCAAAGTGGCCTACCGACTCGAATTACCGGAGGAACTTAGCAACGTACATCCGACTTTCCAGGTTTCGAACCTCAAAAAGTGTCTAGCAGACTAGAATTTACATGTTCCTCTTGAGGATTTACATGTGGATGAAACATTGCACTTCATGGAAAAGCCAATCGAGATCATGGACCGAGAGACCAAGAAACTCCGACGCTCAAGCATTCCTATAGTGAAGGTTCTCTGGGAAGGCAAACGCGACGCCGAGTTCACCTGGGAACTCGTGAGTGACATGAAGGCTAAATATCCACAACTATTTGTTACGCCTGCGCCTTAATTTCGGGACGAATTTTCCTAAAGTAGGGGAGGCTGTAACAACCCGACTTTCTGAGGAAAGTCAAAGTACAAGTCAAAGTCAACGTCAGGTCTTGCTTAGATCTGACATTTCTTGCTTAATTATTGCTTGTACTCACTCACTCGATAATCGATATGTGTTAATATCACACCCCAACCAATGGCGGAAACATCAGGGTGCGAGCACTAAGCGTTCAGATTGCTCACGAGAATCCATAACACTAGATAGTTTCAATATAAATTAGATTCATTTCATGCAATTGTCTAGAACAACATCAACCACCAAAATATAGTATCAAACCAAAGCAAGCATAATCATTGTTTAAAAAATTTCTAGATTTAGCTAAGTGGGGTATCTAAGCTTCATCCTAGCTTGTTTCATGATTCCTAGCGTCCTGTCAGCCTGCAACATGTATTAAAATAAAGTCAGTACAAAATGCACTGGCGAGTGTTCAAGTTTAAATAATAGCATAATAGATTAAAACAACTCATATCCATCGTGTAAATGATAAAAATAGTTTCAACCATGCTAGTGTTCGCAGTCCAACAAGTGATAGCCCAAGTATCACGATGCTTTAGTGTTTTCCCAAGTCTCAAGGAAAACTAGAATCCTCCTAACAATACCCCTGAGAATAATGGGAGGTGCATCTCCCATAGCGCTACTATTGTTAAGGCGGAACTACACACTCTGGATTAAACGTCCACATAGGATAGAGTTTAGTTTCCAAAAGTTTCAAGTATCATAGTTTAATAGAATACATGTTGCATCCCAAAGTTTAAAGCAAAAGGGATCGAGATTACTCACAGTGATTTCCAAACAGATTAACTTTTATTGGATCAAAAGGAGCTCTTTAGAGTTAGCATGATTACATTACAACAGCTAAGTGTCTGACAAAACAACGAGATTGCGCAAAGTGCCTGATCAGTCACTGGATCGGATGGCTATTCGATCGGACGGCTATCCGATCGGATTGCCATTCGATTGAAGTGAATGTTATGAGTGAGGGACGGATTGCCATCCAATCGGATGGTCATCCGTTTGGATGGCCATTCGATCGAATGGTCGTTCGATCCAAGTGTCAAGATTCCAAGTGCTCAAGTTTCTGAAAAGTTTCTAAGTGTTGAAAGATTCCAAGACACAATGTCACCTTGATCGGATGGCAGTTCGATCGGATGGCTATCCGATCGGATTGCCATTCGACGATCAAGACTTCAAGTTTCAAAGTATTTAAGGTTAGGAGACAAATACCACCTGATCGGATGGTAGTTCGATCGGATGGCTATCCGATCGGATTGCCATTCGATTGGGTTGTCCTTGTCCCGTTCACAACCTTGTAAAGTTTCTAAGTTTTTGCTTCGACGGTGACGACATGGTACGTTGGTAAACACACCAATGTACAGCCGTTCTGATCAGATGGGAATCACCCCAGTCTGTCCAGTCGTTTGTTCTTGGCGGTGCTTATGTCGGAATCCGTACTCTGGTCATCTTCTCCGGCAACAATCCTTTTCCAAGCTGACTTAAGACTAATCATCAAGTCTTTAGTCCGTTCAGATCCGGATTCCACCGTTTTAAGTGAAAAGTTAAGGAAAAGTGAAGATAATCATTAATTTTAGTTGAAAAGTCTAGATTTAGTTAAGATTTATTGTAAAAACACATGAAATTCATTAGATCTGAGCTAGATCTTGAACGGAATGACATCACTTAACAGTTTGTACAAACTGCCATGGTGACATCACCCTCAAGAGCTCAAATCTAAGAGATTTCATGGTGAAAAGTGAGATTTCGAAAGAGAATCACGTAGAGAATAGCGTGTAGATCAAAGATGTACAAGAATCTAGTGTAAAACGTACCGAAATCGACGAGAAATGGAAGAAAAGTAGGAGTGCGTGCGTCTGGATCGAGTGAGGTTGTCACTTCAGGGAGAATGATGTGACATGCCTATTTATAGTGTCAGAGAGAGGGAGTGAGGCGGTGCGCACAGATAGGATGGCACTTCGGTCGAATGGCCATCCGATCGGTTGGTTATCCGATCGGATGGTCATCCGATCGGATTGCCACTCGGTCAATTCCATCCTTTCCGCGTTCTCGTCTTTGATTTGTTTCGCGAGTTAGATTAGGCGTTGCGTTGCATATTATTGGGTAAGAGTATCATATAACTTGATTATATCATTAACACAAAAGTTTCCATAGTTTCCATAGTTTCCGCCAGTGACAAGACTCCAATCCCTCGTTCACCCAAGTCTCAAGTTTTACGAGCCTTAAGAGTCAAGCACCAAAGTATCAAGAGTCAAGAATCTAGGTTCCAAGCATCAAGAATCATAGTTCCAAGTATCAAGTATCAAGTATCAAGAATCATAGTTTCCAAGTATCAAGTATCAAGAATCATAGCGTAAGATTCACCAGGTATCAAAAGTGTCAAGTAGCACATAGTGTAAGGGCTAAAAGTGACAAATAGCTAAAAGTCTAGGGACGCAGGCATTACACTCTCCCCTCCTTTAGGAGATTCTGTCCCCGAAATCTAAGAAGAAGACTGCTCGAAGAGCTGCGGATACTTGGCCTTCATCTCACTTTTCAGTTCCCAAGTGAATTCGGCGCCACACTTTCCTTCCCATCGAACCTTGACTATGGGGATTTTGCTGCGCCTGAATCGCTTGACACCCTGATCCATGATTTCGGCCGGTTTCTCCACAAAGTGAACAGCTTCATTTATTTGCAAGTCTTCAAGGGGAACCTGAAATTCCTCGTCGGCTAGGCACTTACGTAGGTTAGATACGTGGAATACTGGATGCACGTTGTTTAGTTCATGTGGCAGGTCGAGTCGGTACGCTACCTTGCCAATCCTTTCGAGTATCGCGAAAGGACCCACATAGCGAGGAGCGAGCTTTCCCTTCTTACCGAAGCGAACTACTCCCTTCCAGGGAGATACCATGAGAAGAACTCGGTCACCAACATCAAATTCTAGAGGCTTGCGCCTATTATCAGCATAGCTCTTTTGTCTGCTCCTAGCCTTGATCAAGTTATCACGGATCTGAAGAATCTTATCCGTTGTCTCTTGAATGATTTTAGGGCCAGTAAATTGCTTGTCACCAACCTCATGCCAGCTGAGAGGAGATCGGCACTTGCGACCATACAAAGCTTCGAAAGGAGCCATCTGAATACTGGAATGATAGCTGTTGTTGTACGAGAACTCAATCAATGGTAAATGTACATCCCAGTTACCACCAAAGTCGATGACACAAGAACATAGCATATCCTCTAGGGTCTGAATAGTTCGCTCGGTTTGTCCATCCGTCTGAGGATGAAAGGTCGTGCTAAGATTCAAATGAGAACCCATAGAGGATTGAAAAGTTTGCCAAAGACGTGAAGTAAAACGGCCATCATGGTCTGAGATTATGTCAAGAGGTATGCCATGACGGCATATAATCTCATCAGTATAGATTCAAGCAAGTTTCTCCACTTTATAATCTTCGCGAATAGGAAGAAAGTGAGCGGATTTGGTCAAACGATCAACGATCACCCAGATACTATCGTGACCAGTAGGTGTTCGTGGTAGCTTAGTAATAAAGTCCATAGCGATACTATCCCATTTCCAAATAGGGATTTCGGGTTGTTCTAAGAGTCTAGAAGGACGTTGATGTTCAGCCTTAACCTTTGTACAAGTAAGGCATTTTGAAACATATACAACAATGTCATTCTTCATACCAGGCCACCAATAAGTCATACGCAAATCATGGTACATCTTATCGGCTCCTGGATGAATAGGGTAACGGGAATTGTGAGCCTCATTCACAATGAGCTCACGGAGATTATCGCGATCCGGCACCCAGATGCGATTGAGGTAGTATTGGAGTCCATTAGGTTTAGTTTTGAGTTGATCAATTTTAGCTCCTTGGATTTCCACTTCTAGACTTCCTTCATTTGCTGACGAATACTAAGCGTCACGAATACACGCATGAAGATCACTAGAGATACGAATAGCGTTCACATGAGTTTTACGACTAAGAGCATCGGCCACTACATTCGCCTTGCAAGGATGATAGCGAATTTCGCAGTCGTAGTCGTTAAGCAATTCCACCCAGTGTCTCTGTCGCATGTTCAGTTCCTTTTGGTCAAAGATATGTTGAAGGCTCTTATGGTCAGTGAAAACCACACACTTAGTACCATACAGGTAGTGTCGCCATATCTTTAGCGCAAACACAACTGCACCAAGCTCCAGACTGTGAGTAGTATAGTTTTTCTCATGTAATTTTGGTTGACGAGAGGCATAAGCAATAACCTTGTCTCGTTGCATGAGAACACAGCCTAAACCACGGTTCAAGGCATCACAATATACCACGAAATCATCATTTCCATCGGGGAGAGTTAGAACAGGGGCATTACACAAAAGAGTCTTGAGAGTCTGAAAAGATTTCTCTTGTTCGGGACCCCAAGCGAAAGGTCTCTCTTTCTGAGTCAACGAAGTAAGAGCAACAACGATCTTAGAGAAGTCCAAAATGAATCGACGGTAATAGCCCGCCAACCCTAGGAAGGAACGAATCTCAGATGCAGATTTAGGCGTACTCTAATTTTTCACAGCTTCGATTTTAGACGGGTCAACATGAATACCTTGCTTACTAACGACGTGACCAAGAAATTGCACTTCATTAATCCAAAACTCACACTTAGTAAATTTAGCATACAAACGTTCACCACGTAAGAGTTCAAGCATCAAGCGTAAATGACGAGCATGATCAGCTTTAGTTTTGGAATAAATGAGGATATCATAGATGAAGACTATCATAAAACGATCCGAATAGGGCTTACAAACACGATTCATGAGATCCATGAACACAGCGGGTGCGTTGGTCAATCCAAAAGGCATGACCACGAACTCGTAGTGTCCATAACGAGTATGAAATGCGGTTTTAGGTACGTCATCCTCGAGTACACGAAGCTAATAATAGCCAGAACGAAGGTAGATTTTCGAGAAACAGGACGGGCCTTGTAGTTGGTCGAATAAATCATCGATACGAGGGAGAGGATAACGATTCTTAATGGTAAGCTTATTAAGTTCACGGTAGTCGATACACATAGGAAACGAACCATCTTTCTTCTTGACGAATAGTACAGGAGCACCCCACGGAGAGGTACTTGGACGAATGAATCCCTTGTCGAGTAGTTCTTGCAGTTGGCTAGATAGTTCTTGCATCTCGGAAGGTGCAAGTCGATAAGGAGCCTTGGCGACAGGGTCGCTCCAGGTACGAGATCAATTCGAAAATCAACGGATCTAGGAGGAGGAAGACCAGGTAGATCCTCAGGGAAGACGTCAGGGAAATCACGCACTACTGGAATGTCACTTATGTTCTTCCCTTTGCCCTTTTGTTCCTCCATGTAGGCCAAGAAGGCAAAGTTCTGTTTACGTAAGCATCTGTTCGCCTGAGTGCATGACATCAGCTTCAGCCCTCTCGAAGGTCGGTCTCCATAGACATGCAAAATATCACCGGATGGTAGGGGTAGACATACAAACTTCTTGTGACAGGCAATCTCAGCATGATTCTTAAGCAACCAATCCATACCGATAATGACATCAAAACTACCCAATTGCATGGGTATTAGATCAATAGTAAACACGTGGTCGTTAAGAATCAAGGAACAACCACAGAGAATAGAATCAACTAGAATTGACTTCCCATCGGCAATTTCCACCGAAAACGACTTAGGTAACTTAGAGCGTGCACAGTTTAACAAAGATTCAAAGTCTACGGACACAAAGCTTCTGTCGGCACCCGTATCAAATAGAATCGAAGCGTAAAGGTTATTAACGAGAAACGTACCATTAACGACGTCATTATCATTACGAGCTGGATTAGCATTAAGATTGAACGCTCATCCACAAGCGGCTGGCTGTTGATTCTGGTTCAGCTGAGGACACTGATTACGAAGGTGAGTAGTATCTCCACATTTGTAGCATGCACGAACTACGTTGACTGGTTTAGGATTCTGCGAAGGAGCTGGAAGAGTTGGTAAAGCTGCCTGAGTCGGGGCTTGCTGAGCTAGTTGGGCCGGGTTAGCTTGACGACAATAGGGAGTCGTGTGACCATAGCGATTACAGTTGGTACACAAGCGACATGCAGAATTTGCAGGATGATGAAAGTTACAAGTGGTACACTTGGGGTGAGGCCCAGTGTACTGCTTCTTGACTTTAGGGGCTGCAGGGTTCTGTGCAGCAGCAGCAACAGGTTTAGCAGCAGGGTTTGTAGCAGGAACAATAGCATTGCATCATGAACCCTGAGACTTCCTCTTCTTGTTCTTGCTGCCACTTGACTGCTGAGTAACTTGATGTGCAGACTTAACTTAGGGGGAGCAGGGTTAGCAAACTGCTTATCATGAACGAGGTTGTTGTTGAGACTAGCTGCAAGACGGTAGACTTCCTCAATAGTATCAAGCCGAGCTGCTTCAATAGAATCACGTATAGCAGGAGGTAGACCATTGATATACTTGGTTATCATTCGCTTAGGAGTAGAAACCAAGTGAGGAACGATCAAGCTGAGCTGCTTGAAACGAGTAGTATAAGCCAGATTATCATCCCCAACCTGCTTCAAGTGCCAAAACTCTTCTTCAAGCTTCAACTGTTCATAGGGAGGGCATAATTCAAGCATCATCAATTCTCACACCTCAGCCCATGGAAGAGCATACGCTTCTTCATTCGAATGGATGTTTCTCTTATTTGACCACCACTCCAACGCTCTGCCTTGAAACATTCCAGTTACACTCCTGGTCTTTAGCTGCTCTGGGCACTCGCTGTTAATGAAAGTAACCTCGATGCTGTGAAACCACTCGAGCATAGCAGTCACCCCATCACTGCCCGTGAAAGACTTAGGGTTGCAAGAGATGAAATGTTTGTAGCTGAACTTTGTAGACTTTTCTTTTTCCGTCTAAGAGTCAACCGAAGAGGGTGGAGTGTTCGATCCTTGGATCTCAGAGACAATCTTGGGCACGGCTCGAGCGATCTGGTCGGCCATGAAGGACATCATCTTTTTTTGAGACTTTTCCCTGGATCTCTTGAGAGTGTCGGATAGCTTACGAGAAGACATCCTAATGATCCAACAAGAGGATCGTATAAGTCTAGATTCACAAAGTCTCACAGTATAGATTCACACACGATAGATTAAGGACTCAAGATTCAAAAAGATTCACATAGATCACAATAGATTCAACTCCACAAAACCCATGACCTTCTCATGGCACGTTGTATGAAGTTTGGCAACATGTCAGAACCGCTTATATATAGGAAGTACCAGCGGCGTATCCACCACGCTTCGGGCACATCACTTCTGCCTTGTACTCGGTGTCATGTTATGTGTCCCAATTGCCAACACAAACACACACTCATCATTATCATTATTCACACATACTAGTAGACGCACATAGACTAACTCAATAGACTTACATAGATTCCCACAGATTCCAATAGGTTACCCAGTAGATTCACATAGATTTCCAGTAGATTCTAATAGATTACCCAATAGATTCACATAGATTCATTAGATTCACGCAGATTAGAGTTAACAACCTCAACACAAAACAATGAAATCCCGCATGGCACGTGCTACGAAAGTTCGACAACATGACGGAAGCACTTATATATAGGAAGTACCAGCGGCGTATCCACCATGCTTCAATCATGCCACGTCCATCTCGTCATCGGTGTCATGCTTCGTTAACCATAACATTAGATTCCATCACATCTCGCATAGATTCCACACAGATTAACCAAGTAGATTCAATAACATAGACTAATCCAGTAGATTCAACAACTTCAACCTGAGTCCACAAAACTATGAATTTCACTTAGCGCGTGATACGAAAGTTCGACAACATGCCAGAAACACTTATATATAGGAAGTATCAGCGGCGTATCCACCATGTTTCAGACATGCCACTTCCGCCCCATCTTCGGCGCTAGGCTACATTTCGTATTTTGTTCCTTAAAACCATACATACATAGATTTACACATAGACCATGATAGAGTGCACGTAGATTACACATAGATTCCTCATAGATTACACAAGTAGTTTCCCATAGCTTAGATTTCAACCATCTCATCACCGGTCTGCAAAACACTAAGTTTCACATGGCACGTGGTACGAAAGTTGGTAACATGCCTGAAACACTTATATATAGGAAGTCCCAGCGGCGTATCCACCATGCTTCAGACACATCACTTCTGTCTCGTATTTCTATCCCATGTTTCGTTTAGTGCTTCACAACCACAATAACACATAGATTCATCAAATAGCTCCACATAGTATCATAGTTGATCAAGATTCCCACATAGATTAACATCATGAACAAAGCTTCATAATTTAGTTTGATTCTGAGATTAGAATTAGTGTCTTAGATTGCGGACATACATGCGAATTGAGTAAAAAGCATTAAAACAAACGAAGGATCAAGTTTAAAACCATTCATAAAAAAGAGATAACATAAAAGATAGGCTCATAAAACATAGATTGTTCGGGGTAGAGGAACGGTGACTAACCAAAGTGATTCGAACCCCTTTCGAATTTAGGCAACGTGTCCTGACTTACTTAGATAAATACGTCATCGATGTTAGGCCTACGATATTCGTCCTTTTGGTCATTTCATGTTGCTAATTGATTGGCGGTTTCGAGACTTTTGCCGAGACATAAAATCAAAGAGTGGGACTTGTCGTCAAGGTCTGAGTTTCACCTCTATCTTGACAACATCGTACCCTAACAGCGTCGGTACTCATCAATAGATGAGACCTACTAGAATATAATATGGAAATTCCCATCAAGGTTCAGATGTCACTCTTGACTTGAGGGAAAATCTCGTGCAAAATGCCACACTGGTTAGCAGTGTTTTCAAAGTGTCAAGTGTGTATTGTGTCAACCTTAGGAACGGCATGTAAGTTTAACAGGAAAATGTGTCGCTATGAAGCAAATACGGTAGAATGCATAAGTCTTAAACAACAGATAAGAATCAAGATTCCTAGAACTATAGACTAGGACAAGTATTCCTACTTATCCTAATTCCCTATAGTTATGGCTCTGATACCAATCTGTCACACCCCAACCGACGGCGGAAACATCGGGGTACGAGCACTAAGCGTTCAGATTGCTCATCAGAATCCATAACACTAGATAGTTTCAATATAAATTAGATTCATTTCATGCAATTGTCTAGAACAACATCAACCACCAAAATATAGTATCAAACCAAAGCAAGCATAATCATTGTTTAAAAAATTTCTAGATTTAGCTAAGTGGGATATCTAAGCTTCATCCTAGCTTGTTTCATGATTCCTAGCGTCCTGTCAGCCTGCAACATGTATTAAAATAAAGTCAGTACAAAATGCACTGGCGAGTATTCAAGTTTAAATAATAGCATAATAGATTAAAACAACTCATATCCATCGTGTAAATGATAAAAATAGTTTCAACCATGCTAGTGTTCGCAGTCCAACAAGTGATAGCCCAAGTATCACGATGCTTTAGTGTTTTCCCAAGTCTCAAGGAAAACTAGAATCCTCATAACAATACCCCTGAGAATAATGGGGAGGTGCATGTCCTATAGCGCTACTATTGTTAAGGCGGACCTACACACTCAGGATTAAACGTCCACATAGCACAAAGAGTCTAGAATCAAGAATCACAAGTTTCACACATACACATAAGATAGAGTTTAGTTTCTAAAAGTTTCAAGTATCATAGTTTAATAGAATACATGTTGCATCCCAAAGTTTAAAGCAAAAGGGATCGAGTATACTCACAGTGATTGCCTAACAGATTAACTGTTATTGGATCAAAGGGAGCTCTTTAGAGTTAGCCTGATTAGATAACAACAGATAAGTGTCGGACAATACAACGAGATTACGCAAAGTATCGGATCAGTCACTGGATCGGATGGTTGTTCGATCAGATGGCTATCCGATCGGATTGCCATTCGATTGAAGTGACTGTTATGAGTGAGGGACGGATTGCCATCCGATCGGATGTTCATATGTTCGGATGGCCATTCGATCGAATGGTCATTCGATCCAAGTGTCAAGATTCCAAGTGCTCAAGTTTCTGAAAAGTTTCTAAGTGTTGAAAGATTCCAAGACACAATGTCACCTTGATCGGATGGCAGTTCGATCGGATCGCTATCCAATCGGATTGCCATTCGATGATCAAGACTTCAAGTTTCAAAGTGTTTAAGGTTAGGAGACAAATGCCACCTGATCGGATGGTAGTTCGATCGGATGGCTATCCGATCGGATTTCCATTCGATTGGGTTGTCCTTGTCCCGTTCACAAACTTGTAAAGTTTCTAAGTTTTTGCTTCGATGGTGACGACATGGTACGTTAGTAAACACACCAATGTACAGCCGTTCTGATCGGATGAGAATCACCCCAGTCCGTCCAGTCGTTTGTTCTTGGCGGTGCTTACGTCGGAATCCGTACTCTGGTCATCTTCTCCGGCAACAATCCTTTTCCAAGCTGACTTAAGACTAATCATCAAGTCTTTAGTCCGTTCAGATCCAGATTCCCCCGTTTTAAGTGAAAAGTTAAGGAAAAGTGAAGATAATCATTAATTTTAGTTGAAAAGTCTAGATTTAGTTAAGATTTAATGTAAAAACACATGAAATTCCTTAGATCTGAGCTAGATCTTGAACGGAATGACATCACTTAACAGTTTGTACAAACCGCCATGGTGGCATCACCCTCAAGAGCTCAAATCTAAGAGATTTCATGGTGAAAAGTGAGATTTCGAAAGAGAATCACGTAGAGAATAGCGTGTAGATCAAAGATGTACAAGAATCTAGTGTAAAACGTACCGAAATCGCCGAGAAATGGAAGAAAAGTAGGAGTGCGTGCGTCCGGATCGAGTGAGGTTGTCACTTCAGGGAGAATGATGTGACATGCCTATTTATAGTGTCAGAGAGAGGGAGTGAGGCGGTGCGCACAGATAGGATGGCACTTCGGTCGAATGGCCATCCGATCGGTTGGTTATCCGATCGGATGGTCATCCGATCGGATTGCCACTCGGTCAATCCCATCCTTTCCGCGTTCTCGTCTTTGCTTTCTTTCGCGAGTTAGATTAGGCGTTGCGTTGCATATTATTGGGTAAGAATATCATATAACTAGATTATATCATTAACACAAAAGTTTCCATAGTTTTCGCCAGTGACAAGACTCCAGTCCCTCGTTCAACCAAGTCTCAAGTTTTACGAGCCTCAAGAGTCAAGCACCAAAGTATCAAGAGTCAAGAATCTAGATTCAAAGCATCAAGAATCATAGTTTCCAAGTATCAAGTATCAAGAATCATAGTTTCCAAGTATCATATATCAAGAATCATAGCGTAAGATTCACCAGGTATCAAAAGTGTCAAGTAGCACATAGTGTAAGGGCTAAAAGTGACAAATAGCTAAAAGTCTAGGGACGCAGGCGTTACACTCTCCCCTCCTTTAGGAGATTCTGTCCCCGAAATCTAAGAAGAAGACTGCTCAAAGAGCTGCGGATACTTGGCCTTCATCTCACTTTTCGGTTCCCAAGTGAATTCGACGCCACACTTTCCTTCCCATCGAACCTTGACTATGGGGATTTTGCTGCTCCTGAATCGCTTGACACCCTGATCCATGATTTCGACCGGTTTCTCCACAAAGTGAACAACTTCATTTATTTGCAAGTCTTCAAGGGGAACCTGAAATTCCTCGTCGGCTAGGCACTTACGTAGGTTAGATACGTGGAATACTAGATGCACGTTGTTTAGTTCCTGTGGTAGGTCGAGTCGGTACGCTACCTTGCCAATCCTTTCGAGTATCGCGAAAGGACCCACATAGCGAGGAGCGAGCTTTCCCTTCTTTCCGAAGCGAACTACTCCCTTCCAGGGAGATACCTTGAGAAGAACTCAGTCACCAACATCAAATTCTAGAGGCTTGCGCCTATTATCAGCATAGCTCTTTTGTCTACTCCTAGCCTTGATCAAATTATCACGGATCTGAAGAATCTTATCCGTTGTCTCTTGAATGATTTTAGGGCCAGCAAATTGCTTGTCACCCACCTCATGCCAGCTGAGAGGAGATCGGCACTTGCTTCGACGGTGACGACATGGTACGTTGGTAAACACACCAATGTACAGCCGTTCTGATCGGATGGGAATCACCCCAGTCCGTCCAGTCGTTTGTTCTTGGCGGTGCTTATGTCGGAATCCGTACTCTGGTCATGTTCTCCGGCAACAATCCTTTTCCAAGGTGACTTAAGACTAATCATCAAGTCTTTAGTCCGTTCAGATCCGGATTCCACCGTTTTAAGTGAAAAGTTAAGGAAAAGTGAAGATAATCATAAATTTTAGTTGAAAAGTCTAGATTTAGTTAAGATTTAATGTAAAAACACATGAAATTCCTTAGATCTGAGCTAGATCTTGAACGGAATGACATCACTCAACAGTTTGTACAAACCGCCATGGTGATGTCACCATCAAGAGCTCAAATCTCAGAGATTTCATGGTGAAAAGTGAGATTTCGAAAGAGAATCACGTAGAGAATAGCGTATAAATCAAAGATGTACAAGAATCTAGTGTAAAACGTACCGAAATCGCCGAGAAATGGAAGAAAAGTAGGAGTGCGTGCTTCTGGATCGAGTGAGGCTGTCACATCAGGGAGAATGATGTGACATGCCTATTTATAGTGTCAGAGAGAGGGAGTGAGGCGGTGCGCATGGTTCGGATGGAACTTCGTTCGAATGGCCATCCGATCGGTTGGTCATCCGATCAGATTACCACTCGGTCAATCCCATCCTTTCCGCGTTCCCGTCTTTGATTTGTTTCGCGAGTTAGACTAGGCGTTGCGTTGCGTATTATTGGGTAAGAGTATTATATAACTAGATTATATCATTAACACAAAAGTTTCCATAGTTTCCGCCAGTGACAAGACTCCAGTCCCTCGTTCAACCAAGTCTCAAGTTTTACGAGCCTTAAGAGTCAAGCACCAAAGTATCAAGAGTCAAGAATCTAGGTTCCAAGCATCAAGAATCATAGTTTCCAAGTATCAAGTATCAAGAATCATAGCGTAAGATTCACCAAGTATCAAAAGTGTCGAGTAGCACATAGTGTAAGGGCTAAAAGTGACAAATAGCTAAAAGTCTAGGGACGCAGGCGTTACAGTTAATTACCGCTACTTTAAGCTACGATTTATTATTATGTGAAGTAACAATGCGATATACGTAACTAAACGCTATTCTAATAAACGATATCACATCGCAACCGCATCGCAATTCGAATCGAAGTTATGGTTATTGTTCTATGTGTCTATGCTATTATGAGCTTTACTTGTGTGTGCTTTATATATGTTTGGAATGTTAATCGCAAACACAATCGCAACTCTATCGCATCACATCGCAACTCGAAACACAGAGTACTTTTACGATGGGTAAATTGATTGTGTTATTTGTGTAAATAATGTGTAATACTATCGCATCGCTTACTCGCAACTCACTAAAACGCACCGCAACGCTCAACGCGTAAAACGAAAGTCGGAAAACCAACTCGCGCAAGCCATCTGATCGAATGGACATCCGACCAGATGACCATCCGATCGAACGGTCGTCCGATCGAACGGTCGTCCGATCGAACGGTCGTCCGACCTAATCACTCCACACCGCCTTTCACTTCTTTACCTATGTAGACCCCTTCTGTCACATCAACTATTCATTAATGTGACAGCTCCGTTCGACCAGTGCACTCTCAAGCCCTTTTCTCTTGATTTCTCGCGATTCTTGTAAGTTTTCACTCTAAATCTTGTACTTCCATCTTCATCACACACTTTGTTATCATCTTCACCATCAAATCTTACATTTTAACCATGAAATCACATGATTTCGGGTTGTTCTAGGGTGACGTCATCACGGGTTCTCATGAACACCAGAGTTTGACCTCATCTCAGCAAGAACGGTTTGGATCTAACAGATTTCTACATGTTTTTACACTAGTTTCGACAAAATCTAAACATTTCACAACTATTTCAAACTTTTCTTCAACATTTCTCACTTTTACTCAAAGATCGGGGGAATCCAGACTCGTTCGGGTGTTCTACCCATTCTCTAATAGAGAACCTGGCTGAGAATGGATTTCTACTGAGGAGACGACCAGTTCACGGGTTGAACATGAAACTTCACCTTGAACAGTTGAGTCTGATCGAACGGGGTGATTCCCATCCGATCGACTGAGCTGGACTTGGTACGATTTCCGTTGTTTGACACGTCGTCATGCCGTCTCAGTAAAACCATAAACTTTTTAACTTAACTGAGTTTTACAAAGTTTTCAAACAAACAAGTTGCTCTATCGAATTTCCGTCCGATCGGACGACCATCCGATCGAACGACTATTCGACCAGGTGAGTTGTAACTTCAAACACTTAAACGATCTTCAAAACTTCAAAGAATATCAGTTTTCAAACGAATCACCATCCGACCGAATGGCCATCCCTCCGGATGACCGTCTGACCGGATGACTCGACATATAGAAATGTTCCACACTTTATTTATACTACAACGAAAAGTTCAAACACTTCACAACACATTTCCTTAGTCGAATAACCATCCGACCGAACGGTCATCCGTCCGGACGGTTATCCGATCGAATCACTAACTGATCGCTCATCTCACCAACACGCTGTTTTACACACCGTTCAATGCTTATACTGTCGTACTGTGATCAGGTTAATCCCTTAAGCGCTTCCTTCAATCCAAGGAAGTGTTTATTTACTAAACACGCTCTGTGAGTATACTCGATCCCTTTTTGCTTAACGCACTTATGGGTGTTAGATACGTTACCTATATTAAATCACATTGACACACAACGCAAACACTTTTATAAGCTTACTGCTCTCGCATGTTATATGTGTTACTCGATGAATGCTTGTATGTTATGTTTACACAGTGATTGTTTCCTGACACCTTAGCAGCAATAGTACTATAGTTTGGGCTCAGCACCTGTCGTGGACAGGGGTTGTTAAGGGTTTTACTTCACGTGTCATAGTGGTGATATGTGTTGCGCATTCTACGACTCACAGTCACGTCTGTGCATATTTCATTGTCGATAGCTTACTTACTTCAAATTTCTACGTGTTACATGCTGGTTATGCGTAAATCACTTTCGCTACTACTATGCTATTAAACTTGTATGCTCACCTTTACACTATGTGTATTGACCTTATTTTAACGTATGTGACAGGTGTTTAGGATGCTTGCTTGCTATGAATGATGAAAGAAGTAGGTGGTCTAGAAACGTCATTCAACAAATTTGAGTTGTCAGAACAATTATTTGTCTTTGAGAACAATGTCTGTAATAACTATTTGTGCTTTATAAGTTTATGTTATGGGCCATGAATGTTAATTATATTGCCACTAATAGTGTTATGGATTTTCTTGGACAATCTGTTTCGCTCAGTGCCTCACCCCGATGTTTCCGCCATCGGTTTGGGTGTGACACATGAAATGATTGCCAATCAAGTTTTGGCTTAACATTGAAGTCTAGTATATAGATCGTACATACTCCAATAAAGTTTTATAATCGAGGGTCATTAATAAGATGTGGGTTTTTTCATCCCACAAATGGATTAACCACTACCAAAATGTGTTCCCCTCACCAATATATGGGTTCTCACACACCATGAATGTATTGATGAGCTTCATACCATTAGGTTTCTCAAGTACACTCATAAGATCAAAGACTAAAATAGAAGAATAAAGGGTTTGTTTGGTATGGAGTAATGGAATGTATGAGTGAATGGAGTGGATGAGATAATCGAAAGGACAAAGGAATGAAATGGATCATTACCATTCCATGGTCTTGTTTTGTACCATGTGAGAATGGAATAAATCATTTATTTGTATTGTTTGGTAGGAATAAAAGACGAATGAATAAATCAGCGGTTGTTGGTGATCATAGTGGGGGGTGACGATGCGTGGCAGCGGTGGGTGGTATCGGTTTTGGGTGGTGGTGGTGGGGTGTCTGTAAGACCCTTAATTAATAAATCAAAATTTCATAAAAAAATTCACATATAAATGTGTTTAGACAACTACACATCCATTTAAAACTACGAGTTTCATAAAACATCTTAAAATTTAAAAGAATCTCAACATATTATCGTTGCTTAGTTTCGTATCGACTAAACATAATGCGAAAGCTTGAACTTAATCGTGTTCGGTTTTTCGTTGACCTTGATCGTCTTCCGATACTTCAACTTATTACCTGCATTTCATAAATTATGAAGCGCGTTAGTTATATGGTGTATTTAACATATCTAAGTGAGTCCGTATGTCAAAACAATTAAAATAAAAAAAAGTTTTGCCAGCTTTGGAGTCCGTCGTGAGCCGCGACAGACTGAGTATAAGGCCTCGTGGGTGGAGAAAGGCCATGGAGGTACGCGACACCAAAGTCTTTGCCCGCCGCGGGTGGCGAAAGCCCATTTTTCACAGAAAGTTATGAAGTTGGGAGCTGCAACTCCCATCACTACCCATTTTTAGGAAAAACCTCATAACTTATCCAATTCTCACTCGTTTTACTTCAAACTTGTTTCTAATTAACCGTAAAACATTTTCTTACTCGATTAACCCAAAATCCTTAACCCGGATTCATAACTTTTATGAATTACACCACCGTTACTCGGTTCATGCGCATAATTATTTGACCCGTTTCGCCTACTTAAGCATTTAACGAGTTACACCCACATCAATTGGTAAGGATAAATCCCTTACGACATTTGCCCATTGTCCGAGCTTACTAGACTTGCGTTTTATGCTCCCTTTATCCGGTTTGCGTTCGCACTTGTTTGACCCGTTTGTTTATTCAAATCAAACATAAACTTAATTGACCCATATCTAAATTTACATTTAACATCTGCGTTTCCAATATATTTCTTTCTTTATTTATCATCACAACTTCAGTTGTGATGGATCGTATTAGAATATCATTATATTCCTATCCTATCCTCATATATGACAATTTTATGAAATTGACCCTTTATGTAGCATTATGCCAAATGGTTTAAACCCTCCATTAAATATTTTCAAAAAGATTGACCCATATTATAAAATTCATATTTAAACTACCCTTATGGGTCGTTTGGCTGGTTTATCATCCAAGGGCGTTTTGGTCAACTTTAGTTCTTTAAATCACGAAGGACATATAGTTTTGACCATTAATACTCTTTTGACCCGTATTCTATGTTAGATTCATCATGTCCCTAAGAACATAATATCTCCAATTCAAATCGCTAAATATACCATACTTTAGGTAATTTAAATGTCCGACCATAACTCAACTAACTCTCCTCGGCCCTAAGACCTCATTGAGAGTTTGACCCATTACACATACGTGGCTCGTGTCATAGCATTGACCCGTTTTAATACCTTGTCTTAATATTTGCTAATTAATATCAACGCAATCCCATATGCTATTAACCCTTGTGAGCATAAGACTTAACAAGCAATCCTTAGTCGTTATTGTCAAATGATATTAATATCGCCATTTGACCCGTTTAGCCTAAATGACCACTTTACCCATTCATCCATTATGGCTTACACCACAATGTAAATCTTTTCAAAAGTTATTGTTTATTTGTCATCACGTGACTAATTTACCATTTTACCCTTTTTATCATCAAATATGGTTTCCTACCATTTCTATTTGTTCTGTGGTATTAATTTGTGTCGAAACGCCATATTTCGAGGACTCATTTCTAATACTAAGTCACCTTGATTTTTAACCAAATACACGGATAGATATTCTATCTAAAAGATGTAAGCTTTACTTACCTTGCATCCAAATTATGCTTTTCCTTCGTACTTGATTCGTTTGAACCGCTTCTTCCCAAGCTTCCACCTAGCTTTTTAAGCGTCAATCTACCTTTTATCATTCACAAGGTGGTTAGATTAGTCATCATTATAAAGACTATCTCACCTTACGGACTTTATATCAAAATTACCATTTGATTTCATTATTGGTCAGTTTGACTTTTAAAAGCCAAACTGCCTATTATCCTAAGAAATTTCGCAATTAAGTTTAACAACTCATTTAAGCGATTTGTCAAATATCCGTTAGGCATTATTCTTACGCTACCGTTTTAACTACTTTTCTCAACCAAGTTCTTGAAACTGTAAATCATTGAGTTAACATGATATCAATCATCGTATGCTAATGTATCAATATTATATAAAAACTAGAGATCGTTTCATCTCCATGGAACAACCCATTGCTTCACATGTATGAAATTTAACTGATTATCAAACTTAGCCTAAAGCTTTGAGTATTCATATTCACATTCATGATTTCAAGCAATCTATGAACATACATATAACAACAATTTCCTCACATCATACCAAAAACCCATTTCATGGTAAGTATGATCATATATTCAAACACCTAAATTGTTCAAGTGTCTTCAAGTTAGTACCATATATGATGATTCTAAACACAAGTTTAACATTAACTTTATCATATTATCAAAACCCATTTAACTAGGTGTGGTAATTCATCCAAACACCTAAATCATAGCAATTTACTCAAAATTTTCACTTAGGGTTTGTTCCTAAGCAAGCATACATCTCTATCTTATCTCAATTGAAATCCACGAGTTCTACCTTCAATCATAATATCACCAAATCGAGATTTTTAACATACCTTATAACCCTCTAAGGCTAGATGATCACTAATTCATCATTCTGCAAGCATTCCTTGAAGGAATTAGCCTTCAATTTGGTAGGATTGGATCAACAAGGGTCTGGCTCTTGCTTGTTCTCCTGATGATCGATCCACACACGCACACACTATGTGTGTTGTGTTTTAGTTTTTGTTTATAAGACATACGTTTTTCCTTTTTGACAACTTTGGTCCCTCAAGTTCAGTTTTGATTAAATAAGACTACAACTCATTGTTTTATTTTTTATTTACATGTTACTAACTGGGTTAATTTGTTCCTCGTTATTTTGTTTACGGGTTCACTTTTACCACTAACGGTATTTTATCCGCACTTTAATATTAACGTGGCTTGATTACCAAACCCGTTTTTTGGGTGTTACAGTGTCGGCAGGTGGCGGCATTGGAGGGTGGCAGTGGGTGGTTCCGGTGGCGCGTGGCGCGTGTTCGCGGTGTTGGTGGTCGGTGGTGGCGCCGATAGTCGGCTATGGTACCGGTGGTCGATGGCGGTGGGTGGTGGCAGCGGCAGGTTGTGACGGTAGGTGGCGAGTGGTGGTTGTGGTTGTGGTTGTGAAGGGTGAGAGAGGGAATGGGATGAAAAAAACAAGGGGGTTGATAGAATGAATTTCATGTTTTTAGAGGGAATGAAATGTCTTATATAATGGGTGATTTTATTACTTGACCAAACCGAACAACTTTTTCTTTATTTACTCACAATAGTTTATTTCATTCCGTCTTTCATTCTTTCATACCAAACGCTATTAAAGTCTCATCAACAAAGAAAAATAGTAGAAAAAATATCCGAAACATAAACACACTACTTTTTAGAAAAAATAAAAATAAATAAACATCTAATTCATCAATAATAAAATTGTTAATGGATGATAATGTGAATCCAAAGTAGGGCTGTTCAAATTGCTCGACGCTCGAGACTCGTTCGATGCTCGATCAAAAAATGTTCGGAATTTGCTCGTTCGATTTTGCTCGATTGAAAAATGTGCTTGGTTCGGATCGGTTCGGTTTGAAAAGAACCGAGCATGAGCAAAGGTTCGCTCAGTTCGGTTGGCTCGAATTATTTTTAATATATACATGTATATATTCATAAAATAACTAGAGGCAGATATTAACAATGTATGGTCTAAGATCCAACTAGAGCCCATTTAATTATAGAATTGAAGGCTTATACCAATAGTCCCTTGTTTAATAATCCAGACTAATTGAGTCAAAATACTGAAATGTGAAGCGCCAATCGATACTCAAGTGTCAACCCGCCATTCAATTCAAAGTACATAATCCTAATTAAAACCCTACATCAACCATCATTATTCAAATTCTTCGTCGCCAAGACACCAACTCCCTAAGGTTTTGATTCAATCAGTTCATTCGATTTCAAACTTCTCATAGATCAAAGGTCTACTTCAATCGATCGACGATTCATCTTTCCGCTCAGATGATCTCCATAGAACCAGTTGAGTGTTTTTCTATTCTTTGTTATTTCGTAAATTTATGCTTGTGTTCTAATTGGATGAACCCTTTGGGACGAAAACTGCATTTTACTCTAAAAACTAACAACCCCATCGTCACATTTCTATTTGTTATGCGACGCTCGATACTCGCTCGACGTTCGTTCGAAAAATACTCGGATCAAAAGGCGCTCGTTCGATTTTGGCTCGGTTGAAAAAATGCTCGGTTCGGTTTGTAAACGAAATGAGCATGAGCAAAGGTCTGATCGGTTCGGTTTGGTTTGTAAATGAAATGAGCATGAGCAAAGGTCCGATCGGTTCGGTTCGGCTCGTGAACAACCCTAATCCAAAGGCGTCAATGAAGAAGCTTACAAAACTGGAGAAGCTAAACAAGTCACTAGCCAAAACGTTCTACACAAAGAACTTGAGGAAGAGTTCTTTTCAAGTAAGGAAGAATGATGCGGGGTCGATAATTTGAAGGGGCGACTCGTTTGTGAACTTGTGTTAATGCGGAACACGGGTGAAAAACGATCCATAACTCAAGAATTAGTAATCATAATACCTTTTCAATAATTTAATTTTTATTTTACATTGTTGGTTTTTAATACTTATTTTAATTATGTGTAGACGGTGGTTACGTTGGCCGAAATTAATATTACAATTATGGTCTTTTATTTTTATTAGTCTAGAGTTGATGTATCGGTTAGTTTGACCGAACTAGCCTATAAATAGTACTATATGTAGTGTTTACGAGAACTTTTGACATATGATAATAATGCTTCTCTCATTTAAATTTTCTCTAAACATTTGTTAGAACGTATCTAGCATTTGTATCGCTTCTATTCCATGTCAATTTTCTTCTATATGGAACAGAAAGTTGCATTATACAATTCTCTTCCTTTCTTTAATTCTCTTTCGTTTCTTTCATGTATTAAACTAGGGAACACATAAAAAGATTTCCACAATTAGTTAAAAGTGTTGTAAAGTGCCATTGGTTATAAAGACCTATATGATGAGTATTTTTACCGAGAAAGAAAAATTGAAGGGAAAATGATCACCGAAGAAAAGAAGACAGAAGAAAGATTTTGAAAATTATAATTATATGCTTATCACTAATGAAATTAGTGCTGGAAATTTAAGACAAAGACACAAAAAACGACACGAATTGACACGACTTTAACATATTCGGTGTTTGACACTTAATAGGTTACATGTCTTAAATAGGTTAACACGATAAGACTTATTAAATTTTCGAGTCTAAATAGGTTAAAAAAAACTCGTTAACATGTTAGACATCCATTAAGACATGTAAATAATTCCTATTTAAAAAATAGAAATGGGGTGGGGTTTTGATATACGCAGCCTAAACAAAGGAAAAACATAACTGTAATTTTGAAACATCAAACATCGCAACTCACAGACGCATCTGTCTCTCAACTCCACTCCATAAGGGCCTGTTCGTGTCTTAAAAGTTCGTGTTTGTGTTTTGACAGGTTGTATGATACTCTGGTAAGTTTTTTTTTTGTGTTTTATTAGGTCATACTCGTATAACCTATTTATTATCATGTTTGTGTTCGTGTTTAAAAAAATTGACACGATAAGATTTCGTGTCATATTTACCTATTTTAACAGGTCATGTCTAACACATTCTGCAAGCCCTAAATGCAATGTTTTAAAAACCGGTTTAAACCGGTTGAACCGGTTAAACCGGATGTCGGAATCTTAGGCGGCACGAATCATACCGGTAAATTGAGGGAACGGTAAAGAAGTTGTACCGCCGGTAATTTGGGTTATACCGGTACCGGGCCGAAGGTTAAAACTTGCACTTTGAATCTTTTATGTGTCCATAAAGGTGAAGGTTTACTTTCTTAGTATAACCTAGCACCCAAAAAGGTAACAATAGTGAATTTGCGGATTATTTTTTTATTATGGATTAAGTTTTAGAATATTTTTATTATGGAATGATCTAGTTTGGATTATTTTTTAGTTGAAATTGTATTTTATGAATTTATAGGGCTAATTAGTCAACTCGGTTGAACTATCCGGTATAACCCGGTTCAACCGGTTGAACAATTTCTAAGCGTAGCCCGTTATGATTTAAAAACCGGTTTTTAAAACATTGCCTAAATGAAATCCTCTTGGCTATTATATTACGTTACATAAACAAAGGAGTAAACTTCCATTTTACTCCCTGTGGTTTGGTCATTTTAACGGTTTTGCTCCAATAGTTTAAAAATAGCCATTTTCCTCCCTGATCTTTCGAGTTTGTCGCCAGTTTGCTCCCTAATCTTTCGAGTTTGTCACCAGTTTCCTCCCTGATGGAGTTAGAGGCTAGGAGCAAAATGAAGACAAGTTAGAAAAATTAGGGAGGAAAATGACTATTTTTAAACTATTGGAGCAAAACCGTTAAAATGACTAAACCACATGGAGCAAAACGGAAGTTTACTCTAGACAAGAAAATAACTTCTACTAATTCACTAACAATTAACCTACTAAAACATGGGAAGAAACTCAGGAAGTAAAACAAGGACAGAAATGCATTGGAAATAGACTACGTGATTTGCTCATGGACCATGCAGAATAGGAAGACACGTATCACTATATTAAAACATGTTTTTTTGTTTTACCTTTTCTCAACATTTTCTAAAAAAGGTTTGGTAAAAACCAAGACTTCTACACCATTCGAAAATTGCAACTAAAAACCTCAATAGGGGGCCCTAAAAAAGGTTTGGTAAAAACCAAGACTTTACCCCATTCGAAAATTGCAACTAAAAACTTCAATAAGGGGCCCTTTTCTTAAGCCTGTATCTAGTGACTCCTTTGCTTTTCACACTTCATCTATTACCATATAAGACTTTTTTCTATAGGTGAATATATAGAAATTATCCGGGACCCTTTTCTTAAGCCTGTATCTAGTGACTCTTTTGCTTGTCACAGTTCATCTATTACTATATAAGACTTTTTTATAGGTGCATATATAGAAATAAAGTTAGTATTGTATAGGAGCGGGTCCAAATAAAAACAGAATAAAATTTTAGAATTGAGAACCATATGTACACCATTTGTGTTCATTCATATCAAAAGAATTCTTGTGAGGGCATTATTTTATATTAAGTGAATGGTTATTGGTAAAAAAAGCATAGAATGGATTTGCTAAAAATAAGAAGTTGTAAGAAATGTATCAAACGGACACTGATTGACCTCATTCAAGCGGCACTGAAATCGTCGAATCGAATTCTACAATATGAGATTTTAGGTTTTTACTTGTAGATGTTTAGTTTGTAGATTTTAGAATTTTTGTTTACGTTATTGTGTCTTTTTATATTGATTCTTCTTTAGTGTATATATTGTTGCATGCATTGCATGCCTAAATACGATACTTTAGTTTACTTATAGTTGCATGAGTTGCATATGCGATCTTAATATAGTGTATGCAATATTGACGATAAAAATATATGAGTTAATGACAAAGCTTTAATGTAATCATTGTTGAATTGTCTGTGATGATATTTTATCGTAATCATTGATGTGTACGATACATATTGTAATGTATATATGAATGGGTGATTATACTACATCTTAGGGACGGCCCTATAGGCTATTTATACTAGGTTTGGGTCTAGGCCTTCCAATTTTAAAAAATAATAATTATAGCAATTATTGTTTTTTCTAATAAATACATGTCATTCAACGTTAGTTAACAGAATAGCAGCACAACTTGTTAAAGTCCTTTATTTCTAAACAAGTGATCAAACGTTCGATCCCCCTATTTTAATTTGTGTTGTTTTCTTTCTTCTTATTTTATTTTATTGCATCATATATATATATATATATATATATATATATATATATATATAATGGTTTAGATCAAAAGGGACCAAATTGTAAAATGTTTTTATTAGTTTGGACTGATTTGAAATTTGTATGGGCAATTCTGTCTTTTACATCAACATGAAAATAAGAAACTGTAAATCAATTCCCTAAATTTACGAAATCTTTTTCTTCTTCATTCGAATCATCCTCCTCCTTCTTCCAGAATTCGAACAGCGCCCCATTCTCGTTTTTCCGATGATTGCGGCGACGGCGGATGTGTCGTTCCGGCGGTGGTTTGGGTGTCCGAAGGTGCAGGGGTTCTGGCAAGGTGGTTTCTGGTGGTTTCGTACGAGCGACTAAAAGACATCCAGCAAGGTGGTGTCGGGTGGTTGGCCACCTCTACACGACAGCGGCGGTGGACCGGCAGTGGTGGTGTCGGAAGTGGAGAAGATGATACAGAGATGTAATGATTATTGAATGGTGTTATATATGTGCTGAATGGTGTTATTTACTTTATTGAATGGTGTTATATATGTGTTGAATGGTGTTATATACTTTATTGTATGGTGTTATATACTTTATTGATTGGTGTTATATACTTGCTGAATGGTGTTATATACTAACCGAATGGTGTTATATACTTGCTGAATGGTGTTTATAGAGATCTTTTAAAAAAAATCCAGTTCCTATAATTAAGGTGGCGGTTATGGGAAGTTTTTAATTAATTGAATTAATGATAAAATTACTTGTTTACCCTTTTGAATTAATTAAGATTTAGGACACATGTCATCTCCACAATATTTCTCACATTTCTCACACTTTTAACCTTTTTTACAATAACCTTACTATATATATATATATATATATAGGATTAGGTTCAAGAGTGAACACTAGTATAGTTTGCGAACTGAGCGAACTAATCCTAGCCATACATGTGTGTAGATCAATGGCCAAGATTTGATGATGAAATACACTAGTGTATTTTACGATTTGATGATGAAATCCTATGGGATAGCCGATATGTTATCCCGTAATATTAACAGATTGTTGCTTTTAGATGGACAGGAAAAAAGATAAAGGAAAAGCAATACTTGTACATCCTACACAGCCTACAAAATCCTCTCCGATGAATATATCATCCGAAGAAGAGAAAACAGAGAAACTCATGAGCCAGTCAATACAAGCAGCAAGAACACAGAATTTTAGACAACTGCCTGCAACACTAACAGATCTCAACAGTATTACACAGTTTTACAACCCAAGTCAATCAAATGCTACAAATGTTCGTCCTCCAAAAAGTAGACACTTTACACAAAGGGCAAGCTCTCAATCACAGAATACACAAAATGTGGTCATTACCTTTGGAAATTATGCATTGCAAAGATGTGATGATCCCAATACAAAGTTTCGTCCAATTATTGGGATGCAATTAACAGAGAAACAACAGTGTTTACTAGATAACCTGTGGCATATTCAAACTATGCCTCAGGCCTCAACCTTTAAAGTCCAGGTGTTAAATGCATTAAGTATTTATTTTTATGAACAAAGTAGTAAAACACCTGAGAAACCATAGAGGCCTAAGTTTACCCATTATCTCATATTTCGAGGCACTAAAATTGGTATTTTTAATAAATGGGAAACTATGGCTAAGCATATCCAATGCCCCAATCCAATTTACAAAGGCTTTACAGATTTTCAAAAAGCTATAAAAACAGCAAGAGAACAATTTGGGGTAAGTGGCTTTTACATAGAACCTGAAGAGGTTCAAACATTTGCAGACATGGCTAAAATTAAGCCAGAACAAATAATTAAAAATCAAGAAGAGCTGATCACTGAGTTACAAGATCAGCTTGTACAACAAGGAAAAAAATACACATTCTATACAAGAAAATATGGAAAATAGTTTGTTAAAACAAAAGGTCAGTATTCTCGAAACAAAATATAAACATGTTTTACAAAGAATTCAGAAAAAAGAAACAAATACAGTATCAAACAGAAGCTATGATTCATTCAAAGCAAGAATGATTGATACACCATGGTGGAAGTGTATTCAACTAGTTACAGACAAATTTCCAGAATTCAAAACTTTGGTTTCACAGAAAGTTTGTGCAGAATTTCCAATAATTTTGTGCGAATTGCAAAAACAGCTAGTAGATATGGCATTTACACAAGACGCTGACAACCAAGGTTTCAAAATTGTTGAAAGAACAGATGAAGAAGGTAGAGGGACTGGATTGCTGCTGATTCAAATTTACTCACCTACAAAATTAACAAATGATCAAATTATTCAATTTTACCACAATGGTATGGTTGATTATATGGAGATAAAGGCAGATGTGAGAACAACAAATCTTCTAAATAAAATGGGAGAAAAAATGGTAATCATAGAAGGTAATATCGCTGTTAGGGCATTGTGTCCTACAATTTCCTGCAAAATGTTCTCTTCTCTCCCATATACAAATGCTTATACATACAGGCCAGCTAGGAAGAGGATTTTTATTACAGATACTCTTTATAAAATCTCTTTAAAAGACAGATTTATAAACCACAATATAGACTTTGGTAAATTACCATGGTTAGAGGTTGAGAATAAACAAGCTACAGAAGCCCTTAACAGTTTTATTAAAACACATCAAAAAAAACCCTAGAACTTCCTAAGTGTATGCAATGGGTAGACTACAAATTATCAGGCGAAGGGCATTATGTTCAGATTTACACACCCTCCAAATGGAGTATGTTACTACCATTTGTGGGAGAAGGAGAATGCCTGGAAATTGATCACATAATCAATTTGACAGATACCGAAGAACCAGACTCAGACCCTGGAAGCCCACAGTCCATAGACTCAACACACAGAGATTTCTAAAAAGAAATGATGAAAGCATTGACCTGAAGAGAGAGGTGTACACATCATTTCTAGACAAATTGTTGCCCAGCACATGCATCTGACAAAGAATCCATTATTGTAGATAGTGCCTATTGTCTTTTTCTTTCTTTTATTTGTATCCGTTTATTTTTCTGATATTAGAGCAATATGTATAGTGTTTTATTCGTAGGATAGCTTTTCTTTTTGCCTATATAAGGCATAGAATGCACTTGTAAAAATCATCCCAGAATTCAATAAGAATTTCTTGCATTCTCAATCCTCTTATGGCACACTAAAATTCTCTCCGTCACTCCTTAGCCTAACCTCCTAGCCTCTTAGTTTCGTTCATTGTTCTTCATATTATATTAAAAAAAACAGAGTCTTTTTTACCTTTTGTTACCTCTAGTTCAATCCGCTGTGCATAAATCTCAAGGTTTGCTCGAGCTTCTGCTTTCACATTCGGGAGCCATTTTCGTGTAACCCACTGTAAGAAAATTTTTATTACCCCCTCATTTATTTTTTACTGTAATATTTTTACTTTTTACTGATAAAAAAAAATTATATTTCTGATAATAATATTGTAAATATAAATATCTGTTAATATATATCTTATATATATATATATATATATATAGGGGAGGGTTATCTTGAGAACGCTAAATATTGCGAGAACCGTGAGAACGAATGAAAAAACCAATCAAACCAATTTTTTAATACAAACCTCATTGTAATTAAGATACAACATCAAAAAAAGAATTTACAACATCAAATGATTCATTTCTCCTTTTCAAATCCCATTTTTTAGATTTTTTACACATGTGTAAATATAACAGATTACACATGTGTAAATGGCAAACTTACACATGTGTAAATTTTCTTTATTTACGAATTTACGTAAATTTAAACGTGTAAATTAAATTTCTAACATTGTATTCGAATAATAATGATAAGTGTAGAATTTTTTTTTTTTTGAATTGTTTTTTACCAAGTTGTTGTGATTTTTTCATTTGTTCCCACGGTTCTCACAATATTTAGCGTTCTCATTTAAACCTTCCCCTATATATATAGGGTCGGGATTTGGAGAAAATGTGCCACACCCCAACCGATGGCGGAAACATCGGGGTATGGCACTGAGCGAAACAGATTGTCCAGAAGTTTCCATAACAATTATCATTACCAATCAATTTAAATTAACATGTCCCATACCATGCCTCAAAAGGTAAACAAATTATTACAGACAAAATATAGGCAAATAGTTCTATTCCGACAACTCAGATTTAAATAGAGCAATTGTTTATCTGCTTCTAAAGACCCTTGATTCAATTACTACAGACAACTATTTGTTGGGCTCTAGAGCTTTATTCTAGCTTCGATTTCCTACCAGATGTGCATCCTAAGCACCTGTCACATACGTTAAAATAAAGTCAATACATATAATGTAAAGGTGAGCATACAAGTTTGATAATAGCATATAGAGTTCGAATTCGTTTACGCATAACCAGCACGTACACATAGAGAAATGAAGCACGTTATTTATCGACATAGATCCATCGATACCAATGACTGCGGGTTGACTGCCAGAGGCAGTTCGCAATACATGATTACCACCGTAATCCATGCAAGTAATTGTCCTTAACAACCCCTGCGAACAAGTGCTGAGTCCAAACTATAGTACTATCGTTGCTAAGGCAGGTAGACAGTATTCTATGTGTAAACATAACAAACAAGCATTCATAAGCCACGTATAACATGCATTAACGGTTAGCGTTCAAATAGTATTGAGTAGTGTGTCCGATGTGATTTGAATAGTTGTAACGTATGTAACACCCAAAAGTGCATAAAGCGAAAAGGGATCGAGTATACTCACAGCGGTTGATAGATTGAAGGGAGCGCTTAGCGAGTAAAGTTGGATTGATAGCAATACGATAAGTGAGGCGTAAAACGATACAAAGTATGAATGGGTCGGATAGCAGTTCGGTCGGATGGTAATCCGGTCGGACGGCTTGTTTGTGCGGATGGCAATCCGTTCGGATGGTCATCCGGTCGGACGGTAGTCCAGTCGGATGACTATTCGAGTGGGTTGTTTCTTCCTATGAGATGAATGTGTTTGTGTATGATGGCTTGTCTTTTGAAGTTTTCGTTGTAGTATTTTGAAAACATTGAAGTATCTCTATCCTTCAAGTCGGTCGATCGGACGGTCAATCGTGCGGACGACAATCCGTTCGGATGGTTATCCGGTCGGACGGTAGTCCGGTCGGACGGCGATTCTAGTGATAGGGTTACTTAGTGGGAACAAATTCACAGCAGGAGTGTCACTCGGTCGGATGTCCATCCGAACGGGTGGCAACCCTGTTAATGAACATGTTGAAAATTGTTTAAGTCTTTAAAGTCCTAGTATCTCATGATCCGAAGAGTAATCCGGTCGGATGGTAGTCCGATCGGATGGCAATTCGTTCAATACTCAAACTTTAGATAGAGTTGATTAAATGTGGGTCCCAAGGTGTGATCCGTTCGGACAGCAATCCGTTCGGGTAGCCTATCCGTTCGGACAGTAGTCCGGTCGGATAGCACCTCGTCTCGGTTGCTCCGGCCGTCTTATACTTGGTCGTTTTGATCGTTTGTCGTTTTATCGAGACGTTTTGATAACGTTTTAACCAACAGAATCCCATCCTAACCCGAGTGACCTGACCGACCAGGAATCACCCTAGTTCGGCCCGTTAACCGGTTCAAGACGGTTGTTCTTGTTTAACCCGAAATCGGTGGTCTCGTGAGTAGAATCCAGATCTTGAGCTAGCACAACACTAAGGATGAGCGGAGGACTAGATTTAGGTCCGATTCTATCGGTTTCAAGTGCATTGATTGCAAAAGAGTTGAAAGAAAGTTAGAAACCATCTTTCAATCCTTTTTCACTATGTTTATGTTTAGATCTAGCATAGATCTTTGTTCATTTGTGTGGAAATCGGTTAGATCCGAGTTGTTCTCGGTGGATTGAAGTCAAAACATGAAGTTCTTCAAGAACACATGATGACATCATCCTAGAACACCTCAAATCTAGCGATTTCATGGTTAAAAGTTAAGATTCAAAAGATAGAAAGGTGTAGGAGTGCGTTTAGATCAAGAAAGTACAAGATTTAGGACGATATCTTACCGGGATTGAGAGAGATCGAAGAAAAGGTGAGCTGAGCGTGCTGGTCGGACAGAGATTTCCAAAAGTAGAAAGTTTGAGAGTGACATGGGTATTTATAGGATTCCAAAAGGGGAAAGTGTGTGTCGGTCGGATGGCATCCCGCCCGAATGACTATCCGGTCGGATGTCATCTCGGTCGGATGGCATCTTGACACCATGGCCAAGTGGCAGCCCGGTCGGATGACTATCCGGCCGGATGGCACTTGGTTCGTGTGTTCGACGCGACGAGTTTTGCTGATTCGGTTTCGAGTGCGATTGCGCATCGCTTGCAATAGAGTTTCCTATTCAAATTACTTTTAATCCCAACTACTATCATAGTTCGATTTCGATTGAGTTCGATTGCGTTTTGAGTTCGATTGCGATTCGATTGATTCCCACACATACATAAATTACACATGCACAAGTAACACATAAGGCACACACACGTATAACAATAACTAAAATGCGTAGTTTGAGTTGCGATTTGATGTCAATTCGATTAGCATAGTTTGATTATCGTTTAGTTAGCTTTATCGCATTGTTACTTCCTATAGTTCACAGTTGTAAGTCGAGTTGATTGCGAATAACATACGTCGATTATTGTAATTATTGACACTTACTCCACATAATACAACTAAAATAATCATACAAAAGAAATCTACTACAAGTTAAGTCGCGCGAAATCGGTCGTTGACTTTGACCTTGACTTTGACTTTGACTTCTCAGAAACACGGGGTGTTACAAAATGGTAGAAAGTGTGAGAACGGTGAGAACGCTTATGGATAGTCAGATTAAAACAATCTATGGACTAGATTGGCGCGGTGGCGTTTTTGTAAATAACATCAATTTTATTACGTGGACGCGCCTAATTAAGGGTAAAAGCGTCTTTACACCTCTATACCAAAACGCCATACTGATGAATAAAACGCCATTACGGACCAAATCACATCGCTATATAAACAAAAAACATCCAATACATAAAAACACACCCCCCCAGAACCTGAAACGCCATATTTTCAACTATATACCATTCAACTTACAACGCCAAAATTCCCAAAACATCAAACACAACTACTCAAAAACGCCATATTTTCTACTATATACCATTCATCTTAGAAAACGCCAAAACACTCAAACATCAAAAGATTCCAAAAGATCGACGGTTCTTTCAGATACACTATTACCTCAGTAAAACGCCAAAATTGCCAAATATCATTTCTTGTATATTCAAAATATTGTTCAACACCAAAGTTTCGGATAATGCATTCTACACTGAGGTGCTGGGACTCAAATAACATTTTGCTGCATGAGATGGACAAATCATAAACAAAAAGATGCTGGGGTCAGACTTATGTCATTTTCTGTGTTTTGTTCTTGATGAATATTTTAATGGCATGAAAAGACGAATGACACTAATGAGTTGTTTGAAAATACATATTCAAAAAAAAAAACTCATGTCATTTTGTCTTTCCAAACGGCCACAAAAACACAAGCATGGCTAAGCCAAACCACCAGCGAACATGATTCAATGAAGAAAGAGACTAATGACAGTAAAGATTTAGAAGATGAATTGTTTTTGTTTTTATTTTTTTAATTTTCTTTTTCTGTTTTTTGCTATGTATTTTTGAACTTAGAATAAAAAAAATACATTATCTTAATAAAACGCCAAAAAGTCATAATGCATATGAAAACGCCATAAATGGAGTAAAAACGCCAAAAACTCCAAAACTATAATGAAAGTAATTTGCAAAAGTAAAAATTAATAAAAGCTAAAAATGAAAAAAAAACGCCAAAAACTACTTAAACCCATTCAAAAACGCCAAACCTGGGAGATGGAAAGTCTATAACCCTAAAAACTCATAAAAAGTTGAACATAAAAAACAGTAAAAATATACAGTAAACTGAAAAGACGGCTACTTTATTAATATCATTTATTATAAATAAAAACCCGCCTAAACTACGCGCCAAAAACATCCTATAAAGAGAGACTTCTCTGCACAAACAACTTATCACAAAACCAGAAACAAACGCCATATTCCCTATAAACCATTCACTTTAAAAACGCCAAAAAAAATACTTAAAAAAGCCACAGATGCAGAACCTCGATTCTGCTATATTGAGTATTGATCTGAGTGTGGTTTCACTGAATGGATTCTTCTGTGAGTTGGGTATCTCTATAATCTTTTGCTGAATGAGATGGACAAATATTCAAGATAAAGAGACTGATGACACTGATATGACATCATGTCACTTTGTTCTTGATGGATATATGGATGGCATGAAGGGATCAATACATTAGAGCAGGCTAGGGGTGTTCATCGAATCGAATATCGAATTTTCGAATTATTCGAATCGAATTGTTCGAATAATTTTTATTTTTCCTTGAATTGTAGGTCCCGAAATCTGAGGATCGATAAAGAACCAAATCACTTGTTTATAGCAAACACGGTTACGTGTGCGGAATCCACGTAACTATGCCAAATCAAACATATAAAACAGTAACTACACAGTATTAATCAATGAAACACACTCGATTGATTAAACGGGATGAGAACCGATTACAAACTGATACAAACACAGATTAACAGAATTTTGACAGAGTTTCTTTATGTGCATGCTCTCATCTGCTTTCTCAGTTGAAAGCAGACTTGTTTATATAGTCCCTGGGCCCAAATCTCGGCGAAACACAAGGTGTGTTGACGAAACAGCATATGGGCCACACATTGGGCTTGAAGCAGCCCAACAGACGGCGAATCAAGTGTGATTCGTCATGACTGTCGGCGAAACAGACTTAATGAAAGTTGTTCTGTTTTGTCATGATGTGTTCGACGAAACAGGCTTGTTTCGTCGAGGCCTGCATCTGTTGTGTTGTTTTCTGCAAACAGACAGCAACAACAGCAACATATAAACATTCTAATTATGACCATTCTACCCTTGTTTGCAACATGCACTGTTTGTAATACATTACATATCAAATGAAGACAAACTAGTCAGACACAAGCGGATAGAAGGATATCCGTCTTGTTCGACGTTCCGTTAAAGGCTCGAACCGAACGTGCCGCGTCCACACAAAAGTGTATCAACAAACTCCCCCTTGGACGCTGCTGTGATGGTTCGACTTCCATGTCTTTCATGTCGGAGGATCTTCAAAGTCTTCACGCGTCGTAAGAAGAAAGTGTATCAACAAACTCCCTTTTTTTCATTTAGAAAGTGCGTTAACAAACTCCCCCTTGGAATGAGCTCTCCATTGAGTTATGCTCGTGAATCTTTTGACTTGTCAATTCTTCAGATCCTTGTGGTGTTGATGAAGGGTCAGCGGTAACTCGATCATTTTATCCTTTGAGTGCCTCCACTTTGTGTCTTCATTCCAAAGCTTGACATCGAACATGTTCTCCTCGCCTTTAGCATCTGCACAGTCAAGAAAGCTAAACGCATAATGAGAATAACCGCTTGGAATATAATTAACATTTAAACAGATGACACATATGAGATCAAATCTCAATCAAACACCGACCGACAACAGTTTGAAAGTTTAACAATTGTTCAATTTTAGTTCTTAACTTTCAAAACTTGTTAACTTCGACAGATTATGAAGATTTTCACACTGAACAGAATTTGTTTTCATTGAACACATTTCCATTTTGTTTGAGTTCCAAATGCAAGGACGTTTTATGAAGTAGGTTTCAGGCTTCCGGTAGAAAACACCAAGCAACAACTTCGGCTTAATCAAAAACGAACTTTACAAACAGAACTAAAACTGAAATTTAAAGCGCGGTAAACTAAACGAAAAAGGCAATAAACTGTGAAAAACAGTAAGCAACTGTACAAATGCAATCTTTTTGCGAATCTCAAGGATAAGGAATCATACCAGCTTACGGTCTTAGTCAACATGATTTTGATTTCTGTTTAAAGCTCTGGATAAGTATACTACCACGATTATCGGTATTGTGGTCCACATAAACTCAAACTGATCAGACGTAATCATAATTTAAGAGATACGATTTAACGGTAAGGATTATACTTACAAGTCGATGCGAATCCACTCATGACACATTCCCGTATCAAGGTATGCACGAGAATTCATCTTACCGGTGAGTATACCGTTTATCATCCGTTTGACCGTATAAAAATGTGAGAAACTCACTTATTTTGATTGAAAACAAGCCCTATGTGATAGAATCACTTATTGATGAGGAACTTGACTTTCATATGCATGAGGGCACAGGAGCAAGTCCGTGAACAGGTCAATACTTCCGTACAGCAGAGAGACGAACTTGACTCCCGCAAAGAATCTGTGATAAATTATCACTTATTTTGTTTGGACATGTGATTGTTGATCACTTATTGAGGTCGAATGCAGTATGTACACGTATGTATAGTATCATGGAAGATCTAAGACTTCGTCTCCGTTATTTTTACGGTTTGATACAACCATGATACCCAGATGATAAGCAGCATAAAGACCGAATATTTCAGATCTCGGCAATCTCTCAAACGAAATTTCGGTACTAAGACCATATGCCAATGAATGATTCCCACCTGACTTGAAGTCTGTTAGGTTTGTATCATCCTGCACATTTTAGTCTGATTGTGAGCCTACCGATACATCGTTAGTAGAGATACTTACCATTTTTCTTTTTGTTTTTCATTTTGAGCACATTGACCGACCACACCAGTGAATATCATCATTTTCTTTTATCCAAGAGACTCATTTTTGGTTTTCTATTTTTTAATTTTGAAATTTTCAAACGAAAAGACAGAAAGTAAAGACATCTTTTTGGATTTTGAAATTTTGCAATGTTTTTGTATTTTCTTGTTTTACTCCCCCTAAAATGCTAAAAGAGGTACGAAAACGGAAATCTTTTTGAATTTTGAAGTTTTTAAAGAAAATATGTACAAAAACGATCAGCCAAGGAAGTTTACTCGGGTATCACCTTAATGCCATTGACCAAAAGTAGATAATCAAAACGTGATTTATCAAAAGCTTTTGTAAACAGGTCGGCACGTTGGTGATCGGTGGGGACATGAACGACATCGATTAATTTCTTGTCAAAACAATCACGTATGAAGTGATATTTAATGTCGATGTGTTTAGTCTTGGAATGCTGCACAGGATTTCTAGTGATCTGTAAGGCAGCATTATTATCAACAAAAATATGAGTAGATAGGAATTCAAAACCGTAGTCGCGCATTTGTTGTTGTATCCAAAGAACTTGGGAGCAACAACTTGAGGCAGCAATGTATTCTGCTTCACATGTTGATGTAGCAACACACGTTTGCTTCTTGCACTGCCACGTGACCAGGCGATTTCCTAAGAACTGACATCCTGCTGTTGTTGATTTGTCATCGATTTTGCAACCACCAAAATCAGAATCACTGTATGCAATTAATTCAAAACTATCATCCCTAGGGTACCAAAGACCAAGGTCCGGGCATCCCTTCAAATAGCGAAAAATCCTTTTGATAGCTGACAGATGAGAGGCCTTCGGGTTTGCTTGATATCTTGCAAGCAGGCATGTTGGATACATTATGTCAGGCCTCGAAGCGGTGAGATACATGAGAGATCCGATCATGGCGCGATAGTATGAAGAGTTGACACTTTCTCCCTTCAAATCCGGAGTAATCCCGTGATTCTGCGGAAGTGGGGTACCAATGGGCGTTGAATCTGACATTTGGAATCGGCTCAA
Source organism: Helianthus tuberosus (assembly GCA_030545235.1). Taxonomy (NCBI): domain Eukaryota; kingdom Viridiplantae; phylum Streptophyta; class Magnoliopsida; order Asterales; family Asteraceae; genus Helianthus; species Helianthus tuberosus. The sequence goes on from CM060368.1 coordinate 174,042,557, forward strand.
AATGTCACCAACATATTTAGTCTGATGGATGAATATCCCAGACTCTGTTTGTTGAACTTGTAGACCCAAGAAGAAAGTCATCTCCCCCATTGCGCTCATTTCGAATTTTTCTTGCATAACACGTTCGAATTGCCTGCACAAAGAATCATTAGTGGAACCAAATATTATATCATCAACATATACCTGCACCAGCAGAAGATCTCCATCTTGTTCCTTGATAAAGAGTGTGCAATCAATAAGACCTCGTCGAAATCCATTCTCCAGAAGATAGTTGGATAAGGTTGCGTACCAAGCCCTAGGTTCTTGATGTAAACCATAAAGAGCTTTGTTGAGCAACCAAACCCGATCGGGGTGAATAGGATCTTCAAAACCTGGAGGTTGTTCGACGTGCACCTCTTCTTGAACTATACCATGAAGAAAAGCACTTTTGACATCCATCTGGTAAACTTTGAATCCTTTGAAAGAAGCATAAGCTAAGAAGATCCGTATAGCTTCCAGACGTGCAACAGGTGCATAAACTTCATTGTAGTCAATGCCTTCTATCTGGAGAAAACCCTGAACAACCAATCTCGCCTTGTTGCGAATAACAATTCCACGGTCGTCCTTCTTGCATTTGTAAACCCATCGTGTTCCAATTTTCTTGTAATTATCCGGCTTTTCATCAAGCTTCCAAACACCAAGCTTTTGAAATTGTTGCAGTTCGTCCTGCATGGCTTCAACCCAAGAATTATCTTTTAAAGCATCCTTCCAAGACTTCGGTTCTTCTTGTGAAACGTAACACGCAAAGGACCAATCGTTTTGAAGACCAGATTCTCTAATGGCTGAATATAAACCAGCATTCTGGTTATTTCTCAGCTGATTACGCGTCTGCACACCGCGTTGGGCATCTCCTATAATGTTCTGCTGTGGATGGGTATTGTGAATCCTCAATTCAGGATTTTCAGGAACACTAGCATTAATACCCAAATTGTTAAGATTAAGATCAGCAACCAACTCCGCACCGGGAATATTAGTGGAAGTGGATGCATTTCCTTCAGCAGTATCATCATTCTGCACTTGAGGAGTTTCTAAAGAAGTGCCATGAACAGGAACAACCGGGGCAGAAGTGCCTTCAGTCGCATCAAGATGTTCATCATCTTTCGATGACTCAGTAGCATCTTCAAATACCTCATTTGAACAGATTAAAGGAGTCGAATATCCCATCGTAATCGAACATCCAAGGATCACCCGGAGATCTAACAGGATTTGTGTACCTTTGAACCCTTACTTCATTCCAAAGCTCAATCTTTTTGGTGGTCAGATTCCATACACGAAAATTTGGAGTTGCATATCCAAGGAAGAAACCTTCGATAGCTTTTGCGCCAAACTTTCCATCTGGGTCAATCATGGTACATGGACCGCCAAAAGGTTCAAGGAAAGAAAGATCCGGTTTCCTTTTCTGTAGAAGTTCGAAACAAGTTTTGCCATGCCTCTTAACTGTAAGAACTCTGTTCAAAGTGTAGCAAGCAGTCGACACAGCTTCTGCCCAGAATTGAACAGGAAGCTCCGACTCTACCAACATCGTTCTTGCAGTCTCAATAATCGTGCGATTCTTCCTCTCAGCGACACCGTTTTGTTGTGGAGTATAGCGAGAACTGTATTCATGAAGAATGCCTTTAGAAGTACAGAACTCATCCATCACACGGTTCTTGAATTCAGTTCCATTGTCGCTTCGGATCCTCTTCACTTTCAAAGTGTATAAATTCTCCAACATTGTGAGAAGATCCTTGAGGATTCCAGGAGTATCACTCTTGTGTGCCATGAAAGCAACCCAAGAAAATCTAGAATAATCATCAGTAACAACCAGACAGTAAGCATCTCCGAATGTTGTCTTGTGCTTCATAGGTCCAAAGAGGTCCATATGAAGACGTTCGAGAGGCATGCTAACAGAGTTGATTTTCTTCAGAGGGTGAGACTTCTTTGTTTGTTTCCCTTTTTGGCACGAAACACAGATATCTTGTAGATGAAAACTTCTCACAGGCACACCATTCACAAGATTATTTTTCACCAAATGGTTCATTTTCCTCAAGTGAATGTGCCCCATTCTTCTGTGCCAAGAAATAGACTCCTTCTCTGTGGCTTTTGAGACAAAACATTGTACTTGCGCAGATGTCGTAATGGCTTGGCTCATGTCAAGAATATAAAGATCATTAATTCTTGGAGCCGATAAGAGAATCCATTCATCAGGAATCTTGAATCCAGGTTTAAGCACATAACAACCGGCATCATCAAAATGCACGGTGAACTTTTTATCGCAGATTTGCGACACACTGAGAAGATTATGATCAAGTTGACGAACATAATTAATCTTTTCGAAGCATACCACACCATTGGAGATCATTCCTTCTCCGGTGATATATCCGCCTTTGTCTCCTGCGAACGCGACATAGCCTCCTTTAATATTTCTCACATCGTACAGAAGCCGTAAGTCGCCTGTCATGTGCCTGGATGCCCCACTATCAACAATCCAATGACTACTGATAGTTCCTCCTGGAACACCCTGCACATATCATCCAATGATTAGTTAAGGATGGGGACCCAAGCCATAGTGGTCTTGGGTCGTCCCTGAGCATCACGAATAGTGATCTCGATCTGGTGATGATTTTCCAAACTAACAGCTCCCCCTGAACTTTCACCTTTCTTAGGTTTCCAAGTTTGTTTTTGTTTACCAGTTTCAGTTTTGTAAACAGATTTTGAAACTTCTGGTTTTAAAGATGAACTTGGTTCCCTTGGAACAGATTTGACCTCAGATTTTAAGGCCTTTTCTATTTTCTTTACATTTTGATGTCGTTATTTCGTTTCCTGTTCTTTAACAGTTCTTTTATCATGTTTTGGCGAAACGGGACGACATTGAGGGTGAATCTTTTCAGGTGGTGCTTTCTCAACAAATTTCTCTTTTGGAGTGTTTACACAATCTTTGATGATGTGCCCAAACTCCCCACATTTAAAACACGTTCTCCTCTCAACAAACTTAGGAGAAACGGATCGACGCACATATGTCAAACCTGTAGAACCTGAGGTACTTGCCTTTTCATCACACCCATTTGAATGTTGAGTGTAATTATTTTGACTGTTACGCTTTAAAATCTTGACTTGTTGTACAAAATCAGTGTTTGATTTGTTAGCAAAAATCTCAATTTTATCAGTACCCTCAGATGCCACAAATCTGACATCATTGTTTTTCTTTTGATAACGAGCTCCATTTGTTTCAAATTTTGATTTAGAAACATTTGGTCTTTGAGCCCGTTGAAATGGTTGTTTACCCTTAGGAGCAAAAGGTTGTTGCTTTGTTGGGAAGTTTTGATTTCCAAATTGCTTTTTGATTTCAGCTTTAGGAATTGGATCACATTGAGTCACAATGACTCCCGGAATCGTCTTTCCCAAAAACTTGCTTGTGTTATCTTCAAAAACTTTATCAATCGATGATGGATTGATGTTTTTAATTGGAAAATCATTATCCGAATAAATTTTAGAATCACCAACCAAAGTATACAACACATTGTTACTCTTAACGGTAGACACAGGTTTATTGTCGTCCTTGACAGGATTAATCACTTGTTTGGCAACTTGTTGCACATCAGGAATAGGAGGATCACAAAGAATATGATTCTCAATTGGAATTTCTATTCCCTTTTTCTTGTCAAGTGATTCATCCTGGTCATTAGCATCTGTTTCATCATCAGATGAATCATAATCCTCAACAATTGGAGGACTTTGACTCACTGATGTTGAAGTTTCTGTTTCAACAGATGAGGTTCCCGAGGAATTGTTCGGTTTGAACCCTAATCCAGTAGTAAATTCCTCATAATTAAGAGGCACACTGGGTTCAAAACGAGGCATATCTTCTTCATCAGGTGGTGGAGCATAATTGTGTCTCAAAGGGGGCGGACATTTCTTATACCCAACACCACTCTTGTTTTTCTTCAGTTGTTGAACGTCAATTATGTGATCGAGCACAAATCGGGAGTTAGAATAACTCTCCAATTTTTGCTTGATAGCATCATGCTCGCACTTGGCAATGGCTATTTCCTTTTTGGTTTCCTCAACGATATTAATGTACTTGTTAATACTAATTTGTTTATGATAAACAACTTTGGTAGTTTCGGAAACACTTTTCTTTAAATTTTCAATTAAAGATTTAAAGTCCTTTTCATTTCTTGTTAAAGCCATGTTTGCCTCTTTGCACTTTGACATCTCAACAACCAAACTTTGATTGTGACCATGAATTGTGTCACATTCAAGTTTCACTCTTTCACATTCCTGTTTCATATAAGCACAGTCATTACAAATTCTAGGAGTTTCAGATGTTACCTGACTCGAAGAGGCTGAAACATTTGCCATAAAGGCAGTTTGAAAAGAAAAGGATCCGTCTTCAGAGAAGAACTTCTCCATTTCCTTAGATGCTATCCCAGCCTTCTTGATAAGAACAGATTTCTGAGACTTCAACTCCTCTGCTTCTTTCAACAAATCATCAATAGAACTTGCTTCTTCTTTCACATCACCCAAAATAGAACTTTCTTCATCCGAACTCCCGGTATAACCAGAACTATCGTCACTTTCAGAAAATTCTTCTTTATGAACGTGCTTGATGTGATTGATGATCTTTGCGTAGCACGCGGTTCCTCCTCCTTCATTATCACCTCCCCCTAATTGTAAAGACCAATTACACCCTTCATCTGTTTGAACAGTCAATGCACGAGTGTTATTTGATGGTCCAGACTGATTCTGGTTGGTGGAATTGTTCACAGCTACTATCCCTTTTCCACGATTGTCTTGATTGCCTTGATTGGCATTTGTAGTACTTGTCTGATTTCTGAAAGGGTTCTGATTGCCTTGCTTGGGTGGTCGGGTGCACTCACGTTTGAGTGACCCTTTTCGCCACAATTAAAACATGTAACTGCTTCTTTATCAAACCCGTACTTCGTATCCTGCTTACTTTCCAAAGAACTTCTTCCTGTTCGACTCATGAAATCCTTTGCCCTTCTTACTGCACTTGCAAACGCCCACTTTATATCCATCAACTCCATTTCATCACGGTCGATTTGTTGATAATCTTCGTTGGTCATACTGATGTTCCCAATTTGACCTGCTACCAAACCGCAGTAGGCACTGACCATTGTATTAATGAGTTCCATGTGCTCCTTTGCTACTTCAATGCTAACTTTTGAGAGGTTCGAAGTATCAACTTTGACAGTGTTCGTGCCTTGGGGTGGAGGTTGAGATTTTAATTTGGATAGCGATTGTGAAAGATAAGCACCTAAATCAAACTCTGGTTGAGTTGATGAGTTTGTGTTGGAAACAAACGCCGTTTGAAGCTTAGGTTGCTGAACAGAACTAGAACTAGCTGAAGGAGCAAAACTAGGCAAATACATTTCTGTGTTTTGAGGAGCTCCAATCCTTTTAGATTTCCTAGTTTCCTCTTCGTTCTTGTGCTCCAACTTCTGAACGAATCCATAGATAGTGACATTTTCCCCATCCAGAGCACCAGTATGCTTTAGAAGTTCAATGAATTGACTCCACCTAGGAGGTAGAGCATCAGCTAAACGTGGAATCATTTCCACATGAGTTGTAACAACCTTATAAGAACTCATCTCACTTATCAAATGATAGAAACGAGAAGTCATATCATTTAGGCTTTCATTTTCCAAAGATTGAAATGATTCATATTCTTTCTTCAAAAGATCATGGCGTATTTTTCTAAAAGCTGCATTTCCTTCTCCTCTTGTTTCCAATGCATCCCATAAAGCTTTTGTGCTCTTACTATAAGAAAATTGATGATAGATGTCTTTATGAAGAGCTTGTGTTAGAAAAGCAAACGCCTTCTTCTCTAATTCATAGGCTTTCTTGTCTGCTTCAAGCATATGAGAAATACCAGCGGCAGTTGATGCTGCTTCTTCTAGTTCCGGGCTACATTCAGTAGTGAAACACGTCCAAAGTTCAACGTTTTGCCCTTGAATGTATGTATGAAAACGACCCTTCCATGATGGATAGTCGTTCATGTGATTTAGCTTTGGCGGGCGATTGTTGCTTCCCGTCTCACTTTCACTGAGCAATAGATTTTGAATGTTTTGATTTTGATTAGAAACCATTGCCCATTGACCTGTATTTATTGATTGTTGTTTTTGAGGCAATTGGTTCATTAAATCGGCAAGCGAAGGCTGATTTTCACTTGGTCTTGAGTCCGAACTCCAATCCCACAGACCTTTGTTACTCATATTTTTTATATGTATGATAGTACCTGCACACACTCTTGAAAACACAAGATTAGAATGGTTTTGCAACGCCTCTGTGTAAAACAGATCTGTTCTCGACGAAACAGATTCCAAGAAACAGGTTTGTTAAATGAATGATGACGAAACGGACTTGTTTCGTTGAAGATATTTTGACGAAATGGACTTGTTTCGTCGAAGATATTTTTGACGAAATGGACAGATATTTTTGACGAAACACTTGTGATTCGTCGACTACTTGTTTCGTCGAAACTGAGTATCAGACAGCTGGTTTAGATATTTAAAATATCTTACTGACACAAGGTAAGTTGATAAACCTGTTTTTCAACACAACATCCTTTTAGGTTTATAGTTTCAAAGCAACTTTAACACAAAAGTCCACTTAATGTTTTATATTGAACAAACACTTTGGTTATTGCAATTTAAAGATCAAAAGCACAACTATGATAAGAATAATATGAAGATATGAAGAACACACTCAAGAACAATGAGTTTTCCGGTAACCGATAATTTTCCGAAACAAGAAAATGCAAAAGACTTTCACTAAAAACCCGGTTTAAAGTATGAACAAACAATCTTACAAGGTTTTTGATAAAACTCTTTAGCAAATAACAACAAACTAACAGATTTTATGAATATTTTTCAGAAAAACATGAATTTTTCAAGAACAATTTTCAGAAAAACAACCACAAAAACTTGATAAAAACCGAACAATGTTTGATTTTAAACAAGGATTAGAGCCAAAGGCTCTGATACCAATTGTAGGTCCCGAAATCTGAGGATCGATAACGAACCAAATCACTTGTTTATAGCAAACACGGTTACGTGTGCGGAATCCACATAACTATGCCAAATCAAACATATAAAACAGTAACTACACAGTATTAATCAATGAAACACACTCGATTGATTAAACGGGATGAGAACCGATTACAAACTGATACAAACACAGTTTAACAGAATTTTGACAGAGTTTCTTTATGTGTATGCTCTCATCTGCTTTCTCAGTTGAAAGCAGACTTGTTTATATAGTCCCTGGGCCCAAATCTCGGCGAAACACAAGGTGTGTTGACGAAACAGCATATGGGCCACACATTGGGCTTGAAGCAGCCCAACAGACGACGAATCAAGTGTGATTCGTCATGACTGTCGGCGAAACAGACTTAATGAAAGTTGTTCTGTTTCGTCATGATGTGTTCGACGAAACAGGCTTGTTTCGTCGAGGCCTGCATCTGTTGTGTTGTTTTCTGCAAACAGACAGCAACAACAGCAACATATAAACATTCTAATTATGACCATTCTACCCTTGTATGCAACATGCACTGTTTGTAATACATTACATATCAAATGAAGACAAACTAGTCAGACACAAGCGGATAGAAGGATATCCGTCTTGTTCGACGTTCCGTTAAAGGCTCGAACCGAACGTGCCGCGTCCACACAAAAGTGTATCAACATGAATTCGTATTCGATTCAAATTCGATTTAAACCTACTGAATTCGATTCGAATTCGTATTCGAATAAAAAACCCAATTCGTATTCGATTAAAAATTCGAATTCAAATCGAATTCGAATAAATTCGATTTACTTCAGATTCATAAAAACATGTAAAAAACTTTCAAAATGAAACATAAATTTTAATGCAGTCATAAAGCACGATATTACATTAAAAAGTTCCAAATAAAGTACCACAAGTCTAAAATTCAAAACGAGAAGTCGGGAATAACTACTCCACATTACAAGTTAATACTTTTACGCTTAGAAATCTATTGATAGATTTGTTAGTTAGATTTTAGTTATGGACCATGTAGTGGGTTTGATAATGGGTAATTTTAATACTTGGAAAAAAATTTGAAAAAAATTTATAGTATAGCCTAATAAAAGTTATATATGTATTATATATAAAAATAATAAATAAAAATGTATAATTTTTATTCGGATTTCGAATCGAATCGGATCGAATTTGAAATTATAAATTCGTATTCGATTCGTATTCGATTTACTTGACTCGAATTGAATCGAATTCGAGTTCGAATTCTTATAATCGAAACGAATTCTTGATAATTGAATCGAATTTAAACGAATTTCGAATTTTTCGAATTCGAAACGAATTCTGCACACCCCTAGAGCAGGCGTTGGTCTTCAACATGTCATCAAACAAGTATATATCCACCCACCATAAAGGATGCCACAAAAAATAAGCATCTTCTAAAGACGGGCGTTATGTAGGAAAATAAGGATCTACATAAGGCATTCTAAAACAGGTTCAAAACGCCAAAAAAGTTAAAGTAGAAGAGGCTGATGATAGTGAAGATTTGAATGAGAAATTAGATTATAATTTTTAATTTTTTTTTTCATTTTCTATTGTTTTGTTATGTAATTCTTTCTTGTTTATCATCTAATTCTCTGCTATTTTAAAAAAATTGAGTATAAAACGCCAAAAACTACAAAAAACAACAAAACGCCTGATAGTTTGAAAACTGTGAGAACGAATGCTAGCAAAGAATGAGGTTGCTATGTAAAACACCAAAAAACGCAAACAAATAATTACTGGAAAAATCAACACTAATTGACAGATGAAAATTGAAAAGAAACAGTAAAATAAAGAGACGGAATCATTTATTGCCAAAATATTATAGTTATATTGATGCCACTACATGGAAAATTGAAATTTATTTATCTTTTCAAAACGCCATAATTACCTGTCACATTATAGGCCTGTATCCTAAATGGCAAAACACTTGATATAATAAAATCAAGAAAACTACTAATGTTTTTTACATTAAAAGCCTGCATCCTGATCTAAAAAACAATAAAAACGCCAAAACAATACTTAAAACGCCAAAATATTTAATATAATTCTTATCTAAAAACAATAAAAATGCCTTGTACTTATTAAACGCCAAAAAAATAAAAAGATAAAGGGACACACGTTAATAAAAAAGAAATATGAAATGACAAAAAAGCCCCCCCGCCTTTCTCAAAGCGGCGTGACACGTGTTAGGCCAGGAAGCGTTCTCACCGTTCTCACACTTTTGAGCGTTTTCTCCTGATCTCGTTTATATATATATATATATATATATATATATATATATATAGGGTCAGGATTTAGAGAAAACGCTCAAAAGTGTGAGAACGTAGAGAACGCTTATGGATCGTCCGATCAAAACAATCTATGGACTAGATTGGCGCGGCGGCATTTTAGTAAATAACACCAATTTTATTACGTGGACGCGCGTCATTAAGGGTAAAAAGGTAAAAAAACAATTCCTCACATAAAACGCCATTGAAAATAAAACGCCAAATAAATACAAAACACCAATTTTATCACTGCGTACTTTTTTCTATGTTTTAATTTAAGCTCTCTGGCTACAAAAACGCAATAAAATCTGAAACGCCATTATATATAACGCCAAAGTTTACATCCGGATAAATGTTAATTACATTTTTTGTTATAGAAAATAACATCCCGCCTAACCAACGCGCCAAAAAAAATCTATAAATAGAAACGCCTCACCACCTTCCGTTTATCACACCAAAAAAACACAAAAAAACACACAGTGGTTGCTAAAAAATTACAACTCAATGTAAAACGCCAAAAAATACGACAGCAAACATCTTTTCTTTTGATCCTCAATAAAGTTCTGCATGAAGCTTCAGTTAATGATTTGTTATGCGAGTGTAGAAAGATTTTGCTGCATGAGATTGACAAAATTGAAAAAATAGGGACTGATGACACCCATATGTCATACTGTCATCTTTGTTCCTGAAGAATGTTTGGATGATAAGAAGAGACCTATACTAGTGGCAGATAGCATCCACCCACAGGGGGTCGCTCTATGTCTCCAACATCAACAAAGACACTTCAACACATGAACAAAGAAAATAAAACAACGCCAAACCCAAAACGCCATTTATTTGTCACATTTCTTGTAGTTTTAAAAGAAAAAAGAGACTGATGACACTGAAGATTTAAAATCATAAATTGCTTCTGCTTTGTTTTTTGTTTTTTTTTTTTTTACTTTTTTTTTAATTTTCTTTGTCTATTGTTTGTTTTGTAATGTCAGTTAATAAACAACAAAATAATATTAATGCCATAATGAAAAATGTAATAAAACGTCAAAATTAGCAAATACGTGTAAAACGCCATAATGCCATAAAAAACCCCCCAAAAACTACCAAACTATAATAAAATTAATTTGAACAACTAATATTATAAAAAAAAGAGTGAAACAATGTGCAAAGAATATAAAACAAAAAGAAGTCCAATAGTTATCTAACCGCCATTGGAAAACAAAACGCCATAATTACAGCCGTCAAAAAGATTTGACGTGTTACACCATTAAAACAGTTGAGTCTCAAAACAAAACACGGTAAACTGCAAAAAACAGTAAAATGAAACGACGGAAAACATAATTACTAACATTTATTATATTAAATTTATTTATCCTTTTCAAAACGCCATAATTACCTGACATACGCGGGAAAAAAAATATAAAAGAAGACCATCAGAACCCAAGCTCAAACACGCCAAAAAAAACTAAAACGCCACATATTCTCCAAAACGCCAAAAAAAAAATAAAAAATGGCTAAGGTTATTGCAAGGAGGTTTGAAAGGAAAGAAAAAAGATTTATCATAAAGTTCGCTGACAGGAGAAGGGTAAAGGTAAGAACAATAAAAGACATAATGGGAATGAATGAAAATGTTCAGAAGGATATCCTGACCCTTGGGGTTCCAAGAGACAACTATTGTGAAAGAACTAGAACTGTAATAAAAAGACTGGAGAGAAAGTTTTCAGCAGAAGATGATGATGATATTGAAGATACACAAATACCAAAACTTAGCAGTTGGGTATTGAATGAGGAAGAAGGAACACTTGAAGTAACGTATAAAAACGGGGTGCAATATTCAAGACCAATGGAAGAAATGTTGAAGACAGGGTTGCTATCTATCGTTGAACAACTCTGTGATTTAACACCTTCAAAAGATCCTAAATCCAAGGATGCAGTGATATTCAAAAATAGGCTGTAGCAAAGAAGAGACGAGCTAATGGCGTTATACGCAAAAATGAAATTTGATGATGAAGAATCTGAAGAAAGTGAAGAACAAAGCGATGGGTACATCTCTGATGTAATCCCACCTACGGAAGACTATTAGATTATTTGGATTTTCGAGTTATTGTAATTTTAAAAAAAATTAATCTATGGTAATGAATTATTAACAAAAACATACAAAACGCCAAAAATGACATGGAAAAAGCCATAACGCCAAAATATTAACTATGTGACACAAAAAGAATTAACTCAAAGAGAAGAAATCTCATAAAAAAACAATTAAACGCCAAATAATTAATAAGTCTACAAAACGCCAAAATTATCTTGCACGCAAAAAATAAAGAAGCATGTCAAACGCGAAAATCGTGAAAGGAGAAGAATACTAAAAAGACAAAAAAACCCTTCGGACCCTGATCATGCCCCACGCCACGTGTTCGACCAGGATGCGTACTCACCGTTCTCACACTTTTTGTCGTTTTCTCCTGATCTCGTTTCTCTCTCTCTATATATATATATATATGGTAAGGTTCATTTGAGAAACCAACTTTATCGTGAGAACCGCGAGAACTAATGTGAACACAATAAAATAATCTAAAGAAACCTACCCCCCCCCCACCCCCACCCAAGCTAAATGCTAAAAACTAAACCCTTAAACAAACCTAAAAAATCTAACACAATTTTTTACTTAAAAATCACTACTTTTTGTAGCCAAAAAAAATTATTTTTTTAATAACGAAATATAGCGAATTTTATGTAAAAAAATATTAAAAATTGTGTGTTTTTTAGCTATTTTTAGGTATTTTTGGCTGTGTTCACATTGGTTTTCGCAGTTCTCGCAATAAAGGGTGGTTCTTAACGGATCCTTCTCCTATATATATATATATATATATATATAGGAGGGTTATCTTGAGAACGCTAAATATTGCGAGAACCGTGAGAACGAATGAAAAAACCAATCAAACCCAATTTTTTTTAATACAAACCTCATTGTAATTAAGATACAATATCAAAAAAATAATTTACAACATCAAATAATTCATTTCTTCTTTCAAAATCACTCTTTTTAGATTTTTTACACATGTGTAAATATAACAGATGTGTAAATGGCAAACTTACACATGTGTAAATTTTCTTTATTTACGAATTCACGTAAATTTAAACGTGTAAATTAAATTTCTAACATTGTATTCGAATAATAATGATAAGTGTAGAAAAAAGTTTTGAATTTGAATTGTTTTTTACCAAGTTCTCGCGTTTTTTCATTTGTTCTCACGGTTCTCAAAATATTTAGCGTTCTCATTTAAACCTTCACATATATATATATATATATATATATATATATATTATAGCCTTTGGTAAGGAATTTAAATTTACCAAACTATAAAAAATTGGCAGTTTTTAATAATAATAGTTAAAAGTAAAAAAAATAAAAAAATAAAAACCCTTTATATAGTTTCTATAATAATTTAGAATATGATTATTATACTTATACAATATAACACAACTTTAGTAAATTAAAAAAAAATTATAAATGGATTTTAAATTCCAATTATATATATTGGTAAACCCGTAGGCCGTCACAGCTTTACTATTTACGTCAAATCAATATTTGTATATTATAAACAGCATACACCTTTCATTCGTTTAATTTTAACGAATTTGATTTTTTCAAATAAAATGTAGGTTCGGCCTGGAATTGGACCGTCATCGTCGACGCCTACCTTCATTTACCTCGTGAATTGAAATGTCGACCGGGGCCTCGATGTTTTCTTTATACCAATTAGGGGCTAAATTATATGAGTGCAACTCACATAAAAACCTAGATAACAACTCTCGGAATCGATGTTTTCTTTATACAGTTTTAAAGGGCCCTGACTTTGTTGTTCGCTTAGTGGCTCCAAAAACGTTAGAATGGCCATGTTACATCTACCGCTTACTATGCTTTATAGTGGTTTCATTTGTGATTACACTACACATGTCGCTTATTACACGTTACTCTATGCATTGCCGACTACAATATACATAAATGTTTGATACTTTGAACACACTTTAGTGTATGCATTGTCGGATATGCCATGTTCGATAATATTTTTCTTTTAATTTGTTCTATTTCAATCTTTTCTCAGCCTGCAGTTTGTTTTCGGTCGATTTTAACTTTGTTTTTTATATATGGATAGGCTCAGATGTTTAAGGAAGAGTCGGTCCACATATCCAATTTTGATTCATTTGTCTCTTGTTTGATTATGATTACAGTCGCATGTAATATTTTCTTTGGTGTATCAGATATTTAAAGGCTCAAACTATCCGCACACCCTATCTGCCTATTTGCACACTCTTTGCTTCGTATAGGCCTATACGGGGCATGTAGGGTTACATCAAATTCAGTGTCTGACTCATGTCAGTTCTGGTTTGGCTTCTCCTATATGCCTCGTATAAGCCTATACGCCCGACCCCTCGTATAGGTCTTGTATATGACTCATGCCCCATATATGCCACGTATAGGTCAATATGGGGCGTATATAAGGTTTTTTTAATAAACATTTTATACAATATTAATCGTTTTAGCAAACTTTTATAGAAAAATAAGTTTTCTATTTTTAACAAACATTTTTATAATTAATATTAGTGTTATTGATATTAATATGTGTTTTTTATAATTAATATTAGTGTTATTGATATTAATATGAGTTCCTTATAATTAATATTAGTGTTATGGATATTAAAAAGAGAAAACAAAAAAATTAAAAATATATGCCGCATATAGGGCTAGACTGGGCGTATAGTGTGGTCCAAAAGACCATTATAGCCCTGTTTTGTCCTCAGTCAAGGCCTAACTCAGGGCTAAAATGGTAATTTGCCATTTATAAAAGTGTTTTAAAAAAACCTCATTATATACATACGTCTCATACATGCCTATACTACGCATACAAGAGAGGTAAAAAAGACCAATTTACCCATGCGCATAGCCCCAAATCAAGGGTATAATGGTCTTTTTCGTCTATACGCCTCATATTGGCCTATACGAGGCATATACGGGGCATATAAGACAAAATATGACATAATCAGAGATTCTCTTGGAAATTGAAAAAGGTTATACGCGACGTATAGACCTATACGAGGCGTATATGTGGGTGTGTAAATAGGGACTAGGGTGTGTGAATATGTAGATGTAACACCCCGTGTTTCGAAAGTCAAAGTCAATAATTAAGTCAAAGGAAGAAAAGATTGCTAATTGTGATCTGTCACTCCTTGCTCAACTACTATTTTGACTTCTTTGACTTGTAATCGAATTCTTTATTCTATTTGCTTTAGTTGTATTATGTGGAGTATCTATTAATAATCGAGGTTTAATCGTTTTTTTATCGCTTTATCGCTTAACGCATCGCAATCGCATTCGCAACTCGAATTATGCATTCTGGATATTGTTTTACGTGTGTGTGTTATTTATGTGTTACTTGTGCGTGTTTATTTATGTTTATGTTTTGTGGTGATTAATCGAAAAGCAATCGCAACTCTATCGCAATCGAATCGCAAACGCTAAACGCAAGTTACTTAGGATGATTGTATGTTAGATATAGTAGTTGTGTGTTTATTATAAATCTATCGCATCGGTTGCTCGAAACGCATCGCAACGCTCAACACGCGAATCGAAACAACAAAACTCAACGCGCTAGACACCTGGATCGAGTGGCCAACCGATCGAGTGGCCATCCGATCGGATTGCCATCCGATCGGTGACCAATCCGACACTTATGCACTTTCCCCTTTTGGAAACCCTATAAATACCCTCCTGACAGCTCCTCATTCGACCAGCCGCACTCAAGCTCTCTTTTCTCTCGATTTCTTGCGATTCTTGTAAGTTTTCAACTCAAATTTTGTACTTCTATGATCTACACGCACTCCTTCATCTTTTTCACCTTTGAATCTTAACTTTTAACCGTGAAATCACCGGATTTGAGGTGTTCTAGGGTGACGTCATCATGGAGTTCTTATGAACTTCAAGGTTTGGCTTCATTCCACCAAGAACAACTTAGATCTGAAGGATTTCCACATGAATAATCAATGTTTTCGTATAGATCTATACATATTCATGGTTAAAAGGATTGAAAGATGGTTTTCTAACTTTCTTTCAACTCTTTTACACTCAATGCACTCAAAACAGATAGAATCGGAGCTCGTTCTGATCTTCTACTCTATCTTAGTGATGTGTTAGTTCAAGATCTGAATTCTATCCAAGAGACAACTGATTTCGGGTTAAACATGAACAACCGTCTTGAACAGTGAACTGATCGGACTAGGGTGGTTCCTGTTCGATCAGATCACTTGGGTCAAGATGGGGTTTCTGTTGTTTAGCACGCTGTCAAAACCGTCTCGAACAAACCCCAAACATTCAAAATAATCAAGTTCAAACGATTGGATTCGTGGGACGGATTGCCGTCCGATTGAACTGCAGTCCGATCGGATTGCACTTGAGGATTTAAACACTTAACAATTTTCAACATGTTCAATGTTCAGTCAGTTCTATCGGATTGCCATCCGATCGAACCGCGAAACTTCAACATTTTCAATTTTTCAAGGAACAATGGTTTCCAACGGATTGCTATCCGATCGGATTGCCATCCGATCGAGTAACCATCCTGCTGTGAACTTGTTCTCCCTAAGTGTCTTGCCAATCGGATCGCTATCCGATCGAACGGTTCGACCGATCGACCTGAAGGGTAGAGATACTCCTCTATTTTCAAAATGTTACAACGAAAACTTCAAAGCCATCATACACAAACACATCCATACCAAACGAATGTCAATCCAATCGAATGGTCACATTTCACCGTTTTACACACCGCTCTTCGCTTATGCTATCGTTAACTGTTCAGGCTAGTCTTCCAGCGCTCCCTTCAATCCAAGATAGTGTTTACTTGTTAAGCACGATCTGTGAGTATACTCGATCCTTTTTTGCTTTATGCACTTTTGGGTGTTACATACGTTACTTATTCTAAATCACATCAATCACACAACGCAAACACTACTTATACGCTGACCGCTATTGCATGTTACGTGTTATTCGATGAATGCTGGTATGTTACGTTAACACAGTGATTGTTGCCTGACAGCTTAGCAACGATAGTACTACAGTTTGGACTCAGCACCTGTCGTGGACAGGGGTTGTTAAGGGCTTTACTTCACGTGTCCCAGTGGGGATATGTGTTGCGTATTCTACAACTCGCAGTCACGTCTGTGCATATTTCTCTGTCGATAACCTACTTGCCTTCACTTTGTACATGTTTCATGCTGGTTATACGTAAACTATTTCGAACTCTATTATGCTATATCAAACTTGTATGCTCACCTTTACACTATGTGTATTGACCTTATTTTAACGTATGTAACAGGTGCTTAGGATGCTGTGCTTTGCTTGCTTTACGTGGAATCAAGTAGGATTGAGATTCTAGAAACAAAGACAATTTATTTTAATTAAATCTGAGTTGTCGGAACATGTTTTGTTTTGAGAATATCGATGTCTGTAATAATAATTTGATTGCTTGATAGGTTATGGTATGAGACATAATATTAACTATCCGGTAATTTAGTTGTTATGGAATTTCTCTTGACAATCTGTTTTGCTCAGTGTCATGCCCCGATGTTTCCGTCATCAGTTGGGGTGTGACAGTAGACCCTATTTAAATAATTATGATTAGTTGTTCTCACTTAATCGAGATAGTTGGTAAATGAGCAACAAGCTGCGCCGCTACCCCCTTTTTTAATAGCAAAACTAAGTCTTTTAAAGACGACGTCCATAGATCTCGGGGTCATAACATTATTATGCATGACCCTTTGAACTCGACTAAGTATGTCCACAGCCTGTGACGCCAGAAAACCAAAAGTATCAAAAGTAAATGGCATAAACCTGTGCTGGTTCAAGGCACGTTTTCTCGTGTTTAGTCACTTTACTTGAAGCAGCCTGACCCACCGTGTTTGGTCACTTAATTGCTATAAGATTTCACGTCTAAAGTTTATACCCATTGTTAGTTTATATATAAATCAAGTATATAAACTTTAATGCTAATAGATACAAACAAAAACAAGATAACGATGATCAGGTTTATTTGAAAAGCTTAAAGTTGATTACACTCCTATCATGGTTCCCAAAAGTAGGTGAATTTTTATTGTATTTGATTTTCAAAAAGTGTTATACTTTTTATAGCCTTTTTCACCGTATTGGTGTTTGTTTTAACTTTTCACCATATATATTGGTGTTTGTTAAAACTTTAAAGCTATGATATGTTATTTTAATGTTAATTTATTGCCATAATGTTTCAGCAATGGTCATTACTTGGTTGCAAAAATATTCTATATCTTACAAAATTACCAATTAACCTAAAGTGATTAAGTGACAGCAATGGTCATTACTTGGTTGCTAACTTTAAACATTTGTTTCGATTTCGCAACCGAAGTATATTGTGCAGAAAGGAATTCTGATCAGTTATTCAACAACATATTTTCACGTAAAATGTTATCATCATATGAGGAAAATGACTCGATAAACATTAAAAAGTAAATTCTTTTAATGTAAAAAGTTTATAATAAATTAACTTCAGAAAGTAAGATGATATGAGACATCTAACTAACATGATGTTGAGTCCTTCATCGACATAAAAATAACACGTTGAATTTAGTTTTCAAAGGCTATATTACTTTTGTTATTTAAAGTTTATTGGATGTAAAATATAAGAACCCTACTTGCACATGTCATTAAAGACCTATGACATATTTGTGGAACAATTTTCGAATGATTTGTCACCAAGAATTGACTGCTCTCATTCACTACCATGTTCCACCAGTACCTCACCTCAAATCAGTTCCATTTAATAGGTTAAATGTGACTTTTCATCTTAAATATGTATACGAACACTTCAAGATGAGTAACATTTTTTTGGGTTATTTAGGGTATACACCTTGTGGTAAATTTTCAGCTACACAGTGAATGGATTTAGAAATATCGTTATAATGGGTTAGATACACCAATATAAGTGTATAATTCACTTATCCGTCAGACTTAATGTTCTACGTAGTTTAGAAGCATCATTATATGATTGTAATCAACGCATTAACATATTTAAAAATAAAACATCATTATGGATTTAGAAATTAAATATCGTTGTAATGGGTTAGACATACCAATATAAGTGTTGTACATAGTTTAGACGCATCATTATATGATTGTATCAATGCATTAACATTTTTTAAAAGGGATTTTTACATATTTCCCCTCCTAAGAAGCTTTATTACATATTTCCCCAACCTATAAATTTAATTACATATTTCCCCTTTCTAAAGAATCCTTATTACATATTTCCCCAATCTCTAAATTTTTATTACTCACTCCGTCCCATTAAATGTGTCTTATTTTGATTTTTCAAAGTCTTTATTTATAAACTTTGACTTTAATTATATATCTTTTGTGTTGCATAAAACTTGATGAAAATTAACCCGATAAAAACACTTGTAAAACACACTCAAATCATATAACTTTCATCAAGTATTATCTAACACAAACAAAATTATTTACGGTCAAAGTTTATAAATAAAGACTTTGAAAATTCAAAATAAGACACTTTTAATGGGACGGAGGTAGTACATATTTCCCCAATCTCTAAATTTAATTACATATTTCATCTTTCTAAACCCCATATATTACATATTTATCCATTTCATTAAAAATAATCTTATAGAATTACTATTTTACCATTTTATTAAATGAATAACTACAATATATTTTTTTTTATGTCTATGATGATACTGGTACAACTGTGGATCTCATGTTCTTGTATACATAAGTCTTTCTTTTGAATTACATAGAAATACATAACAAATACTAATAATAAAACACCAAAGTACCTGAAAAGCTAGTTTAAATGAAGCTTTCAGCTTGTCCTTCGAGGGAAGGTGGGTTGTTTCACATCTCAGAGAAAATTCAAACTGCCATTCGTGTTTGTCCCCTTTCCAATATATCAGTTTCGGGTATGCCTGTGGTGGTGAATCTTTTTGAGTGTTTCTTGGAATGCATTGCCACCGGCTGTAGTTCAAGTTTTCTACCTCTAGGTGATGCTGCTGTAACAGAAACTTCTTTGAAGGGAAAATGTTCATAAGAAAATATATTGTAGTTATTCATTTTATAAAAGGGTAAAATAGTAATTCTATAAGAGTATTTTTAATGAAATGGATAAATTTGTAATATATGAGGTTTAGGAAGGTGAAATATGTAATTAAATTTAGAGATTAGGGAAATATGAAATAAAAATTTAGAGACTGAGAAAATATGTAATAAGACTTCTTTAGGAAGGAGAAATATGTAATTAAATTTATGGGTTGGGGGAATATGTAATAAAGCTTGTTAGGAGAGGGGGAATATGCAAAAATCCCTTTTTAAAATAAAACATCACTTTTAGTTTAGAAAAAATATTATAATATCATACTCAAACAAAACATAATCATAAAATTACACTATGGTATAGCTTAAATAAATTAACGAATTACATAAAATTTGATTATGTTCAAAGAATTTGATGAATTTAGATCAACTATGGAGAAAGATGATAAAAAATTTACTTTATGGTATAGCTTAAATAAAATAACGAATTACATAAAATTTGCTCATGTTCAAAGAATTTGATGAATTTAGATCAACTATTGAGATTGGTTCCACTTTTATGCTTTCGATCATTTTCAACTTTCTATTACGGGGACGGGGCACCAAAGAAACTTACTTTAGCTCTAACCAATTAACACTCTCCATGTCAAATTTTATACAAAATACTCATTAGCTGGTAAGTAGAGGGGACACCCTACCCATGCCATAAACAAATAAATCAAATACCCCAACAATCACAAGTCATCACCAAATCTGCAAGTCAACCCCACCTTGAACAAACACATTCTCTCACGCAGGTATCCCTCCTGGCTTCACCTACCCGCTTCCTCTACCCTAGGGGGTGGCGGACGTGTTCTATCGTGTGTAAGTACCCTAGATTCCTTTTACCCGCTAATGCCATGTTCCCCCTTAGTTAGTTTATTATCAAAATTTCAGTCATAACTATTGAAGAAAGAGTTTTATTGATGGTCTAAAACCACTTACTAGAGTTCAGATAAACAAAGTACTTTGTATTCAATCTCCAACCTACGCGCACACATATTTCACCTATTGTGAAAAAAGGTTTTTGTTTAAGTCTCGGTCTATATGGACACCTCTAATGTCTAATTTAACCTTACACGAGGTGTATACACTTAACCTTAAACACCAAAACTGACACTATCAGTTGTGATATTCTGGTTTGTCGGCTGATCGTATATGCTCGTATAGGGGTATACGTAACCTATACGAGGCACAATAATTTTTTTTCCTTCAAAACTTGGCAAATGTGTTATACTATATGCATCATATATACGATATGTATAGATGTTTATTTTTTCAATATTTGTTTAAAACATTTTATACATCTTATACTGTATCGTAACGTGTCATATCGTACGATAGTATCGAATCGTATAGTATCGTGTCGAATCGCATAGTATTGTCTTAAACGTTGAATATTTTTTGTTTTTAAACATTTATATAACCATATTATCTATTAGAAAACACAAACATTTATAACTAATCGAAACAAAAGTATCTTGTTACGCGTAACCAAACAAATATTCAAAACAATATAAATAAACATCAAAGATATAAGCAACTAAAACTGCCAATATATATATATATATATATATATAATAAGTTTGTGCATAAATAATAATATCAAAATACAACTAAATGTGAAGTACAAAAAAAGACAACAGATTAGTTTTCCTCGTATAGGGCTATACGTACAAGCCCATCAATTGAAAAAGGACAACCAATTTTTTTTTGGCCAACTTTCCTTAGCGTGACTATACTCTTGTGCTCACCACTATGGTTGCATTGAAGTCATTCCTTCGCGTCCTAATTTCTATTTTTATTCGATCGTCTGGTAACAATGACATAACCATTATCACCTTCCCTCATTTTTTTGCCCACAACACCAACTTATCACGAGACGTAAAATCCTGAAACAACAACACGGTTTAACTTATAATTATCAAAAAATAAATAAATAAATAATTGTCATACCGGGTTAGTTTCATACGAAAAATGTGGGTTAGGGGGTTTGCTTATCATCCACTGACTCCCGACATAGAAGGTTTCACTTGCATATACATTATCTGGATAGTTTTGCTGTGCGTAAGAAGGTTAACCATTGTATTCGGTGTAGGGATAGTTTTGTTGTGCGTATGAAGTTCACCCCATACTCGTAGTTCGAGTAGCCATATTCGTATTCAACGTAAATGACAGGCTTCTGAAACAAGTTAATGGTTAAAAGGTGATGGTAAATACAATGCCTATTATATATAAGTAAATAAATGCTTGCCTCGTTTAGGTTTAGGTCTAGCAGCAACGGTGTCTTGTGATGAGAACGAATTCCGAACAAGATCTCCTCCTCATGATGATCATTCGCCCTTATCTTGTATGAATCAGGAATGCAGACCCCTCTTAAAAGAACGATACGGTAAGTATTTTATAAATAAAACAACAAATAAGTGAGTAAATCTTATACCACACTGCGTCCACCAAGACCTCACTATTGAA
The DNA here is from genome assembly GCA_030545235.1 of Helianthus tuberosus. Lineage (NCBI taxonomy): Eukaryota > Viridiplantae > Streptophyta > Magnoliopsida > Asterales > Asteraceae > Helianthus > Helianthus tuberosus. The sequence continues at coordinate 174,064,541 of CM060368.1, forward strand.
TGGAAAATCTAACGAATGCTTCCACGTGCTCGTGTTGAACTTACAGAGAATTTTTCTGAATCGTTGTATTTGAAGTTGTTTGATCATTTTTATATAGAATCAGAAAGATTGGCAAACCAATCATTCATTTAACCACGTATACACCTCGTATAAGTCTATACTATACGAGGCGTATTGGTGGGACCCACAAATCTCATCCCACTACTTTCATAGACATTGGATCTCGCACCGAATACGCCACATATAGGTTGATGTGCTAAATATAGTCTACAAAAAACTAACTAAACATTGACCTAGGCACTTGAGTTAAACTCTGGAAAACTAAAACATTAACCTCGTTATCAACTTATACATGGTATCTCTTGTTGAGTTCAATCAAGTACCCAAAAATCCAAACCAATATACAAACTAACTTGCAAAAAAATAATAAAGAAAAAAATCTACAATTTACATATTTATGTAAATAATACTACAGTAAAGTAAATGCAGGACACATTTCTAGTATAAAACACATGATAGCTCTAGCCTTCTAGCACAAGTGCACAAACTCGTTTGCTCTCGTAAATTCAATTATTTGGTCAAATCAACACACAATTTGATTTAAAGCTAAAACAAATACATAATCCGCAATCAAATAATCACAATTTGAACATATGAAATCAACATTACTCGACTAGAAACAAACAAACAAGCCCTAACACCTTAATATCCATCTGCCTTTGCAAATCAATCCATATCTCATGTCACACCTCCAAATTACCACATGCTGGTTTCACCGCGAGGCAGGTGACATAAAAGGATCTAGCCACTAATCATGACGAACCAATAGTAAATAATAATAAAAATAATCATCATGTCCAACATGAACAATGTATTTCAAAATAAACGTTTTGACAAAGTATGTGTTCAGCGGAAGGAAAAGTAATTGTTTCAAAGCAACAAATTCCACATTGTTTTAGAATGTGTAATATAAAATGTTCTCATTATCTAGCACGCCCCAGACACTTCAAGCCTCCTCAGACTGCAAGTTCCTAAGCATCAATGTACGTAACGTCCTGCAAACATGCAGAAGAGTGTCAACATAAAGTTGTCGAGTTCACAGTTTTGTTCAACGTAAATCAGGTAAATGTTTAGCTTTAAAGACATGTTAAGAATAATAAACTTGGTACAGATATGACTAATTATGTTTGTTGTGCCCTCATCTGTGACAAATGTCAAATTTGCATGTATCCGTACAATGATTAGCGCTTAATGACTGTGCTGAATTTAAATTTATGACATGAACTGCTTTATGAATATTTCCATATACATACATGTGCATCATATATTGCAAATGACATATCATTATTGCATGAAACATTTATTGATTCAAATGATGCACGAAACAAAGTTAGCACAGTTATCAGACAAATCAGAAGAATGCTGACGGAATTTAGTACATAGACAGACATGGTATTGAGACACAAAATATGCCAGAAACCAAGAGTTACACTAGTATAGTGTGTAGGAAAGTAAGGATCACAAAACTGCCTTCCTAGAGATAGTTTAAGTGCCGGAAAGTGCCTAAAACTCACACAAATTGCTGAATTCAGCAAAAATCATCATTTAAACACTTGAATATCATGCAGAAATATGGTTAAATGGTCCAGAATGGTTTCCTAAGTGTCGGGAATCAAAACTGTCACAAAAGGTATCATAAAGCTCACTAAACTGCATAGTTTGGCACCTTAACGAACCGGTAACCAACCGAACAACCGGACACTACCCGAAACACCAAATTTTTACTAGAAGCATTGTTTTAACATTACCAAGCTAGTTATGGTCCCCGAACATCATAACACACTATATAACAATCTAATAACTAAATAACCTAACTATAACATTAGATTTCAACCATTTAATCTAACTAAGAGTTACACCCTAATCTATACCCCCCCCCCCACCTATTTACGGTTTCATATGGCCCCCACTTATGGATTTTCTTTACTTAATTTAATAGATCATGTCCCCTTCTTTTTGAGCATATTACACACTAGTTTATCTATTGTTGGAAAATTATAAGTTTAACCTCAAGACTTAAGCTTATCATTCTCATCACAACAAACCAACTCAACTCTTCTTCTTCCCCTCTTCTATTGTCGGTCGAGAACCACACCACACACATCCACCTTCATCTTTCAATTATCATCCATTCCATACATATACAAAGGTGTAAGAAGACATACAAGGAATCTAGGAACTCTTGGAAGTTGAAGGACCTCTCATACAAGCTTTTAACCACTTCATCTTCATCTTGTGATCATCCGTAGCCTTGAGCTAGTAGTAAGATCATCTACAGTCCATTTTACATCTTGTTAAGTTGGTTAAAAGATGATATAAGTTGCTAATCTTGAAGAACACTATGAATCATGAACATGAAACTTAAACATAAGACTAAAATCATAAGAAATCATGTTGTTTAAGTGTTGTTATGCTTGTTGATTGTTGATTGCTCATGTTATTGATGTTAATCATCAAGTGATCTTGCTAGATGGTGATTAAAGACATAATCTAGCAAGATAAGAGGACGATTATGTTGTAGATCAATAGATCATTCTTGTGTAAATCAGGAACTTGAAGTGTAAATTGTTTTTCTTGAAAAATGATGATCAAAGTGAATATAAAGTCTTGTAAACATATGATTACAAGAATGATTTTTCAAGTAACCAAGTTAAAAATACAAGATTTACATAAGCTTGGTTCTTAAAGAAATTAACCATATTTTTGGTGGTTAATCAAGTGTAGAAAAATATATTTAACAAGAAAAACTCAAGAAGAAATATTTTTAGAAAATTTGTTTACAAGTTGTAAACATCTAACTTCTTCAATAACGATGTTTTTAAATAAACAACCACACTTTAAAGGGTAACTAAGCCTACTAAACACACTAGTAAGTTACTATAAATTTTTGTAAATTTTCAAGTTCATGAAATAGTGATTATAGCTTGATTTTGGCAAATTGGTAAGTATTGATTGGTTTATTGTTGATTGTGATGATTTATAAAAGAAAATGATATGCTTTGAAAGCATGAAAACCTCATTTTTTAAGGGAAAACTATGGCAAAAATTTTCTAGAAATTTAACACTTAGAAAAATATTTTTAAACAAACATTTACAAGTATATTTTAACCATGAATTTTGATATAAAGTTTGCCATAGATTTTGTTACAAAAATTATAAATATTGGAGGTTGGTTTTTTATATTAAAAGTGACTAAATATGTATTTAGGAAAATATATATTTAGATGTCACCATGTGTGTGATTATTTGTATATTATGTGTATTAGTTATATTATTTTAGGACTTGATATAATATAACTCACCAAAATACCAAGAAATTACAATACAAAATATTACCAAAATTCCAAGAAATAAATATATAATTTATAACCAAAATATTGGAGAAACCGATCAAGGAATATAACTTACATAAATATTCCGGAAATAAGTTCTTAAGTATATTTTGGTAATTGGTATTTTGGACACCAAGAGAACGAAAATGTAATTTTTATAATTACTACAAAAAATATATCATATTTTTGTCTAGGAGAAAATATATTATTTTTGGAAGAGAAAACATATATATATTTTTCTTGAAAATGTTAGAAGATATATTATTTTTGGAAGAAAATATATATTTTCTTAAATAAATATGGAATACATTATTTTTGGGTGAAAAATAGATTTATATATAGTGAGTAGGGTTCCTGCGGAAAGTGTGTTTTTCCTAGAAAGTCTAGGAAGCAATAAGAACGCGACATGTGGCATTGAAGGATTTTAGCTAAAAGGGCAATTGTGTAATTTGAATATTATTTTAATTATGGATTATTTTATTAGGATAACTAACTAACCAGAAAATTATGGAAACTAAATATTCCATTTAAATCAAATTGACAGTTTCAATTTAAATCATACAAGACGCTGTATTTCTTGACAATGTGTTTTAACAGCAAGCAGATTTCTGGACGCTGTGTTTTAACAGCAAGCAGATTGCTGGAGGATTCTTGACACTGTGTTTTAACAGCAAGCAGATTGCTGGAGGATTCTTGACACTGTGTTTTAACAGCAAGCAGAATTCTTGACATTGTGTTTTAACAGCAAGCAGATTTCCTTGACACTGTGTTTTAACAGCAAGCAGATTTCTTGACGCTGTGTTTTAACAGCAAGCAGATTGCTGGAGGATTCTTGACACTGTGTTTTAACAGCAAGCAGATTGCTGGAGGATTCTTGACACTGTGTTTTAACAGCAAGCAGAATTCTTGACATTGTGTTTTAACTGCAAGCAGATTTCCTTGACACTGTGTTTTAACAGCAAGCAGATTTCTTGACGCTGTGTTTTAACAGCAAGCAGATTGCTGGAGGATTCTTGACACTGTGTTTTAACAGCAAGCAGATTGCTGGAGGATTCTTAACACTGTGTTTTAACAGAAAGCATATTTCTTGACATTGTGTTTTAACAGCAAGCAGATTGCTGGACACACTGTCAGTGTCTTCGTCTTCAACACAACCCAGTGTCTTCGTCTTCAACACACTGTCATCAATCAACATTAAAATGGTAAAACACATAAACCTTAAAACACACTGCCATCATCAACATATTCAGATGTCATTTTAAAACACAATTACATCTGTAGGTACTGCCATCAAGACGTCTGTAGGTAACCCCAATTACATCTAGAGCCCACTCTAACATGTCAAGCATTGAGGTCCATTGACATAAAATAAGAACCCGATTCAATGATAGATAAAAAAAATTGAAACAAGTATGAAAAATAACAACCGATAGGGAAACATCACCGGCCGACCAACGATTCCGACTACTGTTTGAACGACAACCGTCAGCAACATCAACAACACTGATCAACTGTCAAACAGAAGGCGTGCCTGATGACGTCATGATTGGCTTATACCTCGAAGGAACCGATATATGACCAATCGGAGAAGAATATTTGCAGGAAAAATGGCTGGTTCTTCTTTGGTTGCGGTTAGGGAGAGAGAGAGAAAGAGGGGAAATCCCATCCGCAACGGCGCCAAAATTTGACGTGATGTCGCGGTCACAATCAAATTTAATCCAATTACAACTAAGTAGATAGCGGTAAGTGGGTATCGAACACAGGGAGTTTGTGGAAAATGTGCTATTTCAATTGTTTCTCTAAATTAACTAAATTAATCTAATTGCAAGATAAATAAAATTCAAGAGTTTATGTGAGTGAATTGGTTTTAGGACTAACTTTAACTAAATAAATTGCAAAGGAGAAGTTTTAGTTGTAAGCAAATTAGAGACAAATGACCATCCTAAATTTCCGGTTTGTTTCGACATTCATATTATCATTTCACTAGAAAGAACTACATAGACATAGCTCATGTGTGATTACTTGCAGTGATGAAAGGGAACTAAGTACTCAGATTCCTAGAACGTGAGGTTGTTACCCGATGATCAATCAACCCTTACCCAAGCCTAACTATACCCATGATATCTCGATTGCCAATGGCACCAAGAACGTATGGTTTCTAATTAGTTCAACATAAGAATCAACAAGTTACTAACAAACAATCACACATCATAACAACAAATCATAAAGATAAAGATTGTTATTCTAGAAATTAGAAAAATCAAACATGAAATGTCTCAACCAAACCTTCAATCCAGGACAATCATCAAGTGTTTAGCCACTCATGGCTTGAAGCAACATCATAACAAAAGTATTATTGTTCATAAGGATCAAAGCAACAAAACTAATGATTAAGGAAGTGTTCTTGCTTGCCAAAATCTCCAAAATGCTCTCAATTTCGTGAACAAGATGATGGTAACCGATTGGAAATGATAAGACTCCATAAATCCTCTTCAAATGGCTAATAAATGAGTAGGTTACATTTTGAGATCAGTCGGAGCCGTAACCTACGGCTCCCAGCCGTAGGTTACGGCTGTCAATCAAGTCTTACGGCCAGGAGCTCCTGTCTTACGGCAAGAAATGCTGAAAACTTGTTTTCAGCATAACTTTTTCGTTTCAACTCCGTTTTCTTCACCGTTTTCGCCTACGTTCTCGTAATTTCATCCTCTATCATGCTATCCTCTTAATTCTTCAATTCCAAAATGTTATTTTTTATTGATGCTCCAAATTCTTTCCCTTTTATGCTCCATTTGCACCTGCACGTCCAAACAACTAGTAGTTACCAAGTTCAAACAATTAAACGTGTAAAGCATGGGATTTTAATCTTTTTAAGGCACTTAAGGGTTCTCCTACGGACCACCCGTCAACCAACGATTCCGACTACTGTTTGAACGACAACCGTCAGCAACATCAACAACACTGATCAACTGTCAAACAGAAGGCGTGCCTGATGACGTCATGATTGGCTTATACCTCGAAGGAACCGATATATGACCAATCGGAGAAGAATATTTGCAGGAAAAATGGCTGGTTCTTCTTTGGTTGCGGTTAGGGAGAGAGAGAGAAAGAGGGGAAATCCCATGATTTTAGGGATTGGTTATTGATATGACAGTTTCTTGACTGATTTAAAAAACTTCCAATTACCAAAATACCCTCACTATATTAAAAGTCTCTAATTATATAACTCAGATATTACGAAAATGCCATCCATTTGATCTAAGCCATTAAAAACACCAATCGGATGGCCCAGGTCGCTTCCTAGACTTTCTAGGAAAAACACACTTTCCGCATAACTCCTACTCTATATATAGTTACTAAGTTAAACTTGAAAATATATTATTTTTGGCACTTATATGGAAATATAAATATTTTTGCCAAGGGAAAAATTATAAATAATTTTTCTATGTAATATTTCTTAAAATATATATTTTTAGAATAATATTGGTGAATTCTTATTAGAAATATTATTCCGGAAAATAAATACAAAAATTGAGTATAAGAATACTTAATAAACACAATAAAGATGCGTAGTCTTGTACGTATAATTATACACCGGAATACGCCACCGACACTTGGCAAAAATACACAAGGATAAGAATACGAGTATCAAACTACATGTATTTCAGGAAACCAAATTTGGATCTGGCGGGCGTTTGGAAGTTTCAAGTGATGTTAGAAATAAAAGATGTCATCCGGTGTCTAAGGGTTTGGATTGTGTATTTTATCCTGGATAAGATACATAGTTCAAAGTCTCGTTTTTGTTAGTGTCTTTCGTCGAGTCCTTATGGAACTCTAAACAATTTGAAGGGTTTATAATATGAATTTGAAGTCTATGTTTGGATTCTAAAACAATGTTGTTGTAATGTTTTAAAACTTATCTATGGATGCACATATTGGGTTTTATCATTTAGTTGTTTGTTATGGTTGAATGCAATGATATTAAGCAAGTCACACATAATCACGCTTCCGCAAAAATCAGGGTGTGACAGTTTGGTATTAAAGCTTCGATTATAGCGAACTACGATTCTTTCTCGAGTCTAGACTACAATCATTAGGGCTCTCACGAAAATATTTTTACAACATGTTTTCATTGCATACACAAAACGCCCAGATCCATGGAACAAACGTTTTTACAAAAAGGAAAGACAAGAAACATGATTGCAAGGTCACATTTGTGGTTTAGTCTGGTATAGACTAGGAAAGATAGAAAGATTTCATGAAGGATGATGTGAATACATGATTGAGTGATAACTGTCTTGATTGCATACTAAGTGATAGTGGTTAATATATGTGCACATGTTATGATTGTTATGTTACAAGCATCATGTCTTCTTCAGAGAGCGGATTATCAGACGTTGATGATCCTATGGCCCTCGTCTCCGATGATGAGATTGCACCTGAGCTGGAGATACTTACGTCAGACGCAGAGAGTGACCCTGACATGTTATCAGATGACGAGGACGACTTCCAGCCGTTCGCGTTGCCCGACTTTGGCGATGATTTACCCCTTGCTGATGGTATTCCTGACGAGGATCGTTTTCTCATTCCTATTCCAGTCCATGATCACCTCATCATTGGGCATCCGATGGTGAGCACATCGTGGCTCCGATACTCAATCCCGCTCCTCTCGTTGTCATTCCTCCCGAGGATTGGCCTTTCGACGATTTGTTTGATGATGACGTTGATTTTTGTTGATGGTCCTCCTGTTGATGCCCAGGGTGATGGAGAGATAGACGAGGATGTTGTTGCTATCCCACCTCCTGAGATTCCTGTTGTTGAGATATCCTCTGATTCTCGTTTGCACTCGGTCTCAGATTTCTTTGAGTCTGTGATGTCTTCATCTTTGCAGGCGGTCAGATTACAGCGTTATGCTACTGATTCTGATGATGATGCTGCTATGTCTGCTGCACCATCTCCTCCACACGACCCCGAGCCTGGTCCTGAGCCAGATCTTGCTCCTTTTGATCAGCCTGATGTTGCACCTGCTGATCCTAAGCCGATAGCTGATCATGACCCTATTCCTTTTGGTTTACCAGACATTGCACCCCTTATTCCTGATCCAGCTCCTGCACCTGTTGACCCTCCTTTTATTGAGCCATTTATTCTTCCACCCCCTGATGTTGCTCCTCTACCTCTTGTAGAGTCCGATTTCCATCGCACCGACTTACCTATCGTTTTCCTTCAGGACATCCCTGCACCCCGTCCAGGGGAAGGTACTTCAGGTTAGCACCCGCGTGATGATCCTTTTGTTTCAGCAGCTTTTCCACAGATCCCTCACTCTGCACCGTTTGCTCCTTTCACTTCTTCACCGCTTGATGAGCCACTCCGATGGTTCCCACCGTACTCTATGCCGATTTCGGATCCATACCATCCCTCTCATTTTGTTGGCTACACACGGGATGAGCTACTTTTATCGCTTCAGCTCCAGTTTGAGATTATGAGTCGTAGAGTTTTGGAGCTTGAGTTGACTCCATGTTCCCTACCGTGTCCTTGTCATCCTGCTTTTGTTCCCCCACGTTCATCACCGTCCCCTTTTGCACATCCACCTGCTCCTCTTACTCCTTTTCCAGAGTTTGATTCTTGATTTCTTACTGTCGAGCAGCAAATCAGTTATTTGCTTCGTCGAGTATACGAGCTCGAGGAGGAGCTTGCGCATGTTCGCAGCTTGCTTTTCTTCCCTCCTCCTCCTCCACCATCAGCATAGTTGGCTTTTGGTCTTATACAGATTGCATTACTTTTGGTGAGAGCACCACTATTGAGCCAAGATTGTGAAGCCTTTTGGAGACCACCTTTTGACTATGTGATTTTGTATATTTGCAGACTTATTGGACAAGGGTAGTGTGACCCTATGTCCCTTTTGATGTGATACACATGTAAACAATGTAACTGTGGTTGATGATTAATGAAAGCTCAATCGTCATGTTCTCACTAAACATATTGTTTGATTACTTGCTTATGTTTTGATTGTGTTGTTACATGATTGCTTGTTATGATAAATGTTATTATATGTACGTACTATATATTTACTTAGCAAATAAGACCTGACCTATCCGGTCTTCTTCCTAGAAGAAAGATGTCGCCGCGAAGGAACACCGATACCAACAATCCTCTGCCGACGACCGAGGCAGAATTACAGGAAGGAATCTCACAGGCCATCGCACACCACGAGGCCCTACGCTCCGAACACAGTGGGGGTACCTCAGGGAATAACCCACCTAACGGTAATGTTTAAGTCACCTAAGACGCATTACAATACGTTTGGACATTTCCACGTATGCTTTGCTAATGCTTTCTGTGATGATGTTGCTTGTGTACAAGCTGTACCTACAAGTAGTTTTTGGACTGCAAGCTTTTGAACTTTGAACGTACTGGAGGTGCCGTAGCTTTTATGAGATGGGTTGAGAAGACAGATTCTGTGTTGCGGATGAGTAAATGTGCGCCAGAGCATCAAGTCACGTACATTTCCGGACTGTTTCTCGATGGAGCTCTGTCATGGTGGGCTTTAGTGTATGCTTTGACCTGGGATGAGTTGAAAGAGCTGATGCGTAAGAAGTATTGTTCGAGGGCAGAAATTCATAAATTGAAAACTGAATTTTGGAATTTGAAAATGGATGGTCCTAAGGTGGCTGAGTATGTGTAGAGATTCCACGATTTGTCTCGTGTTGTCCCCTACTTGGTAGAACCAGAGTTCAAGAGGATCGAACATTTCATCTGGGGTTTGGCACCTCAGATTCTCAGCATGATAACTACTTCTAAGCCTCCAACGATTACTGAAGCGATCGACTTGAGTGTGGCACTGACTGAAGAAGTGATTCGTCTGGGGAAGTTCTCAATTTCTGAGACCAAGAAGAAAGAGACTCATGTAGAGTCGTCAGGAGAAAATAAAAGGAAGTTTTTGAATTTCAAGAAGGGTACCCAAGGGAACAACAACAATGCTAACAAGTGGAGAGATGCTAACCCACCAGCCGAGGTCAGGACTGGTTCTGCAAATGCTGAGAACAAAGGGAAAGGATACCTGGGCACTCTGCCCAAGTGTGATGTATGTCAGTTTCATCATGCCGGTCAGCACAGATTTAGGAAGTGTGGTAACTACGGAAGGAATGGTCATTCAAAGGAAACGTGTTGGGTTGGAACCGGTCGTGGAAATGGTGGTCAAGGAGGTAATGGTAATGGTAATGGCAACCGTGGTGGCAACGGTTATGGGAATAGAAATCAGATAGGTAATGGAAACCGGAGTGGAAACGAAAACAAGGCAACAAATGGAAACCGCGGAGGAAATAACAACAACCCAGGTGGAAATGAAAATGAACGCGGTCAAGGATGTTTCAGTAGTGGTGAAGTAGGGCATTTCAAGCGGGATTGGCGAAAGAATAACCAAGTTCATGGAAGAGTTTTCAACATTAGAGCTAGGGAAGCTCGCCAGGATCCGAACGTAGTCACTGGTACATCCCTATTAATCAACATTTTGCATATGTGCTATTTGATACCGGTGCCGACTATAGCTTCGTATCTCTAGAGTTTAAGAATATACTTGGTTTAGTAGCAAGTAAGTTAGACATCCCGTACTCGATAGAACTAGCTAATGGGAAGCTAGTGGAAGCTAATGAAGAGATTAGAGGCTGTGTTATAGAGCTTGGAGAGCGAGAGTTTTCGTTAGATCTTTTGCCAGTGGAATTGGGAAGCTTCGACGTAGTAGTTGGGATAGATTGGTTGTCGAGTAATCGAGCTGAGATTGTATGCCATGAGAAGGTTATCCGTATCCCGATGGCGAATAAAGAGACGATTGATGTATTGCAAAATACATCTCGTATTCGTGTACAGTTTGTATAGTTTCTCGTTATATTTAGTTTAGTTTTCATTAGAATGTGCATACTATTGATCAAATTGAGTTTTGCAGGTCTTGGTGCTTAGATTTGCTAAAAATTGGGTAAAAACGAGCCACAATGCTGAAACACCAAGTCCCGGAACGAGTTGAAAAGAGTTAGAATAAATTTTGGAGTTTTTGGGATGCTAGAGCTAGAAAACTTTTGCAACAGGTTGTGAAAAATGAGCTGCGGCATCGCGCCACAGCTGAACATCATCGTTGTCGCGTGCCGCCACAAATAAAATAATAATTTCTGACATTTGGAGCCATCGCGCCACGCGACGCCGAAGACCCTTACCCGTCGCGCGACGCAGCGGGGTGTTATGACGGCAATGATTCGCTGATGATTAGGGTTCGATATAAAAACCAAGAAATCACAATTAAAACCCTAGTTACGAATGAAGGCAATCATAGGTGATTCTTGGAGCATTCTTGGAGCAATTTTGAAGGTTTGAAAGCTTAGGAATCATTGGTACGAGATCGGGACGAAGGATTGAAGACTACACGGGTTTTCTAGTTCTTTGTTTATTGATTTTACTTTTGAAACTCGTTATCATGAAGTCTTGGTTGAACATCTTTATGTTGTTTTCATTAATTGACATGCTTGGCTAAACTTTTAAGCCACCTAGACTATGATGCATGGATTAATATAAATTTTTATCTTTTTCGTTAATTGCATGTATTTTATGGGTTGATTGTGTATTGTAAAAGGTTTGGTTTATTGATTTGATGTGCATGCATACTTTAACTTGGTTTATTATTATCAATTGCTTCGTGTGAATCTTGGTGGTTGTCTGCTACGGAATAGGTTCATGCTAGAACTTTGACTGTGTGTTTTTTATCTTTAGGGAGAATTGGCCAATAAACCCTAGAAGTAATTGTTAGTAATTTGCTAGGTTTTAGTGTTTTACTAGTCCTGATAGCTGGAAGGTGAGGGGCTATTGGTAGGTCTTACCTAACGAATTGCTTTAGACAGTCTTTGGAAAAAGTCGTGCCTTAGTTGCCTCGTCGGTTTATTAGTCTATCAAGTCAAGTTAATATATCCAAACTACCCTAGATCTATAATTGGAAAAGAATAGGTCAACATTAGGGTACTTACACAATAATTAGACAACTGGAAGGAAGTCTAATAACCGGTAGGATTAACGGCCTAGGTAGTGCCATAAGTTTCACCTCGAGAAGGGTTGAGGGTCTTAGTTGGTGTCTTAATAGGTTTAGTACCATAAGATCCCGGTTCCATAAATCATGCAGTTAACTTAATTGGTAATTTCTTAAAATCAATCCATGATTCTAGTCTAGGTGGTCTCTTTCATCGTCTGAGCAAAGTCTTCACAGTAATTCGTATTAGTTTAGTTCTAGTTTAATATTTAGTTTTATAATTTAGTTTAAATAGATTTCCTTAGATTTTCAGTAACCCCCCCCCCCCCAAAAAAAACAATTAAACAGTTTCAGTCGTGTCTGTTAGAGTCTAGTTAACGTAATTAATAGAGTATCGTGGTTCGATATCCGGACTTCCTTAGGTCATACTACAGTGATCGGTACACTTGCCGATTGTGTGGTTTAGGTCGAGCCTAGAATTAAAGTTTTTTAGTGTCTAGCTTAGAGAGTCTAATTTAGTTAATTTTTATAGTCTGTTTAGCACACATCAAGTTTTTGACGCCTTTGCCGGGGACTCTTGGCAATTGCGTTCATTAGCTTTGATAGAATTTATTGACATATACGTGCTACGTGTTTTGTTTTGTTTTGTTTTGTTTCGAGTCGTTTATTTTTATTTTTGAGTCTTAGTGACTAGTGTTTGCTTTTCTCATATCTAGGTTTTTGCTTGTAGTAGATGCCACATCTGCGCTCGCACGGACCGCCGAAGCCGCCAGTCACAGAGTCATCATCTCGATTGGGCCAAGGCTCGAAGGTTAGTACGTCATCTTCTTCTCATTTTCCTAATTTCGATTCCACTCCGTTACCCACCCCACCTCCAACCCCACCACCTTCACCTAAAACTTCCCCACCCAATAGTCCCACTTCTAGCACCTCTAGCACCCCAGAAAAGATAGACTTAGAAAAAATGGCCAATGCAAGACAGACCGTCCATTAACAAGCTACCCAAAATTTCACCGGTCTTGCTTCACCCATCACCGTTCCACCCATAGTTAGCGAAAACTCATGGCAGATTCCATCTTATGCCATGCAAGCCATCACCAATAGCATCCAGTTCCACGGCCGCGAGGATGAGGACGCCCCTGCCTATATAAACCGTTTCTCTCGTATCCTTGCTACCTTTAGCCTTCACGGAGCCCCAAATGATGCTACTTACTTACAACTCTTCCCCTTTTCGCTAGCCGGCCGTGCGGCTACTTGGTTGGACTCTCAGCCTACCGGTACTTTTACCACATGGGCGGGCCTCCGTCAATCCTTCTTGAACAAATACTTTCCACCCGAGAAATCCTCACGTCTTCGTGATCAAATTCACTCATTCCGCATGGAGCCCGACGAGCCCTATTACCTTGCTTGGGAGCGTTTCCAAAACCTTTGTGCTCGTTACTCCCAACATGGTCTTTCCGATTGGGCCCTTTGTGAAAAATTCTATAACGGTTTCACCCAAGAGACTCATGATCGTTTTGAAACTAATGCGGGGGGTCATATGATGGGTATTCTTACTGTTGCCGAGTGTTTAGAGCGTTTTGAGGCATTTGCCCAATCTCACTCTCAGTCGCGAGCTGATCAGCGGTATCAAAGTGGCAATTCAAATACCACTACTAGTGCACCCGCCCGTGGGGTGAACCATGTCACTATGGACCCTAGTCTAGCCGCCGTATTAGAAAACGTGACTAAAGAGCTCAAGGAGATTAAGGCAAAGGTTGATAAGTGTGAGTTTTGCCGAGGGGGTCACGATACGAGTGCGTGTCCATTGTTATTTGGTGAGGAGCAGGTCGATTTCGTGGGAGGGGGTTTAGGTAGAGGTCAACCTAGTGGGTTTGGTAATAGTTTTGGTTTGGGTTGGCGTAATAATAATAATTTTAATAATAATAATAACTTTCGGTCCAATGGTAACCCCCTGGTTTTCAATTAGCTCAAAATCCAAATAGGGGTCAAGGTTCATTCTTTGGTGGGGGTTCAAATGGGCAGTTCAATAAGGGGTTCAATGGGCAGGTCAAGGATGGGGGGTCAAATAGTCAGGTTTAACCAGTTCAGGGTCCAAGTTATGATCTAGGGGGTAGCCTAGAGAGAATGGAAGCTATGATGAGCCAGTTAGTTGTTAAGGACCAAACCACCCAAAAGATCCTTAGCGAACACGACCTTATGCTTAAGGACCACCGAGCCTCTTTCCAAGACCTTCAAAGGGTCGTAGGTGACATGTCTAGGAAACTAAAGGAGAGATTACCTGGTCAGTTTGCAGGTAACACCCTACCAAACCCTAACGCCCATGCCAAGGCCATTACCACTCGTAGTGTTGGTGCACTGATGTCTGTTAACTTCGTCTTTAATGAGTCTTGTATTGATTGTAATAGATCAGGGCACGGAAATCGAGAAACAGTGTTTTAGGGTAATTCCGCACGAAATTACAATGATGTAATTTCGTATGGAATTAGTAATATCGCATGAATGTTTCGTGCGGAATTATGTTGCCTATATATATCTGTTGTCTCTGATTCATTTGGTACGGAATGAGTGTGTGAGAGCTGAGGTGTTGCCGGATTTTTGTCAAAATCGTTTGTAAAAAGCTCAGGAAATCATCAATAGATAAAGATTAAAAGGAAACAAGCTGTTTGACGTCATTTACATTGATTCTGCCTTTGCAAATGATGATGAACTACTCAGATTGACTGTTTAGGGTCACCGGATCGATCCAACAAGTGGTATTAGAGCTCAGGACGAGGAGTTCATACCAATTCAACTTGATTTCACCGGATTCTCTCACTTCTACCTTTTCTTTTCTGATTTGAACAAGTTTTCACGGTTGAAATGGCTTAAAACTCTCGCATATCAAGCGAAACATAGTGTTAACTAATCCTTGAAAGATTTGGACTAAAACTCGAACAAAATCTGATAAAATTTGATAATATCGCTTGAAAACTGTTCGAACAATGCTGATGTCATTGTAATCTCGTTTGAGATCATCTCTATAATTTCGCACGAAATTACTCATCTAGCTTAATTTCGTTTGAAAAATTATTAATTTTGCACGAGACTTAATTTCGTGTAAAACTAATATCGTTTGAAAGTAATCTCGTTTGAGGTTCACAATTCCGTGTCAACTAATTCTGTTTGAAAGCAACTTTTCAAAAATTTCAAAAATTTTGCTAAGTGTTTGTTGATTGTTTCAGGTACGTTAAAAATGGATGATTACACGAATCCGTTTTGTGACATCTTTGCTTTTGCTGGAAACGGTGGGGATGATTCTTCAAATGACACATCAAACAACACGAATGATAAAGCTCCAAGTGCGAAGAAGACTCTTGCGGATACATTAAGTGTTGAAAGTGCGTATGGGACGTATAACAAACCTCCAAAGTTGTTGGCGATAGAAGATTATGATAGGTGGGCTACAAGATTTGATGAGTGGCTTCAAGCTTTTGCATATCAAAGCTGGAAAAGTTTAAAGAATGGTTACATTAGAGGAGAAAGTTTTGGTGAAAGTTTGACAGATCCTGATGATATTGAAAGATATATTGCTGAACAAAAATGCATCGCATTGATCCATCAGTCTGTGAGGGATGATATAATTTCATTGATTGAATATGTAAATTCAAAAGATCTTTGGGAAAAACTGAGGGTTAAGTGTATTGGCAGTGCTAAAATAGTGAAGAACAAAAAGAAACTGTTGCGAAAAGAGTTTGATTTGTTTGGTTGTCTAAAGAACGAGTCTGTTTCAAAGATGATCAAGAGATTTAGACATCTGAAGATGGAGCTTGCTAGACATGAGATCATTTACACTCAAGAAGAGCTTGTAGACAAATTGTTTGATGCTTTACCGAATGAGCAAGACTGGCAGTATTTTGCGTTGATGCTGAAGAATACGATAAAGCCAGCTGATATGAAGGTTGATCTGCTTATTGAAAGACTAGAAAGTCACGAGTTGGAGATCAAGAAATCCAGTAAAGTCAACAACACATCTTATCAGCAGAATGTGGAGTTATACTACAGAGGAAATCTACCAAAGACTGGTTCTCCAAGAACAGCATTTTCTGCAGAGAGTTTAAACAATATGAATCAAGAAATTCCTCACAGTGGTTTTCATAGTGGATCTTCTTCAACAAGTCCAAGCCAATCTGCATCAAAGAATTTGTTCCAATGTAACATCGCAGTAGATCTGAAGAACGCACAAAATTTTAGTGAAGAGTCAGCAAAACAGCAGATGGTGTTCTTAGCTTAGGTGTTAGAATCGTACGAGAGCCTCGTGGTGGGCAAGATAGGCAACACCAACCTAACAAAGGAAGATTACGATCAAATTCATCCTGAGGAGATGGAGCTGATCGACATCAGGTGGTGTATGGCCAGTGCAGCGATTTATGGAGATCACTGGGAGACAATCAATTGGTGGACCTTCCACCAAATTGGGCTTTGACAAGTCAAAAGTCACATGTTTCAAGTGTAAACAGAAAGGTCACTTTAAGCGTGAGTGCAGAAATGCTTACGCTGATGTTACTGCAAATCCGTTCCGTGAAGATTACTACAAAAGAGCGATCTACCATCAAAACAAATCTGAACCCCCAGAATGAAGCAGCTTGAGGAAGCTCCCAAAGAGAAATCAAGAGCTCTTGCTGTTATTCATGATGATGAGGGATACGATTGGAGTGATGTGCTACCGGAGGAAGATGCAGTAGGATACGCTTTCGTAGCAGAAAAAGTTCCTGTCAAAGACACAAGAACTGAAGATGAAAAATACCAAGCCAGAAAGCCGAAAGTAGAATTCAAGATGATGAGATTACCTAGGGTGTACAGTGAAGCAAAGAAAGCAAAGAGATGGGATGCTGACAGAGAATGTTATCTGGATCCTCAAGGAAACATTGCTATTGATGTGAAAACTCTTAGTATAGAAGCTTTCATTGAGGAATTCAAAGTAGAAGAAGATGCTAGACAGAGAAAATGGTGGGGAAGTGAAGAAGAGAAAGTTGTAGAGAAAAAAGAGAAAGAAAAAGAAGCAGAGAAGAAGCTGCAGCCTAAGAAGATTGATGATGGGATTATCGATACTTCACAAGAATTGACAGCTGAAAACTTGGGAAAGATGGCTGACAAAGTGCTTGCTGCAAAAGAACTTGAGGTAGACTCTAAGTCTGAATCTGAGTCTAAAAGCAAGGTCAGTTCAAATAGTTCAACAAGTGAGACAAGTAAGAAAGTCAAAGGTGATATTGAATGCAAAAGTTGCATGAAAAACTGCAAGTTTTGTAGTACACTCACTTACCTTAGTAATACTAAGGTTGTAGAACTGACAACAAGAGTCAGAAAGGTTGAAGATCAGATTCTAGACCGTGATAAAATGCTCAAAGCTTCAAACGATCGAGCTAACAAGTTAACTGAGAGAATTGAAAATGATAAAATTGAAGTAGAAAGAATTAAGAAAGAAAATTAAAAATTGGTTCTTGAAAATCGTAAAATCTCAGAAAATTTTGACAAATTAAAACGAACGGTAAAGGATTCTGATGAAAGAAACGGTAAAAACCAATAAAGAAAATGAGCATTTAACTGTTGTTCTGAGATACAAGAAGAGAAAATCAACCATCAACTGGATGAGATTGCTAAGTTGAAGTTTCAGTTTGAAGAAGCTAAGATTGAGAATGAGCGTATCAATCTAAAATTAATCAGTTACAACTCCGCAAGCTTTGTTTTGCAACACATTGTTCCTAAACCCATTGGGAAAA
Organism: Helianthus tuberosus; assembly: GCA_030545235.1. NCBI lineage: Eukaryota > Viridiplantae > Streptophyta > Magnoliopsida > Asterales > Asteraceae > Helianthus > Helianthus tuberosus. The sequence goes on from CM060368.1 coordinate 174,082,693, forward strand.
ACAAAGCATGCGAAGATGTTTACTCGGATGGAACTGGGGTTGGGTTTCATCAGGTTCCTCCTCCAGTTTTAAACAATTATTCAAAGAAAAAGTCCGGGTTGGTTAATGATGAAAATGAAACAAATAAAATAAAACTTCCAGAGTCAATTGATGTTACATTTTCTTCATCTGATGATAGTATTCAAACTGATATTGTGAAAGATATGGCTGAAAGTGTTTTGAAGTCGGATAGTGATTCAGTTGAGGATGAAGAGTGTTTTCTGGATAAATACATTCCGAAACCAAAGTCCAAAAACAACTTAAATGAAGAACCTACTCTTGTCATGTACAAGATATCGGGATCGGATAAGTTGTGTTCGGATTCTGAGTTTCCTCTAGAGAATGTTAATATGGACAAGTTTAAAAATGTTTTCAAACTGGTTGAAATTGATTTGTCTGAAGTAGAAGGTTTGAATCAGACGAAGAGGCAAATGAATTTTGAAAAAGATAAAGCTTACTACAAAAAGCCTGTTGTTCCACCGCGTTTTTATAACAACAATTGAAACAGATGGTCGGGTGGTTATCAGGGTGGTAAGATTTATCAGAAAAAGAATTTTCAAAACAAGAAGTTTGCTGAGAAAAAGGTGTTTGTGAAGAGCTCGAGTTCTCATTCCGAGCAGGAGTCTGAGATTTTTTCAAAGTCGAACGAAGAGTTCTTTGAGGAGAGGGTCTCACAACCTCAGACTGAAGGCACAAGTCGAGTAGTTGATACTCGTACCTGCTTTAAATGCAACAAAGTTGGGCATATTGCACGAAAGTGTACTAACTTTAAGCCTAAGTCTGAAGTTGTTGAGAGTTTGAAAAAGAAGGTTGATTCAAAAGGAAAAGCTCCAATGGTTGTTGAGAAAATTTTGAAAAATGAGAAAACAAAAGTCAAAATTGAACCTGTTAAGAATGTGGTAACTAAAAATGACAAGTTTTACAAAAGGGTTGCATCGTCTCAGCAAACATGGAAGCCAAAAGTTGTTGATAAAAAATCAAGTGTTCCAAAACCAAAGGTTTCTGAGATTGAAAAACAATCGTCTTCTACCGCACCGGTAAAGATGGATGTTCCTTTGGATTATTATGAAAAGTTGGAGAAACAATCTTCTACTCAATCAGAGAAGAAGAATGTTCAAAAGAAAGATCAACCAACCGGTCAACCTAAGAAAAATGAGTTCTTTTTATACAAAAAGGTTGAGGTTGGATCAGAAGAAAGCTTGAAAATGAATGATAAGAACTTTCCACCACTTTTCACTGCAAAATCAATCATAAATGTCGAGTTACCCGAGTCAAAAGAGGCTTGGGTAGCATCAAAATCTCATTAAATGTTTTGTGATATGTGCAGGAGCTTCCAAGATCTGTTTCACGATGGATTATGGATAGTGGAGCTTCTCGGCACATGACGGGGAAGACAGCGTTGCTGTATGATGTTAGAAATTTTAATGGAGGTTATGTAGGGTTCGCTGGTAACCAAGGTGGTAGAATTGTTGGTGAAGGAACGTTATCCAATGGGATTGTAACGTTTGAAAGAGTTAACTACATTGCTGAGCTGGTGAATAATCTGCTGAGTATCTCGCAGATTTGTGACACGATGTATACAACGCACTTCACAGACAAAGAATGTTTGATCTTGAAACCAGGATTTGTTGTTCCCGAAGAGTGGATTATCATGAGGGCACCTAGAGTGAATGATCTGTACTTGTTGGACATGAGCGTAGCAACTATAACCACGGGTCAAGCACACTGTTTCGTGTCAAGAGCAACAGAAAAAGAGTCAAAGTTATGGCATCGAAAGATGGGCCATATTCACTTGAGAAAAATGAATCACCTGGTGCATAACGACTTAGTTACTGGTGTTCATGTGAAAGGTTTTCATCTGGAAGGGGTGTGTATCAGTTGCATCAAAGGCAAGCAAAAGAAGAAATCACATCCTCAAAAGAAAGTTAATTCAGTTTCCAGACCGTTAGAGAGACTACATATGGATCTGTTTGGTCCAGTAAACTTCAAAAGTATTACAGGGGATATCCACAGTCTTGTGGTAACTGATGATTATTCAAGATTTTCGTGGGTATCATTCTTGAAGTCTAAAGATGAGACGTTTGAAAGTTTGATGGCGTTGTTCAGAAAAATTGAAAACTTGTACCAAACCCGTATCAGAAGAATCAGGTGTGATAACGGTACCGAGTTCAAGAACAACAAGATGGAAGAATATTGTGATGAGAGAGGTATACTGCAAAAATTTAGTGCTCCTTACACTCCGTAGCAAAATGGAGTAGCCGAAAGAAAGAACAGGACTTTAATTGAAACGGCCAGGACGATGCTTGCTGATTCAAAGCTATAGTCAATTTTTGGGCAGAAGCAGTGTCAGCCGCTTGCTATACACTCAACCGGGTTCTCACTGTAAAGAAATTCAACAAGACATGTTTCGAGCTGATCAACAATTGGAAACCGAACCTGAAGTATTTAGAACCGTTTGGATCTCCCTGCACAGTTCTAGAGCCTTCTGGAAAGTTTGATGCAAAGAGTTTTGAAGGAATTTTTGTGGGTTATGCTAGTCCATTGAAACGAATCTTTGTTCCAAGCCTGAAACAGATCATCGAAGTATAACATGTTGAGTGTCAGGGGTATACTATGTCGCCTCGGAATCCCGGTGACTCATGGCGTTTTAATTACGATAAATTGTGGGATTCGTTTGACATTGAAGAAGAACAGGATTTCTTTGACGAGTTGGATATTTTGAGAGAGTATGAAGAAGAATTGCAGGAAAGATTCCCAGCAGAAACTTTTGTTCGTCAATAAAAAGCTTTGAACGATGATGAAGCATGTCCAAGTAATGCTGGTGAACATGATGATATTCAACAATCTCTTGACAATCAGACGGCAGTCAATAAAAATCAAGAATCTGATGATAGACTGGTATTTGATCATGGTGATTCAGATTCTGAGGGGGAGCAAATCCAGAGTTCAAGTCAAACAATTCCAGTCGATGATCAAGGTGCAAATCAGAATATCACAAATTTGGAAGGCGAAGTAGATGTTCCAGGCGAGGTGATGCCAAGAACACTTTCATACCATCCAGAGGAATTGATAATCGGAGAATTGCAGTCAGGCGTCCGCACTAGAAGACAACTTGATCAAGGGCTTACATGTTTTTATTCAAAAGTTGCTCCTTTACAAACTGAGTTCTCATTGACCTGTTTTATTTCGCAGATTGAGCCAAGGACTTATAAAGAGGCGCTTACTGAAGATTCTTGGGTCAATGCGATGCAGGAGGAACTGAGCCAATTCGAGAAGTTAGATGTGTGGAAGTTAGTAGATTTGCCTGATGGTCAAAGGAAGATAAACGCCAAGTGGGTGTTCAAGTGCAAGAGGGATGATAGAGGAGTTGTTGTACGTAACAAAGCTCGTCTCGTAGTCCAGGGTTTCAGTGAGCAGGAGGGTATAGATTTCATCGAAGTGTATGCTCCAGTGGCTCGACTAGAAGCAATCAGAATCTTCCTAGCATTTGCATCGTGGAAAAATTTCAAAGTATATCAGCTAGATGTGAAATCGGCGTTTCTCTATGGGAAGGTAAAAGAGGAGGTATATGTCGGTCAGCCACCGGGCTTCACCGATCCAATCCACAAAGACAAGGTCTATCTGCTGGATAAAGCGCTGTATGGTTTACACCAGGCCTCGAGAGCTTGGTACGAGACATTGTCTCAACATCTGCTAGCCAACAGCTTCATCAGTGGAAAAGTGGATGCCACTCTCTTCACCAAAGAGGTTGATACTCATCTTCTGATAGTTCAAATATACGTGAACGACATCATATTTGGGTCAACGAACGAAAATCTGTGCAAAGATTTTGAACGAGTTATGAAGCAGAAATTCGAAATGTCATCGATGGGTGAGATGAAATTCTTTTTGGGATTGCAGGTTGATCAACTACCCAAAGGAATTTTCATACATCAAACGAAGTACGTTCATGATATCTTGGAGAAATTCGGGATGTCAGGTTCTACTCCAGCTTCCACCCCATTAGCAACGAATCATGGGATAAACCCTGATCTCACCGGAGAGAAGGTAGATGAAATGATGTATCGTTCCATGATCGGATCGCTGATGTATTTGACAGCTTCAAGACCCGATATTATGTACCCAACCTGCCTCGCAGCAAGATTTCCATCTAATCCGAGAGCTTAGCATATGGTGATTGTGAAAAGGATATTACGCTACCTGAAAGGAACTCCATCATTGGGGTTGTGGTATCCAAAAGATGGCGAATTTATGCTCGAAGGATATTCTGATTCAGATTTCGGATGCTGCAAAGTTAACGCTAAATCAACAACAGCGGGGTGCCAATTCTTTGGACCACGATTGGTCACCTGGCAATGCAAAAAGCAGACCTCTGTGGCTTTATCCACATGTGAAGCGGAGTATGTATCTGCAAGCAGTTGCTGCTCACAGATCTTGTGGATCCAGCAATAGATGCGCGACTACGGTTTGCAATTTCTAAACACCCCTATCTTTGTTGATAATGAGGCAGCTATTAACATTACTAAAAATCCAGTTCATCACGCTAAAACTAAACATATTGAAATTCGACATCACTTCATTCGCGATTGTTTCGAGAAGAAGTTGATACGAATTGAGAAAATCCACACTGACGAGCAAAAAGCTGATTTACATACCAAAGCATTTGATAAAACTCGTTTTCAATACTTGCTAAAATTGAACGGTATGAAGCTTTTATCGGTGTTGGAAGAGATTCTTGGCGTTGATGAAGGAGACATTGTAGATGATGTTGAGAAGCAATCTGCAATGGTTTGTCGATTTTTTACTTGTTTTGGTATTTAGGGGGAGGTATAGGGTAATATTTTCAGAAAATACAAAAACAATAAAAAATTTCAAAAATACAAAAACATGAGATATTTTCAAAATCCAAAAACAATAGAAAACCATAAAAGAGCTTGTGTAAAAAGGGAAAATGATAGTACATTGGCTTGACAGTTACGGTATGCTAAAGAAATGGAAAGTTTAAATGCGTTAAACAGTCTTGCTGATGATGTGCTGATAGGTTTTTACACATTTAGTAGGTTTGTTCGGGATATAAACCTAAATCTTTACTTACTTATTTCGTGGGGAACACTACTTGGATATATAGGTAACCCCTGAAATCTTGTTTGAAAGATCCCTCTTTCTGAGATACTAGGTCTTTATACTCAGTGATATCTGGGGTATTATCCCGGGACTTCTGATTTTGCGGAAGCAATGGCCTAGTCCCCGGAGAATACTTTAACGCTTGCTTGAAATATAGCGCCGCCCTCAGCATATATGATGAGACAATAAAATTGCGATTCAATGCTGTTGTAAAAAAGATCCTCTAAAGGGGGCACATCTTTAGTCGAACTGTCATCTCTCTGCTGAACGGAAGTTCTGACCTGAGCTCTCACGGTTTCGATCATAATTTATTCCCTTACAGATATCATCTGTGGTAAGACTGAATATTGGGATCTGGATACGGGAGTATATTCAAGAGGTGGGACACATGTATAAGTTTAAGTCTCTAAAACACTAAATCCGTATCCTTGACAAATTGAAATATGTGTGGGAATTTAAGTGGATCAGTATATCGACAATCTAAGAGAATTGTTTAATTCTGAATATGTAATCAAAGCTTAACGGTACTTGTGACTTGTCGAATAGCTGATATGATTCCCTAACACGCTCGCCAAAAATATGTTTGTAAATAGTTTATTTTTACTGCATTTTATTTCTGTATTTCATTTTCTAGTTTAGAAACTTTATTAAAAATCCAAAAAGATTTTACATTTCGGCGTTATTTTTGACAAACCAAAGTGGAGAGTTGATCTTCAGATTCACAATTTGGAGCAGATGCAGGAAGTTTCTGGACTGGATGATGAGTTGGGAGCTTAATTTGTTACTTGTGAAATTGAAAAGTCAAAAACAAGTTTATTAAGTTGAAACTTGTAAATTTCAGAAAATGTTTAAACAAGTTTGTTTTCAAATGTCAGTGAGATTTATGTGACAACCGGTAATTTACGCCCTTAATTACGTGATTAACAGGCGATTAACGCAATAATAAATAGTGTTTGCAGCACAAATTAACTTAATTAGGCCTTTGGAGTGCCTAGGAACGCTTATCCAACTCTACAGTACGCGTATGAAGATTCGCGTGGAATCTGCGGAACATCAAATGACAACGGACTGATACCGTACAAAATACTGACGACGCCGACAAATATGGAGGTTACACGAATATTTTTATGCTATCGACACTTATGGAGTATGGGTCGCGATATCGGGTCTCGTAGGGATTACGAGCCACTTACACAGGAGATGGGCTTGTGGGCCCTGGGCCCAAGCCTAAAACCCACAAGCCTAAACCTGCATAATATATTAGATCGCTAGAAGATCTCAACAAGATTTGCATAATCTAAGCAAGATTTACAAAATCCCACAAAATCTATGCAACAGATTCACAAGATTAAAAAAAAAAAAATCTCTACAAGATCACCTAAGATCTCTATTAACTCTATAAATAAGGGGTTTTCACCCACACCCTTTCCATACTCACAATTGTATACACACACAAAGAAACTCACAGACTTTATGTCTGCCTTTTCTCTCTTTCTCAATTACACCCACACATATATGAGCCCTGATGTGTGTAAAATGCAACATATAAATTACGTCAAATGAGGCATAAAACTAACCCTTTTTTAGTACTAATATTGGAAAAAGAGTGTTTTTGTCTTCCTTTTGTATTTTCAGGATTAAATGAGCTCAAAAACGCAAAAGAAGCAAAAAGACAGCTAAATCCAACATAAATACAAGAAAAGGAACATTAGTGGATTGCCCGAACCCTCAACGGCACCTTCCAAAGCAAAATAGAGAAAACAGAAGGCTGAACACGCCCCGTGCTCAGCCAGCACGGGGCCGTGCCCAAGAAGCAGCAGAAAAGACAAACCTATAGAAGCTTCTATTGCCCACCACGGGCCGTGCTCAGCGGACACGGGGGCGTGCCGAAAGTACTGCAGGCGCATTAATTGTAATTGCGAATTACAATTAATGAAGAGAGAGAGTGTCAGACGGGCACGGGGCCGTGCCCAGCGAACACGGGGCCGTGCCCAGGCCTCTGTTCAGCCTATAAATAGGAGTGCTTGGTTTCATTGCAACTCATCCCTTGGCACACCACCTCTCTCACACTTCATCCACCACCCACCACCATCACAACACCATCATCCACCACCATCATCCATTGTCCATCATAGAGTGTGTGAGTCGTCTCGGGATCCAAGATTGATCGTAAGAGTTCTTGACAATCAAGGCCATGTTTGCCTAAGTCTCTTACATCACTTGGTGAAGACAAAGTGTCTAGTATAATACTTTTTATTTCTAATCTTTTGCACTTTTTATTTGGTTTTGTATTAATGACTTTAATAACTAGTTACTTATGTTGAAGGTGATCTTTCCTTATCGTTTGTCCGTGGTGTCTTGGCATTATTTTACTGTCTATATAAAATAAAGGATTTTCACCGTTCATATCTCCACGGTCTATATGGAGGTATGTTGGCTACCTGGTAGGGGGTTAAGGGAACGGTTTGGTAAAGGTCTTGCCATTGTTCAGCGTTTAGAGGTCCTGCAATGGACCTGGGTCAAATTTAGTAGGACCTCCTTCAATACTTCACGGTATTGGATGGCGGGGGTCCAAACTCTTTGATCCCCTCATAAGTTAACTACTATTAATACTATAACCCGGCTATTTAGGACTGTATCCCTGCTGACTCAGACTACTTAGTCGAGGGTAACGTCACCGCCAAAAGCGGGGCCTACCACAATACTGCATTAATAACTTAATTCATTATCTTCCAATAATCCACCCCTTTAGGATTGTATCCCTGCTGACTCAAACTACTGGGGTGAGGGTAACGTCACCTTCAAAAGAGGGGCCTACTACAATAACTAAGATAATCTCTTAATTATGTGCAAAAGTGCGGAAATAATCAAAGGTTATACTAGATACGAGTCGGAACCAAGTGATTCATCTTGTCTATCTGTTTTTATTTTATTATTTTCAGCATTTTAGTTAGTTTTTATTTTTCTTAGTTTAAAACATTTTCCTAAACTTTTATTTTGGTTAGACGTTGAGGATAAACCGGGATTAAAAGCTCTTGTGTCCTTGGACGACCTCGGTATCTTACCAACGCTATACTACACTCAACGATGGGTGCACTTGCCCATATGTGTGTTTAGTGTTAGTGAAATATCGTGTTTTATAAATTTAAAACTTGGCTAAAATAAGTGTTAAAAAGGGCTTAAAATATACACCTAAAATATACGACACTTGCACATCAAGTTTTTGGCGCCGCTGCCGGGGACACAAGGATTTTAAGAAAGTTAGGAATCAACGGCCTAATCATCTTTTATTTTTCTTTTCTTTTTTTCTTTTTTTTTTTAGGATTTTCTTAGTTTTTCAGCTTCTGCAGAGCTCAGCACGGGCCGTGCCCGGTCAGACACGGGCCGTGCCCAGCATCATCACTGGCAGTTTTTATTTTCTGAAGTTTCAGAGAGCTGAACACGGGGCCGTGTCGGTGCAACACGGGGTCGTGTCCAACTCCCAGTAACTGGGAATCCAGAAAACAATTACTGTATCTCTCAACACGGGCCGTGTTCACTGAGCACGGGGCCGTGGTGAACATTCTGACCAGCATTCTTTTCTGTTTTTATTGCAGGACTCGGAACCCAGGCACCACATTTGAACCTCCTACGTAGTGCATGAGCTCCAGTTCTAGTAGAGACATAAAAGAACCCCTAGAAGAACCCGAGCGCTTTCTCAGAAAAAGACTAAAAGCTAAAAATCAAGAGAAAGCTTCGGGGGACCCACTTCCAATGGCGGACCAACGTACCCTCATGGATTACCTACGGCCTACCGTAGGCAATCTTGGCGCTGCTATCAATGCACCGAATGTCGAGGCCAACAACTTCGAACTTCGACCGCATTTGATACAAATGCTCCAAAACTCCGCAACCTTCCACGGGCTTGCGGACGAGGATCCCCATCTACATATTACTAACTTTTTAGAAATATGTGATACCTTTCGGATCAATGGAGCATCAAATGACGCCATCCGCCTTCGAATGTTTCCTTTCTCACTAAAAGACCGAGCCAAAGCTTGGCTTAACACCCTCCCAGTTGGATCGGTAAACACCTGGGATGAACTCGCCCAAAAGTTTTTGTATAAGTATTTCCCTCCTGCTAAAACGGCTAAATTAATGACTGAAATTAATACATACTCACAAGAGGATGGGGAATCCTTATATGAAACTTGGGAAAGGTTCAAGGAGCTTCTAAGAAAGTGTCCTCACCATGGTCTAGCAGTATGGTAACAAGTATCCACTTTCTACAATGGATTGTTGCCACACACAAGACAAACACTTGATTCAAGCTCCGGGGGACTCTTAGGTAATCGTCGCCCAAATGAAATATATAACCAAATCGAGGAAATTGCTCAAACCAATTTTCAATGGCACACTCCCCGAGGTAATAAATCTATTGCCCCGGGCGCCCATAAGGTTGATGAAAGCACCTCTTTACAAGCCCAAATCGAGGCCCTCTCTTCAAAAATCAAAAGGCTAGAAATGACAAAAACGGCCTCGGTTATGGCTTGTGAAGGGTGTGGTGGGTCACATGAAAATTGGAGTTGTATGAAAGAATTAGATGAACAAACTGAAACGGTAAACTACATGGATAATAGACCTAGGCCGTCGGGTCCTCCAACGGGTACCTACAACCAAGGATGGCGTAACCACCCAAATCTTGGTTGGAGAGATCCCGGCAATAGTAGTAACCAACAAAATCAACGAACTAATTTTCAACAACCGCAAAATTTTCCTCAACAACAAGGTGGAAGAGAAAGGCTTGAAGATACTGTATCTCGCCTCATCTCTGACACTGAAAAGAAAAACTCGGATCGATTTCAACAATTGGAATCGAATTTCAGAAATCAACAAGCTAGTATTCAAAACGTTGAAAAACAATTAAATCAACTAGCTCAAAATTTCTCCGAGAGACCACAAGGCGCATTACCCAGTAATACCGAACCAAACCCAAAGGCACAAGTCCATCTCATCACATTACAAAATCGAACCGTGGGTCCCGAGGATGCTCCATTGCCGCCAAATGGAAGAAGTCATTCTGGCCAACCTGTAACTCCTCCTGCGCCAGAAAAGGCTTCTACACCGAATCAAGGGCCCACCAAGAATCCTCCAATCCCGTACCCCGGTAGGTTAATTCGTCAAAAGACCGATGAGCAATTCGCAAAGTTCGAAAGTTTACTAAAAAAATTGCATGTTAATATTCCTTTTATTGAGGTCCTAACCCAAATGCCTAAATATGCAAAATTCATGAGGGATTTCCTCACTCACAAAAAGAAAATTGAATCGTTGCAATTAGTTAACCTAGGCGAAGAATGCTCAGCTCTAGTACTCAACAAACTTCCACAAAAGAAAATCGACCCCGGGAGCTTCACAATCCCTTGTTCGATTGGGAAGTCCCCCGTCCGAAATGCTTTAGCCGATCTTGGGGCTAGCATCAACCTCATGCCCACCTCAATGTTCAAGCGACTCGGCCTAGGAGCAACAAGCCCTACAAAGATGAGCATACAACTCGCCGACAGGTCCGTCAAGTTCCCACATGGGGTCGTCGAAAATTTGCTAGTCAAGGTCGACAAATTCGTTTTTCCAACCGACTTTGTTATCCTAGACATGGAGGAAGACACCGAGGTCCCCGTCATCCTCGGGAGACCATTCTTAGCCACCGCTCAAGCAGTGGTGGATATGAATGACGGAACTCTAACATTGAAGTTTGGGGATGAGGAAGTGAAATTTGAATGTGGAAAGAGAGTAGAGGAAGAAGATCCGGTCAACTACATGAAGGTCATAGACTCAAGCTTGGATGACGCTCTCCGACGGTGTAACATGGGATGCAACACATCCCACTTGGGTAACATATGACCAGGCATTGGGTCTAGCCAAGGACCCTTATAAACGTGGCGCACCATGGAGGCATTCCACGGAACTATCCTTAGTTTAATTTAAATTAGTTAGTTTAATTTAGATTAGTTTTTATGTTTTCTAGTTAGTTTAATTTTCAGGAATAAAACACACTCATGGTGGTAAAGGATGAAAAGGGGAACGAGAAAAATGATCCCATGCACAAGAACGAGGCAACCCGACAATTTTCTCCCTTTCAGAAGGTTCAACACGGGCCGTGCCCAACCAACACGGCCCCGTGTCGGACCACCTGCAGAAAACGCCCAGTACAGGTAACTGGACACGGGCCGTGTTCACCCAACACGCCCCCGTGTCCAGACTTCTGTTCCTCTTATTTCAATTTTGTTACTGGCACTTGAACACGGGGCCGTGCCCGGATAACACGGGGCCGTGTTCAGTGCCCAGTAACACAAATTTTCTCTTTTTAAACACTATTTTACACATCTAATCAACCTAAAAATTTATTTTTGGGACACATTGAGGACAATGTGTAATTTAAGTGTGGGGGGGATGCTAAAACCTTGAATTTTGCAAGTCCTAAATACAAGCCTTACACAAAACTCTATTGGAACCGCTAATCACCCCAAATTTTTTCAAAAAAAAAAAAAAAAAAAACAAAAAAAACAAAAAAAATTTTTTACTTGTCTAGGTTTAACTCGGGAAATTCAAGCTCTCAAAAAGGTTATATTTTTACAAATTTACAACCGATAGCGTAGTGATAAAAAGAACCAACATAAGAAAATTATGAAAATGCATGACAAACTTATTTAAAATTTGATTATATATACTTGATCACATAAAAACCCATTCCCACAAAAGTGAGTTTTGAGCCTTTATTGAGCACACAATTTCATATCATTTGACTAAATGCTCATTTTTCGTTTCTTGTGTGAATAGCCGTTTGGTTCTTACGACTCTAGAACTTGCCATGACAATACATTCCCGGTCCTTATCAACTTAAACCCGAGTAAGTAAATGATAGAGGCATTAGGACTAACCCTTTTTCATTTCTACACCATTATTTTTCTTTTTTTTTACCACCTACCCAAAAAATCCCCCTAGTTAACCTCTTTGAGCCTAAACCTTTTCGTTTCATCACCCAAAACAAAAACCCTTTCACCCACCAAAACCTTTTTCAATTTTAACCCTTTATTTTAGTAACAAGTTCGGTTCTTCGTAAAAAAAAAAAAAAAAAAATGAAGGAAAAAGAAAATAAACAAACAAAGTAATCAAAAATAACTTTGTTTGAATAAAAGCTTCATCAAAAAAAAAAAAAAAAAATACGAAAACCGACACTTGTTACGCTTTTTAGCCCTTTTTCTACTAACCACTAACCCAACCACCTACCTTTAACCCTAGCCAACCCTTAACCCACAAAGTCCTCTTGATATCTACAAAGGTATAAAAGTTAAAAAGGAGGAGGATTGATTTCTTGGCAAGCCTATGGTAGGAATAAGTTCCATGCCGCTCTCGAGTGATTCACTAAAAATACACTTTCGGCCGAGTGTGAGTGATTTCCCCGTGAGGTATGTGAACTTGTATATAAATAAAATTTTAAAAAAGGCATGTTATGCCCAAACAAGTAATTCCTTTTATGAACAGTTCTAAATAAATCATTACGAATAGGAGTGTAAATAAATAAAAATAAAACCCAAAAAGATCTTGGAAATCCCGACACTCTATGACAAGCCCAAAAACCTTCTCTTCTACCTATTCCATTTGGGAGTGTAAGCCAAATATTAAAGAGTTTTGCTTGAGGACAAGCAAAAGTTCAAGTGTGGGGGTATTTGATGTGTGTAAAATGCAACATATAAATTACGTCAAATGAGGCATAAAACTAACCCTTTTTTAGTACTAATATTGGAAAAAGAGTGTTTTTGTCTTCCTTTTGTATTTTCAGGATTAAATGAGCTCAAAAACGCAAAAGAAGCAAAAAGACAGCTAAATCCAACATAAATACAAGAAAAGGAACATTAGTGGATTGCCCGAACCCTCAACGGCACCTTCCAAAGCAAAATAGAGAAAACAGAAGGCTGAACACGCCCCGTGCTCAGCCAGCACGGGGCCGTGCCCAAGAAGCAGCAGAAAAGACAAACCTATAGAAGCTTCTATTGCCCACCACGGGCCGTGCTCAGCGGACACGGGGGCGTGCCGAAAGTACTGCAGGCGCATTAATTGTAATTGCGAATTACAATTAATGAAGAGAGAGAGTGTCAGACGGGCACGGGGCCGTGCCCAGCGAACACGGGGCCGTGCCCAGGCCTCTGTTCAGCCTATAAATAGGAGTGCTTGGTTTCATTGCAACTCATCCCTTGGCACACCACCTCTCTCACACTTCATCCACCACCCACCACCATCACAACACCATCATCCACCACCATCATCCATTGTCCATCATAGAGTGTGTGAGTCGTCTCGGGATCCAAGATTGATCGTAAGAGTTCTTGACAATCAAGGCCATGTTTGCCTAAGTCTCTTACATCACTTGGTGAAGACAAAGTGTCTAGTATAATACTTTTTATTTCTAATCTTTTGCACTTTTTATTTGGTTTTGTATTAATGACTTTAATAACTAGTTACTTATGTTGAAGGTGATCTTTCCTTATCGTTTGTCCGTGGTGTCTTGGCATTATTTTACTGTCTATATAAAATAAAGGATTTTCACCATTCATATCTCCACGGTCTATATGGAGGTATGTTGGCTACCTGGTAGGGGGTTAAGGGAACGGTTTGGTAAAGGTCTTGCCATTGTTCAGCGTTTAGAGGTCCTGCAATGGACCTGGGTCAAATTTAGTAGGACCTCCTTCAATACTTCACGGTATTGGATGGCGGGGGTCCAAACTCTTTGATCCCCTCATAAGTTAACTACTATTAATACTATAACCCGGCTATTTAGGACTGTATCCCTGCTGACTCAGACTACTTAGTCGAGGGTAACGTCACCGCCAAAAGCGGGGCCTACCACAATACTGCATTAATAACTTAATTCATTATCTTCCAATAATCCACCCCTTTAGGATTGTATCCCTGCTGACTCAAACTACTGGGGTGAGGGTAACGTCACCTTCAAAAGAGGGGCCTACTACAATAACTAAGATAATCTCTTAATTATGTGCAAAAGTGCGGAAATAATCAAAGGTTATACTAGATACGAGTCGGAACCAAGTGATTCATCTTGTCTATCTGTTTTTATTTTATTATTTTCAGCATTTTAGTTAGTTTTTATTTTTCTTAGTTTAAAACATTTTCCTAAACTTTTATTTTGGTTAGACGTTGAGGATAAACCGGTATTAAAAGCTCTTGTGTCCTTGGATGACCTCGGTATCTTACCAACGCTATACTACACTCAACGATGGGTGCACTTGCCCATATGTGTGTTTAGTGTTAGTGAAATATCGTGTTTTATAAATTTAAAACTTGGCTAAAATAAGTGTTAAAAAGGGCTTAAAATATACACCTAAAATATACGACACTTTCACGCACATCAAGCCCCCATTTCTTCAACTTTCAAGATAACACCACTAGATCTAAACACCACCTCCTCTCTCTCGATACCTAATGCAGACACACACCCACATGTCTCCTTTCTCTCTCCTGGCATATTCACCAGCGACCGGAGTCGGAGTTCCGACCGAGCTCTGGTGCCACCCCCTCCCCCGATAACACTCACAAACCCGTGACACCCCCCCTCTTGATCCAGAAACGGACCACCACCACTGTTGGGTGGTGGTGAGCAGCGGCGGTGGGGCCAGACGACGAAGAAAGACAGAGCAGAGAGAGAGAGAGATCGAGATGAGAGAGAGAGCGCCGGAGATGGAGCAGCACCGCCGTGAGCGGCGGTGGCAGTGGAGTGCGGCGACGACACACAGGGGCCGAGAAGAAGAAAGAGACCAAGAGAGAAAGAACCAGCAGTCGGAGACACGGACCACCGGTCCGTTTGTTTATCCGGCGGTCCTTGCCGTTATCCGACGGGTCTACCGGTAAGTCGTCTCACCTGATTCGTTTCCTTTCATTCTGATGAAGATGATGATGAACAGTGGTTTTGGTCATGCTGGCTCGTTTATGTCAGGGATCGGTTCAGATTAAATGATGGCTCGGGTCACGTCTCGTGGTTCAAGTTCAGACAATAGTGGTTAATCGGTCAACCCGGTTGACTCGGTCAACTCACCGAGTCAACTCAGTCAACTCGGGTCAACGGGTCAGATCTGTTGTGGTTCGGGTTCAGGTCAGCGGGTTCGAGTAATGCAGTCAAAGAGATTAGACGGTTCGGTTCGGTCGACTCGGTCGAACCGAGTTCAACTCGGTTGACCCGGTCAACACAGTCAGCGGCTCGACGATTCGACGCGAAGACTTGGTAAAAATTAACGTCACGTTTATTTTGTTATTTTTATAATATTATTACTCACGTGACAAACGAGCTCGAACCAATTCGATTAGTGATTTATTTATGTTTTGACATTTTGTCGAAAACTATATATTGTCGTTACATTATGTTGAATTGTTGATTGATTGAACTTTGAAAATCGACACTTTAGTTGTCAGGATCATCCAAAAACAGAGGAAATTCTGCCTGTTTTTCGAGAAAATCCGTAAAAACAAAACATGTTTTATTGAAAATCAACTTTTATGAGAACCGATATAAATGTGTATATTACTTCAACGACATTTTATAACGTACAAGAGCGACGATAACACATTCTTTTACAAAAATAAATATAGTTTGTATATTTATTAAACAATACGAATTCTTTTATGAAAATAAATATAGTCTTATATTTATTTTAAACTTCAAGCGACTCGTACTCGTTTACAAAAATAGAGTATATATTTATTTCAACATCGAACGACTCGATGATACTCCTATAAAATAAATATAACTTTTTATATTTATTTCGAATGCCTAAACGGCATATACACATATTTTGATAACTTTCATACAAGACACGATATATAATACAAGTTTATTATATATTACTTTCATACGAATATTCCTTTATATCAACATACGACTTCTTAAACGAGCTAACAAGTATAACTTCTTCGCCTCTTTAAGTTGACAATTTACCGTCATATCGTTCGGTCAACGATTCGGTAGAGCACGATTACACGTAGTTAGTTACTGCGTTATTTAGAAACTTATTAGATATTCCGTCTTAGGAATATTGTAGAATGCACGCTAGCAAGTCAAGTCTTGGAAACGACACCACGAAGTCGTAATTAGCTAGCTTTGCACAGGAATATTCAGGTGAGTTCATAACCCCACCTTTTTACGGATTTACATTTTTCTAAATGTTTTTGGGGTGGAAAGACATGCACTTCTGCAAAGCATACAAGATTTTCAATAAACATGAATTATATGTTTCTAAACCATGTTACAAAGAAGACAAATGGTTTACGAAAAGCTTATATTAGATACCGGTTTTACAAAACAAGTGAGTTCATGCTCCCCCTTTTCTTTTAACTGTTTTCAGTTTTATAAATTCGGGGGTGAAATACATGTTACAATTTTTACAATGTTCATAAATGGTATGATAACAAGAAACACACTTGGTGAGGACGAGAACCAAGTATGATGTGATATGAGAAATGATACGAGAGATCGTGTCACGAATAGGGTACATAAGCACCATTAATCAACAATATACCTAGACCGCAGAACAAAAGGTTAGATCTAACGGGTGCCGGGCAGCCACACTCTCGGTGAGGGCGAGAATCGAGTAGTGCTTTTGTGTCTCAGAATATGCCAACTAGAAAAATGCCTAAGGTTTGGTGACTTCCTATGTCGTGTCACATGTTAATGGCCTTGCAACCCATTAACAATCCTGATACTTACAGGAATACTTTATTTACATAAAATTCATACCATACTAAAACTTGAATTATACTTGAGTACGTGGGGTACTCAAGAAAACGGGAATTTATACTTGAAGTACGTGGGGTACTCAAGAAAATTTGATTTATACTTGAAGTACGTGGGGTACTCAAGAAAACTAGAATTATACATAAGTACTTGGTGTACACATGAATACTTGAATTATATATGAAAACTTGATTTTTACATGACACAAACTATGTTTTCATACAGAGTTTCAAGTAACTCGACAAGAAAGTGATTTTAAATTCATTTTCTCAACAACATTTCAAAAACCGGTTATTAAAAAAAAGAGATTTATTTTAAATCTTTTACAAACAAACTATGAACTCGCTCAACTTTATGTTGATTTTTCGCATGTTTCTTTCTCAGGTTGTATTTCTAAGACAAGGCACGGTTGGAATAGGAGAACCATGAAGAGTCGAGTACTTAGTGGCGTTCATTTTCTAAAATACTTTGCTTATTTGCTTCCGCTGTGCAATGAAGATACCAGTCCAGTCACGCCAATGCTCTGATATTTCGGGGTGTGACAGATTGGTATCAGAGCTATAGGTTACAGCGAATAGGGTTCTCTGTAAAGAATACCTAGGCTCTAACCTCATATTTCTCTGGGGACTTAGATTATTCAAACGTTGAATACATACAGAACGCTTAGTACTCGAATATGGTCTCCAACCGTTGCCGAAAATCAAACTGTCGAAATTTTGATTTCAAACATACGCTATAGTGGTGTTTTATACACGGTACACAAAACAGTCGCATACAGTACACAAAACCCTGAGAGCTTAGGAAACATGCATTTAAGACCTTCGGAAACTTATGTTAAAGTTCATTAAAGGTCATCACGTAGGAACTGCAAATATTAATTCGGGCACACACAATTATACATATTGTCTATGATGTTTTAACTTCCTGAGCAGGCAGCCTACGCATAACGAAACGCTAGTGCACGAGAATACATAGAACTCAAATTTTACGTCAACAGATGTCGGAGTGCATCACATTCTACGCAAAACGAAATGCTAGCGCACAAGCATACGTGAGACTTAAGCTATACATCAACGGAGGTTGAAGTACGTCACATGCGACTATCGATCAGGAAGCGACAGTTGGCACGCGGTCCTGCAAACGACACGAGTCATGCTAAGGAAAAGACGCAAGTCACCGTATTCCCCCTATTTCAGCTAACGACGAGTACGCTATATTCGACATTCTATGGTAATGTCACCTAACAACCAGTTATCACATGCAACCCCAGGTAAAGTCCTCAAATTTCTTTTATTGAAATTTTGACTTTCACATATACTGAGTAGATTTTCATATCCCTACTCCTCTTGATGGTCATTGTGTCACGACCATTTCTTTCGGTATAGCGAATATTCATTTGCTTCATTTCTTGAAAATTCATATGTTACGCATGCATCGTTTGTTACACATGTGGTTTCGTTTCAAGTAAAGCGTTTCATTGAAGTTCAAATATTGTTTCGCTAAATCTAATTGTGAATTGTGATTCAAATGACCTTCATTATTGTAATTGTTGGCTTCTTTGTAATCAAGTCAACACATTCTCTTGAAACTTCATTTCTTTTCAAGTTACATACATGGTCTTTCGTTGTGACCATGCCGAGAGTTTTCTTGTCGATACATGTAATTATTGTCGGCTTACGCCGAAGTCAAATTCAATTGTTTGAACTTGTTCATTACACATATTCAATTCAAGACACCATATGATGTATTGAAGACATCATATTCGAATTCGTTTTAACAAGCGTTTCATTGTTCCGAGTAGTAGTAGATTTGTTTGGTCTACGACTCCATTAAGTCGTTTGTTAACTACGACACCTTGTGGTGTCAGTACAAACTTGTAGCTTGGGCTAATCATGATTGAGCGTTTTCTGCAAAACACAGGTGATACTTGTTCGATCACCGCTATATTTGAATTGTTTCATTCACTACGACACCTTGTGGCGTCAGTAGAACTTGCAGCTTGCGCTGATCACGATCGAGCGTTTCATGCAAACTATTACATTTGAGCTTGTTGAATCTAAGTTCATTTATTGGATGCGATCATTTCTAGAATTCATATGCATCTTGTGATACGTCCTTGAATTCACATCATTCGAATAAGTCTTGATTCGATTTCATGATTGTTTACTTTAGTACTATTCGTATTTTCTACGCATAACGAAACTCTAAGGAGTTAATGTAGTCTAAATTTCGAGGACGAAATTTTATTAACAGGGGGAGAATGTGACAACCGGTAATTTACGCCCTTAATTACGTGATTAACAGGCGATTAACGCAATAATAAATAGTGTTTGCAGCACAAATTAACTTAATTAGGCCTTTGGAGTGCCTAGGAACCCTTATCCAACTCTACAGTACGCGTATGAAGATTCGCGTGGAATCTGCGGAACATCAAATGACAACGGACTGATACCGTACAAAATACTGACGACGCCGACAAATATGGAGGTTACACGAATATTTTTATGCTATCGACACTTATGGAGTATGGGTCGCGATATCGGGTCTCGTAGGGATTACGAGCCACTTACACAGGAGATGGGCTTGTGGGCCCTGGGCCCAAGCCTAAAACCCACAAGCCTAAACCTGCATAATATATTAGATCGCTAGAAGATCTCAACAAGATTTGCATAATCTAAGCAAGATTTACAAAATCCCACAAAATCTATGCAATAGATTCACAAGATTTTAAAAAAAAAATCTCTACAGGATCACCTAAGATCTCTATTAACTCTATAAATAAGGGGTTTTCACCCACACCCTTTCCATACTCACAATTGTATACACACACAAAGAAACTCACAGACTTTATGTCTGCCTTTTCCCTCTTTCTCAATTACACCCACACATATATGAGCCCCCATTTCTTCAACTTTCAAGATAACACCACTAGATCTAAACACCACCTCCTCTCTCTCGATACCTAATGCAGACACACACCCACATGTCTCCTTTCTCTCTCCCGGCATATTCACCGGCGACCGGAGTCGGAGTTCCGACCGAGCTCCGGCGCCACCCTCCTCCCCCGATAACACTCGCAAACCCGCGACACCCCCCCTCTTGATCCAGAAACGGACCACCACCACTGTTGGGTGGTGGTGAGCGGCGGCGGTGCGGCCAGACGACGAAGAAAGACAGAGCAGAGAGAGTGAGAGATGAGAGAGAGAGAGCGCCGGAGATGGAGCAGCACCGCCGTGAGCGGCGGTGCTAGTGGAGTGCGGCGACGACACACAGGGGCCGAGAAGAAGAAAGAGACCGAGAGAGAAAGAACCAGCAGTCGGAGACACGGACCACCGGTCCGTTTCTTTATCCGGCGGTCCTTGCCGTTATCCGACGGGTCTACCGGTAAGTCGTCTCACCTGATTCGTTTCCTTTCATTCTGATGAAGATGATGATGCTTGATGATGATGAACAGTGGTTTTGGTCATGCTGGCTCGTTTATGTCAGGGATCGGCTCAGATTAAATGATGGCTCGGGTCACGTCTCGTGGTTCAAGTTCAGACAACAGTGGTTAATCGGTCAACACGGTTGACTCGGTCAACTCACCGAGTCAACTCAGTCAACTCGGGTCAACGGGTCAGATCTGTTGTGGTTCGGGTTCAGGTCAGCGGGTTCGAGTAATGCAGTCAAAGAGATTAGACGGTTCGGTTCGGTCGACTCGGTCGAACCGAGTTAAACTCGGTTGACCCGGTCAACACAGTCAGCGGCTCGACGATTCGACGCGAAGACTTGGTTAAAATTAACGTCACGTTTATTTTGTTATTTTTATAATATTATTACTCACGTGACAAACGAGCTCGAACCAATTCGATTAGTGATTTATTTATGTTTTGACATTTTGTCGAAAACTATATATTGTCGTTACATTGTGTTGAATTGTTGATTGATTGAACTTTGAAAATCGACACTTTAGTTGTCAGGATCATCCAAAAACAGAGGAAACTCTGCCCGTTTTTCGAGAAAATCCGTAAAAACAAAACATGTTTTATTGAAAAGCAACTTTTATGAGAACCGATATAAATGTGTATATTACTTCAACGACATTTTATAACGTACAAGAGCGACGATAACACATTCTTTTACAAAAATAAATATAGTTTGTATATTTATTAAACAATACGAATTCTTTTATGAAAATAAATATAGTCTTATATTTATTTTAAACTTCAAGCGACTCGTACTCGTTTACAAAAATAGAGTATATATTTATTTCAACATCGAACGACTCGATGATACTCCTATAAAATAAATATAACTTTTTATATTTATTTCGAACGCCTAAACGGCATATACACATATTTTGATAACTTTCATACAAGACACGATATATAATACAAGTTTATTATATATTACTTTCATACGAATATTCCTTTATATCAACATACGACTTCTTAAAACGAGCTAACAAGTATAACTTCTTCGCTTCTTTAAGTTGACAATTTACCGTCATATCGTTCGGTCAACGATTCGGTAGAGCTCGATTACACGAAGTTAGTTACTGCGTTATTTAGAAACTTATTAGATATTCCTTGTTAGGAATATTGTAGAATGCACGCTAGCAAGTCAAGTCTTGGAAACGACACCACGAAGTCGTAATTAGCTAGCTTTGCACAGGAATATTCAGGTGAGTTCATAACCCCACCTTTTTCTAAATGTTTTTGGGGTGGAAAGACATGCACTTCTGCAAAGCATACAAGATTTTCAATAAATATGAATTATATATTTCTAAACCATGTTACAAAGAAGACAAATGGTTTGCGAAAAGCTTATATTAGATACCGGTTTTACAAAACAAGTGAGTTCATGCTCCCCCCTTTTCTTTTAACTGTTTTCAGTTCTATAACTTCGGGGGTGAAATACATGTTACAATTTTTACAATTTTTATAATGTTCATAAATGGTATGATAACAAGAAACACACTTGGTGAGGACGAGAACCAAGTATGATGTGATATGAGAAATGATACGAGAGATCGTGTCACGAATAGGGTACATAAGCACCATTAATCAACAATATACCTACACCGCAGAACAAAAGGTTAGATCTAACGGGTGCCGGGCAGCCACACTCTCGGTGAGGGCGAGAATCGAGTAGTGCTTTTGTGTCTCAGAATATGCCAACTAGAAAAATGCCTAAGGTTTGGTGACTTCCTATGTCGTGTCACATGTTAATGGCCTTGCAACCCATTAACAATCCTGATACTTACATGAATACTTTATTTACATAAAATTCATACCATACTAAAACTTGAATTATACTTGAGTACGTGGGGTACTCAAGAAAACGGGAATTTATACTTGAAGTACGTGGGGTACTCAAGAAAATTTGATTTATACTTGAAGTACGTGGGGTACTCAAGAAAACTAGAATTATACATAAGTACTTGGTGTACACATGAATACTTGAATTATATATGAAAACTTGATTTTTACATAACACAAACTATGTTTTCATACAGAGTTTCAAGTAACTCGACAAGAAAATGATTTTAAATTCATTTTCTCAACAACATTTCAAAAACCGGTTATTAAAAAAAAAAAGAGATTTATTTCAAATCTTTTACAAACAAACTATGAACTCGCTCAACTTTATGTTGATTTTTCGCATGTTTCTTTCTCAGGTTGTATTTCTAAGACAAGGCACGGTTGGAATAGGAGAACCATGAAGAGTCGAGTACTTAGTGGCGTTCATTTTCTAAAATACTTTGCTTATTTGATTCCGCTGTGCAATGAAGATACCAGTCAAGTCACGCCAATGCTCTGATATTTCGGGGTGTGACAATTTATCTCAGATCAACCAAGGTCATTAAGTTGGACTTGGTAGATTAATTGAGTAATCAGGGTCATTAGGTTGGACCTGAATACTGAAGTGGATTTTATAGCACTGAAGAGAAAATGGTAAGTTTTAGTTTGAAACTGTTATTGTCATATATCTTACATTTAGGTAGAGATTGTGCAGGAAACAGGAATCAAATTCTCCATGGCAAAGAAAATGTCAAAGTTTGAATCAGAATTCAAGTCCCAGCTGATCGAGAGGGGGAGTCTGTGAAAGGGGGAGTCAGAATTCTGGATCAACATTCAAAGAGGAGATTGTAGATTAGAGTTTGATGATAGAAGTTTAAAGGGAACTTTTACAATGTCAAGATTAATCAAGACTGAAGACATGATGCTAAAGACTTCGTCAACATCCAAGGGGGAGTCTGTTGGTGCACTGATGTCTGTTAACTTCGTCTTTAATGAGTCTTGTATTGATTGTAATAGATCATGGCACGGAAATCGAGAAACAGTGTTTTAGGGTAATTCCGCACGAAATTACAATGATGTAATTTCGCATGGAATTAGTAATATCGCATGAATGTTTCTTGCGGAATTATATTGCCTATATATATCTGTTGTCTCTGGTTCATTTGGTACGGAATTAGTGTGTGAGAGCTGAGGTGCTGCCGGATTTTTGTCAAAATCGTTTGTAAAAAGCTCAGGAAATCATCAATAGATAAAGATTAAAAGGAAACAAGTTGTTTGACGTCATTTACATTGATTCTGCCTTTGCAAATGATGATGAACTACTCAGATTGACTGTTTAGGGTCACCGGATCCATCCAACACGTAGTGGCAAAACCGTAGGGAACCTGAGAGTTGAGGAGAGAGTAGAAGAGGAAGATGAAGAGATTGTAGATGAAGAGATCGAGATGG
Organism: Helianthus tuberosus; assembly: GCA_030545235.1. Classification (NCBI taxonomy): domain Eukaryota; kingdom Viridiplantae; phylum Streptophyta; class Magnoliopsida; order Asterales; family Asteraceae; genus Helianthus; species Helianthus tuberosus. The sequence goes on from CM060368.1 coordinate 174,106,363, forward strand.
AGGCTCCCGGAAAAGTGCAATCGAGGCTAAGCCCAGCAAGTACCGCACAGCCCGGTGAGTCTCAAGTTGAGAAGAAAGTATAGAAACCACCCGTAGACATTAGACCTTCTCCACTCATAGACCATTCGCGTGTCCTGTTTCCTTCACGTCTTAAGAACCAAAAGTACTCAAGGGAAGACGGGCAATTCTTAGACATCTTCAAGCAATTGGAGATTAATCTACCATTCATCGAGGCACTCCAATCTATGCCCAAATACATGAAATTCTTAAAGGACCTTCTTAGGAACAAAGAGAAGTTAGGGGAGTTGTCGAATGTTCCATTGAATGGAGGGTGTTTGGCCGTCGTTCTAAATAAGCTTCCCGAGAAGCTTACCGATCCCGGTATTTTCACTATTCCATGTCTTTTCGGTAGTAATACGAATACTAGAGCCTTAGCCGACCTAGGTGCTTGCATCAATTTGATGCCCTTTTCTCTCTACTAGAAGCTAGACCTAGGCGAGCATTCACCTACCCGTATAACATTATCCTTAGCCGATCGGTCCGTGAAATACCCGAGGGGTATAGTTGAGAATTTTTTAGTTACGGTCGACAAGTTTATTTTTCCCGCCGATTTCGTCATTCTCGATATGGAAGCGGATGAGAGAGTCCCTATCATACTTGGTCTTCCGTTCTTGCGTACCGCTAAAGCACTCATAGATGTTTACGATGGTAAGATTACACTTAGGGTCTGTGAGGAGAGAGTCACCTTTAAGATAGATCGTTCTATGAACCACCCGAGTGGTTCAGATGACTATAGTGGTCCTTGCCATTCCGTATACTTCTTAAACTCGTTCATCTCTTGCGTTGATCATTGTTTAGAATACATTAGTGGTGCCGACTTAGTGGTAGGAGAGAGAGTAGAGGAAGAGTCGTTAAGGGTAGATGAAGTTGAAGTTGAGGGAATTCCTTTGATTCCCAAAGTATTAGCTGTTAGTGATGACACCACCCAACCCCCACCCTTAGAGCTTAAAGTACTTCCATCTCATTTAGAGTATGCTTTTCTAGGGGAGGGTTCCGAGCTACCCGTTATCATCTCATCAAAGTTACAGGAAGGAGAGAAGTCGAGGTTATTGGAGGTATTAAGGGCCAACAAAGAGGCCATTGCATGGAGGTTGTCCGACATCAAGGGCATAAGCCCTTCTTATTGCACCTACCGGATATTCATGGAGGATGATTTCAAACCGGTGGTGCAACCCCAAAGGCGGCTCAACCCCAATATGCAAGATGTAGTGAAGAAGGAGGTTCTTAAACTCCTAGATGCCGGGATGATATATCCCATCTCTGATTCGCCTTGGGTTAGTCCTACTCAGGTTATCCCTAAGAAGGGAGGGATGACCGTTGTCATGAATGCAAAGAATGAGCTTATCCCTTCGCGTACGGTCACGGGGTGGCGCGTGTGCATCGACTAACGAAAGTTGAATGATGCCACCCAAAAAGACCACTTCCCATTGCCCTTCATCGATCAAATGTTGGAGTGTCTCGCGAGTCAACAATTTTATTGTTTTCTCGATGGGTTTTCCGGGTACTTCCAGATCCCCATCGCCCCGGAGGATCAGGATAAGACAACTCTCACATGCCCCTATGGCACCTATGCGTACCGACGCATGCCATTTGGGTTGTGTAACGCTCCAGCTACCTTTCAGCGGTGCATGGTTGCCATATTTCAGGATATGATTGAGAGCTCCATGGAGGTTTTCATGGACGATTTTTGGGGTATATGGTAACTCCTTTGATGAGTGCTTGAAGAATCTCGAGAGGATGTTGAAGAGGTGCGACGAGACGAAGCTCATGCTAAATTGGGAGAAGTGTCACTTCATGGTGACGGAAGATATTGTGTTAGGACACAAGATCTCGAGGGAAGGTATTGAGGTAGATCGAGCGAAAATAGATACTATTACTAGGTTACCTCCACCCACTAGCGTGAAGTCGATCTGGAGTTTTTTAGGGCATGCGGGGTTCTATAGACGCTTCATTAGGGATTTCTCTAAGATTACTCGCCCCATGACCCGTCTTTTGGAGAAAGATGTTCCATTTGTCTTTGAGGAGGAGTGTCTTAAATCCTTCAACTTCTTAAAGGAACAGCTTGTTAGTGCACCTATTCTTATCTCGCCCGATTGGAGCTTACCGTTTGAGCTCATGTGCGATGCGAGTGACTATGTCGTTGAAGCGGTATTAGGAGAAAGAAAGGATAAGCACTTCCACCCATATACTACGTGAGCAAAATGCTAAATGATGCTCAAGAGAATTACACCACCACGGAGAAAGAACTCTTAGCCGTAGTATTTGCTTTCGACAAATTCCGCTCATACCTCGTTCTATCCAAGACCATTGTTTTCACCGATCATTCTGTGTTGCATTTTCTTTTTCAAAAGAAAGACGCCAAACCCCGACTTATACGATGGATTCTATTGCTTTCCGAGTTCGATATCGAGATTAGAGACAAGAGAGGGGCAGAAAATGTAGCGGCCGATCATCTATCACGTCTAGAGGACCCCAAGAGAGATGAGATTCGTGAGGAGGAGATTGGAGATAGATTCCCTCACGAGTAGATCGAGTTTGTAGAAGTTGAAAAGGAGGGATTTCCTTGGTTTTGCGATTTAGCGAATTATCTTTCTAGTGGGAGTATTGTAAAGGGAATGACCACACAACAAAGGAGGAAGTTCCTTAGTGAATCAAAAAAGTATGGGTGGGACGATCCGTTTCTCTTTAGAATAGGGGGAGATAGGATACTTAGACGATGCGTGTCGAGAGAGGAGGGTTTGAACATCCTTAAGCATGTGCATGAAGGCCTCACGGGAGGCCATCATGGTGCATACGCCACCGCTCAAAAGGTGTTTGATTGTGGATTTATTGGACTAGCGTACTTCGTGATGCTGTTGAGTTCGTGAAAACATGTGATGCGAGTCAATGAACCCAGCAACATTTCCGCCAAAGATGAGATGCCTCAAAACCCGATCCAAGTATTGGAGGGTTTTGATGTTTGCGGCATAGATTTCATGGGGCCCTTTCCCGTTTCCAAAGGGAACCGTTACATACTTGTGACAATTGACTATGTGTCTAAGTGGGTAGAGGCTCAAGCTCTTCCTACAAATGAAGCCCGAGTAGTATTGAGGTTCCTCAAGAAACTCTTTTCCCGATTCGGTACACCTAAAGCCTTAATTAGTGACCGTGGTACTCACTTTTGCAATGCATTGATGGAAAAATTGCTTGCACGCTACGGAGTCACTCATCGTTTGTCTACCGCATACCATCCACAGACGAGTGGTCAAGTGGAAAACGCAAATCGTGTTATCAAAGTTATCTTAGAATAAACCTTGGGTAAGAATAGGAAGGATTGATCCGACAAGCTAAACGATGCATTGTGGGCGTTTCGAACCGCCTACAAGACGCCTTTAGGAACCACACCATTTATGATCGTCTATGGGAAAGCTTGTCACCTTCCCGTAGAGGTAGAACACCGAGCACTTTGGGCATTGAAAACCATTAACCTTGACATGACCGAAGTCGCAAGGAAGCGTTTCTTTCAAATCCATGAGCTTGATGAGCTTAGGGATGCGGCTTATGCTCGATCATTTAGAATTAAGTAGAAGACGAAAGCTTCACATGATATGAAGTTAAGAAAGATCAAGGAGTTTAGCAAAGGTGATAAAGTACTTCTCTACAATTCACGATTGAAATTGTTTGCGGGTAAGTTGAAGTCGAAGTGGTCGGGACCGTATATGGTTCATTACGTGTTTCCGTATGGAGCGGTGGAGATTATGGATGAGACGGATAGTCGGAGTTAGAAGGTGAATGGCCCCCGTTTGAAGCACTACATTGGAGAAGCAATAAACAAGAATGAGGTGGAGGAAACTCCTCTCGAAATCCCATCAAAAGCCGCCACTTAGTGCTTTGGGATGAAATCCCAAGTGTAGAGTATGTACCGTTTGTAAATTTCGTTAATTTTCATAATTTTCGTAGTTTTTCGCGTCTTTGTCTTTTGTGTTTCAGTAATTTTGCAGGAATCGTACCATTGAGGAGCTGAATTTGCGAGAAAACGACATTCCAGGTAAGTCCCAACACTTAGAAAAAATTTGGGATGGTTTTGCGAAGGATTGGTAAGAGTTAGAAAATTTTCTAAGGCATAAAACTTGAATTTCTACGCAACATTCTGTTAAAAACGCCCTGTCGCGTGCCGCTACACTGAAATCACCTCCTGGTCGCGTAGCGCGAGCCCTAGGTCCAAAAGCTCAGGTTGAACTGATCCGTCGCGTCACACGACCACACTTCCAATCACCTGTCGCGTCACGCGAGCCCTATGTTGAACCTTTTTGTTTGAACCGAGCCGTGGCGGCACACCATAACTCACCCCATTTCCAGTCACGGCATGCGACGGCGTTAGAAATCGAATAAAGGCTCCTTCTTCATCAGTTTTCCCCAAAACCAAATAAACCCTTATTCTCTTCACCCCCATCGCCGAACACCACCTTTACCACCATAACTCAGCCAAAACTCAACAAAATCTCACCATTTTTCCACCAAAGTGACCGGTTTTTTACACCGAACAAACCCCCGCATACAGAATCGTCATCTAGCCGCTGAATCTCTTCGATTCGGGGCCACCTTTCACGAAATATCTTACATTTTTCTTGCAAAATCGACGCTTCAGGTATGTTTCTTGCAGAAAATATTTGTACTTAGAGTCTAATATTTTAGTGTAACTTAGATTAGTGATAATTTTAGGGTTAATCTTTGTTGCGTAAGTGTGTCGTCATGTTAGTGATAGAGGTGGTTGCGGATGGATTTGGGTTGGGTATTTCAGCAGATTATAGGTTGCGGATGGTTCAGGTTGGGACTTGTTGTTAAAGTTTTACTTCATCATAGTCTAGGGTTAGCTAACATTGAGTGTGGGGATCAGGTTTGGGTAATTTTTGACATAAAAAGCGTATTTATTCACCGTTTTAACCTGTTTCACTGATGCATTACTAAAGCTTTCAACTTTAATTCGGTTTACACTCAATGTTGGTATGGATTGTGGCTTGGTTTCGGAGTATAGATGTTTGTCGGGTTGGTTTTGGAACTTGATATGCTGAATTTATTGAATGGTATGGGATATTGACACATAAAGTTACAACCTTGCAATTTCAATACGGAACTTTTGCAAAGTGGTAAACTCTCCTTTAATTAGGCGGGCTTTTTCAATCGCTAAAAATATGTTTTGAACTAAAAAGCAACTAAATTTAAGCAAGGTTGGACTTCAATGTCATTGTTCGGCACTACGATTTAATTGCGGACAATTCAAGTGTCGGGGGGGTAGTGTACATTGAGTCCAAGTTAGGGTCTTTTTAGTTGTTTTTCGTCTAGTTTGAGTCGTATTTAGTTGTTTTTGGGTTTACTTGCATGTACAAGTAATTTAGGCTCGCCCGTACTCAATCTCCATTCGAGAGAGTTTAATTATCACTTAGCATTGGTAAAAAGGTAACCCGGTTTTTATTTCGACTTTATTTTCAGAATTAGCCGCGAATGAAATGCTATACGGCTATTCTAATTTTTAGAACCAAAAATTTATATAAATCCAAAAAATATAAAATTTTCAAAAAATTTTAAAAAATTAAAAATACCAAAAATAGTTTGTGATTACTGATTGTTTTGTCTTGTTAAATATCTGTTTTGCAGACATGGCTAGCAGCTCCCGTAGCGGTAGGGCCCGGAAAAGGGCTGCGGGTCAGACGACACCACAGCAAGATCCGATTGATCCGATTACACAGGAGACCCAGATTCTTCAGATAGCTGCTGATGATCCAAAATTGAGAAAAATTAAGTACCAAAGGGCTCATGAGTTCATCCCAACACATAAAGTTAATCGACTCGACCACCCGTTAGTGCAATTCGAGCCGAGTACACCGGAATGGGATAAATATGATAAATTGAAGGATACTGATTTGCTTCAACACAGGGTGATAGACTGGATGTGGTTGGGGGAAATAGGTTCAAGACAGGTAGTGGCGGACCTCCTGGGTCCAAAGTTGATTGAGGCATTGGAGTGTACGTAGAATCAGTACGAGGAGCTTGTATTGGAGTTTCACAGCACATGGAGACACAAGGAGGGAAATTTTGATGATGAGAAAGCTGTGTCTTTCAGTTTGGGTAGGCAGGTTTTTGAGATGAATATGGCGAGGTTTGCCATTGTGTCGGGATTTTATACTGAGGAAGAGGTGAGGCAGCGAGCGTTTTTTACTAGTCTGCGAGGTGCATATTCTACTGTGAGGGATCACAGTGTTGGTTCGACTAAGCTGAAGAAGATTTCTGACCACCCATTCGCGGTTACGAACCTTATTACTTCGGTTCGTAATCCATTTTATCGGTATATTTTGAAGATTTTGTCGACTACGTTGGTGGGGCGGAAGTCGGGGGAAAACAAGGCGAATTGGATTAAGTTGTTTATTCTTATGTGCCGTGTGGAGAACAGGGAGATGAACTTAGCTACGGTGTTAGCAGATTCATTCAGCAAGGGACGTAGAGGCGGTCATCGGGCTGGGTTGGCTATGGGCCCGTATATTACTCGTATTGCACAAAATTTGGGGGTGTTTAACAAGTATGTCCCCCAATTTCAACATGAGGGGCCTAAGACGATGACGTTTGGGATTAAGGAGTTATAGCAGGCTGGGATAGTGTCGTGTACTGAGCCCTACGGCTGGGAGCCGATTAGGCAGGGCCTGCGGATGCAGCCGCCAGAGGGATATCCAGCTGAGGTTGTGATGATTCAGATTGACCCTACACACCGACATCGGCCACCACAGCGACACGAGTGGCCAGCGCCTCAGTACCCGTGTAGGCAGCCACCACCTGTGCCTCTTACTTTAGAGTCGTTCTCTGGCTGTGTGGAGCAGAGATTCGACAGGCTGGAGCATTTGATTCAGATGGGTCAGGATAGACAGGAGGAGGCTCTCCGTTACATGATGAGCAGGCACAACATGGGGATCCCGGACTTCTTTCAGCCGAGACAGTAGGGTGGCTCGGCTGGTGCTAGACAGAGGTTTGACCCGGTTCCCCCATTTCGTGTATTTGGAGAGGGCAGTTCTGGAGCAGGTGGACAGGAGGGCAGTGAGGAGTCTGCCAGCGAGCATGACAGGGATTAGTGTGGGGATTATGAGGATGAAGCAGCAGCAGCAGCTGGCTATATCTTTTGTTTGATTTTTCTTTTTTGATGTTTTCGATCCTCATTTGTTGGTTTGTACTTATACTGATATACTTTGAACAGGTTGGCAGGGTGGGGTGGTTTGGTTGTGTTTGAAACTGATATTTTGATGATGTATATAGTATGATCTTTTGGTAGTGTTTTGTTTATGATGATTGATAGGTTGATGTTTATGTCGCTTCCGTTCGCGTGTCCGAGAATAGGAGTTGTTTGCTGAGTGCGTTTCGAATTGGAGGGCTTATGTGGAAACGACTGGCACTTTGACAGTCTCACATATTCAGCTAAGTCGTTTCCCTTGTATTTTTGTATTCTTTTATTTCTTTTTTTATTTAGTTCGTTCGTAGTTTAGTGCTAATTTAGGTAGCTAGTTGAGTCGTATTTCTGTTCTTGCATTAGGGACAATGCAATCTTTAAGTGTGGGGATGGGATACATGTAAATAATCGAGTCATAAATATGAAAAGATACAAAAAAAAAAATTAAAAAGATTTTAAAAATACAAAAAAATTGAAAAATCAGAAAAATGTCTTTTGAATAAAGAAGTTTGCAAATTTATACGGAAAATGATAGAAAAGATGAATTTTTGCTCGGGTTCGAATAATAATAAGAGATTAAAATAAATCGAGCTTGTGTCTAGTTAGGGATGTGTGAATAGGCCCGGGTTTGGTTTTAAGTCCCTTTGAGTTAATATACCTTAATTGTCGGTCTGCTAGTGGGTTTTCATCTGGGCAAATATGGGAAATTGAAACCGCCAATAAGAGTATAAGGAACACCGTTATAAGTTAAAACCGTTAGAATTTTTTATCATGAAAAAAAAATAGAAAAAATGATGAGCTAGAAACTGAATGAAAGTAGCACAGTTCTATGTAGTCTGGGTTGGGGATAGTGACTCTAAAACCGGATTACCTCTAGGATGTGTGAAATCGAACTTGCAAAGAAAAGAAAAGGTACCGAAGCCTAAGTAGTCCAAGTTGGGGATAGCGACTCTACAGCCGGACTGTCTCTGGGTTAGGTAAAAGCAACTACGATGCTCATTAAAAGAAAAAAAATGAAGAGAAAGAAAAAAATTGGAAAAAGAAAATTTTTTATTTTAAATTCTCTTGGTTTTGATATAAGACGGTTGGGGAATTGATCTAGTGATCGTTCCTTTCGTTCTATAAGCTTGAGGCAGCAGTAGGTGGACCGTAGATTCTAGCGTGAGACCCTAGGTAGATTGACCGCACTTAAACTAAATTCACATGATAAGGGCTTAAGACCGGATTTGGGTTTAAGGGGACAAATATATTCGCAATCGCGGCTAACGCAAGTCTTGGTTTTAATAAAATATAAATATGCTTTTGACCCGAGTGACTATTCATCTCTGATTCCGTTGCATAACTCTTTTTCGAGGACGAAAAAAGGGTAAGTGTGGGGATATTTGATGTATTGCAAAATACATCTCGTATTCATGTACAGTTTGTATAGTTTCTCGTTATATTTAGTTTAGTTTAGTTTTCATTAGAATGTGCATACTATTGATCAAATTGAGTTTCGCAGGTCTTGGTGCTTAAATTTGCTGAAAATTGGGTAAAAACGAGCCACAATGCTGAAACACCAAGTCCCGGAAGGAGTTTAAAAGAGTTAGAATAAATTTTTGAGTATTTGGGATGCTAGAGCTGGAAAAATTATGCAACAGGCTGTGGAAAATGAGTTGTGGCGTCGCGCCACAGCTGAACATCATCGTTGTCGCGTGCCGCCACAAATAAAATAATAATTTCTGACATTTGGAGCCGTCGCGCCACGCGACGCCGAAGACCCTTACCCGTCGCGCGACGCGACGGGGTGTTATGACGGCAATGATTCGCTGATGATTAGGGTTCGATATAAAAACTAAGAAATCACAATTAAAACCCTAGTTACGAATGAAGGAAATCATAGGTGATTCTTGGAGCAATTTTGAAGGTTTGAAAGCTTAGGAATAATTGGTACGAGTTCGGGACGAAGGATTGAAGACTACATGGGTTTTCTAGTTCTTTGTTTATTGATTTTACTTTCGAAACTCGTTATCATGAAGTCTTGGTTTAACATCTTTACGTTGGTTTCATTAATTGACATGCTTGGCTAAACTTTTAAGCCACCTAGACTATGATGCATGGATTAATATAAAGTTTTTATCTTTTTCGTTAATTGCATGTATTTTATGGGTTGATTGTGTATTGTAAAAGGTTTGGTTTATTGATTTGATGTGCATGCGTACTTTAATTTGGTTTATTATTATTATCAATTGCTTCGTGTGAATCTTGGTGGTTGTCTGCTACGGAATAGGTTCATGCTAGATCTTTGACTGTGTGTTTTTTATCTTTAGGGAGAATTGGCCAATAAACCCTAGAAGTAATTGTTAGTAATTTACTAGGTTTTGGTGTTCTACTAGTCCTAATAGCTAGAAGGTGAGGGGCTATTGGTAGGTCTTACCCGACGAATTGCTTTAGACAGTCTTTGGAAGAAGTCGTGCCTTAGTTGCCCCGTCGGTTTATTAGTCTATCAAGTCAAGTTAATTTATCCAAACTACCCTAGATATATAATTGGAAAAGAGTAGGTCAACATTAGGGTACTTACACAATAATTAGACAACTGGAAGGAAGTATAATAACCGATAGGATTAACGGCCTAGGTAGTGCCATAAGTTTCACCTCGAGAAGGGTTGAGGGGCTTAGTTGGTGTCTTAATAGGTTTAGTACCATAAGATCCCGGTTCCATAAATCATGCAGTTAACTTAATTGGTAATTTCTTAAAATCAATCCAGGATTCTAGTCTAGGTGGTCTCTTTCATCGTCTGAGCAAAGTCTTCACAGTAATTCGTATTAGTTTAGTTCTAGTTTAATATTTGGTTTTATAATTTAGTTTAAATAGATTTCCTTAGATTTTCAGTAACCCCCCCCCCCCCCCAAAAAAAACAATTAAACAGTTTCAGTCGTGTCTGTCAGTGTCTGTTAAATCTAGTTAACGTGGTTAATAGAGTCTCGTGGTTCGATATCCGGACTTCCTTAGGTCATACTACAGTGATCGGTACACTTGCCTATTGTGTGGTTTAGGTCGAGTCTAGAATTAAAGCTTTTTAGTGTCTAGCTTAGAGAGTCTAATTTAGTTAGTTTTTATAGTCTGTTTAGCACACATCAACGATCGTGATTCATGGGGAGAAGCATGATACGCCTCTACGGATTATTAGTTGTTTGAAGACAAGGACGTTTTTGCATAAAGGATGTGTTGCCTTTTTAGCTCATGTCATGGACAAAGAAGCCGAAGAACCGAAGCTCGAGGACATCCCTGTGGTAAGGGAATACCCTGAAGTCTTCCCCCAAGACTTGCCAGGATTACCTCCTCAACGACAAGTCGAATTCCATTTTGACTTCGTACCAGGCGTCGTGCATGTAGCCAAGGCACCTTATCGACTTGCGCCTTCAGAGATGCAAGAGTTGTCAGTGCAGCTTCAAGAGTTGCTAGATAAGGGATTCATAAGGCCAAGCTTCTCGCCTTGGGGAGCTCCAGTTCTGTTCGTCAAGAAGAAGGACGGTAGTTTTCGTATGTGCATCGACTACCGGGAGCTAAACAAGTTGACCATCAAGAATCGGTAGCCCTTGCCGAGGATTGATGATCTATTCGACCAACTTCAGGGTTCAGGTTACTACTCCAAGATCGATCTTCGATCAGGTTATCACCAGCTGCGGATTCAAGAAGAGAGTATACCGAAGACTGCCTTCAGAACTCGTTAAGGACATTACGAGTTTCTAGTGATACCGTCTGGGTTGACTAATGCGCTGGCAGTGTTTATGGATTTGATGAACTGAGCTTGCAAGCCATATCTCGATATATTCATGATCATATTTATCGATGATATTTTGATCTATTCGCGGACGAAGGAAGATCATGAGCAGCACCTTAGAGCCATCTTAGAGCTGCTAGAGAAGGAGAAGCTCTACGCTAAGTTCTCGAAGTGCGAGTTTGGGATACGCGTCCTTGGTCACGTGGTAAATGAAAATGGAATTCATGTGGATCCCACCAAGATCGAGGTCATGAAGAATTGGGAAACTCCGAAGACGCCAACCGAGATCTGACAGTTTTTGGGTTTGGCTGGGTATTATCGCAGAGTCATTGAGGATTTCTCCAAGATAGCTCAACCGATGACCTCCCTCACTCTGAAGGATAAGAAGTGCGACTGGGGAGACAGACAAGAAGAAGCTTTTCAGCTGCTTAAAATAAGCTTTGCGATGCACCTATATTGTCCCTACCCAAAGGCACCGACGACTTCGTGGTATATTGTGACGCCTCGCATCAGGGATTGGGTTGTGTGCTAATGCAGCGACAGAAGGTTATCGCTTATGCTTCGTGCCAATTAAAGGTCCATGAGAAGAACTACACCACGCATGATTTGGAGTTAGGTGCAGTGGTGTTTGCTTTGAAGATTTGGCGACATTATCTGTATGGTACGCGATGTACTATTTTTACAGATCACAAGAGCCTTCAGCATATATTCGATCAGAAAGAGCTTAACATGAGACAGCGACGTTGGGTTGAGTTGTTAAATGATTATGATTGCGAAATCAAGTATCATCCAGGAAAGGCGAATGTGGTAGCAGACGCCTTAAGTTGGAAAGAAAGAATCAAGCCCGTAATGGTTAGGGCTTTGGAGATGGTTATCCAGACAGATCTTGTAACACCTCATAAAATCACGACCAATATAATAAAGACACGTGTCATGGACTTTAAACGTGTAATGGATTAATCTGGAGGGACTAAAATTGTCAAACAATGTAAATATGTGAATAAAGGGATCCAAAGTGTCAACATGCCTAACTTGTGCCTCTGATTGACCTCACACGACGTTCGTATTCTTTAATGAATAAAATATCGAACTTAGAAAGTCATTTATGCTTAAATTGAAAAGTTTACAAAGCATAAGGGTTAAATGTGTCAACATGTTTAAAATTACCTCTGAGTGACCTTTTAACATTTCCGAGACTTTGTAATACTTCCTTATACTTCCATGAATGTTGGATAATAAATTCGTGGAGTTTCGACGCACGTAAATAAACAAAGTGGTAATCCCAAGTAATAAGGGTCAAATGCGTCAATGTTGCATTTCAAGACCGTTCGGGTGACCTCGTAACTAACCGAAAGCTTATTGATAAATGTTTAAAGACTCAAGACCCATAAAAGTTAAGTTTGGGGGTTAAAAGTGCAATAAACGAAAGTTAAATCAAGTTTAGAAGGACCAGGGACCAAAACTGCAATTAAGAAAAGTTTGTTTCCGGTCAAGAAGGAGCCAAACGGCCCGCGTAAGACTCCTAAAGAGTCTATGCGGCCCGCGTGAGCAGCCCAGCGACCAAAAAACTTGACAGCTGCATGTCCAGCCTGTTGCACCGCCTTTGCATGCTTGTTTTAGAATCCAGGGACTGTGCCAATGGTATTTCATGCACTAGGGACACCTGGGTGCATCAGGGATCATATAGGGACATGTGGATTGATCACAAGAGATGGAAACTTGCTATATAAAGGCTCTCATTTCATTTGATCATTTGCACATTCTCAAAAATCACTTCATATTGCTTTGTCTGGAGCTTCCTGGAGTTCAAGAGAGCCATCTTCTGTTCTATTTTCGTGCTAAGGACCATAGTAAGTGTTCTTAGCCTCTTATGTTCAAGTTTTATTAGTTTAATGACCAAAAGTCAAAGCCATCGTAATTAAGCTTTGACTTAGTGATTAATCACTAATGGACCAGCCATTACTCGAATTGAAAGTAGCTATGAGTTGGTAATTATGTTGGTAATAAACCCTTAAAAGGGCACCCACTGATTATCACTCTAACTTGGTCAATTGTCGGGTCAAACTTAATATTAAAAAGTCAACAGAAGCTATTTTTTGCAAATAAATTCATAACTGATAATGTAGAAGTTATGGAACATGTTTTAACACTAAAATAACTTGGTAAATAATGTAAGAACATGTCTAGGCATGTTCAACCCGACAATTCTGAGTTTAGGCTCAGTTCGGAACCGAAAGTCGCAAAAGTAGACTTTTGCTTTGACTTTATGTTCTGACCCAATTTAGCTTAGTTTAGATATGCCTTAAGGTTCCATTAGGACCATATTACATGTTAGTATAACCCTCTGAGATTATACAATATGGTTCCTTTGTAATCCGAATCATTTGCATGTTTCCGTTAAATGCTTAATTGTTGACCATTATGCCCTTTCGATATAAAAACGAGATTTTTGAAAATGTGAGAGGACAAAAACCTTTATTACTGATTTATAAGCATGTCCTAAAAATTTGACATCAGTTTGTGGTCTAAATTAGAAGTTATGCTCAATATCGTAAATTGAAGCCTTTTTATTAATTAAACGGCATTTTCGGCATAAAACCTATTTAAACCCAAATTTTGACACCAAACCTTTTACCCACTGATGTAATATAATATTTAGGGATTTTTTGAAATTTTTATTGAATTTTAAACTGATTATATTATAGAGTTTTAAAGAAAATTCGGTATTGACGAAATTGCCATTTTCTTGGGTAAAATGAGTTTTAAATAACATTTTGATGCCAAACCTTTTGCTACTGATTTCATATGTTAAATAAAATATTTTGAGCTATATAAACTGATCCAAAACTCAAATTTCTTTAAATAACCCGAAAATCGCCAAATACCGACTTTTACGCTTTTTCAACGCATAGTTTGGGTAAAAATTATATTTTACACCTAAAACTCATTACCTACTGATATTATAAGTAAATTTTTATACTTTAACAGTAAGTAAAAGTTTTGAAATTAGATTTCCAAATTTGACCCTTAAAGCTTATGTGAAATGACCAAAATGCCCCTACGGTGCATAGTTTGGCCATAGATGATAAATTTCACATATGTTTAATATCTTACTGATATAACCTACTAAAATAGATATTTTTACTGATCATTTTAGACCAGAACCTCATATTGACATTTAACCTCTTTTATAATCTTTAAAATGACCAAAATACCCCTACGGGGCTTAAATTGATTTTAAATTCGTTTTGGGCATAATGGAATGTATCCTACTGATATCATAACAAAGTTTAAGCATATTAACTTAGGGAACCTGTTCATGCCTCATTTGGTTACCCGTTATGCATTTTTCGCGTTCGGTGCGTTTTATGTGACTAGTTTGCATAAATTGACCGAAATGAGTCAAACCTTATCATTTTTACCTCAAAATCCAGAATGTGTTTAGTTTACCCATATTATACAAGTCTTCATACTTGTCGGGTCTAAATCACATTCTAATCTGGTCTTCGCTTAATCTTGCGTTTTGAACCGTAAACCTTTCTTTAAAACTAATCGGTCTAAGTTTAAACTTAAGTAAGACCCGTAGGAATCTAATAGGTTATTAAAACCTTCATTCCAGATTTAGGAACCCAGTAAAAGATATTTGCACTTGCTGATTGTTATACGGCTGAGATAAATTTGTATTTTGCTCAGGTAAATACTTTTAACTTATTTTCCCTTATACGGGCTTGGGGTACGGTATATAAAATACCGCTTGGTCGGGTATTGAATCTTTAATCGAATAATGGTCAAAACATTGAGATAACCCGTTTAATCTGTTTTGTTTGCTTTAAGCCTTTGGGAGGTTAATGACCATGTCGTGGATATCGTCGGCTCATTCATTGAAATGGCCACGACTTAAGCACGGGGTGTAGGCATACACCTGCCGGTGCGTATGTAAAAAGATATACCCGCTTGTTCGAGAATAACTCGTCGTGGGTTATATTATGTGGTGTGTCTATTAATCTTTAACCCGGTATTTCTAACCCGGGCTACTGAACGTATAACAAACATATAATTCTTTTACAAGATTATTTTTAAATAATTATCCCAAGTTATAAAAGATTATTTGTGCCTTGTGCATTTAAATCAATTTTTTTAACATTTTCAAAATGAGTCAGTTAATTGTATTTACTAGTGTAAACTGACGCATTTTCCAAAAAGGTTAAGTGCAGGTACTAAGCGAAATGGGCTGGCTACTCCTAGCATCGAATAAGAGTCTTGCAAGCTTTAGATGCTTAGAAATCTGTTGAACAATAATTCTTTTTATCTTTTGATCCGCCTGTGGATCTTTTTACAATCCGTTTGTGACACTTTATGTTACTTTCAAATCGGTTTGTAATGTTTTTACTTTAGACTTCCGCTGTGCATTGAACTGTGATTATTTGACTATGATGATATCAACTACGTCACGATACTCCCCACCGGGCCCACCGGTAATACGTGGAAATATCGGGGTGTGACAAGTTAGTATCAGAGCCAACATTGAGTGAATTAAACACTAACCTTTTGTGTTTAATCTCAATGACACACTTTGCACATTCCTTGACCTCCGAGTCTAGGCTAATGACTTAGGAGTAATCCTAATTTTATTGTTTTCTTTTGTTGTTTTCCTTTGTTTATTTTGGCAGGAACAAACAAAAATGCCGCCAAGATTCAGAAGAGGAGGATGAGGCAAGGCGCCATTCACTGCTCCTAACGATCATGAGGCCGGGCCTTCACACCGGCGAACTCCATCAGCAACATTGAGCTCAAGTCCCCATGAAGATTGGAGGACTTACTTGGAGCCGGCGAGGTGTTCTGTCTCGCTCAGTTCATCACCTTCTTACCACCACTCCTTTGGGCCACAATCAGAAAATGAGCCCAATAACTCTCACCACTCCTACCTCCCGTTGCAGCGATCGGGATTACACCAGGCTTTTCAAGACCCAACCCCCTACTTTCAGAGCCGGTTCAATCCGGAAAACGTGAGTGAAGAACCAATGGGCCATAACCCATTGGGACCAGAATACCATTTTCCTGGAGCCAGGATATGGATATGGATGAGGATACAGATCCAGAACCCACCGAGATGCCAACCGGAACACCGACCCATCCCATCGAGATTTCATATGGGTCATCTTTTCATGGTTCACCATATCGGGGCCCAGACAGTTTTGCAGAAAGGTGGGCCACTTACCACTAGGAGTTTACTCCCCCATTCAACCCACCTCAACAGCAACAGCAGGATCCCTCTGAGGATTCATGTTTCCAGGCGGTTACGCCACCGCCACCACCGCCGCTTGAGCAGCAGCCGCCTCCAAAACCACCGAGGCGTAGGAGATCAGGAGCACGGATGTCCGTGCGAGGGTGTGACAACCCTCAAAAGTACATGTATACCGTACGATTCATTAATGTTAATTAAAGTACTTGATGACGGTGCTAAATTACTTAACTGCTTTCTGGTTACTGTGTCATACTTACATGTGCTTATTAACATACTAGTCTTGTGCAGAAAAAAGTTACTAAATAATTATGTATGCTTTCCCAAGTGTTGGGAATTAAAAATGTTACAAAAAGATATATAAAGAACACTATATGGAATAACTTAGCACTTTAACGGAACGGTACCTAACCGAACAACCGGACATTACCCGAAACACCAAAATAATGCTAGAAGCATTGTTTTTATTTTTCTAAGCTAGTTAGGGTCCCCGAACACCCTAACACACTATATACTACACAACACACCATAAGACACTAACTAAACTTTTAAATTCCAACCAAATCACTAACTAATAGTTGAAACCCAACCCTATACCCCCCCCTAATCTTACGGTTACAAGGGGTGTACGTGTACCCACCCCCTTGATTTGTTTAAATTATTTATTAGATTGTGTTGGATTCTCAAGGGACACTAAGACCACTAGGTAAAAACATGTTGGAGGTTTATAAATATTAACCACAAGTTCACCACTCATTCTCATCTTCAAATCAACAACACCCAAAAACTTTCTCCTCTCATCCCTTGTTCGGCCGACCCCATACCACCACCATCATCAACATTTTTTTTTCAATCATCTCCTACCATTTCAAGGGTGTACAAAGGTGTTAAAGTTCATACAACGAAGCTCGGTGTGTTCGGAAGTTGAAGGACCTCTCTTATTTTCTTTTATCAACCATATTTCTTCACTTGAACTTCCCTAGCCTTGAGCTAGTGGTAAGAACTTAGATCCTTTCATTTTTCATCTTATTTAAGTGGTTAATGATGTATCTTGATCAAAAACATTAAGAACATTAATGAATCATATGAAGAAGACTTGAACATAAACTAGCTTGATGATGAAATAAGATGAAAACATGATGAAATGAGGTTGTTTGGTTATGTTGCTGATATTGTGATGATTACTAGCAATATGATGTTTGATCATCATATGAAGCTTGTTAAGTTATGATTAAAAACATGACTTAACAAGTTAGAGATGATTATGTGCACATAAAATAATCATCTTCTTGTTAAAGCATGAACTTGAAAGTATGATAATTTTCTTGAAAAATAACGAACCAAGTAAACTAGTAAAACTTTTAAATCCAAGTCTTGATG
This sequence comes from Helianthus tuberosus, assembly GCA_030545235.1. Taxonomy (NCBI): domain Eukaryota; kingdom Viridiplantae; phylum Streptophyta; class Magnoliopsida; order Asterales; family Asteraceae; genus Helianthus; species Helianthus tuberosus. The sequence continues at coordinate 174,123,998 of CM060368.1, forward strand.
ACGATTTTCTAAAACTAACCAGGTTAAAAAGACGGGTTTTGAAGGATCATAACTTTACTTGCATAAATATTGTTTTTGGAATTAAAAAGAATATAAGGATGTGAGTGAAGCATGAAAATATGGAAAATGGATATTTTTGTAAAATGAGTTCACAAGTTGTGAACATCCAAAAATCCCGAGAAAGAGATTTTAAATAAAGTAAACAGACTTTGGAGGGTAACTAAACCCACTAAACACCCTACAAAGTTACTACGCGTTTTTATGAAAAACCAAGTTCATGTTGTTATGTAAAGTGTATTGTTTTTACACTTGGTTAGTGCAATGTTGTTTAATAATTTGTTGATTGATTGAATGAATTTTTGAACGAAAATGATATGCTAATAAGCATGGACACCTCCATTTACAAAGGAGACTCTGGCGAAATTTTCTAAAAACTCCAACACTTAGACAATATTTTTTTTAAACAAGCGTTACAAGTATATTTTATAATTTGTGTTTCGAATACAAACTTTGCCATAATTTTTGTAACAAAATCCAAGTGTCGGAGGTTGATTTTCGTAAATAAAAATGGTTAAATATATATTTAGAATATATATTTTATACTAGAACACTTGTGTGGATACGTGTATATTTTGTGAGATAGTTATATTACTTTAGGGTAAAATAATCTAACTTAACGATATAACTTGACATTTGAATTGTGTGGTATGTGATAGAAGTAATGAGTAAATAAACCGTACATAGGATACGTGTTATGCATGAGAAACTGATTGTTATCCGTACCTTATTAGGACGTGCTTGATTTCTGATTTGTTAGAGTAATTAATATAACCGAGCAAATCAAGGTGAGTTCACACACTTTCTAAGGCATGGGATTCCCGGTGGTTTAGGAATGGGTTAATGAATTAAAACGGAACCTACATATCTTCCTTGAGTTGGATATGTACGGCCATCCTCCATAGGTAGGATGCCAATATTAATCCTGCGTATTCTCCTTGAGTAGAATACGTACGTTCGTCCTCCTTGGGTAGGACAACACCCTTAAAACTTACTAGACAAAACTCTATCATTAAGTCCCTCATTTTATATCGACTTAATCGCCGAGGCCGATGGCGAGCGGGTCATTAGTTAATAGCGCTATTAGGTTTAACAAAGCTCACACTGTGCCGTTCGGACGGGCGTGTACTAATGGACTATGGCAAACTGTCAATGATGATAGAACATTGACGTAGGGCACAACAAAATTCGTTAGTAGTCGATATCATAACAGTCTAGTAGTTGACATGGGGAAGCCCCCACTGATTACGGATATGGTTTGGGTAATAAAAAGGAACTGGTTAAACATACTTTCAACTATGGGGTAACCCCCACGACAAATAAGCCAACGAAAGTCAAACCACATTTTTCAGAAACAACTTAAAACTAATCAACCAACCGTGAACTCACTCAACTTTGTTGTTGACTCGTTGTTACATGCCTTACAGGTCACTAGATGCTTATGGAGCTTGCACGAGGAGGAGGTCGTTGTGGGATATGGACTGTTATGTCCCGTGCTAAACATTTAATCCTTATGAACTTATTAAACTTACGTATTGGACTTTAAACTTATGAACTATGGAACTTATGATTTGGACTTACGTTTTACGCTTCCACTGTTAACTTAAAGTTGGTTACTGTCTTATGGTCACCAATTGTATTGTGGTTGGTTTTACTTACTTAATTACGTTGTTCAATATGATTGGTGGCTCGATCCTGGTCATGTCACGCCTCCAAGCGGTGATACTCCGCATGGTGGATTTTGGGGGTGTGACAGATTGGTATCAGAGCTATTAGTTATAGTGAACTTGGTTTTAAAAAGGGGAAAAGCTTTTTGACAAAACCAGACTATAACCTGTACAGTGCTCAACGATCCACAACGACGCTTCGCTCCACGTGCAAGACTCAACATTATAGGTAATATGGTTTATGTTTGTATTGCCTACCTGCTAGTAGCACATTTGATCATGGTATGCATTAGTTAATGTGATAACTGCTATTTGAACCTTGTGTGCTTACTCTCTTCTGTCACTCCACACTTACGCACCTTGCGACACCTTTCTTACGTGTGTTCCTTCGATGTGAAGATCATGAGTGGATGTCTCGACATGACCCAGGGTCAGCTGAAGACCTTGATTAACGAACGGATTGCTGAAGCCTTAGCAACCCAATCAGGGAGTCAACCCATGCACACCCAATCACGCATAGGCACATTCAAGGCGTTCTTGGAATGCAAACCTCCTACTTGCGACGGCACTGGAGGAGCAATTGACCTTCTACACTGGATCCGAAGAATCGAATATACATTCGAAGAAAGTGAAAGCCCTGCCAGCAAACGAGTAGAGTACGCTACTGGTATGTTGCAAGGGAAAGCGTATTCTTGGTGGAACGCACAAGTTCAGATGCTCGGGTTGGCAGACGCGAATGCCACCCTTTGGAGCGACTTCAAGGATTTGATTAAGGAAGAATTCTGCCACCTGGAAGACATCCTGGAACTTGAAATAGAGTATTATGGTCTGAAGATGGAAGGATCAGAGATTGAGGCATATACAAAGAGGTCCAACGACTTGGCCGCCTTATGTCCTAACATGTCACAACCCATATCTAGACGAATCAAGCTATACCTCAGAGGCTTAGTCCCGGAAATCCAAGGGTCTGTAATTGCGGCCAACCTTCCCACGATCCAGCAAGTCGTTTGTTTGGTGCACCAACTCACCGATCAGGCGGTGGAAGAGGGCAAGTTGCCCAAGCGTAACTTTTCCAATGCAAATGCCCTTATTAGTAACAAGTATATTTGGGGTGACCACCAAGGTGAGGGTCCTAGCTCTATACAACAGGAACCGCACAGGAAACTAGTACAGCGGGGGCTGAACTACCAAAATCAGGGGGGATACCTAGGGAATAAACCGAGATGCCGCAAGTGCCAACGGCACCACAGCGGGGCATGTGTGGGATCGTGTTGCCAGCGGTGCAAGAAGATGGGACATATGGCTAGAGACTGCAGGAGCCCATATCCTGCAAACCGAAACCAACGGCAACACCAGCAGGGTAATAAGGGATGTTACCAGTGCGGTGCTGAGGGTCACTTCAAGAGGAACTGTCCGCATATGAGACATAATCGTGACAACAGCGGCAACCAGGGCAACGGGAACAATAACGGAGACAATAAGGATAACCGCAGGACTGGTGAGCATGAGTTCCTGAATGGACAAGGGGGAGAAAGAAACAACCCCAACGTTGTGGCGGGTAAGTTCCTACCAGACAATTTCTTTTTTTCAATTTTAGTTGGTTCAGGTGCCGATGTTAGATATGTGTTCCTAAAAGTTAGTCAGGTGCTTAAGCGTACCCCATTACCCTTAAAATACCAAACATGTTGTAGAACTAGCTAATGGTGAAAGTCTTAAGGGCACACACACAGTTAAGGGTTGTAACCTCGTCTTAGCTGGTCAGACCTTCTCTATCGATCTTATTCCTATCGTACTTAGTAGCCTCGACGTTGTTATTAGGAAGGATTGATTATCTCACCATTAAGCGGAAATTCTTTGCAACGAGAAGATTTTCTGCATCCCTCGTTCTGGTAAAGGACCCCTCATGATTCGTGGCGACAAGAGTGGTGCTGTCGTAGGCATTATCTCTTTCCTTAAGGCCCAGAAGTGTTTGCGAAAGGGGCCACACTGCCATTCTAGCACTCGTTACTGACGCATCAATGGAAGAGAAGAGAATTGAAGACATTCCTATTGTGCGCGATTTTCCTGAGGAATTACCTGGTCTTCCGCCTCATCGACAAGTCGAGTTTCAAATCGAGCTCGCTCCTGGAGCAGCGCCCATAGCTCGAGCACCTTATCGTCTAGCTCCATCGGAACTTGAAGAACTGTCTACGCAACTACAAGAACTCTTGGAAAAGGGTTTTATATGTCCTAGCTCTGCGCTCTGGGGAGCTCCAGTCTTGTTTGTGAAGAAGAAAGACGGTACTTTCAGAATGTGTATTGACTATCACGAACTTAACAAGGTGACCGTGAAGAATCGTTATCCTCTCCCACGTATAGACGACTTGTTCGACCAGTTGCAAGGGTCGAGCAATTACTCTAAGATTGATTTGAGATCGGGATACCATCAGCTGAGAGTCCGAGAGGAGGACGTCTCCAAAACAGCGTTCAGAACCCGTTACGGCCATTACGAGTTTCTGGTTATGCCTTTTGGATTAACGAATGCACCTGCAGTCTTCATGGATCTCATGAACCGAGTATGCAAGCCTTACCTGGATAAGTTCTTTATTGTTTTCATCGATGACATCCTAATCTATTCTAAGAGTCAGGAGGAATACGAGCAGCATCTACGACCTATGCTAGAACTTCTTCGAGCAGAGCAACTGTATGCCAAGTTTTCGAAATGCGACTTTTGGCTTCGTGAAGTACATTTCCTAGGCCACGTGGTAAACAAGGATGGGATTCATGTTGATCCATCCAAGGTTGACTCGATCAAGAACTGGACTGCACCCCGTACACCAACAGAAATCCGCCAATTCTTGGGTTTGGCAGGCTACTACAGAAGATTTACCAAGGATTTCTCTAAGATTGCGCAACCTCTCACCTCACTGACTCAGAAGGGTGTCACCTATAGTTGGGGTGATGCACAAGAATCTGAATTTCAGCACTTAAAAGACAGACTTTGTAGCGCGCCTATCCTCTCATTGCCTAAAGGCACAGATGATTTTGTGGTTTATTGCGACGCTTCCATCCAAGGACTTGGTTGCGTGTTGATGCAACGTGACAAGGTCATTGCCTACGCATCGCGCCAACTTAAAGTTCACGAAAGGAACTACACTACGCACGACCTGGAACTGGGAGCAGTTGTTTTCGCGCTTAAGATATGGAGACTTTACCTGTACGGTACCAAGTGCACCATTTACACCGATCACAGGAGTCTCGAGCATATCTTCAAGCAAAAGGAATTAAACGTGCGACAACGCCGATGGGTCGAACTCTTGAACGATTACGAATGTGCGATCAGGTACTATCCGGGCAAAGCCAATGTTGTGGCCGACGCCCTCAGTCGAAAGGATACTATACCTAGGCGAGTACGTGCGTTACAGCTTACCATTCACTCTAACCTTCCCGCTCAAATTCGAGATGCTCAGGTTGAAGCATTGAAAGCAGAAAACATCAGGGCTGAGTCCCTACGAGGATCAAGGAAACGGTTAGAACAAAAGGAAGACGGCACGCATCTGGGTTCCACTTTATGGAAACTTACGCGAGCTTGTGATGGATGAAGCACATAAGTCTCGTTATTCAGTACATCCTGGTTCGGATAAGATGTACCATGACCTAAAGACTACATACTCGTGGCCTAGCATGAAAGCCCACATAGCAACCTACGTCAGCAAATGCTTGACTTGTGCCAGGGTCAAGGTCGAGTACCAGAAACCATCAGGCCTACTTCAACAACCAGAGATCCCGAAATGGAAATGAGAGCAAATTTCCATGGATTTCGTTACTGGCCTGCCTAGATCTCAACATGGAAATGATACCATTTGGGTGATAGTGGATCGATTGACTAAGTCTGCACACTTCTTGGCTATCAAGGAAACCGACAAGTTTTCTACTCTAGCAGACATCTACTTGAAGGAAGTAGTATCAAGGCACGGAGTGCCAACCTCCATCATCTCTGATCGAGACTCACGTTTTACATCGGAATTGTGGCAAGCTATGCACAAGTCCTTTGGCTCTCGATTAGACATGAGCACTGCATATCATCCACAGACGGATGGGCAATCTGAACGCACCATCCAAACCCTTGAAGACATGCTTAGGGCATGTGTAATCGACTTTGGTAATGGTTGGGAAAACACCTCCCGTTAATGGAGTTTTCGTATAACAACAGTTACCACACCAGCATCCAGGCATTGTACGGACGGAAGTGCCGATCGCCTCTTTGTTGGGCAGAAGTTGGTGACAGCCAAATCACAGGCCCAGAACTTGTGGTAGACACGACTGAGAGGATTGCTCAGATACGACAGCGAATGGCGGCAGCTCGTGACCGTCAGAAAAGCTATGCTGATAAGCGCAGGAAACCACTCGAGTTCTAGGTTGGGGATCGAGTGCTACTCAAAGTCTTACCTTGGAAAGGTGTAGTTCGTTTTGGCAAACGAGGCAAACTAAATCCGCGTTATGTCGGACCGTTCGAAATCATTGAGAAAATTGGCAAAGTCGCTTACAGACTGAATCTATCTGAAGAACTCAGCGGAGTTCATAATGTTTTCCATGTGTCGAATCTGAAGAAGTGTCTGTCAGATGAGACCCTCATAGTTCCTCTCAAGGAGCTCACTATCGATGACCAGCTGCGATTCATCGAGGAACCAGTAGAGAATACTGATCGATGTTAAGATTCTCAAGCGTACCAGGATACCTCTCGTTCGAGTTCGTTGGAATTCCCGTCGTGGCCCAGAGTATACCTGGGAGCGAGAAGACCAAATGAAACTCAAGTATCCCCAGTTGTTTAAGAAAAGTGCAACCACTACTGAGACTGAAGCTACTACAGAATTTCGGGACGAAATTCCAAACCAACGGGGGGATGATGTGACACCCCAGGAAAACCAGGAAACCAATGCAACTTAACTAGCTTCCTCAGTAACCACGCGCTAAATTTCGGGACGAAATTCTCTTAACATGGGGAGAATGTGACAACCCTCAAAAGTACATGTATTCCGTACGATTCATTAATGTTAATTAAAGTACTTGATGACTGTACTAAATTACTTAACTGCTTTCTGGTTACTGTGTCATACTTACATGTGCTTATTAACATACTAGTCTTGTGCAGAAAAAAGTTACTAAATAATTCTGTATGCTTTCCCCAAGTGTTGGGAATTAAAAATGTTACAAAAAGATATATAAAGAACACTATATGGAATAACTTAGCACTTTAACGAAACGGTACCTAACCGAACAACCGGACATTACCCGAAACACCAAAATAATGCTAGAAGCATTGTTTTTATTTTTCTAAGCTAGTTAGGGTCCCCGAACACCCTAACACACTATATACTACACAACACACCATAAGAAACTAACTAAACTTTTAAATTCCAACCAAATCACTAACTAATAGTTGAAACCCAACCCTATACCACCCCCCCCCCCCCCATCTTAAGGTTACAAGGGGTGTACCCACCCCCTTGATTTGTTTAAATTTTTTTATTAGATTGTGTTGGATTCTCAAGGGACACTAAGACCACTAGGTAAAAACATGTTGGAGGTTTATAAATATTAACCACAAGTTCACCACTCATTCTCATCTTCAAATCAACAACACCCAAAAACTTTCTCCTCTCCTCCCTTGTTCAGCCGACCCCATACCACCACCATCATCAACATTTTTTTCAATCATCTCCTACTATTTCAAGGGTGTACAAAGGTGTTAAAGTGCATACAACGAAGCTCGGTGTGTTCGGAAGTTGAAGGACCTCTCTTATTTTCTTTTATCCACCACATTTCTTCACTTGAACTTCCCTAGCCTTGAGCTAGTGGTAAGAACTTAGATCCTTTCATTTTTCATCTTATTTAAGTGGTTAATGATGTATCTTGATCAAAAACATTAAGAACATTAATGAATCATATGAAGAAGACTTGAACATAAACTAGCTTGATGATGAAATAAGATGAAAACATGATGAAATGAGGTTGTTTGGTTATATTGTTGATATTGTGATGATTACTAGCAATATGATGTTTGATCATCATATGAAGCTTCTTAAGTTATGATTAAAAACATGACTTAACAAGTTAGAGATGATTATGTGCACATAAAATAATCATCTTCTTGTTAAAGCATGAACTTGAAAGTATGATGATTTTCTTGAAAAATAACGAACCAAGTAAACTAGTAAAACTTGTAAATCCAAGTCTTGATGACGATTTTCTAAAACTAACCAAGTTAAAAAGACGGGTTTTGAAGGATCATAACTTTACTTGCATAAATATTGTTTTTGGAATTAAAAAGAATATAAGGATGTGAGTGAAGCATGAAAATATGGAAAATGGATATTTTTGTAAAATGAGTTCACAAGTTGTGAACATCCAAAAATCCCAAGAATGAGATTTTAAATAAAGTAAACACACTTTGGAGGGTAACTAAACCCACTAAACACCCTACAAAGTTACTACACGTTTTTATGAAAAACCAAGTTCATGTTGTTATGTAAAGTGTATTGTTTTTACACTTGGTTAGTGCAATGTTGTTTAATAATTTGTTGATTGATTGAATGAATTTTTGAACGAAAATGATATGCTAATAAGCATGGACACCTCCATTTACAAAGGAGACTCTGGCGAAATTTTCTAAAAACTCCAACACTTAGACAATATTTTTTTTAAACAAGCGTTACAAGTATATTTTATAATTTGTGTTTCGAATACAAACTTTGCCATAATTTTTGTAACAAAATCCAAGTGTCGGAGGTTGATTTTCGTAAATAAAAATGGTTAAATATATATTTAGAATATATATTTTATACTAGAACACTTGTGTGGATACGTGTTATGCATGAGAAACTGATTGTTATCCGTACCTTATTAGGACGTGCTTGATTTCTGATTTTTTAGAGTAATTAATCTAACCGAGCAAACCAAGGTGAGTTCACACACTTTCTAAGGCATGGGATTCCCGGTGGTTTGGGAATGGGTTAATGAATTAAAACGGAACCTACATATCCTCCTTGAGTAGGATATGTACGGCCATCCTCCATAGGTAGGATGCCAATATTAATCCTGCGTATTCTCCTTGAGTAGAATACGTACGTTCGTCCTCCTTGGGTAGGACAACACCCTTAAAACTTACTAGACAAAACTCTATCATTAAGTCCCTCATTTTATATCGACTTAATCGCCGAGGCCGATGGCGAGCGGGTCATTAGTTAATAGCGCTATTAGGTTTAACAAACCTCACACCGTGCCGTTCGGACAGGCGTGTACTAATGGACTATGGCAAACTGTCAATGATGATAGAACATTGACGTAGGGCAAAACAAAATTCGTTAGTAGTCGATATCATAATAGTCTAGTAGTTCACATGGGGAAGCCCCCACTGATTACGGATATGGTTTGGGTAATAAAAAGGAACTGGTTAAACATACTTTCAACTATGGGGTAACCCCCACGGCAAATAAGCCAACGAAAGTCAAACCACATTTTTCAGAAATAACTTAAAACTAATCAACCAACAGTGAACTCACTCAACTTTGTTGTTGACTCGTTGTTACATGCCTTACAGGTCGCTAGATGCTTATGGAGCTTGCACGAGGAGGAGGTCATTGTGGGATATGGACTGTTATGTCCCGTGCTAAACATTTAATCCTGATGAACTTATTAAACTTACGTATTGGACTTTAAACTTATGAACTATGGAACTTATGATTTGGACTTACGTTTTACGCTTCCGCTGTTAACTTAAAGTTGGTTACTGTCTTATGGTCACCAATTGTATTGTGGTTGGTTTTACTTACTTAATTACGTTGTTCAATATGATTGGTGGCTCGATCCTGGTCATGTCACGCCTCCAAGCGGTGATACTCCGCATGGTGGATTTTGGGGGTGTGACAGAGGGGGATTCCACTTCAGCACCCCTCAACACTCCAGTGGCAGCCACTACCCGCCACTTTATGAAGACCCGCAAATGGGTGGGCCTTCAAACCCATTTTCAGAGGTCGACTCAGCTCCAGTCGCACCACCACCACCAATGGGTTATGATAACCCAATTCCTTCATACGCCGGTGCAACGACGTATAACCCATTTGAGCAGCCAGCCTACTCGGGGTACAACTATTACAATGCCCCCGATGTTGACCCGTATCTCGTAGCGGCAAACTACAATGCTCTTCACCCTGAAGGACCTTTCCCAGCTTCATACTAGTTTGGGTACCAAGCGTATGGGTATCAATACCCGCCACCTCCTCAACCTCCGCAACAGCAGCCGCCGCAGCCGCCACAGATCCAACCACCGCAGCAGCAGGAGATTCTACAGAGGTTGAGCCAGGTGGAACGAGAGGTTCAAGAGGAGCGTAGAAGCCACTTGGGATTTCTTAAGGGTTTGGCGAATCTGATCAAGGGAAAGAAGAAGAGGGATTTTTGAAGATTCCTTATTTATTTATGTTGTAATTTTTTTTATTTCAATCAAGTCCCTGCGTGGACATTTTCATTTATGTACTTAGTCCCTGCGAGGACTTGTATTTTCATTTTAGCCCCTGTGTGGGCAAGTTATTTATGTAAAAGTCCCGTTTAGGGCACCTATGTACTCCTTTTAAGTTTAATGGTATATTTTAATTTTAAAAATTTCATTGTCATCATACGCATGAATATAATAAATGAAATAAATTAAATATCATTCCTTTTTGTGATTAATCTGCCATTGATTATTAAGTGAAATCTTAAAGGTAAAAACCTAGCCCATGTGTCATTCTTAGACAAGGCCATGATGGTAGATCCTTTTTAAAGATTCAAATCCTTATTAACATCTGAAAACATGTTAGCACTCCTAGCAAATGTGATTCGATAAAATCACATAAGTCATCTTATTATTGGATTCTTCCAATTCCTTTCCTTTATTAGTTAAACATCCACTAATGAGGATGTTCCTGCGGGCCATAATAATTGTCAAATAAGACAAAAGACAGTTGTAGTTTATGACTCCCTGTCAAGAAAGGTAATGAACTACGTTCAAACCTAAATGTTGTGATTCTATAAAATCATGGCTTAAGAATTAAAATTGTCCTTGTGACTAGGCCTTTTGTATGCCACCATATTATCCTTAATAGTCTATAACTGGATAAAATACAATAAAAATTTAAATAAATTAAATTAACCAATATGGTTTATAGTTACCATGGTTAATGAATTGCCATAAATGACAATTTCATAATAGACTTCTGAATGAATCATTATTAATATTTTGTGTAGCAATCAAGCTACATGGCTGAATCAGATGAAGTTAACAGTCACCCTCGAGAGAATAATGATACTACCAGAGTTAATGTTGCTGGTGCGGAAGTTCAGGCATTAATAGATAATGTCATTACTCGAGCTCTTGACAGACAGTTTAATGAATCAAGTGGCACTCGCGTTAGAACCCAGTCTGTATCGCATTCAAAACCACCCTCCAAGACTCATACAGCTCACAAGAGTGATTCTCTTCATTCATCAAATCAGAAAAGTGTTCCATCTAGACATGTTGTGCTTAATCAGGAGCCTAGGGTCAAAACTTGTTCTTATAAATACTTTGTCTCCTGTAAGCCGAGGGATTTCACAGGGGAGAAAGGAGCCATTGATTGCATGACTTGGCTCGATGAAATGGATACAGTGGTTGATATTAGTGGTTGTGCAGAACAAGACATTGTGAAGTTTGTTTCACAATCTTTTAAAGGAGAAGCTCTAGCTTGGTGGAGATCACTGATCCAAGCTACTGGGAAGATCCCGTTATACAATCTGACTTAGGATCAGTTTGTTGCCCTTATCAAAGAAAATTTATGTCCTCAACATGAAGTTGAGAAAATTGAGACTGACTTCTTGACATTGGTCATGAAGAACCTAGACTGTCAAGCATACCTTACAAGTTTCAATACCATGTCTCGATTGGTTCCATACTTGGTTACCCCGGAACCAAAATGAATAGCTCGTTTTATTGGAGGTCTAGCTCCAGAAATCAAGGCAAGTGTGAAAGCATTAAGACCTACTACCTTCAGGTCAGTGGTTGATTTGTCGTTATCTCTTACTCTCGATGCGGTCAGGCAGAGATCGCTCAGAAATTCTGACGAGGGCAAAAGGAAACGTGAGGATGAGAACTCACACCGTTCTGAGAAGAAGCATAAAGGGAACTCTGAGAACAAGAAGGGTTTCGGATTTAAAAAAGATAGTCAGCAGTCGGGTGAAAAACCTAAGTGTAAAACCTGCAAGAAGCATCATCTAGGAAAGTGCAGGTTCGAATCATAATCCCAATCGCAGCCTAGGGCTTGTGGGATCTGCAAGTCAAATGAGCATAAAACGTTGGATTGCAAGAAGATAAAGGATGCGACTTGTTACAACTGTAACGAGAAGGGGCACATCAAGTCCAACTGCCCAAAGTATGCAAAGAAGCCTGAAGAAGGTAAAAAGACCAATGCTCGGGTCTTTCAAATGAATGCTCAGGAGGCCATTCAAAAGGACAACGTGATAACAGGTACCTTTCTTATCAATGATTTTTATGCAAGGGTATTGTTTGATTCAGGTGCAGATAAGTCATTTGTAGACAATAAATTTTATAAGTTATTAAATCTGCCTGTTAAAACCCTAAGCATAAAGTATGAAGTAGAATTGGCCGATGGTACCATAGAAATTGCTTCAACCGTGTTAGATGGATGTTTTATATCCATTAGGAACCACACTTTTCCGTTGTCTTTGCTTCGTTTGAAACTAGCTAGATTCGACATAGTAATAGGCATGGATTGGTTATCCCATAACCAAGCTCAGATCGTTTGTGATAAGAAGCAAGTGGTTATTAAAACTCCTTATGGTGAGCCGTTGACAATTCAGGGAGATACCCAACATGGGTTGCCTAAGCAAGTGTCTATGCTTAAGGCATCAAGATGTTTGAAGAAGGGTTGTGTCATCTACATGGCACAAGTGACTATTGATGAACCAAAGCCTAAGATCAAAGACATCCCTATCATTTCTGAATATCCAGATGTATTCCCTGAAGAACTACCTGGTTTACCTCCAGATAGGCAAGTAGAGTTCAGAATTGATATTATTCCTGGAGCAGCACCAGTTGCAAGAGCACCTTACCGGTTGGCACCAATTGAGATGAAAGAGTTAAGAACTCAGTTGGATGATTTGTTGGCAAAAGGATTTATTAGACCTAGCTCATCTCCTTGGGGAGCACCGATTCTGTTTGTGAAGAAGAAGGATGGCTCGATGCGTCTATGCATCGATTATCGCGAGCTAAACAAGGTTACAATCAAGAACATATATCCATTGCCCAGGATCGACGATCTGTTCGATCAACTTCAAGGAGCAAGTTACTTCTCCAAGATTGATTTAAGGTCAGGTTACCATCAGCTGAAAGTTAGAGATGAAGATGTGCATAAGACTGGATTCAGAACTCGGTATGGTCACTATGAGTTCTTGGTGATGCCTTTCGGGCTCACTAATGCACCAGCAGCATTCATAGACCTCATGAACCGCATTTGTAAACCCTATTTGGACAAGTTTGTCATTGTTTTTATTGATGACATACTCATTTACTCAAAGAATCAGGCTGATCATGAAAAGCACCTTCGATGTATCCTAAAACTTCTTCAGCAAGAGAAGCTCTACGCCAAGTTTTCAAAATGTGAGTTTTGGCTTCGTAAAGTCCAATTTCTTAGACATGTGGTTAGCGAGCGTGGTATCCAGGTGGATCCCGCTAAGATTGAAGCCATCATGAATTGGCAAGAACCGAAGACGCCCACAGAGATTCGCAGCTTCTTGGGTCTGGCAGGATACTATAGGCGTTTTATTGAAAATTTTTCAAGGATTGCTGCACCCCTGACTTCATTAACTCGAAAAAATATAAAGTTTGATTGGGGTTCTAAGCAACAAGAATCCTTTGAGATTCTTAAGAAAAAGTTGAGCAATGCTCCGGTTTTAACATTGCCTGAAGGAATTGAAGAGTTTGTGGTATACTGCGATGCATCACATACTAGAATGGGTTGTGTACTCATACAAAAAGGCAAGGTTATTGCATATGCTTCCTGACAATTAAAGGTGCACGAAAAGAATTACCCCACACACGATTTGGAATTGGGTGTCGTTGTGTTTGCACTAAAACTTTGGAGGCATTATTTATATGGAACTAAGTGTGTGATTTTTTCTGATCATAAGAGCCTTCAGCATCTGTTTAACCAAAAGGATCTTAACATGAGACAGCGCCAATGGATGGAGACGCTGAATGATTATGACTGTGAAATCCAATATCATCCAGGCAAAGCGAATGTAGTTGTCGATGCCCTGAGCAGGAAGGAAAGAGTTAAGTCTATTAGAATCAATGCCAAGAGCATTGAATTGAAGAATAGCTTGAATGAAAGGTTGTTAACCGCTCAAAAGGAAGCTGTATTAGAAGCTAACTATCCGAATGAAAAATTGGGCGTAACTACCGAACAGTTATCATATGGCAAGGATGGAATCCTAAGGTTGAATGGACGAATATGGGTTCCAATTTATGGAGGACTTAGAGATGTGATTCTTCAAGAAGCCCATAGCTCCAAATATTCTGTTCATCCCGGCTGTGATAAGATGTACTAGGATTTAAAGGCAAATTATTGGTGGATAGGTTTGAAGAAATCTATAGCCACTTATGTGGTCAAATGTTTGACGTGCGCGCAAGTTAAAGCCGAACACCGGAAGCCGTCAGGTTTGCTGCAACAGCCTGAACTTCCCACCTGGAAGTGGGAAATGGTAACCATGGATTTTATCACAAAGTTACCAAAGACAAAGCGAGGAAATGATACTATTTGGGTTATAGTCGACAGGCTGACCAAGTCAGCTCACTTCTTACCGATTAAAGAAACTCACAGCTCCGACAAGTTAGCTCAGCTGTACTTGGATGAGATTGTATCTCTTCACGGAGTGCCAGTGTCTATCATCTCTGATAGGGATACAAGATACACATCGTATTTTTGGAATAGCTTTCAGCAATCTTTAGGCACTCGATTAAATTTCAGCACTGCATATCATCCTCAGACGGATGGTCAGAGCGAACGTACAATTCAAACACTTGAGGATATGCTTCGAGCTTGTGTTAATGATTTAGGTGGAACTTGGGATGATCATCTTCCGTTGATTGAATTTTCGTATAATAATAGCTATCATTCAAGCATCCAAGCTGCACCTTTCGAAGCTTTGTATGGAAGAAAGTGCAGGACGCCAGTTTGTTGGGCGGAAGTTGGAGATGTCCAACTAACAGGACTTGATATAGTCCTGGAGACGACAGATAAGATTGTGCAGATACGTGATCGTCTCAAAGCTGCCAGGGATAGGCAGAAAAGCTACGCAGATAAAAGGCGTAAACCTCTGAAATTCGAGGTAGGTGACAAAGTTCTACTTAAGGTATCACCCTGGAAAGGGGTGATGCGTTTTGGCAAGAAAGGCAAGTTGAGATCAATATACATAGGACCATTCGAGATTATCAAATGTGTCGGGACTGTAGCTTACAAGCTAAATCTGCCAGAAGAACTCAGTGGAATACATAATGTGTTCCACATCTACAACTTAAAGAAATGTCTAGCCGATGAGTCGCTAGCAATGTCGCACATGGACATGCAGATAGATGAAAGCTTAAAGTTTGTTGAAAAACCTTTGTCAATCGAGGATCGACAGGTTAAAAAGCTTCGAAGAAAGCACGTACCGATTGTAAAGGTTAAATGGGATGCCCATAGAGGTCCCGAATACACGTGGGAGGTTGAGTCCACAATAAAATAGAAGTACCCTCATTTATTTCAGTAAATCTCGAGGTCGAGATTTCTTTTAAGGGGGTGAGGATGTAACACCTCGTAAAATCACGACCAATATAATAAAGACACTTGTCATGGACTTTAAACGTGTAATGGATTAATCTGGAGGGACTAAAATTGTCAAACAATGTAAATATGTGAATAAATGGATCCAAAGTGTCAACATGCCTAACTTGTGCCTCTGATTGACCTCACACGACGTTCGTATTCTTTAATGAATAAAATATCGAACTTAGAAAGTCATTTATGCTTAAATTGAAAAGTTTACAAAGCATAAGGGTTAAATGTGTCAACATGTTTAAAATTACCTCTAAGTGACCTTTTAACATTTCCGAGACTTTGTAATACTTCCTTATACTTCCATGAATGTTGGATAATAAATTCGTGGAGTTTCGACGCACGTAAATAAACAAAGTGGTAATCCCAAGTAATAAGGGTCAAATGCGTCAATGTTGCATTTCAAGACCGTTCGGGTGACCTCGTAACTAACCGAAAGGTTATTGATAAATGTTTAAAGACTCAAGACCCTTAAAAGTTAAGTTTGAGGGTGAAAAGTGCAATAAACAAAAGTTAAATCAAGTTTAGAAGGACCAGGGACCAAAACTGCAATTAAGAAAAGTTTGTTTCCGGTCAAGAAGGAGCCAAACGGCCCGCGTAAGACTCCTAAAGAGTCTACGCGGCCCGCGTGAGCAGCCCAGCGACCAAAAAACTTGATAGATGCATGTTCAGCCTGTTGCACCGCCTTTGCATTCCTGTTTTCGAATCCAGGGACTGTGCCAATGGTATTTCATGCACTAGGGACACATGGGTGCATCAGGGATCATATAGGGAGATGTGGATTGATCATAAGAGATGTAAATTTGCTATATAAAGGCTCTCATTTCATTTGATCATTTGCACATTCTCAAAAATCACTCCATATTGCTTTCTTTGGAGCTTCCTGGAGTTCAAGAGAGCCATCTTCTGTTCTATTTTTGTGCTAAGTACCATAGTAAGTGTTCTTAGCCTTTTAAGTTCAAGTTTTATTAGTTTAATGACCAAAAGTCAAAGCCATCGTAATTAAGCTTTGACTTAGTGATTAATCACTAATGGTCCAGCCATTACTCAAATTGAAAGTGGCTATGAGTTGGTAATTATGTGGGTAATAAACCCCTAAAAGGGCACCCACTAATTATCACTCTAACTTGGTCAATTGTCGGGTCAAACTTCATATTAAAAAGTCAACAGAAGCTATTTTTGCAAATAAATTCATAACTGATAATGTAGAAGTTATGGAACATTTTTAACACTAAAATAACTTGGTAAATAATGTAAGAACATGTCTAGGCATGTTCAACCCGACAATTCTGAGTTTAGGCTCGGTTCGGAACCGAAAGTCGAAAAGTAGACTTTTGCTTTAACTTTCAGTTCTGACCCGATTTAGCTTAGTTTAGATATGACTTAGGGTTCCATTAGGACCATATTACATGTTAGTATAACCCTCTGAGATTATACAATATGGTTCCTTTGTAATCCGAATCATTTGCATGTTTCCGTTAAATGCTTAATTGTTGACCATTATGCCCTTTTGATATAAAAACGAGATTTTTGAAAATGTGAGAGGAGAAAAACCTTTATTACTGATTTATAAGCATGTCCTAAAAATTTGACATCAGTTTGTGCTCTAAATTAGAAGTTATGCTCAATATTGTAAATTGAAGCCTTTTTATTAATTAAACGGAATTTTTGGCATAAAACCTATTTAAACCCAAATTTTGACACCAAACCTTTTACCCACTGATGTAATATAATATTTAGGGATTTTTGGAAATTTTTATTGAATTTTAAACTGATTATATTATAGAGTTTTAAAGAAAATTCGGTATTGACGAAAATGCCCTTTTCTTGGGTAAAATGAGTTTTACATAACATTTTGATGCCAATCCTTTTTCTATTGATTTCATATGTTAAATAAAATATTTTGAGCTTTATAAACTAATCAAAAACTCGGATTTCTTTAAATAACCCGAAATCGCCAAATACCGACTTTTACGCTTTTTAAACGCATAGTTTGGGTAAAAATTATATTTGACACCTAAAACTCATTACCTACTGATATTATAAGTAAATTTTTATACTTTAACAGTAAGTAAAAGTTTTGAAATCACATTTCCAAATTTGACCCTTAAAGCTTATGTGAAATGACCAAAATGCCCCTACGATGCATAGTTTGGCCATAGATGATAAATTTCACATATGTTTAATATCTTACTGATATAACCTACTAAAATAAATATTTTTACTGATCATTTTGGACCAGAACCTCAGATTGTCATTTAACCTCTTTTATAATCTTTAAAATGACCAAAATACCCCTACGGGGCTTAAATTGATTTTAAATTCGTTTTGGGCATAATGGAAGGTATCCTACTGATATCATAACACATTTTAAGCATATTAACTTAGGGAACCTGTTAATGACTCATTTGGTTACCCGTTATGCATTTTTCGCTTTCGATGCGGTTTATGTGACTAGTTTGCATAAATTGACCGAAACGGGTCAAAGCTTATCATTTTTACCTCAAAATCCAGAATGTGTTTAGTTTACCCATATTATACAAGTCTTCATACTTGTCGGGTCTAGATCACATTCTAATCCGTTCTTCGCTTAATCTTGCGTTTTGAACCGTAAACCTTTCTTTAAAACTAATCGGTCTAAGTTTAAACTTAAGTAAGACCCGTTAGGAATCTAATAGGTTATTAAAACCTTCATTCCAGATTTAGGAACCCAGTAAATGATATTTGCTCTTGCTGATTGTTATTCGGTTGAGATAAATTTGTATTTTGCTCAGATAAATACTTTTAACTTATTTTCCCTTATACGGGCTTGGGGTATGGTATATAAAATACCGCTTGGTCGGGTATTGAATATTTAATCGAATAATGGTTAAAACATTGAGATAACCCGTTTAATCCGTTTTGTTTGTTTTAAGCCTTTGGGAGGTTAATGACCATGTCCTGGATATCCTCAGCTCATTCATTGAAATGGCCACGGCTTAAGCACGGGGTGTAGGCATACACCTGCCGGTGCGTATGTAAAAAGATATACCCGCTTGTTCGAGAATAACTCGCCGTGGGTTATATTATGTGGTGTGTCTATTAATCTTTAACTCGGTATTTCTAACCCGGGCTACTGAACGTATAACAAACATATAATTCTTTTACAAGATTATTTTTAAATAATTATCCCAAGTTATAAAAGATTATTTGTGCCTTGTGCATTTAAATCAATTTTTTTAACATTTTCAAAATGAGTCGGTTAATTGTATTTACCAGTGTAAACTAACGTATTTTCCAAAAAGGTTAAGTGCAGGTACTAAGCAAAATGGGATGGCTACTCCTAGCATCGAATAAGAGTCTTGCAAGCTTTAGATGCTTAGAAATCTGTTGAACAATAGTTCTTTTTATCTTTTGATCTGCCTGTGGATCTTTTTACAATCTGTTTGTGATACTTTATGTTACTTTCAAATCGGTTTGTAATATTTTTACTTTAGACTTCCGCTGTGCATTGAACTATGATTATTTGACTATGATGATATCAACTACGTCACGATACTCCCCACCGGGCCCACCGGTAATACATGGAAATATCGGGGTGTGACAGATCTCTCGTTGCGCACTCATGCTGCACAGAAAGAAGCTCTTAAGAAAGAGAACATTAAGGATGAATATCTCCGAGGAATGGAGAAAAAGCTGGTACCCAACGAGGAAGGAACCTTGTATTTTATGGGACGTATTTGGGTTCCGCTTTTTGGTGGTCTTAGAGAAGTTATTTTTGATGAAGCTCATAAATCGAGGTACTCGGTCCATCCAGGATCGGACAAGATGTACCAAGATTTGAAGGATTACTACTGGTGGCCAAGACTTAAGGGTGATGTCGCTATGTACGTTGGAAAGTGTTTGACTTGTGCCAAAGTGAAGGCCGAGTATCAGAAGCCTTTAGGTCTTCTGCAACAACCAGAAATACCCATGTGGAAGTGGGAGCAGATTTCTATGGACTTCATAACCAAGTTGCCCAGGACTCCCAGAGGTCATGATACGATTTGGGTAATCGTGGACCGATTGACAAAGTCTGCGCACTTCTTGCAGATTAGAGAAAAGGATAACATTGGTAAGCTAGCTGCGCTTTACCTAAGGGAGATAGTTGCACGTCATGGAGTGCCTGTCTCGATTATATCGGACAGAGATGGACGGTTTTTGTCAAGGATTTGGCAATCCTTTCAAGAAGCTTTTGGTTCTCAGTTGAATCTGAGTACAGCTTTTAACCCGCAGACGAATGGACAGAGTGAGAGAACGATTCAGACGCTTGAAGATATGCTACGTGCTTGTGTTATGGATATGGGTGGCAGTTGGGATACTCATCTGCCTTTGGTTGAGTTCTCCTACAACAAAAGCTACCATACAAGCATCCAAGCTGCACCATTCGAGGCCCTCTATGGACGCAAATGTCGATCATCGTTGTGCTGGGCAGATGCAGGTGATAGAAAGATGGTTGGTCTCGAACTGGTCCAAGAAACGACTGATAAGATTATGCAGATCCGAGAGCGCATCAGGGCGGCTCGTGATCGAAAGAAGAGCTATGCGGACCAAAGACGGAAACCCTTGGAATTTGAAGTGGGTGATATGGTTTTGTTAAAAGTTTCACCTTGGAAAGGTGTGGCACGCTTTGGGAAGCGTGGTAAGTTAAACCCACGATATATCGGGCCATTCAGGATTCTAGAAAGGGTTGGTTCAGTAGCATATAAGTTGGAGCTACCAGCAGAACTTAACGGTGTTCATGATACATTTCATGTTTCTAATCTAAAGAAAAGTCCAACATAAGAAACAGTGGTTATCCTTGCAGACGAAGTTCACATTGACGACACACTACAGTTTACCGAAGAACCTGTTGAGGTTACAGATTGGAAGGTTAACAAGACTCGGAGGAGTAGTGTTAAGCTTGTCAAGGTTAGATGGAACGCACGTCACGGCCCAGAGTTTACCTGGGAGCGTGAAGACCGTATGAAAGCAAAATACCCACATTTCTTCCCCAACTCCCCTGCAGCTAATAGTAAAGCTTAAAATTTCGGGAAGAAATTTTCTTAACAGGGGGAGAATGTGACAAATGTCAAATTTGCATGTATCCGTACAATGATTAGACAATGATTAGTGCTTAATGACTGTGCTGAATTTCAATTTATGACATGAACTGCTTTCTGATTATTTCCATATACATACATGTGCATCATATATTGCAAATGACATATCATTATTGCATGAAACATTTATTGATTCAAATGATGCACGAAACAAAGTTAGCACAGTTATCAGACAAATCAGAAGAATGCTGACAGAATTTAGTACATAGACAGACATGGTATTGAGACACAGAATGTGCCAGAAGCCAAGAGTTACACTAGTATAGTGTGTAGGAAAGTAAGGATCACAAAACTGCCTTCCTAGAGATAGTTTAAGTGCCGGAAAGTGCCTAAAACTCACACAAATTGCTGAATTCAGCAAAAATCAGCATTTAAACACTTGAATATCATGCAGAAATATGGTTAAATGGTCCAGAATGCTTTCCTAAGTATCGGGAATCAAAACTATCGCAAAAGGTATCATAAAGCTCACTAAACTGCATAGTTTAGCACCTTAACGAACCGGTAACCAACCGAACAACCGGACACTACCCGAAACACCAAATTTTCACTAGAAGCATTGTTTTAACATTACCAAGCTAGTTATGGTCCCCGAACATCATAACACACTATATAACAATCTAACAACTAAATAACCTAACTATAACATTAGATTTCAATCATTTAATCTAACTAAGAGTTACACCCTAATCTATACCCCCCCCCCCCACCTATTTACGGTTTCATGTGGCCCCCACTTGTGGATTTTCTTTGCTTAATTTAATAGATCATGTCCCCTTCTTTTTTAGAATATTATACACTAGTTTATCTATTATTGGAAAATTATAAGTTTAACCTCAAGACTTATGCTTATCATTCTCATCACAACAAACCAACTCAACTCTTCTTCTTCCCATCTTCTACTCTCGGCCGAGAACCACACCACACACATCCACCTTCATCTTTCAATTATCATCCATTCCATACATATACAAAGGTGTAAGAAGCCATACAAGGAAGCTAGGAACTCTTAGAAGTTGAAGGACCTCTCATACAAGCTTTTAACCACTTCATCTTCATCTTGTGATCATTCGTAGCCTTGAGCTAGTAGTAAGATCATCTACACTCCATTTTACATCTTGTTAAGTTGGTTAAAAGATTATATAAGTTGCTAATCTTGAAGAACACTATGAATCATGAACATGAAACTTAAACATAAGACTAAAATCATAAGAAATCATGTTGTTTAAGTGTTGTTATGCTTGTTGATTGCTCATGTTATTGATGTTAATCATCAAGTGATCTTGCTAGATGGTGATTAAAGACATAATCTAGCAAGATAAGAGGATGATTATGTTGTAGATCAATAGATCATCCTTATGTAAATCATGAACTTGAAGTGTAAATTGTTTTTCTTGAAAAATGATGATCAAAGTGAATATAAAGTCTTGTAAACATATGATTACAAGAATGATTTTTCAAGAAACCAAGTTAAAAATACAAGATTTACATAAGCTTGGTTCTTAAAGAAATTAACCATATTTTTGGTGGTTAATCAAGTGTAGAAAATATATTTAACAAGAAAAACTCAAGAAGAAATATTTTTAGAAAATTTATTTACAAGTTGTAAACATCTAACTTCTTCAATAATGATGTTTTTAAATAAAAAACCACACTTTAAAGGGTAACTAAGCCTACTAAACACACTAGTAAGTCACTACAATTTTTTTGTAAATTTTCAAGTTCATGAAGTAGTGATTATAGCTTGATTTTGGCAAATTGGTAAGTATTGATTGGTTTGTTGTTGATTGTGATGATTTATAAAAGAAAATGATATGCTTTGAAAGCATGGAAACCTCCATTTTTAAGAGGAAACTATGGAAAAAATTTCTAGAAATTTAACACTTAAAAAAATATTTTTAAACAAACATTTACAAGTATATTAAGCATGAATTTTCATATAAAGTTTGCCATAGAATTTGTTACAAAAATTATAAATATTGGAGGATGGTTTTTGATATTAAAAGTGACTAAATATGTATTTAGGAAAATATATATTTAGATGTCACCATGTGTGTGATTATTTGTATATTATGTGTATTAGTTATATTATTTTAGGACTTGAAATAATATAACTCACCAAATACCAAGAAACTACAATACAAAATATTACCAAAATTCCAAGAAATAAATATATAACTTATACCCAAAATATTGGAGAAACCGATCAAGGAATATAACTTACATAAATATTCCGGAAATAAGTTCATAAGTATATTTTGGTACTTAATATTTTCGACACCAAAAGAACGAAAATGTAATTTTTATAATTACTACAAAAATATATCATATTTTTGTCAAGGAGAAAATATATTATTTTTGGAAAAGAAAACATATATATATATTTTTCTTGAAATTGTTAGAAGATATATTATTTTTGGAAGAAAATATATATTTTCTTAAATAAATATGGAATACATTATTTTTGGGTGAAAAATATATTTATATATATATTTTCTAAGTTAAACTTGAAAATATATTATTTTTGGGACTTATATGGAAATATAAATATTTTTGCCAAGGAAAAAATTATAAATAATTTTTCTATGTAATATTTCTTAAAATATATATTTTTAGAATATATATTGGTGAATTCTTATTAGAAATATTATTCCGGAAAATAAATACAAAAATTGAGTATAATAATACTTAATAAACACAATAAAGATACGTATTCTCGTACGTATAATTATACACCGGAATACGCCACCGACACTTGGCAAAAATACACAAGGATAAGAATACGAGTATGAATACACCCATCCTTGGGAAATTATACATGTACTAATACATAAATGTGGCAAGTTAACATATATTACTTTAACAATTATTCCAAAATTTAATAAATATAATTTAAGTTAAAATATTTATTATTTTAACAAATAATTATATAACTTGGAATAATATTGAACACACACAATGAAACGTAACTCAAAGACAATAATTAAGGCTAAGTCAAGGCATGACCCGCCCGTCTAATAAACCGTAGTATGTTGTAGGTAGTCGTGCACATGAGTAGCAGCTTTGGGTTACATTGGATACGAAGAACACAAGATTGTGAGTTCATGTCCCCCTTTTCTTTTGACTGTTTTCGGTTTTATAACTCCGGGGGTGATGTACATATTACAAATTGTTTACAAACGTTTACATGTGGTATGGTTAGCTAAGGAAGGCACTATTAGATCATGTGAGTGGTGGGTACAACGCTTAAGACCATTAATCCTCGTAGTAGGACCGAGGGACATGAGTGATAGATCTATTTGGGTGTTGCGAGCCCCACCAATGTGGACCGGGATTTGGCCCATGAGGTGACTATGTCTTACACCCGGAAGCCCGGTGCAAAATTTGCTAGGATTGAGCCTTCCTGCATCACGTTACACATATTAATGGCCTTGCAAACCATTAATGGATCTATTTTCCTTGTTGCTTTCATACCGGGATTTACAAATACATACATACTTTCAATGATTTCAAGGTTTATTCGTGCACACTTGCAAACACATGAACTCGCTCAACTTTTGTTGATGTTTTCAAACTACATGTATTTCAGGAAACTAAATGTGGATCTGGCGGGCGTTTGGAAGTTTCAAGTGATGTTAGAAATAAAAGATGTCATCCGGTGTCTAAGGGTTTGGATTGTGTATTTTATCCTGGATAAGATACATAGTTCAAAGTCTAGTTTTTATTAGTGTCTTTCGTCGAGTCCTTATGGAACTCTAAACAATTTGAAGGGTTTGTAATATGAATTTGAAGTCTATGTTTGGATTCTAAAACAATGTTGTTGTAATGTTTTAAAACTTATCTATGGATGAACATCTTGGGTTTTATCATTTAGTTGTTTGTTATGGTTGAATGCAATGATATTAAGCAAGTCACACATAATCACGCTTCCGCAAAAGTCAGGGTGTGACATCATCAATGTCTATCACCATTGGTACAAAATGACTAAGGTCCTTAGTTCACGACCGACTCCCCGAGTACGGTGTGAGGTTTTTCAAACCTAATAGCGCTTCTAACTAATACCCTGTCGTCTCCCAGACAACTAGCTCGGTAAAGTAGGGACTTACATGATAGAGATTGAGTTTATTAACTGACATCAAAATTAAACTACAACATTTAAAAGTAGTCCTCCTAGGAATAATAGTTTGTCCCCCCGGGACGCATGCTTGTGAAAGAGTAGTGAATTCACCTTAGTTTGCTCGGTATGTGTTAACGTGCTTCTACTCGTTAATATAGTGTTAGATCCGTTACACGCGACCTAATGTACAATAACGTGTAAGTAAATATGCAAGTAGGGTTATGCAATACCCTGAGTGTCCAAATAACCAAGTGTTTACAGTGATCAGACTAACACGTTTAACATTCAGTAACACACTAACTGGTTTTCTCTGGTTGGTGACATGTTGTGTGGTTTTGAGGAAACGCGGACATATTCAAGTTGGTTAACTCGGATATGTTGTTTATCAAAACTCGGAACACAAGGTACATTGTTTATAATAACCTCGGACAAATACACATGTATAAACTCGGACCGAATACAAAACTCAAACCACATAACCAAACTCGGATCAATCCACATCCACTAAACTCAGGATCAACATGTACAAAGTCAGACTTATATGCGCAAAATCAGACTTATATCTAAACTCGGACACCCCTTAACAACCACGGACAACATATACATTGTGACACCCGACAAAATTAATGGTAATTCCGTACAACTTAACAAACAAATATACGTTTAATTGCGTTCATTTATGGCAACTTTTACTGAGGCCTAAATTTCTTGTTTCACATCCACATGAAGATAATATATTATTGGTATGGTAGATTAATACTCCCTCTTGTAGTTTGTTATAAAAGTGAATTACAAGTTTTATCATTTATTTATATACCAAATTTCAGTTGGTGTCTTTTATCTTGAAAATTGATGAGTTTTTACTTAACGTTTTGAAATCTTGCAAGTTATGTCCTTTATCACTAACCCAGATAATTTTTCTTTTAAATTTGATAATGTGGACCTCGTATAAGGGTATTATTGTCTTTTTACAGTTCTAATGTATAAATAATCTTAAAAATTAAGAAATAAAATAAAGACCCACCTACTCTTTCTCTCTCTCCAAAAACACATACACTCTCTCTCTCTCTCTTTGTCTCTCTCTCTCTCTTTCTCTCTCTCCCTCTCTCTCTCTCTCTCTCTCCTCCTCTCTCACAGCCACCACCCACTACCATCAGGGCCGTCTCCGAGAATGATAAAAAAAATTTGGGCCCCGGGCGAAAAAAATTTTTGGTATAATATAAACTCATCAAATATATATAAAAAAAAACACAATACGGCATACTAATCATGAGGTTTGAACTCATGACCTCAAGATTATAACCGAAAACATTAACCAATTAATCATATAATCATATAATCATCTTGTTAACAAAATCGAAGAGTCAATTAATTAAATGAATTGATAGTTCAAAACAGTTTAGGAAATAAAAAATGCATGAGATTTAGGAAATAAAAATGTAAAGGAAGGGTTTAGAACTCATGACCTTGGTTTTCAAATTTGAGTATCTTAACCATTGAACTAGCTTCATTTTTTGTTGCTAGAGTCATTAATAAAACATTTAAGATAACAGTGCTCATTTAAAAATCTTGACCCTAATTTTTTGTCGGGCCCTATAAACCTTTTGGGCCTTGGCATCTGCCCGGGCTGCCCAGCCCACTAAGCCGGGCCTGACTACCATCACCACCACCAACCTGCCACAACCATCATCCTTCACGGCCACCACTGCCCCTATTCACTGTCAACACCACCCGCACCACCCCTCCACCGACGTCGTTTCTTGGCGAAAACCTTTTCTCTTTTCACCTTTGGATCCTCTCTGAGGACTTCATGGTTTCGATCTGTTGTCCTTGCGAAACAATCCCATCGCATCGATCCACGCAATAGCCTCAGCCTTATCCGAAATCACCAAACGACAGTAGATCGATGTAGATGTGATTTTGATTCCTTAATTTGGGTGATTGGCGTGGAGATGTGATTTTGTGGTTTTGATTCCTTAAGTTGCCAGTATGTCAGGTTTGTTTGATTCGACCATATTTGGTCAAACCTTTAGTCACTAGTAAGTTAGTAACAAACTTATTGCCGCCATAGACATAGCCCCACCACCCCAGCTCCGGTGATGAAACAAGTGATGAATTTGATTTTGTTGAATAAAGGTGGGTTCTTGATGGATAAGGATTTTGTTGATGAAACATGTGATGAATTTGATGATGAGAACTTGAATTGTTGCTTGTTATTTTTTTTAGTTTGATTCTGCTTGTAACTGAAATTTAGAAAGTTTTACTCGATTTAGGTTTCTAGTTCTAGTTCTAGTTTTACTTGATCTTGGTGAGAATCCAATTACGGAACCTATTTATTGGTGAGTAAATTTTGGAACTTGTTACTAGGGCTGCAAACGAACCGAACGAACACGAACAAGACCTTGTTCGTGTTCGTTTGTTAAGAAATATATGTGTTCGCGAACCGTTCACGAACACTTATCGAACGAGATTTTATGTTCGTGTTTGTTTGTTAAGGAAATGAACCTGTTCGTGTTCGTTTGTGTTTGTTTGTTAATTTTAGGCAACGAACGTTGACGAATACAAATGAACACATACTAATGTTCAAGAACACAAATGGAAACAAATGAACGCAAACAATCATTTATGAACAGAATATATAATACACCGGCACTATTTAGATATTTAATTTGTCGGAATTTTGAAGTATTTAAATAAATATAAAAACTAAAAACACTAATGACGTATCGAACACAAACAAACACGTTACCGAACGTTCACGAACATAAACGAACGAACACGACCTTTGTTCATGTTTGTTCATTTAACTAAACGAACGAAATTTCTTGTTCGTGTTAGTTTGTTTAGTAAACGAACGAACACAAATGAACTTCCCGCCGAACGGTTCACAAACTGTTCGCCGAACGTTTGGTTCGTTTGCAGCCCTACTTGTTATGCTTCTGTGGAAGGTTTTAGTGGCTCTCTTGCATTGATTTTAGGTTAGCAATTTTTATAGAATTTTATTTCTCTTGCATTGATGTTCTTGTACGGAAGGTGCTTGTGGTGGTGGATGGTGGCAGCTGGTGGTGTGGGGTGGATTGTGGTGGTAAGTGGGAGAGAGTAGTTTTATTTTGTACGAATGGTTGGTTATTTAAGTTATTTACACATTTGGTCCCTGAAAATGCTAATTGACAAAAATGTCCTCATGTGCAAGGCACATGTTCAGATTTAGCTGAAAAATAAACTAGGTTAGGGCTAAATGATATAACGTGCAAGATTTTGAAACGTTAAGCACAAAACTCATCAATTTTAAAGACAAAGGATATCGCCTGAAATTCGATATATAGATAAAGGACAAAACTTATTATTCACTCTTATAATTAAGGAGAAGTTGTAATAATCTCAAAATGAAAGGGTTAAAAAGAAACCTACCCATGTTGTTCGACATGGATAAAAGACAAAGTGTATATGTTGTGTGATTACACGTGAAAGCTGACTTTAGCAGACCAACTTGGTGTTTGTACGTTCATCACGAAAGGGAAATTTGGGGACTATGATACAAACATGGTTCTTGATTTGTTGCCGTCATATTCTAACATGTGTCGGCATAGCTAGCCTTTTATATACATATGTGACCATACAATAAAATTGTATTAAGTTCAAGCATTTTAATAAAAAATGTAAACAACGACTTTCTCAATAAACAATGTAAAGAACGACTTTCTCTTAAACAAATAGTATTATATTCGACTTTCTCTTAAACAAATAATATTATATTCAATAGGTCATCTATAGAACACGTATAAGCATAACACGCGGCATTGACTAAGACCAAAAACCAGCCTAGAAGTTGGATGACAATCAAAGCCGAACATGATGGGTAAACCCGAAATCCCATACATTTGGAATGGGTTTGGAGTCGGTTAATCGGGTTTGAGACTAGTTTTTATTTTTTTCACAGGTTTGGGAATTGGTGATATACTCGTTTACCTGACCGAATTACCTAATAAAGTTTACATGTTTACCCAATTGTATACCTGATATAATTTCTTTTATATTTTTAAATAGGTATATATATGATACATCTAATTTTTATGTATATAAGTATTTTATTCCGTATATATTTATAGTGATAATACCAAATGTAATGGATTGGTAGTTACCCGATGAGTTTTGGGTCAGGCATACCCGACGAGTATTTTTTTTTATTACCAGGTTTATCTGAAACCCACGGGTATACCCAATGGGATTTATCTGCTAGAAACCCGACGGATTTTGAAATGGGTTTGAGACAAGGTTATCTAACAGGGTTTGCGGTTGGGAGTACCTAAACCTGACACATTGTCATCCCTACCTAGAATTGGTATTCTTTGAATCTGTTGTCAAGAATTCGAGTCAGTTTCTTTGAATTTGATTTTTAATCGGTTGTTCTCTAATCTGTCTTGAAAAATTGAAAACCGTATTCTGATTCAATTCATTCAATATTCTTTTTGTTTTAATTCGTTACGAATGTTGAACACCTCTAAAGAATAGTTAACGGTGTAGTGTTAGTGTGGAGTGGTTGGGGAAAGACTTGGTATTTCTTGTAATCCAGGTTCGACTCTCATTCTCCCCATTATTTTCTGCGCTAAAGACGAATACGGGTGGCGTCGGTTCGTCTTGGATGGGAGGCGAGATTTTACCGATTATTCCACTGCCATGCCTTTGGACGGGTGGAGGTCGAGTTTTACGCATCTGGGAGAGCTAAGGAGCTGGCGGCGTTGGAGTAGTCAACCTTAGTCATAACGTCTGATATCACGGTGGTTGGCACGTCGTTTCTTGTGGTTAAAAAACAAAGTATAATGTCGAAATTATCATATCCAGAAAACGAAAAAGTCTACAAACATATAGATACCAATGATAGTTTTTCGGACGAATAAATTAATTCCCCAAGTTAGCACCTACTTTTTATTAAATATAAAAGTAATCATAAAGATTTGACTACCTACTTTTTAAATTAGAGAGCTTCTTTCTCTTACTTCGACCAGATTATGTTGTTTTAACTGGACTTACGCTAACTTTAGAGTTTGACTTGGCTAATCCCCCAAGAAACTATACCGGCAACTGCTACTTGACAGACGATGTGCCACCACAAAAGCTGAACACTCTCTAAAGTAACACACGATGGGACGAAAACCCGAGTGGGCTCAGGATAGAACCTGACACCTCTGCAAGGATGCTAGGCTCTATCTATCATTACCTAATTCATCAAAGTGACACAACTGGGGATTGAACTTGGGTCTTAATAGGAGAACTCAAACCTCCTTACCACTAGACCACAAGTGGTAGATGACAGATGTATCATAAAGATGCATTATACAAATTAGAATCAATCTTTTAGTTATCTTAAAGTGTTGGGATTTAGTTTGAAAATGAGTTACTAACTTATTGATTTTTCAAAAAGTCAATAAGTTAAAAAAGTGTTTAGCATTAATAAAAGTGCTTTTAATTTTGGCTTTTTGAAAAGGAGTAAAAATTTGTTTTTTCAAAAGCCACAAAAGTATGGTTTTTAAAGGAATAATGGATTTTAATAATCCTAACTATTAGCCGTTGGCCAGCAACGGTCTCAACTTCAAAAATAACCGGTGGTGGTCCCACCTTTTCACATATTTTAAACAAATGGACATTTACTAAACCGAAAATGATAAGGGGACAAAAAGAAATTAAGGTTCTGTTAGTAAAGGTCCATTGGTTTACGATATGTGAAAAGGTGGGACCACCACTGGTTATTTTTGAAGTTAAGACTGTTGCCGGCCAACAGCTAATAGTTGACATTTTTTTTGAACGGTGAGAATCTTTAACTTGTTGTGAGAGAGATCCCACACTCTCCTAAACAGGGCCCTAACCCCTAATCTGGCTAGACTATGTTGTCTTAACCGGGTCCACGCTAGCATCAGAATTTGGCTAACGGCGTTTTCCGGGAAACCATACCACCCACTGCCAGTGGCAGGGCTTACGCTGCCACAATAGAGAATCTCTTTCACGTAACGCACGTCGAACTAAAACCTGGGGTGGCTCGAGCTTGAACTCTTGACCTAGGGTCTGGGAGAACTATCCTTCATTGTCTTTATCCACCAAATATGGCACTAGTGGGGATTTAACTTGAATCTCCATGGAGAACCCAAGTCTTTCCAACCACTAGACCACAAGTGATTGATAATAGTTGAGATTATTATAATATATTATTCCTTTTTTAATGGATTTGGTTTTTTAACATAAAATTACAAATCTAACTTCATCATTCAAAATAGCAACTAAACATGAAAACTTATCATATATCAAGTTTGGTCACTTTACTATTTCCCACCACAAAATCTAATCAAAACATTTTCTTTTAAAAAAAGTAATAAATTAATAAGCACTTTTGAAAAAAAAGTATTTTAGGTTTAAATAAGCTAACAAAAGATAAAATACAAATAATTTTAACGTACAAAACGTACGAAGTGAAGGTTTTGCTGAAAAAAAACACGATAACATTTCCGTAATTATTAGTAATTATCAAAATTACTCTACAAATAATCATGTAGAGTAATTTTGATCATGTAGAGTAATTTTGTAAAATATTCTTGTAGAGTAATTTGATCTTGTAGGGTAATTATCAAAATTACCCTACAAGTGTATCTTTTAGAGTAATTTTGATCTTGTATGGTAATTATCAAAATTACTCTACAAGTGTATCAAAATTACTCTTTATCAAAATTACTCTACAAGTGTATCAAAATTACTCTGCAAATTTATTAAACAACATACGATTCAAAATTACTCTACAAAATCATTTGTAGAGTAATTATGATACTCTACAAAATTATCTTAAAAGATTAAAATTAGCATACAAGATCATTTGTAGAATAATTATAATACTCTTCAAAATTACTCTACTAGATCAAAATTACCCTACAAGAACATTTTACAAAATTACTTTACAAGATCAAAATTACTTTACAAGATCAAAATTACTCTACATGATCATTTGTAGAGTAATTTTGATAATTACTCTACGAGCAAATAATTACGAAAATGTCATCGCGTTTTTTTGGCTTTTTCATGCCTTCCGTTCGTTTTGTACGATAAGGCACCTTATACGTGAACTTTACTCTAAATAAGCAATCCCAAACACCCTCTATAAAGGTTTATATCATTAATTGTTTACTGTAACAACCTCTAGAAAACACATAGTCGATAAAACAAACTTTCAGGAAGCCATAAAAAACTTACAAATGACGGCTTTGGCCTATGTTAGGCTAATATACAATTTTGGAGCTAATATATCATCAGAAACACGACATGAATTTTTTTTGGTTTTATGTTGGTTGACATAATCTGTTTATTAAATTGGTTAACATTTTTGGATTAAGTTGGTTGACATTATTAAATGGGTTAACATTTTTGGATTTAAGTTGGTTGACATATAATATGTTTATTAAATAAGTTAACAGCACTATTTGTTTAATAAATGACTTAACGTGGACGTGGCCTTTTTCTTAATTAACGGACTGACCAGTTAACCAGTTTAGGGATATTTTAATATTTATAAGGTAGAGGCAACCTGGACAGACTCGCTACGAGAGTCAATTTAAGAAGAAGGAATGTTAACATCACCTCGGTTATGTGCCCGTTCTATGACATCTATGAGGAATCCGTGGACCATCTTTTTTCAGCTTGTGTGGTTTCTAACTGGGTTTGGTCGGGTCTTAGTGTGTGGTACAACATCCCTCCTATTTTCATCTTCGATTTCAAGGACATTATGGAGATTCACAATTCACCTCAGTTTAGCAAGAAAGCGAAGAAGATCATTCACGGTCTTGTGATCATTACGTGCTGGTGTATATGGAAAGGAGGGAACGGTTTGGTTTTCAATCAAGTAAAAAGGGGTCCGAAAGGAATCTTAGGGGAAATTAAGTCGAGGGGTTACGGCTGGGTTAGAAATAGATCTTCTTGTAAATATATTAAGATTGAAGGAGTGGTGTAAATATCCGCTGTATATGTTGTAATTGTCTGCCCTTTGCCCGTTTGGGTCGGGGGTTTGTTTTGTTTGGTCTTTTGACCGTTTGGGTCGGAGGTGGTTTTATTGAAGTTCTCTTTTAAAAAAAAATTAACATATAAAATTTGATACTCTTGTTTTTAATTTCATTTTTACTATTAATTTCCAATATGAAAATAATTTTTACCTAATTATTTACTCTTTATTTCCAACAATTTTATTCCTTACTCTCAGTTGATTTATATATGTTTCTCTTATGTCAGGGTTAATATAACCTTAGATTTGTGAGTTGGGAATTGGAAATAAGGAAGACAAATACATGATAATTAAAACTTATCTGATACAATTAAAATTGGTTGAATTTTTTCGGTCATAATAAAGCTTGATAATCATGAATAATGTAATACTCATGCTTAGTTAAAATCAAACTTGATAAATCGTAATCAAATTTAACTTAATAAATCGTAATCAAATTTAATTGAAATTTGCATTTAAATAATCTTGTCAAATTAACTTGATAAATCGTAATCAAATTTAATTGAAATTTGCATTTAAATAATCTTGTCAAAAAAATATAATGAACCTTAACCCTTAATATTTAAAACAGCTTACCAAATACAAAAACTGGACAGATTTTGATAGATCTTTTCTCTAAAAATGGAAAACAAAAATACATGTTATATACTAGTTTATTATAAGAACTAGAATCGAGACCCGCCGCAATGCGGCGGGGATTCTTTAGTTATAACTAAGTCGATCTAGGACCTATTATTGTGGAAAGTATTTTCTCTTTATGGC
The DNA here is from genome assembly GCA_030545235.1 of Helianthus tuberosus. Taxonomy (NCBI): domain Eukaryota; kingdom Viridiplantae; phylum Streptophyta; class Magnoliopsida; order Asterales; family Asteraceae; genus Helianthus; species Helianthus tuberosus. Next base: position 174,157,639 of record CM060368.1, read on the forward strand.
CATCATTTTAGATCCCGATTGCTTGCCTTAGTTTATGGCTAGAATGATTTGTTTCCTTTTTCTTGTTCTTGTATCTAGTATATATGTTCTGTATTGGGGCCTTGGTGGAATAACAACAGAACTACAATATTCAATATATGTTTAAATGGTATCAGAGCAGGTAATATACTGCTCTACCATTAAACCCTAACATCTTCAACCGCCAAGAACATTGGCCGGAGAAGATGACTCCACGACAGCCAAAACTCCAAACCAAAACCAAAATATCGACCACTCCTCTCCGCACTATCTCCACCCCTCCGAAATCCCCTTGACGGAAACCTTTGTAGGTAACGTTAGACGCGAAGATAAGTGGATTGTTGATTCGGGTGCTTCAGAGCACATAACACAAAGGCATAAATGGATCGAAAATAAAGTGAGAACTTTGAATGAAAAGCCGGTCACTATTCCTAACGGTCTGCACGTTCCCGTAGAAGGAAGAGGGACTTGCACTTTACCAAATGGCCTAAAAATTGAGAATGTTTTGCACGTTCCAAAATTCACGTGTAACCTCTTGTCGGTTAGCCGGTTGTCCCAAGACCTACAATGTACAGTAACATTTTTCCCAACCTTTTGTGTGATGCAGGACTTAGCAACGAGGAGGTTGATTGGGGCGGGTAAATGCACGGAAGGTCTTTACGAGATGGACATGGTGGGTAGTGAAAAGAAGGCGTTGATGGTAACTATGGATACATGGCATAGGCGTTTGGGGCACGCTTCACGTGAGAAACTTTCTCGGTTTGATTTTATTGAATTTCCTTCAAAAACTAGTATGTCGTTTTGTGATTCTTGTGTTAAAGCAAAACATAAGAGATTGTCGTTTCCTAATAGCTCTATTAAAACCAAAGATTGTTTTGAGCTTTTGCATTGTGACATATGGGGGAAGTATAGAACGCCTTCACTCACTCAAGCAAGATACTTCCTCACCATTGTCGATGATTATAGCAGGGGTGTTTGGGTATTCTTGTTGAAACATAAAAATGAAGCAAGTGATTGTATTATTTACTTTCATCAATACATCAAAACCCAATTTTCAAGGCTAGTCAAACGTATTCGGTGTGACAATGGAGGAGAGTTTACCTCTAATCGCATGAATAAGTTTTATGTCGAAAATGGCATCATCCTTGAAACCACATGTCCACACACGCCTCAACAAAACGGTGTTGTGGAGAGAAAGCATCGCCATCTTCTCGAAACAGCACGTTCTATCAGATTTGAGGCTAACCTACCGAAGAGATTTTTGGGGGGAGTGCGTCTTAACCGCTGCTCACATTATCAATTGTCTTCCCTCCAAAGTCATAGGCAACAAGACGCCATATGAAATGATCCACAACGAAAAGCCGAATTTTGATCTTTTAAGGGTGTTTGGGTGTCTCGCCTACTGTCACGGCCCCTGACCCGGTTTGACCCGTTTCAAGAGCCGCGGGACAGAAATCCAGCGGTATTTATTTAATTGAGTTTGACAGCGGAAGTTTATCATCAGGATCGTTTAAAGCTAAAATTTTCCCGATTTATTTTATTTCACAATTCGGGATAAAACCCCGATAATTTACAATATTATGTTTTTAATACGAAATCGTGATATTACAAAACATATTTCTTTATTTTATAATGAGCCACTATCTTAAGCTTGAAATGCTCCTCAGCACTTTTCCTGAATTACAACAGATCACCTGAAACATGTTTGAAAAAGGTTTTGTCAGCGGAAAATACTGAGTGAATCATTCTATTTACTAAAATGACACATTTGTTATAATTTACAGTATTAAGGAAGATTACAATGTTTCTAATATCAAACCAATTACCCACAGTACTTTGTCACTCGACCCATTGGCCCTTCCGTCCAATGGTGTCTGTGACTATGGTCAAATCACCCATTGGTTGCCCCAATGGTGAAGATTATCAAGTAATGTATACAAAACCCCACATACCGGCTGTAACTTGGTGATTACAAAGACTTAATCCCCGTAATTATAACTTTAAAATAAACATGCTTTTGTAAATAAATTTGATAAAAAGAGAATGACTCACATTGCTGATTTAATACGGACAGAGTCTAGTCTATGAATTAGCCTGATTAACCTAATTTAGATAACAATGCACACAAAACTGGGTTAGTAATCAATACAGCATTTACGATAACTCACGAGATCAACCATCACAACGAGTGACAAAGTGCTATGCTTAACATCTGTCGAATTAACGACTAATGACAAAGCATCACCCTAATGTGGGAAGCACTTAAACACCCGTTGAGTACATTGATCGATCGGAAAATGAATCGTAGCAGCGATCGTGCTAATACCCTGTTTTGCGACAGAATTTCGAGATTAGTGTGTGGATTGAGAGTATTTTCACTATAACTTCGTGTACGAAAGGAATTTAAACGTCAAATCAACGCAGAAGTTCCAGTCCCACTGTCCTCTATTTATAGGTGAAATTTTACCCTGAGGCGGCCCGCGTGAGACTTAAGGTAACCTGAGGCGGGCCGCGTGAGACCTATTTTCTAGCTATAGGTTGCCACGGTTGGGACTAGCTTTGCTGAGTTGACGATTTTCGTAAATTCCTTGCTGCCAACGTTTTAAGTGGATAATCGTCAATAGGGTTTAACCCCCCCTGAGTTTTTAGGGGCCCTAATCCTGATTCTGAAAATTATGAAAATTTTAGGGTTTGTTCAGAATCACTTGGGTGTCTCAATTAGGGTTTCCTTTTGGACTAATTAATTTAATATTTATGACTTTTGATGAGAGTTGTTACATTCTCCCCACCTTAATAAAATCTCATCCTCGAGATTTATTGGAATAATTGAGGATACTTTCGCTTCATTTCTGATTCCAGCTCCCAAGTGTATTCAGGTCCTCTTCTTGAATCCCACTTTACTTTAACTAATACTAATCGTTTGTGCTTGAGAAACTTCACTTTTCTGTCTTCTATCTGAAGAGGTTTCTCCACAAATTTTAATTTTTCGTTTACCTCTATGTCTTGAAGAGGTACTACCAGAGATTCATCTGCTAAACATTTCTTGAGATTGGATACATGAAATACATCATGTACTCCAGCTAATTCTTCTGGTAGTTGTAAACGATAAGCTACTGGTCCTATACGTTGGATCACTGGAAATGGTCCTACGTATCTTGGACTTAGCTTTCCTTTCTTACCGAATCTAACAACTCCTTTCCAAGGAGAAACTTTCAACAGTACTTTGTCTCCAACTTGGAATTCTAATGGCTTGCATCTATTGTCTGCATAACTCTTCTGGCGATCTCGAGCAATCTTTAGCCTTTCTTTGATTTGGGTGACTTTATCAGTCGTTTCTTGCACTATTTCAGGACCTGATAATTGACTTTCTCCTAATTCTGCCCAACAAACTGGAGTTCTACACTTTCTTCCATATAATGCTTCAAATGGAGCAGTTTCAATGCTTGAGTGATAACTATTGTTATAGGAGAATTCAATTAATGGTAAATGATCATCCCAACTTCCACCAAAATCTATTACACATGCTCGGAGCATGTCTTCTAGAGTTTGGATTGTCCTTTCACTTTGTCCGTCTGTTTGGGGATGATATGCAGTGCTCAAATTTAGTCGAGTTCCCATAGCTTGCTGGAAACTTTTCCAGAAATGGGAAGTGAAACGACTATCCCTATCTGATACAATGGAGAGTGGAACTCCATGTAAGGATACAACTTCATCTACATACAATTTAGCCAGTCTTTCCATGCTAAAGGTTTCTTTCATAGGTAGAAAGTGAGCAGATTTGGTTAATCGATCCACAATTACCCAAATCGCATCATTACCTTTTCTGGTTTTGGGTAACTTAGTAACAAAATCCATTGTTATAAGTTCCCATTTCCATGTTGGCATTTCTAATTGTTGTAGTAATCCTGAAGGTTTCTGATGTTCTGCCTTAACTTGCGAACAAGTAAGACATTTAGAAACATAGCTGGCTATGTCCTTTTTCATTCCTATCCACCAAAAGTTCTTTCTTAAATCTTGGTACATTTTATTGTTTCCGGGATGTATTGTATACCTAGATTTATGAGCTTCTTCTAAAATCTTAGGTCTTAAGTCTCCCTGCTTAGGTACCCAAATTCTACTTTTGTGAAATCTCCAAATTCCATCTGCTCCTTGTTCTAATTCCTTGATTCGTCCTTTCATTCCTTCAGTATCGTCTTTGATTGCTGTAGTTTGAATATTCTTCAATTGTTCCATTAAATCTATTTGTAGATTTAATCTAAGAGCACGAACTCGTCGTTGTTTCTCATAATACTTACGACTTAAGGCATCTGCAACTACATTCGCCTTTCCTTCATGATACTGAATATCACAGTCGTAGTCACTTAGGATTTCCATCCATCTCCTTTGCCTCATGTTTAACTCTTTTTGCCCAAATATATATCTTAAACTTTTGTGGTCTGTGTAGACAGTAAATTTACTTCCGTAAAGATAATGTCTCCAAATCTTAAGGGCAAAAATTACGGCTCCTAATTCTAAATCATGAGTCGTATAGTTTTCTTCGTGCTTTTTCAATTGCCTTGATGCGTACGCAATTACCTTCTTGCGTTGCATAAGCACACATCCAAATCCTAATTTTGAAGCATCACAATATACTTCAAAATCTTCAGTTCCTTCTGGTAAAGCTAAGATTGGAGCATGGGTTAGTTTTTGTTTCAAGATTCTAAAAGCTTCTTCTTGTTTGGGTCCCCATTCAAACTTAGTAGTTTTACAGGTTAGCTTAGTTAATGGTACAGCTATCTTGGAAAAATCCTTAATAAACCGTCTATAATACCCAGCTAATCCTATAAAACTTCTAATTTCCATTGCTGTTTGTGGAATTTTGCAATTGGTAATTGCCTCTATCTTAGCAGGATCTACATGAATACCTTCATGATTCACCATGTGTCCTAAAAATTGCACTTCCTTTAGCCAAAATTCACATTTCGAGAATTTTGCGTACAACTTTTCTTTTCTTAACAAAGTTAAGAGTGCATGAAGATGTTCACAATGCTCTGTCTGACTTTTGGAATAAATAAGTATATCGTCTATAAATACAATTACAAATTTATCCAAGTACGGTTTACAGATCTTATTCATCATGTCCATAAATGTTGCAGGTGCATTTGTTAACCCGAAGGGCATGACTGTAAACTCGTAATGACCATACCTAGTTCTGAAAGCAGTTTTAGGTATGTCTTCTTCTTGTACCTTCAATTGATGATATCCGGAGCGTAAATCTATCTTAGAAAAATATCTAGCCCCCTGAAGTTGATCAAAAAGATCATCAATCCTAGGTAATGGGTATCGATTCTTAATTGTGACCTTATTCAATTCTCTATAATCGATACACATTCTCATTGAACCATCCTTTTTCTTTACAAACAACACTGGCGCTCCCCAAGGGGATGAGCTAGGTTGTATGAATCCTGTAACGACTCTCATCAAAAGTCATAATTATTAAATTAATTTGACCAATAGGAAACTCTAATTGAGACACCCAAGTGATTCTGAGCAAACCCTAAGATTTTTATAATTTTCAGAATCAGGATTAGGGCCCCTAAAACTCAGGGGGGGTAAACCCTAGTTGATGATTATCTATAAAAAATTGCTGTCAACATATGAGAATTCGAGTTTGTCAAGTCATCAGAGCTAGTTCCACACGTGGCTACTCTATAACTGACTTTTGAACCCTTACGCACCGTATCAAAGTTTGGCCTACGATGCGCAGGCTATTTAAAAGCCATACGATGCGTAGAGGAATGTGGCCTACGGTGCGTATGCTAAGCATACGATGCGCAGGGTATTTTTGGCTACGATGCGCAGGGCTTCTCAAATTTCAGCTATAAATAGCAGGCATTGGCATTCGAAATCTGGACACTTTACGTCGAGAGAATTCTCAATTATACATCGAATTAGCTGCTATACACTTCAATTAACACACACAGGTCTTTAATTGAAGCTGCAATCAGGGTATTAGCACAATCGCTGCTACGATTCATTGTCCGATTGATTCAAATATCCAATGAATGTTTAAGTGCCGCCCACATTAGGGTTATACTTTATCGTTCGTCATTAATTTGACGGATTGTCGTTAATTCGATAGGTAAAGTATTATACTTTATCGTTCGTTGTTAATTCAACGGATCATCGTTAATTCGATGGGTAAAGTATTATACCTTGTCGTTCATTGTTAATTCAATGGATCATCGTTAATTCGATGGACAAAGTATTGCATTTTGACATTCATTGTGAGAATTTGATCTCGTGAGTTATCGTAAATGCTGGATTGATTACTAATTCCAAAATTGTGTGCTTGTTATTGAAATTAGGATAAAAGGCTAATCAGTAGGCTAGGCTCTGCCCGTATAAATCTGCAAAGTGAGTCATTCTCTCTTTTTATCAAATCTATTTACAAAATCATGTTTATTTCAAAGTTATAATTACGGGGATTAAGTCTTTGTAATCACCAAGTTACAGCCGGTATGTGGGGTTTTGTATACATTACTTGATAATCGTCACCATTGGGGCAGCCAATGGGGGATATGACCATAGTCACAGACACCATTGGACGAATGGGCCAATGGGTTGAGTGGCAAGTACCGTGGGTAGTTGGATTGATACCAGAAACATTGTAATCGCTCTTAATACTGTAAATTATAACAACTGTGTCATTTTAGTAAATAGAATGATTCACTCAGTATTTCCCGCTGACAAAACCTTTTTCAAACATGTTTCAGGTGATCTGTTGTAATTCAGGAAAAGTGCTGGGAAGCATTTCAAGCTTACTGATAGTGGCTCAATATAAAATAAAGAAATAAATTTTGTAATATCATGCTTTTATAATAAAAACATAATATTGTAAATTATCGGGGTTTTATCCTGAATTGTGAAATAAATTAATCGGGGAAAAATTTTAGCTTTAAGCGATCCTGTTTCCGCTGTTAAACTCAATTAAATAAATACCGCAGTATTTTCTGCCGCGGCTCTTGAAACGGGTCAAACCGGGTCTTGGGCCGTGACAGAAAAAGGTGGTATCAGAGCCACTGGGTTAAGCTAATTAAGTATTTAGAAATACTTAATTTTTCCTGATTACTATTATATCTTTTATTAACTGGCTATTTGTTAATTTCAATATGAGTATATTTTTATATATATTGTAATATTTATTGCTCTATTATCATTAATAGAAAAATATTATATATAAATTTATTTGATTAATATATGGAATTACCTAATATAGTATTACTATATTGTGGTAAAGAAATTATATTTTTATGTTTGAAGTATACTCTTATTTAAAATTTTTGTTTAGTTATTTATTATTAATAATTTTATTATTAATAATAATATACTAATAGTAGTAGTATTAAGATTATTTTTAAATACTAAGGTTATTATCAAAAGCAGATATTGGATAACCTAGCCTTAATTATGCATGGACTGATCACCTATGCTTAAACAAGGCAGTATTAACCAATATCCACCATGATAATGACTAGTTAATATATATAAAATAAGTCATCATACTTATTTAGTATATAGATTTTTTTTGATGTCAACTACTGTAACAGTAAATATGAATCTTTAAATATTCTGATTTAAAGTTTAGTATATTTTATTATTGACAGTCAAGAAAATTTATAAATAAATTATAAACAAAACTTAGTATGTTTTAATTTTCAGTTGGTTTGATAGTATGAAATATTATAAAAAAAAAAAAAAAAAGTTGTTCTATAAAATTTTGTTATGACTTAGTAATTGTATGTATATTACTAAACAGCATGAGTGATGTGTCAGAAGCCCTTCAAAAGTTAAATCTTTATCCAGTAAGAATAGAAGTTTCCAGAGATTTCAATAAGTATATACCAGATATAGAAGGACCTATAGAATTCAATGTTTTACCTCTTGAGAAACCTAAGCCTAAGAAAATAGAAATTGGGGAAAGTTCTAGGCAAATGGAGGAATTACCATCTCAGGAAGAGCTAGATTTTATAATGGCAACCGATGATACTATTAAGCCTGTTAATGAAAATAATTTTATGAACTTAGAACCATCTATTCCAAACTCTTCGAATCACTGGAATATAGACGAATGGTTGGATCATGAAATACTGTTACAAAACCATCCCTATAGGCTTTTTCCTAAGTACAATCCAGAACCTTTACCAAATTTACCAATAAGTAACAAGAATAGGACCGAACTCCATCATTTTGACAACATGGATGCTGGGAATAGGATCCAAGAGACTTTGGGACAAATCTCCTGGAAATACGATGAGAAGAAACGCCGTTACTAGAACATCATCTGACAAAGGATAGGGGATTATGAAACTGTGATTGTATAATAGTAACAAGTAAAATCAGTATGTGTAAATAAAAAGAATAAAACGGGTGTATATAGAAACATGATATAATGAAATATTAGAAAAGTTACAATTTTGTTTGTATATTCGATTATGTGATTATGTGCAACTAAATTGTGACATTGGATTATTTCCTTTATATTAATTATATATCTATAAAATAGATATCAGATGGAAAACGCTAATAATGAACCAGTTAATGAGGGTAATCAATCTGAGCAACAATCGGGGAATCAATATGTGACTAGGCAAGATATAGAAAATATCGTTGCTCAAGGGATAGCCAACGCTATTCCAGGAATAGTTGCTCAAGGGATAGCCAATGCTATTCCAGCAATCATTGCTGCTGTTAAAAATCCAATCGAACCGCAACATGTTGTTCCTAGTAAACGCATTTCTGAAGATAGTTTCAGTAATAGCGTAAATGGAGGTGGTAATCATGTTAATCATGATAAACCATGGCAAGCTCCGCTCCCTAAGAAAAGGAAAGTTGCAACGCCTGGTTGCACTTACAAAGAATTTCTTGCTTGTAAACCCACTAAGTTTGCAGGCAATGAAGGAGCGACTGCAGTACTGCGTTGGTTAGAGAAAACCGAGGCAGTAATTGCCATAAGTAAATGTGCTCAAGATGATCAGGTTATGTATGTTTCAAATCTTTTCAAAGAAGTAGCGCTAGAATGGTGGAATATGATGTTACAAGTAAAAGGAAGAAGGATGGCGTATGCTATGAACTGGGAAGAATTTAAGAATCTTGTAGAAAGAAAATTCTGTCCTGAGTACGAAAAAGATCAAATGACAAATAAGTTTCTAACCCATCGGATGGTAGATATAGATTGTCGAGGGTATACTACGACATTCTTCGAATATGCTCGAATGGTACCAATCCTGGCTTCGCCAGAACCGGTACTTATTTCTCGTTATATTTGGGGATTGATTTCCGAGATCCGTAATATCGTCAAAGCTGCGAAACCTCGCACAATTGATGATGCGGTGGAATTAGCCAATACTATAAATGACGAGCTAGTACGGACAAAAGAAGAAAATAGAAGGAAGGAAGTAGCCCAAAAGATTACCCAAGAATTCAGTCCGGGTAACCATAACCATTTCAAGAAAAGAGGGAATGGGCAAACTTCTATTAGTCTATTTTGCAAATTTTGCAAAAAGAAGCATTTTGGAAGATGCAAAGGATATTGCAATTTTTGTAAGATTCCAGGGCATCAAGAAGGAGACTGCAGGAGGAAGAAATTTTCAGTTTGCTACAACTGTAGAGAAACTGGACATCTTAGGCCAGATTGTCCGAAACTGAATAAACCATTCGACAATCAAGCCAAACCAGCAGAAGGAGCAAAAAGGAATGAGAGAGAGCCTTTCAGCTAACTACTCATGAGGACGAGATGATTCCAGATGTGATAGCCGGTATGTTCTTAGTTTACAACATTTACCTAAAAGTATTATTTGACTCTGGTGCCAACCAAAGTTTTATAAATACTTTACTCTGCCAAATTCTTAACTTACCATTTACCAACATTAGATAGATTTCTATATTAGAAACGGTAGATAAGAATTCAGTAAGAATAAATAAGGTTATGCAGAACATAGGAATAAGTTATAGGTTTTCTGCAACCCTATTACCTATAAAATTAGTTGAATTCGATGTTATGATCATTATCTGTGATCAGAATTTCTTAGAAATTCAATCAACCATCGGAGAAGTAATTATGATTACAGGAGATAAACCATGTAAGTCTATAAGGTTCATATCAGTAATGGAAATTACTAATTATGAACGAAAGCAAGGAATAATATATATGATTTCAGTAATCATTAATACTAAAGATACAGAATTTAAGGAAATTTCTGTAAATTCAGAATACCCAGATATATTCCAGAAGATTTACCTGGATTATCACCAGATATGAAGATAGAATTTAGGATTTATCAAATTCCAGGAATTTTACCGATAAGCCAAGGAACCTTATCGATTAGCACAATATTGGTTATTAAGAAAAGTATGGTTCAATAAGAATGTGTATTGATTATAGGAAATTGAATAAGGTTATAATTAAGAATCAATACTCATTACTTAGAAAATTATGATCTATTCATTTTCAGGAAGATAGATATTTTTCTAAGATCAACTTATGTTCCGGGTATTATTAATTAAAAGTATCAGAGGAAGATGTATCTAAGACTGTTTTCAGAACTAGCAATGGTCATTATTAGTTTACAGTCATGCCTTTCGAATTAAAGAATGCACCTACAGCATTCATAAAGACATGATAAATAGGATCTGTAAACCATATTTGGATAAATTAGTAATTGTCTTCAACGACGATATACTTATTTATTTCAAAAGTAGGAAAGAACATTGACAGCACTGGCATTTACTCTTAACTTTGTTAAGAAAAGAAAAGCTTTACGCCAAATTTTCGAAAAATGAATTTTGGCTGCTAGAAGTGCAATTTTAGGTCATATGATGAATCATGAAGGTATTCACATAAATTCTGCTAAGATAGCAGTAATTATCAAATGGAAGATTCTGCAATCCGCAATAGAAATTAGGAATTCTGTAGGTTAAGTATTATAGACAGTTTATTAAGGAATTTTCAAAATAGCTATACCATTAACTAAGTTAACCAAAATTCTAACCTTACTAGAAGAAATTGAAGATTTTGAAGTATAAGGTAATACTTCAAAGCTAGGATTTGGATATTCCTTAAACAATGCAAAAAGGTAATTGCATATACATCAAGACAATTGAAAAAGGTACGAAGGAATTATACTACTTATGAGTTAGAATTAGAACCATAATTTTGCCCTTAAGATTTGGATAAAATATCTGTATAGAAGTAAGGATACTATCTATACAGATTATAAGAATCTAAGATATATATTTATGGGCAAAAAGAATTTAAAGCGAAGGAGATGAATGAAAATCCTAAGTGACTACGACTGTGATATTAGTATCACAAAGGAAAAGCTGAAAACGGCAAGAGATAGTCATAAAGAGTATGCAGATAATAGATAAAAGCCGTTGGAGTTCGAATTGGAGACAAAATATAATTGGAAGTATTTCCTTGGAAAGAAGTAAGAAAGGTAAACAAATAGTGTTAAGTAAAGTAGGATTCAAAGATAGGATCCTAATATACTTGGGAACTGGAATCCAAAAGGAAGAGAAAGTATTCTCAATTATTCCAGTAAATCTCGAGGACGAGATTTTTATTAAGTTGGGGAGAATGTAACGACTCTCATCAAAAGTCATAATTATTAAATTAATTTGACCAATAGGAAACTCTAATTGAGACACCCAAGTGATTCTGAGCAAACCCTAAGATTTTTATAATTTTCAGAATCAGGATTAGGGCCCCTAAAACTCAGGGGGGGTAAACCCTAGTTGATGATTATCTATAAAAAATTGCTGTCAACATATGAGAATTCGAGTTTGTCAAGTCATCAGAGCTAGTTCCACACGTGGCTACTCTATAACTGACTTTTGAACCCTTACGCACCGTATCAAAGTTTGGCCTACGATGCGCAGGCTATTTAAAAGCCATACGATGCGTAGAGGAATGTGGCCTACGGTGCGTATGCTAAGCATACGATGCGCAGGGTATTTTTGGCTACGATGCGCAGGGCTTCTCAAATTTCAGCTATAAATAGCAGGCATTGGCATTCGAAATCTGGACACTTTACGTCGAGAGAATTCTCAATTATACATCGAATTAGCTGCTATACACTTCAATTAACACACACAGGTCTTTAATTGAAGCTGCAATCAGGGTATTAGCACAATCGCTGCTACGATTCATTGTCCGATTGATTCAAATATCCAATGAATGTTTAAGTGCCGCCCACATTAGGGTTATACTTTATCGTTCGTCATTAATTTGACGGATTGTCGTTAATTCGATAGGTAAAGTATTATACTTTATCGTTCGTTGTTAATTCAACGGATCATCGTTAATTCGATGGGTAAAGTATTATACCTTGTCGTTCATTGTTAATTCAATGGATCATCGTTAATTCGATGGACAAAGTATTGCATTTTGACATTCATTGTGAGAATTTGATCTCGTGAGTTATCGTAAATGCTGGATTGATTACTAATTCCAAAATTGTGTGCTTGTTATTGAAATTAGGATAAAAGGCTAATCAGTAGGCTAGGCTCTGCCCGTATAAATCTGCAAAGTGAGTCATTCTCTCTTTTTATCAAATCTATTTACAAAATCATGTTTATTTCAAAGTTATAATTACGGGGATTAAGTCTTTGTAATCACCAAGTTACAGCCGGTATGTGGGGTTTTGTATACATTACTTGATAATCGTCACCATTGGGGCAGCCAATGGGGGATATGACCATAGTCACAGACACCATTGGACGAATGGGCCAATGGGTTGAGTGGCAAGTACCGTGGGTAGTTGGATTGATACCAGAAACATTGTAATCGCTCTTAATACTGTAAATTATAACAACTGTGTCATTTTAGTAAATAGAATGATTCACTCAGTATTTCCCGCTGACAAAACCTTTTTCAAACATGTTTCAGGTGATCTGTTGTAATTCAGGAAAAGTGCTGGGAAGCATTTCAAGCTTACTGATAGTGGCTCAATATAAAATAAAGAAATAAATTTTGTAATATCATGCTTTTATAATAAAAACATAATATTGTAAATTATCGGGGTTTTATCCTGAATTGTGAAATAAATTAATCGGGGAAAAATTTTAGCTTTAAGCGATCCTGTTTCCGCTGTTAAACTCAATTAAATAAATACCGCAGTATTTTCTGCCGCGGCTCTTGAAACGGGTCAAACCGGGTATTGGGCCGTGACAAATCCTTTACTTAGTAATTCATCTAATTGCTGTTTCAGTTCTAACATTTCTGTGGGTGCTAACCGATAAGGTGCCTTGGCTATCGGTGTAGTTCCTGGAATTAGATGAATCCTAAATTCTACTTCCCTATCTGGAGGTAATCCTGGTAAATCTTCTGGAAATACATCAGGATATTCTGTGACTATTGGTATTTCCTTAAGATCTTTACCCTTAGTGCTAATGATTACCGAAATCATATACACTATTCCTTGTTTTCGTTCATAATTAGCAACTTTCATTACTGATATGAACTTCATGGGCTTACGTGGTTTATCTCCTGTAATCCTAATCACTTCTCCAGTAGGTGATTGAATTTCTATGGAATTCTGATCACAAAGGATTCTAGCATGGTTGGCTACTAACCAATCCATTCCTAATACAACATCAAATTCAGCCAAATTCATCGGCAATAGTTTTGCAGAGAATTTATGTCCTAAAAGTTCTATGTTTCCTTCTTGCAAAACTTTATCTATTTTAACTGAATTTCCATCTGCTGTTTCAACTGTAAAAATCTGCCTAATATTGGTTAAAGGTAAACTAAGAGCTTGGCAGAATGAAGTATTTATAAAACTTTGGTTTGCACCAGAGTCAAATAATACTTTGGCGTAAACGTTGTGAACTAAGAACGTACCCGCTATCACATCTGGGATGAGTTCTGCTTCTTGAGTGGTCAGCTGAAATGCCCTAGCATTCTTCTTAGTAGTTCCTTCGGTCGCTTTGGGTTTGTTATCTACTGGTTTGATCAATTTAGGACATTCTGTTTTATAATGCCCTGCTTCTCCACAGTTAAAACAGATTACGGTCTTCTTTTTGCAGTTTTCTTCACGATGTCCGATACCTTTGCAAAGGTTGCAGGTTACATTACATTTTCCGTAATGCTTCCTTTTGCAATTTCTACAGAAAGGTGGATTTGAATATTGCCATGTTCCTCTTTTCTTGAAATTATTACTATTACCCGCCCGAAATCCTTGGGTAATCTTCTGAGCCAATTCCTTTTTCCTATCTTCATCTCTTGTGCGCACCAGTTCATCGGTTAGAGTATTAGCTAATTCTACCGCATCATCAATAGTGCGAGGTCTCGCAGCTTTAACAATATTGCGGATTTCGCTAATTAGCCCCCAAATATAGCGAGAAATGAGTACCGGTTCTGGCGAAGCCAGTGTTGGTACCACTCTAGCATATTCAAAGAATGTCGAGGTATAACCGCGACAATCTACACCTATCATTCGATGAGTTAAAAACTTATTCGTCATCTGTTCCTTTTCATACTCGGGACAGAATTTTCTTTCCACAAAACCCTTAAATTCTTCCCAAGTCATAGCATAAGCTATTACTCTTCCTTTTGATTGTAACACAGTGTTCCACCATTCGAGTGCTCCTTCTTTGAAGAGATTTGATGCGTACATGACCTGATCATCTTTACCACATTTACTTATTGCAATGACTGCTTCGGTTTTCTCTAACCAACGCAGTGATGCAGTTTCTCCTTCATTGCATGCAAATTCAGTGGGTTTACAAGCAAGGAATTCTTTGAAAGTGCAACCAGGCGTTGCAGTTTTCATTTTCTTGGGTAATGGAGCTTGATGTGGTTCCCTATTATGATTAACATGATTATTGCCTCCATTTACACTATTACTGAAGTTATCTTCAGTAATCTGTTTACTAGGGACAATTTGTTGTGGTTCGGGTGGATTCTTGATAGCAGCAACGAATGTTGGAATAGCATTAGCTATCCCTTGAGCAACAATGTTTTCGATATCTTGCCGAGTCATATATTGATCTCCTGGATGTTGCTCGGACTGATTAACTTCATTTATAGGTTCATTACCACTGTTTGCCATCTGATAATATATATAAATTTTATTAGTATCTGCTAAATAACAATTATATACAAACAATCAGAAAATTTTACAATACAGGTATAGTCAAAACAATCGATTTCTCGATTTCATTTTTTATATCTAGTATAGTATGCATCATTACTCGCCAATATATTACAGAGTTTTATTCGTTATTTACAGACTAATTTTACTATTACTATTATACAATCACCGTTTTACCCTCGTACTATCTCTCGTCACTTTCCGTTCTAAAAACGCAGTTCCCTCTCATCGTACTTCCAGGCAATTTGTCCCCCTATTTCCCTGATTCTAGTTCCCGCATCAAACAACTCTTCACCAAAGTGGCGAAGTTCAGCCATGTTTTCATTACTCATGGGTGGATTAGGTAGGGGTTCTGGATCGAATTATGGAAGAAAGGAATAAGGATCGTTGACAATATTTTGAAATTGCCAATCGTTCGTCCACCATTCGTCCATTCCTATGGGTTGGGAGTGGACTATTGGGTCTGGAATTGCTGGTTCCCAATTCATAGGGAGTTGGTTTTCAAGAGGATAATTAAAAATATTAGTATTAACAGGCTGAATAGTTTCACAGCTTGCCAATAGGAAATCTATCTCATCTTGAAAGGTCCTTCCCTGGTTTTGATTGGAACTTTCTCCGATTTCTATCTGAGTTGGTCTAGAGCCTTGCCCGACTTCCATTACTATTTCCTTAGTTCCTTCCTCCATCTGTATTCCTATCTCCTTAACCTCTTCCTTGTCTTCAGTTTCCATTTCCTGCTGTTTAGAACTTTCTCCGGTTATAATTTCTTTTCCCTTTTTCAAAGGATTGTTTATTTTGGGAAGTTTTGTAGCTGGCTTTTTCTTACGTATACGACTCCCCCAAACGTATTTACTTCTTTTCTTGGGTTTTGGCTTTTTCAAGGGTGGAGCATTGAATTCTACAAGTTGTTCTATATCAGGAAAGTATCCAGTAAATTCTTTGGAAACTTCGATATTCACCGGGTAAAGATTAAGGTTCTGAAAAGCTTCAGATATCCCACTCATGCTGATGTAGCATATATGCAAAATGCATAAAATACTAAGTTAAAATTCATAAATAACCTTTTTAATTTATTACATACTGTGTACTAATTTATTACAAAGATAACTAGAAAACACACTTAGGTTTTGAAATTTTATTTATTGCACAGGGTTTCTAGATTGTAAGGGTAAGGTGCTAAAACTTTAAAATATTTAAAGATTTATATTTTCTGCTACTGTGGCTAGCATATATAAATTTGCCCATTTCTCATCTAGCTTATCTTCCCAAGGTGATTTATCAATTAATTCCTGGGTTTCCCGTTTAATCTTCTTTTGTCGAATTTGCTCTTTACTTTTCTTAATAATCATCTCCCTCCTTCTAGGAGAAAGTGTTTCCTCGTATTGTGCCTTTCGCACAAATATTCCTTCTTCAGGAATTTCAACATGATTCGAGGATTTGGTTCGGGATGAACTTCCCTTCTCATTGGATGATCTATCTAATTTTAGATAGATGCTTGCTAGCTTTTGCTTACCCATACTGTAACTAACAAATAATCAGTTAATAACACACATAATCACATAATAATAATCAGGAAAAAATTAAGTATTTCTAAATACTTAATTAGCTTAACTCAGTGGCTCTGATACCACCTTTTTCTGTCACAGCCCCTGACCCGGTTTGACCCGTTTCAAGAGCCACGGGACAAAAATCCAGCGGTATTTATTTAATTGAGTTTTGACAGCGGAAGTTTATCATCAGGATCGTTTAAAGCTAAAATTTTCCCGATTTATTTTATTTCACAATTCGGGATAAAACCCCGATAATTTACAATATTATGTTTTTAATACGAAATCGTGATATTACAAAACGTATTTCTTTATTTTATAATGAGCCACTATCTTAAGCTTGAAATGCTCCTCAGCACTTTTCCTGAATTACAACAGATCACCTGAAACATGTTTGAAAAAGGTTTTGTCAGCGGAAAATACTGAGTGAATCATTCTATTTACTAAAATGACACATTTGTTATAATTTACAGTATTAAGGAAGATTACAATGTTTCTAATATCAAACCAATTACCCACAGTACTTTGTCACTCGACCCATTGGCCCTTCCGTCCAATGGTGTCTGTGACTATGGTCAAATCACCCATTGGTTGCCCCAATGGTGAAGATTATCAAGTAATGTATACAAAACCCCACATACCGGCTGTAACTTGGTGATTACAAAGACTTAATCCCCGTAATTATAACTTTAAAATAAACATGCTTTTGTAAATAAATTTGATAAAAAGAGAATGACTCACATTGCTGATTTAATACGGACAGAGTCTAGTCTATGAATTAGCCTGATTAACCTAATTTAGATAACAATGCACACAAAACTGGGTTAGTAATCAATACAGCATTTACGATAACTCACGAGATCAACCATCACAACGAGTGACAAAGTGCTATGCTTAACATCTGTCGAATTAACGACTAATGACAAAGCATCACCCTAATGTGGGAAGCACTTAAACACCCGTTGAGTACATTGATCGATCGGAAAATGAATCGTAGCAGCGATCGTGCTAATACCCTGTTTTGCGGCAGAATTTCGAGATCAGTGTGTGGATTGAGAGTATTTTCACTATAACTTCGTGTACGAAAGGAATTTAAACGTCAAATCAACGCAGAAGTTCCAGTCCCACTGTCCTCTATTTATAGGTGAAATTTTACCCTGAGGCGGCCCGCGTGAGACTTAAGGTAACCTGAGCCGGGCCGCGTGAGACCTATTTTCTATCTATATGTTGCCACGGTTGGGACTAGCTTTGCTGAGTTGACGATTTTCGTAAATTCCTTGCTGCCAACGTTTTAAGTGGATAATCGTCAATAGGGTTTAACCCCCCCTGAGTTTTTAGGGGCCCTAATCCTGATTCTGAAAATTATGAAAATTTTAGGGTTTGTTCAGAATCACTTGGGTGTCTCAATTAGGGTTTCCTTTTGGACTAATTAATTTAATATTTATGACTTTTGATGAGAGTTGTTACACCTACTATAGAAATACCGACACGAATGGTGACAAGCTCGAAGAAAGGGGGAAGCCAGGGGTATTTCTCGGTTATTCGGGCGGAACGAAAGGATACAAAATATTTGATGTACAAAGGGGTAAAATCATTGTTTCAAGAGATGTCAAGTTTGTTGAGAACATCTTTCCTTACAAAGGTGACCAACAAGACCACGTGTCAAAAGACGATGGTGTTTTCGGGTTTCCACCTTGGTACTATGGAGACCACAATGAAGAATGCAATATTAATCAAACACCAACTTCCGCTACAGACAACGAAAATGGGAGCAATGATGAGCCACAAGTGACTGAGCAAAATGTGGTTGAGAATGACATGGATCCAATCGGACCCATTAATCCCGAAAATAATGAGGCCCAGCAACCGAACCCTCCCGACATGGAGGCCGAGGCCCAGCAACCCAACGATATCGAGGCCGAGGCCCAGCAACCCAACGAGGCCGAACCTCTTGAACGACAACCGAGAGAAAGAAGGGAACGTGCTAGATCGAAACGACTAGATGGGTATGATGTCTCACTACCACCGTCCCTCGACCATGACACACCTGTTTCTGATCAACGCTCCTCTACGGTACATTCCATGTCCAACTATGCTTGCTATAATAATTTTTCACATTCTCACAAGGCCTTCTTGTCGGCCATCGATAAAACCGATGAGCCAAGAACCTTTAAACAAGCTGTGCAGAATGAAAACTGGAGGGTAGCTATGAAACGAGAAATAGAGGCACTTGAAATGAACGGAACGTGGACTCTTGAAGACTTGCCGAAAGGTAAGAGGGCCATTGATTCCAAGTGGGTTTACAAGGTTAAGTACAAGCCCAATAGAGACATTGAAAGATACAAAGCCCGCTTGGTTGCTAAAGGTTTCACACAAATGGAAGGGATCGATTTTCATGACATGTTTGCTCCGGTTGCCAAGTTGGTTACCGTTCGAACCATTTTGGCAGTTGCAGTCAAACGAAACTGGATAGTTCATCAATTGGACGTGAATAATGAATTCCTGCATGGTGATTTGAATGAGGAGGTGTACATGAAGATATCTCAAGGTTTTGATAAAGGAAAGGAAAACAAAGTGTGTCGACTAAGAAAGTCTCTTTATGGGCTCAAACAAGCGTCGAGAAATTGGTATCATAAGTTTACCACAGCTCTTGTCGAAGCTGGTTTTAGACAGTCAAAGGCGGACCATTCCTTATTTATTTTCAGGAGGAAGGAAATATATGTTGCAGTCTTAATCTACGTTGATGACGTGATTCTGGTTGGAAATGATGCTACGAGAATGAGCGAGATAAAATTGTTTCTGAATGAACGTTTTAGCATAAAAGATCTTGGAAATCTTAAGTATTTTTTGGGGATCGAGGTCGCTCGAACGGAAGAAGGTATGGTCCTTAGTCAAAGGAAGTACACTCTCGACATTATTGAAGATGCTGGTATGCTTGGATGCCGGCCGAGTCCGATACCTATGGAACAAAATCTAAAGTTGGAAGCAGGAAAGGAGGAAGATCGGGTTGATCCAAGTCATTATCGGCGATATTGCCCATTCGGTTAGTATCCTAAGCCAGTTTGTGGCGGATCCTCGTACAAGTCATCTCGAAGCCGCTACAAGGGTCGTTAGATATTTGAAGGAAACCGCTTGGCAAGGCATCCTATTGCCGAAGACAGGGGGAAACAATCTCGTGGCCTATACCGATTCCGACTGGTTAGGTTGTCCTTTCACTAGAAGGTCAAGAACCAGGTACCTTCTTCTCCTCGGGTGGTCCCGTTTCTTGGAAGTCAAAGAAGCAGTCGGTCGTATCTCGATCCTCGGCTGAAGCCGAATATAGAGCCATGGCCACAACAGTTAGTGAAATCCTTTGGCTGCGATGGCTCCTCAGTGATCTCGACACTCCCCAAACAGCTGCAACTACCGTCTTCTGTGACAACATTGCAGTCAAACACATTGCAAATAACCCGGTTTTCCACGAGCGTACTAAACATGTCGAAATGGATTGCTATTTTGTCCGCGAACGTGTCGAGTCGAAGGAAGTTGAACCGGTTTACATCAACACCAACCATCAAGTGGCGGACGTGTTTACCAAGGCTCTCGGATCGAAACAGTTGGAGGTTTTACTTGGCAAGTTGGGCATTCGGAATCTTCACGCTCCAACTTGAGGGGGAATATTATTGTGGAAAGTATTTTCTCTTTATGGCCATCATTTTAGATCCCGATTGCATGCCTTAGTTTATGGCTAGAATTATTTGTTTCCTTTTTCTTGTTCTTGTATCTAGTATATATGTTCTGTATTGGGGCCTTGGTGGAATAACAACAGAACTACAATATTCAATATATGTTTAAAGGACCCGCACGTTATGTTAAACCTGTCAAACGGGGAAGAAATAGACAATGTAAAAACGTTCACCCACAGACGCACGTTGCGTCGTGTTGACTCGCAAAATTCAGAACGAAACGTAAAAACGTTAAACCAAAGACGTAGTCGATCTAGGACCCGCACGTTATGTTAAACCTGTCAAACGGGGAAAAAATAGACGATGTAAAAACGTTCACCCACACACGCACGTTGCGTCGTGTTAAGTCGCAAAATTTAGAACGAAACGTAAAAATGTTAGACCAAAGACGCACGTTGCGATGTGTTAAATCACAAAATTTAGAACCAAGCATAAAGCAAAAACTTTGCGAAAAATGAAAACTATAAAGAACAAAAGTTGAAAGTAAAAAAAGTTGTGAGGATACATTGCAAAATATAAAAAGTTTTGGGTTAAAAGTAAAAAAAACAAATAGTTTTGGGTTAAAAATAATTTATGAAATACTTTTAGGTGAAAAGTAAAAAAAAATCATTTTTTTTGGAAAACCCCCAAAGCCAAGATTACGACAACTATATGCATAACCATTTATTCTTTGGAAAACCCCCAAAGCACACCCCATGTTGCGGCGGGGCATAAAACGGTGTCACACAACCGTTATCGACCACCAACACTGACTCGACCTAGGATCTGTGTGTTGCGACGAACCTGTCAAACATGAAAAAATATAGGTAAAAAAGTAGAACCACACATGCACGTTGCGCCGTGACTTGCAAAATTTGAAACAAAACATAAAAAAAAGTTGAACCACACTCGTACGTTGCGTCCTATTAACTCGAAAAATTTAGAACTATACGTAAACCGAAAATTTGCCAAAGATGAAAAGTATAAGTGACAAAAGTTGTGAAGTTAAATTGCAAATAATGAAGAGTTTTGGGTTAAAGTTAAAAAAAACAAATTATGTAGGGTTAAAATTGCAAAAGGTAAAAACATTTGGGTTAAAAGTAATGAAAAGTTTTGGGTTAAAGTTAAAAAAACAAATTATGTAGGGTTAAAATTGCAAAAGATAAAAACCTTTGGGTTAAAAATAAAAAATCAAGTTTTTTTTTTGAAAAAACCCCAAAGCACAATGTACAAGTTCCAATGCATATTTTTGTTGCTTATTTAGAGTAATAAAATAATTTTTTCATATTACTTTGTTTACACATTTTATCTCAGAATTCTTTATTCTTTATCTTTTACCAAAAAATAATTCCCACGTTATTCTCGCTCCCAACTTTTTCTCTCTCTTGTGGTGGTCGAGAACGAAAACAATAAAAATATATAGTGTTTACGTGAAAGAATTCTCATGGAAAGCATACATGAGAAAGAAGGAATGACAGGTATTATTGACATTAAAGGTATTTCAGTCTTTTCTCAAGGGAATTAGTTTCCTCTTGATTTTCAAACGGGAATAATTTTCCCATACGTTAATATGTATTTTTTTTAAATTTTACCGTATTAACCTATTGCTATAGTTTTCTTATAAATATCTTACATGATTTTGAATACTCAGTACACGACTATGTGATTTTTGAATAATCATTACGTGATTACACATCAACATAAATCATTACACATTCAATATAAATTCATTACGTGATTACACATTCAATAATAAGAACATGATTGTTTATGCTTTATTACGTGATTAAATCTCAAAGGGGAAATGGATTTTATCACCCTAAACTAAGCAAAGTTGGCCAATACCACTCTCAACTTTCATTTTGGCTCACACCACCCTCTACTTAACATTTAAGTGGTTGTGTCACACCGTCGTTAACCAGACACTAACTAGGTTAGTTTTTTATGCTGATGTGGTCATTTTTGCTTTAGGTGGAATGCTGATGTGGTCATTTTTGCTTTAGGTGGCAGCTGATGTGGTCATTTTAAAGGCTCAAATTTTCGAATCTTCATCATCGATTAACAACTTAATCTGTATCACTACATACAAATTTCATCTTAATGTTACCATCAAACCCTAAATCATGTTCGACGATCCATTCTTCAGAGCCTATCTATCCCGTCCAGTCCAGCAAAACCACCAGTCCACCTCATCGGAAGTAATACAAATACCGGTTCACTTCTTTTCATCCAAACAACCACAAAAACCCTCATCACTATCCACCAAATCAGCAACATCCTTGAAGATTCAGTCACTATTCAGAGGATTTTTAGTCAGAAAAAGCATCAACAAGATCTCGTCAATCAGAAATCAAGTATGTGAAGCTAAAACCAGTGTTAACGATGCAGAATTGAGAGTGAATGAAACCCTATTGTTGTTGTTGTTGAAGCTGGATTCGATTCGTGGTGTTGATTTCGGTGTTAGAGAGTTCATCATGGTACGACAACATCCCCCACCTGCAACTCCGGCTGCCACAGGAGCACCACCGCCACCAGTCCACCACCCTGCAATACGCCACCAATCCACCACCCTGCAACGCCGGTAACTCACACCAACAATCTATGCTACTGTCACCAACAATCGAACAAGTACCCATCTCAGATGAACAAAAAAATGCAATTAAATCAGAATAAGGTTCGAAATCAGATCTGGACCTTGAGAACCTGTTGTTGATTCAAAAGCAGATCTGGAACTTCAGTGAATGATTTGTGGCAGTTTACGACGGCGAACCTGGAACTTCAGATCTGGAACTTCACCGCCAGATGATACTTTGCTGCAGAGGTGATTGCGTTAGAATGTGATGGTAACAAATCCATAAATGTGGATAAAGATGAAGATTGTATTTCCAAAGGTATGGATTACTTCGAGTACATGACGTTAAAGCTGCAAGAAACTGAGGTAGATAACCACTGCTATAAGGCGGCGACTGTGGTGGACAAGAAAGAAAGGGACAAGGAAAGGATGCTAGTAATTTCCGGCCTTTGATTCCAAACATAATATATATATAAAATAATTAAAATATGGATTTCTTTAAAAGGTAATTGGACACCTCAACATGACACCTCATAAAAAACAAGTCAATTCATCAGAAATTGGCCACGTCAGAAAAAAAAAAAACTAACCTAGTTAGTGTCTAGTTAACGACGGGGTGACACAGCAACCCAATTGTTAAGTTGGGGTGGTGGCAGCCAAAATGAAAGTTGGGAGTGACATCGGCCATTTTTGATTAGTTTTGGGTGATAATATCCATTTCCCCAATCTCTAATATACAACATTATATGGTTATTATAAGTTGATTTGGCTAATGTTTTGTAAATAATTTATCCTTAATACATGATTACATCTATACTATATGAAATAATATGCATTACATGTTTTGTTTTTACGTAATCACTCAGTGGGGTTTCACATAAATATTATAATGAAATCACGTGATCACAAAATGGGTATCTAAAATCACGTAGTCACATAATAATACATAGTCAACTATTGTTACGTAATTACGTAATCACTAAGTGAGTTTCAAAAAAAATATTATAATGAAATCATGTAATCACATAATGGGTGTTCAAAATCACGTAGTCACTTACTGGGAATTCAAAATCCTGTAATTTTTTTAAGAAAACTATAGCAATAGCATGTTTGAATCAAAAAGAATGAAACGCTCGTTAATACGGTGTAATTTTATTTAAAATATTAGCATATGAAAAAGTTATTGTTGTTTGAAAATCAAGGGGGAACTGTGTTTCAATATTGGATTTTTCTGTTTTGCCATTTCCCCACTTGTTTTTAGTTACGTGAATTCTAAATTTGAAGATTACTTATTCTCCACCATTAATCTTGCAAATCAAGGCCAAACGCCTCTCCTACACTTCGTATACTTTATTCCTCTTATACAATAACATTTTTCAATATATATAAACACACATAGTTTGAAGAGAGAAATAGATATATTTTTAGTGGTATATAATAATATCAATATATCAAACTTCTCTACAGAAAACTTTAAAAATTTGTCAGAAAATGTCGAATCTTTAACAATTAAAATTTTATTCTAAGAATAAAATATGACTAACTAGTTGAATTCCCCCGCGCTACGCGGCGGGAACTTCTTTATATCAGTTCGTTCGTTACGCTACTGACACTCGTTATAACAACCTAAAAACGCCAAAATAAAGTTTTAATATTCTCAAAAGAATATCGGCACGTGTTTTACATCAATCAAAAACCATAAAAATAAATACTGGTACCGGGTTGATAATTTTGATACCGATACGATGTTCATCGAACCCAAAACCTAAAAGGAGTAAAAGCACAAACCGAATAACTTACCTATTATGCTGGTACAATACCGCTTTGGTAGTTTGGTTCAGTATGGTAGAAGTTATCGGAAAATTCTTGTTTTTGAATACATGTTTTAAATATAGTTTATGTCGGAATGTGAAAAAAATTAAACATAATTGTAAATATAAAATTTTTGAAACAATTAACGAATGTATGTTATCAAACAAAAGTTAAATCAAATAATAAATAGCATATTATTACAAAAATCTCTTCGCATCCATGTTTCATTTGTAATAAACATAACTTTTTTAATGGGTAATAAAATGTTGGTTAAAGTTAAGTCTCCTAGATTTAAGAAGTGTATAAAACCATAATAAATCGTAAAATATAACACAATTTTGAGCAAAATATAACACAATGTTCAGAAAAAAAAAAAAGACACAATACGTCGCAAAAAAGACGTCTACAAGCTATATAATCAAAAGTGAAAAGTTAAAATCTCATATTGTAGAGTTTGATGAGATGGTTACAATGCCACTTGCATGAGGTCAATTGAAGGCCGGTTGGTACCCTTTTTGTAAAGTCTTATTTTTAAGAGACTTTGTATTTAATCTAACCCATAAGACACTTATCCACACAATTTTGAGCAAAATATAACACAATGTTCAGAAAAAAAAGACACAATACGTCGCAAAAAAGACATCTACAAGCTATATATTCAAAAGTGAAAAGTTAAAATCTCATATTGTAGAGTTTGATGAGATGGTTACAATGCCACTTGCATGAGGTCAATTGAAGGCCGGTTGGTACCCTTTTTGTAAAGTCTTATTTTTAAGAGACTTTGTATTTAATCTAACCCATAAGATATTTATACATTGTGAGTAATATTAAGTATAACATGCAAGAAAAAAATATCATAAAATAAACCTGAAAATATATTGCTTGAGATCATTAACATCAATCACAATCAAATTGGTTTTGTGGATTGAGCTCAAGGATCCAACCCAGGTTTTCCTGGGTCTCCTATCATTGCACACCAGTGCCTCACTCTGCACCAAGTGAGAGTCAAACCTGCATCTCTTAAAAGAAATGCAAGACCTCCACCACTTGATCTAGAGATCATTAGCCCAACAAATATATTAATATGGAGCACTCTTTCCCTCTTTTCTTCCGAATTCATCCCTTCTTTTATAATAGCCGCCTACAATAATTATATTATATGGTTTCCTTTTTTTTCTTTCTTCTTCTGTACGCGTCCTCCTCAAATAATATATCAGTCGCCTTTAATATTCAATTTGAAAACACTGTTCATCAGAACTTTGTGTTAATATAGATAATTAAAAAGATGAAATAATGAAATTCACAATTCAAACATTTTTATATGGGTGGCAAAATAGGTGGGTTTGACATGTTTGGGTAATAAAAAAGCGCAACACAGTAAAAAATGTAAAAAAATCAAAATAAAAAAAATTAAAAATAAAAAAGTTAAAAAATAAGAAAAAAATCAAGAACATAAAAAAGTATTTTAAGAAAAAGTTAAGGCGGTTTGGGTCAGGATAGGCTTTGATCATGATTGACTAAAAATGAAAGAAAAAATAATAATAAAATAAAACCCAAAAAAAAAAGAAATTAAAAAAAAACTAAAAAGCGCATTCCAATCAAACTCTTCATCCTGATAAAGTATTCGTAGATGTTAGCCTTCACAACATAACTTCACAGATAGAAAAAATAAAAAAAATAATAATAAAAAGATCCCAAAAAATTAAAAAAAACCACCAAACTAAAAAAATAAAAATAAAAAAATTTTAAAAACAAAATTTTAAAAACTAAAAAAAGTTAAAAATTCAAAATTCAAAAAAAATTTAAAAATAAGAAAAATTAAAAAAATAAAAAAGTTTAAAAAACAAAAAAAAATTAAAAATAAAATAAAATAACTAAAACACATATATTTCAAGAGTGGCCAAGGTTGGGGAAAGTGTGTTCAAATGTGTTTTTATTTTTTTTAATTTAAAGTTTTCTTTTTTTTTACTTTTTGAACTTTTATTTTTATTTTTTCGTTTTCTAAATTCTTTTTTTTTTAATTTTGTATATTTTATTTTTTTAATTTTTTTATATTTATTGATTTTTAAGTTTTTTCCTTCATTTTTTGGATTTTGTATTTTTTATTTTTTATATATTTTTATTGTTTTTTTGAATATTTTGATTTTTTAAATTTTTTTATGTTTTGATATTTTTCTTATATTTTTTATTTTTTGATGTTTAAAAAAAGTATTTTCTTTGTTTTTTTTAATTTTTTGATTTTTTTTTGGGATTTTTAAGTTCTCTTAATTTTGTTTTAATATTTTTTAAATTTTTAATTTTTTCTGATTTTTTTTAATTTTTTAGTTTTTTTTTAATTTTTGTGATTTTTTTTTTATTTTTATGATGTTTTTACTAATTTTTTGTTTTTTTTTCTTTGTGAACTCACAACTTTGAAGGCTAACGTTCACGAACACTCGAACATGATGAAGAGTCTGAATGTGATGCTTTTTTAGGGCTACCCAAGCGTAATACCCATCCTGACCCACAAATTATTTTAGATAAATATCTTAAAACCCATCCTGATCCATGCTTAATAATTTCTCAACTCATCCTGACACATCCTCATTTTTTAAATGACTCAAAATAATCCGTATAAGTTTTTATTGCAAATCCTAATTTATTAAGAGAAACAATCATAATAACAAAAATTAAGGAAATCTGTATAATCCATGGTCGGGCTACATATGAGGGAATTAATTTATTGCCCGAGAGTTAATTGAAGCAAACATATGTTAATTCCTGGATTAACACTAATAGTAAAGAAAGCTGTAAAATACTACTAAACATAACCTGCTGAGTTTATAAATTGCCGGTGCCAATTTATTTCTGTCCCCGGTTCAACATGGGAACCAACCAGTGGTTCAATTTATCTTTTCTTTAGACCGTCTGTAATGGTTAATGGTTCCTAAGAGGCATTTTCTGTCACGTCAGCACCATAACGCTTTTTCAGAAAATGTGTAATAGTTAATGCCTTTTAATGTCTTTTTCAATCATTACTTTTCCAATTTTTTTCTTCTTATTTAGCGTTATAATAAAACGCTCCCCCTTCTTCATGCCTCTATAACGCATAAGGGGAAGTGTTATGGACGTTATAAAGCCCCTTGACACCTATGTAACGCCATTTCACAATGTCTTAGGTTAAGCTTTCCTTTCATTAATTCACATTGTACTTTACAGATTTTATTATTTTAAATGACTGCCCATTCATGCAACATTAGTACTTTTTTGCATTTTCGAAAATGGTGGTCTTTTTGCACCAAATAGACAAGTGTGATGGTTGTTTGATATGTGATTCTTCTTTGTTTTGCACTTTATTTACTTTACATGTCATTGTCTAAGATATATTTTACTTGATTTCCTGGTTCCCATGTGATAGATACAGTCACCTTCTTGTTTTCATCAATTTTGGTTGTTTTTTTAAGTACCAAACCATGAAAGTAAATTGATGTATAAGGAGAAAGATTGCTTGTGCAATTGTATTAAATTAAAAAAAAACCTACTATTTGGATAAAGCCTATATGCCACAGATATATATGTTCTTGGCATAAAATTAGGAAAAAGAAACCAAGTTGGTCAATGCCCTCTTGCCTACACTAACTTTAGGGTTTGGTTTGGTTTTTGTTGAAGCTTTTATAGAAATGTAAGTAGGGCCGCAACCGAATCAAACTAACATTTTGTTTATGTTCGTTTGTTAAGAAGCAGTGGCGGTTTTGATGGTGTGCGGGGAGGACCTCTGCACAAGCCCCGTGATTTCAAGGGGCGCGTGATTTAAAAAAAAATGATATATATATATGTTATTTTTTTTAGATACTAAACACATACCAATTCCAATATAGGCTCATTTACAAATATTTTTTATGGTTTAGAATTTCGCCTACTTGGCATTATGTTTACTGCGCCCAATACTAATTTGATCTTTTTTAATAATAATAAAACATTACAGAAGAGCACATTTTTTCAAGCTCGAACATGGTACGTGAATTCTCAGAGACGCATCTATTAAGAAATATACGTTTTACGAACTGTTCATGAACACTTACCGAACGGGATTTTATGTTCGTGTTTGTTTGTTAAGGAAATGAACTTGTTCGTGTTCGTTTGTGTTTGTTTGTTAATGTAGGCAACGAACGAATACAAACAAGTGTTCATGAACATAATATATAATACATTGACTCTTATTAAATATTTTATTTTTCGGAATTATAAAGTATTTAAATAAAATATAAAAACTAAAAATACTAATGAATCAAACACAAACAAACACGTTACCGAACGAACATAAATGAACGAACGCAGCCTTTGTTCATGTTTGTTTATTTAACTAAACGAACGGAATTTTTGTTCATGTTTGTTTGTTTAATAACGAACAAACACAAACAAACTTCTCGTCAAACGGTTTACGAATTGTTCGCCAAACGTTTGGTTCTTTTACAACCCTTGTAAGTGTTTTTAATCAATGAGTTAGTTTTGATTTACATTAAATATTAGGGAAAATTGAGTATAGGCTGTTACGCATCTAATCAAATTGACAATGACGTAGTTTTGATTAAATCTAACTAAACAACAACTTTATTCTTTTAAGTTTCCTTTCCTCTCCAAATTATAAAGCAGCTGTATATATCTGCAATTAAATAATTTAGAGTAAACTACAAAACTCGTCCTTTATGTATGTATGTTATTGCAAATCATGTTCTTTTTCTTCAATAATTACATTAATCATACCTAATGTTTACAAATCCTAATATGTTATATCCTTTACGCCAAACTTAGTTAATTTTCTCAGTTAATTGTAGTCACGTGAGGCCCACGTGAGGGCATTAATGTCTTTTAACCTACCCATCTGCTTTCATTGTTTACCAATCTATCTCCGGCAAAATTATCGCACAGTGTGGCCGGCGACAATGGGTCTCAACCGAGCAGTGATAACGGTTACTTGGAAGGCAAGACACGCGGAGGAACAAACTCAGGTCCGACCGGATCTGGTGATTTATAATAGAATGCAAGGCAGAGAGTGTCAGAGTGGCTTTAATCTGTGGTGACAGTGGCCATGAGGGTTCCCTTGGGTCTGTGAATGGTTATGAATGGTTGCAAGCAATAGATTTGGAAGTGTTGAATGACGATGCAGGTGGGTCTCGAGGGTTGTGGTGGTTTGCGGTTGTGCCAACGGCAGTTCTAAGGTTCCGGCTGGATCTAACGTGTGTTTCGTTTGTATGTAAGTAACTTTGTTATTTAATAAAGATTATCAATTTTCTTTGATACCAGTGGGTTTAAGCAATTAAGCTTTCATTGTCATGCTCTGTTTTTTGTTTTTGGAATTGTTCTTATGGGTATGGAGATTAGTTACAGCTTCCATTTTCTTAGACAAAGTGGATTGCATTTTCTTGTGTGCAAAATTAGTATATGTTACCAGGGAACTTGTTCAACATTAGTATTGTGATGATGGTGGGGGTTGGGATGGTGCCGGAGTTGGGATTGGGTGGGGTCAGCTGACCGACGATCTTGGGTAGGGCTGGCAGGTTATTTGGGAGTTTTAAATGGGGAAACAGATGGGTAGGTTAAAAGATATTAATGCCCTCACGTGGGTCCCATGTGGGCCCCACATGACTACAATTTATTGAGAAAATTAACTGGGTTTGGGGTAAAGAATATATTAGGATTCGCAAAAATTAGGTATGATTAATGTAATTATTGAAGAAAAAGGACATGATTTATAATAACATACATATATAAAGGATGAGTTTTGTAATTTACTCAATAATTTATTCCTTAAACCAAAACAGAGTCCAACCTATTTATTTGTGCCTTCCAAATTTTTCAGCATATTAAGTTTCAGATGACTGTCTTTTTTTAATATTATATGCAGAAACAACTTTCTACAAAATTATAAGTTTTATAGATGATATAAGAAAATAAGGAGTTAATTGTGGCTTCACGACATGTTTTGAACTTAGGAAGGAAAGGGGAAAAAAAAGAGCAAACTTGTTGTTCAATTGGATTTAATCAAAACTACGTAGTTTTGATGGGTTTCATATCTAAGTTGGATTCGTAACAACCCCATATTCACTTTTCCCTAAATATTAATATTGTGATGCTTAATTTGACAAAACTAAGACTACCATAGATATACATAAAACATTAATATTGTGGTGCCAGCTCGTTTGTTTCAAAAAAGTTTATACATTTGTATTTTTTACACAATACATAAAACAAAAAAAAAACAATAATAAAACATTATTAAGGCTAATAGAATAGTAATTTTGTGCAAACTATAAATAAAACGAACAAGAAAAGATTCTATGTTACTTACCTTAATATATATATTTTTTTAAATCAATATTACTAAGTAAGCCTATAGCTTAACAATCTATTTTTTTCGATAAAAAATAACCATGTTACTAATTAAACAACATTTCTTGAATACATTAGAATACAGACATATATGATTTGGGGTTTAGTTTAAACGTGAGAGCCAACGAGCTAACTATCAAGCGAGACACGAATCGAACCTACCTTGGCTCGGGCTCGACTCATTAACAAACCGAGCCGAGCCAGCTTGTTTAAAACCAAGCTGACTTCGAACCGAGCTTTTTTCAAACTTTTTTTGAGCGAGCCTCGAGCCACGGACTTTTTGAACAGCCCTAGACCAAACTACAAGACCTCCTCGATAAGGTTTCATAAGACCGAGTAATTCCCCGTGAAGTGCTCCCGTATTTTTCGTAATGGAGCAAGACGGCACCTTGAGAATGTGTATAGACTACAGGGAACTGAACAAGTTTACGATAAGGAACTAGTAACCACTACCTAGAATAGACGATTGTTCGATTAGTTGCAATGTGCGAGTTGATCTCAAAGATAGATCACAGGTCTAGATGTCATCGGTTAATGGTAAAGGTGAGGATAAAGGATCCTTCACGATAGGAGGAATGTAACAATGTGAACATAGGGAAGGCCTGTAAGCCTTGTACGTGTTTGCACTGGTATGGTATATGGCGAACATAGGGAAGGTCGGTGAACCTTGTACGTGTTCGCACTTCATGACATAGAGAAGTACGATGAGCCTTGTACGTCTCAACACTAGAATCCGGGTGACGATGGTGTGTTTCGTAAAAAACTAAGAATCCGGGTTAAGGATTTTGAATAAATTACATAGATAAATGATTCACGGTCAATTAGAAACAAGTTCCAAGCGAAACAGATGAGTATCTAAGAAGTTACGACAGTTTTACAGAAAAAGGGCAAAATTGGGAATCTGCAGCCATAGCATGTCGTAAGCTAAGGCTGCCTGCCGTAAGCTACGGCAGGAGGTTGCTGTGTTTTGTTGTTGTGGAAGGCCGTAAGCTACGGCAGCCTAGCCGTAGCTTACGACGGGCTTTCTTGACAAATTTCTCAATTGTTGTTTTGGGCAGTTTGTTTTATTTAGATACGCTTTATGCTCCATATAACTAACATATGTGGTGATTTAGAAAATTTAGGTGATTGTTATGAAGTCACGATGGTGATTCAAGCTAGATGTTTGCGGTTAGGGTTGTTTATACCTATGCATGTATTATGTAGGATTATTATCAAATAGGTAGTTGAGTTAGATAATATGTATGTATGTTAATAAACATAATGTTTCCAAATGAGTGAGATTCGTATGAAGTTTTATATGGAGTTAATATATACGAGTATTGACGATACTAACTGAGTTGTCTATGAGAATGAAATGAAAGTGCAGGTATGTAAGTGTTGGGCTCTTAGAGAATGGAGGCCAGGTGTAAAGAACGAATTTGGAAGAACATCATAATCGGGTAGTATACAGATATAGATTGCCATTTGGTTACTGATTGTTTATGTATTCATTAATTTATGTATGATGTCACCATTTACTAATGTGTTAGTTATATATGGTGACTGCAGGTTATTCGGATCATCATTATCATCCTAAAGGACGAGAGGACGAGGATCGAGTTGAAGATCATGGATTGTACGGAGAAGTGGTCACGTGGTTTGTATTCATGTGTTATAAGAGTTTCATTAACTAAGGATGAACGATGTGCTTATTTTAAAGAAGTCGTTTTTAAGCGGTTTTCAAGTATGATAGAACAGTTATAAAGAAAGAATTTTTATGGTTCATTTTTCCGTTACGTCTTTTCAGTTATAACGTGTTAGGGTGTTACAAGTTGGTATCAGAGCCCTGGTTTGAGTGAGCTGAGTACAAAAGAAGTAAGTAGTGGAACTCAAACCGTGTGCCCTTGTGATTAGGAACCCGTACAATCCAAGACTCGATCAAGACCTGAAGCTTGGATGATTGAGAAGGATGATTCAAGGATGTGGTATAGGACAAACACCAAAGCATGTGATTAGAATGTTGGACCCCCAAAGTACACGCTTTTAATAAATATAGGTACCAGTGGGAAACCCAAGGGAGGGCACATGTTAAATGAAAGGCACTGATATTCCCTTGGTAAGATTTTATAGATGATGCACGAACTAAAATCCACTTCTACGGACATAAGGTGATGATTACATGAAGGTACGAGGCTAGTATGTGGATTGCGCGCCCGGCCAGTGCGCAAGGAACATATGATACTCGTGAGACCATGATAACCATCACGAGTATGTCCGGTAGAATTGGAAGGTAAGTGGTCGTGTGTGCGAAAGGAACAGTAAGACTTCCAAGCAACTTGGGAGCGTTTTATATTGAATGAAAAAGATGATTAAAAATAAGAATGAAAGGTTTGAATCCATAAGTAAATGCGGATCAAACAAGTATGAATGAAAGGTTTGAATCCGTAAGCAAATACGGATAAAAAAAGTATGAATAAAAAGGTAGAATGAAAGGTCTGAATCTGTAAGTAAGTACGGATCAACCAAATAAGAATGAAAGGTTTGAATCCCTAAGTAAATGCGGACCAAGCAAGTATGAATGAAAAGTAAGAATGAAAGGTTTGTATTCATAAGTAAGTACAAAGCAAACAACTAAGAAAAAAAAGTAGACAAGGAAGTTTTGAACCCGTTAGTTATAGAGATCAAACATATAAGAATGACAAGTATGAATGTAAAGTTTGGATCTGTAGGTCAATACGGATCAAATATACAATAATGGATGATAAAGTTTAAATCTGTAAGTAAGTTCTCAGGGTTAACTAAAACGAGAGCTGCATTTATGGACCTTGCGGATGTTTATGATAGGATATGAATGCTAGAAAGAGTCCTCAAGTGAGTAAAAATGGACGTAAACGAAGGAGGGGATGCGTTCCTCTCCCCAACTAAGGTAAGTATTAAAGTTGTAAGTAAGCAGTGTGATTTATTGCCGGGTTAAGCATATTACTCAACTAATGAAAATGCTTATGTAAATGAAATGCAAATATGAACACGCGTGGGATAGGTTTTGTTTTAAAAAAGAAATAAATTAACCTATCTAAAAATGTATTGATAATTTGACCTTGTTGGAGTCAACGGGTTATATGGATAAGTGTAAGACCAATGACAACATGATGGCAAGCGAAGTAAAGCTAATTGTCACATAAACAAAATTTCGTAAGGAATATATTAGAAGGCAACTCATGTGAGTTGGGGTGAATGACGGGCCACGACCCAGAGAATGGCTTAAGTATGGATGAGGAGGAAAAGTTGTGCGAGAACTGCTAAAACAGTGAAAAGATGTTCTGTTAGTATGTTTAAATTGAAAGTAAGTACAACACATGATGCAATATATGTATACAATAAGTAATAAGGGCAGTTTGACCTTGAAAAGTCAAAATGTAGAAATTTTGCATATAATTGATGAAATGCAAGAGACTAGTACATAAGAAATGAAGTGTGTAATGTAGTACACCAAATAAGTGAAAAAATTGTGAAAGAAATATAGGTGAATTAACACCGAATACAATGAATACTTGAATGAAAATAGTATGTTAAAGAATGGTTATGTATTGACCCGTCATGAACGGATCAAACGAACGAAAATGACATGTTATGGAATGGTCATGTATTGACGCGTAACGAACAGGTCGAACGAACTATTGTTTTAAAAGAATCTGGAAAGGGCTAGTATGTAAACAACATGATTTGATAAATACCATCTTGAAGGAAATTAAATGAAATGTCCTAACCATTAATTTGTAGATGAGGGTGGTAGAACTCTTGGTGTGATGAAACCAATAAGGTCGAGGAAAGAATGTTCACGAGTGGGAGCTCATCACATGGATGAAGGTGATCAATCCAGAGATGTTATGGGCTTGTGATGAAGTGGGCCGATCCGTTTTGCGGGTCGTAGTATTGCGCCAAACAGTAAGGTTAGTGAATTGTTCAAATTGTGAATGTTAGATAGAAAGTTATGAGTTGACGGATACTAGCACGAGTTGAAGTGCTTGAACTCATACCAACAGCTCATGCAATGAGTGTGTTCGCTCCGAGACGCATGAGATAAAAGATTTTATAGTTTTCGATATATTTATGTGTGATGGGGAATGTTACTAGAATGGATATTTAAAGTTGAAAGGTAGAAGGGTATTAATGAGAGTAATTCTGGAAGTTACGGGGCTTGTTATGTCAAAACGGGAATCAGAAATGAGTCGGGACAACTAACATTGGAACAACAACAAAACTTATGCCAGACATGGCTTCGCCGACGGGGCATCCGGGCATCGCCGACGCCCTAAATTGTTGTCGACGCACTCTCCCCCCGACGCGAATAAGCAGGTTGCGTCACCGATGCTGCCCTTGGTCGTCGCCCACGCCGCCTACTGAACCAAAAATGTCGTTTTGTTAGTTTTTCGCACTTTGAACCCCCGCACTCGTTAAGGCCTAAATATAGCCCCGATAAACTTCCAGGAAGGTATTATGAGCTATAAAAGACCATAGGAACCAAAACGCATTACACATAAACGTTTTTAGAATTTACATAATTGGGTTGAATGCGTAGTGGCAATAGAATGATGTCTAACCTTCTAGTGATTACGAAAAAGCGAGAAATAAATGATTAGCTGTATAGATATAAGGATAACCCTGAATGAATGTTAGCAGTACGGTATGTACATGGTCCAAACTACCACTTGTCAGTAAAAGTATATCAAAATATTGATAACAGTAGAATGATGTAGTAAGCTCGAACGGAGCGCCTTGGCAACTAATGTAGGTGTAACAACCGTCTAATTTCTATTCGAATTTAATAATAATATGCAGGATTTTATATAAAAAGTACTTTACTACAACATAAGTACAAAATCAAAGTTTTAAAGCGATCACAAACTAGTCACTATCAACTAGTTTAAACATTCAAAAACATGATTAGTAAATTGTTTACATTAAAAACATTGTCTAAACAAAGTTAAATTAACGCGGAAGCTTCAAAAGTTCGTGTTCGGTTCTTCAAAACATGCTTGATCGCCATCCGGAAAGTCCACATCATCACCTAGAGTCAAAACCACTTAAAAAGTTAGTCTTGACATTAATATAATGCATATAAACGAGTTCTAGTATCGAATCATCAAAAATAAAATAAAAATTCAGTTTTGGTACTGTCGCGTGTCGCGCAAGAACACCCTCGACTTGTCGCGTGTCGCGAGGACTCCCGTGTGTCGCGCCAGATCCCATGGATCCTGTCGCGTGGCACGGGGGAGACGGTTTTCCAGCAGGTGCAGGTTTTTGACCTGCATTTCCTGCCAGCTCCGGAATTCACAAATTTTAACTTCAATTGGTCACAACTTTTGATCCGAAGGTCCGTTTTAGGTGATTCTTTTTCCTATACGCCTGTAATTTAATTACCGACGCGTCTATTACAATTATTATACCGAAAATTTTGGTTTACGGACCGAACGACTAAAATAACTATACAATTGTTCGACCCATTACATTTACACTCATTTTGCTAACATTGCAATAGTAACCATAAGGCGCTTTTATCCAACATCCGGGGCTTAATATCACTGACATTTCATTACCAATCTTATGGTTTCATGCTCTCGTGATTGTCAACCCCAAATGCTAACTATCAAACACCAACACTACTAACTACATAATTATTCGACCCGTTTGGCTCAATTGTGGAATCCTCCATTTATATTGACTACCAAACGCTTCATAACCCAATCTTAACCTATTAATTCAATTAGTGAACATTATCACTTCAATCAACGCAACTTTTATTCTAAAACACAACTATATGCGTTCTAATATCAAATTTACTTAATGTAACGAATAGAGTTACATACCATCAAAGCAAACCCTTCAAACGCGCGTCACCACCGGCTTGTCCACTAGACGCTCCGGCTTCCTTCCCTATAGAATTCATCCATAGCATGTTTAGAACTCTTTTATAATCATATATCGCATAGTTTGCCAAAACATTATACATATGCGTTTTAACTTGAAATTTTAGTTTTAAGCCTTCTTTAAGGCATTTTTACAAACACTTTAAGGGCAGAATTTTACATGGTTCATTATCAAGTTCATAACTTGTCATATAGCCCAAATTACATCAATCAAACTATCTTACATAAATGTTAACCTCAAAAATTCTGAAATCACTTCACAAATATAAGATTACACTAGAACAACCACCAAAATCCTAGTGTTTATCAAGTTCCACAAAAACCCACTAATCACCTTCAATGGTGTTCATGGATTTTACTAAAATTAAGCATGATTTCAACATGTACTTGTCTAGGGTTTACTCCTAGACACTACAATGTTCCTATTTCATCCATATAATGATCATGCATCAACAATTTTTGAATTCTCTAAGTTCATCAGAATTTCAAGTAGAGATTTTCTATCAAATTTCACATACCTTATGACACCCTTGCAATGGAGATAACTAATCTTAGCTCGGATTTCGTATTGGATCAGATTTGAGCCTTCAATTTATGAGATTTATGCAAGTTAGGGTTTTGAAGAACCCTGGTCGCCCCCTATGTTTTGGTCGAACTCAGCACACACACAAGTGTGTGTTTTGAGTTTTAATTTATGTTTTATTATTGTTAGTTTCACTTTAAACACTTTTGGTCCCTCAACTATTGTTTAGTTCTTATTTTTTGTGTTTTAACCCACTTATAAGTTACTACAAGACTTTTATCTAACTAGGTTATTTTAATCCTAGTTAGTTCACTTGTTTATTTACCGACATTATATTTAAAGTAAATGATTTACATTTTCGGGGTGTTACAAGTCCACCCCCCTTAAAAAGGGGTTCGTCCTCGAAACAGGAAATACGTACCAAACAATGTCGGGTAGAGACGCCGCATCTCCTCTTCGGACTCCCATGTCATGTCCGAACCCTTTCTATTCTCCCACTTGACCTTAACTTGATTAATCTTCTTATTCCTTAAATCTTTAATCTTCCGGTCTAGAATCTCAATTGGTCTTACCGCATAATTAAGGCTGTTGTCCACTTCGATATCATCGTAGTGGATATAAGTCGTTTCCTTGACTAAGCACTTACGGAGTTGTGACACATGAAACGTGCCATGAATTCCGCTCAATTCTTCCGGTAACTCAAGGCGATAAGCTACCTTGCCAACTCGTTCAATGATTTTAAATGGCCCGATAAACCTCTGGCTTAGTTTCCCTCTCTTTCTGAATCGGATCACGCCCTTCCACGGGGAAACCTTTAACATAACCATGTCGCCTACCTGAAATTCAATCGGTTTTCGCCTTTTGTCGGCATAAGACTTTTGTCTGTCTTGGGCCGCTTTCAAGTGGGCTTGAACCACGTCAATTTTCTCGTTAGTGGCTTGGACAACATCTTTATGGGCCAGTTCACGCGGACCCACTTCACCCCAACACACCGTGGTCCTACATTTCCTACCATATAGCATCTCATACGGGGCCATGCCAATGCTGGCATGATAGCTGTTGTTATAAGAGAATTCTGCTAACGGCAAATATACATCCCAACTGCCCCCGAAGTCAATAATACACG
The DNA here is from genome assembly GCA_030545235.1 of Helianthus tuberosus. NCBI lineage: Eukaryota > Viridiplantae > Streptophyta > Magnoliopsida > Asterales > Asteraceae > Helianthus > Helianthus tuberosus. The sequence goes on from CM060368.1 coordinate 174,196,353, forward strand.
CCCTCAGCATGTCTTCTAGTGTTTGGATTGTTCTCTCACTCTGTCCATCCGTCTGAGGATGGTACGCTGTGCTGATAAAAACTTTGTTCCCATTTGTTCTTGGAAATCTCGCCAGAAGTGTGAAGTAAACCGGGTATCCCTGTCCGACACAATAGATACCGGTACCCCATGACGTGCCACTATCTTGTTTGTATATACTTCCGACATCTTTTCCGAAGTATAAGTCTCACATATGGGAATAAAGTGAGCACTCTTCGTCAATCTATCCACGACTACCCATATAGCATCTAATCCTCGGCTCGTCCTAGGCAGTTTGGTCAACAGGTCCATGGTGATATGTTCCCATTTCCAAACCGGGATTTCCAATGGTTGTGGTTTACCAATAGTTTTGCTTTAGATCGTTGTACATCTTGGTTGCACCCGGATGAATAGAATAACGGGATTTATGAGCTTCATCGGGTAGAAGCATCTTGACCCCACAGGAGTTTGGGACCCATATCCTTCCGAATCGAGTCTTCAACCCGTTGTTACCATCCACCAAATCCTTCAGCTCACCGACTATCCTTTCCTTTTTCAAGTTTTCCTCTTTCACTGCCTCGGCTTGTGCTTCTCGGATTCGTTCAACTAAACCCGAGGTTACAACAAGCTGCATCGACCTCACTCGTATTGGGACATAGTCCGATTTCCTGCTCAAAGCATCCGCCACGACATTTGCCCTTCCGGGGTGGTAATGTATTTCGCAGTCGTAGTCTTTTACCGTTTCTAACCACCGTCTTTGTCGCATATTTAACTCCTTCTGATCGAAGAAGTATTTTAAACTCTTGTGGTCAGTAAATATGGTGCACTTTACCCCGTATAAATAGTGCCTCCATATTTTTAACGCAAACACCACCGCCGCCAGTTCGAGATCATTCGTGGGATATTTCTTTTCGTGTACCTTTAATTGCCTCGAGGCATAAGCTATTACCTTGCCTCGTTGCATTAAAACATATCCGAGCCCCAAAAGTGAGGCATCCGAATAGACTACCAAGTCTTCGACTCCGTCCGTCAACGTTAATACCGGAGCTTGAGTTAACTTCTCTTTTAGCGTTTGGAACACTCTTTCTTGTTCGATACCCCAAATGAATTTCTCCTCTTTCCGAGTTAACTTAGTTAGCGGCGAAGCAATCTTGGAGAAATCTTGAATGAATCTCCTGTAATATCCCGCAAGCCCTAAGAAGCTTCTAATTTCCGAAGGATTCTTCGGAGGGCTCCATTTCGACACGGCCTCTATCTTTGACCATTCTACCAATATTCCGTCGGCACTTATGATGTGGCCGAGGAATTGCACCTCCCGTAACCAAAAGGCGCACTTTGAAAATTTTGCATACAATCTTTCTCGTCTGAGTGTCTCTAACACCTCCTGTAAATGATGCGCATGATCTGCTTCGCTTTTCGAGTACACCAGAATGTCGTCGATAAACACGATTACCGAATTATCCAACATCGGCTTGCAAACCCGGTTCATGAGGTCCATGAAAGCCGCGGGTGCATTTGTCAGCCCGAATGACATCACGAGGAACTCGTAATGTATGTATCGCGTGCGGAAAGCCGTCTTCGGTACATCCTCTTCCTTGACCTTTAATTGGTTATATCACGATCTAAGGTCGATCTTCGAAAACCAATTTGCACCTTGTAATTGGTCGAATAGATCGTCTATTCTCGGAAGCGCGTATCGATTCTTTACCGTGAGTTTGTTTAACTCCCGGTAGTCGATACACATTCGCATGCTTCCGTCCTTATTTTTCACAAATAGTATCGGCGCGCCCCAAGGAGACACGCTCGGCCTTATAAATCCTTTATCGAGCAAGTCTTGAATTTGCGACATTAGTTCTTGTAATTCTGACGGCGCGAGTCGGTACGGCGCTTTAGCTACGGGTTTCGCGCACGGAACCAATTCGATTCCGAACTCTACCTCCCGTTCAGGCGGTATCCCCGGTAAATCTTCTGGAAACACATCTTCAAAGTCACGTACCACCGGTACGTCTCCAATCTTCGGTGATTCTTTCTCGGGCTCATTCATTCGCGTATATCATAAACGCCTTACATCCATGCTTCATGAGCTTGTGAGCTTTCAACATCGAGCATATTATAGGATTGCCTCCTTTCTCGCCATAGATGGTGACGTGTTTTTCCGCTCGGAGATGTTTGCTTTATCTCCTTACGGAAACACACGACCTTTGCGTGGTGTCGAAATAGCCAATCCATCCCAACAACTACTTGAAACTCTCCCATCGACATCGGGATTAGATCTATCAAGTACTCCTCGTCATCGATACTTAATTTACAGCCTTGACAAACATCACAAACTATGAAACTTTTGTTGTCCCCTATTTCAACTTCTAAGGGTACAGAGAATTTCGTCAATACAAATGAAGGATGTCGAATAAATCCATGTGAAATAAAGGATTTATTCGCACCCGTATCAAATAATACACGTGCAGGAATCGAGTTTATTGCGAATATACCTGAGACCACATCGGGTTCTGTTTTCGCTTCAGCCGCTGTTAGTTGGAAGAACCTGGCCTTCGCCTTTGGAGCTTTTGTTGGAGATTCTTTGGTGTCTTTCTTTCCAACTAAGTCCGGGCATTCGGACTTTTTATGGCCCGGTTGGTAACACTTGTAACACACAGAGACCTTTCCCGGATATAACGATGCGGTGTGCCCCGTCTTCCCACATATGGGACACGGTTTGTCTTTGAAGCTGCACTCACCCTTGTGCCCCTTTCCACACACCTTGCAACTCGGTGATCCACCTTTCACATCCGTCTTCTTCACCGATTCAGCCGTTCGAGCTTTCTTTGTAGGGATCGGGTTGACATCCATTACCCTTCGTTCACCCCTCTCGATTTGTTTCTTCAACTTGATCTCCCGCTCCCGGGTGGTGTTAATGATTTCTGTGAGGGTTTCATACTTTGAGGGAGTCATAAACTCCCGATATTCAGCGCTCAACATGTTGTAATAGTAGTATATCTTCTGCTCTTCAGTGGTCACTAACTCATCGCAGAATCTCAGCTTATCCATAAAAATGCCCGTGATTTTATCGATTGTTTCACCCTTTTGTCTTAACTAGATGAACTCCTCCTTGATCCTGTTGATGACTGCCTTGGGACTATGATGTTTAAGGAATGGCACCTTAAACTCATCCTATGTCATGACCCTTGCCGTTTCGGCTCCTATCTCCTTCTTTTTGTTGTCCCACCAATCCTTGGCTTGACCCCTCAACTGACCCTTTCCGTAAGCAACAAAATCACTCACGTCACAGTGGGTCCTTTCAAACACCCCTTCGACGTCACTTAGCCATCTTTGGCTTATTATCGGGTCAACCTCCCCGTTGTAAATTGGCGGTTTACACGCCATGAACTCCTTATACAAACATCCCTTACGTTCTCCAGATTTTTCTTTCATAAGGTTGACATTGTCTTCCAACCTTTTAACTCGTTCTTCGACTAATGATAACACTGCATTCTGAATATTGTCTATGAACCCGGATAGACTACCCTCAATTGCCTTTCCCACTTCTTCGGCAATTATCTCTTTCATTTGTTCGGTGCTTGTCGGCACCGGATCATCGTCATTCCTTTCCGTCATCTCAAAACTGAAATGTTTACTTCAATTATTAAACATTTCATTTATAACATAGCTTTATTTGCTTCGGTTTAGCCAAGTTCGTAACTTGCTTTGACCGTTCTCATTTAGTGCACCTTCCGGGTTTGATTGTGTTAACACACTCTTCCCGTGCACATTAATTCCCATCTCTTTTACTTACATAGGATAGGATCTACTAAAATAAACAATTAATCCTTACCGGACGATCGATCAAGCTTGAATCGAACACTTTGTTGACAACCTTGAGCTCTGATTACCAACTTGTAACAACCGTCTAATTTCTATTCGAATTTAATAATAATATGCAGGATTTTATATAAAAAGTACTTTACTACAACATAAGTACAAAATCAAAGTTTTAAAGCGATCACAAACTAGTCACTACCAACTAGTTTAAACATTCAAAAACATGATGAGTAAATTGTTTACATTAAAAACATTGTCTAAACAAAGTTAAATTAACGAGGAAGCTTCAAAAGTTCGTGTTCGGTTCTTCAAAATATGCTTGATCGCCATCCGGAAAGTCCACATCATCACCTAGAGTCAAAACCACTTAAAAAGTTAGTCTTGACATTAATATAATGCATATAAACGAGTTCTAGTATTGAATCATCAAAAATAAAATAAAAATTCAGTTTTGGTCCTGTCGCGTGTCGCGCTAGAACACCCTCGACTTGTCGCGTGTCGCGAGGACTCTAGCGTGTCGCACCAGATCCCATGGATCCTGCCGCATGGCGCGGGGGAGACGGTTTTCCAGCAGGTGCAGGTTTTTGACCTGCATTTCCTGCCAGCTCCGGAATTCACAAATTTTAACTTCAATTGGTCACAACTTTTGATCCGAATGTCCGTTTTAAGTGATTCTTTTTCCTATACGTCTGTAATTTAATTACCGACGCGTGTATTACAATTATTATACCGAAAATTTTGGTTTACGGTCTGAATGACTAAAATCACTATACAATTGTTCGACCCATTACATTTACACTCACTTTGCTAACATTGCAATAGTAACCATAAGGCGCTTTTACCCAACATTCGGGGCTTAATATCACAGGCATTTCATTACCAATCTTATGGTTTCATGCTCTCGTGATTGTCAACGCCAAATGCTAACTATTAAACACCAACACTACTAACTACATAATTATTCGACCCGTTTGGCTCAATTGTGGAATCCTCCATTTATATTGACTACCAAACGCTTCATAACCTAATCTTAACCTATTAATTCAATTAGTGAACATTATCACTTCAATCAACGCAACTTTTACTCTAAAACACAACTATACGCGTTCTAATATCAAATTTACTTAATGTAACGAATCGAGTTACATACCTTCAAAGCAAACCCTTCAAACGCGCGTCACCACCGGCTTGTCCACTAGAGGCTCCGGCTTCCTTCCCTATAGAGTTCATCCATAGCATGTTTAGAACTCTTTTCTAATCATATATCGCATAGTTTGCCAAAACATTATAAATATGCGTTTTAACTTGAAATTTCAGTTTTAAGCCTTCTTTGAGGCATTTTTACAAACACTTTAAGGGCAGAATTTTACATGGTTCATTATCAAGTTCATAACTTGTCATATAGCCCAAATTACATCAATCAAACTATCTTACATAAATGTTAACCTCAAAAATTCTGAAATCACTTCACAAATATCAGATTACACTAGAACAACCACCAAAATCCTAGTGTTTATCAAGTTCCACAAAAACCCACTAATCACCTTCAATGGTGTTCATGGATTTTACTAAAATTAAGCATGATTTCAACATATACTTGTCTAGGGTTTACTCCTAGACACTACAATGTTCCTATTTCATCCATATAACGATCATGCATCAACAATTTTTGAATTCTCTAAGTTCATCAGAATTTCAAGTAGAGATTTTCTATCAAATTTCACATACCTTATGACCCCCTTGCAATGGAGATCACTAATCTTAGCTCGGATTTCGTGTTGGATCAGATTTGAGCCTTCAATTTATGAGATTTATGCAAGTTAGGGTTTTGAAGAACCCTGGTCGCCCCCTGTGTTTTGATCGAACTCAGCACACACACAAGTGTGTGTTTTGAGTTTTAATTTATGTTTTATTATTGTTAGTTTCACTTTAAACACTTTTGGTCCCTCAACTATTGTTTAGTTCTTATTTTTAGTGTTTTAACCCACTTATAAGTTACTACAAGACTTTTATCTAACTATGTTATTTTAATCCTAGTTAGTTCACTTGTTTATTTACCGACATTATATTTAAAGTAAATGATTTACATTTTCGTGGTGTTACAGCAGGACAGATGAATTAAGTATGAATTGAAAGTTGAAAAGTAAAATTGAATCACATCATTGAGAGTGATGAGTACCTGAAAAATCCATATTAATGTAATTAAGTAAGAACTAAAGATATAACTAATGACTGTTCCGAGTAAGATTGTTATATGGTATGCACCTTGAAAGAAAAGAATGGATAGATAAGTAAATAATGATGACTAGGGATTGGTATCTCGTAAGAAATCAAAAATCGTGATAGGTATGAATGAATATCGGGATACTAGTCTCAAAATATGGACTTTGGAATGTGGGACTATGTCGCAGCCCCCGACCCCTACCCCGAGAGCGGACGCCGCGATGGTCTCAGATTGGTGGTATCGGTGTTTATTAATTTGGCAGCGGAATACATCAGGACTGTAGTTAGGAAATATTTTTATCAGAGTAAAACACCAAACTTTTTATAATAATAAATCGTTGGGATAAAACCCAAGTTCATTTGACAGTACATTTGTAGGGATAACCCTATTTATTGAAAACAAAAACTCCTTTTTATTTAGGTAACTTTTATAGCCATTTTTCCAAGCCTTAAGTGCTCTCCAGCTGGCTTCTATTGGCTTTCACATTTTGTTACCTGAAACACGTTTTAAAAACATCTTTTATCAGCAAGAAATACTGGCGAGTGCATCCCAGTTTAATCAAAACAGCTTTTATAATTTCACAGTACTGAGTGCGATTACAATGTTTATATCTACACAATTACTCATTCAGTAGTATCCACACCAGACTTGTGGGTCATATTACTCATTGGCTAACTCATTGTCCAATGGTAACGTCTTTCACATTTTGTATACAAAACCCCAACATGCCGGCAATAATTGTAGAATACATAGACTCAATCACTATTAATTATATCTTAAAACATTTGAGGTTTTGTAAAAACAGTTTACAAAAAGGTGACAAAAAGTAAAATTTACTTAGGTAATACTAAAGCTTCCTGTTGTATCTCCTGGTTATTATCTATTAAAATTAAACAATGCACACGTGTTAGTAAAATAACCCAAATCACATTAACCGTACAACTCGAGACAGAATTCCAATGACTGAGTCAGGCAGAGCCTTGACATGAATTACGGAATCCTAAATCAATCGAGTCTAACACGAGACAGAACTCCAACTACTGAGTCAGGCAGAGCCTTGACATGCGTTACGAAGCCCTAAATCGATCGTGTGGGGTAACAGAAGGGTGATAGTACTTACAACGAGGCAGAGCTTCACTTTATAGTGGGTAATATGCCCGGGTATAGTTTCTACTATATAGAAATTGAGATAGAATACGAAATTTTGAACGAAACTCAAATGGGCTCGTCGACTCAATTTATAGGTTGATTCTATGGCGGCTCGCGGCCCGCGACAAAGAAGGCTAAGGCCTTCGCGGCTCACGACAAGACGTATGTCGCGTATAGGCTTGGCCAGTCACCAGCCTAGCTTTGTCGAGTCAGGTGCCATGTGGCACTATGCAGTGTCGAGCAAGTAAGGGTCCTCGCGCCCCGCGAAAGACCAATGAGGTCTTGGTCGCGCCCCGCGAGGGACTGCCAAACTTTGTTTTTCTTGATTTTTCTAAGTACAGGGTTGTTTCAGGTCCGTTTCTCGCTTACGGGGTCCGTTTTAGGAACGTTTAGGGTCATGTTAAGGGTTCTAGGAGGGTTGTTATAGACTAGTAGTAGTTTCGCATAACATTCTTAAATATGTCTTCCATTGTAACCCGAAAGAATGAACAATCGAAGGATAAAAGTAGACGCATTATGAAAGGAACAGAAGAGGTTTCGGGGACGAAACCTTCTTTAACGGGGGTAGAATTGTAACGCCCCAAAACCTAAATGTTAAATTACAAACATGTTTTCTTTTATATAATATGATATTGGGGTAACTAAGTTAGTTAACTTGGTTATAAATACAAGTTAGATAATATCAGTGAAATTTTGTGACTAAACAAATAATAAAAAAAATTACAAGGGCTAAAAGGGGGCAAGTTGGAAAATGTTTTAATTAAAACATGGAGAAAAAGGAGAACCCTTTGTGGGCAGATGTGTGTGTGTTCTTGAGAATCAATCTAAAAAGAGGAAGGGGATAGATTAGAAACGTGCATGGATAATCCATGAGTTTCAAAGTGTTCTTCACCTTCTAAACATCATGTAAGTATCAAATTTTATCTCTTAAATCTTCCTAGAAGTTCTAGTGGGTTTTGATGAATTACTCTTAATTGGGTAACTTGGAAGAATGGGATGGTTGAAATTGCGTTTAGATGCTCTTTTATAGTGTTATTAATGATGTAAATATCTCAGTTAAGGTATTTGATTTGGAAACCCATGCTCAAGAAATTGGGGTTTTGAGTAAATATGGATTGATTGAAAGAAATGTAGTTTCTAGCTATTTTTGATGATATGAAAAGAATGATATATATTGTAGGAAAGAAACTTGGTGATGAATGCTATGAAATTGGAAGATTATGCATGTATTAGTTGAACATTGTGTATTAAATAGTGTACGCACGCAAAGTGTTTGACGAAATGCCTAGTATAAGTTAGCATGTGAAACTATATGCTAAACAATGGATGAACATGTGTAGAGTGTAATAATGACATGATTGATGATAATTAAGCATGAGAAATGCATTGTAGAAGGATTTCGTAAGAAAGTTTAGTTGATGGTATGATTGGGTAGAATTATGCAAGAGGAACTTGTACTCTATGCTTGATTGATGTGGTGCACACCATGTGTTGGGCCAATTGCTTATTGGTAATTTAGAAATGAATGTGCACTAAGTATATAACATATGAACTTGCTAGTAAAGAATGATGTTATGATTATGTAAAATAGACTAACCTTGTATATGGTTGTCAAATGTAAGATAATGAAAGCATTAGCATGTGAAAAATTGATTGGGTGAATGTTGTGTTTGTGATTAAGTGATCATGTAGTTGTAGGTGTAGGTGTCATACATCATGAGTACGAAATGCATGGGATGTGATTACTATGGCCCACGGTATCATTATGAGTGTGTGTTCATAAGTTGAAAGTATGAAAGTAAGACAATTAACTTTCCTGAAGTCAACAATGTATAAGTAGCATGGGGTTAGACTTACGAATATGTTTATGAGATTATAAAGAAGTCATGTGATATGTGTTAGACTAATTATGTGTACGTATGATAATAAATTTGATTAAGTGAATGTTGAACAATGTGGTTGCCGGTTCATATCTTATGCGTGATAAAGTTGACTAATGAAAGTCGATGTAGCTAAGAGTTAGAAATGGATGTGATATGATTGAACATGCATACTAACTATGATATGTACATAATGACTTGAAAGGATACGAACCCCAATTCACATGGACTCAAGTATGGAAGGATAACGGGTCAATAGGATACAAGGAAGCGAACGCGAATACGGACGCTTAAGGTAAGTGACTTCCGATTCACTTCTTAGTAAATGTAGAGAGTTTTGATATCTATGAATGTGAGGAATAATGTAAGTTTGTGTAATAAATGGAAGTACTAATGTAAGTACTGTTGTAGTGGGTCAAAAGTAATTGACTATGTCGAAAACAATTTGGTAAAACCAACGGGTCAAAATCAAGAAATTATGAAAAAAGTATAGATTTAATTATTGGGACATGGGGTTCAGTCTTAGAATGATTTAGGGGTTTGGAAAAATGTTATCTTACGATTTGGGAAGTTCGGGATGCGCGAACGGGGGTTGAAACGTCGAAAAGATATGGGAACGCAGAATATTTATGCACATGAACCGGGTAACGGTGGTGTGTTTCTTAAAAACTAAGAATCCAGGTTAAGGATTTTGAATAAGTTACATAGATAAATGATTTACGGTCAATTAGAAATAATTTCCAAGAGAAACGGATGAGTATCTAAGAAGTTACGGCAGTTTTACGGAAAAAAGGGCAAAACTGGGAATCTGCAGCCATAGCCTCCCGTAAGCTACGACAGCATGTCGTAAGCTACAACAGGAGGTTGTTGTGTTTTGATATTGTGGATGGCCATAAACTACGTCAGCCCAATTGTAGCTTACTGCGGGCTTTCTTGACAAATTTCTCAATTGTTATTTTGGGCAGTTTGTTTTATTTAGATACGCTTTATGCACCATGTAACTAACGTATATGGAAATTTAGGAAATTTAGGTGATTGTTATGAAGTCATGAAGATGATTCAAGCTAGATGTTTGCGGTTAAGGTTGTTTATACCTATGCATGTATTAAGTAGGATTATTATCTAATAGGTAGTTGAGTTAGATAAGATGTATGTATGTTAATAAACCTAATGTTTCCGAATGAGTGAGATTAGTATGTAGTTATGTATAGAGTTAATATATACGAGTATTGACGATATCAACTGAGTTGTCTATGAGAATGAACTGAAAGTGCAGGTATTTTAAGTGTTGGGCTCTCAGAGAATGGAGGCCCGGTGTAAAGAACGAATTAGGAAGAACATCATAATGGAGCAGTCTACAGATATAGATTGCTACGTGGTTACTAATTGTTTATGTATTCATTAATTTATGTATGATGTCACCATTTACTAATGTGTTCGTTATATATGGTGACTGCAGGTTATTTGGATCATCATTATCATCCTAAAGGACGAGAGGACGAGGATCGAGTTGAAGATCATGGATTGTACGGAGAAGTGGTCAGGTGGTTGTTTTAAGAGTGTCATTAACTAAGGATGAACTATGTACTTATTTTAAAGAAGTCGTTTTTAAGCGGTTTTCAAGTATGATAGAACAGTTATAAAGAAAGAATTTTTATGCTTCATTAATCCGCTGCGTCTTTTCAGTTATAACGTGTTTGGGTGTTATAGGGCTGGTGATGTCAAGAGCGACGGGGTGGTCTTGGCGGCTGGCGGTGGATGCGTTGGGCTGAGGTAGCCATGGTAGTGACCATTAGTGGTCACGGTGGTGGGGTGGTGGTAATAGAAGCCTTGGATTGGGCTGGTTCAGGCCGACTGTCATTAAGAGGCACGACAATGATTCAGATTGGCTAGGGTTTGCATGGGAGGTGTACGTGGTGTGCACGGGGGCTCAATTTGGGTTCTTTAGTTCAAGCAGGTCATAGGTGATCCATTTTAGAAGCTTTTTGGATCCAGTGTTTCATGGTGATGGAGTTCGATGTGGTATCAAGTTACAGTGTAGAGTAGTGTGTATGAGTTAGTCATACATGTGAATGGATTGCATACAATACGAAATCGGTAAATCCTAAATACCCGATAAGTTGGATTTCGGGTAGGGTGAAAGTGGTTTATACCTAATCAGGTTGTAACTATGATTATTCGGTTAAAGGTTCGCGCATGAAGACACATTTGTAGGATAGTTAGCTTGTGGATACGAAGTAAAGCAACCGATGAGTGTTAACCCCCTACTACATGGTTTGGGGCTAGCATACATGTTGTTTTCATGTGTTTGCGTGTTTATAACGAGTCTTGCGATCCAAGTGTTTATTAAACTTTTTCCTCATGGGTTGTTTGTTTTAAAACAAGTTATGTGAGTTATATTGCCTTCGAGATAGCTTTGTCAGGTGTGTGTTGGGCTGAAGCAAGTAGTCTTGAAATTAAGCAAAAATCATTTTATAGGGTAGGTTGGGGTATCTTATGTGTTATAAACCGTTGAATAACATAAGTCGCGTAGAGTCTGGATGTATGAGATAAAAGTCATGTCTTACCTAGACTTTCGTATGTTTAGAAGCATGCTGATTCCAAGATCCGGTGAGTTTGACGGAGCTTCGGTCCCGAAAGGACGTGTTCGGTGCGATTATTACGACTAAGAAAGGAGTAGGAGATAGACACGACACTGAGCAGTCACTTATAATCTGGTCTCTATTGATTATTCAAAGTTTACAGCACCACGAGACCAGTTGGACAGCATGTCCCCTCTGGGAACCAAAAGCCTGTCCAAATGGGAACCCCAAGTCCCTATTTATAGACATCACCTACACTATGTGTCCATCCGATCGGATTGCCATCCGACCGGATGGTCATCCGTCCGGATGGACCTTGACATTTACAAAACCTGTCCAACTTCTCTATTCTATACAATATTCAACACACGTTCTATCTAACTATTCGCACAGTGGCAGACGTACGAAATATGCACCAACAGATTCCCCCTCGGATGTCTCTGTCGAATCGTCTTTAAAAGTTTGAGAACCTTGAGCCGTGTTTGAATATTCTGCAATCTTCAATTTTTCTACAACTTCAATCAGGTATCTTGAAATCTGACTATCCAAATTCCCCCTTGATTGATGATTCGGGTTTGCTTTTGCCAAAGTAAAGCACTAATTCCCCCTGGAATGAATCTTCAGGTCTTTTGCATAGTTTACGACTCTCCTCTGATTTGCTAAACTGGAACCTTCACAAACAATCACCAACTTGAAACTAATCAATGCAGCATCCTCTGTTTCAACTTTAACCGCATCCGAGCTCAGTTTTTGATATCACAAGTTAGCACCACGATCTTGGCATTCCGCCTGCTCGATCTAAGAATGTACAAAAACTCAACCGACAATTGATAGAAACTTCAAATACCCCATGTAACACCTCGAAAATTCACGTCCTATAATGTGTTGACACGTGCCATGTGATTGAACGTGTGAAAGAATGTTCTGAAAGGACTAAAGTTGACAATCATGGAAAGTATGTGAATATACGAGTTCTAAATGTCAACAGTGAATAAATATATTGTACATTAACCCTACATGATGTTTATAGCATCAAACGAATAAATCATAGATCATACGAAGCTAAAAGTGAGAGATTACAAACTACAGGGGTTAAATGTGTCAACATGTTTAAGTTATACCTCTAAGTGACCTTTTGACAAACCCGAAGCTTTGTAACGGTTAATTATGCTCACTAGAATGCACAATATAAATTTCATAAAGTTTCGTAATCGTATGAGAAAGTTATGATCAAATTCGTGTGCGAGGGGTTAAAGCGTTAACGTTGAAAGTTAAGACTTTTCGGGTTAACCGGAAATGTACAGGGACTTGGCAAAGTGGGTATAAGTCCTAAAGCCCTTGTAGGTAAATAAAGAGGGCTCAAATTGCAAATATTAAGCTAGTTGCCCTTTCGAAAGGCCAAGAGACATGTATGCGGAAAATAGAAAATGCATAATCTGATTACAGGGTCAAGGCGGGCCGCGTAAGACCTTAAGGTCTTTTACGCGGGCCGCGTAAACCGCCCAGATACAGAAACTTTGAACAGACTCCTGTATTCGCGGGTATTCGACCTTTAATCGATCTTTTCTCATCTTGGACGACCCCTAGGCACCCCCTAAGCACTAGGGACACTTGTGGGCAGCTTGTGGTCAGTGCTAGACTTGCTTGTCAACATCTTATGGTGAATTGATCACTATATAAAGGATCTTAGTTGCAACCATTATTCCTCACACCTTCATTTGCACTTCTGATCATTCTTGGAGCTCCCAAGCAGGCTCAAGTCTTCACATTTCGTGCATAGGACCTTGGTAAGTTTGCTAAACCTTTCTTAATTAAATTTTAGCTTAGTTTTAGCTTAAAAGTCAAACCGTCGTAATTAACGGTTGACTTTAAGATTAATCACAAATGGTCCAGTGATTAGTCGAATCAAAAGTAGTTATAAGTTGGTAATTATGTGGGTAATAAAACCTTAAAAGGGTTCCCCCTGATTCCCACTCTAACTAGGTCAAATGTCGGGTCAAACCTACGAATAAAAAGTCAACAGAATGTTAAATTTACAATTTATGCATGATTAGCAATGTAGAACATATACAGCCTGTTTGATCATTAATATAACTTGGTAATTAGTGTAAGAACATGTCTAAACATGTTCAACCCGACAATTTCCTGTTTAGACCCGGTTCGGAACCGAAAGTCGCATAGTTTGACTTATACTTTGACTTTCAGTTCTGACCCGTTATGGTATGTTTTAGAAATACCTAAGAGCTTCATTTGGACCAGGTTACATGCTAGTATAACCCTCTGTGATTATACACCATGGTTCATTAGTTAACCGATTAATACGCATGATTCCGTTAATTGCTCATATGTTGACCATTATGCCCTTTTCACCTTAAAACGTGATTTATGAAAATGTAAAAGTGTAGAAACCTTAATTACTGATATATAAACTTGTATGCAAAGTTTGACATCAGTTTGAGGTGTAGGTTAAGAGTTATGCTCGTTATCGTAAAATGAAAGCTTTATGTTAATAAAACGGCGTAATTAGCGTATAGCCTAGTTAAGCCTACTTTTTGGTATCAAAATTATTACCCACTGATGTAATATATTATTTTGGGATTTTTGAAGATTTTTAATCAATTTTAGGCTGAGCATAACTCATAGTCGTAGGCTTAATCCGGTAATTGTCGGTTTTGCCCTTACGGGCCATAAAATGAGTTTTACATATCTAATTGACTCCAAACCTTTTGCTACTGATCACATATGATAAATAAATTATTTTAAGCCTTCTAGAATAATAAAAATATCAGCTTTAAGTATCGAACCCGAAAATGGCTCCTAATCGCCTAATTAAGCGTTTTTAACGCCTAGTATGTACTAGAACTATTTTAAACATACAAAGGGTGATACCTACTGATATTTGAGGCAAATTATAATATTTTAACAGTAGGCAAAAGTTGTTTAACTCAGACTTCAGTTTTGAGCTTTTCGGCTTATGTGAAACTACCAAAATACCCCTACGGGGCATAGTTTGGTTAAAATTGATAAATTTCACATATATACTTTACCCTACTGTTATAACATGGTAAAATAAGTATTTTTGCTGATTACATCAGACCTGTAACTCAGATACATACTTAAACTCTTTTATAACCTTTTAAATGACCAAACTACCCCTACGGGGCATAGTTTGCGTTTAAATTCGTTTCGGGCATAATAAATGATATCTTACTGATGTCACAACATACTTGGAGCATATTAACTTAGGAAACCTGTAAATGGCTCATATGAGTACCCGTTTCGCTTATTACGCGTTCGGTTCGGTTTATGTAACTAGTTTACATAAACTAGCCTAAACGGGTCAAACCTTAACGGTTTTATCTCAAAATCCAGAATGTGCATGAAATACCCATATTAAACAAGTCTCTGAAATTTTCGGGTCTAAATCACATTCTATCCGGTCTTCGCTTAATCGTGCGTACGAACCGTGTCTTTGAAACTAACCGGTCTAAGCTTAAGCTTAACTAAAGACCCGTTAGGATTCTAATAGGTTATTATAAACCTTCGTTCCAGATTAGGAGGACCAGTAAAAGCTACTTGCAATTTGCTTATTGTGATTTATACTTTGCTCAGGTAAATACTTTTAACTTATTTTCCCTATACGGGCTTGGGTTACGGTATATAGAATACCGCTTGATCGGGCATCAAATCTTCCATCGTTGGGTGGTTAATTGAATAATTTGATCGGCTCGTTTAAACAGTCTTGTTACTTAAAGCCTTTGGGGGGTTAATGACCATGTCCCGGATATCCTTGGCATCATTTTACGAAATGGCCACGAATTAAGCGCGGGGTGTAGGCGTACACCCGTCAGTGCACAAAAGAATAATGTGGTGTGTCTATTGATCTTTAACCCGGACAAGATCCGGGCTACTGAACGCACAAGGAACATGTAATTCGTTCACAAGATTATATATTTAAAATAATTCTCCCAAGTTAAATAAAAATGTTTATGCCACGTGCATCCAAATCAATTTTCAATCATTTTCCAAAATGAGTCAGTTGATTGTATTTACCAGTGTAAACTGACGTATTTTCCCAAAAAGATTAAATGCAGGTACTAAGCGTAATTGGCTGGGATTTCTCCTTAGCATCATTAGAAGTCTCGCAAGCTTAAGATGCCTGAAGTCTGTTGAACTATTGTTTCATATTTTATTTTCGACCCTTCTGTGGATAAACTTCCAAATATTGTGACATTTGATATTACAATATTAAATTCGGTTGTATTATATCTTTTAAATTGCTTCCGCTGTGCATATTAAATATTGTGTTGTTTGACTATTATGTTGCCAACCACGTCACGATACTCCCCACCGGGTCCACCGGTGACACGTGGAAATCGGGGTGTGACACCCCACTGGTTAACTTCAAATCCATGATTCCCCCTGAAGATCTGATATCCCGTTTACCGTGATCAACAATAACGCACCGTAAGAATAACAGATCTGTGTAAACGGTATTCTCCACAATCAGCAAATCTTCATCGGAAAACAATTCATCTGGTAATGTAATCCAATCTCTGAAGCATTTGTCCACAATCAGATTCATCTCCTTGGATAATCTAGATCTCAGAAGCTATCATCCACGATCACTTTTCAGATCTCTAATGCTTTCGTCCACGATCAGATATCAACACCTCGGATCCTCTTGATCTCGGAAGCTTACACTCACGATCAGATTCACATTCCCCTGACAATCTGAAGTCGAAAACTACCCGAATACTGTTGCAGTGTCACGAATTTCAAAAATGCCGGAATTTCAACATACGACAGTGAAATTTTTATTCCCCCTCATTTTTGAAAATTCTGACGTCTCCATCACTGAATTCTCCCTCAAACTGAGCAATTCAGTCCTCTCTTTTCTGTGAAAAACTCGACTATGCCGAAAATATTACAATATTCCTCAAAACGTCAGTTTTTCATTGTTGCGGATTTTTCGATTTGGCCCATAAATAGTCAGATACCCTAAATGGTAAACATTCTGCACCAGTATCATGACTACCCCACTAATTTCCACAATCCGTGATCGCATCATCAAATCTATACACTGAAGCCCCAGACGGTGTCCCCGAACAACCCAGCTTGATCTTTAAAAACCGAAAAAATTGTCAATCACCAAATTTTTTCTGGAGACTCTCCTCGTCGTTGCGATCAAAAAATGCCTTTTTTTAGGCATTTGATCATCTGGTCGAATGGCATGTGACGGATGGTCATCCGATCGGATTGTCATTCTATCGAAGGACAAAGTGGGCAAACATGTGTTTGTGGATCGGATGGTCATCCGATTGGATTGCCATTCGATTGAAAACAACTGATCTTTCAAACACCCAATAGTGACATGGATCGGATGGTCGTCCGATCGGATGGTCATCCGATCAGATTGCCATCCGATTGAAAGCATATAAACCTTCAATAGGCCTTCAAGCAAGATAGTGATATGGATCGGATGGTCGTCCGATTGGATGGTCATCGGATCAGATTGCCATCCGATCGGAAATGTTCGAACAGCTCAAGAACACTCCAAATCACGTTTTTTCGATCCAGAATCTTTATTTGTGTGAATATCATGATGAAACTTCACAGGATTGTGCGCGAATAAATTCCGAACAGAATGATGTCATCAATTCCAAAATCCATCCGTGAATTGACCTTTATTTTACTGATTTTCTCTGTTTAACGTCAAAACTCCCGTTTAACCCAAAATTGATGAGCTTTGGGTGATTTAACCGACTGTTAGATCGATTAAATCGGTACCGTAGCTGTGATACCACTGCTGATTCCAGGATCCAGTGAGTTTGACGGAGCTTCGCTCCCAAAACGACGTGTTCGGTGCGATTATTACGACTAAGAAAGGAGTAGGAGATAGACACGACACCGAGCAGTCACTTATAATCTGGTCACTATTGATTATTCAACGTTTACAGCACCACGAGACCAGTTGGACAGCATGTCCCCTTTGGGAACCAAAAGCCTGTCCAAATGGGAACCCCAAGTCCCTATTTATAGACATCACCTACACTATGTGTCCATCCGATCGGATTGCCATCCGATCGGATTGCCATCCGACCGGATGGTCATCCGTCCGGATGGACCTTGACAATAACAAAACCTGTCCAACTTCTCTATTCTATACAATATTCAACACACGCTTTATCTAACTATTCGCACAGTGGCAGACGTACGAAATATGCACCAACAGTGTGTCGAGTAATTTATTAGCGTATTGAAATATCATCATCATCATCATACTCAGTAAATCCCACCAATAGCAAAGCTAAGGTAGGGTATGAGGAGGGTAAGATGTAGACAGCCTTACCTCTACCCCGTAGGAATAGAGAGGCTGCTTCCAGTGAGACCCCCGGCTCCATAGTAGTTTTGCATCAAGCCTTGGACATAAGACACATAACACTCAAGAATCGGGACAAAGGCCGATTAATGCATGTCCTTTTCGTCTTTCGGCTATCAACGTCACCACATGATGGATGATTAACCGTCCGCCGCTTTTAATGTTATTTTTCACGAAATTAGTAAAATAACGTTAAAATTAGTGCAATTTCACTTTTGCCCCCTGAGGGCCCACACAAATACACATTATATGTGCACACCGCAAGCGGGGCGTTTGCGTAGTGAAATATGAAATGAATAATTGGATAGTATGTGTATGGTCATGTATTCCCTTAGGGAATAGGCAGGTTAATGATGAGATAAAAAGGTTAGCAGTAAATCCACAATGAGATGATAGTCATTGAGTCCTAGACCCTTGTGTGTGCGCGCGTACGTGTGTATGTGTGTGTCTAAGTGTTTATACTAAAGATGTCACACCATTGTAGTGTTTTAAAAACATACAGTCGTTGTGGCGTCTTACGAGGGCAATGTGCTAAAGAGAATTGTTCACGTTTACGTGATGAGGGTGTTGTATGGCGCCATACACGGATGAAAAGAGGGGTCACTTCTCAGTGATTTGACCCATTGTGTGTCAGGTTTCCACCATATTTGAATTACTTGCATGCATATAGATGAACTGGTGGGTCTGTTGTGTATTTGTTAGGAATGTTAATCTAAAGTAGTTAGTGACGGACTATAATTGAGGGTGCCCGGTGTAATAGGGTAATGAGTATGGATGGGCAATTGTGTTTAACGATATAAGAGGTAAAAGTGAGTTAGGTGACAAGTGTTGAGTCTGTTATTTTGGTTGGGTTGTGACGTGTTTAAGAATGATTTTTGGGATGCTTACAAAACAGAGTTATTAAGTCGAAAAAATAAGTGTTTTGTCGCTAACTTCATTGTTTAAACATAACTGTTAGAACTTAGTCAACGTAGCTGACTTTTGCATGCGTGTTAAATTGTTAGCAGGTAGGTGATTTGAGTCTTGAACACTCTTGGTTGGTGGATGGTGCTACTCGTGATAGTGGTGAAGGCATTCGTTATTGTTTGAATTGTTGTTATCCTGAGTTTAAACTAATTATATATATATACAATTGAGGTATGTTCTTAGGAACAGTACCTCTTATGGTTTTTTTTTTTCTTTTGTTTTGTAGTAAAAGCCTTTTTGCCTTTTGTTTTTATGTTAAAGATTCTTTGGTATAAATTTGAGTCTGTCTTTGTTTTGTGTCACCTCATGTTATAAGTTTGTCTTTATCTTTGCCTACGTTCTACGCCATGTGGCGGCATAAATTCACATTTTTGTTTTACGATTTATACCCTACGCTTTATGTCACATGTCGGTATAGATTTACGTTTTTTTACGAGTTTCCCTAGGTTTGGCGGTCGTTTGCTTACTACTTAGCTCGATTTTACTACGTACGCGCCCGCAACGCGGGGCTTGAAAACTAGTTATTTACATTTTAAATTTAATTTCGTTGCGTCTTTTGAGAAAATTGTATAAACTTTTAGACTAGACGCTATAATGAGATCCGACTGTAGGGCGTCGGGTTTTGGAGCCTTATAATACATAACAGATTCTAAAGGCTGATTAATTTGCCATAAATAATTGGTCATGTAGTAATAATGATAAAGATCCACGAGATTATGCATGAGCAACGTGATAAGCCAGATCACCATGAACGTCGGCATGATGGCGACTAAGGGGAGTGGGGTGGTATCACTTGCAAAAATTCTATCACTCACAAACATCCAATCAAGTTCCGTCATGTCATCAACCATTTTTCTATTACTCACATCATTTTTTAGTGGCAATGGTCATCACTCACAACACCCAACAATAAACCCTCACACCCCCTCATATCCATTTATCACTCACACCCCAATAACGCGTTAAAATTATCACGCACACAAACTATCACCCGTTATAAATTTAGGTGGCGGTGGGAATTGTTTGTTTTCCACGCGTTGTAAATTGGCTATCACGGAGTAAAGTTACTCCACCCCGCCTCCCCTAAAGCTGGTGTGGGTGAGTAATCGTGGGGAAGAGAGGGGGTTATAGATTAGTATTTATTTGTTTTTATCCAATAAGGTGGTTAATGATAAAAATATCCTTACATTTTTTCATGTGATGCCCATTTGTTAATAATTGATGTTTTTTCGTGTTAGACGCTAACTTTCTTTCAAAATTATAAGCGCATAACCCAAAAATTCACCTTTTGAAACTTAGAACCAAAAATGTAACTAGAACCAAACCACATGCACCACTTGTATAATTATCTCAAAATATTTAATCATGATTTATTAAGAAAACTACATCGTTTATCATAGTAACAAGACCGACTTTAGCATAAGTCAAATGAAGCTTTTGCTTTAGGCCACACAATTTGAAAGACTCCTAATTATACAGAGCTAATATTACTCATTCTCATAGGTAAATATATAGATGATATAAATATATACTTTTAGAGAGATGAGAAGAAAATTTTAAAATAACATGAGTATGTCAGTTTTTTTTTTTTTTTTTTTTTTTTTTCTGGATAAGAATGGTTAGAGAAGATGAGAAAGATGAACATTAAGAAACTCCAGATATGTGAATATTAAAAATTTTGTTTTTTTTACCCTTAAAAATAATCATACGTGTGTGATGTATAATAGAGTATGAAAAGGAAGTCAAATAGTGTGTTAGAATATATATGTGTATGTATATATGATATAAAATATCATATCATATTTTTGTCATATTTTTTTGTTAATATGTTAATTAAATAAAAAAAGGCTACATTTTAAAATTTTGCTCAACCTCGATTATAACTAATAAAAATGCCTTAATTCTATTGTTTGTCTTAGACCTCTGAAAACATTGAACCGACTCTGCATAGTAAATATTTTTATTATGAGAAATAAATATAAAATGGGATAATAATAAGGAAAACGTATGGATTAGTGAAGAATTGACGGATTGTCTAAAATCCTTGGGAACGATGGGTCATCTAACATGACACATCCTTGGGTGAATGATGATCGATACATTAGAGATGACCTTGATAGTCATGGTGTTTGAAATATAAAATATGACTATATATAATTTTGTTTCAAAGATGATGACGACAATGATAACGAGGACGGCGAGGATGACTACAGCCATAATAATTATTAGTTAAATGTTAACTATAAGACCATCGGGTATGTAGGTCGGCTCCCCCCCCCCCCCCCCCCGCCCGTCCCGGCTCGTCGTAGGCGTCCCACACTGCCCCCCTCCTTGGCGTCGCGGCACCGGCGTCAATCTTGGGACGTTGGGGACGGGCTTGTTGATTGGCTGCTTATATTTTGGTGGCCCCCACAAATTTGCTCTCTCTCTCTCTCTCTCTCTCTCTCCTTGCAGGGTACAAGTAAATCAGCACAAGGTACAACTCTCTTGGGTAGTCATTGCTTCCCCTTCACACCCTTGGGTAGTCCCCAAGTGGATGGTCCTCCACCCTTGCTGAGGTGGCGGGTAGTCCTTTGGGGACTAACAAAACCATACCCTATGGTCTAAGATTTAAATAATTTTAATGTTTTATAAGATTTTCTGTAAATTTCATTTACAAATGATAAGTAGTTTCTAATTTTATGGTATGGAGTCACCTGGAAAATGTAATAATTGTATGGTGCTTCAATGAATTTCTTTTATTTGCTTAAGAAAATTTGAACTGTTATACATGCATTTGATGAATTTGATAGTTGAATATGGAGTAAACTACAATTTGAGTCCTTGTGCTTAATAGCGAATGGCAAGTTGAGTCTCTATTTTGCAAAATTAAACAATCCAATCTATGTGGTTGTCGATTTGAATCAATCACGTCCCTCTTGAACGAATCTGTTAATTGACCATCAGTTGACCGGTGAAATGTCTAAAATACCCTCGAATGATTATATTTTAACTTAAAAATTATTTTTTTAAAAAAGCCTTTAATTTTGATCATCTTCAACCTCAATTCTTCACATCATCTTCAACCTAATGAATATCATCTTTCCCTTCATCATTATCAAAACCTTAAACAACAAACAAAAACTTCAAGCCCTAATATTCTTTATCACAAAAATACAGGAGTTAATTACTGTTTTCGTCCCTGAGGTTTGTCAAAAATAACGGTTTCAGTCCATTAGTTAAAATATTGCGATTTCAGTCCATTAGTTTCATTTTCGTAACCATTTCAGTCCACTAACTTAACTCCATCCATTTATTTTGTTAACTTTGAGTTAACTAACTAATTCAGGGACGGTTTGCGTCAGTTTTAGAAACACAGGGACTTAAGTGAAACTCTAAAACATTAAAACAAAAAAAATAGTAAATTCCAAAAAATCAAAAAAAATCCAAAAAACCAAACAAATTCCAAAAAATTCTAAAAAATAATAAAAATTCTAAAAAATCATAAAAATTCTAAAAAATTCTAAAAAATCCAAAAAATCCGTTTCGGCGCGAACTGTTTCGACCCGAACCGTTTCGAGCTGAACCGTCCGTACCGTTTCGACCCGAACCGGACGGTTTGCGTCAGTTTCGAAACGGTACGGCTTGAAACGGTACGGCTTCGAAACGGTACGGGTCGAAACGGTTCGGTTCGAAACGGTTCAGCTCGAAACGGTTCGGCTTTGAAACGGTACGGCTCGAAACGGTTCGGCTCGAAACGGTACGGGTCGAAACGGTTCAGCTCGAAACGGTTCGGGTCGAAACGGTACGGACGGTTCAGCTCGAAACGGTTCGGGTCGAAACAGTTCGCGCCGAAACGGATTTTTTGGATTTTTTAGAATTTTTATGATTTTTTAGAATTTTTATTATTTTTTAGAATTTTTTGGAATTTGTTTGGTTTTTTGGAATTTTTTTGATTTTTTGGAATTTACTATTTTTTTTTGTTTTAATGTTTTAGAGTTTACACTTAAGTCCCTGTGTTTCTAAAACTGACGCAAACCGTCCCTGAATTAGTTAGTTAACTCAAAGTTAACAAAATAAATGGATGGAGTTAAGTTAGTGGACTGAAATGGTTACGAAAATGAAACTAATGGACTGAAATCGCAATTTTTAAACTAATGGACTGAAACCGTTATTTTTGACAAACCTCAGGGACGAAAACAGTAATTAACTCAAAATACAGCCACAACTACAAACAAATTCTGCAACCCAAAAACTCATATACACAGCCGTCGATGATATTCTATCTTCTTCCTCTTCTTAAATTTCTTTAGATTTATTGAACCCACAAAATCCCGAATCGAGCTGCTCGAAACCACAAGTGGCCGGACCGATGGTGCACACCAGCTTCGTCCTCCGGATTGTTTATTACATTACCGTCACTCATTATATTATGTTAAAGAGGGAAAATAAATAGATAAAATAGCAACCAAAAGAGAAAAGTAAATAAATAAAATCGTGTCATGACCAAAAGAATATCAATACGTGATTTCCATCAATGGAAAACATTTGTTCATTCAGAATCGGTTATCTTTATCGGGGTACCGACACTCATATAGTCTACGATCCCAAAGAAACACTCTATTTTGAACGCAATTCTGCTTTCAACATTTGTAACGGAACGCAAAGGTCAAAAAATTTAACTAAAGTCACGTATTTATTTAGGTTTTTTTTATTAACATGCGTGAGTTATCAAAGAAAGATCATATATAGAATATAATATATTATTCCATATATAAATAAACAAGTTTTTTGTGTGCATAACCACTTGTACCTTGTGCTTTGGGAGTTTTTCAAAAAAAAAAAAAAAACTTGATTTTTTACTTTTAACCCAAGGGTTTTTAGCTTTCGTAATTTTAAGCCTACATAATTTGTTTTTTAACTTTAACCCAAAACTAAACTTGATTTTTTACTTTTAACCCAAAGGTTTTTAGCTTTTGCAATTTTAACCCTACATAATTTGTTTTTTTTAACTTTAACCCAAAACTTTTCATTATTTGCAATTTAACTTCACAACTTTTGTCACTTATACTTTTCATCTTTGGCAAATTTTCTTTTTACGTATAGTTCTAATTTTTTCGACTTAATACAACGCAAGGTACGAGTGTGGTTCAACTTTTTTATGTTTTGTTTCAAATTTTGCAAGTTAAAACGGCGCAACGTGCATGTGTGGTTCAACGTTTTTACCTTTATTTTTTCATGTTTAACAGGTTCGTCGCAACACGCAGATCCTAGGTCGAGTCAGTGTTGGTGGTCAATGACGGTTGTGTGGCATTAGTACTATTTGACACCGTTTTACGCCCCGCCATAACGCGGGGTGTGCTTTGAGAGTTTTCTAAAGAAAAACTGGTTATGCATATGGTTGTCGTGACCTTGGCTTTGAGGGTTTTCCAAAAAAAATGATTTTTTTACGTTTCGCCAAAAAATATTTCATAAATTACTTTTAACCCAAAACTATTTGTTTTTTTTTTTTACTTTTAACCCAAAACTTTTTATCTTTTGCAATCTATCCTCGCAACTTTTTTTACTTTCAACTTTGGTCCTTTATAGTTTTCATTTTCAACAAATTTTTCATTTTATGCTTGGTTCTAAATTTTGTGACTTAACATATCGCAATGCGCGTCTTTGGTTTAACGTTTTTACGATTCGTTCTAAATTTTGCAAGTTAACACGACGCAACGTGCGTGTGTCGTTGAACATTTTTACATCGTCTATTTTTTCCAGTTTGACAGGTTTAACATAACGTGCGGGTCCTAAATCGATTTAGTTATAACTAAATAATCTCCGCCGCATTGCGGCGGGTCTCAATTCTAGTTTAATTTAAGAAAAAACACTCTATCATTAAGCTACTATTCATTGTAAATATACGATATTTATCGTTTATCTACATGTAACTAAAGTCCTGTTTGTTTACCACTGAACGGGAACCATTCAGAGGTCTACATCTTATTCGGTCAGATTCAGAGCGTTGGGTTCCAAAAGAATGATGTCTGAATGGGTGAAATAAGGTTTGAATCAGTCAGATTGTGAATGAAGCTGAATGGTTCCGACATGGATGTCTGATTCGGTCAGATCTTAACAATTCAGATCTGAATAAACCAAACAGGCCCTAAGTAACTTACATAAATCCTTTGATTTTCTTTTAACTAAATTGCAAGTTTTGTCCTTCATTTCTATACCCTTTTTCAGGCGTTGTCATTTGACGTAAAAATTGATGAGTTATGTACTTAGTTTTTCAAAATCTTGCACGATACCACCTTTAAGCCTAATCCAATTAATTCTTCTTGTTAACTTTGATCACCTAAGTATACGTTAGTTTTTTTACCCATTTATTTAAAATGAATTAAAAAATATTTAAAACAATATATTATTATTATTATATAATATTCTTAACTCCTCTCTCTCTCGCTCCCATCTCTCTACCACTCTTTCTCTACCAGACTACCACTATCACCTAAGACCTCCCACAGTCGCTAAACCCACCATCACCATCCTACCAACCACCACCAATCCTACCGACCAGCCCAACCCCACCAACCCAAATCACCACCACAACCCACAATCACCATCGCACCCACCACAACCCACCATCACTACCGTACACCTCCCCCCACCGCTAAACCCGCGAGGCACATGATCAAATTTAACAAGAAAAATTAATCGGGTTAGGCTCAAAGGACATGCTATGCAAGATTTTGAAACATTAAATACAAAAATTGTCAATTTTTGCGCTAATTTTTTTTTAACGGTAACTTTCATTAACAAAACAACCCCAGACTACCCACAAACCGGGCAGGCCGAAAAACAAACCAAAAACTACATATTCACAACCTTACACCATTCATCCCACGTAACACCTTTATGACGCAATCTATTAATGAACCAAAGGTAACTAACAGCTTTAACTTGACTAAAAATAATTTCCACTCTAACCGATTTGTACGAGAACCTCGCTTCATTCCTTGCCTTCCAGATATTCCAACAAGCCACGATTATTATACCTTTAAACGCCTCGTTAGCCCAACCCGATAACCCCGAATGAATATGCCACTCTAAAAGATCCCTGAAAGAGAAAACCAGGAAAGTAGAAATGTTACACCAGTTTCTTATAAGAGACCACAGCCTGACCGCTACCGAGCAAGAAGTGAAGAGGTGATCGACCGTTTCATCACCAAAATTGCAAATAGTACACGAAGGATCCTCGATCGGTATATTCCTATTTCTGAGCGCCATCACTGTGGGAATTTTACCCATCTCTGTACGCCACCGAATATATTACATTTCAAAGGAACCCACTTACACCATTGCATTACGAACCTGTTACTGACATCCGCAGTGAAATTCAGCAGCTTCCTTACGTTCGACACCGAGAACTCACCTTTCTGATTAGTGTTCCAGCGCCAACCGTCCGCCCCAACCTGAAAAACAGCTCCTTGAACCATACTAACAATCTGCTGAAACTCAGTAAGTTCCGAGTCAGAGGAAGGAGGTCGTTTCCATTCCTACCCACATTGCCGACTCGGGTCATAAACATCTACCCGGTCACCAACTTTGCACTTCTTCTCAGACTCTAGCAAAAACAAGGCAGGAAAAACAAATCTCAAAGGGGCATCCGTCAACCAAGGATCAAGCCAAAAAGAAACCACCTCTCCATTCCCAACAGTGCCTTTAATACAGTTACGCATTGGCAGACCATTTACCTTAATTTTGACGAACAATTTCGCAATATTGGACCAAACTCCGCCAAGTGACGACTTAAACGGGATACACTCCCAAGACACCTTAATTTTGACGAATAATTTTTGCGCTAGATGACACCCCTGAAAAAAGGTATATAGATAAATGACAAAACTTGTAATTTACACTTTTCTTTTTGAACGACAACTTTTTTTAATCACTGTCGTCTGTATGACTTGAACCCAAGATCTTCCCCTCTTATTAATAGGTGTTTAAAGTCTTTGCTTTTACCGATAAACCACCACCTCATTGGTATAAATCATTATAAGTGGCTAAGTTAAGTATTAGTTTTTAGTTAAGCTGTTCATTTTTTTGTCATCTTTATCTCAAACCGTCATGCAAGTATTTGGTTGTTGATTATATCATAAGAACATGGGTAAAACATAAACCCTAACTATGTAAATTCAATCATGAACAATAAAAATAAGACGTGTGTACCTGATTAGCCAGTAACCACACTAGAGAATGAAGTAGACGTCATGTTCGTCAGATTGGTCGAGTTCCTCCTTAGGGTGCAATCTAATGATGGTGATGAAGAAACCGATAAAGGGGAATCGGTTAGGAGAGGAGGCGATTTGATGTTATGTGTTTAGTCAAGTTGTCTAACCTTGAAACCTCTACATTTGTCTCCTTATATATGCACCCAAGAGGAAACCCTAATTAGTTAATAAGGGTAATTTGGCCCATCAATAATTACCAACTAATTATTTAATAGGTTGTTATATATTTTAATCTATATAATGTAAATGATTATAATGGCTACCAGATTAAATATTAAGTCATAATATATTTAATCTTACATTCTCCTACTTAGCCGAGTAATCATTTACTATGAGTATTAGATAAGCCTGATCAGGAGTTAACACTCATTTTAGCCTTAAACAAGAACTATAGCATAGAAATACAGCCGTTGAATCATCATGCGACTCAGGACCCCCATTAGTCATACTATAGCCTTAATTTAAAACCTAATCGTTATGATCAAAATACGCATAAGCCCTTTGTTTGATTTGTAACTTCATTTGTCTATATGCCATTATGCCGGCTTGACATATTCTTAGAGACATACAAAATCAAACTGATGAGGAAAATTAACTAATACTTAGTCATTCATAGTATGATATGCAGTTGCGCACGACCATCAATTAATACCCGTCTATGAGCCCTCTTAATAAGACTTATGGGTAAAAGCCCTTCAGTTATAGGATCCTTAAGCATATCATGAATGTTTTTTATACAAAGACTTAGTTTCCTCAATTCGTTCATAAACGAATAATTAATTGTGTATCGAAATTTAATGCAGCACCTCTCGAACTGTTACTGTTCAAGGAGTCATGGTAGCTGACTTTATCACACTAAGTCTTCAAAATATTAATTATATGGAGTTAATAAACTTATGAGTCCACTAATAAATTTCCAACAACATTTAGTGACTATATTATGTCATTATAACTTAGGTTGTTGATATCAGTCCATTATGACTCCTCCATGAGATAGGTTTTGTCTGATGACATACGGATATACCCGAAATTACATTTTATCACTTTGAATATTACAAAGTTAGAGTAATCAACCGGTTTTAGTTCTCACTTCTTCTTCAAATTATAGCCTCTCGTTTCTTTAAAGATATTGTAATACTCCATTAAATGTTTCACATTAATCTAGGCATATCTAGTGTGTTGCAATGTGAGTAATATCTAAACGAGTATAGACTTGAACTTACATAAAGATTCTAATTAATGAAGCGTAAATAAATAATCTCATTTATCCTATTATCCTCTAAAGGAAGAGCAGTATTGTTTATTACACATGTAGGACCCATTTACTGTTAAACTTATTGAACGAAACTAATGTTCCATTGGGTCTATCTCGGCATGTTATGATATCTATCACGTAAGAGAGATCTCTGAGATCTATTATATCAAAGTTTGTGTTAACAATGCTTTGACTTATGTAACATATATCTGTCAAAAGAATATCATCTATATAGACAGGTTTAATTTAGTTGCTCCCATTCATCTTGAGGTAGGTACATTAATCCACTTGATTCTTGATGAAAATAATTACGTTAAGAATTCATCACATTATGATGTTTGCATTAACCCATACATGGATTTTATTGGCTTACAAGTAAAGTGTTCTTTAACCTTCAGTTTAGAACTTTCAGGTTGTTTTATGAACATGTAAATATGTCAGCCATTTGTTAGGGAAAATTGTTTTTAATGTTCATCTAATGTAGCTTTAAACTATTATAAGCTACTAGAACAGTGATGATCCTCAAAGAAATCTTTTGTTAGATATGTAATAAAGATTCTTTAATAATTTATCTCTTCCTGAGTACAACCTTTGACAATCAATCATGCCTCTTCGTGTCTTAACGCTTATATTAGGATTTGGTTTAGTTATGAACACTCTTAGGAAATTCAATCAAATCCCAAACGTTATACGAACACATAAAAGCAGTTTTACTAGAAAATAGTTTTATTCCATTCAGAAAATTGATTGACGCTAATGGCTTAATTAGAAGAGATAGGATCAGTAAACTTTTCCAAAATCCATTTCAACTTCAGTTAGGGAGGTTATGTAATCATCAAAGTTAGTAGGTTTTTAAACCTAGATGACCTCCTAAGTTGATTATTGGGTTTATTAGAAGTTTCAGTTTTATGGATTAGCTCTTGGTTAGGTTGCTATCATTTTCAGGATTCTAAGTTTGTAAGAGTTGGTGCAGTATGGTGTACAAGAGGTGTAATTGGAGTTAAATTCGGAGTGAAATTTAGTGACACTCTTCCCCTGCCTCTTGTATTCCTTGCAAATCATGATAAGGACTTTGACTGCTCCCACTGACCTTATAAATCTTTTAGGAACACAGCATGCTTAGGGTCAATGTGTAACGACCAACAAATTCTAGTAGAGAAACAAGTTAATGACATTAGTTGTTGTAGTTTCTCTTGTTGAGGATTATGTTAGTCTAGGTAATAAATCTAAGTGTGCCCACAATTAAGCAACAATGAAACTTTTGTAAGAGTAGTATTAGATTTTAAGGAGACAAGTTTTGATGGAACAGTGTCGTGATCGAGCGGTGTCTTGTACAAGATATACAAATTTAGGTAATGTGAAATTTTCACTCCCCCACCTCTTGCAACTATTTCAAGTTATTATTAAGACACTTAATGCTCCCACTGATCTGTGATATCTCTAAAATGCTACAAGAGAAATTTCAATGAGCTAAGTGACGTGGGAACCTATCATATATATGTTAGACTTTATTTGATTTCTTTAATGTCCAGATATCATAAGAAACTTTAGGGACATATATAATAGAAATCTTATTAAGTGTATATATGAATAGATTTCTTCTAAGACCGTGGGCCATATGCGACAAAATTTAGATACAAGTTGGTAGTGTTTAAATGATAAATGAATTATGTCTGAATATTCCATTTGGAATAAGTTCCACGAATGTCAATGAATGACTTATGATTGACCCATACTTATTCCTTAACCCAAGTCATATTTTAGGGCTTTAACGTCATGATTTAAAATAACTTAGAATAAGATTAGTTGAATAATCATCCTCATTAACCATGTCATGCTTTCTCATGAATTTCGGTTGTAATGGATGAAATTTATAGGTCTCATTTTCCTTTTGTCAAATTCTCATTTGCATGATAACAAAAGTTGTGAAAATGTAAGGTATCATCTAGTTTCATCTTAGTAATGTTTCTATCCAGATATTTGGAATAAATAAATAGAGAGTTTAAGGTAAGTGTGACTTTATGTTGACTATGCAAACCTCACAACCTTCATAACATTGCTTTATTATGATACTATATTCTGACTAATCTTCAGGATATATATAAGGTATCGAAAAACATTGTTAGAAGACTGCTTATTATGGTTCTTATAGCCTTAACATTTAATTTTGTCACTAACTCTCATGTTAGTTATTTGTCGAGTTCTGGTAAGGAAAATTTAGAACTAGAGTCAACTAATCATGTGTTAATTGGAATATTAAAATTAGCAGACTTAAATATCATTAGTAAGTGACTACCTAATTAACTTGTCCAACTGTTCTTTTGAATAATGGACAGTCTCGTTGCTTATGCCTAGTCTAATGACATAATTATGCATTGAGATTCTCCCTTAAAGAACCTTAGAGTTGGAATTTTGTACTTGTATTTTGGCTATGGACCTTAAAACAATCCTCTTTTAAGGTTTCAGTGGTTATAAGGTGAATAACATCTTATTTTTCCAGTTTCAAACATTTATTTATATGTACATATGTTGCTTATCAACACACTCATTTTCCTTTGGTACATTTGAGTGTTATAGTTGATTCATAAGACATCAAATTGTACAAGTGAAAATCTTAGTATGTAATGTACTGAAAAATTGTACTTATTTCCATGCGTAAGCCCTTAACTTTATGGGTCATGGTATTGTACATTATAATGTATTCACATATACCACTTAACTTTATAGTTTAGAATTTTAAATGAAGTCATGCATCTTAGGAGTTCTTGTGATTATTCTACAATAATAGATTAGTCTTAGGAAAAACTTAATCTGTAATAACTTTAGTGATAGCATTTATGTTAGAGAGTTCTTGATTATCATAAGATACATCACGTTCGATTTATCATATTCACCATGCTCTAATTTTCTTCTGTAGTATCTTTATCAGAAGAGAGCAATAGGATTATCGTGTCTTAAGATATAATCAAGGATTTAATTGAAGAGCTAATCTTATAGAAACTTTAAATAAAGCAAAACATTTTAGGTTTAAGAATTAGAGTGGATGAGATATTGATTTATAGAAGAAAATTACAGTGAGTAAAATTATGGGTACTAAAAAATAAGGCAGACAAAATGATCATAAGATTAATGAAGGATCATTAATGTGAGAGTCATTATATGAAGAAGTTGTGATATGTCTATTACTAACATCAAAATAATAGACTTAGTTAAAATTCTACTTAAACGAAGACAAATCAGCTTTGGCCAGAAGTGTAATCATTTAAGCATGTGTGCAAAGTAATCGTGACAATCAGCTTTGGCCAGAGATGAGACAATCACTTTAGTTATACACTTGCTAAGAATGCTATACATGAATGAATTAAATCAGCTTTGGCCAGAAATTAAGACATTCACGTTTATAATGCATACTCAACATGGTTTCATAATACTTGAACGATAAATAGATGTATTAAATTAGCTTTGGCCAGAAATGATACATCAGAATCTCATTCAAGTTAAGCCATTTTGGTTTTGTAAAACATTATTTGATTTTGATTAATTAACTAAGTATTTACAAAAACCAATTATTTAATAGCAAATCACATTAAACAGCCTAATAAAGAAATGGGGTTGAGATATCAAGTTAGTCTTATGTCTCGAATGAGATCTCGACTCAGTTATGAGGTCTCGAGTGAGATCTCGAGTAAGGCCTCGACTCATCTTGAATCATTATGAGGTTTCGAGTCATTAAGGTCTCGAGTCGCAACCATCAGATTGTGAGTCACTAATGCCAGTCGAAACCTCAGTGGTCTCGAGTTTTAAAGATTGAAACCCTTTATGATTTCGAGTCGCAACCTTGTGGTCTCGAGTCGAAATCTTGGTCTCGACTCGTTACGGATGATCTCGAACCTTCTGTAAACAGTTGTTAGTGTGATAAGGTTGAATCAACTAATTTTAAGGGATTTGGTTATAATTTGAAAATATCTCTATCTATCCAAGTTAGTTATTCGATTATAAATTAAAAAATAAAATAATATTTATACGAAACTTGGAGATAAAGTTATACAGCTTTAGGAAATATAATCAAAAACTAAGTTATCCCTAAATAAGGGGATTTCTTTAAAATTAAATGTTATTTACATTATTACCAACAAAAAAACGTTGGATTAAAGGTACAATACACATTCCGATATCATAAATATAATATTAATAAAAGTGTTTTTCCATTCAATTCGATTAATTACTATATATAACATTTTGCATCAATAATTACCAACTAATTATATAATAGGTTGTTATAGATTTTGATCTATATAATGTAAATGGTTATAATGACTACCAGATTAAATATTAAGTCATAATATATTTAATCTTACATTGGTTTGATTAAATTCAATGATAACTATACGATAATAACGAGGGTTAATGTCTTGAAATATCTAACTAATGTGCTTATTAAATGTTTTACGATGGTACATATGATAGATAAACTTTAAATTTTTGCTCTTTATGGTAAATAAGGTTACCGGTAAAAAAAAGGTAACTGTCATTTAAATTCCTGTGGTTTGTTCACTTTTGTTATTTCAGGTCAATTTTAAAAAATGCACCAGTTTCCTCCCTGACATACTGGAAACGTGTCACTTCAGTCCAAAAATTGAAACACAGTTAACTCAGACAGATTAAATGAATGGTATCATTGTCAATTCATATATCTTTTATTTTCACCTTATTTTATGAATTGACAATAATACCCTTCATTTAACATGTCTGACTTAACTGGGTTTTAATTTTTGGACTGAAGTGATACGTTTCCAGTATGTCAGGGAGAAAACTGATGCATTTTTTAAAATTGACCTGAAATATCAAAAGTGAACAAACCATAAGGACGAAAATGATAGTTAAATAAAAAAAAAATTCAGTGACATGCTTTTAAAAATCAATCCTTAGTAGTATCTTGAGAAAAATATAGTACCATCATAAATTGTGGTCCTAGAATATGAGTTTTTAGAAGTGTTGCCGACGGTGCTTATTTCTTTTTCATAGATTTCTATCTTTGCCAACATATAAGCTATAAAAGTCACAACTTCCCTCATACGTCACATCTAAGGCTGGCAAATCGTGTCTTAACAGGTTTAACAGGTTTCTGACGGCGCGCACAACATAAGTTTCAAACATGATTACGATTCGTTTAACTACTTTCTACCTCATGTTTATAAAACAGTTTTATGTTTTATGTACAAAGATGAATAAATGATAGATCCTAACATTGTAATTTTAATTATTTTAAAAATTAAAAAAGTCAAAGGGTGTATTTTTCAGTCAAACAGGTCTAATCGTGTCTTAACAGGTACCCAATTGCCAGCCCTTTACTTGTATTACTTTTGGTAGCAAAAGACTTTTGTGTGCATAACAGCATTAACAATGACAATTTGTCTATCATCCTAAAAAAATCCAGAAAATAGTAAGCTATTCTATAACCTTAACAATATTACCAATTTATCATTGACATGTGATTTATAATATAACAATAAATATTTATATTTGATGTCAATATCAAACATCTATGTAAAACATTTGTCATATACTTATGTTTCAACATAAAACACGGTTTCTAAACGTAAAATGTATAGGACCATATGACTTAAGAAGTTTTGTACACGCAATACATCCAAATGCAACGACTCAAATCACCCGTACCAAATTGATGTTTGATCACTGGTGACCAAAAGAGTGAGCCCCTACCCCCTGTCGAAAGCAGCCTATGGTGTTGGAGATGTAACGTTTCCAGTGAATTAGTCCATGTGTAAACGGCATTAATGATATTTTGGCTATTTAATGTCAAATTAACAAATTAACTAAGACTAATTACTTGCATATACACATTAAAATCTTGACTTCCTTTGTTGTTAGGGTTTAAATGTATCTCAGTGAAGGATGCGCCCAACCTTACTGATTGTTAGACTATAAATAATCAAATGCCAAGCATTCAGATAATATTTAGTCGTTTCTTACTCACTAACCTACAATGTTGTAGAAGGCGCTAGGCGCTAGTCTGGCGGTGAGGTACAGCCTCGGGATTAATCGGAATGGGAT
The DNA here is from genome assembly GCA_030545235.1 of Helianthus tuberosus. Classification (NCBI taxonomy): domain Eukaryota; kingdom Viridiplantae; phylum Streptophyta; class Magnoliopsida; order Asterales; family Asteraceae; genus Helianthus; species Helianthus tuberosus. The sequence continues at coordinate 174,230,955 of CM060368.1, forward strand.
TTTTATATGTATTTTTTCAAAATTATATATATATACCCAATAATATAAAAATAATACTTCAAAATTCACATAAATACTTCAAGTTTCAGATAGTATGGTTCGATTTTGACCAATTTTGACCGCCTAGGACCGCATAGGACCGATTTTGATCGATTTTGACCGACTAATATTGTCCGATTAATCCGATTTTTGACCGCCTAGGACCGATTTTGGCCGATTTTTTACCATGACCGATTAATTGACCGCCTAGCTCAAAATTAGGCAGTAGATGACCGCCTAGCGCCTAGGCGCCGATTAATCGGCCGCCTAGGCCGATTTCTGTAACCATGCTAACCTATTTGAAAAGTGATCGTTTTATCGCCCGGCGCCAAAGCCACTCTAGCACAAAGATACATCTAATTTGATTGTATTTCTTGGAGGTCTTTTTGTTCCTCTTTGAAATTTATCTTTAAGGACTTACCTTCCGAATGGCTTGGCTCGGGTTTCTCATCTTCATGTGTTGGTTTTTCTTTGAGTGGTTGCTATTTCATCAGCTCTTGAGGTTTTACCTCTTCTATGATCACCTCTTTGGTACAAATAGTCTCTTCTTTTGCACGAGATTGCTTGATCAAGAATTCTAGGTTCTTGAGACCTTGTATGAGGCTTTCGGCTTCGGGGACGACTGTAGGTGGTGTCTCATATTTTTCCAAACGGGAATATGTCACAGAATAGTAACCAAGTTTCAAAAGTGTTCTAATTAGGTCACTCGTATCGTTTTTTCCCAATTAGATAACTTAACATTGAAATCGATCCATGTCTTTTTTTTTCCATGTGTCAAGAGAAAAATGGAGCATAAGATGCTAGGGTCGGATTATTTTAATATAAGAAATTATATTTATTAAAAATAAAAACACTTTAATTACATTAAAAATTAAAAAAAAACAAGTTAAAATCCACGTTATCGCTCGATGTTAGCATCAAATAAAAGAGAAAAAAAGAAAGAAAAATCCATATCACCACGGTTACTTATGAATTGAATGAAAAAAACCCTTAATTTTAATAAAAAATGAATGTTGAGTGACCTGATTGAAACACTTTTGAAACTTGCGTGACCTAACTAGAACACTTTTAAAACTTTGTTACTATTCTGAGATTCACCACATGTGGTACAATATGGTTCTTCATAATCATCATAATGGTAGTAGTCATAATCTCCCATGTAGTAATCCATTGCTTGGATAATACCCAGAATATTACGGCTCTCGAAAATAAAAGATTTTTGTGCATACAGAAGGTTTACACGGACCCGTACTGTTTAGACACGGCCCCGTGCTTAGGACTGTGTTTTATTCGGTACTAGGCGTTTTCAACACGGCCCCGAGTCAAATGAAACACGGCCCCGTGTTGGGCTTCTGTGAAAAAGTTTTGTTTGGTTTTCAGTTACTGCAGATTAGACACGGCCCCCGTGTCAGTGCGGCACGGCCCCGTGTGAAACTTCTGTAACTGAAATTTTTAGTAAAAACGCAGAAGAATTTGAACAGAAAAAATAAAGAAAATGACTAGGTCGTTAATTTTTTAGTAAAAACGCAGCGCCAAAAACTTGACGTGAACGAGAGTGTGTATATCTTTAAGTACTTTTTACTCCTTTATCAAGTTTTAAATTTATAAAACACGATATAACACTGTCACTATCTACAACGCGCTATGGCAAGTGCACCCATCGTTGGCGTAGTATAGTGATTGTAAGATACCAAGGTCGTCCAAGGACACAAGAGCTTTTAGTACCGGAATATTATCAACGTCTAATCTAACAAAACTTTGAGAAAAGATTTTTAATAAGTAAAATAAAGAAAGAAACTAAGGAAGTGAAAGAAACAAATAGACAAGATAGAATCACTTTGTTCCGACTCATCTTTTATGTATTCTTTGATGATTTCCGCACTTTGGATTTCTTTAAGAGATTATCTTAGTTATAGTGTCATGTCCCTCTTTTGGAGGCAACGCTACCCTCGCCCATATTGGTCTGAGTCAGCAGGGATACAGCCCCGCAAAGCCGGAATATTGAAAGAGAGTTAAGTAACTTATTAATGCAAAATGTGGCATGTCCCTCTTGTGGAGGCAACGCTACCCTCAGCTATATTGGTCTGAGTCAGCAGGGATACAGTCCCGCAAGACCGGTTTTAAAGTTTTAATAGTAGTTTATTTATAAGGGATTCAAGTCGTTCTTACTTCCCCCGATTTGATGTTATCTGCCTCAAAGGAAGTGCTAATAAGCTTGAATTAAGTCGTCGCATGATCTATACACTATACGAGGCAAGAACTTTACCCAAACCAACCTTCTAACTCCCTTCCAGGCAGTTAATGTAACAACCCGACTTTCGAAGTCAAAGTCAAAGTACAAGTCAAAGTCAAAGTCAAGTCAAAGGAAGAAAAGATTGCTAATTGGAATCTGTCATTCCCTGATTAATTATTGCTTGTACTCTTTGACTTGTTAATCGATACTTTAAATTTACACTTGTTAGTTGTATTATGTGTAGTAAATGCAATAAATCGCTATTGAATCGCTAATCGCATCGTTATCGCATCGCAACTCGAATTACAGGTTATGGGTATTGTTTTACGTGTGTGTGCTATTATGTGTTACTTGTGCATGTTATGTTTATGTTGAGGAGGATATTCGCAAACGCAATCGTAACTCTATCGCAACGCAATCTCATCGCGAACTCGAAATCTAAAGTTTACTTTTATGATTATTAGTAGTTATATTATTTGTGTGATTTGTGGGTAATACTATCGTATCGCTTACTCGCAACGCATCACAACGCTCAACGCACAAAACAAAAGTCAGAAACCAACTGGCAGGAGCCATCCGATCGAAGGACCATTCGACCGGATGACCATCCGATCGGAAGGCCCTCCGATCCGTCATATTGCATCGCCTTTTCTCCCTCACCACCTATAAATAGCACATGTCACATCACTGTTCATGTGATGTGACAGCTCTCATTCGACCAACACGCTTTGGGACTATTTTCTCTCAATTCCTTGCGATTCTTGTAAGTTTCTACCTCAAATCTTGTACTTCTATCATCTACACACATTCCTTCATCATTTTCACCATCAAATCTTTACACTTCACCATGAAATCAGTGGATTTGGGCTGTTTTAGGATGATGTCATCATGAGTTCTCAAGAACACCAAAGTGTGACCTCATTCCACCAAGAACAACTCAGATCTAAAGGATTTCTACAATGTTTAACACTGATTTCTCCTAAATCTAAACATAATCAAAGTGTTTCAAACTTTTCTTCAATAATCTCAACTTTTCACATAAAACCGATAGGATCCGAGCTCATTCAGGTCTTCTACTCATTCTCTGGTGAAGTGTCGGTCTGAGAACGGAATACTACCGAAGAGACGACCAACTTAACGGGTTGAATATGAAATACCGTCAAGAACAGTTACTGATCGGACGGGGTGATTCCCATCCGAACGGATGACTTGGACTTGATGGGGTTTCCGTTGTTTAACATGTTGTCATACCGTCTCGGTTCAAACCGCAACCTTTTAACTTAGCAAATCTGAACAAATTTTCTCAACGAACAGGTTACCAGATGGAGTGTCGTCCGATCGGACTGCCATCCGATCGAACAACAATCCGGACGGATGACTTGTGGTTATCTTTCAAAACTTAACAATTTTCACAACACTTTGAAAACAACATGTTTCAACGAACCGCCATCCGACCGAAAGGCCATCCGTTCGGATGACCATCCGGTCGGATGACCTGGATTGTAGAGACACTTCTTCGTTTTTAAAATGCTACAACGAAAACTTCAAAGTTCCATCATACACAAACACATCCTTCCCAAACGGATAACCCTCCGACCGAATGGTCATCCGTCCGGATGACCATCCGTCCGGACGGTCATCTGATCGGATGACAATCCTTCCCACTTCATTCCAATGCATCATTCTACACACGTTCAACGTTCTTACTGTCGTAATGTGTTCAGGCTAATCTCTCAGCGCTCCCTCCAATCCAAGAGAGTGTTTATTTACTAAACACAATCTGTGAGTATACTCGATCCCTTTTTGCTTTTTGCACTTTTGGGTGTTACATACGTTACTTATATCAAATCATAAACGACACACAACGCAAACACTTTTATACGATAACCGCTCTGCATGTTACACGTGTTATTCGATGAATGCTAGTATGTTATGTTTACACAGTGATATTTTCCTGACACCTTAGCAACGATAGCACTATAGTTTGGACTCAGCACCTGTCGTGGACAGGGGTTGTTAAGGACTTTTCTTCACGTGTCACAGTGGTGATATGTGTTGCGCATTTTACAACTCGCAGTCACGTCTTTGCATATTTCATTGTCGATAACCTACCTGCTTCACATTATACATGTTACATGTTGGTTATGCGTAAATCGCTTCGCTACTATTATACTATTAAACTTGTATGCTCACCTTTATACTATGTGTATCGACTTTTACTTTAACGTATGTGACAGGTGTTAGGATGCTTGCTCTATTTTGCTGGAATCAAGCTAGGGGAGTCTAGAAACAAATAAACAATTTATGAGTTGTCGAAACTATGATTTGTCTTTGAGAACTACTTGTCTGTAATAACTGTTGATTTTGATATGTTATGGTATGGGACGTAACGTTTAAATATCTGGTAAATTAGTTGTTATGAATTCTCCTGGACAATCTGTTTCGCTCAGTGCCGCGCCCCGATGTTTCCGCCATCGGTTGGGGTGTGACAGTTAACGCGCTTTATATAAACCGTAAAGACATGAATGAGTGAATCAACAAAACATGAAGAGATGATATAATAAAGTTCACTTTCAACATAAAAAAAACTAGTTTATTAAAGTCATTAATAAAAACCCAATTAAAAAGTTAACCAAATATTGGAAATCAAAAGTAATACATAAAAGATTTTGTCTTCACCAAGTGATGTGAGAGATTAGCCAAGCATGGCCATAGTTTGACAAAGACTCTTACAAACAATCTTGGATCCTGAGACCACTACACACTCTAAACTCTAATGATTGTGGTACATGATGGTGGTGGAGTAGTGGAAGGTGTGAGAGAAATGGTTTGCCAAGGGATGGATTGCAATCATTGTTGCAGAAATCGATCTAGGCGGCCGATTAATCGACGCCTAGGCGCTAGTCGGCTACTAATCGCCTAATTTTGAGCAAATCGGTCCAGGTCAAAATCGGTCCTAGTCGGTCAAAAGTCGGTCCTAGTCGGTCAAGTCGGACTAATCGGACCATGGGTTTTTTGGTAAAAATCGGTCCTGGTCGGTAAAAATCGGTCCTGGTCGGTAAAAATCGGTCCTAGTCGGTCTACTTGGTCAAAAGTTGGCTAATTTTTGAATTTTTATGTGAATTTTGAAGTATTTATGTGAATTTTGAAGTATTATTTTTATATTATTGTGTATATATATATAAATTTGAAAAATTACATATATAAATTCCCATTCCGATTAATCCCGATTAATCCCTATTAATCCCTATTAATCCCGATTAATCCCTAGGCGGTACCTCACCGCCCGACTAGCGCCTAGCGCCTTCTACAACATTGATTGCAATTGAATCAAGCACCCCTATTTATAGTTGGAAACATAAGTTTTACATGGCCTCTTGCTCGGTGGGTACTGCCCCGAGCCCCCTATGACAACATGGCCACTTGCTCGAAACACAAGTTTTCATATGGTTAATGTATCACATACCGTGTCGCCAACTATAAACAACTAAGATGTTGCCGCAGCAACACCCGACCTATGACACAATCTAGTTTTACTACATTTATTAATGCATAAACTATGTGTATACTTAGTATATTCATTGATGCATACAATATTCTAGATTTTGAGACACTACATCTCAAATTTGATATAAGGTATTCATTGAAGTACACGTTATATGTACACTTTTAGCATTGTTTAATCTATGTATTTGTGAATAAAACACTACAACATTTAGTTTATGCACCGATGAATAAACTACTTCTAGATCTTTTATAATGAATTTAGTGAGGCATGCCCTACACTATACGTAAATTTTATTTGATGATTGTAGTTTTTAGTGTCCTTGTTATCTTTGTAATTATTTGATAAATTGTGAATCTGTTTAAACTCTTGAGGAAGATAACAGGACATCGTGGGGTAATATAATTTTTCTCCTACAATGTTAGTTCATCATTGATCGGACTTGTGGATTCTTTTTATCTTGCATAAGAAGGAGATCATAGACAAAAAAAATTTCTTATGTATTGTATGGGACCACTGATTACGATAATTCAATGATTAAGATTGAGTCTGCACAAAAATATTATAAATATTTGGTATTTAAAACATGGCTTAAATGGCAACTAAGAAATCCAGTGTTGATTATTAAAACCTATATAAATTAGCAAACTTTTTTGTGCATAAGGACTTGTAAGTTGTGCTTTGGGCGTTTTCCAAAAAGAAAACTTGATTTTTTAGTTTTAACCCAAAGGTTTGTACCTTTTTCAATTTTAACCTTACATAATTTGTTTTTTTCACTTTAACCCAAAACTTTTCATTATTTGCAATTTAACTTCACAACTTTTGTCACTTATACTTTTCATCTTTCGCAAATTTTCGTTTTACGTATAGTTCTAAATTTTTCGAGTTAATACGACGCAACGTGCATGTGTGGTTCAACGTTTTTACCTCTATTTTTCCATGTTTGACAGGTTCGTCGCAATACGCATATTATAGGTCGAGTCAGTGTTGGTTGTCAATGACGGTTGTGTGACATTAGTACTATTTTTAAATTAGCAAACTTTTTGTGCATAAGGACTTGTAAGTTGTGCTTTGGGTGTTTTCCAAAAAAAAAAACTTGATTTTTTAGTTTTAACCCAAAGGTTTGTACCTTTTTCAATTTTAACCCTACATAATTTGTTTTTTTAACTTTAACCCAAAACTTTTCATTATTTGCAATTTAACTTCACAACTTTTGTCACTTATACTTTTCATCTTTCGCAAATTTTCGTTTTACGTATAGTTCTAAATTTTTCGAGTTAATACGACGCAACGTGCATGTGTGGTTCAACGTTTTTACCTCTATTTTTCCATGTTTGACAGGTTCGTCGCAATACGCATATTATAGGTCGAGTCAGTGTTGGTTGTCAATGACGGTTGTGTGACATTAGTACTATTTTTAAATTAGCAAACTTTTTGTGCATAAGGACTTGTAAGTTGTGCTTTGGGTGTTTTCCAAAAAAAAAAAACTTGATTTTTTAGTTTTAACCCAAAGGTTTGTACCTTTTTCAATTTTAACCCTACATAATTTGTTTTTTTTAACTTTAACCCAAAACTTTTCATTATTTGCAATTTAACTTCACAACTTTTGTCACTTATACTTTTCATCTTTCGCAAATTTTCGTTTTACGTATAGTTCTAAATTTTTCGAGTTAATACGACGCAACGTGCATGTGTGGTTCAACGTTTTTACCTCTATTTTTCCATGTTTGACAGGTTCGTCGCAATACGCATATTATAGGTCGAGTCAGTGTTGGTTGTCAATGACGGTTGTGTGACATTAATACTATTTGACACCGTTTTACGCCCCGTCGCAACACGAGGTGTGCTTTGGGGATTTTTCAAAGAAAAAATTGTTATGTATATGGTTGTCGTAACGTTAGCTTTGGGGATTTTCTAAAAAAAATTGTTTTTTTTATAATTTTCACCCAAAAGTATTTTATAAATTACTTTTAACCCAAAACTATTTGTTTTTTACTTTTAACCCAAAACTTTTTATCTTTTACAATCTATCCTCATAACTTTTTTTACTTTCAACTTTGTCCTTTATAGTTTTCATTTTCCGCAAATTTTCCGCTCTATGTTTGGTTCTAAATTTTGTGACTTAACACATCACAGCGTGCGTCTTTGGCTTAACGTTTTTACGTTTCATTCTAAATTTTGCGAGTTAACACGATGCAACGTGCGTGTGTGGGTGAACGTTTTTACATCGTCTATTTTTACCCCGTTTGACAGGTTTAACATAACGTCTGGGTCGTAGATCGACTTAGTTATAAAAAAAGAATGCGGCGGGTCGTAATCCTAGTTTATGTAAATTACTATCTGTGTCATTTATGTATTTCCAAAAATTATGAAACGTACCATTTAAAAAAGAAAAATACGATTAGTGTCCAGTTTTTGAATTTTCTTTCGACTTATGTCCTTTTGATTAACTGGTGTTAACTTTTTCACTTTTTATTTATTAAATCAATATATTATTATTATTATTAATTATTATTATCAAAGCCTTTTATTGATATTATATAATAATTTACATCGAGATAGTTGGTAAACGGGCAACAAGCTGCGCCGCTGCCCCTTTTTGAATAGCAAAACTAAGTCTTTTAAAAACTACGTCCATAGATCTCCGGGTCATAACATTACTATGCACCTTTCACTTAATTGTTTACCAAATAACTATTTTACCCTTACATTTTTTACTATCTTTTATTTTATAAATTTTTGTAAATAAATTAGTTAACTTATTTATTAAATAAAATAGTTTTATAATTATTTATATTTGTTGGTTTAATCAATAATTATTATTTTATATTCCCAGAAAGTAGATAAATCACTTTAAGGCACGTTTATTATTCTTATCATAATAATATTAAGATAATAATTAAACAAATAATTAAAGTAAAAAATATTTTTTTAATTATATATTTTCGACGAGGGTCCCCACTTGGGCTCTTAATCTGGGCTAACTACCTTAGATTGTTGACTGGGCCTAAGCCCATTTGAGTCTTTCTCAGTATGTTTAGATTGGTTCGAGTAGGCCATGTCATAATAAGCCCATTCTTGAGTCAGCCCATTAGGGTTATGGCCCAAGTGTCTTGTTATAAAAGGAAAAACTCCTTCTCCTAAAAGGGCAGGTTAATCTCTTCCTCATCCTAAGGCTCTCTCTTGATCTCTCCCTACTCACAATATAAACTAGTGCTCCATCTCTGTACATTACAATTTACAATTATCATTGTTATACATGATATTGATTTGAGCGTCGGAGTGCCATCGGGGTAAACCCCGTCGGGCCCTCTAACTAGATTTTCATGTGGCTGCAGTCCAAGACTCGATGCCCCGCAAGAGGAACTGCCACCATGACGACAAAATGAGGAATCTGAACCGGATCCCGCCGAATCTAAGGTTTGTAACGTCAAGCCGTTTTAATCATGGATTCGACAGGACCACTATAATTCAATGATTAAGGCCGTGGGGTATGGTGGGGCTTGGGTTGAGGCGTATGCTGACACGTGGAATGGGAGCCCCCCACCGCCTGGTTATGTGGCCGCGGGGTATGGCGGGGCGTGGGTTGGGCTTGGGTTGGGTGCACCTCGTGGCAGAATAATTAAAAAAATACAAAAAATTTATAAAAAATCACACAACATTTATAAAAAAACCTACAACTTCATTAAAATTTTAAAAATTACATAATACTAAAAATTACATAATTTCTAAAAATCACAAAATAACAAACCTAAAGCGCTAAATAAATTTCAAAAAGGTCGATCTTGTCGAACGCCTTTTTTTCCTTGCCTCGAAACTCTATGTTAGCCACCGCCACCCGGTCCTCGTGGCTTAACTCGCCACCGGGAACGGCTTCGTAATAAGCCTTGAAACGCTCGAGCTTGGGCCGTAGCTCGCGCCATTTATGTTGGCACGCGTTGAGGTTGTGGCGGTCGTTACCGACGTTATGTCGGTAGGCTCCGAATGCTTCCACCCAATATTTTGTTTGGCCCGGTGGCCGACCCTTCATAGTGTCAACGACGCTTGTGACGAGAGCAATTTCCTCTTCATGGGTCCAGGATGCCATAGCGGGGTTGGGTTCGTGGGATGGGGTGGACCAGTGGGGTAGCGGGTTCGAGAGAAGTGGGTAGCCGGTGGGGTTGTTGGGTTCGTGGGATGGGGGACCAGTGGGTTGGGGTTACAATATATAGAGGCCTTTGGGAGACCTGGGTGGCGGTTCGAGAAGATGGGGGGACCGTTTGAATTTTAAAATTCGAAATTTAAAAACACCGCCTGACGTGGCGGGTGAGCCAATGAGATTCAGCCAACTAGCATGGCCATACTGCCCCACGCCCGGCTTGAAACCCAAGCCACAAGGGCCACGCCCCAACCCAAGCCCACCCGGGGTGGTGGCTTGGGCGTTTTCCCGCAACCCACGCCCAAACCCCCGCCCCATACCCCACGGTCTAAGATTGAGTCTCCACAAAAATATTATAAATATTTGGAATTTAGAAAATGGCTTAAATGGCAACCAACGCCCAAACCCCCGCCCATCCATTGTTGATTATTTTTCTTTTTTATATAAATTACTATTTGTGTCATTTATGTATATCCAAAATTATGAAACGTACCATTTAAAAAAGAAAAATACGATTATTGTCTAGTTTTTGAATTTTCTTTCGAGTTATGTCCTTTTGACTAAACTGGTGTTAACTTTTTCACTTAGGCTGAAGGGAGTGGTTAGACACTTGAAAGTGGCAAACTTTAAAATGGACCAATCAGAGTGTGCCATGTCAGCAGGTGTGAAGAGCTTAAACTTTGATGAAAAGTGTTGGCGTTGGTTAAACACTTGAAAATGGTAAACTTTTTTTTTCATTTAAAAAAAATATATATATGTGTTAAAGTCAACAATAGACACACACATCACTTTTGTTTGTCGATCGGTGTGGGTATGCCGCACATCAATTTTGCCGATCGGTGAAAGTGGGGTGGGGGCGGTGTTACCGCGCGGCAAAGGGAGTTTGCCGACCCTTTTGCCGCCCACACCCTTCACCCTTAATTGTTTACCAAATAACTATTTTACCTTACACTTTTGACCATCTTTTATTTTACGAATTTTTATAAATAAATTAGTTAACTTATTTATTAAATAAAATAGTTTTAAATTATTTATATTTGTTGGTTCAATCATTAATTATTATTTTACGTTCACACAAAGTAAATAATCACTTTAAGGCACGGTTATTATCCTTGGGTAAAGATCAAATAGGAAGTTAATTTTCGCTAGGAAGGATAGGAAGCCATAGGATTATGACATGTGACAAATTTTAAAATAAAGAGAAAGGGTATTTTAGTCAATCCAACTCCTTCTTCTTCCTTTTTCAAAACCCAGTAAATTCAAAAACCCATCATTTTCAAAACCCACCATCTTCAACTATTTCTTCACTTTCTATCTCAATAATCACTACATTATAGTGGGATTTTCATCACAAATCAATGATTCAGAACCCGATCAACGTGTTCTTCAGCTTTTTTTTGAAGAAAACCCAGTTTAATTTCATAAAAAAATCTCGTTTTTTCCGGTGATTTTGGAGATAATCACTCGATTCGTTCGATTCGAGCGTTGATAAGTGTTTCTATCATTCAAATTTCGTCAATTGATGAAGAAATCGGCTTCGATCCATGTAAGAAATTCTTTAATTTCATTTTCATGATCTGGGTTTTTGATTTAGTCATTGCGTTTTACGATCTTTGCGGGGTCCCAGGGGCGGCAGCCCCTGGCGGGGTCCAAGGGGCAGAGCCCCTGGCTGGGGTTGAGCTGCGTTTTAGAAAAATTAAATTTCCATAAATTGGCTCATTTCGAAGACAGTAATTCGTAGACAATTCAGACAGTTCACAGTGACAGACAGTTTTATGTGTCCATTGCGTTTTAGAAATAAGAGAGTTTTATGTGGTTTCTGGCTATTGCGTTTTAGAAAAAAACACATTTTTAAGTGTTTTTAGTCATTGTGTTTTAGGTAAAACACATTTTTTAGGTGTTTTCAGTCTATTGCGTTTTAGAATGAGTCATTTTTAAGTGTTTTCTGGCCATTGCGTTTTACATATAAGACATTTCTTTGTGTTTTTTGTGCATTGCGTTTTAGGTAAAACACTTTTTTATGTGTTTTCAGTCTATTGCGTTTTAGAAAACAGACATTTTAAGTGTATTCTGGCCATTGCGTTTTACAAATAAGTCATTTCTTTGTGTTTTTGGTGCATTGCGTTTTAGGTAAAACACATTTTTATGTGTTTTCTGGCCATTGCGTTTTACAAATAAGTCATTTCTTTGTGTTTTTTGTGCATTGCGTTTTAGAAAAATGTCATTTTTTAGGTTTTTTTTTTCATTGCGTTTTACGTAACTGGTGGTTTTTCTATTGCGTTTTACGCAACTGGGTTTTAAGTTTTTTTTTAAATATAGCAATAGTATACTCGTTTTAAAGATAAAAAAACGCTCGTTTTTTTGGTGCAATTTTTATAAAAAAAATAATGTCGTATGAAAGAGTTATTAACGTTTAAAAAATGGGGGGGGGGGGAATTGGAGGAGAGAGAAACTATTGGCTTGGATTGACTAGAATGCCCTTGAACAAACTCACGCGCCTCTTTTATTCATTTCAATTTGCCTGATTTAATCTTAGCCCTTGATTAACTTAATGGATGGTCAAGATCACTTCCTATCCTTCCTAGCCAAATAAACTTCCTATTGTATCTCCACCCTATTATCCTTATCATAATAATATTAAGATAATAATTAAACAAATAATTAAAATAGAAAATAATTTTAGTTATATATATTTTCGTTTCTTTAATCATTTATAGTTATTTTATTTTCAAAAAAAGTAAATAATCACTTTAGGGCACGTTTATTATTCTTATTATAATAATATTAAGATAATGATTAAACAAATAAAAAATGTAATATTTATAAAATAATAATAATACAACAGTAATCTATCTATACTTTCTATAAAAGGAGAAATCCAAGTGACATAAGAAAAACTGATGTGTCAGCTTGAGAGCATGTCTAACAAGGCTTTTCTTATGTCATTATTACATCATAAACCTGAATATATAAAACACTTTAAAATACATTTAATGTTCTATCAAACCACTGTCTTGTGTATTTTCAAATGTTATAGGTCTGGTCCGCATTTCAAAGGGCAAACCACTGCCCATCTACGAGAAAGTAGTAGCTGGTTTCTTTGGAAAACGTATAGTTAGCAGCAGCAGTTGTTGTTATCTTCCGTAATGCTTTTAGATCAGCAGATGTTTAACGCTAAGTGCCGGGAAATTCAAATTCAAATTTGCATGGGAATAAGTAATTAGCAATTAATGCATGTCTCTCAGAAACTCCTGTCAATCATCCTTCTTATATAAGGCTTTTCTTCTCATTTCCCTCTTCATATTACAAGCTTTCATCTTCTCTGATTTTGAAATTTGAAATTTAATCACAATCCGAATTTCGAATTAGAAGCATGTCAATATCAGTTGACAGTAATAATCTTAGTTTTGTTAACGATTTGAATCCTGGGAAGGATATGTGGAACATGAAGGCGAGAATTCTTCGAAAATGGAATCAGGGTTACAAGATGGAGATCATCTTCATTGATGAGAAGGTAATTTATATCTCTGCTTTTCCGTTTTGTTATTATTTTAGAAAATGTAGTGTTGTATGCTAAGAAAATACTTTCTTTAAATGTTCTTCAGGGTGCTAAGATTCAAGAAGGTATTAAGAGTCATCTGATACCTGTTTTTGATGGACAGCTGCAAGAAGATGCTGTTGTGATTCTGTCAAAATTTGGTGTTGGTGAGAATAAAGATTTATATAAAATAGTAGTGCAGCCTTATAAAATCAACTTTTATAGATGCACGACTGTTACTCCTTTGAGAGATTGGCAAGGTGTTGAGTATGGTTTCAATTTCAGAGCTTATGAAGATATTCTTCAAGGAGAGGCGTTAAATGCTTTGAGTGTTGGTAGTGTATATTTTTGTAATCGTGTCTTGCTTGTATAATATTAGAGAGTTTTACTTATATTCTTGTATAATGTGATCATATAGATGTTGCTGGATCTGTGATTTGTTGTGGAGATCTTGAAATCTTTGATCGACCTCCAAAGGAGACTAGGAAGATGAATTTCGAGATTGAAGATTTGGAGTAAGTTGTTGTTTATATGTTCAGTCATGTACTGATCATTAAATGTATTTAATGATGTTAATAAATAAGATGAAGAATGTTTGTATTTAATGCGGGATCAGGGTAATGGTAATAAATGAGATTTATAGTGTTTGTATGTAATGTTGAATAATGGTAATAAATGAGGTCTACAGTTTATTCTTAGTGAATATGGTAGTTAATTTATGGCTAATTTGCTACTTTAATAAATGTTATAGCTTTCCTGGTTGATTTTCTGTTTTTATTCATTCAATGTTGTTATGATATGAGTCTTCTTTACATGTAGGGGTAAGGTTTTTGTCACACCCCTTTCTGCGGCGGAAGCACGAGGTGTGATCATGAAAGGTTCTCATTGCGTACGAAGAGTAAACATACTACATGCTCAAAAATAACTTCAAACATTACATTACTGAAAACATAAGTCAAGTGTTTACAACACGAGATAGCATATTGTCTTAAAAGTTACAACTTTATTTAACGATAAACAAAGCGACATCCACGAGCATGAGTAAGACCACGCGCACATCCATCCTAGTTACCTGAAATACATGTGAGTTTTGGAAAAACGTCAACATAATGTTGGTGTGAATTCATGCAGTTTTTGTATTTCACGTTTGTATACTTTGTATGAAAACATAGTTTGTGTCATGTATAAATCAAGTTTTCATATTTAAATCAAGTATTCATGTGTACACCACGTACTCATGTATATTTCAAGTTTACTTGTGTACCCCACGTACTCAAGTTTAAATCAAGTTTAGTATGGTATGAATCTTATGTAAATAAAATATTCCTGTAAGTATCAGGGTTGTTAATGGGTTGCAAAGCCATTAACATGTGACACGACATAGGAAGTCACCAAACCTTAGGCATTTTTCTAGTTGGCATATTCTGAGACACAAAAGCACTACTCGATACTCGCCCTCACCGAGAGTGTGGCTGCCCGGCACCCGTTAGATCTAACCTTTTGTTCTGCGGTCTAGGTATATTGTTGATTAATGGTGCTTATGGTACCCTATTCGTGACACGATTTCTCGTATCATTTCTCATATCGCATCATACTTGGTTCTCGTCCTCACCAAGTGTGTTTCTTGTTATCATACCATTTGTAAATATTGTACATGTATTTCACCCCCGAAGTTATAAAACTGAAAACAGTTAAAAGAAAAGGGGAGCATGAACTCACAACTTTGCGTTCCTTGCGTCGTAAACTTCACCGGATTTGCTTAATTAACGTCGTGACCTATACGCGTTTTCTTAACGTTAGTCACTAGACTTGTGTCGCACAAGTACAGTCACTCTCTTTTGTATATGTTTTCTTGTGTTAAAAATAATTTATATTTTTAACTAAGTGTCTCACTTATATTATTTTCTCAAAAAAATTAATATAAGTATCTCCTGTTTTGCACTTTGCACCCGAATTATGTATATTGTATGTTGTATGTGTATTTTTGTGTTTATACTTCTCATGAGTATTTAGTGTATTTTTAAGTCTTAATACACTAGCACGTATAACACATACTATATACACTTAGCACAAAAGTTGGTGATCAAATAATATATATTTTTCTCTCAAAAATATACATACTTAACATAAATTTTAATTTTGAAGAAATCATTATTTCTTATCACCAAAAATTAGGGAAACCTTGGTAATATTTTTAAATACATTTTTAGGGAGTAAGTTTCTCAAAAACTTATATTTTTCTAAGTGTCAAAATTTATAAAAATTTTGACAGAGTTTCCCCTAAAAATGGAGGTTTCCCATGTTTTCAAAACATATGTTTATTTTCTTTTAATTCATCAACAACATTAACAACACAATCTTTATTTACCAAACTTGTCAAAACAAGCATATACCACAAACTTATGAACTTGAGAGTTTGTAAAAATATGTAGTAACTTACTAGCACATTTAGTAAGTCTTGTTACCTTTAAAAATAAAATTAGTTTCTTAAAAACTTTATTTTTAAAGAACTGGAGTTTTACAACTTCTAGTCAAGATTTTCCAAAAATATTTCTTGTTAAATTTTCTTGTTCACACAAGTGTTTACGCACTTGTTTATCTTTTAAAAATATATTTAGTTCATGTAAGATCCGGGTTTTAAACAAGACTTGCATCTTTCACTTGGTTTTTCCGAAAAACCACTTGTAAATCTTTAGATCTACATGTTTAGAAGCTTATTTTGCAAGAAAATTTATATTTACCCAAGTTCATGTTTCATGGATGGAAAGTTTCATCATCTTTCATAACTTTAACACTAACATACTACTAGTTCATGTTCTTGAACATGATCTAGTTTGTCTAGATGATGATCCATCCCACTTTTAGTAACAAACAACATCAAATAATAACAACTATACAAGATTTACATGATTTACACACATAACTTCTCTTTATCCACCCTATTCATCTTATGTTCAAGACTTTAATGCAAGTTCTTTAGTGTTCTTGATTTTTAACCATTAAATCACCTATTAACCACCATAAACAAGAACAAGATGGTGTTTTAGAACACTTACTACTAGCACAAGGCTAGGGAAGAAACAAGGCGTAAAAGTGGTGGATAAAAGAAATCTAGAGCGGTTCTTGAGCTTCCGAGTGCACCGAGCTTCTTAGTATGATCCCTTGCACCTTTGAGTATATGAGAAATGGTTGAACAAGACTTGAATGGTGGGTGTATGGTGGTGATGGTGTTCGGCCGTGAGGGAGGAAGAAGGGAAGAGAGAAAGTTTGTTGTTGGGAGTTTGATGAGAGAAGGTGGAAGACTCTTAGATTTATTTATAAACCAAGTTCTCTATTAACCAACATACAACATGTTTCTTTAACCAACATCATTTGAATAAAATAATCAAAAGAATGTGGGGGGTTGTCCCACCATCTTGCAACCGTCAAAAGAGGGGGGGGGGTCCTAGTTCCATCTTAAAGGTTAGTCACAATATCTAGTTACATGATAAGTGTTAATTTTAGTGTTAAGTGTGTTTAGTAATACATAGTGTGTTAGGGTGTTCGGGGACCCTAACTAGCTTAGAAAAATAAAAACAATGCTTCTAGCATTATTTTGGTGTTCCGGGTAATGTCCGGTTGTTCGGTTACATACCGGTTCGTTAAAGTGCTAAATCACACTTTTTAGTGTCTTTTAAGTACCTTTTTGTATCCTTTCAATTCCCAACACTTGGGGAAGTATTTTGGATAATAAAACGTAATTTCTGCATAATATTTCAGTGCCATAATGCTGATTATAGCTGAATTATATAAATTTCTGCACTTAAAGTGCGTTTCGGGTGCTTTTTAGTGCGTATTTTTGCTTCCGGAGAGTATATATATTAAACCCTTGTATGTACTCTTGGGTTTTAATGTATTCTTGTTGTTGGACCTACACCTAGGCTCCAATTTTATTGTCTGACTGCTTTCTGCAGTTCTGTTGACACAAAGTGTCTTACCAGTGAGTTTACTAGTATTTCTGACGCAACGCTCTTGTTTATGCATAAAAGCAATACTTTGTAGTATACGACGTGCATGAATTCACTTGTTTAGTATGTGTTCAGACCTTGCTGACAATTAAGCACATAATTGCAGTCATTAACTAATAGTTAAAATGTACGGAAATTACCGGTTTCGTGCCAGTTGTCACAGTCTCCCCCCGTTAAAAGAATTTCGTCCCGAAATTCAGGCTGAACTAACTCTCACAGGAGTCTTCTTGAATAGGTGGGGATACTTTTCTTTGAACTGGTCTTCGCGTTCCCATGTGTACTCGGGCCCGTGCTTAGAGTTCCAACGTACTTTGACAAGTTTAACAGTGCTCCTCCTGGTCTTGTTGACTTTCCAGTCGGTAACCTCAACGGGTTGTTCTGTAAATCGGAGGGCATCATCAATATGCACTTCATCCATCGGGATGATCACATTTTCTTGTGTTGGACTCTTCTTGAGATTGGATACATGGAACGTATCATGTACTCCATTAAGTTCTTCCGGTAATTCCAGCTTGTATGCCACGGTACCAATTCTTTCCAATATTATGAATGGTCCGATGTATCGTGGATTCAGCTTTCCACGTTTTCCAAATCTTACTACGCCCTTCCAAGGTGAGACCTTTAACAACACTTTGTCTCCCACCTCGAATTCTACTGGTTTTCTTTTCAGATCAGCGTAGCTCTTTTGTCGATCTCAAGCCGCCTTAAAGCGCTCTCGGATCTGCGCAATCTTGTCGGTTGTCTCTTGTACAAGTTCAGGACCAACCATACGTTTATCTCCAGCGTCTGCCCAACATAAGGGCGATCGGCACTTGCGGCCATACAGAGCTTCGAACGGTGCGGCTTTTATGCTCGTATGATAACTGTTATTGTAGGAAAACTCAACTAAGGGTAGGTGAGTATCCCAGCTGCCGCCAAGGTCCATGACACATGCGCGAAGTATATCTTCTAACGTTTGTATAGTCCGTTTGCTCTGGCCGTCTGTTTGTGGATGGAATGCCGTGCTTAGATCTAACTGAGATCCAAAGGCTTCCTGAAATGATTGCCAGATTCTCGAGACAAAGCGTCCATCTCTGTCTGAAATGATTGAGATAGGCACTCCATGCCGTGCCACAATTTCTCTTAAGTATATCTCAGCAAGCTTTCCAGTGCTGTCTTTTTCTCGGATCGGTAGGAAATGCGCAGATTTCGTCAATCGATCAACTATCACCCATATCATATCGTGCCCTCTCGGGGTCATGGGTAATTTCGTTATGAAGTCCATCGAGATTTGCTCCCATTTCCACATGGGTATCTCTGGTTGTTGTAGTAGGCCGGACGGTTTCTAATATTCTCCCTTAACCTTGGCACATGTTAGGCATTTTCCAACATAAACAGCAACATCGCTTTTAAGTCTCGGCCACCAGTAATATTCCTTCAAGTTTTGATACATTTTGTCCGATCCTGGATGGATCGAGTATCTTGATTTGTGCGCTTCATCAAGGATGACTTCTCGAATGCCGCCATAGAGTGGAACCCAAATACGCTTCTTGAAGTATAAGGCTCCCTCTTCGTTTGGCACCATGTATTTCAACATACCCCGGAGGTATTCAGCTTTTCGGTTTTCTCCTTTAAGAGCTTCTTGTTGTGCATCACGAATGCGTGTAGTGAGGTTCGTTCGAATGGTCATTTCCAATGCTCGAACCCTTAGGGTCTTAACCCTTTCTTTTCGGCTTAAAGCGTCTGCTACAACATTTGCCTTTCCAGGATGGTACTTAATCTCACAGTCATAGTCATTCAGCTGCTCGACCCATCGTCGTTGTCGCATGTTTAATTCTTTCTGATCAAATATGTGCTGCAAGCTTTTGTGATCTGTGAAGATTGTACATCGAGTACCATATAAATAGTGTCGCCAGATCTTCAAGGCGAATACCACTGCTCCCAGCTCCAGGTCGTGAGTGGTGTAGTTTCTTTCATGTACCTTCAATTGTCTTGAAGCGTAAGCGATGACTTTTTGGCGCTGCATAAGCACGCAACCCAAGCCTTGTCGTGAGGCGTCGCAGTATACCACGAACTCTTCAATGCCTTCGGGTAATGATAGTATCGGTGCATCGCAGAGCTTGTTTTTAAGTAACTGGAAGGCTTCTTCTTGTTTGTGACCCCAGTCGTATTTCTTGTCTTTCTGTGTAAGGGTCGTTAGCAGTTGAGCTATCTTTGAGAAATTCTTGATGAATCGCCGATAATAGCCCGCTAAGCCCAAAAATTGTTGAACTTCAGTTGGGGTCTTGGGAGCTTCCCAATTCTTTATTGCTTCTATCTTGGACGGGTCTACATGAATGCCCTTCTCATTCACAACGTGACCAAGAAATTGTACTTCGCAAATCCAGAATTCGCATTTCGAGAACTTTGCATAAAGCTTCTCTTTCTTCAGTAGTTCCAAGATGGCTCTGAGATGTTGCTCGTGCTCTTCTTTAGTTCGCGAGTAAATCAGGATATCATCGATAAATACAATCACGAATTTATCGAGATATGGTTTGCATACGCGGTTCATCAGTTCCATTAAGACCGCTAGTGCATTCGTCAGTCCGAATGGCATCACAAGAAATTCGTAGTGCCCATAGCATGTTCTGAAAGCAGTCTTTGGCACGCTTTCTTCTTGGATTCTTAGCTGATGGTATCCAGATCGAAGGTCGATCTTGGAATAGTAGCTTGATCCTTGCAATTGATCAAATAAGTCATCAATCCTCGGT
Organism: Helianthus tuberosus; assembly: GCA_030545235.1. Taxonomy (NCBI): domain Eukaryota; kingdom Viridiplantae; phylum Streptophyta; class Magnoliopsida; order Asterales; family Asteraceae; genus Helianthus; species Helianthus tuberosus. The sequence continues at coordinate 174,251,144 of CM060368.1, forward strand.
AGCGGGTACCGATTCTTGATAGTAAGCTTGTTCAGTTCCCTGTAATCGATACACATCCGCAGTGTTTCATCCTTCTTCTTAACGAATAATACTGGAGCTCCCCAGGGTGAGAAGCTTGGCCTTATGAATCCTTTATCCAACAACTCATGAAGTTGTGTAGATAATTCTTGCTTTTCGGATGGCGCAAGTCGATAGGGCGCCTTGGCTACAGGAGCGGCTCCTGGAACCAAGTCTATACGGAATTCGACTTGTCGTTGCGGAGGTAGTCCTGGCAGATCTTCGGGAAAAACATCAGGAAATTCCTTCACCACAGGAATGTCTTCGATTTTCGGCTCCTCAGCCTTCTTATCTACAACGTGTGCTAGGAAGGCAACACATCCTTTCCTTAAGCACTTTTGTGCCTTCATGCAACTGATGATTCGAAGAGGTGCGTCTTGCTTTTCTCTATGCACGACAAGAGTTTCACCATTCGCTAAAGGGGTGCGAATGATTTTCTCATGACAAATAACCTCAGCTTTGTTCTTGGACAACCAGTCCATTCCGACTACTACATCGAAGCTACCCAATTGAATAGGTAAGAGGTCGATGTTAAATCTTCGTTCACCAAGTTCTAGTGTGCAGCCTCTAACAACTTCGCCCGATTCAACAAGTTTACCATTGGCTAGTTCTATGGAATAAGGAATTTCTAATCTACTAGATTCTATTCTAAGCATGCTTTTAAATTCCACAGACATGAAGCTATAATCGGCGCCAGTGTCAAATAATATGGATGCAAGGTGATTGTTAATGAGAAACGTACCGGTGACCACATCAGGGTTCTCGCGTGCTTTCCTTGCCCCAATCACAAACGCTCGAGTCTGAACGTTGTTTCCCCTTGGGCAATTTTTCTTGAAATGATCCATGCTTCCACAACCAAAGCATCCTTGGTTTTGCCCAGCTCCATGGCCATTCCGGTTACCGTTGCCACTTCCATTTCTACCATTGTTTCCAGTTCCAGCACCGTTGCGGTTTCCATTCCTGTTCTTCCCTTTTCCCTAACAGTCCTCGGTACGGTGACCCAGGTTTCCACACTTGTCGCATTTTGGAATGCGACAAACTCCTCCGTGATGACGCTTGCACTGGTTGCAGAAAGGCATAGTGCCCAGGTACCTTTTGGTATGAGCGTCATTCATGGTTGAGAGAGTTTCCGCTTCCTGAGGCGGTTTAGGGTCGCGCTCCTTGTTGTTGAAGTCCTTGTTGTTGTTGTGATTTGCTTGATTCAGATTCGAATACTTCCTCTTCTTGTCACCAGATGACTTAGCATGCGTCTCGGTCCTTTCAGTTGAGTTTAGTGATAACCTCTTCCTACGAACACAATCTTCAATAAGGTTGGCAGCCAGAGTTACCGCCTCAGTGATTTTTTTAGGTTTGGCCGAAGTTACCATGCCGCGAAACTCTGGGGCCAGTCCCCTAATGTAGCGTTCAACGCGCTTGAATTCGGGAGTCACCATGTAGGGAAGCACTCTAGACAGATCGTGGAACCTTCGAGTATAACCATTAATATCCACACCTTCCATGGTCAAGTGCCAGAACTCCGTTTCCAGACTTTGGAGTTCAGCACGAGAGCAATATTTCTCTCTCATTCTTTCCTTCAGTTCCTCCCAGGTTAGGCCATAAGCGGCATCATCGACCAAGGTTTGGGCTTGCAAGTTCCACCAAGTCAGAGCTTCATCGACAAACAGCCCAGTAGCGAAGGTGACTTGCTGATCCGCGGTACACTTGCTCATGCGGATAGTAGCTTCAGTCTTCTCCGTCCAGCGTACAAATGCTACTGCACCTCTTGTGCCGTCGTAGTGCGTTTCGGGTGCTTTTTAGTGCGTATTTTTGCTTCCGGAGAGTATATATATTAAACCCTTGTATGTACTCTTGGGTTTTAATGTATTCTTGTTGTTGGACCTACACCTAGGCTCCAATTTTATTGTCTGACTGCTTTCTGCAGTTCTGTTGAAACAGAGTGTCTTACCGGTGAGTTTACTAGTATTTCTGACGCAACGCTCTCGTTTATGCATAAAAGCAATACTTTGTAGTATATGACGTGCATGAATTCACTTGTTTAGTATGTGTTCAGACCTTGCTGACAATTAAGCACATAATTGCAGTCATTAACTAATAGTTAAAGTGTACGGAAATTACCGGTTTCGTGCCAGTTGTCACAGTTTTGCGGTGTACTGTGTGGAATGATTATGCTCTGCAGATTAAGGACTTCATTTCTAAAATCCCACATCATGAGCATGTGATGGCTGTTATACAGCATGGAAAGTGTAAGGAATGGAAAGGTATTTTTGTAAAAATTTTCTGCAAATCATAACTATACTGTTTATTTATGGCAATATAAAAACAGGTATACATTAAATATCTATATACTTTTCCATGTAGGTGAATATACTGTTCAAAGTGATAAGTTTACAACACGAATTTTTCTGAATGAAGAAATTGATGAAGTTGATGAGCTAAGGAGGAGGTGATTTTTCAATGTAATTTCTATTGTATATAGATGTTCAAGACAAATACTTGGTTTCATCTCATTTGTATACTAATTCTAATCATTTGGGGTATTCAAAAGGCATATACTGAAGTTTGGACAAGGGAGTGGTTCTACTTCTCAAACGATACTATCGTCTCAGAGTCTTTTTCCATTACATAAAGAATTTGTAACTGAAGGTGTGAAGAAACATGTTGATGAGATTAGTGAGATAGAAAAGGTTTCACATCTTTGTATATAGTTTGGTTATTTGTTTGGTTTGTCACCTGCGTGTTTTTACAGGAAGTGTCTTGTGTTTTTCAGGAAATGTTTTGTGTTGTGGTTGCGACAATTAAGATTGTGCAAGAAGAGTATGGTTGGTTTTATGCTGGCTGTCATAAGTGTTTCAAGAAGGTGATGGGTAAAAGTGAATACTTGCAGAATGTTGAAAATGTTTCAGATGATATTCTTCGATTGCCTGCGACTTCTTTGGTTTGTATCAGATGTCATACTGAATGTACATCGATCACCATAAAGTAAGTAATGATGATTATTTAGTGTTATATTTATATAAGTACATTCTAAGACTGATATTTGAATATAGTTTTGCAGTTTACTTAGTTAGTTGTGTATATTTCAGGTTCAAGGTGCAAGTGCGGGTGCAGGATGAGACTGGTAGTGTTTCTTTTGTTATGTTTGATAGAGATGTTCAGAAGCTTCTTGGATTAGCGGCGAGTGACATAAGAGAGAGGTAGGTTAAGGCCAATGATACTGGATTCCCTCATGAGCTATTTCGATTGGTTGATAAGAAGGCTGCTTTTAAGATTGATGTTTCAGAGTTCAATCTTAAAAATGACTATCGTGTTTATACTGTGCAAAAAACATGTGATGATCCAGTAATAATTGCTGAGTTGGTTGGTGGAGATGGTAATGGTGATGAAAATAATGACGAGGTAGCATATAAAATTACTCTTTCAATCTATTTATTTTTCTTTTGAGTTTTAAACACTGCATTCTGTACTTTTTTATATGATATCATATATTATGATCCTTTAGGTTACTCAAGAGGTAGCTGGCGTTAAAGACGTTAACCTTTCAGACTCTTCCCAGGTGTCTACTGAGCGAACTTCAAGGGTGAGTATTTATTTTTAAAGTATGTTTAGTACGTTTAAAAAGAGTTCATTATTTTATTAAATGAGATCAATAGTTGTTTTGTGATCTGTTGCAAGGATGCTGTCTCTGTTACGTCCGACTCTTCAGCCGTTGAAGTTGAAAAGGATTCTGGATCAAGTCCCAATGGAAAGCGGATGGCTCGAGATGCTGATGTTGTCAACGTTGGTGAGCTATCCACTAATGTGAGAAGAACCCGGAAGAAGCTGACTTAGGTTAATAATTAGATGCTTATGAAAAAACAATTCTTATGAGAGATAAGTAGAAACCACTTATTTTTTAAGAATCCTTGTGGTTTTTATTTATGTCTGTTAACTGTTGTTTTAACAAACTGTGGTTAAAAGTTTGGTTTGTAAGGGCTACGATGATGAAAATGATATGTAATGTCTATGGTTTGAATATCAAGTAAGGTTAACCTTTTGTTTGTTATATAATATAATATTGTTATTATCCATTATATACATTTTTGGTGATATTGATGGACTGAATAAGTAGTAGGGTTGTATATTATTGTTAGATTGATGAATGAAAATTTAATCAATTGGTTAGTCGGAAAACTGTTGGGGTCTGAGATACATTAACATCTGTAAGAGGCTAAGCACTGTTATAGTGTGCAAACATCTGTTAACCCCTAAGCACTGTTAAAAGATCTGTTAAAGGCTAAGCATTGTTATATCGTGCTTCAACAGACCTTATGAGCTGTTGATCATCATCTGTTAAAGATCTTATATTATAGATCTTCTGTTGAATTGTGTAATATCTGTTGGTGAACAGCAGGACTTAGGTTCATCATACATTTTACTTCATCATCAGAGGTTCTCTTTAGCAGACCTTTGCTTCAGCAGTGTTTGTCTTAACAGACCTTTTGGTTCATCAGCAGAGTTTGTTTGGCTATTCATGGACTGGATAAGTAGTAAGTTTGTATATTATTGTTAGATTGATGAATGAAAATTTAATCAATTGGTTAGTCGGAAAACTGTTGGGGTCTGAGATACATTAACATCTGTTAGAGGCTAAGCACTGTTATAGCGTGCAAACATCTGTTAACCCCTAAGCATTGTTAAAGATCTGTTAAAGGCTAAGCATTGTTATAGCGTGCTTCAACAGACCTTATGAGCTGTTGATCATCATCTGTTAAAGATCTTATATTAAAGATCTTATGTTGAATTGTGTAATATCTGTTGGTGAACAGCAGGACTTAGGTTCATGATACATTTTACTTCATCAGCAGAGGTTCTCTTTAGCAGACCTTTGCTTCAGCAGTCTTTGTCTTAACAGACCTTTTAGTTCATCAGCAGAGTTTGTTTGGCTATTGATGTACTGGATAAGTAGTAAGGTTGTATATTATTGTTAGATTGATGAATGAAAATTTACTCAATTGGTTAGTCGGAAAACTGTTGGGGTCTGAGATACATTAACATCTGTTAGAGGCTAAGCACTGTTATAGCGTGCTAACATCTGTTAACCCCTAAGCACTGTTAAATATTTGTTAAAGGCTTAGCACTATTATAGCGTGCTTCAACAGACCTTATGAGCTGTTGATCATCATCTGTTAAAGATCTTATATTATAGATCTTCTTTTGAATTGTGTAATAGCTGGTCATGTACAGCAGAACTTAGGTTCATCATACATTTTGCTTCATCAGCAGAGGTAAAACCACAAAGTTTTGAAAGTATATACTAAGACTACATAACTTCATTCTTAAGTTAGTTTCCAAACAAGAAATTTGTCCATCAAACATGTCAACTAAAACATAAAATATACAAGCTGAAATGGTGTTCAAAGATCATGTCAACAAACTTCAAAGTGTATTTTTTCTCCTCTTACACTTTTTTCTTCGACTATCTCAAACCTTAGCTTTTTTCCCCACAGATATTCTCGTTTGATCCATGATACGCTGCCAATCTGTATGCATCACTAGATGGTTGTTGTCGTCAGGTCTTCTAGGATCTCTCCTAACAACCAGCTGTACCAAAAACTTCACATGACCAAATGACAGCACAGCTCTACGGTAATCATTTAGCTGGTGTTCTCGAACAAAGTTCCTCGGTATTGCCTGTAAAGGAAAATTATTTCTTTAGTTATTCATTCAAAATAGCATAGACTTTAAGTAATAACAGATAGATCCAAGATTATAAGTAAAATCAACCATATTAAAAGTAGATATGTAAATACCAAGCTGTGTGTCTCTAAAACATGGTATTCAAACTGTTTTTTAAAATATGGACGCCTTTTGCGGTGTTGGTGATTGGTACGGCTGCAGTGATGTTTTGTCTCCCCGTGAAGTGCAATCCCGTATTTGTTAAAAACATTCACAGTGAAGTTAAAGTCATCTTCAGGAGTACTTCCCATCCATTGAAACAGCAGTTGGCAGCTTTCCTCAATGTCATTTTCGAAGCAAAAAGTTGTCCATCCTGGTCCCATAAAACTAGCAGCTAATCCCTTTTTGTTTTCAGAAGAGAAAACATAATGCACATCAACTTTACTACTCTGCTTTGGTCCATGTACTTTGGCAACCAAGTTATCAATTTTTAATCTCCTTTGCGACAACAGCTTCAGCAAATCGTGTGGTAAATGCTATAATTTCATATATTTTAGAAATGTCATACTAGATTTTATATAGGATACAAAATATAAATTAGAAGTTTTTCTAACAGTCCAAAAGATACACTGGTAATATATAAAAATAAGTAGCAGTTTTTAACCTGCTTGCAGTATGTTTCTTCTTCAGCCTGTATCAAGCATCCATGAACATAATCTCTATTCGAGCCATCTTTTCTAATCTCCAATCCCTCATTGTTCAAAACATTTAACTCAAATTTTGCTTCCTTCAATTTTTTTAAACACAGCTTGTCTATTTTGTTATTTCTATAAGTTTCAACAAACCGGGTCCATTCTGGCCCGTTTATCCTCTTACTTTTATGACTAATGCTCTGTACTGCAATCTTATACTTAAAACCCGTATAATCAACCAACTTTATCACTTCACACTTTCTTGGTAATTGGTTAGCCATTATCTTTGGAAGTACCTATGTATAAAAAATACACAACATTTAATATATCTTTAATTTTATAAATACAGTTTTTAGCATACAATTGTGATTTGAGCTAATTTGTTCTAAGAATATAGCTTACCAATCCCTCATTTAGGTTTGCCAATTGAGAGACGTTGATAATTATCATAAACTCCATCTGAAAGTAAAAAATACAATAACAGTTAAATACTAAAATATACAATCAATTGTATCTGAAAAGCATTCTATTTAAGGTATAAAAAAAATATCCAACACTCTGTAGGACCAAACTTATATGTTGTGTACTTCAATATGGTCCCTACAACCAACAATATGAATCTAACGCTGTGTACTTAAATGGAATGAATCAAAATATAACTAAATAGGTTGATATAAATCTTATTATAAAATAAAGAAAATAAGTTCATATAAGTTTATCTATTTTAACATCAGTAGATTATGATTTTGATGTTTATATAATTTGAAATGAGGAAACTGAAAGGAACATGTCAAAACATACCTATAAAATACACAAGAGAACAAAAAAAAAATACCTGATCTAAAACTTTAAACTTCTGATCGTCAAGTCTGAGGAAGAAGAAACTGTAGAGTTTTTTCGCCGGAGAAGAAGAGGTGAGATTGTATTGGGATTGTTGAAAATAAGATATTTATCTATTAACTTGTAATTGTTTATTTATTTAACTTATAATAATCTTTAATATCGGGATTTAAAAACTATTTTTAATTATATAAATATAAATATATTAAATTAATAGATAAGTTTTTCGTATTTACAATTTTAAATTTATATTCAAACAGTGGTTATTGCTGTGCAAAAATTGCGATGTTTTAATGTAAAAGGGGGTAAAGTATAAATTTTACAAAATTTAATTTCAACCAACCAGTGTAAATGTAACATCTGTATTAACTCCATTTAATATACTTTTCATCTCCATTTTTGAATATAAGCTCCAGAAAAGATATTCGAAAGTTTTCTCAAATAACTTTATTATCAAAATCGGTAAGGTTCTATTGCATAATATAAATTTATATTCAAACAGTTGGCATGACTGTAAGTAACGATATATTATTTCGTTACTTACTCTAAATATTTTATGCTATCTCAACAGCTTGCTAATATCTATTTGCCCTTTTAACGTCTGTTTCCTTATAATCTTAACATCTTTGACTAACCTTTTTAACTTCTGTTGACTAAGTCTTTTAACCTCGGTTGACTAACATCTGATATTTAAGATCTTCCCACGTTGCAACATCTGCTGGACATAATGGATGACAGTTGTTACGAAACCTCTGTTGGATAGCAACAGAGGTATGTAATAGTTGATAGCCAAACAGTGGTTAGGTTGTGTGTAAATACTGTAACTACTGTTGACTAACCCTGTTGAGTAATTCTCATTTTAACTTTTGTTGACTAATCCGTTGTAACTTCTGCTGCTCATTAGTTCATACCAAATTTGCAAGTCTGTGCTAAATATTCCTTTGCTTATTCTATAGCTAATTGCTGACAAATTTTGGAAAAAAATTCTATGGTAAAAATTATGAGTATGGGATGGCAACTATCTATGTTGGCGAAAGGTTTTGGAATGTGATGATGAAAGGATGGACTGATGGATGCGGATTTACTGATGGATGGTCAAAGTTGATTGAAGAAGTTCCCATACCAGTTGAATCTTGGTTAGTTTTCACCATGATTGCATCTAAAACATTTGAGCTTTCCGTTTTCCATTCCGAGACTGGAACTAAGGTTCTTTCAAGAAGGCTGATGTAGTTGTTTTGGATGATTCAGTTTATGGAGATGATGGATTTGATTTATTGGTTGCGGTATAAAATTTTGATGATATAATACATTGTTTGATAACATGACGGTGATAAGTAACTTTTATTATATTATGCTAATAACTTTTGAAATCTCATTTTGTAGTCTAAACATAAACAGCTTCTGGATTCCGGGGAAGTTGCTTTGGATGATGAGGATGCTGGAGCTTCGGTTGGTAATTCTAAGCAGCTTACGAGTTTTGAGGATATTTTTAATGTATATATACACATGTAATATTTATATATTATTATGATTTAAAATATAGTTTCTTATATATGATTCTTCTTATAAATATAGTTTGCTGATGATGGGCTATTTGATTCAAAAATTGTGTGTCTGGTTGATGAGTCAGATGTTAAAAATGTTGTAAATTTATAATTTTCTACGCATATATTTTATTGTATTATAAGTATAAGAAGGTTTTTTTTTAAATTTTGTTGTAGCCTGAAGATCATTCTGTAAAAATAGCTGATTTTCCTGTTCGTGACATTTCTGCTTCTTCAAGTGTTATATCTAATGTAAGTGTTTATTAGTTTTATACTGTCTATTTTATTATTGTCTCAATATATTGATATTATTCTGTATGATTGAGTCTTAAACTTCAAAGCTGAGTTGAGAAGATAATTTGTGTTGATAAAGAAAGTTATAAAATTTCAAGAATTTAGAGTTGTTATATTCTAAATTAATTTACTTAGGTGGAAAAGATGCGCAAACTTCGTGGCAAGATAATTGTAGAGGATAATCAAGCTGTTGATAAACCATGTAAAGTTCGAAAGGTTCGTTTAGTATCATCCACTTCAGAATCAGTCTTACACTTCACCACACATGCTGAAGACAGACTTGTAAGCTTTTGCAGTCGTTGGTTTGTTTCGTTATTTAAACAACTTCAGTTAGATATCAATATTTTATAAAATTCACTATTCAATTTTCTGTTTTTTAGCAACTGCCATCAGATGTATCTTCTGCGTTGGATCTGCATACTGATAATCCTAAGCCTATCAAGATCCAGAATCTTAAATGTGAAGTCTAGGAACAGTTTATAACATCTCAAAAAACCAATACTGGATTCAACTATGATGTTGTTGGATGTTCTTCTTATCTGAGATCTTGCAATATTGCTTTTGGTGAAGAACTTTCGTTAGAGTTTCACAAGTCTACTCAATTGCTGAAGTTAAAAAAAGTTGTGCATATCGTGACAAAGATAAAGTCCTCTTAGTTTCATTTCATGATTGTTTGTGGTTGTACATTTGGTTCGTTGCTGGTACTAATTTTGCTTCTTAGACATGTTCTATATGTAGTTATGTCTATAAACAAGTTTCATTGTCAATGGGTGGGTGCTACGTTTTTTTGTGGATAGTACAATGGAAATACTCATATGTATCTTATATATTAACTGATGATGCATGTCTATAGTTGTCTTTTAGCTATAATAGATGTCTTTTAGCTATAATAGATAACACGTTTTGGTACAGTATCTATACACATATGTATATGTTCTATCAATATGTGTTATGCATGGTTTTCTAACACATGTTGTTTATAACATTATTCTCTTAATATCTGTTTACTAACCTTTGTAGTTTCTGTTGACTGACCTTTTTAACATGGGTTGACTAACATCTGATAGTTACTATCTATCCATCTGGCAAGCTCTGTTGGAGATAATGGATGACAGTTCTTATTAAAGTCTGTTGGAAAGCAACAGAAGTTTTTAACAGTTAATAGATAACAGTAGTTTGCTATCAACATAATGGAATTGCTGTTGAATAAACCTATTGACCATTAGTGTATATCAATTTTATAAGCCTGTACTAATTATTTTTTTACTCTCTGTCAATATGGGCTATGCATGGTTTTCTAAGAAACGACCCGTGTTTGCACACGGGTCTTACCGCTAGTACTATATAATAAAAGAAACCAACTTTGGGACACTTGTCATCATATTAGGCCATGTCGTATAGATAATTATTATTTAAGTTTAATCTCTTCTTATTAATTATAGATAACCATCCTACGAAATATTATTTAGTTTAATATCTTATGGATAATTATTATTTAATTTAATCTCTTCTAAATAATTATAGATAACTCTTCTACTAAATATTATTTTGTTTAATCTGTTCTACTTAACTATAGATAATTATTATTTAATTTAAATTTAATATATACTTCTCGTTTATAATATTATTTATTTGATTTTCTATTTTATATGACAAACACATATTTTTTATTTGTAATATACAAATTTACTCTTATTCTTTTCGATTACCAAATAAACAAAAATTAATATTAAATCTTATTCTACTTTAAATGTCGAATAGAATACTTCTATTTTTCTGATAAAATATTATTCTTAAATTTAAATTGTTAATTTAAGATATTTTTAAATAACCAAATTATTTATCACTAAAATCAAACTTTGTATTAATATATTATTTATTTTTATTTTCATTATTAAAAAAATTATATCTATTTTATTACATAATTTTAAACAAATTGTATATAATCTCAATATTACTTTATATATAAAATTATATTTATTACGGGCTTTTTAAATATAATTTATATTTTATCACTCAAATGATTGCTTATTTGCTTCTTGAATAACATGTTTGACCACTGTATTTTCTTTTCAATAATTATCTCCGCAATCACCATATCTATCGTGTACCGAGTATACCCATTAGTTTTTTTAAATATAATTTTCTTATTTTTTGGTATATAAAATGATCTTTATTCAAGCCGTGTAATAATCGAGGGTTTTAAAGATGTAATTTTTTTTTATTATTTGGGAAACAATATTACATTTATTCAACCCATGTAATAGACGTGGTTTTAAAGATATAACTTTTTTATTATTTAATATATAAAATTACATTTATTCAACCCGTACAATATGGTTCTTGTAGATATAACTTTTTATTATTTAATATATAAAATTATATTTATTCAACCCGTGTAATAAATGAGGTTTTTAAAGATATATTGTTTTATTATTTAGCATATAAAATTTATTTATTCAACCCGTATAATATACGGGGTTATAACCTAGTTGACAATTAAAGTATTTATTCAGTTTTGTTATATGCCTATTAGCCTGCACAGAGTGATGTCCCTATGAGCCTCAGGATTTCGTGGTACAACCGGGAACACCGCCCCATGTACTTCGGGTCAGGCAAAGAGTTGTTGATTAACCGGCTTCCCCCGCTATCCTCTGAACAATAACGAAACACCCTAAGTGAATAAGTTTTGAGAAAAGGTTGAATTTTGTTTTTCAAATGAGTCAGGTCAAATTTTAGTTTAGCTCGTTTAACTTCACAAAGCTAAGGCGTAACTTCGACTTGTTTCGAGCTGTTTATCAAAAACTCGAGCTCAGCTCTTAATAATCTTTTTAGCACTCGTTAAGTTCGGACCCAACTTTTCTATTACTGAATTTCTATTTAATTTCTTTGTGTTATATATATGCGCATGAATTTAGGCTTAAATTCATTTACGAAATTATAGAATAATAACAATAATAATAATAATATTAATAATAATAATAATAATAGTTAAATAAAAAATAATAATTTTTTATTCAAATTGTAGTTCTTTTCATTAGAATCTTGTTCGGTAAAATTTTTATTCAAGTAACTCATGTACACTTCGTTACCTTAAAACGCCATTTTAATAAAACATAAAATAAAAAACATGATGCGATACGACTATTAGAATGCATCTAAACTAATTACAATGTTGTGTCTAATTTATTTATGTCTCAAACAAGAACGAACTATATGATTATAATGGTGCATCTTAACACATTATAATAGTGCGTCCGAAACCATTTTTTATTTAACGGATAAATGTCGAATACCCAAATCCCTGCTGACGTTCAATGGAACTTCGCTGACGTCCATATATCCCGGTCCTTGTTGCTACAAAAGAATAAACCGTTAGCCTCACCACAGAGGACCCCGGGAGGGGGATCCGTGGCCAAGCTCCGGCGTGAGAGTAAGTAAACTTGCCGGAGAATGAGAGGAGCCTATTCCGATAAGTGTGATCACCGGAATGTTTCCTCTAAGGTGTGAATCCAATAAATGTATGTGTGTGTTTAATGTATAAGAATATTGGTCGGAATGAATGAGGGAGAAGTAAATGAGGGAGCTTTTAATATGATACCACCTTATGTATGCTTGTGATCGTCTTCTTCGGCTCTTATATAACCTCGAGTCCTTATCTCCCATGTGAGATATTTTGTTAAGATGATCCGACGGATTTAGGAAGTCTTCGAGAGTCCTTATCATTTTTGAATATTTCAAATGTAAAGACAGAAAGCAGTAAATAAATATATACAAAGATGCAGAAACGAAAGCAGTAAATAAATATTTACAGACATTTTTTTTGTGAGTTTCGAGGGTAAGAGAATCATATCAGTGTACGATCATGCCAAAACGCTCTTGTTGTTCAATTAGATAACATTAAGATAAGCATCCTATAACAATTATCGGTATTGTTGTCCACATAAGCTCAACTTATCAGATGTAATCATGGCGAGGGGATACGTTAAGGTATGATTTATACTTACCGACCGGTGTTCATCCACATCACGACACATTCCCGTATCAAGGTATGCACGAGGGTTCATCTTACCGGTGAGTATACCGATTATCATCTGTTTGACCGTATATGATGTGAGATTCTCACTTATTTTGATTTGAAAAACAAGCCCTATGTGATAGAATCACTTATTGATGAGGAACTTGATTTTCAGATGCATGAGGGCACAAGAGCAAGTCCGTGAACAGGTCAGTACTTTCGTACAGCAGAGAGACGAACTTGACTCCCGGATGAATGTGATATATTATCACTTATTTTGATTGGACATGTGATTGTTGATCACTTATTGAGGTCGAATGCAATATGTACACGTATGTATAGTATCATGGAAGATCTAGACTTGCGTCCCCGTTATTTATCGGTAAAAGATACAACCATGATACCCAGATGATAAGCAGCATAAAGACCGAATATCTCAGAACCTCGGCAATCTCTCAAACGAAATTTCGGTACCAAGACCATATGCCAATGAATGGTTCCCACCCGGTCTTCAGTCGATTTAAGTTTATATCACCCTGCACACTTTAAAATGATTGTGAGCCTACCGATACATCTTATATAGAGCTGCTTAACATATTTCATTTTAGGTTTAAAGAGGTTTAGACAGACCACTGATGTACTATCATTTTCTCTTTGGCTCGCCAGGAAACTCATTTTAGCTTTTCTATTATCTTTGTGTTTTAATTTTTGTCTTAGTTTGTTGATTTTAGGGGGAGTAAATCCAAAATTTGAAAATCCAAAAACATTGAAAAATTTCAAAAACACAAAAACAATAGAAAAGCTAAAATGAGTTTCCTGGCGAGCCAAAGAGAAAATGATAGTACATCAGTGGTCTGTCTAAACCTCTTTAAACCTAAAATGAAATATGTTAAGCAGCTCTATATAAGATGTATCGGTAGGCTCACAATCATTTTAAAGTGTGCAGGGTGATATAAACTTAAATCGACTGAAGACCGGGTGGGAACCATTCATTGGCATATGGTCTTGGTACCGAAATTTCGTTTGAGAGATTGCCGAGGTTCTGAGATATTCGGTCTTTATGCTGCTTATCATCTGGGTATCATGGTTGTATCTTTTACCGAAAAATAACGGGGACGCAAGTCTAGATCTTCCATGATACTATACATACGTGTACATATTGCATTCGACCTCAATAAGTGATCAACAATCACATGTCCAATCAAAATAAGTGATAATATATCACATTCATCCGGGAGTCAAGTTCGTCTCTCTGCTGTACGAAAGTACTGACCTGTTCACGGACTTGCTCCTGTGCCCTCATGCATCTGAAAATCAAGTTCCTCATCAATAAGTGATTCTATCACATAGGGCTTGTTTTTCAAATCAAAATAAGTGAGAATCTCACATCATATACGGTCAAACAGATGATAATCGGTATACTCACCGGTAAGATGAACCCTCGTGCATACCTTGATACGGGAATGTGTCGTGATGTGGATGAACACCGGTCGGTAAGTATAAATCATACCTTAACGTATCCCCTCGCCATGATTACATCTGATAAGTTGAGCTTATGTGGACAACAATACCGATAATTGTTATAGGATGCTTATCTTAATGTTATCTAATTGAACAACAAAAGCGTTTTGGCATGATCGTACACTGATATGATTCTCTTACCCTCGAAACTCACAAAAAAAAATGTCTGTAAATATTTATTTACTGCTTTCGTTTCTGCATCTTTGTATATATTTATTTACTGCTTTCTGTCTTTACATTTGAAATATTCAAAAATGAAAAATTCCAAAAAGATTTTAGGTGTGTTTTAATATAAACTTTATAAAAGCCAAAAAGATTTTATTTCTATCTTATTTTCGATCGTACGATGTTGGATCTCGAGTCTTCGTTACCTGAAACCTGATTGAAAACCGAAACGACTGATTCTTCATAAACGGTCGAAATTTGCAAACTTTGAAAGTTAAAAACTAAAATTGATAAAAATTTGTTAAACTTTCAAACTGTCGGACGGTAGTTGATTGAAAAATGGTCACATGTGTGTCGTTTACTTATGATATTACAGGCAGTTGTTCTCATTACGCGTTTAGATTTCTTGCATGTGCAGATTCTAAAGGCAAGGAGAACATGGTCGATGACGAGCTTCGGAATGAAGACACGACGTGAAGGCACTCAAGTGATGAAGATGATCGAGTTGCCGCTGACCATCATCAACACCACAAGGATCTCAATTCATAAAGATCAAGTTTTTCACAAGCATAACTCAAGGGGGAGCTTATGTTAAGGGGGAGTTTGTCAACACACTTCCTACATGAAACAGGGAGTTTGTTGGTACACTTTCTGCTTTCAAGACGTGAAGACTTAAAAGATCCTCCGACATTGAAGACTTGAAAGGACGTCAAAGACTTGAAGACACGAAAATCGAGACAAAGCTACAGCCAAGGGGGAGTTTGTTGGTGCACTTGTGTCTGTACTTTGTCTGTATTTCGTCATGATACAAAACAATGTCTTTAATGTAAGGTTGATGTAAGTTTGACCAAGTCAACCATCCTCCTGGTTTGACTTGATCAAACAGTTAGAACATTGGTTGAAAGATGTTTGGGTCGAAGGATGTGTCATCGAAGGATAGTTTAGATCCTTCGATGAGCTCGAAAGATAAACCTCCGATAGATATGGGTGGACCTCGAAGGATATCATCCTTCGAGGTATATGTGGATCCTTCGAACTGTTTCAGATCGATAGATGATCTTACGATCAGTCTTTCTGATCCTTCGACCAGACATGTTGTGTCGGGTATAAATACCCATGTGTAGTGTTCACTAAAAGAAGCGAAGACAAGTGAGAGCACACACACACACGAGAGAACTTTGAGAGTTTACAGAATACATCTGTAAACATTGAGCTTGTAACTGATCTTTTCATACGTATTAATACAGAGGTGTTAATCGGTGAATCTTGCGTGTCGTGTATTGTCGTCTTCGATCTCGGTTTGCATGCTAGCTTGGATTCCGCACTAGCTAGTGTGTTAAGCATAACAAGGAATAGGTTTGACCTCAACCTCCGAGGGACCTACAGAGGGGCTCAGACACGTGTCTGACCCCTAACGGTTAGATTAGCAGCTTCATTTAATGTTCCGACTGGAGAAGTACGATGCTAGCCAAGATACTCTTCTTATCAGTCATTAATTGCGGCCTGCATTTTCTGATTCTGGTTTCCCGCCCATTTCTCATGAGGAGAACCTTAATGGGCAAGGCAAACTGTTGCTTGGGCTTGTGTCCTGTTGGGCCTGCATGAAGTTAACCCAAAGCGGGTGAAATGGGCTTGCCCATTGGCCCGTCATCAAGTCATCTTTAGTCCCCGGTTCTGAGACCCGAGGCTCATGATCCGGGGCTGAATCATAACTGTTCAAAAAGGGGGGTTAACTTTTTTAGGCCTCGAATGTGGGCCCGTTTCTGATTGGTTATTAATCATCCTCTCTTTTCACAAAACCCATCATTTCGCCGAATACTAACGGCGAGAGTTAATCCCCTAGATACACGTGCATCTTTTTTAAATTTTGAAGGGACGGATGACATGACGGTTTCCTGTGTGTCAGTTGCTCTCTTTAAATACCCCATTACCTTTTAAATTTCCTCTCTATCCCTTCTAGTTCTTTCTCTTCTTCAGTCATATTTCTCCGATCACCGCCCCATTTTTGAATATGAGTCGTTCCGGTCGCTCTGGAATTAGATCGGTCTTGACAGCGAAGGACTTAAAGTCCTTTGTCGAGACATACAACATTCCTGAGCGGTTTTCTCCCACCTTGCCGGGTCCTAACGAATTGGCTGAGTGTACACCGGACAGAATTCCCCTTTACACATTGGTGTTTTCTTCTTGTGGAGTCCGGTATCCTCTTTCACCTTTCAAAGTTGCTTTGCTTCGTCACTTCGAGGTTCACTTCTCTCAGTTGCATCCCCTAGGGTTTATGAGAGTGGTGCACTTTGAGTTGTCTTGTATGGTCGTTTCTGGCGAGCCATATGTCCCCTTGTTCTGTATGTTCTATAAACTGATCTCTGATGGAGATTGGTTTACTTTTGCCAAGCGACAGAACAGTGTGTCGAAACCCTGTTATACCTTCATGCCAACTTCCACTTACCCGAAGGATTGGAAGAGTAGGTTCATTTTTGTTTCCGCTGCCATGATACCAGAGTCCCCACTGCCAAAAGATGTTGAGGCCGTTATTGAAGATATTGTTCCCACCTTGTCTGCTAACGAGACCGTTCAGTGGAAACGCATGTATGAAAACCCAACGTGGGCTTTTACTTTTTCCGAGGGAATCTTGGCCATGGGGGGATTGAGCCCTTCCTACTCAGTTCGTCCCAAGGTTTTTTTCGGCAAAAAAGGTATCTTTTTGCCCTGGATTTGCTATCATTTGCTTTTGTTTCTTGGTATTTGTGCAGTTATCTTTGGTGTTTTTCTTATGTAGAGTTAACTTTGTGGAGACTGCTTCAAGGGGATTCTAAGGATGTCAAGTTTATAGTTGGTGATGAGGTTGATCCGGGTTTGAACCGGAGTGTAGGGATGCAGGTCACCGGGGGGTCTGCCCAGGCTTGGGGCTCCGTTGCTGTGGAAGGGGGTGAGGAGACCTCCTTTGATGGGGAGGAGAGTTCCCCTGATCCCGCCCCTGTTAAGCATTCTGATCGAAGTGATGATGAAGCTATGGAGGTCCGTTTAGTTCGTAAGAGGAAAGTTGCAAGTCCTAGGCCAACCCCTGCTCCTCGTGATATCCGGCAAAGGCTCCGGAGTGCTAGTGGACAGAAGCCCCCTCCTTCATCGAAGGATGCTTCCGAACTTCCCCCTGTTGGGGTTAAGGGTTCTTTGTCCAAACACCTGAGGTCTTCAAGTCTTGTGAGTGCACCTTTGTTAGTGAGCTCCTTTTTCCTCTTACCTATTTGGCTTATATTTGTTTTGTTCTGGGGAGATTTTTGATGTTCTTTTTTTCCTTTTTCTTTGTGTGTAGGGGAGTTCTCATGACCCAATAGAGATCCCTACTGGTCCCTCCTCTTCCCGTGTTCGGGACAAGACTCCGGAAGTAAGCATGGCTCATTTTACCTCAGCCTTTGAACTCTCTCCTCACCATGCTACTGGGACCAGTAAACACACTCAGCCTGAGGGTTTTGCTCATTGGTCCCCTTTGGCTCCTCTGTTTGCTGATGCTATCCCTTTCACCTATGTCCCTAAATGGAAAATAACTCATTCTTCGGTGATAGGAACCCCTGAGGCTGCTAGAGATTTTTTGAGTTATGCTATTCCTCCCTCTCATAGATTCATGAATTCTGCTTTGAGGGATGATCTTTTTGAGGATCAGTATAGCATGTCTCTCTGTGAGAGTTTTTTCAGGGGTGCTGGCATGCTGCAGCGGATTGACGATTTGAGGAGGGCGAATGAAGAACTCAAGGGTGAGCTTAGGACCTCCCAGTCTGTTGCTGCCGAACTTAGATGTCAAGTGGTCGAGGCTGAGAGAAAGTTGCAAGAGGAGAAGGTACATAGCCTTTCTCCCCCCTTCCCCCCCCTTTTTTATTTTCCAACTGTTTTTTGGATTTTTTTTATGATGTTTCTTGTCCAGGGGGCTGGAGCCATGTTGGAGCGAAAGGAACGAGCCTGGGAAAGAGAGATGGCAGTGCTGGTGGAAGAGAAGGAAGAGTTGGCTGCTGAGTTAAAGCATCTGAAGGAAGTTGGCTCCGTTTCTCAGGAGCAGCTGAATACTATGTATGCAGATTATGGGATAACTTCTGATGATAACCAGCGGTTGGCTAAGGAGAAACATTGGTTAATCACAGAAGGTTTCGGAGCCTTCCTTACTGCCGTTTCTCAGTCAGAGGAGTTTAAAAGTGGCTTGGAGGAGGTATATAGGGCGTACCGGGATGTTGGCTACCAGGCTGGGCTGAAGGATGGCTATATTTACTCTGCTCAGGGTCTGGGCAGAAAAGAGACTCCGCTTTACAACTCCAAAGCTAAGAAGAGACTATCCAAGCTGGATGAGGAGTTTGGGGGGTAAGACCCCTGCCATTCTCAAGAAGATCCTGGAGCATCCTATGATATCAATAGATGAATTAAAAGCCCTGTTTTCCTCCGCTGGTCCTTCGACTCCACCGTCTTTGTCTGGGGATGGTCCCCATTGATTTCTAAACATTAACTTCTTTCGATATGGTTGTAATCTGGATAATTGCTTACCCTAGGATACTTTAAACTTTTTTGGTTGTTTGGAAGGAGGACCTTCGTGTAGGGGTCCTCCTAGGTACTTAATCATATAACCTATGACTGTATGTTGCTATCTTGTCTTTTGCTTGTTTTCCTGTTGTGCTTTTCCATGCTGCAGGGGCCTTTGCCAAGGATCAAGTCGGCGCTTCCCTGAAGATCTTCGAGCTGTTTTGCAAGAAGCCGTGCTTTGGTCCTTTTTTTTGTCAAGTTTGTTGTGTTTGTTTTCTTGTATGTTAGTGGTTTTTGCCAAAGTCAGTAAGGCTTCCCTTTGTGTATTTGTTTTGCAAATAGATAAATAAAGAGAAACTTCTTTTTGTAGTTTGTTTACAGAAGTGTGTCATACTTATGGTTTGTTTGTCAAACCAGGATTGTCTGTTCGAGGCCAATCGCTGGACAAGCTTATAATGTGAGATTATGTTTTTGGCTTATTTGTCCGTTTTCTTTGGGTTAGCTAGACCCTATTTTGCCCCACAGCCGGGCTTTTGGTATGTTTGATATACCTTGTACACGTGTGTTTGTTTATTTGTTAGGCTTACAATATTTCTGGGCACGTCTGCCTAGATATAATACATGTTATCTTGTCAAAAGAGGACAAGTTATTTGTCCGTTTGTCATTCATTTCTTGGGGACTAAACTTCCCAGCACAAATTCTTACAAAAGATTCTTTCTTGGGGTATGCCCTAGATTAATAGTTAATCATTACAAAAGTGGCTCCCTGGCCGTTTTTCCTGGGGATAAACCCCTCATATGTGATATTTCCTGAGCTGCATGAGGTTCCACGTCCTGGGGACCTCCTTACCTTGGAGCGTTTCCAGTTTACAACTTCCTTTGCCATTTGCCCATATGACCCGGTAGGGCCCTTCCCAATTGGGTCCTAGCTTTCCGGTGCTTTCTTGTAGGCTGGCTTCGTTGGCTCTTAGGACCAGGTCCACCGGAACGAGACTAAGTTTTTTTCATTTTGGCATTATAATAGCTTTCGAGCTGCTTCTTGTACTTAGCCTCCCTGACTGCTGCGACTTCCCTTCTTTCTTCAAGCAGATTTAGGTTCATCCGGAGGTCCTGCTCGTTTTCGGCCTCCCTGAGCTTCATTCGGGCAGTTGGGGATCCTATTTCAGCCGGGATAATAGCCTCCGTCCCGTAAGTTAAGCTGAAAGGAGTTTCCCCGTTGCAGTCCTTAGGGGTGGTCCTATATGCCCATAGCACAAATGGCAGTTCATCCAGCCACCCTTTTTGTTTTCTTCCGAGTCTCCCTTTCATCCATTTGATAACGCTTTGATTTGCTCTTTCCACTAGCCCGTTACTCTGGGCATGGGTGATGGAAGTGAACACTTGGTGTATGTGCATTTGTTCACACCATGGCCTGAAGGGTTTCCCAGCAAATTGTACGCCATTGTCACTCACGAGCTCCTTCGGGACACCATATCTGCAGATGATATTGTCTAACACAAACCGCCTCATCTGTTCCCCGATTATTTTTGCCAATGGTCTTGCTTCTATCCACTTGGTGAAATAGTCGATGGCGACCACCACATACTTGACCCCCCCGGGACCTTCCGGGAATGGCCCGATTATGTCGATGGCCCATTTTTGGAAGGGCCAGGACGTTGAGACGGGTATCATCGGGTGCTTGTGTCGATGAGTCATAGGTGCATGTACTTGGAAATTGTCACATATCTTAATCTCTTCAGATGCTGTTTCGTACATTCGAGGCCAATAGAATCCCGCATTCATTGCCTTTGCAACTACCGTTCTTGGCCCCGAATGCATCCCACAAATCCCTTCATGTATTTCTCTGATCACATACTTAGCTTCTTCCATATCAACACACTTCAAGGATGGGCCCAAGTATGATCTTCGGTAAAATTCTCCGTCGACCAACTCATATTGTAAGGCTTTTACTCTTACCTTTCTGGCTGCCCAGTCTCCCTCGGGTAGTGTTCTGTCCCTCAGGAATTTTGCAATTGGTGTCATCCATGTTTCTTGTGCGTTTTCAACAGCAGCTACCTCCTCTGTACCGAGGGAGGGGGAGGTCAGGACTTCCACTTTGACTTCTTTTGCTAGGTGGTCAAATGCTACTGAGGCCAGCTTACTGAGGGCATCAGATTTTCTGTTTCTCCCGCGGGGGATGTATTCTAGCTTGAAGGTTTTGAATGCTTCGGTTGTCTCTTTTACTTTTGCCACGTATTGAGCCATGGTGTTGTCTTTTGCCTCATACTCTCCTTGGTATTGCTTGACTACCAGCTATGAGTCAGTGCTAGCTTCCACGTGTTTTGCTTTCATCTTTTTGGCCAGCCTCATTCCTGCTAAAAGGGCTTCATATTCTGCAGTGTTGTTGGTGTTTTCGAAGTCCAGTCTGATAACATAAGTTAACTCGACCCCCTCAGGGCTGATCAGTGTAATGCCTGCTCCGCTACCTTCTTCACTGGAGGCCCCGTCTGTAAGCAGCTTCCATACTGCCTCATCTTCTTTTTTCTTCTCCTCCTTTTCTAAAGTTTCCCATTTTAAAAGCTCTTTTTCTTCATCCTCCGGAACCTCTGCCAAGAAGTCGGCCAGTATTTGTCCCTTCATTGCAGTTCTGCCTTTGAATTCCAAGGAGTGTTCTCCTAACTCGACTGCCCATTTAGCCAGTCGTATATTGGTATCTGCTTCCCTTCCCGTTCCACCATCATGACCGCGCTTATGGTAGTCTTCGAAGCAGACAGATACAGAAGCAGGTCTTCCCCTGGCACTGGGGTGGCTAAGGCCGGGAGCTTGCAGATGTAAGTCTTCATTTCTTGGAAGGCAGTTTCTGCCTCAGAGGTCCATTTAAACCTGTCGGTTTGAAGGCAGTCCTTCAGCACCTTCATGAAGGGAAGGGTCCTATCAGCTACTTTTGATAAAAAGCGGTTTAGTGCGATTAGCCTTCCGTTCAGCTGTTGGATGTCTTTCAGGGACCTGGGGGATCGCATTTCAGCCACGGCTTGGGTTTTCTCCGGGTTAGCCTTGATTCCGCCCTTGGTGACCACTA
The DNA here is from genome assembly GCA_030545235.1 of Helianthus tuberosus. Taxonomy (NCBI): domain Eukaryota; kingdom Viridiplantae; phylum Streptophyta; class Magnoliopsida; order Asterales; family Asteraceae; genus Helianthus; species Helianthus tuberosus. The sequence continues at coordinate 174,273,488 of CM060368.1, forward strand.
CCCCCAGAAATTTCCCTTCTTCTACCCCAAAACAGCACTTCCCGGGGTTCAACTTCATATTCACATCTTGCATGGTTTGGATGGTCTCGGCTATGTCGTCTATCATGGCCATTTCGGTTAAGCTTTTGATAAAAATGTCATCCACATATAGCTCCAGGTTTCGTCCGCGTTGTTCCCTGAAAAGGGCATTCATGAACCTTTGATAGGTGGCACCAGCGTTCTTGAGTCCGAAGGGCATTTTGGTATAGCAAAATGTCCCTTCGTCTATGATGAAGGCGGTATTTTCCTCGTCTTCCATTGACATCTGAATCTGATGGTATCCTTTATAGGCATCCAAGAAGCACTTCAGGGGATACTGGGATAAGGAGTCCACTTGGACGTCTATCTCTGGGAGAGGGTAGCAGTCCTTGGGACATGCTTTGTTCAAATCTTGAAAGTCAATGCACATCCTCCATCCCCCGTCTTTCTTCTGGACCATAACCGGGTTAGCAACCCAAGACGGGTACTTCACTTCCCTTACAATTCCGGCTCTAAGCAGCTTCCTGGTTTCTTCACAGGCGGCGCTCCTCTTACTGGGACCCATGCTTCGTTTTTTCTGTTTTACTGGCTTTGCCCAGGTGTACGTATTGAGCCGATGTTCAGTTAAGCTTCTTGGGATTCCTGTCATATCCCCATGTTGAAATGCGAACACATCTATGTTGAGGAGGAGCAGCTCCTTGAGAGCACTCTTGCACTTGTCACTCAGGTGACTTCCTACTTTAACCGTCTGCTCCGGGAACCTGTCACAAAACACCCATTCTTCGACCCCATCTTTTTGGGGTTTCTCAGGTGTTTCTCCCTCGGATACGGAGGAAACTACTTCATAGGCAGATTTTACCCAGGCCAAGCCTTTTGGCGTTTTAAACACTAGGGCTCCGTGTGGTGTTGATGCCTGTGCTTGCAGATCCCCGATCCCAGGTCTTCCCAGGATTGCATTGTACTTTGAGGGTGCCCGGACCACCGTGAAGGTTAGGTTTATAGTTCGGACTCGATCCCCAACCCCAACTGTAAATGGGAGTCTGATCTTTCCCAAGGGGTGTGACACACTGTTGTTGAAACCTACTAGGGGGATAGAGTCTTCCTCGAGCCTATCTCTCACGTCCCTGTCGAATCTGAGGAAACAATGCTCGTATATAACTTCCACTCCAGATCCTCCGTCCACATGTATTCTGGCCACCTTGTTCCCAGCTATTATTGCTGAGATGTTGAGTGGGAGTCGTTGTACTTCGTTTTCTTCCAGGTATGGCATCAGGATGGGAGCTTTCATGCGGTTCGGGGAGCCCAGAATTCTGGCCTTTACACTTCTGGTGGTATCAGGTTCATCCCTCCTTCGAATCATGTCTACATCTGCCCTTCTAGGCTCCCCCGCATCTTTTCCTTTGCGATCCCCCCCTCCTTCCTTAATTTCTCTAACCAAATGGGCCAGTTTCCCCGATTTCACCGCGGCCTCTATTTCTCTTTTTAGGTACATGCAATCATCAGTTTTATGGCCAAACCCCTTGTGAAAGTCACAGTACTCATTTGGTTGTGCCTTTGGTCCGGGTTTTATAGGTGGTGGCCTCGGGAAGGAGCTCTTCACCCTCTCAGTGGCCAGTATTTCACTTGGGGTTTTGGTGAGAGGGGTGAAGCTGTCGGAGTAGGGGGATGGGCTCCGTATTCCCCGAGGTCTGTATGGGGAATATGAGGGCCTCGGTCTTTCATGTATCATTCTATCAAAGGCAGGTTTTCTTGAGTAAGATGTACCATTTTCGGGAGGCTTTGCCGCCGGGGTGACCCTCCGGGGAGGGGTGTCCATCTCCTTGGCCTTGCTAACCGTGTCTTTGCCCCTGACGAAGGCTCTGACTCTGTCCATGAGGTTGTCAAACGAATGTGGGAACTCTTCTCCCAGCTTCTCACATAGCTGTGGATGTTTTAACCCGTTAATGAAACAGCTTATCTTCATGACCTCCGGAACGTCCTTGATGTTCATGCTTTCCTTGACAAACCTTTCCATGTACTGAACTATTCGTTCACTGTCCCTCTGCCTTATATGCAAGATCTCGTTTGGGTTCTTAACTACCTTCCTTTGCTGACCGAAGTTTCTAAGGAATTTTTCACTCAACTCTTCATAACTATCGATCCCTCCGGGGGGGAGGCTGTCGAACCAGAGCCTAGCCCCTTCCGTCAGGGTCTGCACAAACATGTGGCACCAAACCGGCATGGGCCACCAGCCCAGTTGCCCTGCACCTCTGAAGGCATGGAGGTGATCCTCAGGATCTCTAGTCCCGTCATACCTGTCGAAGTTTGGAGGTAGCTTTGTCTTAGGGGGCATTGGTGCTTCTGCAATCCTCCTCGTGAATTTTGAGATTTCGGCCAAGTCTCGCGGGAGGTATGGTTGATTCAAACCACCATCACTTTGGTCTTCCTTTTCTTTTCCTTTCGGTTTCTTCCCCGTGAAGAGATCCTCTCTTTCCTCTGAGGACATCTGCCTAAGGGCCGTCATGAAAGTTTCCAGCGGGTCACTCCCATTGCCTTTGTTTTGTGGATCCACCCCGTCCTGATTAGAGGGTGTGTCGAAGGACAGTCTAGCCCTGAGGCTGTCAAGTTTCTCTTGTCTCTCTAGGTCCTCGAGACACTTTTTTAGTTTCTCTTTGTGCATGGCCATGAAATCCAGAGTGATGGCCTCTTCCCTTTCCAGAATTTCCACTTGATTTTCGTTTTCTTCTTCATGGGTTATATCTTCCACTGTGACCTTATCATGGTCGTTCTGTACCGTCTGGATGGTACGTGAGCTGTGTGGAGTATCCATGCTGTTTCTTGTCAAACGGGTTATCTCAACGTCGGAATTTCAGAGTGGGAACACCAGTCGGACTGAAGTCCCACGGATGGCGCCAATGTCGAATACCCAAATCCTTGCTGACGTTCAATGGATCTTCACTGACGTCCAGATATCCCGGTCCTTGTTGCTACAAAAGAATAAACCGTTAGCCTCGCCACGGAGGACCCCGGGAGGGGGATCCATGACCAAGCTCCGGCGTGAGAGTAAGTAAACTTGCCGGAGAATGAGAGGAGCCTATTCCGATGAGTGTGATCACCGTAATGTTTCCTCTAAGGTGTGAATCCAATAAATGTATGTGTGTGTTTAATGTATAAGATTATTGGTCGGAATGAATGAGGGAGAAGTAAATGAGGGAGCTTTTAATATGATACCTTCTGTATGCTTGTGATCGTCTTCTTCGGCTCTTATATAACCTCGAGTCCTTATCTCCCATGTGAGATATTTTGTTAAGATGATTCGACAGATTTAGGAAGTCTTCGAGGGGCTCAGACACGTGTCTGACCCCTAACGATTAGATTAGGAGCTTCATTTAATGTTCCGACTGGAGAAGTACGATGCCAGCCAAGATACTCTTCTTATCAGTCATTAATTGCGGCCTGCATTTTCTGATTCTGGTTTCCCGCCCATTTCTCATGAGGAGAACCTTAATGGGCAAGGCAAACTGTTGCTTGGGCTTGTGTCCTGTTGGGCCCGCATATAGGTAGCCCAAAGCGGGTGAAATGGGCTTGCCCATTGGCCCGTCGTCAATACACATACTTAATCTTACAAATATATATGCATGGGGGAAGCTTTCAAGGGGCGGGAGGGGGCGGCCGACCCCCCGAACTTTTCGCTCAGTAGTGAAGAGTACGTGGGTATATACGTTTTCGACCACCGGGTTTTATAGAAAATTTTAGATCCGGTGACTTTCGCCCTCCTGGTCGAAAATGTCTAGATTTGCCACTGTGTATATATATGTCGTATTCTAGATATTTTTTCTTATGCATCACATTTAAAAATCACTTTCTACGATATGTCACTCTTATATTTATGGTCGGCAAAGAATCTTCTCACGTACAATAAGTGTATTAATGTCAATTTACAATGATCGTGAACCCTCTATTACGACTTTCCTTTTAATCGTTATTCTAAGTTCCAAAACATAGTAATGATAATGATAATTTAAAGTGACTTTTTTTTGGAGTCCAACGAATTGATGGCAAATAAGATAGCGATTGGTATAATTTTTCTCTATAATTTTGTCACCTTTTACGAGTGACAGATCTAGAAAATTACTAAAAGGGCGACGTTACAAATTTTTTTTAACGTACTTCATACAATGTAAACGAAACAACGATAGTAGCGCGATAATAAATAAATTTAAGGGTAAATTACACTTTTCGTCCTTTATGTTTGTAGCGGGTTGCAATGGATAACCTTTAACTTCAATAATTACAGTCACAATTCTTTATTTAGAAAACCCATTACACCTTTCGTCATTTAGCACTAACCAGGTTAAAATTTTCAGTTAAATCGGAATATATACCTTGCACATGAGGGTATATTAGTAAATTCACGCATTTATATTTATTATTGAGTGTACATATCTACACACTCATCTCACTATCTACACACTCAAAAAGGTGATTTTTGTCTTTACATGCACACCCTGCAGTGTCGAACTGTGGCCAAAACGAGGCGTTTTGGTCCGATTAACTAGACAAAGACTGACGGGTGTCTGACGGGTCTGTTGACCGGACCAAAACGCTGAGCTTTGGCCGCGATTTGGTCCTGTCAACCAGACAAAAGACTGATACCCGGTCTGGTTGACAGGACCAAAACGCGGTCAAAGCTCGGCGTTTTGGTCCGGACAACAGACCCGTCAGACACTCGTCAGTCTTTGTCTGGTTAATCGGACCAAAACGCCCCGTTTTGGCCACAGTTCGACACTGCAGGGTGTGCATGTAAAGACAAAAATCACCTTTTAGGTGTGTAGATAGGCAAAATTGGTGTGTGGATAGTTTGGCCCTTATTTAAAACCCAATCTCTTATCTCAGGCCTTAGCCAGCTCTCTCTTTTCAACCAACCTCCACCACCACCCATCACCAACCACCACCATCTCCCAGCCTGAAAACATATAATCTGATACGAAAACAATGTTACGTTGTCATTTTTCATCCTCGAAGATACGCATTAGATGCGGTTTTCAAAGCAGTTACTAAAGGGGCAGCGATGGTTTGTTGTTCAGAAGGGGCAGAGTGGAACAGCCGTACAGGAGATTGTGGTGGCGGCGGAAGATGGTTGAAAAGGCTGTCGTGGATGGTTTTGTTTGGTAGCAGTTCAGGTCAGAGAAACCCTAGAATAAACCCCAAATCCTAGTTAGTACATACAACACATGAATCATATCTATTCAATCGAAGATCTTGCTCAACTAATTCAATATGCGAAGGTAATAACTATGCGGTTTGATGGCAGGTGATGTGGGGGTGAAGGTGGTGTGGTGGAGATAAAGAAAGAAATGGGTGGAGGGAGATGAAGGAAGAAATGGGTTCTAGATTTTGAGACAGAGATGGGTGTGAATTTTTTGTTTTATTGATAAAAAAGATAATTTTAAATAAAATGGTAAAGTTACCGAATTACCCTCATGTGTTTCGCATGTGACTAGATTTAACTTAAAAAATCTAACCACATTAGTGAAAAGGACCTGACATGCAAGGTTTTTTAACAAAGAAATGACTGTGACTATAATTATTGAAGTTAAAGGTTATCCATTGCAACCCGCTACAAACATAAAGGAGGAAAAATGTAATTTACCCTAAATTTAAACATATACCTAAATGATTTCTCCTCTTCAGTTTTTGAAAGCTTGAAACCGAGCCATGACATCCTCTTCTTTTACTTTACAAAAACTTTTTTTTCGACCGCACAAATTAGATCATTGTTCAAATACTCATCACCCATCCGATTGCATAAATCTGTCTTGATAAGCTTCATTTCAGAAAAATATATTTCAACGTTTGCGGTTGCAACCGATAAAACCCGTGCTAGCTTCAGTGTTCGATTAACCAAAGGAAAAGTTTCATTTTTTTCCGGTTTCCACCATTTCATGTTAGGTTGGGGGTTGGGACTTGGGCTATAATGGTTGGGCTTATAAGTATTGGGTATTTATTTGGGTAGTATAAAAATTATTTAGGCTTTGAAAAGGGGTAACATAATAATTCTTAAGGAGCAACGAAATCCGAAAAACGCAAAAAAAAAAATTCACACTATCGCCGGCGAGTCAAGGGGCAGCGGGGCTACCTCTTGACATAGGGTATGTCCGCCCCTGGGCTTTTGCGTCTCGTTTTACTCTTGGTTATATAAAAAATATATTCGGTTAACTAAAACTTATGTAAGATCATGATTAGAACCAAATAAGAAGCAAGAAAATTCCACCAGAAATAAAGAATACCTTAATTGTTGCGAATGAACAATTAGATAGAGTACATAGTACTCTATTCCAAATCACGTGAGCAGGCATTAGCTATTACTAAGAAATTTTGATAGATTCAGTTATTCGAAGTCTTTTTGATTAGTTTTATTTTAATAGTCTTTTTTTTTAGAAAAAAAAAGAACGATAAGAAAAAATAGATTTTGTAAGCTATCCATGTATCAGTCCTACAAAATACCATACGAAATAGAACGCTTAGAATGGATATAAATTAAAAGAATATGTGCCTAAACGTATTGAGTTTAATAAGTTTACACGAATTTTAAATGATGTGTACGAGTTCCGAGTCAAATTATATAAAAATAAGGAGAATATCATGAGAAAACTACTTAAATGTGAGAAAACTAAAAAAAACTCACTCAAAACCACTAAAAAGGAGGGGGTGAGACTTTTAGGTGGTGTTTGTTTTTTCAAATGTAAAAGGTCTGTAGTCTGCGGACCACATCTGTAAACGTCTGCACAAGAAGAGGTGGACCAAATGTCTGCAGAGTGTAATAAAAAGAGTGTTTGATTATTCTCACCTCTTTTTAAAACCCCACATCTGCAAATAGAGCTTCAGCTTCATCTACCACCAACATCTCCCACCTCCCCCACCACCACTTCAGCCTTCACCGACAACCTACCACTGTCACCCACAAGCACCATGGCCACCCATCGTCCCCACCCGTACAATCTGCCATCGTCCCCCACCCACCATGTCAACCGCCCACAACCACCTCCACCGAAACCCCCTACGCCACCGCCACTACCTACAACACAAGTGTAAGACCCTTACTAATATTATTTATTTAGAGTAAACTGCAATTTTACACCCTGAGGTTAGGGGTCATTGGCATGTCTACCCCCCCTAAGGAAATATTTGCAATTTTACCCCTCACTGTTCACTGTTATGTCGCAACCTTACCCCCCGGAGTCAATTTTGCTTAACAGTCAACATAACAAGGGTTGAGTCAAAGGGTAAATAGGTAATTTTGCCAAACCATTATTATTATTATTATTATTATTATTATTATTATTATTATTATTATTATTATTATTATTATTATTATTATTTAAACAAAACAACCCTAACCCTAAGATAATGTTCAACAGCCGTTTTCTTCTTCTTCGTTTCACAAACAGAAACCAAAAGGATCCAAATCTGAACTCCATCTCCATCCCCATCGCTACCATACATAAACCCATCTCCATCCCCATCGCTACCATACAAACCCCAGTCCAATTCAAATAAACCCAGATCCAAATCTGAACTCCGTCACTCAGTTCATGGCGGTCACCGACTTTAAACCCTAGATCCCTTCTTCTTGATGACCTGCTACTGTCACGGGAGAGGACGCCTATTCAGAAACAAGATGAAAACATAACATATTCAGAAAATTCAGAGAAACTAACACCAGCAAGTGTTCCCAGCGTTATATCAGGTATTAATTCATGTTCGGGTTAATGGCGGGTTGAGACTGTGATTTGATTTGAGAATGATGGAAGAAGATGCAGGTAATAATAATGTTGGGATTGTAAGCTGGTCCCAGCGTTAATGGCGGGTTGAGACTGTGATTTGATTTGAGTCTGTTATATCAGGTATTAATTCCTATTCGGGTCTGTTATATCATCGTCATCTTCTCCATGGATTTGTTGGTGATCAGTTAGGGTTTTGAATGGAGAAGGAGGTGGTGGTGGTGATGACCTACAGGAAACCTGCAGGAAACCAGATCCAACTATGTGTTTGATGCAACCAGATCCACGCCCAATAAAGATGGCGATGATCAGGATGATGATGATGAACTTGTTTCATTGATTTTGTGATTTGTGTTGTGGATCTGAACTTGTTTCGTTGATTTTGTGTTTCGTTGATCTGGATGATGATGATGAACTTGTTTCGTTGATGATGAACTGATGATGATGAAGAAGAATGAACTGATGATGATGATGATGAACATGAATCTTGATTTTTTATATAATTTTAATAAGACAGGGGCAAAAACGACTTTTCACACATTATAACAGTCAAAACAAACGTTGACTAACAGAATCTGTTAACAGGGGGTAAGGTTGCGACATAACAGTGAACACTGAGGGGTAAAATTGCAATTATTTCCTTAGGGGGGTAGACATGCCAATGACCCCTAACCTCAGGGTGTAAAATTGCAGTTTACTCATTTATTTACGTATAAATATCGACAATTAAATGTGTATTTACGACTACACATACTTATGAAAATACGGGTTTATTAAAACTCTTCTCAATAAAAACAATACAACATAATATGTATAAGTTTGTCATTTAAAAATGACAACGAAACAATGTGCGGAAGCTTGTAACTTGATCGTGTTCGGTTCTTCGTTGAGCTTGATCATCATCCGATACTCCAATTATTACCTACATATCATAAATCATGATATATGTTAGTTATATGAAATCTATAACTAATCTAGATAAGCCCGAAAGCTCAATACGATGACCAGATAACTCGTATGGGTTATGGCGACTGATAACCCAGATGAGTAGATAACTTGTCTGGGTTATGGCAACTGATAACCCAGATGACCAGATAACTCGTATGGGTTATGGCAACTGATAACCCAGATGACCAAATAACTTGTTTGGGTTATGGCAACTAATAACCCATACGACAAGATAACTCGTATGGGTTATGGCAACTGATAACCCAGATGACCAGATAGCTCGTATGGGTTATGGCAACTGATAACCCAGATGACCAAATAACTTGTCTGGGTTATGGCAACTGATAACCCAGATATATATTTAACAAGTCTGGATTACAGAACTTGGCCATTTTCCCTTTTTAGTAAATGTTGCGTAACTTCTCTGATATTTGTCCGTTTAACTTGAAACTTGTTTCTAATTAAATCGTAATACATTTTCCTACATTATTAACCCCAAATCTTTAACCCGGATTCATAAGTTTTATGATTTATACAACCATTACCGGGTTTATGCGCATTATTATTTTGACCCGTTATGAGATTTAAGCACTTTAGGCTTAAATTATCCACAACCCTTCATATCTTTTATTCCCGCTTAATGATCTTTATTCATCTATCATCACAACTTCAGTTGTGATGGATTATGATAGAGAAATTCATTATACTACTATTCTACTCTCGAATTTGACATTTTTACGAAAATGACCCATTACACATACCTGGCTCGGGTCAATGTATTGACCCGTTTTAATACCTTACATTATTAGTTACTAATTAATAGCAATGCAAGCCATACGCTATTCTTCCTGTGAGCACAAAACTCGACAAGCAACCATTAGTCGTTATTGTCATTGGTGATAACATCACCATTTGACCCGTTTAGTCTAAATAACCATTTTACCCTTTTTTACTGTCACGGCCCCCGACCCGGTTTTACCCGTTTCAGGAGCCGCGGGACAGAAATCCTGCGGTATTTAATTTAATTGAGTTTGACAGCGGAAGTTTTCATCAGGATCTTTTTAAAATGAAAATATTTCCCGATTATTTTATTTCACAATTCGGAATAAAATCCGGTAATTTACAATAGTTTGATTTCATGAAGAAATCTTTTATTTTTACAAAACATGTTTCTTTATTTTATATTGAGCCACTTCCTTGAGCTTGTAGTGCTATATGGCACTTTTCCTAATTCATAACAGGTCACCTGAAACATGTTTGAAAAAGGTTTTGTCAGCGGGAAATACCGAGTGAATCATTCTATTTTGCATAATGATGCATAGTTAATAATTACAGCATAAGAGCGATTACAATGGCTTCTATCTTATCTTTATCTGGCTCTATGTCACAATGGTGACAATGGTCATACCACTATTTAGATCAATGAACCTAAATAGTGATGATTATCCCTGTAGGTCAATGAACCTAACAGTGATTATCCCTTGTAGGTCAATGAACCTAACTGGGAGAAAATTAGTAATTCAAGATATCCACGACTTAGTCCCTGTAATTATAACCTTGAAAATAATTTGAGGTATTGTAAAATAGTTGATAAAAAGAGAATGACTCACATTGCAGATTTATACGGGCAGAGTTTAGCCTACTGATTTAGCCTTTTTAACCTAATTTTAATAACAGGTACACAATTCTGGGTTAGTAATCAATCCAGCATTTACGATAACTCACGAGATCAACCATCACAACGAATGACAAAGTGCTATGCTTAACATCTGTCGAATTAACGACTAATGACAAAGCATCACCCTAATGTGGGCAGCAATTAAACATCCATTGAGTACATTGATCGATCGGACAATGAATCGTAATAGCGATCGTGCTAATACCCTGATTGCGGCGTCGATTTAGTGCCTGTGTGTGTTAATTGGAGTATACAGAACTTATCTCAGCGCACAAAGTGAATTTGAGCGTCGTTCTGAAGCCAGAATTCAAGTCCCAATCTCCTGTATTTATAGTCGAATTTTTACCTTTACGCGGCCCGCTTTAGTTTTAGCTTATCCTCACGCGGGCCGCGTGAGACCTATTTTTTAGGTATAGGTTGCCACGTGTCCAACTAGCTTGGCTGAGTCGACGAAATTTTAAAATTCTAGTTCTACAGCTCACAATTTGGATAATCGTTACTTAGGGTATTACCCCCCCCCCCCCCACCTGAGTTTTAGGGGCCCTGATCCTGATTCTGATTATTCTGAAAATTTTAGGGTTTGCGCAGAATCACTTGGGTGTCTCAATTAGGGTTTCCTTTTGGTCAAATTAATTTAATAAATATGACTTTTGATGAGAGTTGTTACATTCTCCCCACCTTAATAAAATCTCGTCCTCGAGATTTACTGGAATAATTGAAGATACTTTCACTTCATCTCCAATCCCAGTTCCCAAGTATATTTGGGTCCTTTATTGGAATCCCACTTGACTTTAACTAGCACTAGTCATTCGTGCTTGAGTAACTTTACTTTTCTGTCTTTTATCTAAAGAGGTTTTTCTACAATTTCAACTTTTCATTTACCTCTATGTCTTGTAGAGGTATTTCCAGTGATTCGTCTGATAAACATTTCTTAAGATTGGATACATGAAATACATCATGTATTTCAGCTAACTTTCTTGGTAGTTGTAAATGATAAGTAACTGGTTCTATACGTTGGATCACTAGAAATAATTCTACGTACATTGGACTTAGCTTTCCTTTCTTACTCCTTTTCAAGGAGATACTTTCAATTACATTTTGTCTCCAACTCGAACTCCAACAGCTTTCATCTATTATTTGTATAATTCTTCTGGCGATCTATAGCTGCCTTCAGCTTTTTCTTCGTGATACTGAATATCACCATCGTAGTCACTTAGGATTTTCATCCATTTCCTTTGCCTCATGTTTAATTCTTTTTGCCTAAATATATATCTTAAATTCTTATGATCTGTATAAACAGTAAATTTACTTCCATACTGATAATGTCTCCAAATCTTAAGGCAAAAATTATGGTTCCTAATTCTAACTCATGAGTGGTATAGTTTCTTCGTACTTTTTCAACTGTCTTGATGCATACGCCATTTCCTTTTTGCGTTGCATTAACACACATTCATATCCTAACTTTGAAACATTATAATATTCTTCAAAATCTTCAGTTCCTTCTGGTAAAGCTATTTTGGAAAAATCCTTAATAAACTACCTGTAGTATCCGGCTAAACCTACAAAACTCCTAATTTCCATTGCTGATTGCGGAATCTTCCATTTGGTAATTACTGCTATCTTAGCAGGATCTACGTGAATACCTTCATGATTTACCATATGACTTAAAATTATACTTCTGATAGCAAAAATTCATACTTCGAAAATTTGGCGTAAAGCTTTTCTTTTCTTAACAGAGTTAAGAGTATATGCAAATACTGACCATGTTCGTCCTGACTTTTTGAATAATTAAGTATATCATCTATGAAGATAATTTATTCAAATACGGTTTACAGATCCTATTCATCATGTCCATGAATGCTGCAGGTGCATTCGTTAATCCGAAGGGCATGACTGTAAACTTGTAATGACCATACCTAGTTCTGAAAATAGTTTTAGGTATGTCTTTCTCTTGTACTTTCAATTGATGATATCCGGAATATAAGTTGATCTAAAAAAAATTATCTAGTTTCCTGTAATTTGATCAAAATAGATCATCATTTCTAATAATGGTTAACTTTATTCAATTTCCTATAATCAATACATATTCTTATTGAATCATCCTTTTTCTTAACAACCAATACTGTGCTAACTGATAAGGTTCCCTGGCTTATTGGTGAAATTCCTGGAATTAGATGAATTCTAAATTCTATCTCCCTATCTGGTGGTAATCCAGGTAAATCTTCTGGAAATACATCTGGGTATTCTGAAATTACAGAAATTTCCTTAATTTCTTTATCTTTAGTATTAATGATTACTGAAATCATATATACTATTCCTTGCTTTCGTTCATAACTAACAACTTTCATTAGATATGAACTTTATGAGTTTACATGGCTTATCTCCTGTAATCATTATTATTTCTCCGGTAGGTGCCTGAATTTCTATAAAATTCTGATCACAGATAATTTGAGCATGATTGTTTACTAACCAATCCTAACATCAATTTTAATTAATTTCATAGATAATGGGGTTGCAGAAAATTTATGACTTAAAAGTTTTATTTCTACGTTTTGCAGAACCTTATTTATTTTAACTGAATTCCCATCTGCCGTTTCTAATATAGAAATCTGCCTAATACTGGTTAAAGGTAAGTTAAGAGTTTGGCAGAATGAAGTATTTATAAAACTTTTGGTTTGCACCAGAGTCAAATAATACTTTTGCGTAAATGTTGTGAACTAATAACGTACCGGCTATCACATCTGGAATAAGCTCTGCTTCCTTAGCAGTCAGTTGGAAGGCTCTTACATTCCTTTTTGCTCCTTCTGCAGGTTTGGCTTTATTGTCAGATGGTTTGTTCAGTTTTGGACAATCTGGCCTAAGATGTCCAGTTTCTCCACAGTTGTAGCAGACTGAAAATTTCTTCCTCCTGCAGTCTACTTCTTGATGTCCCAGAATTTTGCAAAAATTGCAATATCCTTTGCATCTTCCAAAATGCTTCCTTTTGCAAATATTGCAAAATGAACTAGTGGAAAATTGCCCATTCCCTCCTTTCTTGAAATTGTTATGATTATCCTGACGGAATCCTTGGGTAATCTTTTGGGCTACTTCCTTCCTTCCTTCTATTTTCTTCTCTTGTTCGTACTAGCTCGTCAGTCAGAGTATTGGCTAAATCCACCGCATCATCAATTGTGCGAGGTTTCGCAGCTTTGACGATATTACGGATTTCGGAAATCAATCCCCAAATATAACGAGAAATAAGTACCGGCTCTGGCGAAGCCAGCGTTGGTACCACTCGAGCATATTCGAAGAATATCGTAGTATACCCTCGACAATCTATATCCACCATCCGGTGGTTTAGAAATTTATTTGTCATTTGTTCCTTTTCATACTCGGGACAAAATTTTCTTTCTACAAGACTCTTAAATTCTTCCTAGTTCATAGCATACGCCATCCTTCTTCCTTTTGCTTGTAACACCGTATTCCACCATTCTAGCGCCACTTCTTTGAAAAGATTTGACGCATACATGACCTGATCATCCTGAGCACATTTACTTATGGCAATTACTGCCTCGGTTTCTCTAACCAACGCAGTGCCGCAGTCGCTCCTTCATTGCCTGCAAACTCAGTGGGTTTACAAGCAAGAAATTCTTTGTAAGTCCAACCAGGTGTTGCAACTTTCCTTTTCTTAGGGAGCGGAGCTTGCCGTGGTTCATTATCATGATTAACATGATTATTGTCTCTGTTTACGCTATTACTGAAATTATCTTCAGAAATACGTTTACTAGGAATGATTTGTTGCGGTTCGATTGGATTTTTAATAGCAGCAACAATTGCTGGAATAGCATTGGCTATGCCTTGAGCAACGATTCCTGGAATAGCGTTGGCTATCCCTTGAGCAACGATATTTTCTATATCCTGCCTAGTCATAATTTGATCCCCCGGTTGTTGCTCAGGTTGATTAACCTCATTAACTGGTTCATTATTAGCATTTTCCATCTGATAACTAATTTATAGATAAATAATTAGTATAAAAGAAATAATCCAATGTTACAATTATTTGCACATAATCACGTAAACAATTATACAACCAAAATTGTAAATTTTCTAATATCTCTTTTGTTTTATAGATTATATCATGCTTCTATATACAACCGTTTTATTATTTATTTTACACATACTGATTTTACTATTACTATTACACAACCACAGTTCCATAAATCTTCTATCCTTTGTTAGGTGATGTTCTAGTAACGACGTTCCTTCTCATCGTATTTCCAGGAGATCTGCCCCAAAATCTCTTGGATCCTATTCCCAGCATCCATTAGTTCTTCACCAAAGTGGCGTTGTTCAACCATATTCCCGTTACTCATTGGTGGATTTGGTAAAGGTTCTGGTTTGAACTTAGGAAAAAGCTTATAGGGATGGTTTTGTAACAGTATTATTCAACCATTCGTCTATTTGTGAGTGGATTGAAGGTTTTGGAATAACTGGTTCTAAATTCATTGGTAGTTGTGTTTCAAGAGAAGGAATAAAATCAGTTTCATTAATAGACTCAATAGTATCATAGTTTGCCATTATAAAATCCAGTTCTTCTTGCGATGGTAATTCCTTAATTTGCCTAGAGCTTTCCCCAATTTCCATTTTCTTAGGCTTAGGTTTCTCGAGAGGTGAAACGTTGAATTCTATAGGTTCTTCTATGTCTGGAATATACTTATTGAAATCTCTGGAAACTTCTATTCTTACTGGATAGAGATTTAATTTCTGAAGGGCTTCCGACAAATCACTCATGCTGTTTATGCAAGATACACACAATTATTAAGTTAAAATCATATAAAAAAACCTTTTAATATTATTTCATACTGGTTAACTACCAAAATAACTGAAAATTAAAACACATTAGGTTTTATTTGTAATTTTATTTATAAGGTTTCTAGACTATAAATAATAAAAGTGCTAAAACTTTGAATCAAATTATTTAAAGATTTATATTTACTACTACAGTAGCTAACATATAAAAATCCGCCCATACTATTCAAAATTAGTCAGATAATAAAACATATAATCATAAAATAGCAATTAATAAAAATTATTAAGTATTTCTAAATACTTAATTGGCTTAAATCAGTGGCTCGATAAGTGGCTCTGATACCACCTTTTTCTGTCACGGCCCCCGACCTGGTTTTACCCGTTTCAGGAGCCGCGAGACAGAAATCCTGCGGTATTTAATTTAATTGAGTTTGACAGCGGAAGTTTTCATCAGGATCTTTTTAAAATGAAAATATTTCCCGATTATTTTATTTCACAATTCGGAATAAAATCCGGTAATTTACAATAGTTTGATTTCATGAAGAAATCTTTTATTTTTACAAAACATGTTTCTTTATTTTATACTGAGCCACTTCCTTGAGCTTGTAGTACTATATGGCACTTTTCCTAATTCATAACAGGTCACCTGAAACATGTTTGAAAAAGGTTTTGTCAGCGGGAAATACTGAGTGAATCATTCTATTTTGCATAATGATGCATAGTTAATAATTACAGCATAAGAGCGATTACAATGGCTTCTATCTTATCTTTATCTGGCTCTATGTCACAATGGTGACAATGGTCATACCACTATTTAGATCAATGAACCTAAATAGTGATGATTATCCCTGTAGGTCAATGAACCTAACAGTGATTATCCCTTGTAGGTCAATGAACCTAACTGGGAGAAAATTAGTAATTCAAGATATCCACAACTTAGTCCCTGTAATTATAACCTTGAAAATAATTTGAGGTATTGTAAAATAGTTGATAAAAAGAGAATGACTCACATTGCAGATTTATACGGGCAGAGTTTAGCCTACTGATTTAGCCTTTTTAACCTAATTTTAATAACAGGTACACAATTCTGGGTTAGTAATCAATCCAGCATTTACGATAACTCACGAGATCAACCATCACAACGAATGACAAAGTGCTATGCTTAACATCTGTCGAATTAACGACTAATGACAAAGCATCACCCTAATGTGGGCAGCACTTAAACATCCATTGAGTACATTGATCGATCGGACAATGAATCGTAATAGCGATCGTGCTAATACCCTGATTGCGGCGTCGATTTAGTGCCTGTGTGTGTTAATTGGAGTATACAGAACTTATCTCAGCGCACAAAGTGAATTTGAGCGTCGTTCTGAAGCCAGAATTCAAGTCCCAATCTCCTGTATTTATAGTCGAATTTTTACCTTTACGCGGCCCGCTTTAGTTTCAGCTTATCCTCACGCGGACCGCGTGAGACCTATTTTTTAGGTATAGGTTGCCACGTGTCTAACTAGCTTGGCTGAGTCGACGAAATTTTAAAATTCTAGTTCTACAGCTCACAATTTGGATAATCGTTACTTAGGGTATTACCCCCCCCCCCTGAGTTTTAGGGGCCCTGATCCTGATTCTGATTATTCTGAAAATTTTAGGGTTTGCGCAGAATCACTTGGGTGTCTCAATTAGGGTTTCCTTTTAGTCAAATTAATTTAATAAATATGACTTTTGATGAGAGTTGTTACATTTACCATCAAATATGGTTTCTTAGCATTTTTACTTGTTCCGACCCGTATTGGTTCGCGTCGGAACATCATATTTTAAAGACTCATTTTAAATACTAGATCACTTTGTTATTAACCAATACATAAGTAGACGTTCTACTTAAAAGATGTAAGCTTTACTTACCTTGCATCTGATTGTGTTTTTCCCGCGTATTTGATCTTCTTGACCCGCTTCTTCCCAAGCTTCCACCTAGCTTGTCAAGCGTCAAACTACCATTTATCATTCGCAAGATGGTTAGATTAGTCATCATTTATCACAACTATTCTACCTTACGGACTATATATCAAAATTACCATTTGATCCTATTATAGGTCAGTTTGACTTTTAAAAGTCAACTGCCTATTAACATATGCAAATGCACAGTTAAGTTTAACAAACTCATTTAGGCATTTCATCAAATACTTGGCAGCCATTATTTTTAGGCCGCCATTTTAACTAAATTCCCAACCCAGTTCGTATCATTTCTTTCACTTTAACAAGGTCATGTAATAGTTATCATCAAGTTAACTTAGCTTTGAATTATCAATACTGGTTCACCCATTTATCATGCTATGCTAGAACTAAGGGTTTTCATCTCTATGTGAAAACTCATTTCAACATATTACTATACATTCATCCGAACACCTAATAAAATCAAATTCTCCATACAAACTAGTAGACATGATGATTTCAAGCACCTATTGAGAACAATAATACATAAATTTCATCATTTCATACAAAACCCATTTCATGTAATGTATGAACACTTGACCTAGTCTCAAATTATTCAAGTATTTCTCAAATACTAACTCGTATGATGATCATAAACATAAATACATCATCAATTTCATCATGATACTTAAAATATTGAACTCAAGGTTATCACCTTCAAGTTCATCCACATACTCATCATCACCAAAACATAAATTACGACATATCTTATGATCTCCAAGCTTAGATGATCACGAATTTATGTTCATGCATGTGATTTGGCCCCAATTCATCCTCCAATTTGATGGATTAAGGTTGAACAAGGGTTTGTTCCTTGTTCTTCTTCTCTGATCGTTACTCTCACACACACTTAATGTGTGTTATGTTTTATTTTGTTTATTAATAAACCTAAGTTTCACTCTTTTTCCTTTTTGGCCCCTCTAGTTTGTCTAAATGTTTAAACCCCCATATAACACTTACTAGCAATTAACCAATTCTCATAACTAGGTTTAAATGTTCCTAGTTAACTTAGTGGGGTTGGGGAAGTTATAACCCGGTTTATTTTAAAGTCCCGTTAACTCGGGCTTCTTATAAACTTTATTTCCTCAAAAGCTTTTATTCTCTTTTTATTTAATATTAGGTTTAATTATTTAAATCCTAATATTTACCGAGTTAATTTTTACCATTAACGGTATTTTACCTGTTCATTATTATTAACGTGGTTTGACTATCAAACTCGTTTTCGGGGTGTTACAACACAACCACCTCCACTTAAACATCATTATCGTCACCCCCTATGCCACCGCCCACAACCACCTCCACCGAAACCCCAATTTCACCACCACTGAAACCCCAACCCTAACTAAACAACCAACAGCCACCGTACGCCACCGCAATCAGAAAGAGATAGAGAGGAGTTTCAGATCGTTTGATAGGGAGAGAGAGAGGGAGAAAAGAAAGAGAACGGGGAGAGTTTAGAGAGAGATACACTAGCCTGAGGGCTTCGCCGAAGACACTCCAGATCTTCATCTTCATGGCTGGAGAGAAGGTTGGAAGGGGCTGGAAGAGGTGGGAAGACATTGGACCATGTCTGCGTGGGGAAGAGGACGCGCAGAGGTTTGAAGACATTTTTTAATGAAATGTCTTCTAAAAAACAAACGGTCTCCAGAGCTAAACGTCTGCGCGTGGTCTACGTGGGGCAGACATTAGAGGCCAGAAGAGGTTTTTCTGAAAAAACAAACACCCCCTTAATGAAGGAGGGACAAAATTGGAAAAAAAATATATAAGTTTTCATGCATTTCTATCTTCTTCATATGTTATTATTTTTTTTAATTGCACTATAAGATCACGAATTTTCTTATCTTTCATTGAGTATATTAGAGCATATTTTTTCAATACAAAAGATTTAACGTGTCGTCTTTTTTCAATACTACTATTATAGTAATGCACATGTGCAACATAATTGTTTTGGTCAAAAATTACCGAAGCAATTAAGTGATCAAATTAGTTAAGTGAGGTAGTGTGCTAAGAATGTGTATAAAAAATATGCTAATTTAGTTGTTTGTAAAAACAGTGATCAGGATACGGCTCAGGATATCGAGCTGTATCTACAATCAAACAATGAGCAAAAATGTAAAGGGTGACACGGGATGTACGAGGAAATCCCTTGATCAATCTAGATCGCCGAAACCTCTGGAGCTGACAATCGCAGCTTCCTTGTTCTTCTTTATTACTTCAAATGTCAGGATACAGTACAGGATATGATGCGGATCAACTAAGTGTTACAATGCGATTTGAATACAAGTGTAAGTGTGTTGTGAGTGTTTGCAGTTAGAGAGAAAGAGAGTTCAAGAGATTGTGTGTGTCCTTATCTGATCCGGTCACTCCAATTTATAGTAAAACAAAACTAACTAACTAGCCTATAAATCCGGGATATAACGAATATTCCCTTTGTGAACGTTGTAGTCCACGTCTTCCGGCTTCAACGTCCATAATCTAACAGATTTGCCCGAGTCTTTGGGAGAAGAAGTTCAATTGAACGTTATAGACTTGCACCACTAATCTGCACGTGAATTAATTAGTCACTACTAGGATACTGTATCAGGATATATGAGTAAAAAACCACCCACAACAATTGTCCCCAAAATATATATGTTGGTATACCAATTCCAACGGATATATTTTAAAGCTTATCTCGTGAATCGAGGCAATTAAATTGAAGCGACGGTTGAAGTGACATTGTGCAACTTCCAACGCGTTTTATACTCAATGGCTATCCATTTAGCCCCTATATCTTCTATCTTTTTGCTTGATAACCCACCATCTTCACCAGAATTCCCAGGTAATTTCTCTTCCCTTTCTTCTCCGCTTTTCTTTGCTAAAATCCTCCATGGCCAGTAGAAGGAGATCACACACAGGCGATTCAATCCCGACTTTCAAAGCCCAAAACCTTCTCAAAGAACCCGAAAAAGAGGTCTGTTCGTTCGACAATGCTGACATTGTTGCCCTACAAGCCTCTGGTGCTTTCCCTGTTGGTGCGATTATCCGTCCTTTTGACCGAGAAGTCTGATCAGATGTTTCTTCCAACGAATGGGTGTGCTTCTTGGCTTACCCCTTTTCCATAGGACTCCGATACCCCTTTCCGACTTTCATATCTCGTTTCTTTGAAATTACCGGTCTTAGTTATGCCCAAAGCATGCTATGGTTTGGCGTGTGCTAGTGACCTTGGACCAAATCAGATCCCGCTTCATTCCCGACCTCTGCATCGAGGATCTTCCGGTTGCCTATCGCCTTCGTTCTCACGGCAACAGCCGTTTTCTCCTTTTTTCAACCTCCAAAAATCCCCTCATCCTGAAAGCCACAAAAAATGAGGATAAATGGCAACGAAAGTTCTTTTTTGTAAAAAGGGATTCTATTACTGGAGGTTTTGACCTTCCGGTGAAGTGGTTAACTTCTGGTAGGATTTAGGGTTTTAGGAATATCCCCAAACATATCCTGAAGTTATATCCTGAACTGATATCTTTATTTCTTGTGCAGCAAATTTCAAAGAACTAGCCCCTCCAAGCGCTGAATCAGAACAGAGGATCAAAAGCATTTACCAACTCCCGGAGAGTGAGAGAACTTTTTCTCTGTCCTTTGCAAGTTCAAGCCAAAGATCCATCTCTGACATGTCTGGTAAGTACATCAGTATATGAAACATATATATTAGTTTATAAATACTCAAGAATTAAATGTTTCTCCCTTTCATGCAGCACCAGTCAAAGTTCCAGAGGTCTTCGATCTCGACGAGTTGGACAGCTATTCTGCTCCCATCTCGGTGAAGAAAGAACCAAGCCCTAAAGCCACCACGTCTTCCAAGCCCACCGGTTCGAAAGCTGCTACCACTCCCAAGCCTCCTCCAGCCACCAAGACTCGTGCTTCCAGTGCCCGGAAGAGGAAGGAAATAGACTCTCCGGCTACCTCCGAGACCTTCCCTTACGAGAACCATGGATTCAATGAAGCCAGTGGGTTCATGACTTCATTCCTTAATCAGGTAAAAACTCTCATTGGGTATCCTGCACATATATGTTGAACTATTATCCTGGACAGCCTATATATGTTGATGCTTGTACTTTTGATTGTAGGGCCTCGAACGTCTCATGCACTTATATGAAGAAGCTTGTGGGCTTAACAAAATGCTGGAGGTCAAGCTCAAGAAAGCCGAAGTCACCATCGCTAACCAAGGGATGATTGCCGCCGCCAAGTCTCAGCACTACAAAGACAAATTCAAAGCGATGACCCAGGAGCATCAAGCTGCCATTCACAAGGCCAATGAGGATGCCCAAGCCAAGCTGGATGCTGCCCATCTTCAATACCAGCAGGATATGAATTCTTACCGGGATGGCCTCAAAGGATCTGTTGTAATTTCCCTTCTCCAAGCCAGGTTAAGGATGGCCTATGAGGCCAAAGCCTTGGGCTTTGAATGCCCCTCCTGGAATGTCAATGCTTGGGAGGTGAAATTAAAAGATCTCGAAGGCAATCCCGTGGAACATCCTGCGAAGCATACTGGCGAGGAGCCTTCCAAGGCGGCAGAAGAGGCGGCTGATGCTGGTGGTGATGCTGAGAAGAATCCCGAGGGTGATGCTGATGCGGGTGCTGGAGGAGATGTTGCTGGTCAAGAAGGTGCTGCTCTTTGAAAGCAGCGAAGTGCGCAATGATGGATGTTTGTGCCTAGGCCGGAGCCCACTTTTTTAAGTCTGTTGGTTATGCTTGTTAAACAATTTCTATTTCCTGTCTTTGAACAATTTACTTTCCTGCATTAAGACAATATGATGGCCAAAGGTGGAGGGACCCTGAGTTTCAGGATGAAACCCTTGGTCATCAATTAGTATGGTTTGTTTTGAACAATGTAACAGTTGGAGGTGGATGGGTCTCGGTTTGAGATGAAACTATCAACTGTTAAGTAAATATGGTTAGAAACTAATTGTGCTTTTGGTGGATGGATCTCGGTTTGAGATGAAACCAAAAGCACAACTTTTGCTATGTTAATAATATAACCTTCTTTAGCCTTATTTATTGTTGTTCAATTTTATCTTTACAAAGTTTGTTTTGATAACACTTGCTTGACTAGAATACAGTTTTAGTTTTTAATCCAAGTATCATGTCCCAAACATTCCAACCAAATATCCTGAAGCATATTCTGAAAATACATTTTGAGAATATATCCTGAGAACATATCCTAATCAGGATATTCATAATTGTTATAATCAAGCTTTTGTCAAACATAGTTTCAAAAACTTAGACGGTTTAGATAAGGTTTTTAAAGGAAAGATCATACCAGAAGTAGAGTGCAACCCTACTCTCAAACTTCAATTCTTTTGCAATCTTTCCAACGAAGATGTCCCCAGTCTGGGACACTTAGTGTACTGGATCCAAGCTTGATCCTTTGAGCCTTGCACAATTGCCTCAGTAGGAATGTCCCCTGTGTATTATGTCTTTGAACACTTAGAAATTTTATGGACATCAATTGCAACCGTTTGAATAATTTTTGTATTACAGGGGATAAACCCTAAAATATACTGGAGATAAATCCTTAGTATTATGGGGATAAACCCATAAGTATTCTGGGGAAAATCCCAATTTTTATGCGCTACAGGCGGGAGTGTATAAACTCCAAGACTTAGAAAGGTGAAAACCTTTAAACCTTAGTGAGTATGAAAATATCTTTTTGCGAGAGAGGGTGATCAATCCTCATATACCTTAAGGATCCAGGATATAGCCAATGATAACGAAATTGTCAGCCACTTTTACATGAACTGTGTTTTGGTCAAAAATTACCGAAGCAATTAAGTGATCAAATTAGTTAAGTGAGGTAGTGTGCTAGAAATGAGTGTCGAAAATATGTTAATCAAATTACTTGCAAAAACAGTTTCAGGATACGGCTCAGGATATAGAGTTGTATCTGTGATCAAACAATGAGCAAAAAAGTAAAGGTTGACACGAGATGTACGAGGAAAGCCCTTGATCAATCTAGATCGCCGGCACAAAACCTCGGGAGCTGATAATCGCAGCTGCCTTGTTCTTCTATTACTTCAAATATCAGGATACAGTGCAGGATATGGCGCAGATCAATGCTAAGTGGTACAACGATTACAAGTGTTGAGTGTTTGTGCGTGATAGAAAGAAAAAAGAAGTGTGAGTTCGAGAGTGGAGAGTCAAGTGTGTGTTCCTATTGATCTGGCCTCCTATTTATAGTTACAAGTAACAAACTAACTCTCCTATTATTCCGGGATGCTGGGAATATTCCATTCTGAACGTTGGGGGACTCTTTCTACTTGTTTTCCACGTGCTTATTGACTACAAAACCGGGTCTTCAGCTCATATAACCGTTACAATGTCAATAACATTAACCAACATCCGATATTCTCGCGGAATATGCCTTTCTGACCGTTACAAGACCCATTCTTCCACCATCAACGTCCATTTTTCAACACCTTGAGCGAATCTTCAGGTAGATCAAGTCTTTTAACGTTGGTACCTTGCAACCAACGTTTTACAAGCCAATTGTTAGTAATAGTCAGGATACTGCCTCAGGATATTACCAATATCCTGGCCCGGTATCCTGATACGGTATCCTGATCCGGTATCCTGATCTGGTATCCTGATCATATACAACTAATAAAAAATCAAGATACAAAATCAGGATATGGGCTCAGAATTTCACCCATAACAATTGTCCCCAAAAATATAACTGTTGGATATCCTAATTCCAACAGATATATTTTCAGACATTCCAATACGTCCGGTAAGTATATCTGTTTTGAACATTCCTGCATACGTTTGGTTAATCAGCGCATAACATGATAAGATTGAAACTACTCCCTTTTTCTGTAGACTTTGCTAAGGTCCCTGTTGTATTCAATCTTGAGGAGCTTGACAGTTACCCCAAGTCTGTCCTGGTAAAAAAGGAACCATCTGTTAGCACCAGCTCTAAGCCCTCCGCTGTTGCTGCCGAAAGTTTCTGTTATGATGACCTTGGTTTCATGGAATCCATCGAGCCCATGAACTCCTTCCTTAATAAGGTAAATATCCAAATCCTGTATCCCGTACACATACACTTAACATGTATCCTGGTTAGTTTGTCTTTAATGATACCTGTATTTTGCTTTGTAGGGTTTGAATCATCTGGTCGTCCTGTACTTAGAACAATTTATATTTCCTGCACTTAAGACAATATGATGGCCAAAGGTGGATGGGTCCTGAGTTTCAGGATGAAGCCTTTGGTCATCAATCAGTATGGTTTATTTTGAACAATATAACAGTTGAAGGCAAATGGGTTCTCGTGTTTTCAGGACGAAGCCTTCAACTGTTTATGTAAATATACTTTAAAAACTTAATTGTGTTCTTGGTGGATGGGTCTTTTTTTGAGATGAAACCAAGAATACAATTAATAATAAACTAACCTTTTAACCTTACATGTTGTTATTTGTTATGCATTGCTTTGTCTGAATTCCAATGTTCCAAACTTAGTGCAATTATTACTTTTTATGAAAATATCTTGATCAGTATACTCGCAAATATCCTATTAAGACTTCCGTCAAATAGGGTTTTTATAACTCAAGCAATTCAGATAAAGTTTTCAGAGAAAGAGGACAGTTCATTTTTATTTTACAAAGTCGGTTTTGAGAACACTTGTTTGACTAGAACACAGTTTCAGTTTTCAATCCAAGTATCCTGAAGTATATCCTGAGAATACATCTTGAGAATATATCCTGAGAACATATCCCGACCAGGATACTCATAAGTGTTATAGTTTCAGAAATTTAGACAATCTAGATAAGGTTTTTTTAAAGAACAAAAATAGGAAAGATCATACCGAAACAGAAGACATCTCAATCCTTTCATTCCAGTCCTTTCGCAACCATTCCAACGAAGGTGTCCCCAGTCCAGGATACTTGGCGAATTATGCCCAAACTTGATCCTTTGAGTTCCTCACAATGCCTTAGTGGGATATAGTGTTGGCATAGGTTTCCTTCTTGCTCCAGCATAAATGTCCCCAGTAGGATATAGTATCAGCATACATCATGTTCTATCACGGATGTCCCCTGTCTGTGCAGGACCAGTATGTTGTACCAGGATATGATCCTTTAGCAATTCTTCAACCAGTTGTTTAAACTTAGCAATCTTTTTTCAAAAATTTATGTAGACTTGTAAATGATTATGTTTTTTGAAAATATACTTTGGGATTATCCAAAAACTTTGTATTTTATTGGGACTAAACCCATTTTCCAGGCATTTAAGCCGGAGTATAAGAACCTCAAGACTTGAAAAGGTGAAAACCTTTAAGTCTTTGAGTTTTTCTGGGGATTTTACCCACGTTTCGTGCGCTACAGGCGAGGGTGTGGAAACCCCAAAACTTAGAAAGGTGAAAACCTTTAAACCTGGGGAAAATCCCAAAATTTCATGCGCTACAGGCGGGAGTGTATAAACTCCAAGACTTAGAAAGGTGATAACCTTTAAACCTTAGAGAGTATGAAAATACCCTTTCGTGAGAGAGGGTGATCAATCCTCATATACCTTAAGGATCCAGGGTATAGCCAACAGTAACGAAATTGTCAGCCACTTTTACATGAACTGGTCCCGCCACCTTGAACTATCCCTGGATAACTTGCGCTCCAGGCGGGGTGTTTAAACCCAATTCGTGAGAAAGGTGAATACCTTTAAACCTGTGAAGGGATCGGGATCCCTTATACGTGAGAGAGGGGGCCAATCCTCTAATCTTCTGAAGTATCTTGAGTGAGCATCCTGGAGCTATATCCTGGAACATATACTGCAAAACATCCTTAAACTAAGGTGGGTGTTAGCTTGGCTAACACCCCTCCGATGCTTAAGTTAGTATTGGGTTTCAAAGAATAAGTTAAACCAAACATATTTAAAAAAGATAGAATTCATACCATCCTGAGTTAGAAATTAAATTCTAAACTCACTTGAAATAAAGCTTAAGGTGTATAGCATTCCAAGATCTCGGTAGCATATCCCCTTCCATATTCTTGACTCTATATGCTCCTTTCCATGCTTCTGATTCAACTTCATATGGTCCTTCCCATTTTGGAGCTAGCTTGCCATCGGCAGGATTAGTAGTATTCTGAAAAGCCTTTCTTAACACCCAATCTCCAACCTTAAATCTTCTGGTCCTAATATTCTTGTTATATGCTCTGGATATTCTTTGTTGATATGCTGCCATCCTTAGCCTAGCTGCATCCCTTTTTTCATCTATAGTATCCAAATCCTGACTCAAGGCTTCAGGATTCTGTTCAGGATCCCGTAGGGTAGATCTTGCAGTAGGTATTGCCATTTCCGTTGGAATCATTGCTTCTGCTCCAAATACCAAGGAAAATGGGGTTTGGCCTGTTGCATTCTTTACCGTTGTCCTATCAGCCCACAAAACAAAGGGTAATTCTTCTGCCCATCTTCCTTTTTTGGCTCCAAGCCTCTTCTTTAAGTTATTAACAATTATCTTGTTTGAGGATTCTGCTTGTCCATTCGCTTGAGGATGTACCAGAGTAGATGTTATCATTTTGATTCCCCAACTTTTGCAAAAGTCAGTGGTTCTCTTGCTTATAAACTGAGAACCATTGTCACAGATTATCTCGGCTGGTACTCCAAATCTGGTAAGGATATTTCTCTTTATGAAGGATACTACTTCTTGATCTCTAACTTGAACAAATGCTTCTGCTTCAACCCACTTGGAGAAATAATCCGTCATTGCCAACATGAAAACCTTTCCTCCTGGAGCTTTTGGAAGCTTTCCCACTATATCCATACCCCACTTCATAAACGGCCAAGGGGAAACAATAGGATACAGCGGTTCAGCAGGCTGATGTAATATGTTACTATGTCTTTGACATGCGTCACATCTTCGAGCATATTCTGCGGCGTCTTTTCTCATGGTCGGCCAGTAATATCCTGTTCTCAACACCTTCGAGAACAGAGATCTGCCCCCAGTATGGTTGCCACAATCTCCTTCGTGTATATCCTGAAGTACCTCCTTGGTTTCAGGATCTTCCAAGTACCTTAGGTACGGACCTGCAAGGGATTTCTTATACAAAATATTATTTATAATGGTGAATCTTGATACCTTCATCCTAAATGCCTTAGGATTTTCGTCTTTAGGGATATGTCCTTCCTTGAGATATCTTATGATTGGAGCCATCCAGGATTTAGGATCCTCCTCAGGATACTTAGCAACAGGATCCTGGATACTTACTACTTCTTTATCCTGAGGATTCGTTGCAGGATACAAGATATGCAATATTGGTATTTGGGTTCCTTCTGTTATCCCGATCGATGATCCCAGGTTTGCTAGGGCATCTGCTTCAGCATTATCTTCCCTTGCTACCTGTTCAAGTGTAAAAACATCGAAATATCCTGCTAATTTTTTGAGAATATCGAGGTATTCGATTAACTTCTCACCCTTAACTGCATAGGATCCATTAAAATGATTAGTAATTAACAAGGAGTCAACATATACTTGCAAATTCTTGATATTCATACTTTTAGCTAGTTCTAATCCTGCAATTAAAGCCTCATATTCTGCTTCATTATTAGTAGCAGGAAATTCACATCTAATAGCCTGGGGTAATATGTCCCCCTGTGGCGATTTTAGTAGTATTCCTAATCCTACTCCTCTTACATTAGATGCACCATCAGTATATAATGTCCAGGATCCTGAGGATTCTCCTAACTGTTGAACTTCTAGGTCTACCTCATCCTGAATATCACTATTGAAATCAGCCACAAAGTCAGCTAAAGCTTGAGACTTTATGGCATTTCTAGGTTCATATACTAAATCATAAGCACTTAACTTTACTGACCACTTGGCCATCCTGCCTGACATCTCTGGTTTCCTAAGCACATTTTTGACAGGATAATTTGTTTTAACATGTATCCTATATGTCTCGAAATAATGTCTAAGCTTTGTCGATGCCATAACTAGAGCTAATATTAATTTTTCTAAATGAGAATACCTAGTTTCAGCATCTAACAAACTTTTACTAACATAGTAAACAGGATATTGCTGACCTTCATGGTCTTTTATAAGAACGGCACTTACAGCATTCCCTGATACAGCAAGGTATAGGGATAGTGGTTCACCATTTTCAAGCTTCATCAATAGAGGTGCGGTTGAGAGATATCGCTTCAAATCCTGTAGGGCCGCTTCATGCTTCTCACCCCATTCGAATTTTTTGTTCTTCTTCAGGATATCATAAAAATCTTTGCATTTCTCTGAGGATCTCGAGATAAACCTGTTTAACGCTGCCACTCGCCCTGTTAATCGTTGAACATCCTTCATGTTTGAGGGTGATTTAATATCCAAGATGGCTTTAATCTGCTCCGGGCTCGCTTCCATTCCTCTTTTGGTCACCATATATCCTAGAAATTTTCCTGCCCCCACTCCAAAATGACACTTAGCAGGATTCAGCTTCATGTTATACTGATCCAAGATATCAAACGCTCCTTTAATATCCTGGAGGTGATCCTGAGCTTTCCTTGATTTTACCACCATATCGTCGATGTACACCTCCATGGTGTCCCCCAGTTTGTCTTTGAACATCATGTTTACCAATCTTTGGTATGTTGCACCTGCATTTTTCAAACCAAAAGGCATAGTTGTATAACAATAAATACCTGTTGGTGTCATGAAGGCAGTATCCTCCTGGTCAGAAGGCTCCATTTGGATCTGTTGAAATCCTGAGGGTGCGTCCATGAAGGTCAGCATTTCATGCCCGGCAGTGGCATCTACCATTGCATCAATGTGGGGAAGAGGAAATGGGTCTTTAGGACAAGCTTTGTTCAAGTCTGTGTAGTCTACACAAACTCCCCATTTCCCATTTTTCTTCTGTACCACAACCACGTTTGCTAGCCACCTTGGGAACTTAACCTCTCTGATCATCCTGGACTTCAATAATCTCTCAACTTCCTCTTGGATAATCGTGTTCCGCTCAGGAGCAAACTTCCTTCTCTTTTGCTGAACAGGCTTGAATGATTTATCAATTCCAAGCTTGTGAGTGATGATGTCTTTGGACATGCCTGTCATATCCTCATGCTTCCATGCAAACGTTGACATCCTGCATTTCAAAAAGTTAATTAATTGTTCTTCAATATCCTGAGGGATATTGGTCCCTACGAGCACCGAAATATCGGGATTATCCTGGTCCAGGATAATTTTCTTCACATCCTGCTCCGGATCCTCCACGATATCCTGGGCTCGCGTCTTTAATTGCTATGCCGTGCTAGGTTTGGTTGAGGATTTCATTGAGGATGAGTAGCATTCTTTCGCCTCCTGCTGATCGCTATCAACTTTGACAACTCCCCAAGGGGTAGGTATCTTGATGCATTGGTGATATGTTGATGGCACAGCCTTCATATCGTGAATCCATGGTCTTCCCAGTGTGATGTTATAGCAGGATAGAGAATCCATTACACAGAATCGTTGTATCGAGTTGACTCCTTCAACGTATACTGGCAACTTTATCTCTCCCGCTGTGTTTCTAGCCTCTCCACTGAACCCAACAAGCACGGTAGACTTTGAAGTGATTTCCATTGGAGATACATTCATTCTCTTCAGAGTTTCTAGTTGGATTATGTTGACGGAGCTGCCATTATCAACCAATATCCTGCGTACAAAATGGTTAGCCACATATAACGTTATTACCAGAGCATCATGGTGAGGATCCTGGACAGTATCTCTGTCATCAGCATCAAAAGTGATCACTTTGTCAGTTGTGAGGGTAGTCATCCTGACAGGTTTGTCTCCCCTTTCGGCCTTAGCTTCCTTTGCATGTCTCTTTGCTGCCGAATACGAAGTTCCACAAATGTCGGATCCTCCCGAAATGAAGTTGATTATCTTGGCATCCGCGGGAGGTGATGCTGCTCGCTCTGGATCCTTCTCAGTATCCTGACCCTTATTCTTCTTTCTTCCTAAGAGATCTTTCAGATATCCATTGCTTAGAAGATAGCTTATTTCTTTCCTTAGAGCAATGCAATCCTCAGTTACATGTCCCAAATCTTCGTGGAAAGCACACCATTTTGACTTATCTTTCCAGTCAGCCTTTTGTTGATTCTTTCGAGGCCACCTAGCCTTGTCTCCTAGACCCTGCATGGCATACATCAATTCAGGAATGTTAACAGAAAAGCAATATTCAGACAACTCAGGATACTCTTCAGGATCCTCATCTTCAACTGCATTCACTCTCTTGTTTTCATTTCTACCATATGGCTTAGGCCGATATGACTTGAATGAGGATTCTGACTTCCTGTTAGTTGACTCATAAGTGTTAGATGAGTTCATCCTTTCTTGCATCTTCCTGTCATCTTCCAGACGGATATATCTCAAAGCCCTGTTACGAGCTTCGTCGAGATTCCTGCAGGGATTCATTACAAGATCCTGATAAAACTGAGAATCCTTTTGTAATCCCATCTTAAAGGCTTGCACAGCTGTTGCAACATCAAGATGTGGGATATCCAAGGATTCTCGACTGAATTTGTTCACATAATCCCTCAAGGATTCCTGAGGCCCTTGAGTTATCCTGTAAAGATCACTGGTTAGTTTCTCAAAACTCCGACTACAAGAAAATTGACTGTTAAATAAATTAACCAAATGAGCAAACGAAGTAATTGAGTGAGGAGGAACGTTTAACAGCCATTTTAAGGCTGATCCTGTTAGAGTAGAACCAAATCCCTTGCACAAGCACGCTTCCTTGAGCTCCGGAGGGATAGGGTTAATCTCCATTCTTTCCCTATACTGAGCAATATGCTCCTCAGGATCCGTAGTCCCATCATAAAGTTTCATGTTGGGGGTTTGGAATCTCTTTGGGATCTCAGCATCACAGATAGGATATGCAAAACGAGATATCTTGTGGCTGTCTTGGGACACTTCCGGGATCGGCTGGACCACCCCAGGTACACTAGATATCATGTCCTTCAACTTCTGAAGTTCCCTAGTAAGTGCTGATGTTACACCTGTATCCTGCAAAGATCCACTATTGTTAGTAGCATGAGTATTATTATTATTTGACACGTTACCCGTTGGAGGATTTTGCCCATATCCTGAAGCATATCCTGAGCTCCTCATGGTTGACATCCTGACCGAGGAGGGTATTTCAGGAGTATGATTCTGAGGAAGGCTGGGCACAATATTCCCCCTGTTATCCTCAGTATACACAGCTGAACTAAAGTTCAACGTTCTGGGATGTAACGGAGTGACATTATCCTCAGCAGATCTGCTCGAGCCAGACTTCAGGAGTTGTATTTCCCTTAAAAGCATTTGGTTTGTTTCCTGTTGCTGCCTCATTTGTTCCTGCACACTTCCAAATAAAGTAAGAATTTCATCATTAGAAGCTAGAACGGGAGCAGATTCCTGAACACTGCGAGTAGGGATAATATCTTGAGGTCGTGAAGAGGCTGGCATCCTTGGAGGAGGTGGTGGAAGCACCGAACCAGTAGTGAAGAGGCTGGCATCCTTGAGGCCATTATGGACAATGTGGCAAAAAGTTTTGAAAATAGAAAGCCGATTAGCGATTTCACAAAAATTTTTAGTAAAGAGAGCACCACTTGCCCCACGGTGGGCGCCAAATTGTTTTGG
The DNA here is from genome assembly GCA_030545235.1 of Helianthus tuberosus. Classification (NCBI taxonomy): domain Eukaryota; kingdom Viridiplantae; phylum Streptophyta; class Magnoliopsida; order Asterales; family Asteraceae; genus Helianthus; species Helianthus tuberosus. Next base: position 174,305,274 of record CM060368.1, read on the forward strand.
TCAAAAATTACCGAAGCAATTAAGTGATCAAATTAGTTAAGTGAGGTAGTGTGCTAGAAATGAGTGTCGAAAATATGTTAATCAAATTACTTGCAAAAACAGTTTCAGGATACGGCTCAGGATATAGAGCTGTATCTGTGATCAAACAATGAGCAAAAAAGTAAAGGTTGACACGAGATGTACGAGGAAAGCCCTTGATCAATCTAGATCGCCGGCACAAAACCTCGGGAGCTGACAATCGCAGCTGCCTTGTTCTTCTATTACTTCAAATATCAGGATACAGTGCAGGATATGGCGCAGATCAATGCTAAGTGGTACAACGATTACAAGTGTTGAGTGTTTGTGCGTGATAGAAAGAAAAAAGAAGTGTGAGTTCGAGAGTGAAGAGTCAAGTGTGTGTTCCTATTGATCTGGCCTCCTATTTATAGTTACAAGTAACAAACTAACTCTCCTATTATTCCGGGATGCTGGGAATATTCCATTCTGAACGTTGGCGGACTCTTTCTACTTGTTTTCCACGTGCTTATTGACTACAAAACCGGGTCTTCAGCTCATATAACCGTTACAATGTCAATAACATTAACCAACATCCGATATTCGCGCGGAATATGCCTTTCTGACCGTTACAAGACCCATTCTTCCACCATCAACGTCCATTTTTCAACACCTTGAGCGAATCTTCAGGTAGATCAAGTCTTTTAACGTTGGTACCTTGCAACCAACGTTTTACAAGCCAATTGTTAGTAATAGTCAGGATACTGCCTCAGGATATTACCAATATCCTGGCCCGGTATCCTGATACGGTATCCTGATCCGGTATCCTGATCTGGTATCCTGATCATATACAACTAATAAAAAATCAAGATACAAAATCAGGATATGGGCTCAGAATTTCACCCATAACAAACTGGTCCCGCTATCTTGAACTATTCCTGGATAACTTGCGCTCCAGGCGGGGTGTTTAAACCCAATTCGAGAGAAAGGTGAATACCTTTAAACATTTGAAAGGATCAGTATCCCTTAAACGTGAGGGAGGGGGCCAATCCTCTAATCTTTCGAATTATCCAGAGCGTATATCCTGCAGCTATATCCCGAAGTATATACTGCAAAACAACTGTAAACTAAGGTGGGTGTTAGCCTGGCTAACACCCCTCCGATGCTTAAGTGGTCACACCCCTTTCTGCGGCGGAAGCACGAGGTGTGATCATGAAAGGTTCTCATTGCATACGAAAGGTAAACATGCTATATGCTCGTAAAAACATCAAATACCATAATTTGAAAACATAAGTTTAGCGTTTACATCGCTAAGTCGCAGAAAACATTGTCTTAAAAAGTTTACAACTTTATTTAAAGATAAACATAAGCGACATCCAAGAGCATAAGCAAGACCGCGCGCACATCCATACTAGTTTCCTGAAATACTTGTGAGTTTTGGAAAAACGTCAACATAATGTTGGTGTGAATTCATGCAGTTTTTGTATTTCACGTTTGTATACTTTGTATGAAAACATAGTTTGTGTCATGTATAAATCAAGTTTTCATATATAAATCAAGTATTCATGTGTACACCACGTACTCATGTATAATTCAGGTTTTTCTTGAGTACCCCACGTACTTCAAGTATTATTCCCGTTTTCTTGAGTACCCCATGTACTCAAGTATAATTCATGTTTTCTTGAGTACCCCACGTACTTCAAGTATTAATCATGTTTTAGTATGGTATGAATTTTATGTAAATAAAGTATTCCTGTATGTATCAGGATTGTTAATGGGTTGCAAAGCCATTAACATGTGACACGACATAGGAAGTCACCAAACCTTAGGCATTTAATTGGTATATTCTGAGACACAAAAGCACTACTCGATTCTCGCCCTCACCGAGAGTGTGGCTGCCCGGCACCCGTTAGATCTAACCTTTTGTTCTGCGGTCTAGGTATATTGTTGATTAATGGTGCTTATGTACCCTATTCGTGACACGATTTCTCGTATCATTTCTCATAACGCATCCTACTTGGTTCTCGTCCTCACCAAGTGCGTTTCTTGTTATCATTCCTCATAACGCATCCTACTTGGTTCTCGCCCTCACCAAGTGCGTTTCTTGTTATCATACCATTTATAAACATTATAATATTTGTACTTGTATTTCACCCCCGAAGTTATAAAACTGAAAACAGTTAAAAGAAAAGGGGGAGCATGAACTCACAACTTTGCGTTCCTTGCGTCGTAAACTTCACCGGATTTGCTTAATTAACGTCGTAACCTATACGCGTTTTCTTAACGTTAGTCACTAGACTTGTATCGCACAAGTACAGTCACTCTCTTTGGTGTATATATTCTTGTGTTAAAAATATTTTATATTTTTAACTAAGTATCTTACTTATATTATTTTCTCTAAAATTAATATAAGTATCTCGTGTTTTGCACTTTGCACCCGAATTATGTATCTTGTATCTTGTATGTTGTATGTGTATTTTTATGTTTATACTCCTCATGAGTTTTTAGTGTATTTTTAAGTCTTAATACACTAGCACGTATAACACATACTTTATACACTTAGCACAAAAGTTGGTGATAAAATAATATATATTTTTCTCTAAAAAATATACATACTTATATCCATTTTTATTCTTGAAGAAATCCTCATTTCTTATCACCAAAAATTAGGGAAACCTTGGTAATACTCTTAAATACATTTTTAGGGAATAAGTTTCTCAAAAACTTATATTTTTCTAAGTGTCAAAATTTATAAAAATTTTGACAGAGTTTCCCCTAAAAATGGAGGTTTCCCATGTTTTCAAAACATGTGTTTATTTTCTTTTAAATCGTCAACAATCATCAACAACAATTATCAACAATAATCATCAACAATAATCACTAATTTCTCCATTTCATGAACTTGAATATTTACAAAAATGTGTAGTAACTTACTAGCACATTTAGTAAGTCTTTCCATCTCTAAAAATAAAATCATTATCTCGAAAACTTTATTTTTTAAAGAATATGAAGTTTTGCAACTTCTAGTCGGTATTTACGAAAATATTTCTTGGTTAAATCCTTTCGTTACACAAGTGTCTACACACTTTTTGGTTCTCAAAAATGTCTTTATTTTGAGAAAGATCCGGCTTTTTAAACATGATTTCATCATACATTTGGTTCTTCAAAAATACCACTTGTAGATCCGTAGATCTACTAGTTTAGAACTCCATTTCATAAGAAAAATCGTTTTTACACAAGTTCATGTTTGTGAGTGAAAGGGTTCGTCATCTAGTTATTTTTACACTAAACGTAGTGCTAGTTCATGTCCCATGAACATGACCTAGCGTGGTTAGATGACGATCCGTTCCCCTACTAGCATCCAACACTAATAAATAACCATAACAAAACAAGTTCCATAAGTTTTACACTAATATTTACTCATTAACCACCATATTCATCATTCTAACAAGACTTTAAACTTTGATCTCTAGTGTTCATAATTTTTACCCGTTAAATCTCTTATTAACCACTTTAAATAAGATCAAGAGAGTGTTTAGAATCACTTACAACTAGCACAAGGCTAGGGAAGAATCTAGACGAAAAATGGGTGGTTAATAGCGATGTAGTGAGGTCCTTGCGATTCCGTAAGCACCGAGTCTCCTTGTATGAACTCTAACACACTTGAGTGTATGTGGTTTAGTAAGATGGAAAATTGAAAGTGATGGGAGGTGTGGGTGTGCTCTCGGCCGAACACCAAGCAAGAGGGAAAAGAGAGTTGCAAATTTTGTTTGTTTGAAATGAATGATAAGCCTTAGTCTTATAAGTTAATTTATAATCCATGCTATCCCATTATCCACTAAATAATGTGCTAAGGAGATATTAGACAACCAACATTAAAATAATCAACAACTTGTGGTGTTGGTTTCCTAGGGGAAACCGATCGGATTCATGGGGGTGTTTGTGGTTAGTTTCCAACTAGCTAGTTAAGGTTAGTTAGGAGTTTAACTAGAAGGTTAAACAAATTACTGGTGTGTTATGTTGTGTAACGGGTGTTAGGGTATTCGGGGACCCTAACTGGCTCAGAAAAAGAAGAACAATGTCATTGACAATATATATTTTTTTTGTGCTTCGGGTAAAGTCCGGTTGTTCGGTTAGACACTGGTTCGTTAAAGTGCTAAATTACACCTTTTAGTGTCTAATAAGCACCTTTTTGTAACACTTTCGATTCCCGACACTTAGGTAAACATTCTGACTGAAAAATTATATTTTTTGCATAATATTCGCGTGCTAAAAGCTGATTATTGCTGAATTATACAAAATTCTGCACTTAAAGTGCGTTTCGGGTGCTTTTTAGTGCTTATTTTTGCTTCCGGAGAGTATATATATTAAACCCTTGTATGTACTCTTGGGTTTTAATGTATTCTTGTCTTTAGACCTACACCTAGTCCTCAGTTCTAATGTCTGACTGCCTTCTGCAGTTCTGTTGACACATTGTGTCCTACCGGTGAGTTTACTAATATTTCTGACGCAACGCTCTCGTTTATGCATAAAGCAATATTTTGTAGTATACAACGTGCATGAATTCACTTGTTTAGCATGTAATTAGTCAATGTTGACATTTAAGCACATAATTGCAGTCATTAAGCAATAACTAAAGTGTACGGAAATTACCGGTTTGTGCCAGTTGTCACAGTCTCCCCCCGTTAAAAGAATTTCGTCCCGAAATTCAGGCTGAACCAACTCTCGCAGGAGTCTTCTTGAATAGGTGGGGATACATTTCTTTGAACTGGTCTTCGCGTTCCCATGTGTACTCGGGTCCGTGCTTTGAGTTCCAACGTACTTTGACAAGTTTAACAGTGCTCCTCCTGGTCTTGTTGACTTTCTAGTCGGTAACCTCAACGGGTTGTTCTGTAAATCGGAGGGCGTCATCAATATGCACTTCATCCATCGGGATGATCACGTTTTCTGGTGTTGGACTCTTCTTCAGGTTGGATACATGAAACGTATCATGTACTCCATTAAGTTTTTCCGGTAACTCCAACTTGTATGCCACGGTACCAATTCTTTTCAATATTCTGAATGGTCCGATGTATCGTGGATTCAGCTTTCCACGCTTTCCAAATCTGACTACGCCCTTCCAAGGTGAGACTTTTAATAACACTTTGTCTCCCACCTCGAATTCTACTGATTTTCTTTACGGATCAGCGTAGCTCTTTTGTCGATCTCGAGCCGCCTTAATGCGCTCTCGGATCTGCGCAATCTTGTCGGTTGTCTCTTGTACAAGTTCAGGACCAACCATACGTTTATCTCCAGCGTCTGCCCAACATAAGGGCGATCGGCATTTGTGGCCATACAGAGCTTCGAACGGCGCGGCTTTTATGATCGTATGATAACTGTTATTGTAGGAAAACTCAACTAAAGGTAGATGAGTATCCCAGCTGCCTCCTAGATTCATGACACATGCGCGAAGCATATCTTCTAACGTTTGTATAGTCCGTTCGCTCTGGCCGTCTGTTTGCGGATGGAATGCCGTGCACAGATCTAACTGAGATCCAAAGGCTTCCTGAAATGATTGCCAGATTCTTGAGACAAAGCGTCCATCTCTGTCTGAAATGATTGAGATTGGCACTCCATGTCGTGCCACAATTTCTCTTAAGTATATCTCAGCAAGCTTTCCAATGCTGTCTTTTTCTCGGATCGGTAGGAAGTGCGCAGACTTTGTTAACCGATCAACTATTACCCATATCATATCGTGCCCTCTCGGGGTCCTGGGTAATTTCGTTATGATGTCCATCGAGATTTGTTCCCACTTCTACACGGGAATCTCTGGTTGTTGTAGTAGGCCGGACGGTTTCTGATATTCTGCCTTAACCTTGGCACAGGTTAGGCACTTTCCAACATAAACAGCAACATCGCTTTTAAGTCTCGGCCACCAGTAATATTCCTTTAAGTCTTGATACATTTTGTCCGATCCTGGATGGATCGAATATCTCGATTTGTGGGCTTCATCAAGGATGACTTCTCGTATGCCACCATAGAGTTGAACCCAATTACGCTTCTTGAAGTATAAGGCTCCCTCTTCATTTGGCACCATGTATTTCAGCATACCCCGGAGGTATTTAGCTTTACGGTTCTCTCCTTTAAGAGCTTCTTGTTGTGCATCACGAATGCGTGCAGTGAGGTTCGTTCGAATGGTCATTTCTAACGCTCGAACCCTTAGGGTCTTAACCCTTTCTTTTCGGCTCAACGCGTCCGCTACAACGTTTGCCTTTCCAGGATGGTACTTGATCTCACAGTCGTAATCATTTAGTAGCTCGACCCATCGCCGCTGGCGCATATTCAATTCCTTCTGATCAAATATGTGTTGTAAGCTTTTGTGATCTGTGAAAATTGTACATCGAGTACCATATAGATAGTGTCGCCAGATCTTCAAGGAGAATACCACCGCTCCCAGCTCCAGGTCGTGAGTGGTGTAGTTTCTTTCATTAACCTTCAATTGTCTCGAAGCGTAAGAGATGACTTTTTGGCGTTGCATGAGCACGCAACCCAAGCCTTGTCGTGAGGCGTCGCAGTATACCACGAAGTGTTCAGTGCCTTCGGGTAATGATAGTATTGGCGCATCGCAGAGCTTGTTTTTAAGTAACTGGAAGGCTTCTTCTTGTTTGTGACCCCAGTCGTATTTCTTGTCTTTTTGTGTAAGGGTCGTTAGCGGTTGGGCTATTTTTGAGAAATTCTCGATGAATCGCCGATAATAGCCCGCTAAGCCCAAAAATTGTCGTACTTCGGTTGGGGTCTTGGGAGTTTCCCAATTCTTTATTGCCTCAATCTTGGATGGGTCTACATGAATGCCCTTCTCATTCACAACGTGACCAAGAAATTGTACTTCGCGAATCCAGAATTCGCATTTCGAGAACTTCGCATAAAGTTTCTCTTTCTTCAGTAGTTCCAAGATGGTTCTGAGATGTTGCTCGTGCTCTTCTTTCGTTCGTGAATAAATCAGGATATCATCGATAAATACAATCACGAATTTATCGAGATATGGTTTGCATACGCGGTTCATCAGATCCATAAAGACCGCTGGTGCATTCGTCAGCCCGAATTGCATCACAAGAAATTCGTAGTGCCCATAGCGTGTTCTGAATGCAGTCTTTGGTACGCTTTCCTCTTGGATTCTCAGCTGATCGTATCCAGATCGAAGGTCGATCTTGGAATAGTAGCTTGATCCTTGCAGTTGATCAAATAAGTCATCAATCCTTGGTAGCGGGTACCGATTCTTGATAGTGAGCTTGTTCAGTTCCCTGTAATCAATACACATCCGCAGTGTTCCATCCTTCTTCTTCACGAATAATACTGGAGCTCCCCAGGGTGAGAAGCTTGGCCTTATAAATCCTTTATCCAACAACTCCTGGAGTTGTGTAGATAATTCCTGCATTTCGGATGGTGCAAGTCGATAGGGAGCCTTGGCTACAGGAGCGGCTCCTGGAACCAAGTCTATCCGGAATTCGACTTGTTGTTGCGGAGGTAGTCCTGGCAGATCTTCGGGAAAAACATCAGGGAATTCCTTTACCACAGGAATGTCTTCGAGTTTCGGCTCCTCAGCCTTCTTGTCTACCACGTGTGCTAGGAAGGCAACACATCCTTTCCTTAAGCACTTATGTGCCTTCATACAACTGATGATTCGAAGAGGCTCGTTTCGTTTCTCTCCATGCACGATGAGAGTTTCATCATTCGCCAAAGGAATGCGGACGATTTTCTCGTGATAAATAACCTCAGCTTTGTTCTTGGACAGCCAGTCCATGCCGACTACTACATCGAAGCTACCCAATTGAATAGGTAAGAGGTCGATGCTGAAATTTCGTTCACCAAGCTCTAGTGTGCAGCCTCTAACAACTTCGCCCGATTCAACAAGTTTACCATTGGCTAGTTCTATGGAATAAGGAATTTCTAATCTACTAGCTTCTATTCCAAGCATGCGTTTAAATTCCACAGACATGAAGCTATAATCGGCGCCAGTGTCAAATAATATGGATGCAAAGTGATTGTTAACGAGAAACGTACCGGTGACCACGTTAGGGTCCTCGCGTGCGTTCTTGGCTCCAATCACAAATGCTCGAGCCTGAGCATTGTTTCCCTCTGGGCAGTCCTTCATGAAATGATCATTGCTTCCACACTTGAAGCATCCTTGGTTCCGCCCTTTCCCATTACCATTCTTGTTACCAGCACCGTTTCCATTTCGGTTCTTTCCTTTTCCCCAACAGTCTTCTGTTTGATGACCCAATTTACCACATTTGTCGCACCTTGGAATGCGACAAGCTCCATCATGATGATACTTACATTTTTGGCATTTAGGCATGGAGCCTTGGTATGCTTTGGTTGCAAGGGTCTTCGCCTCCTGAGACGGGTTAGCGTCACGCTTCTTGTTGTTGAAACCTTTGTTGTTGCGAGTTGCTTGGTTCAAACTTGTATGCTTTCTCTGTTTGTCACCGGACGACTCGGCATGTGTCTCGGTCTTCTCTGTTGGGTTCAGTGATAACTTCTTCATACGAACACAATCTTCAGTCAGGCTGACAGCCAGAGTTACAGCCTCAGTGATTGTTTGGGGTTTGACCGACGTTACCATGCCACGAAACTCTGGGGCTAGTCCCCAAATGTAGCGTTCAACGCGCTTGAATTCGGGAGTCACCATGTAGGGAAGTACTCTTGACAGATCGTGGAACCTTCGAGTATAACCATTAATGTCAGCACCTACCATGGTCAAGTGCCAGAACTCCGTTTCCAGCCTTTGGAGTTCAGCGGGAGAGCAATACTTCTCTCTCATTCTTTCCTTCAGTTCCTCCCAAGTTAAGCCATAAGCGGCAAAATCACCCAAAGTTTGGGCTTACAGGTTCCACCAAGTCAGAGCTTCATCGACAAACAACCCAGTGGCAAAAGTGACTTGCTGGTCCGCGGTACACTTGCTCATGCGAATGGTAGCTTCAGTCTTCTCCGTCCAGCGTACAAAGGCTACTGCACCTCCTGTGTCGTCATAGTTCATCGGCTTGCAGTCGAGGAACTGCTTGAAAGTGCAGCCTTGAGCTGCGTTTCCTCCAGACGAATCTCCATGCCCGTTACGTCTAGCATTGCTTGGCCCTCCACTGTCTTGAGTACGGTTCGCCTCGTACTAGGCGATAGCAGCGGAGATCCTTTCTTCCAGTAGAGCGTTCAGCTCTTCAGCAGTTCTTGGCAGTGGGGGAGGAGGAGGTTGATCATCATTGCGAGCATTCATAGCTTTCCTGGGTGCCATGTTCTGACAGAACATAACACAACAGGGTTAGACACTTGTTTGATATCGTCATACTAGACAGTAGTAGTATATATATTCACAGGTATATACCACATAAGTGACATCAAACAATTATTACTCTAGCAGAGTACTTAGTAGGCTTGCACTGAGGGAATCTATACGTGACAAGACTTGCTGTGGTTTCTGTGCACTGAATTCCATAATTATGTATGCATCCATAATTACGTAACTCCTTGCATAGTCCGCACTGTTCGTTTCATCCTCGTATTTCTTCCTTCAGATAGGCCATCGCTTTCGGATAAAGTCACGTATACTCGTGACATTCTACTTCTAGTACATGCTAATTATCACACATAATTGCAAGTAATTTCTAGTCAATGACAAGTGCTACTCAAGTGCACTCTAAGTCTCGTAGTGTCTTTTCTAGACTCATGTAGACAGTTTCAGGCAGTGGATGTCGCGGGACGTTTTATGCAATGAAAACTCTTTGAAAATTGTTTTCGTGAAAGGATCCTAGAGATTGTAGACTAGACTCAAGAAGGAATCCTGGTTCACTACAATCGCAGCTCTGATACCAATCTGTCACACCCCTTTCTGCGGCGGAAGCACGAGGTGTGATTATGAAAGGTTCTCATTGCATACAAAAGGTAAACATGCTATATGCTCGTAAAAACATCAAATACCATAATTTGAAAACATAAGTTTAGCGTTTACATCGCTAAGTCGCATAAAACATTGTCTTAAAAAGTTTACAACTTTATTTAAAGATAAACATAAGCTACATCCAAGAGCATAAGCAAGACCGCGCGCACATCCATCCTAGTTTCCTGAAATACATGTGAGTTTTGGAAAGACGTCAACATAATGTTGGTGTGAATTCATGCAGTTTTTGTATTTCACGTTTGTATACTTTGTATGAAAACATAGTTTGTGTCATGTATAAATCAAGTTTTCATATATAAATCAAGTATTCATGTGTACACCACGTACTCATGTATAATTCAGGTTTTTCTTGAGTACCCCACGTACTTCAAGTATTATTCCCGTTTTCTTGAGTACCCTACGTACTCAAGTATAATTCATGTTTTCTTGAGTACCCCACGTACTTCAAGTATTAATCATGTTTTAGTATGGTATGAATTTTATGTAAATAAAGTATTCCTGTATGTATCAGGATTGTTAATGGGTTGCAAAGCCATTAACATGTGACACGACATAGGAAGTCACCAAACCTTAGGCATTTAATTGGTATATTCTGAGACACAAAAGCACTACTCGATTCTCGCCCTCACCGAGAGTGTGGCTGCCCGGCACCCGTTAGATCTAACCTTTTGTTCTGCGGTCTAGGTATATTGTTGATTAATGGTGCTTATGTACCCTATTCGTGACACGATTTCTCGTATCATTTCTCATAACGCATCCTACTTGGTTCTCGTCCTCACCAAGTGCGTTTCTTGTTATCATTCCTCATAACGCATCCTACTTGGTTCTCGCCCTCACCAAGTGCGTTTCTTGTTATCATACCATTTATAAACATTATAATATTTGTACATGTATTTCACCCCCGAAGTTATAAAACTGAAAACAGTTAAAAGAAAAGGGGGAGCATGAACTCACAACTTTGCGTTCCTTGCGTCGTAAACTTCACCGGATTTTCTTAATTAACGTCGTAACCTATACGCGTTTTCTTAACGTTAGTCACTAGACTTGTATCGCACAAGTACAGTCACTCTCTATGGTGTATATATTCTTGTGTTAAAAATATTTTATATTTTTAACTAAGTATCTTACTTATATTATTTTCTCTAAAATTAATATAAGTATCTCGTGTTTTGCACTTTGCACCCGAATTATGTATCTTGTATGTTGTATGTGTATTTTTATGTTTATACTCCTCATGAGTATTTAGTGTATTTTTAAGTCTTAATACACTAGCACGTATAACACATACTTTATACACTTAGCACAAAAGTTGGTGATAAAATAATATATATTTTTCTCTCAAAAATATACATACTTATATCCATTTTTATTCTTGAAGAAATCCTCATTTCTTATCACCAAAAATTAGGGAAACCTTGGTAATACTCTTAAATACATATTTAGGGAATAAGTTTCTCAAAAACTTATATTTTTCTAAGTGTCAAAATTTATAAAAATTTTGACAGAGTTTCCCCTAAAAATGGAGGTTTCCCATGTTTTCAAAACATGCATTTATTTTCTTTTAAATCGTCAACAATCATCAACAACAATTATCAACAATAATCATCAACAATAATCACTAATTTCTCCATTTCATGAACTTGAATATTTACAAAAATGTGTAGTAACTTACTAGCACATTTAGTAAGTCTTTCCATCTCTAAAAATAAAATCATTATCTCGAAAACTTATTTTTTAAAGAATATGAAGTTTTGCAACTTCTAGTCGGTATTTACGAAAATATTTCTTGGTTAAATCCTTTCGTTACACAAGTGTCTACACACTTTTTGGTTCTCAAAAATGTCTTTATTTTGAGAAAGATCCGGCTTTTTAAACATGATTTCATCATACATTTGGTTCTTCAAAAATACCACTTGTAGATCCGTAGATCTACTAGTTTAGAACTCCATTTCATAAGAAAAATCGTTTTTACACAAGTTCATGTTTGTGAGTGAAAGGGTTCGTCATCTAGTTATTTTTACACGAAACATAGTGCTAGTTCATGTTCCATGAACATGACCTAGCGTTGTTAGATGACGATCCGTTCCCCTACTATCATCCAACACTAATAAATAACCATAACAAAACAAGTTCCATAAGTTTTACACTAATATTTACTCATTAACCACCATATTCATCATTCTAACAAGACTTTAAACTTTGATCTCTAGTGTTCATAATTTTTACCCGTTAAATCTCTTATTAACCACTTTAAATAAGATCAAGAGAGTGTTTAGAATCACTTACAACTAGCACAAGGCTAGGGAAGAATCTAGACGAAAAATGGGTGGTTAATAGCGATGTAGTGAGGTCCTTGTGATTCCGTAAGCACCGAGTCTCCTTGTATGAACTCTAACACACTTGAGTGTATGTGGTTTAGTAAGATGGAAAATTGAAAGTGATGGGAGGTGTGGGTGTGCTCTCGGCCGAACACCAAGCAAGAGGGAAAAGAGAGTTGCAAATTTTGTTTGTTTGAAATGAATGATAAGCCTTAGTCTTATAAGTTAATTTATAATCCATGCTATCCCATTATCCACTAAATAATGTGCTAAGGAGATATTAGACAACCAACATTAAAATAATCAACAACTTGTGGTGGTGGTTTCCTAGGGGAAACCGATCGGATTCATGGGGATGTTTGTGGTTAGTTTCCAACTAGCTAGTTAAGGTTAGTTAGGAGTTTAACTAGAAGGTTAAACAAATTACTGGTGTGTTATGTTGTGTAACGGGTGTTAGGGTATTCGGGGACCCTAACTGGCTCAGAAAAAGAAGAACAATGTCATTGACAATATATTTTTTTTTTGTGCTTCGGGTAAAGTCCGGTTGTTCGGTTAGACACTGGTTCGTTAAAGTGCTAAATTACACCTTTTAATGTCTAATAAGCACCTTTTTGTAACACTTTCGATTCCCGACACTTAGGGAAACATTCTGACTGAAAAATTATATTTTATGCATAATATTCGCGTGCTAAAAGCTGATTATTGCTGAATTATACAAAATTCTGCACTTAAAGTGCGTTTCGGGTGCTTTTTAGTGCTTATTTTTGCTTCCGGAGAGTATATATATTAAACCCTTGTATGTACTCTTGGGTTTTAATGTATTCTTGTCGTTGGACCTACACCTAGGCCTCAGTTCTAATGTCTGACTGCCTTCTGCAGTTCTGTTGACACATTGTGTCCTACCGGTGAGTTTACTAATATTTCTGACGCAACGCTCTCGTTTATGCATAAATCAATATTTTGTAGTATACAACGTGCATGAATTCACTTGTTTAGCATGTAATTAGTCAATGTTGACATTTAAGCACATAATTGCAGTCATTAAGCAATAACTAAAGTGTACGGAAATTACCGGTTTGTGCCAGTTGTCACATAAGTCAGTATAGGGTTCAAAAGAACAAATAATATCAAATATTTTAAAAGAGATAGAATTCATACCATTCTGAGTTAGAAATTAAATCCTAAACTCACTTGAAATAGAGCTTTAGGTGTATAGCATTCCAGGATCTTGGTAGCATATCCCCGTCCATATTCTTGAGTCGGTATGCTCCTTTCCCAGATTCTGATTCAACCTCATATGGTCCTTCCCACTTTGGAGCTAACTTTCCATCGGCCGGATTAGTAGTATTCCGAAAGGCTTTTCTTAACACCAGTCTCCAACTTGAAACCTTCTGGTCCTTATATTCTTATTATATGCTCTGGATATCCTCTGTTGATATGCTGCCATCCTTAATTTTGCCGCATCTCTTGTCTCATCAATAGTATCCAATTCTTGACACAGGGCTCCAGGATTCTGCTCAGGATCCCGGAGGTTGGATCTTGCTATAGGTATCACCATTTCTGTAGGGATCACTGCTTCTTCTCCAAATACTAAGGAGAATGGAGTTTGGCCAGTCGCACTTTCTACTGTCGTTCTATCAGCCCATAAAACAAAGGGTAATTCTTCTGCCCATCTTTCTTTCTTGGCTCTAAGCCTTTTCTTCAAATTGTTGACAATTATCTTGTTCGATGATTCTGCTTGTCCATTTGCTTGAGGATGTACTGGTGTGGATGTGATCATTTTAATTCCCCAACTCTTGCAAAAGTCAGTAGTCCTCTTACTTATAAACTGAGAACCATTGTCACAAATTATCTCGGCTGGTATTCCAAACCTGGTCAGGATATTCTTTTTTATGAAGGATACTACTTCTTGGTCTCTAACTTGAACAAATGCTTCAGCTTCAACCCATTTAGAGAAATAATCAGTCATTGCCAGCATGAAGACTTTTCCTCCTGGATCTCTTGGCAATTTTCCTACTATGTCCATTCCCCACTTCATGAATGACCAAGGGGAAGCAATAGGATACAGTGGTTCAGCAGGCTGACGTAATATATTACTATGCCTTTGACATGCATCACATCTTCGAGCATATTCTGTAGCATCTTTTCTCATCGTCGGCCAATAGTATCCTGTGCTTAATACCTTTGAGAATAATGACATGCCCCCAGTATGGCTACCACAATCTCCTTCATGTATATCCTGAAGCACTTCTTTAGTTTCGGGATCCTCCAAGCACCTCAGATATGGTCCTGCAAGAGATTTCTTATACAAAACATTATTTATAATAGTGAATCGTGATACCTTCATTCTAAAGGCCTTAGGATTCTCATCCTTTGGGATGTGTCCTTCCTTGAGATATTTCATGATTGGAGCCGTCCAGGACTTAGGATCCTCCTCGGGATACTCATCATCAGGATCCTGGATACTTATTACTTCCTTGTCCTGAGATTTGAGAAGATCCGTCGCAGGATACAGGATATGTAATATTGGTATTTGGGTTCCCTCCGGTATCCTGACTAATGATCCTAGATTTGCCAAGGTATCGGCTTCAGCATTATCCTCTCTTGGTACCTGTTCAAGTGTAAAAACATCGAAATATCCTGCTATTTTTTTGAGAATTTCGAGATACTCGATTAACTTCTCACCTTTAACTGCATAGGATCCATTAAAATGATTAGTAATTAACAAGGAATCAACATACACTTGCAAACTCTTAATATTCATGCTCTTAGCCAACTCTAATCCTGCAATCAAAGCTTCATATTCTGCTTCATTATTAGTGGCAGGAAATTCACACCTAATAGCCTGGGGTAATATGTCCCCCTGTGGCGATTTTAGTAGTATACCCAAACCTACACCTCTTATATTAGATGCACCATCAGTATATAATGTCCAGGATTCTAAATTTTCTCCTAGCTGTTACACTTCTAGGTCTACTTCATTTTGAATATCACTACTGAAATCAGCCACAAAGTCAGCTAGAGCCTGAGACTTTATGGCATTTCTAGGTTCATATACTAGATCGTAGGCACTTAATTTCACTGACCACTTAGCCATCCTACCTGACATCTCGGGTTTCCTAAGCACATTCTCAACAGGATAGTTAGTTTTAACATGAATCCTATGTGTCTCAAAATAATGTCTAAGTTTTGTCGATGCCATAACTAGGGCCAATATCAATTTTTCTAAATGAGAATATCTAGTTTCAGCATCTAGTAAACTTTTGCTAACATAATAAACAGGATATTGCTGACCTTGGTGATCCTTTACCAGGACAGCACTTACCGCATTCCCTGATACTGCGAGATACAGGGATAATGGTTCATCATTCTCGGGCTTCATCAATAGAGGTGTAGTTGGGAGATACTTCTTTAATTCCTGCAAGGCTGCTTCATGCTTCTCTCCCCATTCTAATTTCTTATTCTTCTTCAGGATATCGTAGAACTCCTTGCATTTTTCCGAGGATCTTGAGATAAATATGTTTAATGCTATTACTCGTCCCGTCAATCTTTGTAGATCTTTCATGTTAGAAGGTGACTTGATATCCAAGATGCCTTTGATCTGTTCCGGGCTTGCTTCTATCCCTCTTTTAGTCACCATATATCCTAGAAACTTTCCTGCCCCCACTCCAAAATGGCATTTAGCAGGATTCAGCTTCATGTTGTACTGGTCCAGGATATCGAATGCTTCTTCAATATCCCAGAGATGATCCTCAGCCTTCTTAGATTTTACCACCATATCATCGATGTATACCTCCATGGTGTCCCCTAGCTTGTCTTTGAACATCATGTTTACCAATCTTTGGTATGTTGCACCTGCATTTTTTAAACCAAAAGGCATAGCAGTATAACAGTAAATACATGTCGGTGTCATGAAAGAAGTATCCTCCTGAAACGAGGGTTCCATTTGGATCTGCTGGAATCCCGAGGAGGCATCCATGAAGGTTAACATCTCGTGGCCAGCAGTAGCATCCACCATTGAATCAATATGAGGTAGGGGAAATGGCTCTTTGGGACAAGCTTTGTTTAAGTCTGTGTAATCTACACAGACTCTCCATTTCCCATTTTTCTTTTGCACCACCACTACATTTTCTAGCCATTTGGGAAATTTCACTTCCCTAATCATCTTGCTCTTTAATAATCTTTCAACTTCTTCCTGAATTATTGTGTTCCGTTCTGGAGCAAACTTCCTTCGTTTCTGTTCGACAGGCTTGAAAGACCTATCAATTCCGAGCTTGTGAGTTATAATATCCTTGGAAATACCTGTCATATCCTCATGTTTCCACGTGAATGTTGACATCCTGCATTTCAAAAAGTTAGTCAATTGATTTTCAATATCCTGAGGGATATTGGTTCCTACGAACACCGAGATATCTGGATTATCCTGATCCAGGATAATTTTCTTTACATCCTGCTCTTAAGCCTCCATGATATCTTGGGCTCGCATCTTTAATTGCTATGCTACATTGGGCTTTGTCGAGGATTTCATTAAAGAAGAATAACACTCCTTCGCTTCCTGCTGATCACTTTCCACCTTGACTACTCCCCAGGGGGTAGGGATCTTGATGCATTGATGATAGGTTGACGACACAACTTTCAAATCATGGATCCAGGGCCTACCCAATATAATATTATAGCAGGATAAGGAGTCCATGACACAAAAGTGCTGCATTGAGTTGACCCCTTCAACATACACAGGCAACTTTATCTCTCCCACTGTATTCCTAGCTTCTCCACTGAACCCAACAAGCACAGTGGATTTCAAAGTAATATCCATCGGGGATACATTCATCCTCTTCAATGTCTCCAGCTGAATTATGTTGACGGAGCTGCCATTATCCACCAATATCCTGCGCGAAAAAAAATGGTTAGCAACATATAAAGTTATTACCAAAACATCATGGTGAGGATCCTGGACAGTATCCATGTCATCGCTTTCAAACGTGATCACTTTATCAGTCGTGAGGGTTGACATCCTGGTTGGCTTATCTCCCCTCTCTGCCTTGGCCTCCTCCGCGTGCCTTTTCGCCGCAGAATATGATGTCCCACAAATGTCAGATCCTCCTGAAATGAAGTTAATTATCTTGGCATCTACAGGAGGTGATGCTGCTCGTTCAGGATCCTTCTCAGCATCCTGACCCTTATTCTTCTTTCTTCCTAGGAGGTCCTTTAGATATCCCTTGCTCAAGAGATAGCTTATTTCTTTCCTCAGAGTAATGCAATCCTCGGTAACATGTCTGAAATCCTCATGGAAGGCACACCATTTGGACTTATCCTTCCAATCAGCTTTTTGTTGATTCTTCCGGGGCCACCTTGCTTTGTCTCCTAAACCCTGCATAGCATACATCAGTTCAAGTATATTAACAGAAAAACAATATTCTGACAACTCAGGATACTCCTCAGGATCCTCATCTTCAATAGCATTCGCTTTCTTGCTGTCATTCCTGCCATATGGCTTAGAGCGATATGGTTTGTACGAGGATTCTGATTTCCTGTTGGTTGACTGATAGGTTGTGGATGAATTCATCCTCTCTAGCATCTTTTTGTCATCCTCTAGTCGAATATATCTTAAAGCCCTGTTCCGAGCTTCATCCAGGTTCCTGCAGGGATTCATTACAAGATCCTGGTAAAATTGAGAATCTTTTTGCAATCCCGTCTTGAAAGCCTGCACAGCTGTTGCAACATCAAGATGTGGGATATCTAAGGATTCCCGGATAAACTTGTTCACATAATCTCTCAAGGATTCCTGAGGTCCTTGAGTTATCCTGTAGAGATCAATGGTTAGCTTTTCAAAACTTCAACTGCAAGAAAATTGACTATTAAATAAATTGACTAAATGAGCAAACGATGTAATTGAATGAGGAGGAACGTTTAAGAGCCATTTTAAGGCCGATCCTGTTAAGGTAGAACCAAAACCCTTGCATAGGCATGCTTCCTTGAGATCCGAAGGGATATGGTTAATTTCCATCCTTTCCCTATACTAGGCAATATGCTCTTTAGGATCCGTAGTTCCGTCATAGAGCTTCATGTTGGGGGTCTGAAATCTTTTTGGGATTTCAGCATCACAAATAGGATATGCAAACCGGGATATCCTGTGGCTGTCTTGGGATACTTCTAGAATTGGCTGGACCACCCCAGGTACACTGGATATCATGTCCTTCAATTTATGAAGCTCCCTAAATGCTGATGTCATACCTGCATCCTGCAAAGATCCAACACCATTAGTAGCAAGAGTATTATTATTATTAGATGCATTACCAGTCTGAGGATTCTGGCCATATCCTGAAGCATACCCTGAACTTCTCACAGTTGACACCCTAACCGAAGAGGGTATCTCAGGAATATGACTCTGGGAATGGCTAGGCACAATATTCCCCCTGTTATCCTCAGTATACACTGCAGAACTGAAGTTCAAAGCTCTGGGTTGCAAGGGAGTGACAGTATCCTCAGCGGACCTGCTTGAGCTGGATTTCAAGAGTTGTATCTCTCTCATCAGCATTTGGTTGGTCTCCTGCTGTTGCCTCATCTGTTCCTGTACACTACCAAACAAAGTTAGAATTTCTTCATTAGAGGCCAAAACATGAGCAGATCCCTGAATATTGCGAGCGGGGATAACATACCGAGCCACATGAATTTCAGTTCTTTGTGAAGAGGCTTGCGTTCTCGGAGGAGGTGGTGGAAGCACCGGACCAATTGTTGTAGAGAGGTTGTAGCAGACACGGTAGAAGAGCTCATGTTTGATCTCAGGCCATTAAAAATAGTGTAGCAAAAAGTTTTGAAAACAGAAAACCAAGTAAAGATTTTGCAAAAGCTTTTAGTAAAAATAGCACCACTTGCCCCACGGTGGGCGCCAAATTGTTTTGGTAAAAAAATACCTAAACAATTAAGTGATCAAATTAGTTAAGTGAGGTAGTGTGCTAAGAATGTGTATAAAAAATATGCTAATTTAGTTGTTTGTAAAAACAGTTATCAGGATAAGGCTCAGGATATCGAGCTGTATCTACAATCAAACAATGAGCAAAAATGTAAAGGGTGACACGGGATGTACTTGGAAAGCCCTTGATCAATCTAGATCGCCGGCACAAAACCTCGGGAGCTGACAATCGCAGCTGCCTTGTTCTTCTTATTACTTCAAATGTCAGGATACAGTGCATGATATGATGTGGATCAACTAAGTGTTACAATGCGATTTGAATACAAGTGTAAGTGTGTTGTGAGTGTTTGCAGCTAGAGAGAAAGAGAGTTCGAGAGATTGTGTGTGTCCTTATCTGATCCGATCACTCCTATTTATAGTAAAATAAAACTAACTAACTAGCCTATAAATCCGGGATATAACGAATATTCCCTTTGTGAACGTTGTAGTCCACGTCTTCCGCATTCAACGTCCATAATCTAACAGATTTGCCCGAGTCTTTGGGAGAAGAAGTCCAATTGAACGTTATAGACTTGCACCACTAATCTGCACGTGAATTAATTAGTCACTACCAGGATACTGTATCAGGATGTTACCAATATCCTGATCACAACAAAAGAAACATAGTCAGAATATTATTCAGGATATATGAGTAAAAAACCACCCATAACAATAATATGTAATTTAGCTTTAAGATTTAGGTTTTGGGTTTAATTTAGCTTTTAGGGTTAGGTATTTGGAGGGTTTAAGTTTCAGGTTTAGTTGTTAGCTGATCAAAAGATGACCAGCGAGTTTGAGAACAAGTGTGATGTAAATGTTCTAAACTACATGGAATTAAAGGAAAAGATTCCTAGTATATGTGTTTGTGTGTAATGTATGGTAACAAGATTGTTATGTCACTCTATTAGTCTATTTCTTATATCTCTCTATGTTTTTCGTATCCTAAAATAATCAAAATGTTTTTCTTATAGTTACAAAGAGAAAAAGTAATGCAATATTTTAGTTACATTACACTAGTTTTATTGTGATTAGTTGAAACTAGCATTCATTATATAGATGATGTAAAACATAGATGGTATGGATTAATAATTTTGCAGTAGTTACGACTGGGAAAAGGTGCATCAAAATACCATTGCGCAATATATGACAACTGCAACGCTTAAGCTAATCGCACATCATGACTCCAAAAGATAGCGAGTGGAAGAAACACCTAACTTGTGTTGAGTCCAGATATTTTGGTTTGACACTCATGTCCACATATTGCACACATTCGCGAGTTTAGTTTTTCCTAACCATTTGGATTAACATTCAGGGTGGAAAGTCATAGTCTGTGGAGAAAGGTTGTGGAAGCTTGTCATTATAACAGTAGAAGGTGGAGTTTCCTCCCTCTCAACTCATCTATCTCAAGATGTTGGAAAATATATTCTGAGGATGGAAACTAAAATGAGAATAAAAGGGAAAAGTCTTCAAAGTTACATTATCTGTAAGGCAGTGTTGTAAAAGTCGCTAGGCGGTCCCTAGTCGGCCGACTGGGGAGTTGGGAGTAATCAGAGTACACGGAGAGTACTCGGGGAGTACGCGGACATGGTAACTATAAAGAATATTAATTGTTATATATTATATATATGTTAAAATAAGCATAATTCATGTCAACTGAGTATAATTTAAAATGAAACATGTTTAAAGATCAAATATTCTGAATACAAGTCCGACTAGTCTGAGTACAAGGTCGAGTAGTCCGAGTACAAGGCCGAGTAGGCCGATTTTGACTAATTAAAAGTCAATAAACCACGTTGACCGCCTAGACCGACTAGGCCGACTCTTTCCGACTACGTCCGACTAGGCCGACTAGGCACCGAGTTTGACCGAGGCCGACTAATTGAGTCCGCCTAGGAGGAAGTCGCCTCGGAGGGGTTCCGAGGACCGAGTACTCGCCGAGTACTCGGCCTTGGAATCCGACTTTTACAACACTGCTGTAAGGTGGGAAATGGGGATGACATTAGGTTATGGATAGACATATGGATGGGAAATCAAGCGCTGAAGGATAGGTGGCCAAGCCTATTCAGTCTTGAAGAGGATAAAACTTGCAAAGTGGCGGCTAGATTATCATCGCTCCAAAACGGAAGAGAGGTTTCTTGGCAATGGATTAGAGCCTCGGATTCGGAGATCATGATGCAGGAATGGCAGGAGTGCCATGTCATGTTGGAAGAGGTGGGTCTGTCAAATGAGAGAGATACATGGAAGTGGTCGGAGACGTATCAGGTTATTTTTCGGTTAAGTCGATTAAAGATATGAAAGAGGAAGAAAAGGGAGACGATACAATGGAAAGCTTCAAGTGGTGCAAGTGGGTGCCTCTAAAGTGTAACATTATGGCTTGGAGGGCTAATCTGGATAGATTAGCCACTTGAGTTAACCTTAGGACGAGAAATGTGAACATTCCATCGGCTTTATGTTTGTTTTGTGAAGACTAAAAGGAAACTGCCGAGCATCTTTTCATGGTGTGTATTTTGTGAATCTTGTCTGGATGAGCTTTAGCACATGGTGTCATATCCCGCCTCTTTTTGTCTTTGCAGTCAAAGATCTTATGGAAGCACACAAATACTTACAAATGAAAAAGAAAGCGAAGATGATTATTCAGGGTCTCATTTTAGTTATTGTATGGTGCACTTGGGAAGGAATGAAGGAGGTAATTTGTCCAAAACAAAAAATGTAGCCCGCAAGAAGTTATGAGGGACGTGAAGTCTAGAGGTTCCATTTGATTAAAAAAAAGGTCTTCCTAAAAATCCCTTAGATTAGAGGATTGGTGTAAATCTCCTTTGCATATGTTGTAATTGTTGGTCTTTTGCCCGTTTAGGTCAAAGGCATGTATATATTTGGTCCTTTGCCCTTTTGGGTCGGGGATGTTTTTAATGAAGTTTAATTTAAAAAAAAAATAGATTGCATTCACAACCAACGAAAATACTAACCAATTAATTACTAGTTATTTCTCTCTCTCTCTAACACACACACAATATATATATATAGGGGTTAACGTATAATATACCTTAACGTACGAGCGTACGATATGAAATTACACGCGTTATAAAACTAAAAACCCTAATCACACATGTTGAAAAAACATAATCAGACATGGTTATGATTTTTCAACATGCTTGATTATTGTTTTCAACATTCGTGATTATAGTTTTTCAATATGTGTGATTAGGTTTTAAGTTTTATAACGTGCGTAATTTCATACCGTACGCTCGTACGTTAATGAATATTGTATCTTACACATATATAATACATATGTTCAAACTTAATACAAAATTAATTTTCAATTGTCCTAACTAGAATGGAGATCCAACAACAAAACACAAAAGTCATAATGAAACTTTATTACAGTGGCGGATCTAAGAACTTTTTTTACTGGGTTCCTTTTAGTGGATTCTCACTAATTCTCACTATTTTTTCTAAATCATACGAGGTTCTCACTAATTTTTCCCATTTTTTCTTAACGATATGGGTTCGTGGAAACCCACAAAAATGACCTAGATCCGCGCCCCTGAACCTTAATGGTTGAATCTTGCCCCGGGTGGATAGCCTGAGAACCTTTCTGTTGGTGCATTCGTCTGTCGACTTCGTCTTGTATCGAGTCTTGTATTTGTTTAGATAGATCAGGGCTCGCAAAACGAGAAATATGGGTGTGATGGTATTTCGCACGAAATAGCAACCAGCTATTTCGTACGAAATTACATGGGTATTTCGCATGAAATAACTATTTCGTGTGAAATCTAATTTCGCATGAGATGATTCCGTGCGAAATTACCTAGCCTATATATACTTAAAGTGCCTTGTCATTTGTAACTTTCCGGTTTCAGTACCGAATTGCTGCCGAAGTGTATACTCGCTGTAATTCTTTGTCAAAACAATCAAAAGACAGTTTAAAGTGAATTGCAAGCTGAATTACCTCGATACGTTTGTTTCCGCCTCTCGTATTGAGCAAAAACTCTTCTGAACGACTCGTTTGGTCGGTAAAACGATCCTACAAGTGGTATCAGAGCTCAGGAGGAAGAGTTCATACCAATTCAGCTGCAAAATCTGTTTTCTACATCTTCTTTTTCAAAATTAACAAGTTTTCACGGTCAAAATGCTTTGAATTTCACACATTATACGCGCAACTGTGTTTTAACAAAGCCTTGAAAGAATTGGACCTAAAATCAGCTTAAAACCTGATCAATTTTGGCAAAAACAGCTCGAGATGATGACATCAGCAGTATTTCGCACGAAATAAGGTTCTAATTTCGCACGAAATAGCCTTATTTCGCACCAGTTTGTCATTCCGTTTGAAAAGGGTACTTCATTTCGTACGAAATTACCTATTTCGTACGAAATCACGTAATTTCGCTTGAAGATTCAGCTATTTCGTACGAAATTACTTATTTCGCTTGAAACCAATGTATTTCGCACCAAATCCGTATTTCGTTTGAACAGGATTATTTCGCACCAAAAGTCATTACGCTTGAAAGTGTATTTCGTTTGAAAAATAAGTTTGTGAAATTTTGAAACCGAATCATGGAAGAAGAGTTTTACAACGCCTTTGCTACTCCGATAAGTATTGTTCAGAACACAATGTTAGAAAATGAAACGGGAACTATGCAAAAACCGCCAAAACTCATGAATATCGAGGAGTATAAAGGATGGGAAGAACGATTTGAGAACTGGGTACAAGCAAATTACTTGGATGCTTGGGAATGTGTTGAGACAAAATATGTTAGACCGATGAATGATGATGAGGAGATTATTGCAATTAAAGATCTTAGTGCTGAAGAGAAAAAGAAATACAAAGATGAAAAGATGATGACGAGTTTGTTGCATCAAGCTGTTAAGGAAGATATCTTGGTTTTATTGCAACACAATGGAACTGCTTATTCAATTTGGAAAGCTTTAAAATCAAAGTTTGTTGGATGCAAAGAAATGATTAAGAACAAAAAATCACTTTTGAAAAAGGAATTTGATCTATTTCGTGGTTTGAGGACTGAGAGCACCAAGCAGATCATCGAAAGATATTGCAATCTGCTAGTCAACATGAAGAGGGTGAGCATCACAAAAGATAATGAAGAATTGATTGAGAAGTTGGCCGATGCTTTTCCACATGAAACTTGGGGCACATATCTGTAGGATCGATTTATCGACCGAAACGAGTCGTTCAGATGCGTTCTACTCAATATGAAAGGCGAAAACAGACATATCGAGTTCGATTCAGCTAGATATTCACTTTAAATGTCTTTCAAACAAGATTTCGGGGGTTACCCATATATCCGAGAGATGTTCCCCACTAAGATAAGTAAGTTTGAAATTTAGGTTTATATCTCGAACACAATCTACTAAGCGTGCGAAAACCTACTGGCACATCATCAGTGAGACCGTTTATCACATTTTTCTTTCCAATTCTTTAGCATGCTGTGATAGTCCACTGACGTACTATCATTTCCTCTTTTTCACAACAAAACTCATTTTTGATTTTATCATGTTTTTGGATTTTTCAAATTTTCTAATGTTTTTGGATTTTCTGAAAATTCTTACTCCCCCTAAAATTCAAAAGCATTTAAAGAAACTTTGAAAACAAACTATACACATAAACAATCAGAACTCCCCCTTACAACAAACTATTTTCCCATTAAGATTTCAAAACACTTAAGTTTGTTTTAATTAAAATGATTTTTCCGGAAAATAATTTTGTTGATTTTACCACTTGTAAAAATGGGGTTTGGTTCATCATTTTGTTCTATTTTCAGATCACGAGTTTATCCCCATTCAAAAACACTTTGAATAAAGATTAAATCAAGTTCAAATGAATGAGCTTGATTAACCACTTGTACGTTCAACTTTACCCGATGTAAAATGATATATGACAATTTTAAGAACAACTACCACTTCCAAACAGAAATACCACTTGTAAGAAATATGTTGATTCCTACTCCACACTTACCAACCTGGGAGTTCCGGCAATTCCACCACCTGTAGAATTTAACAATTTTAGAACTACAAGTTTTTTAATAATGATGCCGATTCATGCTCCACGATTACCAACTTGGGAGCTCTGGCAAGTCAGGATTTTTAAGTAAAGAACACAGACACCCAAGCCTGACCAGCTTTAGGTGTAACCTTCTCAACTTCACATGGGGTTTGAACATTTCTTTTCTCGTCATAAAATTCTTTCACCCCTTTAGCCTTCCCATTGACCATTTTCCCAAAAATGTGTTTAACTTTCCCATTGAACGCTTTCTCGACATCAAATTCTTTCTTCTCAGAATAGAATTGATTCGAAATTTCAACTTTGCCAACCTTTTGTTTGAAATTTTCAGTTCTCAATGGTGGAAAGTTCTCATCATCCATTGGAGGAACTGATTTTTCATCTTTTACCTCAACTTGTGGCTCCTCTGATTTTGTGGAATCAGATTCATCACCAGATTTCACCTCAGATTTCTTAACAACCCACATTTGGTTGTCAAGATTAACTCTTCTTTTGTAAAATCTTTTCTTCGAACATTCACCAACTTCATGTGTTGAATTTTTAA
Source organism: Helianthus tuberosus (assembly GCA_030545235.1). Classification (NCBI taxonomy): domain Eukaryota; kingdom Viridiplantae; phylum Streptophyta; class Magnoliopsida; order Asterales; family Asteraceae; genus Helianthus; species Helianthus tuberosus. The sequence continues at coordinate 174,331,026 of CM060368.1, forward strand.
AAACTTTGAATTTTTCAGTTGGTGGTTCATTTTTCTCAACAATCTTTTCCTTAAGTTTAGAAACAACTTCCTGTTTGATGTTGGTTGCTTTAGGACAGTTCCAAGCAATATGACCAATTTCTTAACATCTGTAACAGGTTCTTGTTTCCTTTCTCTGAACATTTCCATTCTTCATTCTTTCTTGCCTTTTCGCAAGAAAATCTCTATTCGATTGCTTCCAGAATGAGCTCTTTTCTTCCTCTTCTGAGCTTGCTCCTGAAACAAATACAATTTTTGGTTTATAAGTTTTCTCATTTTTAAGATTTTTCGGTGGAATAAAACCCAGACCTTTCTTTTTGAAATTACCGTTATGGTTAGGTTTCTTTCGATAACCTGAACCAGAACTATAACCCTTTTTCTTGTTTAAACGTTGTCGAACTCTTGAGGTGTAAGGATTAGGTTTTTCAGAAAAAAATTTATCTTTTATTTCAGAAATATTAATTTCTGTTAGTTTGAAAACCTTTTTTATCATTTCTGGTTTAACACCTCTTATTGGAAATTCCTCATCAGAATATAATTTGTCTGAATCATTCAAAGTATATGCCACATTGATTGGTTAATTATTCAAATTAGATTTTGATAACAGGAATTCTTTATTGTAAACCCTTTTAACTGACGACTTTTGACTGTCAATCGATGAACTCGAACTCTTGGATTCGGACTTTGACTCTGACTCCTCATCTTTATCCAACACCTGATCGACCACCTTTTTTTATTAACTCAGACTCATGATCAGTGTCAGACGATGTGAATGTGACATCAATGTTTTCTGGTAAATCATCAGTTGTTTCGGATTTTAACTTTATATTGACAGCCTTTTTGACTTGCTCCTCATTCGGTTTTCTGGGAGAATATCCTTCCCAGATTGGAGGCGGACACTTGTTATAATTTGCACTTTGTTTCTTACCAGTATCCTTCTCTTTTGGCTTCTCATCTTGAAAGGCTTCAAGACCTGCAACAGTTGGATAAATTCGATCAATCAAATAATCAGAACTAGAATAACTCTGTAATAACCGTCTGATTCTTTCATTCTCTATCTTTTCTGTCTCCAACTCTTGCTTCCACTTTGCACTTTCTTCAATGTAAAAGTTTATGGCTTTCTGCTTTGACATCATCACAGCATTCATCATTGTCAATTCACCTTCTCTTTCAGAATTTGTCTTTTGTAAACCAGTTACCGTTCTATTCAATACGTCATATGATTCTTTCACGTAGTTGAGATCAAACAATAACTTTTTCTTCATTTTATCTTGCTCATTCAACTTCTCATCCTTCTCTGCACACTGCTTGCAGGATTCTAAACACTTTAAACAAGGCTTGATGACTTCCACATTTTTTTCAATTTCTACTATCTTTTCAACTTCAACAACTTTTTCAATTTCAATCACTTTTTCAGCTTCAACCATCTTTTCAGTAACTTTAACTTCTACATACTTTTCATTCTTCTTTGTCTCAGCAACATTCTCACTTTTCTTTCTCAATTCTTTTGCTGCTCCTCTCTCCTTCAGCTTCCCTATTCGATCTGCAAAATAAAATTGAAAACTTTCAGGAGATAACATAGATTTTCCAATATTTATTCGTGTCTCCTCTTCATCATCACTATCATCAGATGATGATTGATCAAACACTGGCTCTTGGATGATTTGTGCAGTAAGAGCTACCACTTTTGAATCAGGTGGAATGTATTTGTCCCAACTGAAACCCTCTGCCACTTTTTCATCATCTTGATCGATTATTCCAAAGTAAGCTTTCTTATTTGCTTCTTCGATCATTTTCGCATAAGCAGTTTGTGGTTCTTTTTGTCTGTACGGTTGATCAGCAACTTGTTGGTATATAGCTTTCCGATAGTAATCATCTTTTCCAAACGGATTCTGTGCTCCACTTGCTTCTCGATTTTTACATTCCCTCTTGAAATGTCCTTTCTCCCTGCATCGAAAACAAGTAACTTTAGATTTATCAAAACCCAAAGGAGAAACATTTTCATCCCTAAAATCATCTCTTCCTGTAATCATTTTAAACTTTTCAGCTCTCCTCAAAACACTAGCTAAACACCATTTGATGTCCATAAGCTCCATCTCTTCAGCATCTATCTGATTGTAATCCTCTTTTGTCAGCATAGGATTCCCGATCCTCCCTGCAACAAATCCTTCATATGATTCCAACACAGTAGCAAGTAACGACATGTGACTTTTGGCAATCTCTTCAGAAAAATTTTGACCATTCTGAAGATGCAACGCGATATTGCAATTCAACACTTGACCATTACTGTTGTTTGAACTTTGAAATTGATGACTTGAAGTTGAACTCTTTGGATTAACACTCGGATATGATGAAACTCCACTGCTGCTGTTTGGACTTTGATTTACTGAACCAGATGAATTTTCAGCACTAAAGGCATTTTGGACTTTCGGACTTGCTTCAACCTCTTAAACACTTCCTTTGTAATACATTTTGACATCTTGTTGGCCACTCGGACTGTTCATTCTTGCAATCTTCTGTTTTTCCAGATCTTGACCCTCAATCTTTTCAATAAATTGTGAAATAGTCAACTTGTCATATTCTCCAGTATTCTTCAAAATCATTAAGTATGTACCCCACTCTTTTTGAGGTAATGCGTCAGCTAACTTATCGATCCATTCTTCTTGATCTTTGACAATTTCTAACAAAGACATAGTTCGCACTAAGTAGCAATATCTTTCAATCAGCTTCTTTGATGATTCACCTGGTAAACTTGAAAACAAATCAAACTCTTTCTTTAGCAAAGCTTTCTTGCTCCTGATCATTTTCTCACTACCTTCAAACTTAATTTTAAGCGCATCCCAGATCGATCGTGAAGTATTGTCATGTTGTAGCAAAATAAAGATGTCTTCTTTTATAGCTTGCTGGATTAAACTGATCATCATCTTTTCGGCTTTGTACATGTCTCGTTCTTTGTCTGTTAATTCAGAAATTGTTTTGATAACTCCCAAATCTATACGAGGCTTCACATACTTTTTCTCGATACATTCCCAAGATCTCAAATGGTTAGCTTGAACCCAGTTTTCAAAACGATCTTTCCAACCATAATACTCCTCAATGCCCATTAGCTTCGGGGGTTTTTGTAAAGTTCCAGTTTCATTTTCCATGTTCATGCTTTGAGCAATGGTAGCCGGAGTAGTCGGGGCTGTAGCAAACGCGTTGTAGAACTCTTCTTCCATGATTCGGTAACAAGTTTCAAAATCAGACACTTTCAAGCGAAATTAACTCTTCAAGCAAAATAACCTCTCAAGCGAAATAACCTGCAAATTTTCAAACGAAATAACACTAAAAACGAAATCAGAATTTTTCAAGCGAAATAGTAATTTCATTCGAACTGTCCAAACGAAATTTAATTTCTTATGAAATCACACACAGTTTCAAACGAAATCACAACTTTGAAACGAAATTGTAATTTCGTATGGAATATCTCAAGAGAAATACTAATTCCGTGCGGAATTAGTAGCAATTTCAAACGAAATTAATCTCAAAATGTAATTCCGTGCGAAATTATGATGCTATTCCATGCAAAATTATGCTGATGTCATCATTTCGGTCAAACTTTTGTCAAATTGATCAGGTTTTAGCTGGATTTTAGATCCAATTCTCTCAAGGCTTTGTTAAAACACAATTTCGCATATAATGTATGAAATTCAAACCATTTTAACCGTGAAATTTTGTTCAATTTTGAAAAGAAGGTGTAGAAGTTAGAAAATCTGATAAAATCAAGCTGAATAAGATAGAACTCCTCCTCCTGAGCTCTGATACCACTTGTAGGATCGATTTATCGACCGAAACGAGTCGTTCAGAGGTGTTCTACTCAATATGAAAGGCGGAAACAGACATATCGAGTTCGATTCAGCTAGATATTCACTTTAAATGTCTTTCTGATTGATTTGACAAAGTTTTACAGTGAAACGACACTTCGGCAGCACTTCGGCTCCGGAATCACACATACATGAATGACTCAAACGAAATTACATGACCTCTATTTATAGGCATCATAATTTCGCATGAACCAGACTCAAGTGAAATTACTTCACATGAAATTATAATTTCGTGCGAAATTACAAGTAATTTCGTGTGAGATTACACATGGTGATTTCATGCGAAATTACCTATTTTGACATGTTTTCTCAAACTTTGTGCCCTGATCAATACAAATACAAACAAGACTCGATACAAGACGAAGTCGACAGATGTATGCACCAAAAGATCTTATGATGCTGAGAAATAAGAAAGATTTTGGGAACTAACACTGAGTAAGTTCATTGAAAAGCTTGAAGCTCAAGAGATGGAACAAAGGAAGATATCAAGAATGAAAGATTTTGATGGAGAACAAGATATTGGGCTGTATTACAAAGGAGGTATCAGTGACAAAACCAATATGTCACCAAAGGTTGAAACTGCATTCAATGCTAAAAGTTCATCTGGAGGGTCATGTAAAGGATCAAACAGGAAAACTGGTTCTTCTTCATATCCATCATATGATCCAAACTTTTCAACAACAAAGAATGGAAAGAAGTTACAATGCAACATGGTATTAGATCTTGAAAATGGTCAAAATTACACAGAGGAGGTTGCAAAAGGTCGCATGTCTTTGTTGGTAACTGTGTTAGAGTCATATGAGAGTTTAGTAGCAGGAAGGATCGGGAATCCAATGTTGACAAAAGAGGATTACGATCAGATTGATGCTGAGGAGATGGAATTAATGGATATAAAGTGGTGTTTGGCGAGTGTGTTGAGGAGAGCCGAAAAGTTTAAACAAATTACGGGAAGAGATGATTTCCATGATGCAAATGTTTCTACTTTAGGTTTTGATAAATCTAAAGTTACTTGTTTTCGTTGCAGGGAAAAAGGACACTTCAAGAGAGAGTGCATAAACCGTGAAGCAAATGGAGCTCAAAATCCGTTCAACAACAATGATTACCATCGGAAAGCAATTTATCATCAAGTTGCTCAACAATCACATCAACAACAACCACAAACTGCTCATGCCAGGAAGGAGATTGAAGAATCATCAAAGAAAGCTTGTATGGTGAATCAAGAAGATAAAAAATCATCAAAAGGATTCAGTTGGGACAAATATGTCTCAGCCGATGGTAAAGCATGTCTGATAAATCAAAATTATGAAAAGTTACCAGAAGGATTTAGCTGGGGAATTTTCATTTGGGATGATTATGATCCTAACAAAACTCCAAATCACAAAGCTTTTGTTGCTCGAGTTGCTGAAGACAGTGATAATGATGATGATTATTATGCAAAAAGAATGGAAGAGCACTTGAGAATGATGGAAGAAAGTGATAGTGATGATGGAAAAGTTCGAAAGAAAAAGAAGAAAGCTAAAAAACCAGTCAGCAGTGATGATGAAGAAGTTCCTGTGATCAAAAGAAAAGTAAAAGAAGTTCCAGCTTTCAAAGTTGAATCAGAAGCTGATGCACAAAAGATTCCTGTGAAATGTGGAAACTGTGAAGCAGTGAAGAAGCAAAACAGTACTTTGATTCACAACATGAACCGCTTGAAAGAATCTTATGATGTTCTAAACAAATCAATGAATCTATACAATCAATCAAGCAGTGAACAAGCAACAGCCATGAAAACACTTCAAGGAACTTTCATAACAAAGTAGAAAGTTGTCAACAATTACATTGAGAAGTGTGCTGTGCTGGAACAAAAACTGGAAACACAAAGAATTGAAAAAGAAAGAGTTAATAGGTTGTTAAAAAGTTACTCATGTGCTTCTTATGTTATTGACAGGATTTATCCAACCGTTGAAGGCATGAAGGCATTTGATGAAGAGGAAGTATCTGAAGACAAGAGCTCTGAAAAGAAGAAGGATACTGAAATGAAAGATTCTGGTAAGAAACATAGTGCCAGTTACAACAAGTGTCCACCCCCGCTTGAAAATGGATATTCTCCACGAAATCCAAATTCAGAAAGAGTTAAAAAGGCAACCAATTTACAGTAGGAGTCTGAGTCTTCAGAAAATTTGCCAGACAACATCGATGTCACTTTCACATCGTCTGACACTGATCATGAGTCCGAATAAATAAAGAAAGTGGTTGATCAGGTGTTGGATAACGATGAAACCGAGGAGTCAAAGTTGGAGTCAAACTCAGAGTCAAAGTCTGACAAGTCAAAGTCAATAGTCAAAAAGGAGAACCGGGTTTATAATAAAGAATTTTTGTTATCAAAATCTAATTTGAATGACGAACTGTTCAAAGTAGCATATACTTTGAATGATTCTGACAAATTATATTCTGATGAAGAATTTCCAATAAGAGGTGTTAGAACTGAAATGATAAAAAAAGGTTTTCAAACTGACAGAAATTAATATTTCTGAAATAAAAAATGTAAATCTTTCTGAAAAACCTAAAAGGTACACCTCAAGAGATCAACAAAGGTTAAACAAGAAAAAATGTTACAATTCTGGTTCTGGTTTTCAAAAGAAACCAAACCATAATGGTAATTTCAAAAGAAAAGGTCTTTGATTTATTCCACCAAAAAATCATAAAAATGAGAAAACTTATAAAACAAAAACTGTTTTTGTTTCAGGAATATCATCTGAAGAAGAAAAGGAGCAATTGTTCAGAAAGCAGACGAACAAAGAATTCCTTCCTAAGAAGCAAGAAGAAATGAAGAATGAAATTGTTCAAAAGAAAGAAACGAGAACCTGTTTTCAATGCAAAACAATTGGTCATATAGCCAAGAATTGTCCTAAGGCAATTCAATCAAAACAGGAAGTGTCTCGTAAACTGAAAGAGAAGATAGTTGAAAATGAACTGCCAACCAAACCTTTTATAGTTTTCAAAAACTCAAAATTTGAGGTTGGTGAATGTTCAAAAAGATTTTACAAGAGAAAAGCAAATCTTGACAATAAAAAATGGGTTGTTAAGATATCTGATGGTAGTTCTGGCGATGAATCTGATTCCACAAAGTCAGAGGAGCCACAAGTTGAGATGAAAGAAGAGAAATCAGTTCCGCCATTGGATGATGAAATTTTTCCACCATTGCGGGCTGAGATTTTAAAATCAAAGATTGGAAAAGTTGAAATTTCAAATCAATTCTTTTCTGAAAATAAAGAATTTGATGTTGGAAAAGCCTTTAACCCCAAAGTGAAACACATTTTTGAAAAAATGGTTGATGGGAAGGTAAAGGGGGTTAAAGAATTTTACGAGAAGAAAACAAAGAAACCGAGTGTTGGTAACTCGGAATCTCCCAAGGTCTGTCAGGCTTGGGAAAATTTCTTTAACTGAAAAACCTGACTTGCCGGAGCTCCCAAGTTGGTAATCGCGGAGCATGAATCGGCATCTTTCTTGAAAAATTGTTTTTGAAAATTGAAAATTTTTCACAAGTATGACTTGCCGGAACTCCCAGGTTGGTAAGTGTGGAGTATGAATCGGCATTTTTAGATTTCAACCGACAAGTGGTTGAAAGAGAGGTTTTATCTACAAGTGGTTAATCAAGGTCATTAAGTTGAACTTGATTTAACTTTCATTCAAATGATTGGAAAACAAAGTGATGATCACATCCCCATTTTTACAAATGGTAAAATCGACAAATCTTATTTTCCGAAAAAAACCATTTTTGATTAAAACAAACTTAAGTGTTTTGAAATCATAATGGGAAAATAGTTTGTTGTAAGGGGGAGTTCTGATTGTTAATGCCAAGAGGATGGCGGATTGAAGCAATTCTCAACAGTTGTCATTTGTTTGTACAGTTTGTTTTCAAATTTTCCAGAAAATCAAAATTGAAATATATTTTGATTTTAGGGGGGGAAAAATTTGTGAAATTTCGAAAATTTGAAAAATACAAAAACATGATAAAACCAGAAAAAGTCAAAAACATGATAAAATTCAAATTGAGTTTTGTTGTGAAAAAGAGGAAATGATAGTACATCAGTAGACTATCACAGCATGCTAAAGAATTGGAAAGTCAAAATGTGATAAACGGTCTCACTGATGATATGCTAGTAGGTTTTTACACGCTTAGTAGATTGTGTTCGAGATATAAACCTAAATTTCAAACTTACTTATCTCGTGGGGAACATCTCTCGGATATATGGGTAACCCCCGAAATCTTGCTTGAAAGGTCCCTCTTTCTGAGATACTAGGTCTTTATGCTTAGTGATATCTGGGGTATTATCCCGGGACTTCTGATTTTGCGGAAGCAATGGCCTAGTCCCCGTATAATACTTTTCGCTTGCTTGAAATATAGCACCCCCCCCCCAGCATAAAAAATGATGAAACATTGCAAAATGCTAATCATGTGCTGTTGAAGAAAAGATTCTCTAAAGGGAACACACCTAAAGTCGAAGCCATCATCTCTCTGATTTTGCGGAAGCAATAGCCTGAGCTCTCATGGCCCTCGCATTTAACCCTTTACAGATATCATCTAGGTATACTCACTTGTAATACTGAATATTGGGATCTGGATACGGGAGTATATTCTAAGGTGGGACACGCGTATAAGTATAAGTGCTTAAAACATTAATCTCGTATCTCGAAAAAATTGAAATTTGTGTGAAAATTTTAAATGGATCAGTATACTGACAATCTAAGTGAATCGTTTAGAACTTAAAATGTTTAAAGCTTAACGATGTTGGTGATTTGTCTCAGAAACTGATATGATCCTCTTACACAAACTCACAAAAATATTGTTTGTAAATATTTCTTTACTGCATTTCATTAATTTCAAAAATCCAAAAAGATTTTCAGTGTGTTTTAGCATAAAATTTTGAAAAATCCAAAAAGATTTTCGACAACTGTTGTTGAAGAGCTGATTTTCAAAATTCCGAGTGCTATACATGATGAACAGGTTTGGGAAAGTCTGTTTAAAATAAGAAAAATTTTGAATGTTTGCCTACAAGTGGTCATCAGAAGCTGTTAAATGTTAATTCATTCTAGATTGATACCTGCAAGTGGAATATAAATTTGTTAAATGTTAAATTTGTGAAATTTATTTTGAGTTAGAGAATGTGCAGGATAGCCAGGTTCAAGATCATAAGCAGAATGTAAGCCAGGTTACAATCCTGATGTTTCTAGAGCTAAGTTCTGATCCTGGAACTGAAGTTCATGCTTATTGTTGATGCTGATGAACTTAAGGAATCAAGAGATCTGATCAAGAAATTGTAAGAGCCAGCGTCAGATCCTGGTAAAGGAAAGAAAGAAGAAGAGAAAAGATTGAAGATGATTTACATTGTCAGATATTTCGGGAGAGATCGAGAAGACTGATTAAGACTGAAGGTTGAAGACTCGACACTAAAGACTTCGTCAACATCCGAGGGGAGTCTGTTGGTGCATTCGTCTGTCGACTTCGTCTTGTATCGAGTCTTGTATATTTGTTTAGATAGATCAGGGCTCGCAAAAAGAGAAATATGGGTGTGATGGTATTTCGCACAAAATAGCAACCAGCTATTTCGTACGAAATTACATGGGTATTTCGCATGAAATAACTATTTCGTGTGAAATCTAATTTCGCATGAGATGATTCCATGCGAAATTACCTTGCCTATATATACTTAAAGTGCCTTGTCATTTGTAACTTTCCGGTTTCAGTACCGAACTGCTGCCGAAGTGTCTACTCGCTGTAATTCTTTGTCAAATCAATCAAAAGACAGTTTAAAGTGAATTGCAAGCTGAATTACCTCGATACGTTTGTTTCCGCCTCTCGTATTGAGAAAAAACTCTTCTGAACGACTCGTTTGGTCGGTAAAACGATCCTACACTTTCATTGTGAGATAAACTTAGCCTTTGAAGTCATGTATTAATTGCTTGCACAATAACCTACATTAACTTAAACAGGTAGGTTGTCCTACTAAAACTAGATCTTAGGGTGAAAGGGTGCACCCCTCGTAAGATTGGGGGAAATTTTCACCCACCCAATCATAATGTACCAATGTCAATTCCCCTCTCATACATTACTCTTGCCCAAAAAACATAAGGGGTGGTTTCACCCAAACCAATTAAAAAAACATGATTGGTTGAAAGATAGTGGGCCCCACCATTACCCCATCTCCCTCATCTTCCCCGCATGCGGCAACTCTTTCCCGCGCCGCACACCCCTCTTCATCGTGCGACAATTGGTGACGGCGGCACATTCACCTAACGGCAAACCGCCTCACCACTTCGATCCCGTTCACCCTTAGCATCTCAAGCCATTTTTTCGTCTAATTATCCTCCTAACTATGTGACATTAACTATATTAGTAATAACATGAGTTAGAAATAGCATCCATAGTTTCTCATGTATTAAATAGTAAAAACTACTCAGGTGACTATTTAGATACCATAAGACCATGTGTAGTGGTAATGTCTTTACCCTTGGACGTTTTGCGCCATGTGGCAGCCCAATCAGTAATGAGACGTTTTCCTAAAATGGGTGTAGTGAGGATGTGAGCAATGTTAAAAAGGGGTGTAAATAAAATTAAAAAAAAAAACATCAAAAATATTTTATTGGACAAACCCATAAACCTGCATGTGATTGGCCAAATCCATTCCCTCTTCGGCGTTGATTTAAGAACGCTTGTGGCCAAATTTTGTAAAACAACGCCCTTGGGGACGGAGAACTTGGCGTTGATGGACGTTTTAGGGGCAAAAAACGCCCTAAAACTTTACCACTACGGCTATTCTAATAAAACATTTGAATCACGTGAAATAGCATCCCTCATGTATTTTAATTGCAAGTCTACCAGTTTGTTCGAATCATATGATTTGCCACCTCGACTTTCAATCAACCATAGTTTGCCACAATCCTATAAAATTATTATAAAAGCCGATTTGTCAGTGATTGTGTACATAATCGAATCTTTATTATTTTTTATGATTGTAAAATTGGTGATTGATTGGTAATTAAATAATAAAGTAAGATTCTTAATCGAGTATATTTGTGGGTCCAGTTTAAGACTAATTAAGCAAATGATTATATCATCCAACAATAATGTTTTGTTTCTCAATAGCTTAACACCACTCGTAGTGGGGTTTTTGAGGTTTATTTCTAAAAAAAACCCTAAAACGTTGCACACCCTCGCTTGGGCGTCTTTTTCAAAAAAAAAAAGATGCACAAGGCGTCCTTTTTTCCACACCGGCGTTCAAATGTTTTGGCCAATAGGACTGTTGCAACTATCCGAATTTAACGGCAATTTTATTTTATTTTTACTTTGTTCAACTTATACACCAACCTTCACCCATTTTATACAAACCAAAAACCTTCACTTACAACATCAAACAACAAATCTTTTACACCCCACTTTATATAAGAAAATGGATTCCCCCACCTCGTCGTCCATTGCAAATTATTGTTACGAAATTTTTTTAGCGGATGTCGAGCAAGAGGCGGTTACGAGTGTGTGTGAACTAGCGGCTCGGTATATGAAACATTGTAGCCGGCCTCAACGTGAAATTTTACCAAGAGAATATATTGAACGAGACCGACGTGCGGCAAACGATCGGTTGATGAAAGATTACTTCGATGAAGCGCCTACTTACCCAAACTCCGAAGTTTTTAGGCTTCGTTTACGGATGAGTAAACGTTTATTTTTACGCATCGCTGAAGACTTGGAAAACAAGTTTCATTATTTTAAACAAAAACCGGATGCGAGAGGGACACTTGGATTCACCGCTATTCAAAAGTGTACTTCAGCTCTACGAGTCCTTGCATACGGAAACACGACGGACATCAACGACAAATATTTAAAAATGGCCGAGAAAACAACGCGAGATACCTTGGAGCATTTTTGTCAATGTACATTACTATACTATAAACATTACATGCATTCATATTTTTTTAGTTAGCTTAAAGTTATATCTTTTTTATTGTTTACCTCCTTAACTATTGTTAAATTGGATATGTGGTGTAGATAGACCATACGTTAACAAATCATTTGCTATAGTTCGTTAGTGCACGTCTGCACCATTTGAATATTATTACCTCCTCTAACAAACACATAACTAGAGCTTATAACTTTTTATATAGGGTATGTTTGTCAAAAGTAGCTGGTGGCTAGAAGCAGATAACTGTAGTTTTTTAAATATATATATATAGTGTTTGACAGAGTAGCTGTAGCTTTTAATAAAATGTATAAAATGACCAAAATTGACATAACTAAAAATTTGAAAAGTTTGTGCATTAAAAAGTTCATTATTTTTAGAGGTTAAAATAGTCATTTTCCCCCTAAAATCTTGTAGCTCATTCTAAACTCTACTAGTAGGGGCGTTCAACTAAAAGCTTCAAGCTCCTAACCTAAAAGCTTCAAGCTCCTTCAATCAAAAAGGTTTTTTTATTGAGTAGGAGCTTTTTCTTAAAAACTTAAAGCTAGAATCTCCTAAAAACTTCTAAGAGCTTCATGCCAAACATACCCATAATCTTCAACTACCCACGCTAGCTCCGCACGAACGCCTTTTCTTCTTCAACCCTCTAAATTATGCCCATTTTTATATATGTGGTATAATAATCCACACGTTTTGCCCTTGATAGACCGCACCTTGTTATCTTCTGTTGAACGGTTCTGTTTAGACGTAAGGGGAAAACATGAAAACATACCTGTCACCGCAGACAGTGCAGTAGAGAATCCAGTGATGGAAGAAGCCATGGAGCTCGACATCTTTTTCAGTCTGATCTGGTTCCTCCTTAGGGTGCTGACTGATGATGGTGACTATGAAAACCGACAAGGGAATCGGCTATAGGAGAGGAGGTCGATGATGATGATGTTATGATTAGGTTATCTGATTAAGTGTGTAACCTTTTAACCTCTACATAATTCTCCTTATATAAGCTCCCAGGAGGAAACCTAATTAGTTAATAAGGGTAATATGGTCCATCAACAATTACCAACTAATTATTTAATAGGTTATTATATATTTTGATCTATATTATGTAAATGATTATAATGGCTACTAGATTAAATATTAAACATAATATATTTAATCTTACATTCTCCCACTTAGCCGAGTAATCATTTACCATGAGTATTAGATAAGCCTGATCAGGAGTTAACACTCATTTTAGCCTTAAACAAGTACTATAGCAGAGAAATACAGCCGTTGAATCATTATGCGACTCAGGACCCCCATTAGTCATACTATAGCCTTAATTTAAAACCTAATCGTTATGATCAAAATACGCATACGCCCTTTGTTTGATTTGTAACTTTATTTGTCTATATGCCATTATACCGGTTGAACATATTCTAAGAGACATACAAAATCAAACTGAGGAAATTTCATTAATCATAAAACATAAGCTAGTACAATATGCTCAAATAAGGTCTTTACTAAATCCCATATTCCGAACATGTTCTTCGTAAACCTTAGGAGGGAGACCTTTAGTCATCGGATCCGCAAGCATATCTTTAGTACTAATATACTCGATACAAAGATTATTTTCCTCAACTCGTTCACGTACGAACAGATATTTTGTATCGAGATATAAACCAGCTCCAGTCGAACTGTTACTGTTCGAGAAACTAACGGCAGCTGAATTATCACAATAAAGCTTCAATGGTCTAGAAATAGAATTAACGATTTTGAGTCCAGTGATCAGATTTCTAAGCAACATTCCATGACAGGTTGCGTTATAAACAGCAATGTACTCTGCCATCATTGTGGAAGTTGTTGTCAACTGTTGTTTATGACTCTTCCATGAGATAGGGCCGCCTGCTAACATAAAGATATAGCCTGAAGTGGATTTCTTGTCATCTTTGCATTTGGCAAAGTCAGAATCAGAATAGCCCACCACTTCTAAATGATCACTTCTTCTATAAGTCAATTTATAGTCTTTCGTCCCTTGCAGATATCGAAGTACCTTCTTAGCTACTTTCCAGTGATCTAGGCCAAGATTAGTCTGATAACGGCCTAGCATTCCAGCAATATAAGCGATATCTGGGCGAGTACAGACTTGAGCATACATCAAGCTCCCGACTACTGACGCGTAAGGTATCTGGCTCATTTGCTCCTTCTCAACCTCTGTTGTCGGACACTGGAATGAACCGAAAACATCTCCTTTAACTACTGGAGCGACAGAGGGTTTGCACTGTTTCATGTTGTAATGTGTAAGGACACGATCTATGTAAGCCTTCTGAGACAATCCTAAGATCCCTTTGTGTCTATCTCGGTGAATTTCGATGCCAATTACGTAAGAAGCATCTCCGAGATCCTTCATGTCGAAGTTATGCGAGAGTAACCGCTTCGACTCATGCAACATGTCTAAACTATTACTTGCCAATAGAATATCATCTACGTAAAGGACAAGTATAGTAAAGTTGCTCCCACTCATCTTGAGGTAGGTGCATTGATCCACTTGATTCTTCATAAAACCTTGTTTCTTCATGACTTCATCAAACTTGAGGTACCACTGACGTGATGCTTGTTTTAACCCGTAAATGGATTTCTTCAACTTACAGACTAGATGCTCCTAACCTTCAGGTTTAAAGCCTTCAGGTTGCTTCATGTAAACATCTTCGTCCAAGTCTCCGTTAAGGAAAGCGGTTTTAACGTCCATCTGATGTAACTCTAAATCAAAATGAGCTACTAGGGCCATGACGATCCTTAATGAATCTTTATGAGAGACAGGTGAAAACATCTCTTGATAATCAATTCCCTCTTTCTGAGTGTAGCCCTTTTCAACCAATCTCGCTTTGTAGCGTTCAACGTTCCCATTCGGATCCAGTTTTGTTTTGAACACCCATTTACATCCTACTGGTTTGACACCGTTGGGTAACTCTACCAAATCCCAAACGTCATTTTTCTTCATGGATTCAAGCTCATCAATCATTGCTTTATTCCATTCAGAAGACTGATCACTGCTTATGGCTTCATTGTAAGAGATATGATCATTGAGCTTTCCGGGATCCATTTCAGTCAGGTAGGTTACATAATCATCCCAATTAGTAGGCCTTCTTTGCCTAGATAACCTCCTGAGTGGATTATCGGGTTCAGCGTTGTCTTGGTTTTGAGTGTTTGATGTGCCTTCGTCATGAGGAATAATGGGTTTTGATTGTAGAGGTGAATTTGGAGTTGGTGTAGTAGCTTCAGGTGCAGTAGTTGCATTGGGTACAAGAGGAGTAATCGGAGTAATGGTAAGCGATGAGTCTATCCCCCCCCCCCCCCGCGTCTTGTACTTCTTGCAATTCTTCGTAAGGGTTGGTACTGCTCCCACTGACCTTGAAATCCTCCAGGAACGTGGCACGCTTGGTTTCAACAATATGGGTGACATGGGAAGGACAATAGAAACGATATCTCTTTGAGTTCTCAGGATACCCGATAAAGAAACAGGTAACTGTTTTAGGGTCAAGTTTCCTTAGGAAAGGATTGTAAAGTTTCGCTTCAGCAATGCAGCCCCATACTTTCATATATTTAAGACTCGGTTTCCTTCCTTTCCAAAGTTCATAAGGAGTTTTAGGGACAGACTTAGAAGGAACTCTATTGAGTATATGAACAGCTGCTTTTAACGCTTCAGTCCAGAGGAATAATGGTAAATTAGTGTTGGCTAACATACTGCGTACCATGTTTATAAGGGTACGGTTTCTTCTTTCAGTGACACCGTTCTGCTGAGGTGTACCAGGCATGGTATATTGGTTCACAATCCCCTGGCCCTTACAAAACTCATAAAATGGACCAGGAGCTTGACCCACATCAGTATGTCTTCCATAATATTCACCACCTCTATCTGATCTCACAACTTTAATCTGACGATCTAATTGCTTTTCAACTTCAGCCTTATAATCTTTAAAAGTTGTAAGAGATTCAGACTTTTCCTTAATAAGATACAAGTACATGTAACGAGAATAATCATCAATAAAAGTGATAAATGAAGTATGTCCTGTTATACCAGCTATTTGATAGGGACCACTAATGTCAGTATGAATGAGTTCTAATAAATTAGAGCTCCTAGGGGCACCGTTCTTATTCGCTAATGTCATTTTACCTTTAAGACATTTGACACATGTTCCAAAATCAGAGAAATCGAGAGGAGGTAAGACTTCATCCTTTACAAAACGATTTAATCGTTCTTTTGAAATGTGGCCTAAACGTTGATGCCACAACATGGATGAAGTCTCTAAGTCTCGTTTCTCTTTCATCTTTGTGATTGATTCATTAATGTTATATGACAACAAAGATTTGGAAAAATTATCATCCAGTTCTAACCTATAGAGACCACCATCCAGAATACCATTACCATAAAGAACAGAATCATAGAGGATAGAGAGTTTGCGATGACCATGGGAAATAATAAAACCGTCCATGTCTAACTTTGGTCCTGATACAAGGTTCCGAGTTACCTCAGGAACATATAAGGTATCATAAAGTTTAATACATAAACCAGTTTTCATAAATAATTGTAATGTTCCAATGGCCTTCACTTCTAATTCTCGATCATCCCCAACCTTAAGCGTTCTTTGGTTTCTTTCCAGCTTCCGGATTGTAAGGAATCCCTGAGTTGAATTGGTAACATAAACCATAGAACCATAATCAAACCACCATGAATTAGCAGGAACACTTAAATTATAGGACTCAAGTATCATAAAATAATCGTTACCTTTCTTAGCCAGCCACTCCTTAAAGTCTTGGCATTCCTTCTGCATGTGTCCTGTCTTTTTACAGAACTTGCAGTGGATTCTGCCTAAGGAGTTCTTAGAGCTGGAAGGTGCACTTGCATTAGGATTAGGTCTTTGGAATTTTGAAGCATTCTTCCTCTGATGATTATTCTTCCTTTTCTTGGAGTTGGAGGTGGTGAAGTTAGCAACATCAGTAGTGCGATCCATCCTCATACGCTCTTCCTCCTGTACGGAAATAGCAACCAGCTCACTCATCGTCCATTTGTCCTTCTGAGTGTTGTAATTGATCTTGAATGCTTCAAAAGACGAAGGAAGCGAAGTAATGATGAAATGAACAAGGAAACCATCACTGATTTCCATTTCCAGCCCCTTCAGCTTATTGGCCATGTCATTCATCATCATCATGTGCTCGCGAATGCTGCTCCTCCCATCATACTTAATTGTCACCAGCTTGAGGATAAGGGTACTAGCGTGTGCTTTAGACGTTCCCTTGAACTGCGCCTCCACAGAAGCCAAGTAGGTTTTAGCATCTTCAGAATCAGGAATAGCTCATCTGATTGCATTGCTGATGGACTGCTTCATAAACATGAGAGACATGCGGTTACACCTAGTCCACTTTTCATGAGTCAACTGGTCAGCAGCAGTACTTTGTGGAGTAAGGTCCGCTGGTTTATTCTCTCTTAGAGCATAATCGAAATCCAGCAGCCCAAGAGTAAGCATGAGAGCATCCTTCCATGCAGCAAAGTTATCACCAGTTAAAGGTGGAATACCGCAATTTGGTGCTGATAGTGGAAATAAGATGAGCAAGTTATGATACTAAGAAAGAAGTTCTAATGTGATCTAAGGGCACATAATACTAAGGCAGACATAAATAATGACCATTTTACATTATGAAGCTGTGATATTGTCTATTACTAACACCAAAAATAATAGACTTAGTTAAAATTCTACTTAAACGAAGACAAATCAGCTTTGGCCAGAAGTGTAATCATTTAAGCATGTGTGCAAAATGATTGTAACAAATCAGCTTTGGCCAGATATTGAGACAATCACTTTAGTTATGCACTTGTTAAGTATGCCATCTATGAAGGAATTAAATAAGCTTTGGCCAGATATTAAGACATTCATGTTTATGATGCACACTTAACATAGCTTTCGTAATACTTGAACGATAAGTAGATGTATCAAGTCAGCTTTGGCCAGAAATGATACATCAAAAACTCATTCAAGTTAATTCATTTTGGTTTTGTGAAACATTATCTGATTCTGATTAATTAACTAAGTAATTACAAAACCAATTATTTAATAGTAAACCACCCGTTAGCGCGGATCGAACTGGATGATTTCGAATAACTGCTTAGTTCATATTAAGTGCTTAATAAAGCAATAGGATTTCGAATAAGTCTTGATTATGAACACTCGTGATTTCGGATGAATCATGTCTTGGATTCATCCGAGACGAATGATTTCGAATCATTTCGAACTATCCGAAATGGATGATTTCGAATGATTTCGGATGTGTCCAATACGCGTAAGTCGAGTCATTTCGGATGATTTCGGATACATTTCGGATGATTTCGGATAGTGATACTTAGTCCGAGATTGATCCGAAATGGTGATGCTTAGTCCGAAATGATCTGCAATCCTTAGTTCGAAATGATCCGTAATGATCAAACAGATGTTGATCCGTGATGGACGCTAAGTCCGAAACGATCTGTAATGATCCGGAATGATCATCCGAAATGCCTATCTGTAATGTGTTCCACAAGCTACAAAAACCCTAATTTTGGCAGTTAATAGCTGATAAGATTTAAATCCAAAATGTTAGGGATTATGGGATTAAGTTTCCTGTTTAAATATTAATTATATTTATCTGTTTATTTCAAAATCATATCCATTAATAGAAAAACAGATTTTTCAAAATTTAAGTGGATAAAAATGGATCAAACAGGAACAAAACACCCAATAATCCGAATTCATTCCAAAACTAAAGGAATTTTTTTCAAATTTATTCAAGAACTCATGATGAACCCTAAATTAGAAAATTCAAACATTCATCCGAAATCAGAACTGTTGATTTCGGAACAGGTATAATGGATGAATATCTGATCCATAATGGATCCGAGATTGTCCGGAATGACATCAATGTCATCCAGAATGGCATCTCGGATGCAGTTATATGAAAAACCTCATCCGTGATGCATCCGGAATGGAATTTCGGATGACAGAAAACGGATTCTGTTATGGTTTTTCAATTCTGTTTTCCAATTTTAATCCAGATTTACGGATACAAAACAGAACCGACTGATCAACATATGCTCTGATACCACATGTTGAATGGTTCTGTTTAGACGTAAGGGGAAAACATGAAAACGTATCTGTCACCGCAGACAGTGCAGTAGAAAATCCAGTGATGGAAGAAGCCATGGAGCTCGACATCTTTGTCAGTCTGATCTGGTTCCTCCTTAGGGTGCTGACTGATGATGGTGATTATGAAAACCGACAAGGGAATCGGCTATAGGAGAGGAGGTCGATGATGAAGATGTTATGATTAGGTTATCTGATTAAGTGTGTAACCTTTTAACCTCTACATAATTCTCCTTATATAAGCACCCAGGAGGAAACCTAATTAGTTAATAAGGGTAATATGGTCCATCAACAATTACCAACTAATTATTTAATAGGTTATTATATATTTTGATCTATATTATGTAAATGATTATAATGGCTACTAGATTAAATATTAAACATAAATATTATAATGGCTAATATTTAATATTAAATATTAAACATAATATATTATAATGGCTAATTATAAATAAACTTAGGGAAATTGGATTTAAATAATCCGAACTTTCACCTGTTGGCCAATAACACTCCGAACGTTCAGTTTGGCCAGCAGCACTCTCAACTTTCATCCTATTTTCCCAAAACACTCCCAAACTAACATATCACTAACCAAGTTAGTTTTTAAGTTTTATTTATTACACAAACAGTCCCTGTAGTTATAATTTACTAGTTTTAAGTTTTATTTATTACACAAACAGTCCCTGTAGTTATAAAAAAAATCATAAAAATAAAAAAAAAATCTAAAAATTCAAAAAAATCATAAAAATTCAAAAAAATTCTAAAAAAATAAAAAAAAAATCTAAAAAAATAAAAAAAAATCATAAAAAATCATAAAAATTCTAAAAAAATCATAAAAAACCGTTTCGACCCGTACCGTTTCGACGCGAACTGTTTCGACGCGTACCGTTTCGACCCGGACCGTTTCGACCCGTACCGTTTCCACCCGGACCGTTTCGAACCGTACCGTTTCGACCCGGACCGTTTCGACCCGTACCGTTTTCGACCCGTACCGTTTCGACGCGAACCGTTTCGACGCGTACCGTTTCGACCCGTACCGTTTTCGACCCGTACCGTTTCAACGGTACGCGTCGAAACGGTCCAGGTCGAAACGGTACGGTTCGAAACGGTCCGGGTCGAAACGGTACGGTTCGAAACGGTCCGGGTGGAAACGGTACGGGTCGAAACGGTCCGGGTCGAAACGGTACGCGTCGAAACAGTTCGCGTCGAAACGGTACGGGTCGAAACGGTTTTTTATGATTTTTTTAGAATTTTTTTGATATTTTTTAGAATTTTTATGATTTTTTATGATTTTTTTTTATTTTTTTAGATTTTTTTTTATTTTTTTAGAATTTTTTTGATTTTTTTTGAATTTTTATGATTTTTTTGAATTTTTTTGAATTTTTTGAATTTTTAGTTTTTTTTTTTATTTTTATGATTTTTTTTATAACTACAGGGACTGTTTGTGTAATAAATAAAACTTAAAACTAGTAAATTATAACTACAGGGACTGTTTGTGTAATAAATAAAACTTAAAAACTAACTTGGTTAGTGATATGTTAGTTTGGGAGTGTTTTGGGAAAATAGGATGAAAGTTGAGAGTGCTGCTGGCCAAACTGAAAGTTCGGAGTGTTATTGGCCAACAGGTGAAAGTTCGGATTATTTAAATCCAATTTCCCATAAACTTATAAGTAAACATAAAGACCCTACACGAAAGTTGCAATGGGGATATAAAGGTTTTTGTCTCAATGGTCTAATGGAGTTACTTTAGGCTTGCAGACAAACTTTTAGATAACAGTCGTGTATGGTGCCATCATTATTTTGCATAATTATATCAAAACGGGACCCTTGTTTAATCCACCAACCGTTTTTGCTTCTATTTCATTATTAACTTATTTAATACAAAACTAGTTACATTCTTTGTATGATGGAAATTTCTACTGATAATTATTTATTTTTATTATATATAAAAGAGGAACATGTTAGCTATAGAAATATTTAACCTTTCTCGAAAAACTATTAAAGTTTTAGTATTTGAAATTTGACGCAAGTAATAAATAGATGATGTGAGAAGAAGCAGTCAAAAAATTATATTTTATTATATAGTGTAAATATACGGTTGCGACACGTTTTTTTTTTTCTCTAAGATTCGATTAAAGTTTTATTTAAATGACTCAAATATAGTTGATCTTTATCTTCTTTTTGAGGAACCCAGTCAATATTGTTTGAACAACATTGGTACCTCTATTCATTTTTGTGGTTTTCTTTACTTGGCAATATAAAATTCATTGAAAATGAAGTTGTATTCGTACTAGAGTGTATTTTTAGTATCATAAGTTATAGCGAGTGGCAGAATTGTAACAGCATTGTGACGAACCGATATCAATACCGGTCGGACAACATCAGTACGAGTATCCTTTTTTGGTTTTCGGTCGATGTACATGTGTCGATATCCTCTTGAGTGTATTTTTCGGTTACTATACCGAGTATCGGTACCGTACCGAACTAATATCGATCGAAAGCACGCTGCAAAGCGCGGATAATCCCACTAGTTAATTTAAATTTTGTTACTGCTTTGGAAAAGTTAATTACAAAGTAATAAAAAATGAATTGATTGTGATTGTATGTTGTTGACATTGGGTCTAGGGTTATAAACAAGTTGAGTCAAATTTGAGTTTGACATGGTTTGAGCTCCATTTGATTACTTCATGATAAGCCCCAATTGGCTCGGTAGTTCGATAAGTCTTTGAGTTGCTAGATCGAGGAAGTTTGAGATAGGCTCGCGTAGCAGATGTGGGATAAAATCGATGTAGCAGATGTGCACTTGGGTTCGTTCTGCAATTTGGGAATTTAGGTTATACACAGGGGGTGTGAATGAATGTTGGACATAAACGGCAGGGATGGAGGGTGTTTTAGGGTAAGATTACGAAAGTACCTTGGGTGGCGAGTTCACAAAAGGTTGCAAATTGATGGGTTTTGGAAAGTCGGGGACTCCACCATACTTTTTTTTAGAATCAGAGACTTAAGTTGTTACTAACAACTTACCAAAGGTACTCAAACTGCAGTTTTGTAACGCCCTGCTCTTTCGCACTTTCCATAATTAGAAAGTCTTGCTTGTATTTCTATTTTTGGAAGCCTTGTGTTCCTGTAATCGTTCTTTCATTGTAATCGTTGTAAAATCCGAGACTTAGATCTTAAATAAAACTCCTATTTCTTTAAATTTGTGTTATATATGCTTCATACATATTCATACGTTGATTTTGTGAAACAATTAATTCATATTCGTAATTCTTGGAAACTATGTGTTAAACTTGCAAATACGTGAAACTTATGCATAATACGTCTTTTGAGCGAATACGATACTTAAATACGACATTCATATGCTTAATTATACTTGGTTTATGTTCCCCATACTTGTTTCGCCCTTATACTATGTTTATATGACGAAAACAACCCCTAAAACACATTAAAACCCTCAAATACAAACTAGAGGGGCCTAAAGTGTAAGAAACCAAAACTTGTCTGGAGGAGAGTCGCAGGCCGCGAAGCACCCCCCAGGCCTTACGCTAGCCGCGAGCCACTCCCCAGATCAGAAGCCTCATTTCAGCTCGCGAATTTAAGCGGGATTAGTGTTTAATTGAAGTTTAAACTCGTTTTTGGCATTAAATACCCAACTACAACCTACCCTAACCTTCTCCTATAAATACCAAGCCATCTCCAAGCCATTTTCACTTTTCTAAACACTCACAACACTTCCAAATCACTCTAAATTCACAGCAACATCAGAAGTTCGGACATATTCAGCAAGCTTCACTAAAGTGAGCATAACTCACTCAATTCTTGTCCGATTTACCCCATTCTTTTTCCTATGTGCTTGGATTAACCTTAGCTTCGATTCCATAGGTTTTCCACAGAAAACCAGTCCCTGGAACGTCGCCAAAAGGGCTCCAAAGTTCACTGATTGTTTGTGTTTTGGTTCAAACTTTAATAAACATGATTCAACTTGAGTCTAACTCATCTCAAACCTATGTCCTTATGCTTATAACCACTTTTATGGTTAGTTAGGCTTAGAAACAAAGTTGAGACATTCAAAATCAGAGGTATAGCCTCACAAACTTTCTGTTTTGTTCAAGGGTTTAACCCACAAATGATGTTCAAGCTCAAAGCTTGATGAATGTGTGATTTAGGATTAACTTGGGTTATCCTACATAAAATCCACATACTGCTTGATGATTTCTCATAGATTAGTGGTTCATATTCTTGTATTACTTGTAAGTTCATGACCCTCCTTGAATGTTCATAACATCAAGTGAAGTGGTGAACACTTAGAGGTGCCTAAATGGAAGACTTTTCTTCCTACCTCCTATATGATTTCTATGATACTTAAGAGGTTCCTAAATGGAGGATTTATCCTCCTACCTCATGCTTGATCTATTAGACATATTAATATATTATATATCCTATATATTATCTAAGTAAAAAACCTTGATGATGAACTAATGTTCACTTGTCAAAGTGTTGGTTACATCATCTAAAACCTCATATGTGTTAAAGATGATTATTTTCATATGTATAAGTTCATGTTGTTTAAATTCCTAATCATTAATCTTCCGAATTCCCAATACTCATACACTTTGTTTCTTCGTGTAGAAGGACTTGGTGTTCCAACCTCCCACAACATCTCACTCGCGGATTCACAAGTTGAAGACTTGCAAAACCGTGAGTATACTCGTAACCCCTTTTTACATTTACCACTTTTGGGGTGTAACATGTTAAATTATTAGATTACACTTAAACTTATTCTTTATGCAAATGCACCAAAACAATCCAAATACATGAATGTTATGTTTTGTTATACTTGATGCTTATACTTGGGTGATTCTTATGTCATACAATAGTCATTAGCTTATTACTAGCCTCCATTTGACGTGTATAGCCCTATAGGAGTAACGCACCACCCGTGAATGAGAGGTCATGTTGAATTATATCGTTTTGCCTAAACAGAGGGTTGACTAGAAATATTGCATGCCTTGTATGATGATCTTGTATAAACTAAGTTGCCATGTGGATTCGTTTTAAACTTTTAAACTTATACTTAAACTTGTATACTCGCCTTTGCTTTTGCATTGAACTTTATTTTAAACATGTTACAGGTTGAGGATTGATGATGCTATGAAATGGATTAGCAATGATGCCTAGATACTCACTTAGAGGTTTAGGTTTAAAGTGTTGTATCAATTTTGTTATTGTTATGTTATGAACAAGTTGTTATTTGAATTTTCCTTGTAATGTTTGACAATTTGATTATGAAATGAAAATGGTTGAATTAAATATTGTCACAAATAGTGTTATGAAGTGTCTTGCAATCTTGAACTAGTCCCACTCTGATGATTCCGCCATTGGTTGGGGTGTGACTGATTGGTATCAGAGCCATAACTATAGGGAATTAGGTAGAATTGCCATGTTCGGCCGAGTCTATAGTAGGAACCATATTTTTGACCATTCTTGATTTTTGCTTAAAATGTTATTCTTCCTACTTTGCTTCTTTCTCTTCTTTTTGGTCTTAATGCGTACATAATGTCTTTCCTAAGACATTTTACACAATACACTTAAAGACTGGAAGACACTCTTTATACAAAAGAGGCGAGTTTACAAAAATAGGCGTGAAACACACAATTTGGTGAACGACTCTCATTCCGCTTATTCTTTATTTTGCACGAAATTACACCATTAAGTTAGGAGTGAAATCCACATCTTAATGGTAAATTTCCAATTCAAACTCTAGTGGACCCTCGTAAAAGTGTCGAAATTAAATTTTGACCCGACGAGTACCAACCACATTAGGGTATGAAATCGTCAAGTTAGGGGTGAAACCCGCATCTTGTCGATTAAGTCCCATTCCTCGATTTTCAATCTCGCCAAAGTTTCGATTGCTTCAATCGATTAGAGACATGTAGTAACTGGAAGGGTAAGATACCGTTAATCGCTTCTCGACGAGAGTATCTTACCTATAGGCCAAAGCACGTTTCTCTAATTTGAAAGGACTTTCGATTCACTTTGGAATAGTCGACGTTTCTCTACCCGAAATAATCATATGTTTTATGAGTGTCACACCCCGATTTCCACGTGTCACCGGTGGGCCCGGTGGGGGAGTATCGTGACGTGGTTGGCAACGTAATAGTCAAACAACACAATATAATAATGCACAGCGGAAGCAATTTAAATAAGATACAACCGAATTTATTTATTGTAAACAAAGTCACAATTATCCGGTGTTTATCCACAGTAGGATCGAATTTAAAAACATTGTTTATGGTTCAACAGACTTCGGCATCTCTAAGTTTGCGAGACTTCTAATGATGCTTAGGAGAATCCCAGCCTATTTCGCCTAGTACCTGCATTTAATCTTTTTGGGAAAATACGTCAGTTTACACTGGTAAATACATTCAACTGACTCATTTTATAAAATGATTGAAAATTGGTTTGGATGCACATGGCATAAACATTTTGTTTAACTTGGGAGAATTATTTAATATTATAATCTTGTGAACGATTTACATGTTACTTATGCGTTCAGTAGCCCGGAACGTATTCCGGGTTAAAGATCAATAGACACACCACTTATGTGAGTTATACACGGGAGTACGCCTACACCCCGTGCTCAGGTCGTGGCTATCTCGTAAGATAATGCCAAGGATATCCGGGACATGGTCATTAAACCCCCAAAGGCTGTAAAGTAAACACATCTGTTTAAAACGAGCCGATCAAATTATTCAATTAACCACTAAGCGTGGAAGATTTGATGCTCGATCAAGCGGTACGCTATGTACCGTAACCCAAGCCCGTATAGGGAAAATAAGTTAAAAGTATTTACCTTGATGCAAAGTATAGTCACAATAATCAAATAGCAGATAGCTTTTACTGTTTCTCCTAATCTGGAACGAAGGTTAAATATAACCTATTAGAATCCTAGCGGGTCTTTAATTATGCTTAAGCTTAGACCGGCTAGTTTCACAGATACGGTTCGTGCGCACTATTAAGCGAAGACCGGATAGAATGTGATTCAGACCCGACAAGTTTGAAGACTTGTTTAATATGGGTCTATTATTCACATTCTGGGTTTTGAGATAAAACCGACAAGGTTTGACCCGTTTCGGCTAATTTATGTAAACTTGTTACACAAACCGAGCCGAACGCGTAAGATGCGTAACGGGTATCCGTAAGAGCCATATACAGGTTTCCTAAGTTAATATGCTTCAAATATGTTGTAACATCAGTAGGATGTCTTTCGTTATGCCCCGAACTAATTTAAACACAAACTATGCCCCGTAGGGGTAGTTTGGTCATTTTGAAGTTTGTAAAAGAGTTTAAATGTCTAACTGAGTTAAAGGTCTGATGTAAACAGCAAACATACTCAATTTGATGAGTTTTAACAGTAGGCTAAATCAAGTATGTGAAACTTATCATTTTTAACCAAACTAGGCCCCGTAGGGGTATTTTGGTAATTTCACACAAGCCGACAAGTTCAAAAACGAAGTCTGAGTTTATTAACCTTTGCTTACTGTTAAAATATTATAATTTGCTTCTTATATCAGTAGGTATCAACCCGGGTATGTCTAATATGATATTAAGACATACTATGCGTTAAAAACGCTAATTATGGCGATTTAAGGCCATTTCCGGGTTTCATACTTAAATCTGATATTTTTACATTTCCAGAAGTCTTAAATTAATTTATTTATCATAACCAATCAGTAGAAAAAGGTTTGGAGTCGTTTAGATAAGTAAAACTCATTTTATGGCCCGTAAGGGCAAAACCGACAATTAACGGGTTAAGCCTATGACTACGAGTTATGCTCAGCCTAAAATTAATTAAAAATCTTTAAAATTCCCAAAATATTATATTATATCAGTGGGTAATTCGTTTGATACCAAAAAGCATGTTTAACTAGGCTATATGCTAATTACGCCATTATGTTAACATAAAACATTAGTTTAGCGATAACGAGCATAACTCTTAATCTATAAGCCAAACTGATGTCAAACTTTGCATGCAAGTCTTTATATCAATATTCAAGGTTTCTACACTTTTACATTTTCATAAATCATGTTTTAAGGTAATAAGGGCATAACGGTCAACGTATGAGCATTTAACGGAAATTTGCATATTAATTGGATAACTAGTGAACCAAGGTGTATGATCACTGAGGGTTGTTCTAACATGTATCCTAATCCAATTTAAGCTCTGTGGCATTTCTAAAATATGCCCAAACGGGTCAGAACTGAAAGTCAACCGAAAAGTCAAACTATGTGACTTTCGGTTCCGAACCGGGTCTAAACAGGAAATAGTCGGGTTGAACAGGTTTGAACATGTTATTACACTAATTACTAAGTTATAAAACTAATCAAACAGGTTATATATGATCTAGATAGCTAATTATGCATAAAAGACATTTTAAGCAATATGTTGACTTTTTAAGTAAATGTTTGACCCGACATTTGACCTGTTTAGGATGGTGATCAGGGGAAACCCTTTTGGGGTTTTATTACCCACATAAATACCATTCTAAAACTACTTTTAATTCGAGATAAGACTGAGTCATTAGTGACTAATCTCGAAGTCAAACCGTAATTACGACGGTTTGACTTTTAGCTAATTAACTAAGCTAAACACAACCAAATAAGAACTAGAAGACTTACAATAGTCCAATGCACGAATTTTGATCAGAAGGGAGAGTTCCTTTGCTCCAGGAATGCTCCAAAGATCAGTTGCAAGAGTGAAGAATGAATGTGCACTTGAAGGCCTTTTTATACTTGTGCATACACCACAACAAGTTGACAACTAACTCTAGGGCCATCCATAACCATTCAACACTTGTTGCTACTGCTTAGGGATGTCTAGGGGTCTTTAAATAATGTTAACAACCGGTTTAGTGGGTCAGAAACGCGCACAACAGGCAACAGCCCGTTTTTTCGGAACTGGGCACCCCCTGCGCATCGTAGGGACATTAGGCCTACGATGCGTATGGCTTCTTCAGGGGCTGTTTGCTTGTTTCTTCATTTATTCGAAAAGGCAGCCCACTTGTACGACTTTAGGGCCTCTATTTGCAACTTAGGACCCTCCTAAAGTGCATGTTCCTGTATAATACCCTACCATTTAAGCTTGTTCCATTTGAATGCATTTGCAAGACCCGAAAACAAGGTCTATCGTTGCTTTTTCTTCGTGAGATCTTATCATGCCTTTGCAAGTCTATTATTGGCAATAATTCTCTGAATTGTGGCATGAGAAATGTGTAGTAATATTATATCGGGTCTTGGGATTTATAATTGAGGTCGTTCAGAGGTAACAATTTAACATGACGCCACTTTAATCCTACCGAAACATCTTTATTAAATCCGGGTTTTTCAACGCGTTTTGTCTTACATGACACGTGTCATTTTATTATTAAACCCGAAATTTTCGAGGTGTTACATCCTCACCCCCTTAAAATAAATCTCGACCCGAGATTTACTGAAACAGGTAAGGGTACTTTTCTTTCATCGTGGATTCAACCTCCCACGTGAAATCGGGACCTCTACGGGCATCCCATTTGACCTTAACAAAAGGTATATGCTTTCTCCGAAGCTTTCTTACCTGTCGATCTTCAATCGACACAGGTTTTTCCACGAATTTCAAGCTCTCGTCAATATGCACATCTGTATGCGGCATGACATGTGTTTCGTCAGCGGAACATTTCTTTAGATTGCAGATGTGGAACACGTTGTGAATTCCACTGAGCTCTTCTGGTAAGTTCAACTTATAGGCCACTGACCCGACACGTTCGATAACCTCGAAAGGTCCTATGTATCTCGGGCTTAGTTTGCCTTTCTTACCAAACCGCATCACTCCTTTCCAGGGTGACACTTTAAGTAGGACTTTTTCACCCACTTCGAAGTGAAAATCCTTACGACTTGGATCCGCGTAACTCTTCTGCCTATTCCGGGCAGCTTGGAGATTGTTACGAATCTGGACAATCTTGTCCGTCATTTCAAATACGATCTCCGGTCCTGATAACTGGACTTCCCCAACTTCCGCCCAACAAACTGGCGATCTACACTTTCTACCGTATAATGCCTCGAAAGGCGCAGCCTTTATGCTGGTATGGTAGCTATTGTTGTAGGAGAATTCGATCAATGGTAGGTTCTTATCCCAGCTTCCTTCCAATTCGATCGCACATGCACGTAGCATGTCCTCTAACGTTTGAATAGTACGCTCACTCTGACCGTCTGTCTGAGGATGGTAAGCCGTACTAAAGTTCAAACGTGTGCCCAAAGATTGTTGGAAACTCTTCCAAAAGTGTGACGTGTACCTAGTATCCCGGTCAGAGATAATAGCTACAGGTATGCCATGTAGGGCTACAATCTTATCAACGTATAATTGGGCTAACATGTCGGAGCTATAAGTCTCCTTGATGGGTAAGAAATGAGCTGACTTAGTCAGTCTGTCAACTATAACCCATATTGTATCATTGCCTTTCCTTGTCTTGGGTAACTTGGTAATAAAGTCCATAGTTACCATTTCCCACTTCCACGTAGGAAGTTCAGGCTGTTGTAGCAAACCTGACGGCTTCTGATGCTCAGCTTTGACTTGCGCACATGTCAAGCATTTTGCTACATGGGCGGCCACAGACTTTTTCAAGCCTATCCACCAATAATTTGCCTTTAAATCCTGGTACATCTTATCAGCTCCAGGATGAACGGAGTATTTGGAACTATGGGCTTCTTGGAGGATGACATCACGAAGTCCTCCAAATATTGGAACCCATATTCGTCCGTTTAACCGTAAAATTCCGTCCTTGCTAAGAGTTAACTGCTCCTCAGTCACTCCTAACTTTTCATTAGGATAGTTAGCTTCCAACACAGCTTCCTTCTGTGCTGCTAACACCCTTTCTATCAAACTGTTCTTTATCTCCATACGCTTGGCGTTAATGCGAATGGGTTTAACCCTTTCCTTTCTGCTCAAGGCATCAGCGACTACATTCGCTTTGCCGGGATGGTATTTGATTTCACAATCATAATCATTCAAAGTTTCCATCCAACGGCGTTGCCTCATGTTTAATTCTTTCTGGTTAAACAGTTGCTGGAGGCTTTTGTGATCAGAAAAGATCACAAACTTGATTCCATAAAGATAATGCCTCCACAGTTTTAGCGCGAACACAACGGCACCCAATTCCAAGTCATGGGTGGTGTAATTCTTTTCGTGCACCTTTAACTGTCGCGATGCATAGGCAATCACCTTGCCTTTCTGCATAAGCACACACCCCATGCCAGTGTGTGATGCATCACAATAAACTACAAATTCTTCAGCACCTTCAGGTAAGGTAAGCACAGGAGCGTTGCTCAACTTTTGTTTCAAAACATCGAAGGACTCTTGCTGCTTAGGGCCCCAAACAAACTTAACCTTTTTCTTAGTTAAGGAGGTTAGAGGTGCAGCAATTCTTGAAAAGTTTTCAATGAAACGCCGATAATATCCTGCCAATCCCAGGAAGCTACGAATCTCTGTAGGCATTTTCGGCTCTTGCCAGTTCATCACTGCTTCAACCTTAGCGGGATCCACCTGGATACCACGCTCACTGACTATATGTCCAAGAAATTGGACTTCCCTAAGCCAAAATTCACATTTGGAGAATTTGGCATAGAGCTTCTCCTTGTGCAGAAGTTTGAGAATACATCGAAGATGTTTCTCGTGGTCAGTTTTGTTCTTAGAATAAATGAGAATGTCATCGATGAAAACGATGACGAATTTATCTAAGTGCGGCTTGCAAACGCGATTCATGAGATCCATGAACGCAGCCGGTGCATTGGTGAGCCCAAAAGGCATCACTAGGAACTCGTAGTGACCGTAACGAGTCCTAAATGCTGTCTTGTGTACGTCTTCATCTTTGACCTTCAGCTGATGGTAGCCTGACCTCAAATCTATCTTTGAGAAGTAACTTGCCCCTTGAAGCTGATCGAACAAATCGTCGATCCTGGGCAATGGATATCTATTCTTGATCGTGACTTTATTGAGCTCGCGATAGTCGATGCACAGACGCATCGACCCATCTTTCTTCTTGACAAACAGGATTGGCGCTCCCCAAGGAGATGAACTGGGTCGAATGAAACCCTTAGCCAGCAATTCATCTAGCTGCGTCCGCAATTCCTTCATTTCGGTGGGTGCCAATCTGTATGGTGCTCTAGCAACTGGTGCAGCTCCGGGAATGATATCTATCCTGAATTCGACTTGTCTATCTGGTGGTAGGCCAGGTAGATCTTCAGGAAATACTTCTGGGTATTCTGAGATGACAGGGATGTCTTCTAACTTCGGTTTAGGCTCATCAATAATTACCTGTGCCATGTAAATGACACACCCCTTCTTCAAACATTTTGAAGCCTTGAGCATAGTCACGTGCTCAGGCAGTCCGTACTGGGTATCTCCCCGAACGGTGAGTGATTCACCAGACGGAGTCTTTATTACCACCTGTTTCTGGTTACAGACGATTTGGGCCTGGTTATGAGATAACCAGTCCATACCCAGAACTATGTCAAAACCAGCTAGTTTAAACGGAAGTAGAGACAGAGGAAAAGAATGGTTCTTAATGGACATTACACATCCATCTAACACAGTAGAGACGGTTTCTATGGTACCATCTGCTAACTCTACCTCATAGTTCATTTTTAGGGTTTTGACAGGTAAATTCAACAATTTACAAAATTTATGATCTACGAAGGACTTATCTGCGCCTGAATCAAAAAGTACTCTTGCAAAAACATCGTTTACAAGGAAAGTACCTGTTATGACGTTATCATCCTGCACAGCCTCCTTCGCATCCATCCTGAAGACTCTGGCATTGGTCTTCTTAGCCTCCTCTGGCTTCTTGTTGTATTTAGGGCAGTTAGTCTTTATGTGCCCCTTTTCGTTGCAACGGTAACACGTTGCATCTTTCATCTTCTTGCAATCCAAGGTTTTGTGTTCCTTGGACTTGCACAAACCACAAGCAAAAGACCTGGACTCGTTATTCGAGGTTGATTCGAATCTGCACTTTCCAAAGTGCTGTTTCTTGCAAGTTTTGCATGTGGGCTTCTCCCCAGAACGATGCCCATCTTTCTTCGAATCTGATCCCTTCTTGTGATCACCGCTCCCACGGTGCTTCTTGTTCGACCTACGCGAACCGTCATCATCATGCTTCCTCTTCTCGGCCGCCTTATTCCTCTGCGATCTCTGCCGGACCGCATCCAGTGTGAGGGATAGGGAAAGGTCAGTTACAGACCTGAAGGTAACTGGCCGAGAAGCTTTGACACTGGCCTTGATCTCGGGCTCTAATCCACCAATAAAACGAGCGATCCTTTTAGGCTCCGGGGTTACCAGATAAGGTACCAACCGGGATAGTGTATTGAAGCTTGTCAGATAAGCTTGACAATCGAGGTTCTTCATAACCAGTGATAGGAAGTCATATTCTATCTTTTCCACCTCATGTTGAGGGCAGAAATTTTCTTTGATCAGTGCAATGAATTGATCCCACGTCATGCTATACAACGGGATCTTTCCTGAGGCCTCCATCAGTGATCTCCACCAAGCTAACGCCTCACCCTTGAAGGACTGTGAGACAAATTTAACCACATCACCTTCAGCGCATCCGCTGATGTCCACGACCGTGTCCATTTCATCCAGCCACGTCATGCAGTCTACGGCTCCTTTTTCTCCCGTAAAATCCCTGGGTTTACAAGATACAAAGTACTTATATGTGCAACCCTTGTTACGGTGTCCCTGATGCAGTATCAACTGCTGAGATGGATTACTTTGGTGGTTGGTGGACTGGCGATCATCATCGTTTTTCTTTGGTCCATCCTTTTTGGGAGGAGGTTTATTATGAGCCTCAGAGTGGGTCCTTGGCTTTGACTGTGACACAGAGTGGGTCCTACTCCGAGTACCACTGTAATCGTCATATTGTCTATTCAAAGCTTGTGTGACAGCCCCGTCTATGATTGCTTTTAGTTCAGCACCCGTTAATGTAATCTGGGCGTTTTCATTCGGCTCCACCGGATGGCTATTGCCTTCATTGGAGTCAGCCATTTGTATTGAACTGTTGCAGAAAACAAGGTCAATATTTTACTTGGGATTTTATCATGGAATTACCCCTTAGGGTAATTCGTTAACCATGGTAAACAGAGATATTTGGTTAACTTATTAATCGCATTAATTTGGGATTTTAATTAAAATTTTATCCTAAACATAAACAATAACAATAAATATTAGCACATAAGGCTTGGTCACATGGACAATTTAATAAACTATGATTTCAGAGAATCAAGACTTTTAAGGTTTGAACCTAGTTCATTACCTTTATTGGACAGGGAGTCATAGCTACCACTGTCTTTTGGCTCATGTAGAAATGAGCAAGGCCCGTAAGCACTATATTACCACGTATGGTTAAGTATAATCATCTTAATTGATGATGTAATCCAGGATTCAGAGATCATTAAACTGGATTAGGAATCTTCTAAAGAATCCTTATTCATTTAAGAATGACATGTGATTTTAAACGAATCACTTCTGCCAGGAGTGTTAACATGTTTTAAGATGTTAACAGGGATTTGAATCTTTTAAACAGGTCTTACCATTTTGGCCCGGTCTTATATTTGACACGTGGCTAGGTTTCACACTATTAGATCCTTAATTACATAGGCAGATTTATTCAAAAAGGAATGATTTTAATTTATTTATTTCATTTATAATTTATTTATGCTCAAATGGCAACTATGAAATTTATAAAAATAACACTCCATTAATTTATCACTATATTACATATTGCCCTAAACGGGTCTTTTACACATGAAATTTGCCCACTTAGGAGCTAAAACATACCAACATGCCCACGTGGGGGTCTTACAGAAAGACACAAGTCCTCGTAGGGACTTTAAACAAACATGAGTCCACGCAGGGACTACTTACTCAAACTACACACACCCACGTAGGGTTTTAAAACAAACAAGCATGCCCACGCAGGGGCTTAACAAACAACTACACCCACGCAGGGGCTTATACATCAGCGATGGAAGAATTTAACGATTCTTCTTGTTCTTCCCCTTGATCAGACCCATCAGTCCTTGGAGGAATGTTTGCCTTTCCCTTCGTTCTTCATGTGCTTCTCGTTCCACCTGCTCCAACCTTTGCAAAATTTCCTCCCTATTTGGAGAAAATCGTGGTGGCTGCGACTGCGTCCTTATGATGGGCCTAGGTGGTATCGAGTATCCCTGTGTTGGGTAACTCACCCCCCAAGGATCCCCATAAGGTCCTTGCGTGCCATAGTTCGCTGCTACCGAGTATGGATCAGCCTCTCCATAGCCGTAGTTATGGTGGGTTGGTGGCTCAAACGGGTTGTAGCCCATACCACCCGGGTATGCTGGTAGCGGGTTTTCAAAACCCATTGGAGGTGGCTGCAGCATGGCAGGGTTAGAGGGTCCACCCATTTGCGGGTCCTCATAGTGCGGTGGGTAGTGACTAGCACTAGACTGTCGTGGGGAATCGAAAGTGAAGCCCCCCGGTCGCACAGATATGCGGGCACCGGTTCTTCTACGCCTTGGCGGTTGAGGAGGTGCCGGTTGAACTGGTGGCGGTGGAGGTGGTGGCGTAACTGCCACAAAGCGATGATCCTCTGAAGAATCTTGATGATGCGGCTGTGGTTGTGGCTCTTGTTGCTGATGAGAATGCTGCTGTTGATGCTGCCCATGTGACGACGAGTGGTGTGAGGGTGTATAATACCACTGTTGCTGATCAAATAGAGCCTGGAAGCTATCCGGACCACCGTAGGGTGACCCGTGAAAGGATGATCCGTCTGATATTTCGATCGGATGATTCGGCGTACCGCTAGCTGGCATGATGGGGTCAGTATCCTCATCCATATCGTCAGCATTATCCCCCGAGAAGTGATCTTCAGGCCCTAGTGGGTTAAAACCCACGGGTTCTTGCAAGAAATTGGCCGGATTAAACTGGCCTCTATAGATAGGTGTGGGGTCCCCATAGGAATGATGGGACAGGGACCTTTGCAGTGGTACATATGAAGGTTGTGTGTTGTGAGGTTCATATGGGTTAAGTGCGGGCGGTGTCGAGCTATGCGAAACCGATCGTCTGGCCGGTTCAACCTGGTTTCGCCGGTTTCGGCGAGGGTCTTCGCTTTCCGTAGCTGTCGGAGCCCGTGTATTTGATGGTCCTGCCTCGTGATCATTGGGGGCGGCTGTCGGCCCCTTACCGCGTCCCCGTGTTCGGAAGAATCTTGGCGGCATTTTTCGATATTCCTGTCGATAAAGCATGAGATAATAATACAAGGATATATGCAAAATTTAAATAAAGGACAACACAACCAATAGTGGAATTTGTCCTATGTTATAAGTCTAGACTCGAAGGTTTAGATTTGTGCATATTGTGTAACTGAGATTAAACACAAAAGACTAGTGTTTAATTCACTCAGAGTTGGCTCTGATACCAACCTGTCACACCCCGATTTCCACGTGTCACCGGTGGGCCCGGTGGGGGAGTATCGTGACGTGGTTGGCAACGTAATAGTCAAACAACACAATATAATAATGCACAGCGGAAGCAATTTAAATAAGATACAACCGAATTTATTTATTGTAAACAAAGTCACAATTATCCGGTGTTTATCCACAGTAGGATCGAATTTAAAAACATTGTTTATGGTTCAACAGACTTCGGCATCTCTAAGTTTGCGAGACTTCTAATGATGCTTAGGAGAATCCCAGCCTATTTCGCCTAGTACCTGCATTTAATCTTTTTGGGAAAATACGTCAGTTTACACTGGTAAATACATTCAACTGACTCATTTTATAAAATGATTGAAAATTGGTTTGGATGCACATGGCATAAACATTTTGTTTAACTTGGGAGAATTATTTAATATTATAATCTTGTGAACGATTTACATGTTACTTATGCGTTCAGTAGCCCGGAACGTATTCCGGGTTAAAGATCAATAGACACACCACTTATGTGAGTTATACACGGGAGTACGCCTACACCCCGTGCTCAGGTCGTGGCTATCTCGTAAGATAATGCCAAGGATATCCGGGACATGGTCATTAAACCCCCAAAGGCTGTAAAGTAAACACATCTGTTTAAAACGAGCCGATCAAATTATTCAATTAACCACTAAGCGTGGAAGATTTGATGCTCGATCAAGCGGTACGCTATGTACCGTAACCCAAGCCCGTATAGGGAAAATAAGTTAAAAGTATTTACCTTGATGCAAAGTATAGTCACAATAATCAAATAGCAGATAGCTTTTACTGTTTCTCCTAATCTGGAACGAAGGTTAAATATAACCTATTAGAATCCTAGCGGGTCTTTAATTATGCTTAAGCTTAGACCGGCTAGTTTCACAGATACGGTTCGTGCGCACTATTAAGCGAAGACCGGATAGAATGTGATTCAGACCCGACAAGTTTGAAGACTTGTTTAATATGGGTCTATTATTCACATTCTGGGTTTTGAGATAAAACCGACAAGGTTTGACCCGTTTCGGCTAATTTATGTAAACTTGTTACACAAACCGAGCCGAACGCGTAAGATGCGTAACGGGTATCCGTAAGAGCCATATACAGGTTTCCTAAGTTAATATGCTTCAAATATGTTGTAACATCAGTAGGATGTCTTTCGTTATGCCCCGAACTAATTTAAACACAAACTATGCCCCGTAGGGGTAGTTTGGTCATTTTGAAGTTTGTAAAAGAGTTTAAATGTCTAACTGAGTTAAAGGTCTGATGTAAACAGCAAACATACTCAATTTGATGAGTTTTAACAGTAGGCTAAATCAAGTATGTGAAACTTATCATTTTTAACCAAACTAGGCCCCGTAGGGGTATTTTGGTAATTTCACACAAGCCGACAAGTTCAAAAACGAAGTCTGAGTTTATTAACCTTTGCTTACTGTTAAAATATTATAATTTGCTTCTTATATCAGTAGGTATCAACCCGGGTATGTCTAATATGATATTAAGACATACTATGCGTTAAAAACGCTAATTATGGCGATTTAAGGCCATTTCCGGGTTTCATACTTAAATCTGATATTTTTACATTTCCAGAAGTCTTAAATTAATTTATTTATCATAACCAATCAGTAGAAAAAGGTTTGGAGTCGTTTAGATAAGTAAAACTCATTTTATGGCCCGTAAGGGCAAAACCGACAATTAACGGGTTAAGCCTATGACTACGAGTTATGCTCAGCCTAAAATTAATTAAAAATCTTTAAAATTCCCAAAATATTATATTATATCAGTGGGTAATTCGTTTGATACCAAAAAGCATGTTTAACTAGGCTATATGCTAATTACGCCATTATGTTAACATAAAACATTAGTTTAGCGATAACGAGCATAACTCTTAATCTATAAGCCAAACTGATGTCAAACTTTGCATGCAAGTCTTTATATCAATATTCAAGGTTTCTACACTTTTACATTTTCATAAATCATGTTTTAAGGTAATAAGGGCATAACGGTCAACGTATGAGCATTTAACGGAAATTTGCATATTAATTGGATAACTAGTGAACCAAGGTGTATGATCACAGAGGGTTGTTCTAACATGTATCCTAATCCAATTTAAGCTCTGTGGCATTTCTAAAATATGCCCAAACGGGTCAGAACTGAAAGTCAACCGAAAAGTCAAACTATGTGACTTTCGGTTCCGAACCGGGTCTAAACAGGAAATAGTCGGGTTGAACAGGTTTGAACATGTTATTACACTAATTACTAAGTTATAAAACTAATCAAACAGGTTATATATGATCTAGATAGCTAATTATGCATAAAAGACATTTTAAGCAATATGTTGACTTTTTAAGTAAATGTTTGACCCGACATTTGACCTGTTTAGGATGGTGATCAGGGGAAACCCTTTTGGGGTTTTATTACCCACATAAATACCATTCTAAAACTAATTTTAATTCGAGATAAGACTGAGTCATTAGTGACTAATCTCGAAGTCAAACCGTAATTACGACGGTTTGACTTTTAGCTAATTAACTAAGCTAAACACAACCAAATAAGAACTAGAAGACTTACAATAGTCCAATGCACGAATTTTGATCAGAAGGGAGAGTTCCTTTGCTCCAGGAATGCTCCAAAGATCAGTTGCAAGAGTGAAGAATGAATGTGCACTTGAAGGCCTTTTTATACTTGTGCATACACCACAACAAGTTGACAACTAACTCTAGGGCCATCCATAACCATTCAACACTTGTTGCTACTGCTTAGGGATGTCTAGGGGTCTTTAAATAATGTTAACAACCGGTTTAGTGGGTCAGAAACGCGCACAACAGGCAACAGCCTGTTTTTTCGGAACTGGGCACCCCCTGCGCATCGTAGGGACATTAGGCCTACGATGCGTATGGCTTCTTCAGGGGCTGTTTGCTTGTTTCTTCATTTATTCGAAAAGGCAGCCCACTTGTACGACTTTAGGGCCTCTATTTGCAACTTAGGACCCTCCTAAAGTGCATGTTCCTGTATAATACCCTACCATTTAAGCTTGTTCCATTTGAATGCATTTGCAAGACCCGAAAACAAGGTCTATCGTTGCTTTTTCTTCGTGAGATCTTATCATGCCTTTGCAAGTCTATTATTGGCAATAATTCTCTGAATTGTGGCATGAGAAATGTGTAGTAATATTATATCGGGTCTTGGGATTTATAATTGAGGTCGTTCAGAGGTAACAATTTAACATGACGCCACTTTAATCCTACCGAAACATCTTTATTAAATCCGGGTTTTTCAACGCGTTTTGTCTTACATGACACGTGTCATTTTATTATTAAACCCGAAATTTTCGAGGTGTTACAATGAGCCTCTCTTTTATGTGATTCAATTTATATGTGATTTTATACTTGTTACCTCATTCATTTCAAAACAATTACACAATTCTCACGTCTCGCGCAATCAACAACAATAATAATTCTCAAGAACAAACTAAATTTATATTCTTTTTACGCATTCATACATCTTTATACTTGTTGAATACTTGTTAAATTCATGCAAATTATGTGAACCATACATGATACATCATGCTTACATGCTTAAGCTTGCAAAACTTATTTTGAATTTATGATCAAATCTCATCCGTTCCTTCTCTTTCGATTCTTAGATGTCGTCCAACATTGTGTCGAAGAAATTGACCAAGAAGAGCAAGAAGGAATCCACCTCCGACTCCAAGTCAAAGAAAGGTTCAACCTCCAACACCAATTCCGACTCTATGACTAAAAGGGATTGTATGAAATTCATGGCCAAGCAAATGGCTAAGGTCATACCCAACATTGTCAGCAGGATTCAGCCAAATACCGATTCACCGCATGGCTCTGTCAATTCGAAAGATGAAAAACCCAAACCGACGTTCCAATTCAAGCAATTCATGGCTTGTAAATCCTTGGAGTTTACAGGCAAAGATGGCACCACCGCCATGACGAATTGGTTCGACGCGATCGAGCTTACCTTCTTGCAAAGTGGGTGACCTGATGACCTACGAACCTTAAATGCAACTGGAGTTTTTCGTTCGAGGGCACTCGAATGGTGGACCACCGAACGCAATAAGAGGGGAAATGATGCTACACATGCCTTGCCTTGGGACGAGCTTAAGCAGCTTATGAAAGACCACTTATGTCCTCCTCACGAACTCCAAAAGTTGGAGAACGAATTTTGAAACCTAACGCAGAAGGGGAGAAACATGGATGGTCTGATTACGCGTTTCAAACAACTTAGTGTACTTTGCCCTGGACAGGTCGATTCCGTCCCCAAAACCATAGCTAAGTTCTTTCGCTATGTTGCACCTTCCTTGGTTAACTATGTTGCCTCTGCTATCCCTAAAACCATAGAGGAAGCCTTTAGCATAGCCACCGAACTTAACAACAATTGCGTTCTTCATGGAACCTATGACAAGGTTTCGACAAAGAGTGCGCACCAAGCCACAACCGATACCACCACTTTTGAACCCTCACCTTCTCAACCATCCAAGAAAAACCGAGGCAAGAAGCGGAAGACTTAAAGCCAAAATTGTGCGGTCGTCACTCCGCCAAACCCTCAACCTTTACAAGCAGTAGCCGTCGTTACCCCCGCAAACACCGTACTACCAAAACGAGCCTACACTGGATCTCTTCCCCAGTGTACTACCTGTTTGTACCATCATCCTACCAACGTACCATGCCGTAAATGTGCCAGCTGTCATAGGTTTGGGCACTTTGCTGACCGATGCCGCAACATCCCTCAACCCCAAAACAACCAAAATCAAGCAATCGTTGCCAACCCTGCTCCCAACCAGGTTCAACCCCAAGCTGCTCATGTGCGAGCATGCTTCAAGTGTGGTGATCTTAATCATCTCGCCGACGTGTGTCCTCAGCGTAATCAACCACAACAGCAGCAGCAGCAACAACAACCACCGCAGCAGCCTCAACAGCAAGCACGAGGCCGAGCATTTGTCATCACCGCCGCTCAGGCTCAAAATGCAAACGGCGTCATTACCGGTACGTTTCTTGTGAACCATGTTTATGCTTCTTGTTTATTTGATACTGGCACCGATAAAAGTTTTGTGTCATTAGAATTTGAACCGTTGCTTAAGTGTAACCGCTCTAAGTTGCCAAGATCTTTCGTTGTCGAAGTCGCTGATGGTAAATCCGTCGATGTCGATTCCATTCTCTCTAAGTGTTCCTTGATTCTCAACGATCATACATTCTCGATCAATCTTATACCTATGTAAATGGGTAGCTTTGACATCATAGTAGGCATGGACTAGCTTAGGCGAGTTCGTGCTGAAGTTGTTTGTTCTGAAAAGTTTATCCGCCTTCCCCTTCCAAACGGTGATTCCTTGCACGTCTATGGCGAGAAACCTTCTCAACGTCTCAAGCTTATGTCATGTATCCAAGTGAACAAGTGATTGCGCAAGGGTGCCTTCGCCTTTCTCGCCCACATTGTGGAAAAGAAAGACAAAGGCCCAAGCATAAGCGACGTTCCTGTCAAACGTGATTTTCCCGATGTGTTTCCTGACGATCTTCCTGGTCTGCCTCCTGCTCGTTCTGTCGACTTTGATATCGATTTAGTGCCTCGCGCTACGCCTGTCGCTAAGTCTCCCTACCGCTTAGCACCCTCTGAGATGCAAGAGATTTCGAGCCAACTTCAAGAGCTTCTTGATAAAGGCTTTATACACCCTAGCATATCTCCTTGGGCTCCCGTTTTGTTCGTAAAAAAGAAAGATGGGCCATTTCGTATGTGCATTGACTATCGTGAGCTCAACAAGCTTACTGTCAAAAACCGATACCCTCTTCCTCGCATTGATGATCTCTTCGATCAATTGCAAGGCGCGACCTGCTTCTCAAATATCGATCTTTGTTCTGGGTATCATCAACTTCGCGTCCTCAAGGAAGATATACCTAAGAACGCCTTTCGAACGCATTATGGTCATTACGAGTTTGTGGTCATGCCCTTTGGTTTGACCAACGCACTTGCTTTTTTCATGGATCTGATGAACCGCGTGTGCAAAGCGTACTTGGACCTTTTCGTGATCGTCTTCATCGACGATATTCTTATCTACTCCAAGACTCAAGGAGAGCATGAGCGACACTTGCGTCTTAGCCTTCAACTCCTTCGTACTGAACATCTATATGCCAAATTCTCCAAGTGCGAATTTTGGTTAAAAGAGGTTCAATTCCTTGGTTATATTGTCAATGAACTTGGTATTCACGTTGATCCTGCTAAAATCGAAGCTGTGAAGAATTGGATTGCACCAAAGTCTCCGTCTGGAATTCGTTCTTTCCTTGGTCTTGCTGGTTACTATCGTCGTTTTATTTCCAACTTCTCTAAAATCCACGTCCCTCTAACCTCTTTGACTCAAAAAGAGAAACCTTTTGTTTGGGGTCCCGAATAAGATGAATCTTTTCAAACGCTCAAGGACATGCTATGCAATGCTCCTATCCTCGCGCTTCCCGATGGTAACGACGACTTCGTCGTGTATTGCGATGCCTCAAACCTTGGTCTTGGTTGTGTCCTTATGCAACGAGACAAAGTTATCGTTTACTCGTCGAGTGTAACACCTCGAAAATTTGTGATCAAGGAAATAACAACACGTGTCATGTAAGACAAAAGTGTTATAAACCCGGATCTAGTTAAAGATGTATGGCAGGATTTAAAAGTGTCGTCATGTTAATTTATTCCTCTGAACGACCTCGTTATGAATCCCAAGACCCTAATATATATTACAAACATCTGATTTACATTCAATCCGGTAATTACTAGTAATAATTGATTCATATTTTCAAGAGTGGGATCCTATGAGGATATGCACGATAAACCTTCTTTTATGGCTTTTCTT
Source organism: Helianthus tuberosus (assembly GCA_030545235.1). NCBI lineage: Eukaryota > Viridiplantae > Streptophyta > Magnoliopsida > Asterales > Asteraceae > Helianthus > Helianthus tuberosus. Next base: position 174,373,363 of record CM060368.1, read on the forward strand.
TAAAGTCCAAGACAACATTACATAATGGTAGGGTGCACATAACTATTCAAGCATGATATAAAGGCCTCATACTGATAATTCATGGCCCAAAATTGTAATACACTACTTGCCTGTTCGAAGCTTGAAAGGGCAAGATTTTTGCCCCTGATAAAGAGCTTACGGACCGTAAAGGACCCCCTTACGGTCCGTAAGGCTTTGCCAGCGACAGTAAATTGGACAGCTGCCTGTATAAACGTTATAACCGACTTAAAAATATATTTTCACTTCCATGGGCGACCCCTAATGGTTCCTAGACCCTAGGGACACTTGTGGATGATCCATGATCAGTTGTAGCATGAATTGTCATGATCACAAGCCCTCAAATTCACTATAAAAAGGCCCTCATGTTGCAACATTTTGATCATGCTTTCCATCTGCATTTGTGGAACTTCTTGGAGCATAAGATCAGTCCCCAAGCATCTCTAATCATGCATTAGACCTTGGTAAGTACCCTTGACCTTCCTTAATTGAGTTTTGCTTAGTTATTAGCTTAAAAGTCAAACCGTCGTAATTAAGGTTTGACTTATCGATTAATCACTAATGGTTCAGTGTTTAGTCCAATTAAAAGTTGTTATAAGTTGGTAAATATGTGGGCAATAAACCCTTAAAAGGGCACCCGCTGATTCCCGCTCTAACTAGATCAAATGTCGGGTCAAAGTTGTTTATAAAAAGTCAACAGAAACTTAAATTGCGAATTAACATGTAATTAGCAATGTAGAAGGCATGTAACCTATTTTACCACTCATATAACTTAGTAATAAATGTAAGAACATGTCTAAGCATGTTCGACCTGACAATTTTCTGTTTAGACCCGGTTCGGAACCGAAAGTCGCAAAACTTTGACTTTTTCTTTGACTTCAGTTCTGACCCGATTTAGTATGATTTGTAAATGCCTTAGAGCTTCCTTAGGACCAGGTTACATGATAGTATAACCCTCTGTGGTTGGTTCGTTGATTGTCCGATTCGTTTACACGTTTCCGTTAATTGCTTAATGTTGACCATAATGCCCTTTTGACCATAAAACGAGAATTTTGGAAATGTGAAAGGACAATAATCTTTGCTACTGATTTAAAAACTTGTCGCTAAAATTTCACATCAGTTGGAGGTCTAGATTAGGAGTTATGCTCAATAACGTAATTAGAAAGCTTTTTGTTAATTAAACGGCGCAATTAGCATAAAGCCTATCTAAAACCAATTTTTGACACCAAACCTTTTACCCACTGATGTAATATAATATTTTGGGATTTTTAAAGATTTTTAATTATTTTTAACCTGCCCATAACCTAAGGTTATGGCCTTGATTCGGTAAATACCGATTATACCCTTTTTGTGTATAAAATGAGTTTTACATAATATTTTGACACCAATCCAATTGCTACTGATTTTATATAATAAATGAAGTATTTTGAACTTTATAACCTAATCAAAAAACTCAGATTTCCTGTATAACCCGGAAATCGCTTAAAATGGCTTTTTACGCGTATTAAACACCTAGTATGGGTTTAAAACCATTTTGTCATATAAGACTTATCACCAACTGATATAACCTGATAAATTAAGTTATTTTACTGATTTATTCAGACCCGAATCTCAGAATTTCATTTAATCTCTTTTATAATCTTTAAAATGACCAAAATACCCCTACGGGGCTTAAATTAAGGTTAAACTCGTTTTGGGCATAATGGAAGGTATCCTACTGATATCACAACCTATTTAAGGCATATTAACTTAGGAAACCTGTAAATGACTCTCATGGTTACCCGTTATGCCTCTTGCGCGTTCGGTTCGGTTTATGTAACTAGTTTGCATAAATTAGCCGAAACGGGTCGAACCTTATCGTTTTTATCTCAAAATCCAGAATGTGGTTAGATTACCCATATTGTACAAGTCTTCAAACTTATCGGGTCTAAATCACATTCTATTCCGGTCTTCGCTTAATCGTGCGTTTGAACCGTATCTTTTCTTAAAACTAACCGGTCTAAGTTTAGGCTTAATTAAAGACCCGTTAGGATTCTAATAGGTTATTATAAACCTTCGTTCTAGAATAGGAGACCCGGTAAAAGCTACACGCACTTGCTAATTGTGATTGATACTTGCAAAGGTAAATACTTTTAACTTATTTTCCCTTATACGGGCTTGGGGTACGGTATATAAAATACCGCTTTGTCTGGCATTGAATCTTTAATCGAATAGAGGTTAAATCATTGATATGCTTCGTTTTGAAATGTTTTGTTTGCTTAAAGCCTTTGGGGGGTTAATGACCATGTCCCGGATATCCTTGGCATCATCTTACGAGATGGCCACGACCTGAGCACGAGGTGTAGGCGTACACCCGTCAGTGCATAAATAAATCATGTGGTATGTCTATTGATCTTTAACTGGCTCTACGGATCGGGCTACTAAACGCATAAGGAACATGTAATTCTTTTACAAGTATTATATTCAAATAATTATCCCAAGTTATAAAAAGTTTGTGCCACGTGCATTCAAATCAATTTTATTAAACTTTTCAAAATGAGTCGGTTGAATGTATTTACCAGTGTAAACTGACGTATTTTCCCAAAAAGGTTAAGTGCAGGTACTACGCGAACTAGGCTGGCTTTCTCCTAGCGTCCACAATAAGTCTCGCAAGCTTGGATGTCAAAACTGTTGAACAATGTTTCCTATTCATTTTTGATCCACCTGTGGATTATTTTCAACTGTTGTGATACTTGATATTACATTTATATTCGGTTGAAATATATCTATCTTTTGCTTCGGCTGTGCATATTAAATATTGTGTTGTTTGACTGTAATGTTACCAACTACTTCACGATACTCCCCACCGGGCCCACCGGTAATACGTGGAAATATCAGGGTGTGACAGGTTGGTATCAGAGCCAGGTTTGAGTGAATTAAACACTAGCCTTTTGTGTTTAATCTCAATGACACAATTGCACATTCCTAAATTTTCGAGTCTAGACAAAGAACTTAGGACAAATCCAAATTTGTTTTTAATTTTAACTTTGTCCTTTATATTTCTTGTTGTATCTTTTATTTGTTTTGACAGGAAATATGCCACCAAGAATTAGAAGAGGAGGACGAGGTAAGGGGCTGATGAGCGCCCCCAACGATCACGAAGCCGGGCCTTCACACCGGCGAACTCCTTCTACCACTATGAGTGCCGATCCTCAGGGAAACTGGAGGAACCAATTGGAGCCCGCTAGACGGTCTGTCTCGCACAGCTCAACGCCTCCCTACCACCATTCCTTTGGGCCGCATTCTGAAAACGAGCCCGAAGACTCCCGCCATTCCTTCCTACCATTGCAGCGATCCGCCTCGCACCGTTCCTTTGGCGACCCTACTCCTGTCTTTCAGGGCCGGTTCAACCCGGCAAACTATATCCAAGAACCAGTGGGTTTTAACCCACTAGGACCTGAAGACCACTTCTCAGGAGACAATGCAATGGACATGGACGAGGACAAGGATCCCGTCGAACCTGCAAGCGGTACCCCCAACCATCCCATCGAGATCTCTGATGGATCTTCCTTCCAAGGATCACCCTACGGTGGTCCGGACAGTTACCAAGCAAGGTTTAACCAGTATGAATGGTACTTTACACCTTCTCACCATTCATCGCCCCACCACCAGCAGCAGCAGGATCCCTCCGGGGATTCGCGATTCGTGGCAGTCACGCCACCGCCACCACCGCCGCCAGTTTATCAAGCACCTCCAGAACCACCAAGGCGTAGGAGGAAAAGTGCAAGAATATCCGCGCGAGGATGGGATTTCCACTTTAGCACCACTCGACACTCCAGTGGCAGTCACTATCCGCCACTGCTTGAAGACCCGCAAATGGGTGGGCCTTCAAACCCAATTCCTGAGGTGAATTCTACACCAGTTGCACCACAGCCACCACCGATGGGTTTTGATAACCCGATTCCTGCATACGCCGGTTCAATGGTGTACAATCCGTTTGAGCAGCCGGGTCACACTCATTATAACTATGCTGAAGCCGACCCGTACCTGGTCGCGGCAAACTACAACGCCCTACATCCGGAAGGACCGTATGGAGCTCCTTGGGGAGTGGGATATCCAGCTCATGGGTATCAAGTACCTGCTCGACCTCCGATTCGACAGCAGTCGCAGCCACCACGATTTTCCCCACCGGAACAGGAGGAGATCCTCCAAAGACTAAGTCGGGTGGAACATGAATTCCAAGAAGAACGCAGGAACAACAGGGGATTCCTCAAAGGCCTAGCGAGCTTGTTAAAGGGGAAGAAGAAGATGGATCATTAAATCCCCATATGTATTGTTGTATCTCCTATTTCAATCAAGTCCCTGCGTGGACATTTATCTGTGTATTTAGTCCCTGCGTGGACTTGTCTTTGTAGTCCCTGCGTGGACATCTATTCTAGTATTTGGTCCCTGCGTGGACTTGTATTATCGGTTTAGCCCCTGCGTGGGCAAATTGTTTCTGTTAAAGTCCCGTTAAAGGGCAATGTGTAATCCTTTAAAAAATTAATGGAATGTTAAGTTTATAAATTTCACTTTTGTCATTGTATGCATAAATATATGAAATAAATAAATCAAAATCATTCCTTTTTAAAATAATCTGCCTATTAAATATTAAATGAGAATCTTAAAGGTATAACCTAGCCTGCATGTCATTATAAGACTTGGCCAAGATGGTAAGACCTGTTTAAAAGATTCGGATCCCTGTTAACATCTGAAAACATGTTAACGCTCCTGGCAGACGTGATTCGTTAAAAATCACACACGTCATTCTTATATAAGGATTCTTCAAAAGATTCCTAACCTAACTTAATGATCTATAAATCATGGGTTTAAATCATCAATTAAGATGATCATATGTTGACCATACATTGGTAATATAGTGCCTACGGGCCATACTCATTGTCATATAAGACAAAAGACAGTGGTAGTCTACGACTCCCTGTCAGAAAAAGGTAAAGAACTATGTTCAAACCTTCATGCCTTGATTCTCTGAAATCATGGCTTATAATTTAAAAATTGTCCCTGTGACTAGGCCTTCTGTGCTAATAAAACTGTTATTGTTTTATAATTAGGATAGGTTATAGTAAAATCCTAAATAAATGTGAGTAACAAATTAACCAAATATGGTCTATGTTTACCATGGTTAATGAATTTCCATAAAAGACAATTCCATAATAAACTCCCAAATAAATTATTATCGATATCTTATGTAACAGTTCAAGATACATGGCAGACTCGGATGAAATCAACAGTCGGCCAAGGGAGAATAATGACGCCACCAGGTTCAATGTGACTGGTGCAGAGCTCCAAGCATTAATTGACAATGCTGTTACGAAAGCCTTGGATAGGCAGTATAGTGAGTCAAGCGGTACTCGAAGCAGAGCCCAATCAGTACCCCATTCCAAGCCTAAGACTCATTCTGAGGCTCACAGCAAGCCACCCTCCAAGAAGGAAGAACCAAAGAAAGACGATGACGATCGTCACTCTAAAAATCAGCAAAGTGTCCCATCTCAAAGGATCGCGCTGAATCAAGGACCCCGTGATAAGAGTTGCTCCTACAAATACTTTGTTTCATGCAAACCCAGGGATTTCACTGGGGAAAAAGGGGCTATAGACTGCATGACATGGTTGGATGAGATGGACACAGTGGTTGATATCAGCGGGTGCGCTAATAAGGATGGGGTAAAGTTTGTATCCCAGTCGTTCAAAGGTGAAGCATTAGCTTGGTGGAGGTCTTTGATCCAAGCTACAGGGAAAATCCCATTGTACAATATGACTTGGGAAGAGTTTGTGTCTTTGATCAGGGAAAACTATTGTCCTCAGCATGAGGTTGAAAAGATTGAATCGGATTTTCTGTCATTGGTAATGAAAAATCTGGATTGCCAAGCTTACCTTACGAGCTTTAATACAATGTCAAGGTTGGTTCCTTATCTGGTGACCCCGGAACCCAAAAGAATAGCTCGTTTCATTGGGGGTTTAGCCCCAGAAATTAAGGCAAGCGTGAAGGCCTCTCGGCCAGCTACTTTCAGATCTGTAGCTGATATATCTTTGTCCCTCACACTGGACGCGGTCAGACAGAGATCGCTGAGGAACACGGATGCCGAGAAAAGGAAGCGTGAAGATGACAATTCACGACGGTCAGACAAGAAGCACCGGGGAAACAATGACCACAAGAAGGGGTCTGGTTCTAAGAAGGATGGGCATCAATCTGGAGATAAACCCAAGTGTAAGACTTGTCAGAAGCACCACTTTGGGAGGTGCAGACTTGAGTCAAAATCCCAGTCTCAGCCGAGGCCATGTGGGATTTGCAAATCTTCGGAACATAAGACCCTAGAGTGCAAGAAACTGAAGGACGCAACGTGCTACAGTTGTAACGAAAAAGGGCACATTAAGACAAATTGCCCAAAATATGCAAAGAAAGCTGAGGAAGGGAAGAAGACCAATGCTAGGGTCTTCAGGATGGATGCGAAGGAAGCTGTGCAGGACGACAATGTAATCACAGGTACCTTCCTTATAAATGATGTTTATGCAAGAGTGCTATTTGATTCAGGAGCTGATAAATCATTTGTAGATAATAAGTTTTGCAAATTGCTGAATTTACCTGTTAAAACCTTAAGTGTGAAATATGAGGTGGAGTTAGCAGATGGCACCATAGAAACCGTCTCAACTGTGTTAGATGGATGTGTTATATCCATTAAGAACCACTCTTTTCCTTTGTCCCTACTTCCTTTAAAGTTAGCCGGTTTCGACATAGTTCTAGGCATGGACTGGTGATCAAGACTCCGTCTTGTGAATCATTTACCATTCAGGGAGATACCCAGTATGGACTACCTGAGCAAGTGTCTATGCTCAAGGCTTCTAAGTGTTTAAAGAAGGGTTGTGTCATTTACATGGCACAAGTGACTATTGATGAGCCGAAGCCTAAGATTGAGGATATCCCCGTCATTTCTGAATACCCTGAAGTTTTTCCTGAAGAACTACCTGGTTTACCACCAGATAGGCAAGTGGAATTCAGAATTGACATCATCCCTGGAGCAGCACCAGTAGCGAGGGCGCCTTATAGGTTGGCACCAACAGAGATGAAGGAATTGAGAACACAACTAGATGAATTGCTAGCCAAGGGTTTCATTAGACCTAGTTCGTCTCCTTGGGGAGCACCAATCTTATTTGTCAAGAAGAAGGATGGATCGATGCGTCTATGCATCAATTACCGTGAGCTTAATAAGGTCACTATCAAGAATAGGTACCCGTTGCCCAGGATTGACGATCTGTTCGATCAGCTTCAAGGGGCAAGTTACTTCTCTAAGATTGATTTAAGGTCAGGCTATCACCAACTGAAGGTTAGAGATGAAGACGTACACAAGACTGCATTTAGGACTCGTTATGGTCATTACGAGTTCCTAGTGATGCCTTTCGGGCTCACTAATGCACCAGCGGCATTCATGGATCTCATGAACCGTGTCTGCAAACCATACTTGGACAAATTTGTTATCGTCTTCATTGACGACATTCTGATTTATTCAAAGAATCAGGCCGACCATGAGAAACATCTTCGATGTATTCTTTCACTACTTCAGCAGGAGAAGCTCTACGCCAAATTCTCTAAGTGCGAATTTTGGCTTCGTGAAGTCCAATTTCTTGGACATGTGGTTAGTGAACGCGGAATCCAAGTAGATCCCGCTAAGGTTGAAGCTGTCATGAATTGGCAAGAGCCGAAAACGCCCACAGAAATTCGCAGTTTCTTAGGATTGGCAGGATACTACCGGCGCTTTATCGAAAATTTTTCAAGGATTGTTTCACCCCTAACTTCCTTGACTAGGAAGGATATTAAGTTCAACTGGGGACCCAAGCAGCAAGAATCTTTCGATATTTTGAAGCAGAAGTTGAGCAAAGCTCCTGTACTGACATTGCCTGAAGGTACCGAAGAATTCGTGGTCTACTACGACGCATCACACACTGGCATGGGATGTGTGCTTATGCAGAAAGGCAAGGTTATTGCCTATGCTTCACGTCAGTTAAAGGTACATGAAAAGAATTACACCACCCATGACTTGGAGTTGGGTGCCGTTGTATTTGCACTGAAGCTATGGAGGCACTATTTATATGGTATCAAGTGTGTGATTTATTCTGATCACAAGAGCCTCCAGCACCTGTTTAACCAAAAGGATTTGAACGTGAGGCAACGACGTTGGAAGGAAACTTTGAATGATTATGATTTTGAAATAAGATACCATCCTGGCAGGGCGAATGTAGTCGCCGATGCCTTGAGTCGAAAGGAAATGGTGAAGCCTATAAGAATCAATGCCAAGAGCATTGAGATAAAGAATGGTTTGAACGAAAGGTTGTTAGCTGCACAGAAGGAAGCTGTGTTGGAAGCTAACTATCCTAATGAAAAGCTAGGAGTAACTGAAGAACAGTTATCCTATGGCAATGACGGAATTTTGAGGTTAAATGGACGAATATGGGTTCCAATTTATGGGGGACTTCCAGATGTTATCCTCCAGGAAGCCCACAGTTCTAAATACTCCGTTCATCCTGGAGCTGATAAGATGTACCAGGATCTAAAGGCAAACTATTGGTGGATAGGCTTGAAGAAGTCTGTAGCTGCCTATGTAGCTAAATGCTTGACGTGTGCGCAAGTCAAAGCAGAACATCAAAAGCCGTCAGGTTTGCTACAACAGCCTGAACTTCCCACGTGGAAGTGGGAAATGGTGACGATGGATTTCATCACCAAGTTGCCAAAGACAAGGAAAGGAAATGATACAATATGGGTGATAGTAGATAGACTGACTAAGTCAGCACATTTCCTACCCATCAAGGAGACCTATAGCTCTGACATGTTAGCCCAATTGTACGTGGATAAGATTGTATCTCTACATGGCGGACTAGTGTCTATTATCTCCGACAGGGATACTAGATACACATCTCATTTTTGGAAAAGTTTCCAACAATCTTTGGGCACGCGCTTAAATTTTAGTACGGCTTACCATCCCCAGACGGACGGGCAGAGTGAGCGTACCATCCAAACTCTGGAAGACATGCTTCGTGCATGTGTGATTGACTTAGGTGGTAGTTAGGATAACCACCTGCCGTTAATCGAATTCTCCTACAAATATAGCTACCATACCAGCATTAAGGCTGCGCCCTTCGAGGCCTTATACGGTAGAAAGTGCAGAACGCCCGTTTGTTGGGCGGAGATTGGAGATGTCCAGCTGACAGGACCTGAAATAGACTTTGAAACGACGGACAAGATTGTCCAGATTCGTGGCCGCCTGAAAGCTGCCAGGGATAGGCAGAAAAGCTACGCAGATCTAAAGCGTAAACCTCTGAAATTCGAGGTAGGCGATAAAGTGTTGCTTAAAGTCTCACCCTGGAAGGGAGTGATGCAATTTGGTAAGAAAGGTAAGTTAAGCCCAAGATACATAGGACCATTCGAGGTCATCGAATGTGTTGGATCAGTTTCTTACAAGTTAAAATTACCAGAAGTGCTCAGTGGTATTCACAATGTATTCCACATCTGCAATCTGAAGAAGTGTTTCGCTGATGAATCGCTAGTCATACCACATACAGATGTGCACAAAGAAGAGAGCTTGAATTTTGTTGAAAAACCTGTGTCGATCGAAGATCGACAGGTTAAGAAGCTTCGAAGGAAGCATGTACCGATCGTAAAGGTTAAATGGGATGCCCGTAGAGGTCCCGAATACACATGGGAGGTTGAGTCCACAATGAAAGAAAAGTACCCTCATTTATTTCAGTAAATCTCGAGGTCGAGATTTCTTTTAAGGGGGTGAGGATGTAACACCTCAAAAATTTGTGATCAAGGAAATAACGACACGTGTCATGTAAGACAAAAGTGTTATAAACCCGGATCTAGTTAAAGATGTATGGCAGGATTTAAAAGTGTCGTCATGTTAATTTATACCTCTGAACGACCTCGTTATGAATCCCAAGACCCTAATATATATTACAAACATCTGATTTACATTCAATCCGGTAATTACTAGTAATAATTGATTCATATTTGCAAGAGTGGGATCCTATGAGGATATGCACGATAAACCTTCGTTTATGGCTTTTCTTTAAAGTCCAAAACAACATTACATAATGGTAGGGTGCACATAACTATTCAAGCATGATATAAAGGCCCCATACTGATAATTCATGGCCCAAAATCGTAATACACTAGTTGCCTGTTCGAAGCTTGAAAGGGCAAGATTTTTGCCCCTGATAAAGAGCTTACGGACCGTAAAGGACCCCCTTACGGTCCGTAAGGCTTTGCCAGTGACAGTAAATTGGACAGCAGCCTGTATAAACGTTATAACCGACTTAAAAAGATATTTTCACTTCCATGGGCGACCCCTAATGGTTCCTAGACCCTAGGGACACTTGTGGATGATCCATGATCAGTTGTAGCATGAATTGTCATGATCACAAGCCCTCAAATTCACTATAAAAAGGCCTTCATGTTGCAACATTTTGATCATCCTTTCGATCTGCATTTGTTGAACTTCCTGGAGCATAAGATCAGTCCCCAACCATCTCTAATCGTGCATTAGACCTTGGTAAGTACCTTTGACCTTCCTTAATTGAGTTTTGCTTAGTTATTAGCTTAAAAGTCAAACCGTAATAATTAAGGTGTGACTTATCGATTAATCACTAATGGTTCAGTGTTTAGTCAAATTAAAAGTTGTTATAAGTTGGTAATTATGTGGGCAATAAACCATCAAAAGGGCACCCGCTGATTCCCGCTCTAACTAGATCAAATGTCGGGTCAAAGTTGTTTATAAAAAGTCAACAGAAACTTAAATTGCGAATTAACATGTAATTAGCAATGTAGAAGGCATGTAACCTATTTTACCACTCATATAACTTAGTAATAAATGTAAGAACATGTCTAAGCATGTTCGACCCGACAATTTTCTGTTTAGACCCGGTTCGGAACCGAAAGTCGCAAAACTTTGACTTTTGCTTTGACTTCAGTTCTGACCCAATTTAGTATGATTTGTAAATGCCTTAGAGCTTCCTTAGGACCAGGTTACATGATAGTATAACCCTCTGTGGTTGGTTCGTTGATTGTCCGATTCGTTTACACGTTTCCGTTAATTGCTTAATGTTGACCATAATGCCCTTTTGACCATAAAACGAGAATTTTGGAAATGTGAAAGGACAATAATCTTTGCTACTGATTTAAAAACTTGTCCCTAAAATTTCATATCAGTTGGAGGTCTAGATTAGGAGTTATGCTCAATAGCGTAATTAGAAAGCTTTGTGTTAATTAAACGGCGCAATTAGCATAAAGCCTATCTAGACCCAATTTTTGCCACCAAAACTTTTACCCACTGATGTAATATAATATTTTGGGATTTTGAAAGATTTTTAATTATTTTTAACCTGCCCATAACCTAAGGTTATGGCCTTGATTCGGTAAATACTGATTATACCCTTTTTGTGTATAAAATGAGTTTTACATAATATTTTGACACCAATCCAATTGCTACTGATTTTATATAATAAATGAAGTATTTTGAACATTATAACATGATCAAAAAACTTAGATTTCCTGTATAACCCGGAAATCGTTTAAAATGGCTTTTTACGCGTATTAAACACCTAGTATGGGTTTAAAACCATTTTGTCATATAAGACTTATCACCAACTGATATAACCTGATAAATTAAGTTATTTTACTGATTTATTCAGACCCAAATCTCAGAATTTCATTTAATCTCTTTTATAATCTTTAAAATGACCAAAATACCCCTACGGGGCTTAAATTAAGGTTAAACTCGTTTTGGGCATAATGGAAGGTATCCTACCGATATCACAACCTATTTAAGGCATATTAACTTGGGAAACCTGTAAATGACTCTCATGGTTACCCGTTACGCCTCTTGAGCGTTCGGTTCGGTTTATGTAACTAGTTTGCATAAATTAGCCGAAACGGGTCGAACATTATCGTTTTTATCTCAAAATCCAGAATGTGGTTAGATTACCCATATTGTACAAGTCTTCAAACTTGTCGGGTCTAAATCACTTTCTATTCCGGTCTTCGCTTAATCGTGCGTTTGAACCGTATCTTTCCTTAAAACTAACCGGTCTAAGTTTAGGCTTAATTAAAGACCCGTTAGGATTCTAATAGGTTATTATAAACCTTCGTTCTAGAATAGGAGACCTGGTAAAAGCTACACGCACTTGCTAATTGTGATTGATACTTGCAAAGGTAAATACTTTTAACTTATTTTCCCTTATACGGGCTTGGGGTACGGTATATAAAACACCGCTTGGTCCGGCATTGAATCTTTAATCGAATAGAGGTTAAATCATTGATACGCTCCGTTTTGAAATGTTTTGTTTGCTTAAAGCCTTTGGGGGGTTAATGACCATGTCCCGGATATCCTTGGCATCATCTTACGAGATGGCCACGACCTGAGCACGGGGTGTAGGCGTACACCCGTCAGTGCATAAATAAATCATGTGGTGTGTCTATTGATCTTTAACCCGGTCTACGGATCGGTCTACTGAATGCATAAGGAACATGTAATTCTTTTACAAGTATTATATTCAAATAATTATCCCAAGTTATAAAAAGTTTGTGCCACGTGCATTCAAATCAATTTTATTAAACTTTTCAAAATAAGTCGGTTGAATGTATTTACCAGTGTAAACTGACGTATTTTCCCAAAAAGGTTAAGTGCAGGTACTACGCGAACTAGGCTGGCTTTCTCCTAGCGTCCACAATAAGTCTCGCAAGCTTGGATGTCAAAACTGTTGAACAATGTTTCCTATTTATTTTTTATCCACCTGTGGATTATTTTCAACTGTTGTGATACTTGATATTACACTTATATTCGGTTGAAATATATCTATCTTTTGCTTCCGCTGTGCATATTAAATATTGTGTTGTTTGACTGTAATGTTACCAACTACGTCATGATACTCCCCACCGGGCCCACCGGTAATACGTGGAAATATCGGGGTGTGACATCGAGGCAACTCAATACATGAGAAAAACTACACTACTCACGACCTTGAACTTGGCGCAGTTGTTTTTGCGTTGAAGGTTTGGCGACACTACCTTTATGGTACTAAGTGTGTGGTCTTCACCGACCATAAGAGCCTTCAACATATCTTCAACCAAAAGGAACTGAACATGCATCAACGTCGTTGGGTGGAATTGTTAAACGACTACGACTGCGAAATTCGCTACCATCCGGGTAAAGCGAATGTAGTAGCCTATGCTCTTAGTCGTAAAACTCATGTAAAGAGTATTCGTTGTTTCCAACTTGTTAACGATCTTCAAAACCACATTCGTGAAGCTCAATACGCCTCTATTAACGAAGGTAGTCTCCCCGTTGAGATACGAGGTGGTGTTGAAAAAGATCTTGTGTCTAAGTCCGATGGTATTCTATACTATCTCAATCGTATCTGGATTCCAAAACGTGATAACCTTCGAGACTTTCTAATGAAGGAAGCACACAAATCGAGGTATTCCATTCACCCTGGTGCTGATAAGATGTACCAAGACATGCGTATGCCATATTGGTGGCTTGGAATGAAGAAGGATATCGCCATCTTCGTTGAGAAATGTCTCACTTGTTCGAAGGTCAAAGCTGAACATCAACGTCTCTCTGGTTTGCTCGAATAGCCAAAAATTCCTGTTTGGAAATGGGAGAGCATTGCTATGGATTTTATCACAAAGCTTCCTCATACTTCTTCTGGTCATGACAGTATTTGGGTGATCGTCGATCGACTGGCCAAATCAGCTCATTTCCTCCCCATTCGTGAAGATTTCAAAGTCGAGAAATTGGCTAGAATCTACATTGATGAAATCATTTGTCGTCATGGTAACCCATTGACATTATCTCTGATCGTGATGGTCGCTTTACGTCCCGTCTTTGGTAAACCTTTCAATCTGCTGTGGGTACTGTTTTAAACCGGAGCACTGTTTTCCATCCTCAGTCAGACGGTCAAACCGAGCGTACTATCCAAACTTTAGAGGACATGCTTCGTTCATGCGTAATCGATTTTGGTGGCAACTGGGATTCACACTTGCCTTTGATCGAATTCTCGTACAACAACAGTTATCACGCGAGTATTCAAATGGCACCCTTCGAAGCATTGTATGGTCGCAAGTTTCGTTCGCCTATTTGTTGGCACAAGATTGGTGAAGCTCAAATCACTGGTCCCGAGCTCATACAAGAGACAATGGACAAGATTTTACAGGTTCTAGACAATTTACTGAAAGCCAGGAGCCGACAAAAGAGTTACGCCGACAAGCGTCGCAAGCCTTTGGAATTCGAGATATGTGACTTCGTACTCCTCAAGGTATCCCCTTGGAAGGAAGTGGTTCGATTGGGTAAGAAAGGTAAACTCTCACCTCGCTACGTTGGTCCTTTCAAGATTCTCGAAAGGATTGGCAAGGTTGCGTATAGACTGGACCTGCCAGAAGAACTCAACAATGTTCATCCTGTCTTCCAAGTTTCAAACTTGAAGAAGTGTTTAGCTGATGAAGGACTTCAAGTTCCACTCGAGGATCTTCAAATCAACGAGACTTTACATTTCATGGAAAAACCCGTCGAAATCATGGACCGAGGAGTCAAGAAATTGAGGCGCAGTCAAATTCCTATCGTCAAGGTTCGATGGGAAGGAAAACGTGGCGCTGATTCGCATCTTTTCGTTACTTCTTCCTAAATTTCAGGACGAAATTTGCTAAAGGAGGGGAGACTGTAACGCCCTACTCTTTCTCACATTCCATAATTAGAAAGTCTTGCTTGTATTTCTATTTTTGGAAGCCTTGTGTTCTTGTAATCGTTCTTTCGTTGTAATCGTAGTAAAATCCGAGACTTGGATCATAAATAAAACTCGTGTTATACATGCTTCATACATATTCATACGTTTGATTTTGTGAAACAATTTATTCATATTCGTAATTCTTGGAAACTATGTGTTAAACTAGCAAATACATGAAACTTATGCATAATACGTCTTTTAAGCGAATACGATACTTAAATACGACATTCTTACGCTTAATTATACTTGGTTTATGTTCTCCATACTTTTTCCGCCCTTATACTATGCTTATATGATGAAAACAACCCCTAAAACAACTTAAAACCCTAAAATACAAACTAGAGGGGCCTAAAGTGTAAGAAACCAAAATTTGTCTGGAGGAGAGTCGCAGGCCGCGAAGCACCCCCCAGACCTTACGCTGGCCGCGAGCCACTCCCCAGATTAGAAGCCTCATTTCAGCTCGCGAATTTGAGCGGGATTAGTGTTTAATTGAAGTTTAAACTCGTTTTTGGCATTAAATACCCAACTACAACCTACCCTAACCTTCTCCTATAAATACCGAGCCATCTGTAAGCCATTTTCACTTTTCTAAACACTCACAACACTGCCAAATCACTCTAAATTTGCAGCAACATCAAAAGTCCGGACAGATTCAGCAAGCTTCACTAAAGTGAGCATAACTCACTCAATTCTTGTCCGATTTACCCCATTCTTTTTCCTATGTGCTTGGATTAACCTTAGCTTCGATTCCATAGGTTTTTTCACAGAAAACCAGTCCCTGGAACGTCGCCAAAAGGGCTCCAAAGTTCACTGATTGTTTCTGTTTTGGTTCAAACTTTACTAAACATGATTCAACTTGAGTCTAACTCATCTCAAACCTATGTCCTTATGCTTACAACCACTTCTATGGTTAGTTAGGCTTAAAAACAAGGTTGAGACATTCAAAATCAGAGGTATAGCCTCACAAACTTTCTGTTTTGTTCAAGGGTTTAACCCACAAGTGATGTTTAAGCTCAAAGCTTGATGAATGTGTGATTTAGGATTAACTTGGGTTATCGTACATAAAATCCACACATTGCTTGATGATTTCTCATAGATTAGTGGTTTATATTCTTGTATTACTTGTAAGTTCATGTCCCTCCTTGAATGTTCATAACATCAAGTGTAGTAGTGAACACTTAGAGGTGCCTAAATGGAAGACTTTTCTTCCTACCTCCTACATGATTTCTATGATATTTAAGAGGTTCCTAAATGGACGATTTATCCCCTTACCTCATGCTTCATCTATTAGACATATTAATATATTATATATCCTATATATTATCTAAGTAAACAACCTTGATGATGAACTAATGTTCAAATGTAAAGGTGTTGGTTACATCATCTAAAACTTCATATGTGTTAAAGAAGATTATTTTCATATGTCTAAGTTCATGTTGTTTTAATTCCTAATCATTAATCTTCTGAATTCCCAATACTCATACACTTTGTTTCTTCGTGTAGAAGGACTTGGTGTTCCAACCTCCCACAACAACTCACTCGCGGATTCACAAGTTGAAGACTTGCAAAACCGTGAGTATACTCGTAACCCTTTTTTTTGGGGGTGTAACATGTTAAATTACTAAATTAAACTTAAACTTATTCTTTATGCAAATGCACCAAAACAATCCAAATACATGAATGCTATGTTTGTTATACTTGATGCTTATACTTGGGTGATTCTTATGTGATACAATAGTCATTAGCTTATTACTAGCCTCCATTTGACATGTATAGCGCTATAGGAGTAACACACCACCCGTGAACGAGAGGTCATATTGAATTATATCATTTTGCGTAAACAAGGGGTTGACTAGAAATATTGCATGCCTTGTATGATGATCTTGTATAAACTAAGTTGCCATGTGGATTCGTTTTAATCTTTTAAACTTATACCTATACTTATTCTTAAACTTGTATACTCGCCTTTGCTTTTGCATTGAACATTATTTTAAACATGTTACAGGTTGAGGATTGATGATGCTATGAAATAGATTAGAAATGATGCCTAGATACTCACTTAGACGTTTAGGTTTAAAGTGTTGTATCAATTTTGTTATTGTTATTGTTATGTTATGAACAAGTTGTTATTTGAATTTTCCTTGTAATGTTTGACAATTTGATTATGAAATGAAAATGGTTTAATTAAATATTGTCACAAACAGTGTTATGAAGTCTCTTGCAATCTCGAACTAGTCCCACTCCTATGATTCCGCCATTGGTTGGGGTGTGACAAGTTTACTCAAGATACAATTATATAAAGTCGAGTCAAGTTCAAGCTCAAATAACTATACATTTCAACTTTATTGTTGCCCTCACAAGCTTCACTACAAAGTCGAATCGACTCGAGTTTAGCTTAAATAACAATACAACTCAACATTTTTTTGAAAAAACAACAAGACCCGATCACCCAGGTAAACCCAATGACAAAAGGCAACTCAAGCTCACGAATGTAGACAACGCTGGTGACCAGGCCCACCAAATTTTCAGATGAAACTCGCTGCTCAAAGACTCACTGACGACGGGCCAGTCGGTTGCCCAACATGACCCGTCTTGGGCTCTTATCGTCTGGGCCCAAATGTTAAAGCCCAAAGCTAATACCTTTCTTTGATAAGGGCCTGGTACATATAAAATGAGCGGGAAACAAAGGGAAGGAATCCAAGAATGCTGCAAGGCATTAAATGTCTGATTGATAAGGAGAAAGAAGTCGCCGGAAACCTAGTACAACTGAGCTGGCCTCATTAATTGAAGCCCCTAATCCAACCGTTGGGGCTCAAACACGTGTCTGAGTCCCCCAAAGGTGGCAGAATGCCGTTATATCATCCAGGCATCATTTACTGAGAAAGAAAGGCAATTTCCTTTATATGAGGAAGGTAAGCAGCGATCCTTAAGGGACAAGGTAACTCTCACTTAATGCGACATGCTCTCATTTATTCCGACCATTATACGCTCTCATTTAATTCCGATATAATAATCAGTTCATCAGAATCCACACCAAGGAGAATATTCCGGTGATCATACTCATCGGAATAAGCTTCTCATTTATCTCTGGCAAGTTTACTTATTCTCACGCCGGAGCTTGGTCACGTATCCCCCTCCCGGGGCCCTCCGTGACGAGGCTAACGGTTTTCTTTTTTTTGTAGAAGACGAAGACAGGGGCATTACAACGTCAGCGAAATCCTTTAGACGTCATCAGTGATTTGAGGATTCGACATTGGCTCCATCTGTGGGACATCGGGCCAACTAATTTTCCCACTCAAAAAACCATTGACGTTGTAAGAACCCATCATCCGAAAAAGGCAGCATGGCAACGCCACCTAGCTCACAAACCATCCAGACGCTACAAGGTGCCAATGATGCAGTCACGGTAGAAGATATCACCCACGAAGAAGAAAATGAGAATCAGACGGGAACCTCAGAGAAAGGAAACACCATCACCCCAGACTTCGTGGCCATGCACAAAGAATAACTCAAGAAGCACCTTGAGGACTTAGAGGGACAGGAGAGGCTTGAGAGCCTCAAAGCCAGGTTGTCCTTTGACACACCACCTAGCAAGGGAGAAACTTGTCCATAGAACAAGAATGATTGCTCCGATCCCCTAGAAATCTTCATGATAGCCCTAGGGAAAATGACGCCAGATGAGAGGGAGGACCTCATAAGAAGAAAAGAGCCGAAGGGAAAGGAAAAGGAGAATCAAGACGACAGCTGTTTGGACCAACCTTACTTGCCTCGAGACCTAGCTGAGGTCTCAAAGTTCACCAAAAGGATTCTTGAGGCTCCCATGCCCCCGAAGCTCAAACTGCCCCTGAATTTCGACAGATACGATGGGACAAAGGACCCGGAGGATCACCTACATGCCTTCAAAGGTGCGGGACAACTGGGGCGATAGTCTATGCCCACTTGGTGCCACATGTTCGTTCAGACCCTAACGGAAGGAGTTAGGCTCTAGTTCGATAGCCTCCCTCCCGGGGGAATAGACAGCTACGAGGAGCTGAGCGATAAGTTCCTGAGAAACTTCAGTCAACAGCGGAAAGTGATCAAGAACCCCAATGAAATCATGCACATAAGGAAACGAGACAATGAGCGGGTAGACCAATACATGGAGAGGTTTGTTAAAGAAAGTATGAACATCAAAGATGTCCCGGAGGTCATGAAGATCAGCAGTTTTATCAACGGGCTGAAGCACGCATAGCTATGTGAAAAACTGGGTGAGGAATTCCCACCCACGTTTGACAATCTTATGGACCGAGTCAGAGCCTTCGTCAGGGGAAAATATACAGTTAGCAAGGCCAAGGAGATGGACGTCCTGGCCCGGAGAGCCAACCCCACATCGAAGCCCCAGGAAAAAGGTACACCATATCCTCGAAAACCAACTTTCGACAAAATGTTGCATGACAGGGCAAAACCAACATACTCCCTATATAGACCTCGAAGTAGGGGGCTAGCCACCCCCAATATTGGCTACGGAAAGGGTAAAGAACTCCTTTCCCAAGCCACCCCCAATAAAGACAGGGCCGAAAGCCTAACCAAATGAATATTGTGACTTCCACAAAGGTTACGGCCATAAAACTGATGACTGCATGTACCTGAAAAGAGAAATAAAAGCCGCAGTGAAAACAGGTAAACTGGCACACTTAGTCAAAGAAATCAAGGAAGGGGGGATCGGAAGGGGAAGGATACAAAAGAACCAGAAAGGGTATACATGGATATGATTAGAAGGAGAGATTAGTACGACCCTACCAGAAGTGTCAAGGCCAGGGTGCTAGGCCCCCCGGACCGTATGAAGGCCCCTATATTAATGCCACACCTAGAGGAGCATCAAGTGCAAAGGCTTCCTCTTAACATCTAAGCTATTATAGTTGGGCACAAGGTGGCCAGGATACATGTGGACGGAGGGAGTGGGGTAGAGGTAATATGTGAACATTGTTTTCTAAGGTTCGATAGGGACGTAAGGGACAGATTGGAAGAAGACTCGATTCGTCTGGTTGGTTTCAACAACAGCGTATCCCATCCCCTGGGAAAGATTAGACTCCCGTTCACAGTTGGGGTAGGAGACCGTGTCCGGACCATAACCCTCACTTTCACCATGGTCCGAGCACCATCCAAATACAATGCAATCCTAGGCAGGTTAGGGATCGGGGATCTACAAGCACAGGCCTCAACCCCTCATGGAGCCCTGGTATTTCAAACACCCAAAGGCTTGGCTTGGGTGAAGTCCTCCTACGAAGTAATATCCCCTGTCTCGGAGAGAGAGGTGGTCGAGAAGTCCCAAAAAGAAAGAATCGAATAATGAGCCCTCTGCGACAGGTTTACGGAGCAAACGGTAAAGGTGGGCAGCCACCTCAGTGACAAATGCAAAAGTGCTCTCAAAGAATTGCTCCTCCTCAACATAGACGTCTTCACGTTCCAACATGGAGACATGACCGGAATCCCGAGGAGTCTGACTGAACATAGGCTCAACACTTACACCTGGGTACAACCAGTCAAGCAAAAGAAACGAAGCATGGGTCCCAGCAAAAGAAGGGCTGTATGCGAAGAAACAAGTAAGTTGCTCAAGGCCAGAATAGTAAGAGAGGTCAAATACCCTTCCTGGATCGCCAACCCCGTTATGGTCAAAAAGAAAGACGGAGGATGGAGAATGTGCATAGACTTCCAGGATCTGAATAAAGTGTGCCCCAAGGACTGCTACCCTCTCCCGGAGATAGACGTCCAGGTGGACTCCCTATCTCAGTATCCTTTGAAGTGCTTCCTTGACGAGTACAAGGGGTACCACCAGATTCAAATGTCGTTGGAGGATGAGGAGAAAACTGCATTCATCACAGACGAGGGTACCTTTTGCTACACCAAAATGCCCTTCGGACTAAAAAACGCAGGAGCCACATACCAATGGTTCATGAACACCCTCTTTAAAGAACAGCGGGGACGAAACTTGGAAGTGTATGTCGATGATATTGTAATAAAAAGCCTCACTGAAATGGCCATGATAGAGGATATAGCCGAGACCATACAAACCATGCAAGATGTAAACATGAAGTTAAACTAGGGGAAATGTTGCTTCGAGGTAGAAGAAGGAAAATTCTTGAGGGTAGTAGTCACTAAAGGCGGGATCAAGGCAAACCCAGAGAAAACCTAGGCAGTAGCTGAAATGCGGTCTCCCAGGTCCATAAAAGATATTCAACAACTGAACGGAAGGCTGATAGCCCTTAATCGTTTCTTGTGTAAAGTAGCCGACAGAACTCTTCCCTTCATGAAAGTCCTGAAGGACTGTCTCCAGACAAACAAATTCAAGTGGACCCCAGAAGCTAAAGCAGCCTTCCGAGAGATGAAAGACTACATCTGCAAGCTCCCAACCTTGGCCACCCCAGTCCCCGGGGAGGATCTTCTCTTATACCTGTCCGCGTCCAAGACAACGATCAGCGCAGTGATGATGGTGGAAAGGGAAGAAAAACAAATTCCCATATACTTTATCAGCAGAACCCTCAAAGGCCCGGAGGAATGTTACATGGCTCTTGAAAAACCAACCCTAGCACTTGTCTTCGCCTCCCGAAGGCTCCGGAGATATTTCCAAACACACAAAATCACGCTGTTGACAGACCAACTGCTTCAAAAGGTTCTTAGGAGATCAGAACTATCAGGCAGATTGGCTATATGGGCCGTTGAGTTAGGGGAACATTCCCTAGAATACAAGGCAAGGACTGCAACGAAAGGGCAGATACTGGCAGATTTCTTGGCAGAAGTCCCCGAGGAAGAGGAAAAGGAACTCCTCAAATGGAAAAGCCTGGAGGAGGATGAAAAGAAGAAGGAGGACGAGGCAGTATGGAAGTTGTTCACAAATGGGGATTCAAGCGAGGAAGGAAGCGGGGCAGGAATCACACTGGTCAGCCCCGATGGGATCGAGCTGACATACGCCGTCAGACTGGATTTCGAAAACACTAATTACACGGCGAAATATGAGGCCCTTCTGGCTGGGCTAAGGCTAGCAAGAAAGATGAGAGCAAGACACGTTGAAGCTAACACCGATTCACAACTGGTAGTCAAGCAATATCACGGGGAATATGAAGTGAAGGACAGCTCGATGGCCCAGTATGTAGACATGGTGAAAAAGATGGCCAAGACCTTTAAAACTTTCAAGCTGGAATATATCCCCCGAGGGAGAAACAGGAAGTCCGATGCCCTTAGCAAGCTAGCCTCCGTGGCCTTCGACCATTTGGCAAGGGAAGTCAAGGTGGAAGTCCTGACGTCCCTCTCCATAACAACGGAGGAAGTAGCCACAGTCGATAATATTCAGGAAACTTGAATGACACCGATTATGAAGTTCCTCAAGGACAGGACACTACCAGAGGGCGATTGGGCAGCCCGCAAGTTAAGAGTAAAAGCCCTGCAATACGAATTGATAGATGGGGAGATCTATCGAAGGTCATACTTGGGTCCATCGTTAAAGTGTGTTGACAACTAGGAAGCCAAATATGTGGTGCGAGAAATACACGAAGGCATCTGTGGCATACATTCTGGGCCAAGAACAGTTGTAGCCAAGGCAATGAACGCGGGATTCTACTGGCCCAGAATGTACGAGACAGCATCGGAGGAAATTAAGAAATGTGACAATTGTCAAGTGCATGCTCCCATGACACACCGCCACAAGCACCCAATGATACCCGTATCGACATCTTGGCCGTTCCAGAAGTGGGCCATAAACATTATTGGGTCGTTCCCTGAGGGTCCCAGAGGGGTCAAGTACGTGGTGGTTGCCATTGATTATTTTACCAAATTGGTTGAGGCAAGGCCCCTGGCAAAGATTACGGGAGAGCAGATGAAGCGATTTGTACTGGACAACATCATATGCAGGTTTGGGGTACCAATGGAGCTAGTAAGTGACAATGGGGTGCAATTCGCAGGTAAACCTTTCAAGCCATGGTGTGAACAAATGCATATACGCCAAGTGTTTACCTCAGTCACTCGTGCTCAGAGTAATGGCTTGGTGGAAAGAGCAAACCACAGTGTAATTAAAGGAATGAAGGGAATGCTAGGAAGGAAGCAAAAGGGATGGCTGGAGGAGCTACCTTTCGTCTTATGGGCATACAGGACCACTCCCAAGGATTGCAATGGGGAGACCACCTTCAGCCTGACCTATGGGACGGAAGCTGTTATCCCTGCCGAGATTGGGTCACCCACTGCAAGAATAAAACTAAGAGAGGCTGAGAATGAGCAGGACCTCCGAATGAACCTCAACCTGCTCGAAGAAAGAAGGGAGATAGCAGCGGTAACGGAAGCCAATTACAAGAAACAACTTGAAAGCTATTATAACTCCAGAATGAATAGACTCAATCTGATACCCGGAGACCTGGTTCTAAGGGCAAACGAAGCCAACCTACAAGAAAATACCGGGAAATTGGGACCTAACTGGGAGGGACCCTATAGAGTCATTTGGGACAATGGCAAGGGGACCTGCAAATTGGAGACACTCCAGGGGAAGGAGGTTTCAAGAACCTGGAACCTTATGCAACTCCAGAAGTACTACGTGTGAAAGGCAAGCTTACCTTCAAGAAGGGACTAGTAAAAACGGCTTAGAAGCCACTTTTGTAAAGCTAACCGTTAGCTAGGGTTTGTCCAAAGAAAATACATTTTGTATAATCATGTACTAGAGGCCTGAGCCTCAAAACACATATGGTAATGAACAATCTGCTTGTTCTTTTTGACAAATTACGGGTAGTGTATTAAGGCAGACGTACCTAAAAAACTGCAAACCCAATAACAACCAACACACATGTAAATCAGTGTGTTAAACACACTAAGTGCCCGACTGTGGGGTAAGATAGGGCCTAGCTAGCCCGAAGGGAGCGGACAGACAAGTTAAGAAACTTAATCTTCGATTATAGACTTGTCCAAGGATTACTTTCTTGCAAACGATCCTGGTTTACAAGCAAACCACAAAAAACAAGTGTACAAATACACACTAGAAAATTTTGTAATTAAGCTACAAAAAACAAGTGTACAAATACACACTAGGAAATTTTGTAATTAAGCTACAAAAAAACAAGTGTACAAATACACACTAGAAAATTTTGTAATTGAACTACAAAGTTTTGTAAGTAAACTACAAGAACAAGTGTAATTAACCGGGGATTCTCAGATGAACCCCAAACCAACTCGTATGCCTTAGCAAATCACTGAAGAGGAGAAGCGACCCCAGTAAAAAGCACAAAGAACTCCCAAGCTACTGGTAACAACACCTACAAATAACAGCAAAACAAAAGCAGCAAACAGGAGCATACCGGTGACATACAGTTATAAAGTAACTACAAAAGCATAGTATAGCTAGATACTGGGAAGACCCCAACACAGAGGCCTTCACAACAGCAAAAGTCAACAGTATCCAAGGTACATAAGTATTAAATTACAACCATATTGAATCAACCAATGTTTTGAAATTACTGGGAAGCATCCCCAGACAAAGACTTGAGCGAAGAGGGTCCGGCGGGGGTAAGTAGGGCCTTGAGTTCATCAGTAGACATCAGGGGTCGCTCAAGAATTTTCTCGAGAAGAGCAGGGGTCTTTTCTCCAAACTCTTTGTCCAGCTTGAACAACTGTTTCTTAGCCTTCGAATTATAAAGAGGAGTTTCTTTCCTCCCCAAGCCCTGGGCAGAATAAGCATACCCGTCCTTCAGACCCGATTGATACCCCACATCTCGATAAGCCCTGTAAATTCTCTCAAGGTTGCCCTTAAACTCATCGGACTGAGAAAAAGCAGTAAGGAAGGACCCGAACCCCTCAGTAATAAGCCAGTACCTCTCCTTAGCTAGCTTCTGATTGTCATCTACGGCAATCCCCCATTCAGCATACATGGTATTCAGATCCCCTTGGGAAACGGAATCAAGCTCGTTATGACGTTTCAGCTCAGCAACCAGCTCTTCTTTCTCTTCAACCCAGACCATCCTCTCCCTTTCCCAAACACGCTCCCTTTGCTCCAACATGGCTCCAACACCCTGAAAGGAAAACATGGGAAGCATGAAAAGTTGAATAAAAAAAGAGGGGGGAGAGAAGAAGGATCTGGCACCTTCTCTTCTAGCAGCTTCCACTCAGTATCAGTCACTCGGCACCGAAGCTCAGCAGCAATGGTTTGGGAAGTTTTTAGCTCAGTCTTCAACTCCTCGTTTTCCCTCCTTAGCCCATCCATCCGCTGCAACATACCAGCTCCCCTAAAGAACCCCTCACAAAGGGACATACTGTACTGATCATCAAATAGATCAGACCTTAAGGCAGAGTTCATAAACTTGTGAGAAGGGGGAATAGCATGAGCCAAGAAGTCCCAAGCAGTCTCAGGAGTCCCCACAACAGTAGATGGGGTTATCTTCCATTTAGGAACATATGGGACTGGAAGAGCATCAGCAAACAGGGGGGCCAAAGGGGACTGAGAAACAAGACCTTCAGGATGAGAAGGCTTGCTAGTCCTGGTGGCATGAAGAGGAGAAATATCAAAGGCTGGAGTGATGTAAACGGCACTAATCACGGGAGTCTTATCCCGGACTCTAGAAGAGGAAAGGGCAGTAGGAATTTCAATCGGAGCCTTGGAGCTTCCCTGTTCCAAATACAAAAAAAAAAAAAAAAGAATCAGCAAGGAATCAAAAATAACCACATAGAGCAAAGGATAACATAAAGGGAAAACTCACCAACAGTGGTTCGCTAATAAGGCTAGATGATCTCAAATGCTTGGACAGGGAACCCTTGGCCCCAACAGTAGGAAGTTCAGAAGTAGGCTTGGTAGTAGGAAAAGTCTTCTGACCACTGGCACTCCGGAGCCTTAGCCGAATGTTTCGAGGGGCATGGACCACCTTGGGGCTACTGGTCTGGGCTGGTTTCCGTTTACGGATCAGACGGGTCTCCAGATCCTCATCCGCTTCATCGTTGCTAGAACTTTTCATCCGGAGGGAACCCTGGGAATCTTCTTTTCCGTCAGAGGAACCCTCTTCATCTTTTCCTTCAACAGCAGAATCCCCGGCTTGAACAGAACTCTCAGGGACCTTCTTCTCCACACCTCGGATAATGTTTGGTTCAACCTTATCACCCACCATAAACTTGACGTCCCTGCAATCCCCTTGAAGTAAGCCCCACAAGGTCATCTTTGTACAAAAACAACACCAGAGATGACTACACAAGTCCACAAACTTCCAAAAAAAAAGAACAAACATAACAAATCAAAGGGCAGGGGAATACCTTTCTTTCCGAAGAAGGCTTTTAGCCGGACTGAATAAAAGGGGCTCAAGCCCCCCATGGCCAGCACTCCCTCGAGGAATGTGAAAGCCCTTGTAGGATTCTGATGCATTCTTTTCCATTGAACGATCTCATCAGCGGACAAGACCGGGACACTATCTTCAATAGTCGCTTTTGGATCTCTCAGGGGCGGCGATTCCGGTATCATAGCGGCAGAAACAAAGATGAATCGGCTTTTCCACTCCTTTGGGTAAGTAGAAGTAGGCATGAAAGAGTAACAAGGGGGATATATACTATCTTTTCACTTGGCAAAGGTGAACCAGTCACCATCAGAGATCAACTTGTAAAACATGCAGAAAAGTGGAACCGACGGTTCGCCAGAAACCGCCACACATGATAATTCAAAATGGACAACCCTCATGAACCCTAAAGGGTGTAATTGTGAGAAGTGAACTCCAAAATGACTCAAGAGGTCCATTTTAAAAGCCGACAGGGGGTAACGGACACCGCAAGAAGAGAATGACAAAGTGTAGATGACGATTCTGTCAGGGGTACACTCCGCTGACTCATCCGGTCCGGGCAGAGTTGGGGAAAAGCGCTCAGGGATCTTGTAGGTATCAACAAAGGCCTCAAGTTCCTTTGCCGTCAAGACTGAACAGATCGAGGAACGGCCGGTACGGCTCATTGTAGACTGGAATTGTGATCGGAAAATGGTAAGTGGAAAGGGGAAAGAGAGAATTGTGAAGAAGTATGATAGAAGTTTGAGGAAAAAGAAGAGGCAATTGGGGTTTTAAAAGAAATAACTGACACAAAGAGGAAACCGTCACATCACCCTATTTCAAAAATTAAAAATCGATTAGAGCATGTGCATCATGAAGGCTATCCCTAGTCGTTGATCTTTAATACTCAATGGCCCTCGGGAAACGAGGGAGGCGTATAATCATTAAGGGAAGTCGGGCCCACACTCGTAGCCCAAGAAGACTAACTTCACCAGTAACCATGATACAGCCACGGATCATGAGACTCGAGTCTCAGAACCAGGGACTAGAGATGACTTGACGACGGGCCAGTCGGTTGCCCAACATGACCCGTCTTGGGCTCTTATCGTCTGGGCCCAAATGTTAAAGCCCAAAGCTAATACCTTTCTTTGATAAGGGTCTGGTACATATAAAATGAGCTGGAAACAAAGGGAAGGAATCCAAGAATGTTTCAAGGCATTAAATGTCTGATTGATAAGGAGAAAGAAGTTGCAGGAAACCTAGTACAACTGAGCTGGCCTCATTAATTGAAGCCCCTAATCCAACCGTTGGGGCTCAGACACGTGTCTGAGTCCCCCAAAGGCGGCAGAATGCCGTTAGATCGTCCAGACATCTTTTACCGAGAAAGATAAGCAATTTCCTTTATATAAGGAAGGTAAACAGCGATCCTTAAGGGACAAGGTAACTCTCACTTAATGCGACATGCTCTCATTATTCCGACCATTATACGCTCTCATTTAATTCCGATATAATAATCCGTTCATCAGAATCCACACCAAGGAGAATATTCCGGTGATCATACTCGTCGGAATAAGCTTCTCATTTATCTCCGGCAAGTTTACTTATTCTCACGCCGGAGCTTGGTCACGGATTCCCCTCCCAGGGCCCTCCGTGACGAGGCTAACGGTTTTCTTTTTTGTAGAAGACGAAGACAGGGGCATTACAATGTCAGCGAGATCCTTTAGACGTCATCAGTGATTTAAGGATTCGACACTCACTATGATAAAAACCCCTGGTTCAACCTAGAACATTTTTACTCCATGCGAGACCCTAGAACCCATAACCATCATTTTAAGGTGTGAGACTGTCGATTCAGTAATGCACCATAAAGTTATTAACACAATACAATTCAACTTATAGCGCTGATAAGCTTCTTTGAAAATAGATAACGAGTTTCACTTAGCAAGTTAAAAATCACACCTTATAATACAATTTTCAGTTAACGATTTCAGTTGGCGAAGTAAAATTGAAAAAAGGGACATTAAGATTTAAAGATTGAAAAAACTAGATGTATTTAGTTTGCGAGTCTCTTTTCAAAACATTATAATTATAAATTATAATTATAGGGTTAAGTTATTTTATAAAAACTCCTAATTGTAAGAAATGTAATAAGGTTTTATAGAGTGACAAGTGTCCAACAACCTAAAACCTAAACCAACTACACCACCACTCAAAACCTAAACACTCACCCCCACCCCACCCCACCACCACCAAAAAACCTAAACCCCCCACCACCCAGGCTAAGCGTTGGGCATGACGTTGCCCACTTAGTGTGGAGATTGTGCCTGGCGTGGGGCGGGGGGCTGGGTGACATGACGGGTTTTGGTTGGCTGGTTCAAAGTATCCGTTGGGGGTAGTCGTTGCCAAACGGCTAGTTTAAAAAACTTATTTACATATTAAACCAATATATAAATACCCACCAATTTTTTTACAATTTTTACCACTTCTCTACTTCTTCTACCATATCTCTTTATTTTTTTATAAAATCAACCCACAACATCCTACAATGCATCCTTATAACCGCAACTACGACCCAAACAACCCCTTTAAATACCAAGAAAACCCGAACCCTAGCCCGCCACCAAACCGCCCACCGCCTCATCAACAAATACCCATTACACACGGTTTAGTATACTCACTGTATCCTGATCTAGCTGAAATCGCATCATATATAGGAAAGCGTGTATACACAAACTTTCCATACGGCGACTCGTCTATTCCAGTTACCCTATCCCAACCCGAATCTCGTTTTTTTAATTATACATAGGTTTTTTTATTTTCTTTGTAGTTTTTTAAATTATTCTACGTAATCTTTTATTTTAATTAGTGTGTTATTTTTATTAAATGAAATTTTAAATAGTTTAAAAAAATCACAAGACTGGCTACGCGGCCAGCTAAGTTACGCCCCACCATACCTCTAGTTTTTGAGTATTAGCTTGTGGATCCTACTCTCGCCACGTGTCGAGCAATACCCCAACTCAAGCCCCTCCACACCCCATAGTCTAAAATGAGTGCTAGTATTAAACTTTTGGAGTCGAGTTAATTAAGTAAGATGACAGTTTATATACTTAATAATACAAAACTGCTTTATATAAATTTTATTATGCAATTTTTATTAACACAAAACTAGAAATGTCTGAAATTGAAGTTTCATTTTAGACTTTGAGTCGCTTGAAAATTGAAATATATGAGCTAAAATTATATTTTTTTCCTAGAAGCAAACATAACAATATTGGTACTTTTTCTTTTTGGCATGTTTAAATGCATTAAAAAGAGCATTTAATGTTGAATTCAGACAGCGTGGCCGTTCATTGTATATGTTCATCGTTGAAACACTATATGTTGATCAGTTCTGTTTAAACATAAGGGAAAACATGTAAATAATACCTGATACAGCAAACATGCCAGCAGAGAATCCAGTCAGAGACGCAGCCACGGAGTTCGACATAGTTGTCAGTTTGATCTGGTTCCCCTTTAGAATGTATCTTCTTGATGGTAGTACCGAGTTCTTTAGGGTTGAAGAACTCGTAGTAATGGAGAGAGAGGAGGGGCGATTTAGTATTGATGTTATGAATTGTCTAACCCTAATACCTCTCTAGTAATCTCCTTATATACACCCAAGAGGAAACCCAATTAGTTAATTAGGGTAATATGGCCCATCAACAATTACCAACTAATTATATTATAGGTTTTAATATATTTTGATCCATATTATATAAATGATAATGATGGCTACTAGATTAAATATAAATAAATAAATATTTAATCTTATGATGAACCCATACTTATTCCTTAAGCCAAGTAATATTTATGTCTGAATATTCCATTTGGAATAAGTTCCACAAATATCAATGAATGACTTATGATGAACCCATACTTATTCCTTAAGCCAAGTAATATTTAGGGCTGTAACGTCAAGATTTAAAAACACTTAGAATGAGATTAGTTGAATAATCATCCCCATTAACCATGTCATGATTTCTCATGAATTTTGGTTATGATGGATGAAATTTGTAAGTCTCATTTTCCTTTTGTCAAATTCTCATTTTCATGATGACAAAAGTTGTGAAAGTGTAAGGTATCATCTAGTTTTATCTTAGTAATGTTTCAATCCAGATATTTAGAACAAATAAGATGAGAGTTTAAAGTAAGTGTGACTTTATGTTAACTATGCAAACCTCACAACCTTCATAACATTGCTTAATTATGATACTATATTCTAATTAATCTTCAGAATATTTAAGGTATCGAAAGACGTTGTTAGAAGACTGCTTATTATGGTTCTTAGAGCATTCACATCCAATCCATTAAAAATATACATACATTCCACTAAAAAACAACTCCTATATCAATATATTTCCACTAAAAACAAATATTTTTTCTCTCTCCTTTTCAATATATATTACATTTTCTCTCTCCTCTACTCACAACCACTTTCAAAATATATTAAAAAATTATACAGGGTGAACAGTGTCCCCCCAAATATACAGATGAACAGTAACATTTTCTCTCTCCTCCACTCACAACCACTTAAAACACTTTTTATAATTTAAAAACCCATCTCTCAAGATTTGGTGGATAGAATGTGAATGCTCTTATAGCCTTAACATTTAATTTTGTCACTAACTCTCATGTTAGTTATTTGTTGACTTCTGGTAAGGAAACGTTTAAAACTAAAGT
This sequence comes from Helianthus tuberosus, assembly GCA_030545235.1. Classification (NCBI taxonomy): domain Eukaryota; kingdom Viridiplantae; phylum Streptophyta; class Magnoliopsida; order Asterales; family Asteraceae; genus Helianthus; species Helianthus tuberosus. The sequence goes on from CM060368.1 coordinate 174,404,154, forward strand.
CAACTAATCATGTGTTAATAGGAATATTAAAAAATTATCAGACTTAAATATCATTAGTAAGTGACTACCTAATTAACTTATCCAACCGTTCCTTTGAATAATGGATAGTCTCGTTGCTTATGCCTAGTCTAATGGCATAATCATGTAGTGAGATTTTCCCTTGAAGAACCTTAGAGTTGGGATTTTGTACTTGACTATGGACCTTAGAATAATACTCTTTTAAGGTTTTAGCGGTTGTAAGGTGAATAACATCTTATTTTCCAGTTTCAAACATTTATTTCTTTTTACATATGTTGCTTATCAACACACTCATTATACTTTGGTATTTTTGAGTGTTATAGTTGATTTATAAGGCATCAAATTGTACAAGTGAAAATCTTAGTATGTAATGTACTGAAAATTGTACTTATTTCCATGTGTAAGCCCTTAACTTTATGGGTCATGGCATTGTACATTATAATGTATTCACATATACCACTTAACTTTATAGATTAGAATTTTAAATGAAGTCATGCATCTTAGGAATTCTTGTGATTATTCCACAAATAATGGGTTAGTCTTAGGAAAGACTTAATCTGGAATAACTTTAGTGATAGCATTTATGTTAGAGAGTTCTCGATTATCATAAGAGACATCATGTTCGATTTATCCTAATCATCATGCTCTATTTTTCTTCTGTAGTGCTTTATCAGAAGAGAGCAATAGGATTATCGTGTCTTAAGAGATAATCAAGGATTTAATTTAAGAGCTAATTCTTATATAAACTTTAAGTAAAGCAAAAACATATTAGGTTTAGAAATTAGAGTGGATGAGATATTGATTTATAGAAGAAAGTTATAGTGAGTAAAATTATGGGTACTAAAATAAGGCAGACGAAATGATCATAAAATTAATGAAGGATCATTGATATAAAGATCATTATGTGAAGAAGTTGTGATATGTCTATTACTAACATAAAAAATAATAGACTTATTTAAAGTTCTACTTAAACGAAGACAAATCAGCTTTGGCCAGAAGTGTAATCATTTAAGCATGTGTGCAAAGTAATCGTGACAAATCAGCTTTGGCCAGAAATGAGACAATCACTTTAGTTATGCACTTGTTAAGTATGCTAGACATAAATGAATTAAATCAGCTTTGGCCAGAAGTAAGACATTCACGTTTGTAATGCATAATTAACATAGCTTCTATAATACTTGAACAATAAATAGATGCATCAAATCAGCTTTGGCCAGAAGTGATACATCAGAAGCTCATTCAAGTTAAGCCATTTTGGTTTTGTAAAACATTATTTGATCCTTATTAATTAACTAAGTATTTACAAAACCAATTATTTAATAGCTAAGTCTTAGTTCACATTAAACAGCCTAAAATAATGAGGTTTCGAGTGAGATCTCGACTCAGTTATGAGGTCTCAAGTGAGATCTCGAGTCAAGTCTCGACTCATCTGTAACATTATGAGGTCTCGACTCATTAAGGTCTCGAGTCGCAACCTCGGTCTCGAGTCGCAACCTCGGTCTCGAGTCCACTGTTAACAGCTGTTATTGTGATAAGTTTGAAATTCGATTTTTAAGGGATTATGGGATTTAGTTTCCTATTTTACTGTTGATCTAAATTTATCAAAATATTTCAAAATAATATCCATTTAATTTTCTTAACAGATTTCGAAATTCTAAGAGTTGAATTTTAGATCAAAACTAGGAAAAACACCCAATAATCTAAATTTAATTCCAAAACTTAGGGAATTTTCGAATTTCTCATAAGAACATAAGGTGAACCCTAAAATTAAAATCAAAATTCTGGAACAGAAACCTTTATGTTAAGGTTATTATTTGAAAGTGGAGGTGAATAATTCTAGAGGAAAATTAGAGCACCTTAACATTAATATTTTGTGGGCTCTTTAATCAAATAATATATTTAAATTAAACCTTTCGAAATTAAAGAAAGGATGGATGAATCAAGGGCATCATACAAATAAAAAAAAAAAAATAATAATACCACATGTTCATTCGATTACTTATTTTGGCCTAGAGATTTCGGGACAAATAAATCAGGCTTTGAATTTTTTTTTTATTAAGTTGTTAAAATTATGTTTTCCATATTTCAATCCCAGAATAATTGATACAAAAACAGAACTGATTAATCAACATATGCTCTGATACCACATGTTGATCAGTTCTGTTTAAACATAAGGGAAAACATGTAAATAATACCTGATGCAGCAAACAGCCCAGCAGAGAATCCAGTCAGAGACGCAGCCACGGAGTTCGACATAGTTGTCAGTTTGATCTGGTTCCCCTTTAGAATGTATCTTCTTGATGGTAGTACCGAGTTCTTTAGGGTTGAAGAACTCGTAGTAATGGAGAGAGAGGAGGGGCGATTTAGTATTGATGTTATGAATTGTCTAACCTTAATCCCTCTCTAGTAATCTCCTTATATACACCCAAGAGGAAACCCAATTAGTTAATTAGGGTAATATGGCCCATCAACAATTACCAACTAATTATATTATAGGTTTTAATATATTTTGATCCATTTTATATAAATGATAATGATGGCTACTAAATTAAATATAAATAAATAAATATTTAATCTTACACTATATACTATTCATAACGTATCACGTGGGGTATAAAATCTTTCCAACAAGCAATCATATTTTCAAATATGTGATCCATTCACGTTACTAAGAATTATAATACCATCTGTTATGGGGTGAAGGTGGGACGTGTCACGGCGCCATTGAAGCACAAGGCAGGACTTCGTTAGGACAATTTGATATAGGGGTGTGCAAAGGTTAGTTTGGTTCGGTTTTTCCTGTTAGATATAACCATAATCGCTAGCTACGGTTATGGAATTTTATACCTGTAACTGTACTTTGGTTATGAAGTCAGTTGTGGTTCGGTTTTGGTTAATTTCGGTTAATTAACCGAGAAAAGTTTGAAATAAATAGGGGTGCGCATTAGGGGCATGCACGGTTTGGACTTAGCTTGGGCTTTCTTTTACAAGATAACCAATAGTACACTTTTTGGTTAAAGTATCGATGTGTGATTCTTTTTAATAACACCTAAGTTCTTCATCAAAATAAGAAGCATCTACATCAACATATTAATTTTGTTTCTAACATACTTTAATCTTAGTAAAAAAAAACCTCTGTATATTTAGCGTAAAACATAAATCCATTATATACAGTTAACATTACAAGTTCGGTTCTGTTTCGGTTATTTTAGTTAACCAAAGCTTCATAACCGTAACCATAACCGATTGGTCGGTTAATCAAAGTTTCATAACCATAACCGTCGGTTATGTCGGTTATGGTCCGGTTTATCGGTTATGACGGTTAATTTGCTCACACTAATTTAATGATTTATTATCCAATCATACATAAGTACATCCCTAATACCATATTTTTCGTATAAAGACCCAATAAAACACCTACAAGAGAAACACACCCCCCCCCCCCCCCCCCACACACACACACAATAGTGTGAATGGGTGAAAAAAGAGTGCATCACCTTTTTTTTAATAAAGCTTTAATGGAGCCCCTTGATAACACATAGTCGAATGAGACGTGTTATTCTGTTATACTTGGTGTGAGTGAATGTGATGTGAGCTATGGGTTTTTACTAAAGCTCTAATGCAGTGGCGAAGCTTGACCCGAATGATAGAGGGTCAAAAACGTATATACCTAAAAAAAAATCTATGAGACTCTCCCCCCTCTCTATACTTCGACCCTGCTCCAATGGAGCCCCTCTATAACCCCAAGGTTTTGAAATACAAAAATATTTTTCATTTATCTCGCTAATCTTCTTGTTTACTTTGTGGGGAGTGTGTGTGTGGACTATGAGAACTTTTGGGCTGATGTACATTCTTATTGGGCTTTTTGCATTTTGACGATATTATTACATAATACAGTTATTATCAAAATACAATATAAGAATAATAATACAACTTTTTAAATCTTTATGTGATGTATTTCAATTACATGTATGATGAATGTAGTTTTAATAAAAAAAAAATCAACCAAGTTTACGTTATTGAATTAATGAAATCTGTAAATTAAAATAACTAAAAGTGTAATGAGTAAAGTTGTGTTTAATATTTAAACTTTATAACTAAAAAGTCTTATATTGTAAAATTAAATTTGATATAATAATTATAATACATACAATACAATATATATTATTTCGTTCGCACTAAAGAATCTACGTACATTTATTTATAGTGAAAGTGTAATGTACAATATGGCTTATCGTACGAGCGTACGAGATTTGAAGTTCGCACGTTATAAACTTTATAACTAAAAAGTAGCATATTGTAAAACACAAAAATTCGCATGTTGAAGAAACAAAAAAAAATCGCATGTTGAAACTGAAAAATAGCATGTTGTATAAATGAAAAATAGCATGTTATAAAAATTCGCATGTGAAAAATGAAGTTCGCATGTTGTAACTCAATCTCGTACGCAACGTACGTTAATACAAATTATACGTTAACCAACCCCTTTATTTATATTAATAAAATATGAAACAATGATTGCAATACTTTCATTTCCATAATGCTGTATAACTTTTTCGTGTGTTTATACATAAGATATTATAAAAGAAAGTTGGGATTATGTTGACTAAATATATATGTATTTTGTTGGCTGAAAAAGAGAATATATAGTCAAAGATTTAGGAAGATACATTATAAATAATATGCATGGATACCGATAGAAAGTGGTGTCGATCTGCCGCCACTAACACACGGATTAAACACAGTTTGTACATATTACAGGTGCGACAAAGTTTTATTTTGTAGAAATATTTTTAAAAGTAATGTGATTTTATAACTATTGCCTATATAGTGGAGGGTTCAAATGAGAAGAATTTTTTTGTAAGAAGAAAAAAGAAGAAGTTTTAACCAATAAGAATGTTCCATTTTACTTCATTTAATATTTGCATTTAATTTTAATATAAGGGTATATTGGTAAACTTACATAAATCATTAATTTGTATTCTTCACCTTTAATAACTAACTAAATTAAATTTGTAACTCCTTTTCAAAATATATACTTTTTCCAAATTAAAAAAAAAACCAACTTAATCTAAAGTGTAGAATAAATTACAAGTTGTGTAGGATAAATTACGAGTTGTGTAGGATATATTTCGAGGTGTGTATGATAAATTTCGGCTGTGTAGGATAAATTTCTATAATGTGTAGGGTACATGTAGGAAAATTTTGATATGTGTAGGTTTTGTAGATTGTATGTAGAATAATTAATGATTGTTGACTAATTAATTAAAGATATAAAAACTAATGATATGAGTTATAAATGAAATAGTATTTTACTAATATGCCCTTTCTTCTTTTTCTTCTCACATTAAATTTCTTCTCAAATGAACCTTCCCCTACCTATATATTACCTATATATTAAAATTAGAACACAATGAATAGTAACAACGTCAATGGGATGAGCAATATAAGAAATTGATCAACCATGCTTTGTCTATTACAATAAGACATATAAATACAAGAAGAGAAAGCTAATTCTAAGGAATACATTTAATTACAAATATATGCAAAGCTATAATGTAGGAGACAATCACTCAAACGGTTTTGACTGATTAATGTGATGGACTTGATTTTCTCTTTGATCATCTTGAGTTAGTCATTTTCCTTAATAAGCAAATGGTATCGGTACCGGTATAATTTATCAATGGGATGGTATACTTTAACCCGTTTAACCGATTTTGGGGCTGTTTGGCAATATCTAAATGGTTAAGTGTTAAACCAGTAAAAGGTTTGAACCATTAAGAGTTGAACCAGTAAGATGTCTGAACCATTAAGACCTAGTATAAAACTTAACCGTTTAGAGACAAATGTCTGACCAATTCAGATTAGAGGTCTTAACCATTCACTCATTCAGACTCAGTATAATGCTTAACCATTCAGAGGCAATTCTCTTAACCATTCACAAACATCTGCTCGTGAAACAAACAATCTGAACCATTAAGTGTTGAACCAATAAGAGGTCTGAACCATTAAAAGCCGCCCTATTAAGAGGTAACAAACAACCCCTTAGGTTTTTAACACAGGAACTAGTACCGAATTCATGGTTTCAGCTCACTCTACATCATTTTAGATTAATTTTAGGTCGAACATATCAATATGTTTGACTTGATGGGTTGGGTTAGGGTTGAACTAGTTTGTTCGTGAATTATTTAATCCGTTATTTTTTTAATGTGTCTTCATTCAATAACTTAAATTAATTGGTTATTTTATGTTAGATTTAACAACGTCATGACATCAACTATTAAAATTTGGATGCAATTCATATACACTTGTTTATATACTAGTCACTTACCCGCGCGTTGCGGCGGGAGTGGCAATTTACAATAGTATAATTGTTTACTGTTAGTTTATCCGTCGTCTCGTGATATATTGTATAGTACTTAAGTTAGTTTTCTTATTCGTGATATGATGGCACTGGTTTTTCTGTTAGTTTATCGATTCTTTGGTGATCTTCTACAAGAAGAGTACAAAACAAGAAAGTAGATGTAATTAAAAACAAGAAGAGTTCAAAACAGTCAAGTAGCTGGACAAAACAATAAAAACAAAAGTGTGGGGAGTCTCTTGTATCTCTTCCTGTTTTACCAATACATCCGTTCGCTTATGACTTTCTTGTATCTTCTCCTCTACTGTACCAGATTTCGACACATAAAAAAAATGTTAGACGCTTACAGGTGATTTAAAATAGTTATTAAAAGGTAATTTCTGGAAGCAAATAAGGTACAAAATCTACTAACTTACCTTCTTTTTGATACGGATGCGATTAATTAATCACGCAACACTTCCTGGTAGACAACATTTTATGTGTAAACTCCGCGTTGTTTGAATTCTTTGGCAAGATGTACCAACACCTTCGTACTAATGATGTCGCAGGTTTAGATTACTTAATTTGATGTGGGTGTTCATGCAACAAATCTAACATAAACAATGATTACTTTTCTATGGTCAACTAAAGAAGACATAAGTTTCAAACCAAGGCGTTTATAGGATGAATGTTCATATTAGGCACGATTTTGCAAATTTAAACATAGCCTCATAAAACCACAACACACAGATTACATATTTTGCAATAGAAATTATCAATAGAAAAGTAAATGAATTTTCTAATTAAAATCAAAATGTGGATTCAACAACAGAAAAACTTGATTAAATTAAAAACAGGTAAAGGTATGAATAATTGAAACAATAGTTGCATTTAAGCACACGCTAAGACTTAAATTGACCACGTAAAACAATTGTAACAATAAAAATCCCCAATTTGTGTGTTTTCGTAGCATATTGAACAATAACGTTTACGAAAGAAACAAAGTACATATTATCAATTCCTTTCGGTACCCATATTATCAATTTCATAAAAGAAGAAATTTTGGTTTCGATTTGTCATGATTCAAGAAAAACAAAAATTATTACTCTAAATAAACTTCATAAACATATCGGACAGAAACGTTTACGAAAGAAACAACGTACATATTGTCAATTAGTATTCGGTACCCATATTATCAATTTCATAAGAATAGATCTTGGTTTCGATTTGTCATGATTCAAGACAAATAAAAATTACTACTCTAAAATATGGAAAAGGATTCAATGGAAAAAATAAATATTATCAATTACTATTCAGTGCCCATTTTACTTTTGTGCTCTTCAATTTTAAATTCAGCCACACATATATATGTTTCAGTCACATACATATGCAAAATCTAAAACCAATTTGATGGGAATTAAAGTGATATAAGAGCCATGCGATATCAAACTGTAAAAATCTTACGCAATATCATTATGCATATGCAGATTCAAAAAGAAAATAAGAATAAGAAGAGTATTGGTACATAATTTATAAATGTAACCCCATTTGCGATTTAAGAAGTGAGAAATTGATAAACATGGAAACAGAATATAAGTGAATTGATTTAATAGAAATAAAATTGTTACATATGGTGACGAACGGGATGAATGGATTGACGGAACTGTAACCGTAATTGCAATTCAATCGATTCAACTAAGAAACTGATTAAAAAATTGAGAAATACTTACCACAATGCAGGACCGAGATGTTAAAAAAAAGAGAAATAATGCAAGAATCAAAATGTATAGAGGCGAGAAACAATGCAAGACCCAGACGAAAGTAGTGTCCTGAAATGAAAGTAAATCACAATTTGTTAGGAATACAAAGGTAACAGAAAGTGAGCTTTAAAAGTAATCGTGAGTTAAACTGAAACTAACTTACAATTAGACAGTTGAATTGATTTTTTGAATGTTGTTCTTTCTATGCATCCGCAAGCACACTGAAGGTGGGGGTGTAGTGTTTGTATGTAGAAAGTTGGATGGAGTGTATGAAAGCGTGTAGTGTTGTAGACTATATATAATGTTAAGATAGTCAAATGTAGAGTTCCAATGACAAAAGTAGATGTTGACTATTATTGTGTATAGTTTCAAAGCAAAAAAGCAGATGTCCTTTCGGAGGCATGGTTATGATGCCTGTTGTTCACTGTTGGCTCCTGTTCCACTGTTCAAACAACTCTTTTCTCCCTGTTGAAACAACTCTTGTCAGTAGGTATATTGTTTAAAATATTAGCACTTGTAAATACAACCACAAATAGCCAAAAAGGAACCACCCTCCGATTTGAAACCAGATATCAATTGACCAAAAATAATAAATACATAGAAAGTGCAAAAATGAAAAAAATAAAAATTGACCAAAAAATAAAAGATTCAATATTTTGAAGTGAAAAAATAAAAAATAAAAGATTTAAGATTACTGCATCAATCGATGGTATTTTGCGATTTTGAAATCACGGGAGTTAGGCTATCTGGTAAGTTAAAAGGATGCAACGAAACAAAACGAAAACTGGAAAAAAAAAACTGAAAAAAATGGAACGAAAAAAGCGACCAAAACGAAACAAAAAACCCGAAACTTAACTGAACCGAAATGAAACAACCAAAACGAAACAAAAAAAAAACTTAAAAGATCGAAATTGATTCGGAAAAACCGATCAAAACGGAACAAAAAACCGAATCGAAACCGGCCAAAACGAAACAAAAAACTGAAAAAATCGAAACCGAACCGAAAAAGCAACCAAAACGAAACAAAAATTCTCAACCGAAACCGAAAATAACCGACCCAAACAAAACAAAAAAACGAACTGAAACCCGTCTCGTGCTAAAATCCGTCCCGACTCGAAACTCGTCCCGTGCGAAAACTCATGTCGGGTTGAAATTTTGTACCTGATCTTTCACCAACAATGCTCTCCAGTTCTGCATTTCAACAAGCGCCTTTGTAGATCGATACGAGAGGGCAATTCGGTGATTTAGATCCCCTAGACAGATAACTCGACTGGACCAATATGCAAAAGAACACAATTAGGAATCAAACATGATATCTAACATCATTCAAACTTTTAAAAGTGAATCAAAATGTCTATATGAGTTCATGCAATGAATCTTACTTGTGTGCTAGGATCGTTTCAGGGGATTTTTCATCATTCATGCCTTGAACATGTGGAAACCTTGTGTATCTAATGTTTAATATAGAATTGGGATTCATAGCTTTAGCTTCCTCTGTAGAATCAAGAAAAAAAAATCAATTTCTTTGTAGATGAGTAGTATTAAAGGTAAGAAAAAAAATAAAAAATTACCTTCAGTAATCATAGTAGCACGAACTGGAACCTACAGATGTTCCTCTTTCTAATACATCATTAGTAGCACGAACTGGAACCCATAAAATGCTCGTTATACTGATTGCCCGATTTGGTAACTCCTGGCTACCATCTTTTAATGTTAGTTCTGTTTCTGTATCAGTAGGGGTATGATTTTCAAACCAAGTAGTTCAAAAAACGCTCACTCAGGTCTGCGCATTTTTACGTTGACGCCAATTTCCTTATAAGACTGAACCTTCTTAGTTACTTCACGAGACAGACTTGCATTTTATCATCAATCTCGTTTGTATGGAACATGTCCTCTGCGAGTTTCGGTTCATCATGTTCAAACCGAGCAGATTGCCTTCTAGATACCGACCTGTAAAACATAATATTAAAAATAGAAAAAAACTAAAAATATATAATTAGATACAAAAGAACACGTGTGCATAAGCCTTCCATTGTCACCCGCACCCTTCTCCTGAACCTTTTTAACCATAGAGCATAAACCTACATAAAAATTTTCAAAATGATCAGATGCAATCTGTTTATGCAACCGCAAACCATCACGACACTAATTAGACTGAGTTTTGGATTTCTGTCTTCCATTTGTGTTTGAATGTTAGTCTTTGCTGCTTTCAGGAACCGTACGAACTCCGATCTCCTCATGCTCGGATACTTTCGCCTTCTACCAGTTAAATTAACATATATAAATATTTACCCAATTTTTAGTTAAAAAACAAGAAAACACATGTAATATTCACACGCTAACCTTGGGGTCGTACGTCGGCAACAATTCTCTGGCATGCATACTGGAAGAAAGGCTTCTCGGAACCCGGTGACGTGAAATAAATTTTCGATGAGCTGTCCTGGTGACACTGGCCTGCAAATTTTCGGAGGAGGGATGTCTGCACGAGTGAAAATGGAGGTCGTGCCTGCAGCGGTGTTGAAAGCTGGAAAGGCTGGTTGAACGTTGGTTCAGTTTGTGAACCCAAAGCCGTCTGTGCATACTCTTGTAGCTGCTGGCCTACACTGCCGTCTGAATCTTCTGTGCATACAACAACTGATAAAAACAACACCAACAAAACAAGTGACCGTAGCATGTCAAAACAAGTGACCGTAGCATGTCAAAACAACACCAACAAAACAAGTGACCGTAGCATGTCGATTATAACTGATTAACTGGTGCTAGAACTTAGCCAACTTACAATAGAACAGTGATCATAGTCCAACTACATGGATCAACAGCATCTGCATCCCAATTCAAGACACTATGTGGATCATCTAGACCATTCTTTATGTTCATCAAAGCTTGTACTGCAAGTTCAAAAACCATTAAACACTTTTATAACCTTTAAATGTTATGAACTGATCTCAACAAGAAGAAACAAAACTGATCTGTACCTCCTCTCTTGGCTGAGGCGACTGCCTTCTTCTTTTTGCTCGCATCAGACACCACACCATCTGAAACAAAACAAACATGGACACCTTGACTACCTTCACTCACAAGATTTACTATCAGTAACATTTTAAAACCAAGATTTACTATCAGTAACAAATCTAAATTAGCATACTTAATTAAAGAATTTATACCAGACAGTTGTCTATAAGCATGTTGAGTTCAAAATATCATAAATGATCCATAAATTAAACAAAAATAAAAACTTAATTGTAAAACAATTCAACCCTGTACTCATCTCATTCTCTGTCATTGGTAAACACATGAAAGAAATGACATTATTAGTTCCATCATATAATCAGTCATTCCTTAAATTTCACAGATCAAAAACCAAACCACTTAAAAAAAGTCATTATTGTAAAACATCCAAAAACTATAGAACCATAACACAAATAAACAAAATTAATGAAAAGGATAGTAGAAAGATGATCTCAAATAAACAAAAGGGACTCAAGTATTCTTGAAGTTATTGAAAAACAAACAAAAAAAACTATAGAACCATAACACAAATAAACAAAATTAATGAAAAGGATAGTAGAAAGATGATCTCAAATAAACAAAAGGGACTCAAGTATTCTTGAAGTTATTGAAAAACAAACAAAACTATACAAACCAAAACATACCGAGAACAGATCTGAATCTATTTCACAGATCTGCTAGAAAAAAGTAACGGATCTGAATCTATTTCACAGATCCAGTAGAAACAACATACCCGCTTTGGCTCGTGAAACATTTGAGTAGCTTCACCTTCCCCAATAATATAAGATAACCTGAATGCAAGCATTGTTAAAGTGAAAAAAATTATCAAAGAGATTATCTAAAATGCCAAAAAAATATCCAGTGAAAATCTACTATAACTTATCCATCACACTAAATGGTTAAATAGTTATCTCTAAAATTAAGAACATGTTACATCAGAGGGACGGTGTCTTAAACAGTTATCCCCATCCCCCACCATGTTAACCATCTGAGAGAAGGTGTCTCGAACACCAAGCAATTGCAAATAACATAATAACACTATATTATCATACAACATAACAACAACACTTAAAACGGATCTATTAAAAACAGAGCATGTATCAAAATTCAAAACCCTAGAAATTTGACAAGAACAAAACTACCTCAAAGTTGAATTTGGCAACAGGAGGGAGGTCTTTAAGATAATCAGACGGTCGTTTAGCACTACGACGCATTTCTTCTTCGATTAAACGGTCAACCTCCGCTTTGACTTTGTGGTCGCCGTACTCGTCGTCGATGTACGGCAATGCGTCGATTTGTGCGGCGCTGCTGGACCACGACGGCCGCGAAGATGGCGGAGCTTCTAGCAGCATAACTGTGTCTGGAATCGCCAGAGAGAGCAGAGAAACCCTAGATCCAGATCTGGATCTGGAATCGCTAGAGAGAGAGAGAGACTGGTGAGATGTGAGTTGTGAGAGAGATGAGAGAGAATGAAGGGGAAAGGTGGATCCGAGTGAAAAATACATCATCCGTCAGATCGCGATCCGTGTGAAGACATAAAGGAAATGGACGGCTGATGATGGATCCGGGTAAAAGCTAAAAGTTTTGGAGGGGCATAATTGGAAGTGTAAATTATTTTGTGCTTTAGAGGGTTGTAAACCATGCTTTAAAGGTGTTTGAAGGAAATTTTTATGGACTTTAAGAAGTCCTTCCTATATGTATTATAAAGTAGTATAGACTATCAGTATGCCAAAAAAAAAAAAAGTTAAATGTCAAAGTATCTGAGTTTAGGTCATTTTTGCCTATTTATTTCAAAAATGAAAATTTTTTAATTTGGGTCCCTAAAGTTCAATTTTGATGTCATTTTCATTCAAAAGGCAAACTGGGCCAAATTTTATGTTAACCTCCACTTTTTTTGTCGTTTCCTCATTTTAATAAAGGGTAGAATTGTCTTTTTATCCCTTAAATTATATTAATTAAAATGAGAAACATGACAAAAAAGATGAATGTTAACAAAAAATTCTGATCATGTTTGCCTTTTGGATAAAAATGACATCAAAATTGAAACCTCATAGACTCAGATTCAAAAAGTTTCAATTTTGGAATAAAATAGCAAAAGTGACCTAAACTCATGGACCAAATAGCATTTACTAAAAAAAAGAATATATATGTTTTGGGTTGAACGTTCATTTTTGTCTCAAAACCATGAATATCTGTGTTGTGTTTGGAGTCAAATGTCTTACATGATATTCTGATTCATTTGTATTCAAGTTCGTCTCAAATTTCAGCGTTCATGTCAGTTCCACCTTTTAACCCAAGAACACAACCCGTTTTAATCTTTCTGGTTTGGATGTAATTTGCCCTGGTGATTGTACTGAAAAAAAAATTAAAAAAATTATATATATTTACTTTAATTTTCTAATGCATTCATATGTGTGATCACAAACACCCGAATTAAATGTGATGACTACAACTCATTTGTTTACATGTATTTATTAAACGTCGCTACGTGAGTACCATACTAAACTGTTAAAATGCAATATAATAATAAACAGTTATAAAAGAAACACAGATAAAACGTGTCATACTTACCGAAAGCAGCCTAACATGAGTTAAATGTTTACGGTATCGAAAATAGTTTAATAAAGATATATTTATAAATTCTGAAAATAATATAAAACTATTCTTTGATCAAGTTAAGGATTAATGGTTTTGGTCTTAAAACAATACAATTTATTTGTTGGCCGTTAAAAAAATATTAATTAAACACTATACACCTAATTAAATTAAATGAATAGGTGGTTTTCCATTCAGGATTTATTTAGTTTATGTAATTTTATCCTGTTCAATCTATAATCACGTTCACATGTTGGCATATTTGAAAAACGAGAAATGATTGGGCGTGTAACCAGTGGTGGATGTAGAAATTTTTTCATGGGGGTGTGGAAAAATTTTAAAGATTTTAGGCCCATAGGTATATAAAAATAATTCGGTTCATATCGGGTCGGATCCGGTCGGGTCATGTAAAAAACAAAAGTACATCAAGTTAAAATTTATATAATCATCAAAAACACGCCAAACGTCGTTACAAATATTTTTAATATGTCGCCGTACGGGTTTTTATTTTTTGAAATCTTTCCAAAACATCATCTAGAGCTACTTTTCAATTTATAAATCTATCCAAACATATAAATCTATCCATAAGTTCATAAAACAACACTAAAGTAGTAAACTTATGAATCGCTCCATAATTTTCAATTTTCTTTTCAAGACCTACTAATTGTCAATTGCTTATGTCTTTTAAGTTGTAACAACCAAAAACTTATCTAAACAACAAAATCACCCCATTAAAGTCTAGAACAAAAAAAAAAAAATCAAAATACATAAAATTTTTAAAAAAATATCTTCTCTATAACTCTGTTTCTTCTAAAAAAAACAACTATAACATTAAAAAACGTAGGTACCTTGTATTGTTTGGATTCTGTTGAGTTTGGTGGCCGGGTGTTTACGATTTCCGGCAAGAAATTGGAGTTGGATGGTTGCTATTGGTTGTTGCGTCGTTGGGGAAGAGGATCGCAGAGACAGACGAGGTCACGAGAGAGAGCAACAGAAACAGAATAGGAAGGGCGGTTTGGGTTGGGTTATTTTATTATAGTTTAAATTTTGTTGGGTTGGGTTAAGTGGGCTTAGGTTGTGCTAAATTGTTTAATAAGTGAGTTACAAACTTACGAATGATGTTATATTATTATAAAAGTCAGTGTTTAGGTTATATTTTTATAAAAAAACGGTGTTTATTACATTTTTTTATAAATTAAAAATATAATTTTTTTGTCTAAGGGGGGAGATTGAAAATTCCAAGGGGTGCGGGTGAAAAATTCCAGGGGGTGCAGTCGAGATTTCATCAAAAAATTAGCACTAAAAAATATTTTTTTAAGGGGTGTGGTCGCACACCCACGAGTGTGGATAGGTCTCCCCATGTGTGTAACAACATGCCGATCAAAATTGACAGAATTTGTGGTGACATTAAATCTTATAGTTTTATGAGTCGAGAATTCGGACGGTTTATCTTATTGGTCTAAATGGATAGTTTTTTATGTATAAGTTGTTTTGTGTGTTATTTCGCTGTTGCTACCCGCTTGCCAGTAGGGTTGTTTTTTTTTAACGGCTAATGTTACTTCTTTACACACATAATTCTAGATTCAGAGACGTTTCCGAGAACTTTCAAAAAAATTTAGGCCTCGGACGATAAAAAAAGATTGGGCCCAAAACTATGGTTAAGGAGAAATGAATTAAAAAAAACCTTTCATGGTGGAGCCAAGACTTGAACTTAAGACCTTTACATTATATTAAGATGGGTTTTCCACTCCACCAACAACAATTTCTTGCATATATTAAATATGTACTTTAGTATATATATAAAAGGTTAAAAAAACCTTTCGGGCCCTCTGAAAATTTGGGCCTCGAGCGACGGCACGGATTTGCCGGCCCTGCCTAGATTATTTCCCTTTGACCAAGTTTGAACTTGAAACATCCCCTTAAAAGGCATGCGCTTCTAACAAGTAGTAGGGTTGTTTTAGTGAAAGTTGTCAGCGCTTGCCAGTAGGGTTATTTTAACAAAAATTGCCATTAAAAAGAGAGATTAAATTATATTTATAACTTGTTTTCAACTGCAGGATTCTATGATTTATACAATAGGACCAACACATGCTGTGAAAACCCGAAAAGCTTCGGTATAAAAACAATCAAAAGACAAACAAGTCAAACACCCACACCCAGGGGCGGATCTACCTTGATGTAAGGGGTAGCCTCCGCTACCGCTTGGCCGGAAAATTTTTGACGTTTTTAGTGTAAATTTTGGAAAAATTTGACGTTTTTTCGATTTCGTTACCGCTTATTTATAAAACGTTCCCGCTTGGTCGGAATCCTAGATCCGCCACTGCCCACACCCTAACTTATTTAATAATATCTCGAATATTAAAATCCACACACCTACCCCAATCCAAATTAACCAGCTTTGACCGACACTTAACCAAAAAAACAAGTCGATGTTTATCTCGTCTACCACCATATTACCAGAGACTTGAATGGTTCTGAACTCTTTCTCATTACGAGCCTTCCAAATACGCCATTTGTTGCGTGAGAAATCAGATTTATAACTGTATTGTATTTAATGAAATTACAATTAATGTATATTGAATCTTGTGCCGTACATAAAGGACAACTGGGGAGTACAGTACACGTGCACAGCTGGAGTCAATAATGGTACAAAGCCTTGTTTGTTGTCAATGTGCAGTGAAGTGAAAAATAAATAAAAAACAAACCCTGACTTTTGGATCCGCGTCGGCAACGTTGGTCAACGTTACATTCTCTGACCTCGTATAGAAACAAAATACAACACTTCATCTCATCTTAGAATAGAGGGTATGGAGAGCCCCATCCTCAAGAGGATGGGCCGTCATGTCACCGCCATGTAAGAAGGGCTTGAGGGTGATGGACCTAGGGGGTGGAGGATGGGCCGCCACGTCATCGCCACGTCACCGTCTTGTATGTATGTATAGGTATATGTGAGAGAAGGAGAGAGGAGAGAGGCCCGGCGACTTCGGCTGTGGGGAGCCGGGGACGACGGAACGGAAGGGAGGGGGCGGTGTGGGGGACCGGCGCCGGGCCTAAGCCGGCCCCCATACCGCTTAGTCTTATGTATCTATTAAACTAAACAGTAAGCATGATTAACATATTTATATATTTATATATTTATATTAGGGGCTGTTTGTTTACCTTTTAATGAGACTTTTAATGGTTTAAACATCTTACTGGTTCAGAACTTAATGGTTCAGACTGTTTGTTTCATGAGTAAATGTCTGAATGGTTCTGACATTTGCCTCTGAATGGTTAAACATTATACTGAGTCTGAATGGTTAAGACATCTAATCTAAATTGATTAGACATTTGCCTCTAAACGGTTAAGCATTATACTGGCTCTTAATGGTTCATACATCTTACTGGTTTAACACTTAATGGTTAGACCTCTTACTGGTTCAGCACTTAACCATTCAGAAGTTGCCAAACGGCCAGAGTTAAATACATACTTTAATGAGGCTCTTAATAGTTCTGACCTCTTACTGGTTCAGCACTTAGTGGTTCAAACTGTTTGTTTTGCGAGCAGATGTCTGAAGGTTCAGACATTTGCCTCTGAATGATTAACTATTATACTGAGTCTGAATGGTTAAGACATCTAATCTGAATTGGTCAGACATTTGTCTCTGAATGGTTAAGTATTATACTGAGTCTGAATGGTTCAGACCTCTTATTGGCTCAGCACTTAATGGTTCAGATCTCTTACTGATTCAGAACTTAACCATTCAGAAGTTGCCAAACAGCCCCTAAGGCAGAGAAAATCTTGAAGGAAGTAAAAGGCAAATCCGTTCGTTTGGATTAAAAAAAGGACGATGTTTAATTTTCTAAAATGGAAAGATTGATGTAAATTCAACATTAAATATTAAATTGTAACATGTAATGTTGCTCTCCCAACGTCTAGGGTGGGGTGGTGGTGTTAATAAAAACTTTTCTTTCCCGTCCAAGATAAAGTAAAAGAGTGTTTATATGTTTATTAGAACATTAGAGGATAAATAAAATATAGATTTTGTTTGTTTTAGTAATGGGAATACACAGTTGTGGAAGCATATGTATGAAAACTAAATTAACAAACTAAAAAAATACCATTTTATCTTTTTTTAATTTACAAATATACATATGACAACTTAGTAAATTATGATTCCGATTTTGGTTTTTCCTCTTATTTGTTCTTGAATTGCAATAACAAAAATTATCAGTTTTTGGCACATTAAGTGTGTCATTTCACTATCATGCATTTAACTGCATTTAGTTCTAGTTCAATGAATCAAAGTAAATTGTACTCCATATATAATATTAATATTTCCAAACTATAAATAAGCAACATTTTGGTGTTGTATGTAGTTGTACTCTAAGCATTGGGAGTTTTTCAAAAAAAAAATGTTAGATTTTTCATTTTTAACTCAAACACATTCATCATTTGCATTTTAATCCCTTTAATTTTTTTTTTTACTTTTAACTAAAGTTTTTCATTTATTTTGCAATTTAACCCCAACATTTTTTTTATTTTCAACTTTGATCCCAAATACTTTTCATCTTTTGCAATTTTTTCGTTTTATATTTCGTACTAAATTTTGCGAGTTAACACACCGCAATGTGCGTGTGTTTCCCGTTTGACAGACCCCTCGCAACGCGTCTCTTTTCCCTGCTTAACAGGTTCGTCACAACTTGCGGGTCCTTTTTTTATGTTTTACGTTTATGTCTAATTTTTTCGCATTAACATGCCACAACAAATGTGTGTTGTTCAACGATTTTACGTCTGTTTTTTGAAGATGTTATTTTACCTTTTTATTTATTTTGTTTTTAGGAGTTTTTCCGGTGTTGGTGGTCGCTGACAGTGGTGTAGTATTTGTGCTACTTGGCACGGTTTACGGACCCCGTTGCAACGCGGGGGGCTTAATTTAATAATGAACAAAATGCATTTTAATGTTTAAAGATATATAAGCATATTTTTTGTGATATGAAAATACGTGCTCCTGAATCTATTTCTATTATAACTAATAAATGAAAGTTTTGTGGGCTACGTGTCAATTGATTAGGGCATTCTCAGTTCCATTTTCTCGCCCAACAGTACTCCCCACTACCTAAAAACCCTAAATCGTTATCCTTTCTCTATACTCCTCTCCTTTATACTCTCTCCTAAAAATCCTAAATCTTCTCCTGTACTCCTTCTCTTCTCCCTTCTCTTCTCTCTCAGTTCCATTTGGTCCAATCTTCATCGAAACCCCAGCTTCATCATACTTCATATACTCCTCTTCTCTTCTCCCTTTGATTTATCATTTCTGCTTCTTTTTGATCGGATCTGCTCGTGCCGATTTCAGGTATATTGTTGTTTTAGTTGATATAGTTAGGGTTTCATCAACTGCTTCTTTTTGATCGGATCTGCTCTTCATGATTCGAAAACCCTAAGTTTTAAATCGAATCAGTTTATGTATTTTTTGGACAAATTTTGATATGGGTTTTTGGTCTTTGTTCATCTCCATCATATTAACAGGGTTGATATGGGTTTTAAATCGAATCAGTTTATGTATGGTTGCTTTTTTCTTTTTGTTACAGGTTACAATTCATGAGCACAAACTTCCACTTTTGTTGATGTGTTAACAGATATGCACTCAAGAACCTAGGTATTGAATCTAACCCTTGCTCATTTATTTGTTGATTCATTTAGTATGGTCCTTAATATAAAATAACATTTAGGTTCAAAACCTCATATTCATATTTGAGTAACACATTTATGATCACTGTGTACAGGATTTGATTATAGACCTATTCTAGAAGCAACTTTGTCTTCGTTTATACTGGTTGCACATATTGCAAGGTGAATGTGGCATAATCTTTCTTTATATATCTTCAATGTTACTGAGGTTAATCTCCCTTAGAATAGCTTCTGTGTAAATATAAAATGTTTATTAGATTTAGAGGATGAAGATGATGATGAGTTTTGTTATAATAGTCTTAATATGTTATGAAGCTTGAACAAGATGTCATGGAGGTTCATTGAATTGGGATGAGTTTTTATGTGTTGAATGGGGACTTTTATGTCAAAGCTTATTTGAAACTGATTTGCTTTCATCTATTACGTTACAGGTTAATGCCCAAGATGTGTCCACAGTGCTGCAATGTGGGCAGAAATCCATCATCTTTCTCCTGATAAACAATGGAGGCTACACCATTGAAGTTTAAATCCATGATGGGCCTTCCAATGTTACCAAGAATTCGAACTAGACTGGATTGGTTGATGCAATCCACATTGGAGATGGCAAATGTTGAACCACAAAGGTAAGAGTGTTAATTTGATCTGTTTATTTATAAATGTATAGATGTTCAAATTATGTATTATATCCATCTGGTCAATTAGTTAAAATTAAATCATTGAAAAAGAAAGAGATATTGAATGAGATGTTCTTATATGATATATGCGGATTATCACCAGCTGGAGTACAGAAATATGTAAATCACGTGCATCTATATTCACCAACACATATATAGGTTATTCGCTTTGACGGGTCAAAATGATAATTTTTGGTTGCTTCAGGTTGATAAAGACTGCATATTGGTAGTATACTTAGGTGGAATGGGTGCATGAAGAGGTCGTACGATGTTGCTATAACTTGGGGCAAGATAGAAGAACATGATCTCGGAATCCGAGGACCAATAAAGAATATGGTTGAACATTCGGTTTATTCTTTAAGGGTTCCCAGATGGCAAAATAACGATATTATTCTTATTGTTTATATCTCTTTTTATTTGTGCAGTCCATCTAACTTGAAAATGGGAAACAACTTTGTGCTCCATTAGTCGACAGTTTGAGCTCGTGGGCCATCACGAGTTCAATCCAAAAGGGTAACAAGTTTCTCAAGAAAAAATTACTTGTAGAAATGTTGGTATGCATAAAGCACTTAAGAATTTTTTTTGATAGAGGTGACACTATGCGAAGAGCTTGCTAATACAGTGGATAAAGCGTTTTCATCCAGCTCCTATCTATATCTTGCTAATACAGTGGATAAAAGTTTTTTTTATTCTGTACATTTCATTGTCTTCTATAGTTTTTGACTTAAGTTTATTTTGATCATTACTTCGTTATAGCTTTTGACTATTAAACAATCAGATTCTACGAACCTCAACTGCATGAAACAAGCAAAAATTGCTTTGCTCATCTTTGTTTGTGGTATAATTGTTCTTACTGGAGTTTGATTATCGAAGCAAATGTTTATCTTTTTTATATGTTTATTATCATGGTTATTTTCACATACTCGGGTCAGGGACGAGACTTACATTGCATTTGAATTCAGGAAGAACCAACAATGGTAAAGAAATTTATTGTATTAATTTATTTATAAAACTAATAAAGTGAAACGTGGTTTGATGCCATGTGTCACGGCCCCCGTCCCGGTTTTACCCGGTCCAGGAGCCGCGGGACAGAAACTCGTGGTATTTAAGTTTACAGCGGAAGTCTAGCAGGATCGTTTAAACTTGAAAATGCCCGATTATTTTATTTCATAATTTGGGATAAACCCCGTAATTTACAATAGAGGAATTTTACTAGGAAATTCCCTGTTTTACAAAACATGTTTATTTATTTATTTGAGCCACTACTTCAAGCTTGCTAGTGCTCCGTAGCACTTTTCCTTGATTCACAGTAGGTCACCTGAAACATGTTTGAAAAATATTTTATCAGCGGGGAAATACTGGCGAGTCATTCAGGTTATATAAAATGACACCTTAGTTATTAATTACAGCATAAGAGCGATTACAATGACTTCTATTTTATTTTTATCTGGCGTTGTGTCACCTCCTGGTGACGATGGTCATACCACTATTGGGTCCTTTCACCTAAGTAGTGATGATTATCACTGTTAGGATTATTAGCCTAACCGTGAGAAATTAGTAATGTGCACAATACCCCACTAGCCAGTGATTCAAGATAACCATGACTTAATCCCTGTAATTATAACTTTTGAAAATGTTTGGAGTATTGTAAAACAATGTTGATAAAAAGAGAATGACTCACATTGCAGATTTAAACGGGCAGAGTTTAGCCTACTGATAAGCCTGATAACCTAGTTTAAATAACAATGCACACGAACTAGGTCAGTAACTTAATACAACATTTATGATAACTCACGAGATTAAAACCCTCACAACGAATGACAAAGTGCAACACTTAAACATCCATCGAATTCACGACGAATGACAAAGTATAGCCCTAATTTGGGCAGCACTTAAACATCCATCGGATAGTTTCAATCGACCGGACATTGAATCGTAGCAGCGATCGAGTTAATACCATGTATCGTAGCAGCGCCTCCCTAATGGAAATTATGATTTTGAGCAGTAGAACTTCGTTTTTAAGAAAAGTTTTTGACACAGATGAACAGGCCATGATCGGATCAATTTATAGCTGAAAAATGAGGTTTACGCGGCCCGTGTAAACCTCCTCTTGATCTTACGCGGCCCGCGAGGGCCAACTAGGCGTAGACTAGGGCTAGCGTGTCATCGGTAGGCCTGCCACGTGTGCGACACGTAGCCTAGCATGCTTATCCGGTCAACTTGGCTTTGACGCGGCCCGCGTAAGCCTGAGCTTACTCTTACGCGGCCCGCGTAAGCCTGAGCTTAGTCTTACGCGGCCCGCGTGAAACCCATTTTCTTGTTTTCTTGGTTTTTCATCCACATTAGGGTTTCAGGGGTCCGGTTTTTCACTTACGGGTCATTTTGGGACATTTTTGCAAGTCCTTACATCCTCCCCACCTTATTTAAAATCTCGTCCTCGAGATTTACTGAAATAAGTGAGGATACTTTCGCTTCATCTCCGATTCCAGCTCCCAAGTATACTCGGATCCTCTTTTGGAATCCCACTTGACTTTGACAAGT
This sequence comes from Helianthus tuberosus, assembly GCA_030545235.1. Lineage (NCBI taxonomy): Eukaryota > Viridiplantae > Streptophyta > Magnoliopsida > Asterales > Asteraceae > Helianthus > Helianthus tuberosus. The sequence goes on from CM060368.1 coordinate 174,426,762, forward strand.
ACCAATCTTTTGTGCTTGAGAAACTTGACTTTTCGGTCTTCTATTTGAAGCGGTTTCTCTACGAACTTTAACTTTTCATTTATCTCTACATCTTGAAGAGGTACTACCAAGGATTCGTCAGATAGACATTTCTTGAGGTTGGATACATGAAATACGTCATGTACCCCGGCTAACTCTTCTGGTAGTTGTAAGCGATAAGCAACTGGTCCTATGCGTTGGATTACTGGAAAGGGTCCTATGTATCTTGGACTTAGCTTTCCTTTCTTTCCGAACCGAACTACTCCTTTCCAAGGAGAAACTTTCTATAGTACTCTGTCTCTAACTTGGAATTCTAACGGCTTGCGTCGATTGTCGGCATAACACTTCTGGCGATCTCGAGCCGTTTTTAGTCTTTCTTTGATTTGAGTGATCTTGTCGGTGGTCTCTTGCACGATTTCAGGACCTGATAGTTGGCTTTCTCCTATTTCTGCCCAACAAACTGGAGTTCTGCATTTTCGTCCATACAGTGCTTCGAATGGGGCAGCTTCTATGCTTGAATGATAACTATTGTTATAGGAGAATTCGATTAAGGGTAGGTGGGCATCCCAGTTTCCACCAAAATCTATCACACATGCCCTAAGCATGTCCTCCAGGGTTTGGATCGTCCTTTCACTTTGTCCATCTGTTTGAGGATGATATGCAGTGCTTAAATTTAGTCGGGTTCCCATGGCTTCTTGGAAACTAGTCCAGAAATGGGAAGTGAAACGACTATCTCTATCCGATACAATGGAGAGTGGGACTCCATGTAAGGATACTACCTCGTCTACGTATAACTTGGCTAACCTTTCTATGCTAAAGGTTTCCTTCATGGGTAGAAAATGAGCTGATTTGGTTAATCGATCCACAATCACCCAAATCGCGTCATTACCTTTTCTGGTTTTGGGAAACTTAGTAACAAAGTCCATGGTTATAAGTTCCCATTTCCATACAGGCATTTCTAAATGTTGTAGTAATCCTGAAGGTTTCTGGTGTTCTGCCTTAACTTGTGAACAAGTAAGACACTTAGAAACATATCTAGCTATGTCCTTTTTCATTCCTATCCACCAGAAGTTATTCCTTAAATCTTGGTACATCTTATTGTTACCAGGATGCATGGTATATCTAGATTTATGGGCTTCCTCTAGAATCTTATTTCTTAATTCTCCTTGCTTAGGTACCCAAATTCTTTTTTTACGGAATCTCCAAATTCCATCACTTCCTTGCTCTAATTCTTTTATTCGTACTTTCATTCCTTCAGCATCATCCTTGATTGCTGTTTCTTGAATATTCTTCAATTGTTCTATTAAATGTAACTGTAAACTTAATCTAAGAGCACGAACTCGTCGTTGTTTTTCATGATACTTACGACTTAAGGCATCAGCAACTACGTTTGCCTTTCCTTCGTGATATTGAATATCACAGTCGTAGTCACTTAAAATTTCCATCCATCTCCTTTGCCTCATGTTTAATTCTTTTTGCCCAAATATGTATCTTAAACTCTTATGATCTGTACAGACTGTAAACTTACTTCCATACAGATAGTGCCTCCAAATCTTAAGGGCAAAAATTATGGCTCCTAATTCTAAGTCATGAGTTGTATAGTTTTCTTCGTGCTTCTTCAATTGCCTTAAGGCATACGCAATTACCTTTTTGCGTTGCATTAGCACACATCCTAACCCTAGCTTAGAAGCATCACAGTAAACTTCAAAATCTTCTGTCCCTTCTGGTAAGGCCAGAATTGGGGCGTTTGTTAATCTTTGCTTTAAAATCTTAAAAGCCTCTTCTTGCCTAGGTCCCCATTCAAACTTAACTGCTTTACAGGTTAGCTTAGTTAATGGCACAACTATTTTGGAAAAATCCTTAATAAATCGTCTATAATATCCAGCTAACCCTAGAAAACTTCTAACTTCCATGGCTGATTGCGGGACCTTCCATTTTGTGCTCGCTTCTATTTTGGAGGGATCTACGTGAATACCTTCGTGATTCACCATGTGTCCTAAAAATTGTACCTCTTGTAGCCAAAATTCACACTTCGAGAATTTGGCGTAAAGCTTTTCTTCTCTTAACAAGGTTAAGAGTACACGTAGGTGCTCACAATGCTCATTCTGACTTTTGGAATAAATAAGTATATCGTCGATGAAGACAATTACAAATTTATCCAAATATGGTTTACAGATTCTATTCATCATGTCCATAAATGCTACAGGAGCATTTGTTAACCCAAAGGGCATGACTGTAAACTCGTAGTGACCATACCTTGTCCTGAATGCGGTTTTAGGTATGTCTTCTTCTTGTACTTTCAATTGATGATATCCGGAGCGTAAATCTATCTTAGAAAAATATCTAGCTCCTTGAAGTTGATCGAAAAGATCATCGATCCTAGGTAATGGGTATCGATTCTTAATTGTAACCTTATTCAATTCCCTATAATCGATACACATTCGCATCGAACCATCTTTCTTCTTTACAAACAACACTGGTGCTCCCCAAGGGGATGAACTAGGTTGTATAAATCCTTTACTTAACAATTCATCTAACTGCTTTTTCAATTCTAGCATTTCGGTGGGTGCTAACCGATAAGGTGCCTTGGCTATCGGTGTAGTTCCAGGAATTAGATGAATTCTAAATTCTACTTCCCTGTCGGGTGGTAGTCCAGGTAGTTCTTTCGGAAATACATCCGGGTATTCTGATACTGCTGGAATATCCTTGAGTTCTTTACCTTTGGTATTAACAATTACCGAAACCATATATGTTATTCCTTGTTTTCTTGAATAACTGGCCAATTTCATCACTGAAACGAATTTCATTGGCTTAGGTGACTTATCTCCCGTAATCACCACTAATTCTCCTGTAGGTGTATGAATTTCTATGGAATTCTTATCACATAGAATTCGAGCATGGTTGGCTACTAACAAATCCATTCCTAACACCACATCGAATCCAGCTAATTTCATAGGTAAAAGGTTTGCAGAAAATTTATGGCCTAAGAGCTCTATCTTTCCTTCTCGTAAAACCTTATCTATTTTAACAGAATTACCATCTGCCGTTTCAACTGTAAAAATCTGCCTAAGGTTGGTTAAGGGTAAGTTAAGAGCTTGGCAGAATGAAGTATTTATAAAACTTTGGTTTGCACCAGAGTCAAATAATACTTTTGCATAAACGTCATGAACTAGGAACGTACCAGCTATCACGTCTGGGATGAGTTCCGCTTCTTGAGTAGTCAGCTGAAAAGCTCTTACGTTTTTCTTGGTAGTTCCTTCTGCAGGTTTGGCTTTGTTATCAGCTGGTTTGACTAATTTCGGGCAGTCTGGCCTAAAATGTCCAGCTTCTCCGCAGTTGTAGCAGATTGTTGCTTTCTTCTTCCTGCAATCTTCTTCTTGATGCCCCGGAATTTTGCAGAAATTGCAATATCCTTTGCATCTACCAAAATGCTTTCTTTTGCAGGTACCGCAGAATGGTACAGTGGAAGATTGCCCAGTTCCCTTTTTCTTGAAATTATTACTGTTACCCACACGGAATCCTTGTGTAATCTTTTGGGCCACTTCCTTCTTCCGGTTTTCTTCTCTTGTGCGTACCAGCCCGTCAGTTAGGGTGTTAGCTAATTCCACCGCATCGTCAATAGTGCGTGGTCTTGCAGCTTTGACGATATCCCGAATTTTGCCAATCAAACCCCAAATATAGCGGGAAATAAGTACCGGTTCTGGCGAAGCCAGGGTTGGTACCACTCTAGCATACTCGAAGAATGTCGAAGTATATCCTCGACAATCAACGTCTACCATCCGGTGATTGAGGAACTTATTCGCCATTTGTTCATTTTCATATTCGGGACAGAATTTTCTTTCCACCAGGTTTTTAAATTCTTCCCAACTCATGGCATAGGCCATGTCGCTTCCCTTGGCCTGTAACACCGTATTCCACCATTCTAGTGCCCCTTCTTTAAAAAGATGCGATGCGTACATGACCTTGTCTTCTTCGGCACATTTACTTATTTTAATTAATGCCTCGGTTTTCTCCAACCAACGCAGTGCGGCAGTTGCCCCCTCGTTGCCTGCAAATTCAGCTGGTTTACATGCAAGAAATTCCTTGTAAGTGCAACCAGGCGTTGCAGCTTTCATTCTTTTAAGAAATGGGGCTTGTATCACATCATCATTGTTATTATTGTTGCCGCCTCCATTTACACTATTACTAAAGTTGTCATCACGAGTACGTTTGCTGGGAACAGGTGGTGGAGGTTCAATAGGATTTCGGGCAGCAGCAAGGATTGCTGGAATAGCATTGGCTATTCCTTGGGCAACGATATTCTCTATATCTTGCCTATTCAGAAATTGATCTTCATGGTTTTGCTCAGATTGGTTAACCTCGTTAACTGGTTCATTACTAGCGTGTTCCATCTGGTAATTAATATATATATATATATATATATATATATAAGTGATTAGCACAAAATAATTAACAACCAAGCACAATATAATAATTGCACATAATCATGTTAACACGTATAGCCAAAATTGTCAATCTTTCGACATCCATATTTTTATATATTACTATGCGTCCATACACACCAGTTTTCTTACAAAGGTTTTATTTTATGTTATTTTACAGGATTATATTTATATTACTATTATTATTATTTTATTATTATACAACCACAGCCCCACAGTCACACCATCCCCGTCAGCTGGCATCTCAGAAGCGACGTTCCCTCTCGTCGTACTTCCATGATATCCTTTCTCCCACTTCTCGGATTTTATTCCCTGCGTCCACCAACTCCTCGCCATAGTGGCGGAGTTCAGCTAAGTTTTCTGAGCTCATAGGTGGGTGTAGTGGAGGCTCAGGGTCAAACTGAGGGAAAAGGTATTAGGGTTATTTAGGAGATTCTGAAACTGCCAGTCAGTGGTCCACCATTCTTCCAGCTCTCCTAGAGGTCGGGAGTTAACAAGGGGATCTGGAATTGCAGGTTCCAGATTGACTGGAAGTTGGGCTTCAGCTGGGTAACCAAAGAGGTTTTCATCGGCAGGTCCGATGAGGTCGCTATTCGCCAGTTGGCGGTCCAGTTCCTCCCAGGGTGGCATCTCTGGGGCTAGCCCTGAACTTTCCCCGATTTCTATGCCTTTGCCTTTATCTTTGGGATCCTCAATCTTTACAGCTTTCTATGTTACTGGCCTCTTCCTACGCACACGCCTCCGTCCTACAAGTCTTCTTCTTTTCTTGGGTTTAGGTTTTTCCTGAGGTTGGGCTTGGAATACCATTGGCTCTTCCGTGTCAGCCTGGTAGCCAGTGAAGGTACTGGTGATATCCATATCTGAGCTATGGATAGAAAAGTTTTGAAGTGCTTCTGATAGTTCATTCATGCTGTTTAGCATACATGAAGAAACACACAAAATTTTAAGTTAAATTTTGTAAATTGAATTTTCACAAAATCACAGAATGGCAATCAGGAATTAAGTATTTCTAAATACTTAATTGGCTTAAATCAGTGGCTCTGATACTACCTTTTTCTGTCACGGCCCTCGTCCCGGTTTTACCCGGTCCAGGAGCCGCGGGACAGAAACCCGTGGTATTTAAGTTTACAGCAGAAGTCTAGCAGGATCGTTTAAACTTGAAAATGCCCGATTATTTTATTTCATAATTTGGGATAAACCCCGTAATTTACAATAGAGGAATTTTACTAGGAAATTCCCTGTTTTACAAAACATGTTTATTTATTTATTTGAGCCACTACTTCAAGCTTGCTAGTGCTCCGTAGCACTTTTCCTTGATTCACAATAGGTCACCTGAAACATGTTTGAAAAATATTTTATCAGCGGGGAAATACTGGCGAGTCATTCAGGTTATATAAAATGACAACTTAGTTATTAATTACAACATAAGATCGATTACAATGGCTTCTATCTTATTTTTATCTGGCGCCGTGTCACCTCCTGGTGACGATGGTCATACCACTATTGGGTCCTTTCACCCAAGTAGTGATGATTATCACTGTTAGGATTATTAGCCTAACCGTGAGAAATTAGTAATGTGCACAATACCCCACTAGCCAGTGATTCAAGATAACCACGACTTAATCCCTGTAATTATAACTTTTGAAAATGTTTGGAGTATTGTAAAACAATGTTGATAAAAAGAGAATGACTCACATTGCAGATTTAAACGGGCAGAGTTTAGCCTACTGATAAGCCTGATAACCTAGTTTAAATAACAATGCACACGAACTAGGTCAGTAACTTAATACAAAATTTACGATAACTCACGAGATTAAAACCCTCACAACGAATGACAAAGTGCAACACTTAAACATCCATCAAATTCATGACGAATGACAAAGTATAGCCCTAATTTGGGCAGCACTTAAACATCCATCAGATAGTTTCAATCGATCGGACATTGAATCGTAGCAGCGATCGAGTTAATACCCTGTATCGTAGCAGCGCCTCCCTAATGGAAATTATGATTTTGAGCAGTAGAACTTCGTTTTTGAGAAAAGTTTTCGACACAGATGAACAGGCCATGATCGGATCAATTTATAGCTGAAAAATGAGGTTTACGGGGCCCGTGTAAACCTCCTCTTGATCTTACGCGGCCCGCGAGGGCCAACTAGGCGTAGACTAGGGCTAGCGTGTCATCGGTAGGCCTGCCACATGTGCGACACGTGGGCTAGCATGCTTATCCGGTCAACTTGGCTTTGACGCGGCCCGCGTAAGCCTGAGCTTACTCTTACGCGGCCCCCGTGAAACCCATTTTTATTGTTTTCTTGGTTTTTCATGCACATCAGGGTTTCAGGGGTCCGGGTTTTCACTTACGGGTCATTTTGGGACATTTTTGCAAGTCCTTACACCATGTTACTTTTACTGCAGAGCTATGGATGTAGTTGATCACACCACTTATGGATGAGGGTAATAAAGGGCTCAAGTCGACCTTCGATTTAACAAAAAGTGTAAATACATGGTGAAAATGAATAGCTGTAAGCAAGTTTAGCTCTCTGATCTATTTTTATTATATATATTTTTACCTGTTAATGGTGAACTCACGACACATAGACAGGTCGGCTTTAAGGGGGTCACATGACTAAATCTAATAAAATTATAATTAGGATGCGTGGAAGAAGTTTCGAAGCATTAATACTTATTCCTAGGCTTACATCACGAAAACGGGAATGTACAATTTATTTTTCATATCATGTGATCCGAACCTCAATGGGATGACATTGACTGGTCAAACCTCGTGGAAGAACCTTGACGGCTACTTACCTGGAAGAATGGTCCCACTAAAGAAATTTTACGTAATCATGGTGATTGCGTACGCACTGCTGTGTATCGCTTGGTTTTCGCAATACGTGAAGTTTTGGGACGATGTTTTGCAACTTCAACATTGCATAAGTTTTGTGGTTGCTATCGGGTTGTTTGAAATGATACTTTGGTATTTTGACTATTCATATTTTAACAACACCGGAATAAGGCCCGTTGCGATTACAACTTGGGTTGTGACTGTGGGTTCCGTAAGGAGAACCGTTTCACGGTTACTTATATTGTGTGTTTCTATGGGCTATGGTGTTGTGCATCCTACACTTGGTGGACTTACGACAAAAGTTATGCTTATTGGAGTAACTTACTTTTTATCAACTGAGTTGCTGAATGTTACCGAGAATGTAGGGACCATAAGTGATATAGCTGGAAGAGCAAGGGTTATTCTTGTACTTCCAAATGCATTGCTGGATGCATTTTTGATCATGTGGATTTTCACTTCTCTTTCAAAGACGCTTACACAGCTACATGTCATGCTTTATTAGTTTTTCAATTATATTATTATAACTATGTTGGGTCTTTCTTATTTTGTATACTAATACTAAGCTTTGATCTGTACAGGCAAAGAGGAGTTCTGTTAAGTTGGATACATACAGGAAGTTCTCAAATGCATTACTGATCACGGTTGTTCTTTCAGTTGTTTGGATCGGATATGAGGTATGCATAGATATAAGCATGTATTATGTGATGTGAAGGTGAATCTTTGTGAAAAAAGGGTACAATTTGAGTCGCTAACAGTTACTAAGGTAGTGCACATTTGCATACTGTTTAAATACTGTTTAAGTTCTGAGTTTGAATACTGTTTAAGTTCTGAGGTTACATATTAAGACTTTAATGGTTATAGTTTAAATAATCTTCACATCAAAATTATGCTTTGCATGTTTTATAGCTATAAATGATTTACACATAACCCATAATATTAAACATTTTGACCATAGATATACCACTGTTGGGTTAAAACAGTAAGTTAAACCCCTGTTGGGTAAAAAAACAGTGGTTGAAACCACTGTTGGGTTAAAACAGTAAGTTAAACCACTGTTGGGTTAAAACATTGGTTGAAACCACTGTTGGGTTAAAACAGTAAGTTAAACCACTGTTGGGTTAAAACAGTGGTTGAAACCACTGTTGGGTTGAAACCACTGTTGGGTTAATTATATTTATTCAAAGTTGCTGAATTTTATTATTTAGGGTCACATATGGCGCACTGGATTTGAGAAAAATGAACTTAAAGGAGTTGTATTTGATGATGTACCTGGCGCTCTTGAAAAATGGCATGCTTGTGGGATAAAGGTTAGTTCCTATAATTAGCATATACTTTTGGCAAAATTTTTGTCTCTTTTTTCATAATTTAGTGATTTGATGGTGAAAACAGTCGTATCAATGAATTAGGTGTACATTTATTCAAGCGGTAGCAGATTAGCACAGAGGCTGCTATTTGGATATACAGATTATGGGGAGTTGAGGAATTACTTGTGTGGATTTTTCGATACCACTGTCGGGTAATTTATGTTATTGTTTTTGAACTGTTGGTTTTCGTGTCCATGAACAAACACTAATTTTATAATACTTGATGACAAGAACAAGAAAGAAACTAGAAGTTATGTTGAAATATCAGAATCACTTGGAGTTCATAAGCCATCAGAAATCCTATTTCTGACTGATGTTTATAAAGAAGTTGTTGCTGCAAAGGCAGCTGGTAAAGATCACTATTACACTTATTATAGTATTAATTCAAGTATATAAATCATCATAATCTATCTATTAGAAATCACAGCTTCGTCCGAAGCTCATACACAGTGTTTTACGAAGTCACAGCGTTTCGTACGAATCCACGAACCGGAATTGATTTTACTTCGTACGAACCCACAAACCGGAGTTGATTTCCGCTTCGAACGAAGCTATCTATTTTACGAACTTGTGTTTGTTTTACGAAGCCAGAAGTCTTGTATGAACCCAGTACACATTATCTATTGGTCAGTTATTACAAATTCAGGAAATATATACGAATCTGATTTCATATGACTGCATTATTTGAATAAACTTACAGTTGATTTCATACGGATACAGATTGAATATCTGAGTTTGAATGCTACAAATCTGCAGCAATCAGATTGGATACAGATATGCAGTAATCAGAATGTTCAGTTGATTCTGCATAAATCTGTGATTCTGAATTGATATATCTGAACCGAGTGGCTTTTTGTGTTCGTTGCAGAATCAGTGTTATAATTAGTCGTGAAATCTGTTCGAGATCCGTGTTCGTTGCAGAATCAGCGTCAATCGCAGACGTTATTCGCTGATCAAAAGCAGATCTGTATTTGCAGAACTGGTCACTAAACTGGTCATCTGCAGTTTGTTTTAGTTGTCTGTTCGCTGAACTGGTCACTTGCAGACAAAAATGTGATGTCGTGGTTTGGTTTAAAGTTTTAATATGTCATACTTCTTTTTGTATGATCTAATTTATATATTAATCAGATATAGTTTTTAATATAAAAACTTTCTCAAGCCCAGGAAGCAATCCAGGGTAATAACCTATTATATATATATATATCTTTTATTATTTTTATCACGAATGTATATAACCAAAGACTGTATATATAATGTTATTTTTTAAGTTTATATATGTTAAATATACTAAATGTAAATGAGCTTAAGGTTAAGGCTCTGCTCGAGCTTGACAAGCCTTACTTGATTCAAGAGTTTAACACTTACTTGATTCAAAATTTTAACAATCCGATACTAAGAACTTACGGGTGGCCCAACTTCTTTACATCCCTATGCAGTTTGATTCTTTGTTAATGGTCAATTATTCAATATAAACACCTGATTTCCACATTCGACAATAAAGTAATAAAATACAAGTTTTAATGAAATTTGGGCATAACCCGTTCGTAAAATAGGCGATTGCCTGCTTTTAGCAATTAAAAACATTTGCAAAACTTTAATTTTCTAACACAATATAAGTCATATTAAACAACATTTAGGTACAAGGTCTACTAATCATAACTAAGTTAAAGTTCTTACGAACACCAAAAGACTACACGTATTTGGTTTTATAAACAACAACAACAACAACAACAACAACCATACCCAGTAAATCCCATAAATAGCAAAGCTAGTTATAGGGTCTGGGGAGGGTGGGATGTAGATAGTCCTTGCCTCTATCCATAGGGATAGAGAGGCTGCTTCCAGAGAGACCCTCGACTCGAAAACGAATAGCAAACCAACACACCAAGTCAAAGAGTATAGAAAGAATATAGAAATAAGAAGTCGCCCATACCAAGAAAGTGAACAGAGTGGCACAATATATTGTAAATCACGTAAAATAGCATACACCATCATTTATGCATAAACACAAGAAGGCAATCACCGGAAAAGTCACTTAAAGAATAAGAGAAACCTACGTCCCTGAAATACACCTAAGAGCTTACTGCCATATCCTCTATAGGTCCTTAACCCTAATCCTACGCCTCCATAAAGTCCTATCTTGGATCATGTCCTCAGAAAGATGCAACTCTAGTAAATCATGTCTGATCTGCTCATCCCATGTCAGTTTGGGTCTGCCTCTACCTCTCCTCCCCTCCACAGTAAGAGTTTCCACTACTCTAACTGGTGCCGTCGTTTCCCTCCGCTTCACATGCCCAAACCATCTCAATCTCCCCTCCTTAATCTTCTCCGATATACTAGTTACTCCTAATCTTTCCCTAAAAACCACATTTCTAATCCGATCTAACCTCGTGTGTCCACACATCCACCTCAGCATCCTCATCTCTGCTACCTCCATCCTGCGCGCTTGTGTCTTCTTGATAGCCCAACAGTCTGTTCCATAAAGCATAGCTGGCCTAACTGCTACCCTGTAAAATTTCCCTTTTAGTTTAGTTGGGAACCTCCTATCGCATAATACCCCACTGGCTGCCCTCCATCTACACCAGCCAGCCTGTATGCGATGGGTTACATCACTATCTATGTCACCATCTCTTTGTACAAACGACCCCAGATACTTAAATCTAGTTACCTGCGGGACCAATTGATCCATATTCGTAGATAACTCCGGAAGCGCGAGGTGGGTGTAACATGTGTGTTCGTTCCAAGTTCGCCATAACGTCTAAACTGTGGATTTACCTACATCAAGCACCAAAATTAAATTCGTCAGTTATGATACTTCTAATTATGGGTGCAAACGAGCCGAGCGGCTCGCGAGCTACTCGAGATCGGTTCGAGAAAAAGCTCGAAACGAGCCGAGCCTTATCGAGCCCGAGCCGAGCTTGAGCCTCAAAACAAAGCTCGTTTGTTTATCGAGCCCGAGCTCGAGCATCACATGTGAAGCTCGTTAGGCTCGTCGAGCCTTATCGAGCCTTAGTGTAAACGAGCCAAGTCGAGCCGAACTTATTTAAACTTGTTTACAATCCGACCTCGAACCTAAAAATAAGCTTATTTAGTAAACGAGCCCGAGCTTTACTTATCGAGCTCGCAAGCCTAAAAAGTCTATTATTTATATTATTTTTATTTAATATACTAATTAAAAAATAATAAACGAGCCGAGCCCGAGCCGAGCTCGAGCTTGATAAAATACAAGCGAGCCGAGCTCGAGCTTTGAAAACAAAGCTCGAATCGAGCCGATCTCGAGCTCTCATAAGTTAATCGAGCTCGAGCCTAGCCGAGCTCGGGCTCGGCTCGGCTCGTTTGCACCCCTACTTCTAATCTAGTAAATCAAAATTAACCCATTTTATACATTCATCTCATACATGCATTTTCTTACCTGATAAAACAGGTCAAAACATACTATCTCATAATTGAAATACAACATACCATTCTTATCCCGTTGAAACGGGCATTCACACTAGTACATAAACATTCATTCGGTTCGTTTATAACGAACGAATACATTCCTTTCATTCATACGCATACACTCCAACCCGTGAGTGACGAATCAAGTAAATTTCATTCATTCATCACTTATCCGTTAATAACGGATAATAACATTCGTAACATAACTTTCATTAGGTTCGTTTATGACGAACGAATTCATTCCTTTCATACTTAACTATCACAAACTATCATAATTGTGGTTTTAGCACAAACGACAATTTACAATAGAATTTTGTAAACATAGAACAACATACATGGATTTGTAACAAAATTTTACTACTATCAACATTACATAAAACTGTAAGTAAATGAACTTACCTCGTTCTTGAGCCTTTTGTTGCGAATCGGAACCAGCTCCTTCTTCTTTCAATCCTACACATAGTTCATTCTTATTTAGATTATATCACTTGTTCCCATAACACTTACATTCAAGTACCATTCGTATTTTATATCACAATTGACAATATATCAATTTCCGTAATTCCCTTATGCAAAACATTTGTTCATATTTCATTCAAAACTACTCAGATTGTCATTGAGGCATTTCATCAAACACATAGTGTGCGTACAACATTTTATGCATTATGTACATGTATCCTATGCATAATTTCACTAGACAATCAACCACTCTTGCATAAATCACTCATCCTACACATAATAATCTATCAATGTTCTAGTACACATACATTTATTCATAGAAATTACTCTACTTATTCAACTTACAAAATCATCATCCTACTAGAACAAGTGGGTTTTCCCCCAAATCTTTAGTACAATCAAATTCAAGCATAATACACCTTCTAATTGATGATTCTAACTCATATATAAACTCAATTTCATACTATTTCACGGATTGGTAAAAAACCACTTCATCAAAATGCATCAAAACATAAAATTCTAACTCACCTTATGTTCAAGACACTTAGATTATGGAGTAATTAAGCACATGCATTCGAATTGTGTCTAAAATCACTACTAATTGCTGAATTTTGAGTTTAATTGATGGAGTAGGGGTTTGTCTCCTCTTCTTTCCCCTCTGGTAGCGATCTGCAGACCCACCCAAATACTGGGTTTTTATTTTTTTTCTTATGTTAACTTTCTAACTTTACACATTCAACCCCCAAGTTACCTTTTGTTGTCTCTTTGTACACTTTTTCAAGGTTTATGAACTTTCTTTATATTTAAAAACTTAACTAATTATGTAAAACATTTAAACATCAAAATATTTTATCATACAAATTATGGGGTGTTACATTTTGATTTTAGTCTAATAATAAGGGTGAATTCATTGGGAAACGATTAACTTTACATGTAAAAAAATCATTAAAAAAATCAATTTTACATAGAAAAAAAATATTTTTACATAAATACTTTGGAGCTTTTTCATATAAGCAGATATAAAAGACGTTCTAATAAGAAAAGTTATTTTTGTAAAAAGAATTTTACTTTTTTATTTTTCATTTTTTTATTAAAAAGACTTCATATGTATTTATATGCAATAGTTCCAAAAAAGATTAAGTAAAATATAACTTTTTACATGTAAAATTGAATTATTTTAGGTTTTTTTTATATGGTTACTCAATTCCCTAATTTTTGTGGTTCCTTATTAAACCTCACACCAGACCAATATATTTTTGTGTTAGGAAACTAGTGTTTGATATTTCCTTACTTTTTTAACGGCAGATCAACTGGATTTTCAGCTTACTCCAATGGACCAGCATATAACATATGCTGTTTAAACCCCTCACCCCAAGTTCGAATCCCTCCCAGCGGTGTTCTTCCATATTTACCCCCTGACCAACTGGGCCATACCATATTGTCCGATATTCCTTTACTGAATTTTTTTTTGATACCAAAAATTTGAATTCTATTAAAAAACAATATAAATAATGGTTAGTTACATCATGTCAAACCCAAAGCAAGTACACTTTAGCCAAACTTATTCTGATTTTTTTTTGTCGAAAATGAAATTCAAACAGAATACACATTCACTTTTTAGTTTGGTTTTGAACCACTTGAATTCAGTCTGGTTCGCTATTTTGTTTCGACCGGAGATACCTTCAAACCATATAAACCGAACAAATAGAATTATAGAAACTAAATCATAAAACCCCTATTTTATGTTTTAATTTGTAGCCCAATGCACGTCCCATAAAATCCTGTGGGCTTTAGTGTAGAAGTTATTTAAGCTTATGTGATGGTATTGGGCTTCCTATTTGCGTATTCATTTATACGTGTCTAGCACTCTAGCCCACTATTTTCCCAATGATAGATAAGCATTTGAAGGCACATCTCATGCAAACTTAATATAAACACATTTTTTCAACTATTTATCCCTTTAAGTATGTATAACACAAAGTTATGTTAACATACATAAAAGTTAAGAATTTTTTTACGTTTAATACATAAGGTACAACCTAAATAAGGATAAATTATTCTTTCAAACATTAATTACACTTTAACCAACTCATCTTAATTACACTTTAATTACCTTATCTTTAACAAAATTATAGATAATTAGTTAGTAGTTACATTTTATCCTTAGAGTTGTAAATGAACTGAACGTTCAGCGAACAGTTCTGGAAATTGCAAGGAATCGTGATAAATGGGTACCCATTCCATTGATTGATCTTGATGGTCCAACGGGTACTCGTGTCCATTCTAAAAATGATAAAAAAACGCCTAAGTCGGGAAATTACACAACCTAACGGATGGGTTATCAAGCAGCGTTCCTGACATCTATTTAAATGATGACCCTATCGAGGACACAACACCAACAATGCCACAATGGAGGAAAGTGTTGAGTCGTTAAGCAAAGGGAAAGAAGGTTGGGTGGAATCCATGAACGGATCCAAGTCCACAAAAATGTTGGAAATTTAGGAGAATTGAGAACGACACAAGATGTTCGCGGATACAAAGTTAAAAAGAGAAAAAACAATACGTGAAACATTTGCATGAGATAGATAAGAAAAGAAATTTGAAAGTTTTAAGCCTCTTTCATCGTGTCCGACAACCCCAAAGAATAGTGAATCTCAAGCAAATCTCTAAAAGAAAAGGCATGGAAATTTGGTACCTTGCACCACGAACTAACTTGTTGTCACACCCCCAAAATACCACGTGCGGAAACCCCCGCGAGGCGTGTGACATACCAGGATCCAAGCCACCAATCACATTGAACTCATAATTATGATTAAATAAAACTTTCATTTATTAACATAAAGCATTACAAACGTTACATATCATTCATTGTATACAGCGGAAGCATAAATCATTTGTTAAGTGTTTAGTAAACCAAGAGTACATAAACCATTGAGCTTGTATTGAGATTCCATGTATCTCGACCCATGAACACTCCAGCTTCCCAGACAGCAAGTTCCAAGTAATATAAACATATAGACCTGCAAGGCATGTAACAACGAGTCAACAACAAAGTTGAGCGAGTTCACAGTTGGTGTTCGTTTTAACGTTATTCCAAAAACCATAAGTTCATTTGTAAACCATGAGTTAACCAATTCCTTGTTTCCCAAACCATAACCATAACCAGTGGGGGCTTCCCCATGTGAACCACTAGACCGTTACCATATCGACTACTGACGAAAGTAAGTTGTGCCCTAAGTCAATGTCTATCATCATTGACTGTTTGCCATGATCCATTAGTACACGCCCGTCCGACCGGCACGGTGTGAGGTTTGTCAAACCTAATAGCGCTATTAACTAATGACCCACTCGCCATCGGCCTTGGCGATTAAGTCGATATAAAATGAGGGACTTAATGATAGAGTTTTGTCTAGTAAGTTTAAGGTTGTTGTCCTACCCAAGGAGGACGAACGTACATATTCTACCCAAGGAGAATACGCAGGATTAATATTGGCATCCTACCCATGGAGGATGGCCGTACATATCCTACCCAAGGAGGATATGTAGGTTCCGTTTTAACTCTTTAACCCATTCCCAACCACCGGGAATCCCATGCCTTAGAAAGTGTGTGAACTCACATTGGTTTGCTCGGTAAGATTAAAGTATGTGTTCACAGTTTGATCAATCCAATCCTAGTATAGTTTCAATGCCAGTCAGTTACTTACACACATAATTCGCCTATTCCTATTATGTAATTATGAACAAGCATGGCACATATCATTACACAAACTATAATAAGTGTTCGGGCCCGATGTATTTTCATATTACATGAACATATATCACATTAACAGTTCACAACTCATGAATATGCATACAACCATAGTTCATAACATTCCATACTCACTTAGACCACCAAATCTTGTGTTAAAATTGCATATGGTCGGCCATCATTTGGCGGCCCATCACGGAGCTTTAACATGACCCAACTCACTTGCTGTTTGGCCCCATCCAAAAAGGTGCGGCTCTTACCATAATATCCAAACCTCCCGGCCCACAAACATTAAACATAAAGATCACCAATAAAATAATCCCATAACATGTGGGCCTATTTGGACTCGGTTGGGTTTGAGCCCAACAGAAAGTCATCAGCGGTGGTGCGGCCCACTGTGACCAGCCCGCTGCTTCATTGCTGGGCCACCCGGTTGATCCAGTTTGCTTGTATCACCCAACTGCGGCCCAACTATGTACCCAGTTTCCCCTTTATAACTATTCCGGCCCAACATAATTTATGTGTCTGGACTGAATGTTGTTCAGTTTTATGTAGCCCAAACCGAATACAAACCCATACCTGTTATGACCTATTGCCCCTCAATAGACTAATTCACTGTCATCCTTAACATAACCGTAACCTAAATTCATGCAACAATTAATCCAAATCTCATAGCAAGCTGCCCTCATCATGTTAAATGATCAATTAATTGCCATCTAAATTTCATAAACATCATCACAGTGGGTATTATCATATCAAGATCATAGAAGTCCTTTAGTGACACACAAGCCATAAACGATCAACCCATACCTATAAAACATAGTCACGCAAACATAATATGCATATAAAGCAAGATCATCATCAAATCGAATTCTAATCTTACAAGGACACAACATCATCGTACATGTATAATTCATTAAATCAAGATTACGTATCAACAAGATCATTACATAAAGATTATCATAAGCATCCATCATTCACTACCACACATAAACCATATCACACAAATAGGAAAGTCAACAAGTCAGAACCACTAACCAGAAACTTGATTGGCTAGGATGATGTCACGAGAGGGGGAAGGGGGCTCCTGTTGCCGTCGCACTATATGGGTGGGATGGTTGTTGCTTAGACTAAAGGGTATGGGGGCCGGCTAGCCCCGGCTTGGACCGGCGCCGGTCCCCCACACCACCCCCCTCAGGCCCAAACGGCTCCCCACAGCCGATTCAGCCGGCCTCTCTCCTCTCTCCTTATCACACATACATCTATACATACATACATATATATATATAAAGGGGTTCATCCCCCACCCCCCCTAGGTTCATCCCCCACGAGCCGAGCCTACGTGGCGCCTACGTGGCGGCTCATCCCCTCCAAGCCCATCCTCACCATACCCTTTAGTCGGGTTTCATGTAATCTTATACAACTTAATAACATGCAAACTAATACAACTATTGCATATGGCTGACAAGTCTGTTTAATAAAATAATCCTATTGGACCGAACACCTTATCATCACATGGGCTTCAGTTCACAGTTAAGTTGATTGGGCCGAATATATTGAATTGATAACACAAGTTAAAACTCTTTCTATTTCTATTGAATTGATAACATATGCAACTATGATTTATTGGGCCACTAAATAGAAATCACATGTGTTGATCAGTTCTGTTTAAACATAAAGGAAAACATGTAAATAATACCTGTTGCAGCAGATAGGCCAGCAGAGAATCCAGTCAGAGACGCAGCCAATGAGTTCGACATACTTGTCAGTTTGATCTGGTTCCTCCTTAGGGTGTAAAGTGATGATGGTGATGAAACCGAAATTAGGGTGAGTTTCGGTTGTGGAGAGAGAGGGACGGATTTGATGTTATGTTATTAGGTTGTGTGTCTAACCTTTAACCTCTCTAATAATCTCCTTATATATACACCCAAGAGGAAACCCAATTAGTTAATAAGGGTAATATGGTCCATCAACAATTACCAACTAATTATTAATAGGTTATTAATATATTTTGATCTATATTATATAAATGATAATGATGGCTACTAGATTAAATATAAATAAATAAATATTTAATCTTACATTCTCCCACTTAGCCGAATAATCATTTATCATGAGTATTAGATTAGTCTGATCAGAAGTTAATACTCATTTTAGCCTTAAACAAGTACTATAGCAGAGAAATACAGCCGTTGAATCATTATGCGACTCAGGACCCCCATTAATCATACTATAGCCTTAATTTAAAACCTAATCGTTATGATCAAAATATGCATAAGCCCTTTATTTGATTTGTAACTTCATTTGTCTATATGCCATTATGCTAGATTGACATATTATTAGAGACATACAAAATCAAACTGATGAGGAATATTAAAAGTTAATCATTCATAGTACGATATGCAGTTGTACATAGTCATCAATAAACCCGTGATTATTATAAGCGCTTACATAATAGTTATGGGTGATAGACTTTTAGTTATAGGATCCTTAAGCATATCATGAATGCATTCGATACAAAGATTTAGTTTCCTCAATTCGTTCATAAACGAATAATGAATTGCGTATCGAAATTTAATGCAGCACCTCTCGAACTGTTACTGTTCAAGGAGACATGGTAGCTGACTTTATCACACTAAGTCTTCAAAACATTAATTATATGGAGTTAATAAAGTTATGAGTCCACTGATAAATTTCCAACAACATTTAGTGACTATATTATGTCGTTATAACTTAGGTTGTTAATATCAGTGCATTATGACTCCTCCATGAAATTGGTTTTGTCTGCTGACATAAATATATACCCGAAATTACATTTTGTCATCTTTGAATATCACAAAGTTATAGTAATAAACCGGTTTTAATTCTCACTTCTTCTTTAAATTATAACCTCTCGTTTCTTTTAAAGATATTGTAATACTCTATTAAATGCTTCACATTAATCTAGACATATCTAGTGTGTTGCAATGTGAGTAATATCTAAACGAGTATAGACTTAAACTTACATAAGGCTTCTAATTAATGAAGCGTAAGAAATAATCTCATTTATCCTATTATCCTCTAAAGGAGAGCAGTATTTTGTTACATATGCAACGACCAATTTAATGTTAAACTTATGGAACGGAAGTAATGTCCCATTTGGTCTATCTCAACATGTTATGATATCTATTATGTAAGAGATATCTCTGAGATCTATTATATCAAAGTTTGTATTAACAATGCTTTGACTTATGTAACATATACTTGTCAAAAGAATATCATCTATATATAGACAAGTTTATCTTAGTTGCTCCCACTCATCTTGAGGTAGGTACATTAGTCCACTTGACTTTGATGAAAATAATTACGTTAAGATTTCATCACATTATGATGTTTGCATTAACCCATACATGGATTTTATTGGCTTACAAATAAAGTGTTTTTTAACCTTCAGTTTAGAACTTTCAGGTTGTTTTATGAACATGTAAATGTGTCAGCCAGTTTGTTAGGGAAAATTGTTTTTAATGTTCATCTAATGTAGCCTTAAACTATTATAAGCTACTAGAACAGTAATGATCATCAAAGAAATCTTTTGTAAGATAGGTAATAAAGATTCTTTAATAATTTATCTCTTCCTGAGTACAACCTTTGACGAGTAATAATTAATCTAGACATATCTAGTGTGTTGCAATGTGAGTAATATCTAAACGAGTATAGACTTAAACTTACATAAGGCTTCTAATTAATGAAGCGTAAGAAATAATCTCATTTATCCTATTATCCTCTAAAGGAGAGCAGTATTTTGTTACATATGCAACGACCAATTTAATGTTAAACTTATGGAACGGAAGTAATGTCCCATTTGGTCTATCTCAACATGTTATGATATCTATTATGTAAGAGATATCTCTGAGATCTATTATATCAAAGTTTGTATTAACAATGCTTTGACTTATGCAACATATACTTGTCAAAAGAATATCATCTATATATAGACAAGTTTATCTTAGTTGCTCCCACTCATCTTGAGGTAGGTACATTAGTCCACTTGATTTTTGATGAAAATAATTACGTTAAGATTTCATCACATTATGATGTTTGCATTAACCCATACATGGATTTTATTGGCTTACAAATAAAGTGTTCTTTAACCTTCAGTTTAGAACTTTCAGGTTGTTTTATGAACATGTAAATGTGTCAGCCAGTTTGTTAGGGAAAATTGTTTTTAATGTTCATCTAATGTAGCCTTAAACTATTATAAGCTACTAGAACAGTAATGATCATCAAAGAAATCTTTTGTAAGATAGGTAATAAAGATTCTTTAATAATTTATCTCTTCCTGAGTACAACCTTTAACAATCAATCATGCTTCTTTGTGTCTTAACGTTTATATCAGGATTTAGTTTAGTTATGAACACTCTTAGGTTATTCAATCAAATCCCAAACGTTATGTGAACACATAAAAAAGTTTTACTAGAAAACAGTTTTATTCCATTCAGAAGATTGATTGACACTAATGGCTTAATTAGAAGAGATAGGATCAGTAAACTTTTCCAAAATCCATTTCAACTTCAGTTAGGGAGGTTATGTAATCATCAAAGTTAGTAGGCTTTTAAACCTAGATGACCTCCTGAGTTGATTATTGGGTTTATTAGAAGTTTCAGTTTTATGGATTAGCTCTTGGTTAGGTTGCTATCATTTTCATTCTAAGTTTGTAAGAGTTGGTGCAGTATGGTGTACAAGAGGTGTAATCGGAGTTAAATTCGAAGTGAAATTTAATGACATTCTTCCCCCCGCCTCTTGTATTCCTTACAAATCATGATAAGGACTTTGACTGCTCCCACTAACCTTAGAAATCTTTAGGAACTCAGCATGCTTATGGTCAATATGTAACGACCAACAAATTCTAATAGAGAAACGAGTTAATGACGTTAGTCGTTGTAGTTTCTCTTGTTTGAGGATTATGTTAGTTTAGGTAAGAAATCTAAGTGTGCCCACAATTAAGTAACAATGAAACTTTTGTAATAGTAGCATTAGATTTAAGGAGATAAGTTATGATAGAACAGTGTCTTGTACAAGAGGTGTAAATTGAAGTAATATAAAGTTTTCACTCCCCCACCTCTTGCAACTATTGCAAGTTATTATTAAGACACTTAATGCTCCCACTGATCTTTGATATCTCTAGAAATGCTACAAGAGAAGTTTCAATGAGGTACGTGACGTGGAAACCTATCATATATATGTTAGACTTTAATTGATTTCCTTAACGTCCAAATGTCATAAGAAACTTAAGGACATATTTAATAGAAATCTTAGTAAGTAAATATATGAATAGATTTCTTCTAAGACTGTGGGCCATATGCGACAAAAATTAGATACAAGTTGATAGCCTTTTAAATGATAAATGAATTATGTCTGAATATTCCATTTTGGAATAAGTTCCACGAATGTCAATAAATGACTTATGATGGACCTATACTTATTCCTTAAGCCAAGTTATATTTTAGGGCTTTAACGTCATGATTTAAAATCACTTAGAATGAGATTAGTTGAATAATCATCCTCATCAACCATGTCATGATTTCTCATGAATTTCGGTTATAATGGATGAAATTTATAAGTCTCATTTTCCTTTTGTCAAATCCTCATTTGCATGATGACAAAAGTTGTGAAAGTGTAAGGTATCATCTAGTTTCATCTTAGTAATGTTTCAATCCAGATATTTAGAACAAATAAAATGAGAGTTTAAGGTAAGTGTGACTTTATGTTGACTATGCAAACCTCACAACCTTCATAACATTGCTTAGTTATGATACTATATTCCGATTAATCTTCAGAGTATATAAGGTATCGAAAGGCATTGTTAGAAGACTGCTTATTATGGTTTTTATAGCCTTAACATTTAATTTTGTCACTAACTCTTATGTTAGTTATTTGTTAACTTCTGGTAAGGAAGCGTTTAAAAAAAACTAGAGTCAACTAATCATGTGTTAATAGGAATATTATAATTAGTAGACTTAAATATCTTTAATAAGTGACTATCTAATTAATTCATCCAACTATTCTTGAGAATAATGGATAGTCTCGTTGCTTATGTCTAGTCTAATGACATAATCATGCAGTGAGATTTCCCCTTGAAGAACCTTAGAGATGGAATTAACAGTTGTAATTTGTCTATGGACCTTAGAACAATCCTCTTTTAAGGTTTAAGTAGTTGTAAGGTGAGTAACAACATATTTTTCCAGCTTCAAACATTTATTTCTTTGTACATATGTTGCTTATCAACACACTCGTTATACTTTGGTATTTTGAGTGTTATAGTTGATTTATAAGGCATCAAAATGTACAAGTGAAAATCTTAATATGTAATGTACTGGAAAATGTACTTATTTCCATGCGTAAGCCCTTAACTTTATGGGTCATGGTTTTGTACATTATAATGTATTCACATATACCACTTAACTTTGTAGTTTAGAGTTTCAAATTAAGGCATGCATCTTAGGAGTTCTAGTGATTATTCCATATATAAGAGACTAGCCTTAGGAAAGACTTAATCTGAAATAACTTTAGTGATAGCATTATGTTAGAGAGTTCTTGATTATCATAAGAGACATCATGTTCGATTTGTCCTATTCATCATGCTCTAATTTTCTTCTTTATAATCTTTATCAGAAGAGAGCAATAGGATTATCGTGTCTTAAGAGATAATCAAGGATTTAATTTAAGAACTAATTCTAATAGAAACTTTAAATAAAGCAAACATTTTAGGTTTAGGAATTAGAGTGGATGAGATATATATATATAGAAGAAAATTATAGTGAATAAAATTATGGGTACTAAGAATAAGGCAGACGAAATGATCATAAAGTTAATTAAGGATCATTAATATAAGGATCATTATATGAAGAGATTGTGATATGTCTATTACTAACATCAAAATAATAGACTTAGTAAAATTCTACTTAAACAAAAGACAAATCAGCTTTGGCCAGAAGTGTAATCATTTAAGTATGTGTGCAAAGTAATCGTGACAAATCAGCTTTGGCCAGAAATGAGACAATCACTTTAGTTATGCACTTGTCAAGCATGCTAAACATAAATGAATTAAATCAGCTTTGGCCAGAATTAAGACATTTCACGTTTGTAATGCATACTTAACATAGCCTTTTATAATACTTGAACAATAAATAGATGTATTAAATCAGCTTTGGCCAGAATTAATACATCAGAAGCTCATTCAAGTTAAGCTAGTTTTGGTTTTGTAAAACATTATTTGATCCTTATTAATCAATTAAGTATAAACAAAACCAAGTATTTAATAGCAAACCACCTGTTAGCGCGGATCGAACTCCGCGGTGAGTTCGCTGGGGGGTGCGGGGGGCCTTTAGTCGAAATAATGAGGTCTCGAGTTGGGTCTCGAGTCAGGTCTCGAGTCAGTATGTTTTATGAGATCTCGACTCCATAATGAGATCTCTAGTCGCAACCATGGTCTCGAGTGCCTTTAGTCGAAAACGCAGTGATCTCGAGTCGAGACTATTGTCTCGAATTGTGAAGTTTTAAGCCCTTATGATCTCGAGTCGAGACCTGGTAGTCTCGAGTCGAGACCTGATGGTCTCGAGTTGTAGACTTCTGATCTCGAGTTGTAAGTTTCTGATGACCTTTATGATTTCGAGTCGAGACCTTATGGTCTCGAGTCGAGACCTTGTGGTCTCTAGTCGAGATCTGATGGTCTCTAGTCGTAGTCTGATGGTCTCGAATCCTCTGTTAACAGCTGCTGATTGTGATAAAAACTGAAACTCGAACTTTTAGGGATTGTGGAGATAATGTTTCCTGTTTTATTTCTGATCTAAACTTATCACAATATTTCGAAAATAATAACTGAATATCTTTAACAGTTTTCGAAAATTTAATAGATAAAATTTAGATCAAACATTAGAAAAACATCCACTAATCCAAATTAGATTCCAAAATAATGGAATTTTCGAGTTTTTATTTAGAACAGTTGATGAACCCTAAGAAAATTAAAACATAATCTGGGATCCAAAATCTAAATTTTAAGACTTTTTGTTAACAGATTTCGGATATTATTATCCCCTTTATGGTTTCGAGTCAAAATATTAAGCATATTATTCCGAAAACAGTGATTTCGGTACCAAGGACCCGAAAACAGCCGAAACTTTTAAAGGCTTTAAAACTTTATGTTTTCCAGATTATGATCCCAGAATTATGGATACGAAAAACAGAACTGATTTATCAACATATGCTCTGATACCACATGTTGATCAGTTCTGTTTAAACATAAAGGAAAACATGTAAATAATACCTGTTACAGCAGATAGGCCAGCAGAGAATCCAGTCAGAGACGCAGCCAATGAGTTCGACACACTTGTCAGTTTGATCTGGTTCCTCCTTAGGGTGTAAAGTGATGATGGTGATGAAACCGAAATTAGGGTGAGTTTCGGTTGTGGAGAGAGAGGGACGGATTTGATGTTATGTTATTAGGTTGTGTGTCTAACCTTTAACCTCTCTAATAATCTCCTTATATATACACCCAAGAGGAAACCCAATTAGTTAATAAGGGTAATATGGTCCATCAACAATTACCAACTAATTATTAATAGGTTATTAATATATTTTGATCTATATTATATAAATGATAATGATGGCTACTAGATTAAATATAAATAAATAAATATTTAATCTTACAACATGGACTGATGACCAACAACAAATATCAGAACTTCATATAATTGGACCGATGGAAATTAGTGGGCTGACACAATTGACCGTCAAAGCATTTAATCAGATACTAAAATGTGACTCGATCGGATCAGATTTAAGAAGTAATATTGAACTATCTTTGGATCGGTGTTAAATCAGGATGATTGTGGATTTTCCCCAGGTGTCACATCATCCCCAATTTGAAAGAAATTTCGTCCCAAATTTTAGCACGTAGTTACTGAGTAAGCTAGTTAGGTTGCGTGGTTTCCTGGTTTTCCTGGGGTGTCACACTTGTTGCCGAAGAACTTAAGCAACATAGCAAGAAGTGAACAAATGCTCAAATGGTTCTTCCCCGAAATTGCCCAAAGGGCACAACACATGCTCATCTATAGATCTCGTTTCTAACGCCTAATTCGCACCAAACACTAAGTTGAAGATTGTTTTAAATTGAAGATAGACACTAAATTTCAATAATCTATCTTTGGTCCCCGTTTAAAAGTAATTTTTAAATTGGAAATTTTGTAACGCACCACGATAACTCAACGGTATACATAACAATTTTAAAAATATTATATTCATGGAATATTTCATTTCTTCACTAATATATTATGTGTTAGATCAAATACAAATGGATCTTAATATGAGAAGTGAAGAGATTTAGTTTTTTTTTAATTTTTTTCCATTTACTTAAGAATGATGTTTAGTTGTAAAATGTAAAAAAAATCTTGTATTTACTCTAGTGAATTAATTAAATTACTCTAGCGTAATTACTCTACTAGTGTAAATACATAATTTTTTTAGATTTTGGGACTAAAATACGTGTTTGACAAGATGGAAAAAATATTCACAAAAAAAAGTCCCCCTTCACTTCTTATGTTAAGACCCATTTGTACCAGAACCCAATGTTTTTAAACCCGGACCGGGCCGGCCGGTCGGACCAGTCCGGCTAAGACCGGGAGAGTGTAGCGCGCCGGTTCTTAGTTTTGGGCTGTTTCAACAATGGGTCGGGGTCCGGGAGGACGGGCCGGCGGTTCACAACGAGTGGGTCGGGGCCGGTCATGTTAATAACCCTAAAACTCTAAAGGTTCTCAAACATCAGTTGCCACTATAGATGGTTCATAAACCACCGGCAAGAGCTAAATCTCAAATCTCACCATCTCAGTACCTCACAGTCGAGAAAAACTGCGATTCACTATCACGGGGAAAGCTCAAGTGATATGAAACACCATTGTCACGGCCCCAGCCCCGGTTTGACCCGGTCAGGAGCCGCGGGACAGGAACCCGTGGTATCCATGATGCGACAGTGGAAGATTTTTAACAGGATCTTTTAAAACTCAAAATGCCCAATTATTTTATTCCATAATTTGGGATAAAACCCCGTAATAGAGGAATTTAACTAGAAAATTCCCTGATTTATTAAAACATGTTTATTTATTTTTAACTGAGCCACCTCTTCAAGCTTGTTAGTGCTCAGTAGCACGTTTCCTTGATTTACAGCAGGTCGCCTGAAACATGTTTTAAAAATATTTTATCAGCGGGGAAAATGCTGGCGAGTCACTCAACTTTGATAAAACGACACATAGTTATCAATTACAGCATAAGAGCGATTACAATGGCTTTTATCTTATTTTTATCTGGCGCCGTGTCACACTGTGTGACGATGGTCATACCACTATTGGGTCCTGTCACCCAAGTAGTGATGATTATCCCTGTTAGGTCAATGAACCTAACCGGGAGAGAAATTAGTAATGTGCACAATACCCCACTAGCCAGTGATTCAAGATATCCACGACTTACTCCCTGTAATTATAACTTCTGAAAATAATTTGAGGTATTGTAAAACAGTTGATAAAAAGAGAATGACTCACATTGCAGATTTATACGGGCAGAGTTTAGCCTACTGATTAGCCTTTTAACCTAAATTTAAACAACATGCACACGAACTAGGTCAGTAACTAATACAGCATTTACAATAACTCACGAGATTAAACCCTCACAACGAATGACAAAGTGCGATACTTAAACATCCATTGAATTCACGACGAATGACAAAGCATAACCCTAATGTGGGCAGCACTTCAACATCCATTGGATAGTTTCAATCGATCGGACATTGAATCGTAGCAGCGATCGAGTTAATACCCTGTATCGTAGCATCACCCCAATATTTTGAAAGTAATTTCGACTTTGGAGCAGTATATGTTCGTTTTTGAAAGTTGATTTCGACACAGAATGAAAGCTCCTGTGCTAAGCTATTTATAGCTGAAATACGGGGCTGTCGCGGCCCGCGTGAGACATGGGCTCTCCTTTACGCGGCCCGCCTAACCACCTATTCTATGCGTAGGTTTGATTGGTCACGAGTAGGTATGCCAGCTGGTCAACACGTGGATCCGGAACACTTATCCGGTTAACCCAATATTGACGCGGCCCGCGTAAGGTTAAGCTAACCCTTACGCGGCCCGCCTGAAACCCAAAATTCTTGATTTCTTGATTTTTTATATGGATTAGGATTTCAGGGGTCCGGGTATTCACTTACGGTTAATATTGGGAAAATTTTGAGAGTCCTTACATCCTCCCCACCTTATTTAAAATCTCGTCCTCGAGATTTACTGAAATAAGTGAGGATACTTTCGCTTCATCTCCGATTCCAGCTCCCAAGTGTATTCGGGTCCTCTTTTCGAATCCCACTTGACTTTGACAAGCACCAAATGCTTGTTTTTAAGAAACTTGATCTTTCTATCTTCTATCTGAAGAGGTTTCTCCACAAATTTTAATTTTTCGTTTACCTCTATATCTTGGAGAGGTACTACCAGAGATTCGTCAGACAGACATTTCTTGAGGTTGGATACATGAAACACATCATGTAATCCAGCTAGTTCTTCTGGTAGTTGTAAACGATAAGCAACTGGTCCTATACGTTGGATCACTGGAAATGGTCCTACGTATCTTGGACTTAGCTTTCCTTTCTTACCGAATCGAACTATTCCTTTCCAAGGAGATACTTTCAAAAGTACTTTGTCTCCAACTTGAAACTCTAGTGGCTTACGTCGATTATCAGCATAGCTTTTCTGGCGATCTCGAGCCGTCTTCAATCTTTCTTTGATTTGAGTAATCTTGTCGGTAGTTTCTTGCACAATCTCTGGTCCTGATAATTGACTTTCTCCTATTTCTGCCCAACAAAATGGAGTTCTGCTCTTTCGTCCATACAGTGCTTCGAACGGGGCAGCTTCAATACTTGAATGATAACTATTGTTATAGGAGAATTCAATTAAAGGTAGGTGGTCATCCCAGTTTCCACCAAAATCTATCACACATGCTCGGAGCATGTCTTCCAGTGTTTGTATCGTCCTTTCACTTTGCCCGTCTGTTTGTGGATGATATGCCGTACTTAAATTTAGTCGGGTTCCCATTGCTTCTTGGAAACTTTTCCAGAAGTGAGAAGTGAAACGACTATCTCTATCCGATACAATGGAGAGTGGAACTCCATGTAAGGATACTACTTTGTCTACATACAACTTTGCTAACCTTTCCATGCTAAAGGTTTCTTTCATAGGTAGAAAGTGAGCTGATTTGGTTAATCGATCCACAATTACCCAAATCGCATCATTACCTTTTCTGGTTTTGGGCAACTTAGTAACAAAGTCCATTGTTATGAGTTCCCATTTCCATACAGGCATTTCTAATTGTTGTAGTAGACCTGAAGGTTTCTGGTGTTCTGCCTTAACTTGTGAACAAGTAAGACACTTAGAAACATATATAGCTATGTCCTTTTTCATACCAATCCACCAGAAGTTATTTCTTAAATCTTGGTACATCTTGTTGTTACCAGGATGCATGGTATACCTAGATTTATGGGCTTCCTCTAGGATTTTATTTCTTAATTCTCCCTGCTTAGGTACCCAAATACGTTTCTTATGAAATCTCCAAATTCCATCACTTCCTTGCTCTAATTCTTTTATTCTTCCTTTCATTCCTTCATCATTATCCTTGATTGCTGTCTCTTGAATGTTTTTCAATTGATCCATTAAGTTTAAGTGTAAACTTAATCTAAGAGCACGAACTCGTCGTTGTTTCTCATGATACTTACGACTTAAAGCATCAGCTACTACATTTTCTTTTCCTTCGTGATATTGTATATCACAGTCGTAATCACTTAGGATTTCCATCCATCTCCTTTGCCTCATGTTTAATTCTTTTTGCCCAAATATATATCTTAAGCTTTTATGATTTGTATAGACAGTAAACTTACTTCCGTACAGATAATGTCTCCAAATCTTAAGGGCAAAAATTATGGCTCCTAACTCTAAATCATGAGTCGTATAGTTTTCCTCGTGCTTTTTCAATTGCCTTGTTGCATATGCAATCACCTTCTTGCGTTGCATTAACACACATCCTAATCCTAGTTTTGAAGCATCACAATATACTTCAAAATCTTCTGTTCCTTCTGCTAAGGCTAGAATTGGAGCATTTGTTAATTTCTGCTTTAAAATCTTAAAGGCTTCTTCTTGTTTAGGTCCCCACTCAAATTTTATTGCTTTACAGGTTAGCTTAGTTAATGGTACAGCTATCTTGGAAAAATCCTTAATAAACCGTCTATAATATCCGGCTAAACCTATAAAACTTCTAATTTCCATTGCTGATTGCGGCACCTTCCATTTGGTGATCGCTTCTATCTTAGCAGGATCTACGTGAATGCCTTCGTGATTCACCATATGTCCTAAGAATTGCACTTCTTGTAGCCAAAATTCACACTTCGAGAATTTGGCGTAAAGCTTCTCCTTTCTTAACAAAGTTAAGAGTACATGCATGTAACACCCCGAAAATATAAAACTTTATATTAGAATTATAAAGTATAATAAACAAGAATTTACTAACTAGGAGTTTTAACCTAGTTAGCTACAAGTCTAGAAATAACTTATAATAGGGTTAGAAACAACCAAACTTTAAGTTATTCAAAAGTGGAGGGGCTTATCTTGTAAAATCTGAAACTTAATTAGATAAAAAAAATATTAAGGACCAAACACACAAAAGTGTGTCTGGTCGTACTTGGGACGCAGGGGGCGACCAGGAGACATCACCAAGCCCTAGTTCATCACTTAATTCACAAAATTGAAGGTCCAAATCCGATCAAAAACGAAAATCGAGCATAGATTACTGATCCTCATCACAAGAGGATTACAAGGTATGTAAAATTTGATGAAAACTCTCAACTTGAAATTCTCATGAAATTGGGAAAATCTGATATTTATGGTTGCATGTTTGTTTTATGATGAAATAGGAACAATATAGAGTCTAGGGACAAACCCTAGACAAATACAAGTTGAAATCATGTGAAATTTTAGTAAAATCCATGAACACCATTGTAGGTGATTAGTGGGTTTTGTAGAACTTGATAAACACTAGGAAATTGGGTGTGGTTCTAGTGTGATTTGACAATTTTGAAGTGATTTCTGAATTCTAGAAGCTAACAATTATGTAAAATGGTTGATTGATGTGAATTAAGGCTAAGTGATAAGTTAGAGACTTGATATTTAATCATGTAAAAACCTGCCCTTAAAGTGTTTGTGAAAATGCCTCAAAGAAGGCTTAAAACTCAAATTCAAAGTTTAAACGCATAATTATGATGTTTCGGTGTATTATGCGATATATGGCTTAAAGAGAGTTCTAAACAAGTAATAAATGAACTCTATAGGAAAGGACGCAGGAGCGTCAAGCGGACAAGCGGGTGGCGAACCACGTTTGAAAGGCCTACTTTGAAGGTATGTAACTTAACTCGTTACATTGGATAATTTAATAATTAGCATATGTGTAGTCGAATTTTAGAATAGAAGTTGAGCTGAATTAAAGAGATAATGTTCGCTATGTTGAATAATAGATAAAGAATTGGTTAGATCGCATTGGTAGTCATCAAAATGGAGGATTCCATAGACGAGCCAAACGGGTCGAATAATCAAATGATGCGAGGTTAATGCATTGTAGTATGATCACTAGGTCATCGTCATTGTTCGTGAAAGACACATTAGAATATGAGAAATCAGTGTGTTAATTGTTAGAATGAGAAATATTGGAATTGGGTTTGGGCAAAATAACCAAATCAAACAAAACATGGATTTGCAGTGGCTACCGTAAATTACGGTATCCACCGTAATTTACGGTAGAGATCAAATGTTTACGGTGGTTTACCCCTGTGTTACGGTGGACCAGAATGATAAAATGACTACCGTAACTTACGGTAGATACCGTAAGTTATGGTAGAGTCTGGAAATGTTGGCTAAGTTTTGTATATCATAGCAAATCGAATCCGTTTCTAATGTAGTTTCGATTAAACCATAATTCCATGAACTCTAATACTAATGTTTAATGTAAACATATCAGTTTCTAGGTATTCAAGGATTATGGATGACGGTCAAGCAAGCTTTTGAAGAACCGAACACGAACTTTTGAAGCTTCCGCATAAATTAACTTTGTTTAAACAATGTTATGATGTAAACCGTTTGTTAAATAACTTATGGATGTTTTAATTAGTCGGTAGATAACTAATGTTTGTTACCTTAGAACTTGGTTCTTGAAACTAAGGTTTTAATTTAGACATCTTTTGTATAAAATCTTATGAATTATTACTAAATTCAAGTAGAAATTTTAAGGGTGTTACAAGTTGGTAATCAGAGCTTAAGGTTGTCAACAAGTGTTCGGTTCAAGCTTGATCGATCATCCGGTAAGAATTAACTTATTATGTTAACAAATTATGTCTTATGTAAGAATGAGAAAGGAATTGATGTGCATGGGAAGAGCGTGTTAACACACTTAAACCCGGAAAGTGCATTAAATGTGAACGGTTAAAGCAAGTTAAGAACTTGGCTAAACCGAAACAAATGAAGCAATGTTATAAATGAAATGTTTAATGTTTAAATGTAAACATTTCAGTTTCAAGATGTCTGATGGAAACGATGATAATCCGGTGCAAACAAGCACCGAACAAATGAAAGAGATAATTGCCGAAGAAGTAGGGAAGGCAATTGAAGGTAGTCTATCCGGGTTTATAGACAAAATTCAAAACACGGTGTTGTCGCTTGTTGAAGAGTGAGTTAAAAGGTTGGAGGATAGTGTCAACCTTATCAAAGAGAAAACGGGAGATCGCAAAGGGTGCTCATATAAAGAATTTATGGCGTGCAAACTGCCAATCTATAACGGGGAAGTTGACCCGATAATCTGCCAAAGATGGATAAGTGACGTTGAAGGAGTGTTTGAACGAACCCACTGCGACGTAGGTGACTTTGTTGCTTACGGAACGGGTCAATTGAGAAATCAAGCCAAGGATTGGTGGGACAATAAAAAGAAGGAAATGGGAGTCGAAGCGGCAAGGGTCATGACTTGGGATGAGTTTAAGGTGTCGTTCCTTAAACACCATAGTCCCAAAGCAGTTATCAACAGGATCAAAGAGGAATTTATCCAGTTAAGACAAAAGGGAGAATCAATTGATAAGATCACGGGCATCTTTATGGATAAGCTGAGATTTTGTGACGAGTTAGTCACCACTGAAGAGCAGAAGATATACTATTATTACAACATGCTGAGTGCTGAATACCGGGAGTTTATGACTCCCTCAAAATATGAAACTCTCACAGAAATCATCAACACCGCCCGGGAGCGGGAAATTGAGTTAAAGAAGCAAGTTGAGAGGGGTGAGCGAAGGGCACAATATGTGAATCCAAGCTCTACAAAGAAAGCTAGAACTGCTGAATTGGGGAAGAAAGTGGAGGCTAAAGGTGGGTCGCCAAGTTGCAAAGTATGTGGAAAGGGGCACAAAGGCGAGTGTCGCTTCAAAGACAAGCCGTGTCCGGTATGTGGGAAGACGGGGCACACTGCATCACTATGTCCCGGAAAAGTTTCCGTATGTTACAAATGCTATCAACCTGGCCACAAAAAGTCTGAATGCCCTGAATTGGTTGGAAAGAGAGACACAAAAGAGTCTCCAGCAGAAGCTCCCAAAGCGAAGGCTAGGTCCTTCCAACTTACCGCGGCTGAAACAAAAACAGAACCCGATGTGGTCTCAGGTATATTCACAATTAACTCAATTCCAGCAAGTGTACTGTTTGATACGGGTGCGAATAAATCCTTCATTTCGCATGGATTTATTCGACATCATTCTTTTATATTAACAAAGTTATCTGTGCCCTTAGAAGTTGAAATAGGGGACAACAAAATTTTTATAGTTTGTGATGTTTGTCGAGGCTGCAAATTAAGCATTGACGATGAAGAATACTTGATAGACCTAATCCCGATGTCAATGGGGGAATTTCAAGTAGTTGTTGGGATGGATTGGCTATCTCAGCACCATGCAAAGGTCGTGTGTTTTCGAAAAGAGATAAAACTAACATCTCCTAGCGGGAAACACGTCACTATCTACGGCGAAAAAGGAGGCAACCCCATAGTATGCTCAATGTTGAAAGCTCACAAGCTTATGAAGCGAGGATGCAAGTCATTCATGATATACGCGAATGAGCCCGAGAAAGAATCACGGAAGATTGAAGATGTACCGGTAGTACGAGAATATGAAGATGTGTTTCCGGAGGATTTACCGGGGATACCGCCTGAACGAGAAGTAGAGTTCGGGATCGAATTGATTCCGGGCGCAAAACCCGTAGCTAAAGCACCATACCGACTCGCACCGTTGGAATTACAAGAGTTGATGTCCCAAATTCAAGACCTGCTTGACAAGGGATTTATAAGGCCGAGTGTGTCTCCTTGGGGCGCACCGGTACTGTTCGTGAAAAAGAAAGATGGAAGCATGAGGATGTGTATCGATTACTGGGAGTTAAACAAACTCACGGTAAAGAACCGATACCCGCTTCCGAGGATAGATGATTTATTCGACCAATTACAAGGTGCGAACTGGTTTTCAAAAATTGACCTTAGATCGGGGTATCACCAACTAAAGGTCAAGGAGGAAGATGTGCCGAAGACTGCTTTCCGCACGAGATACGGACATTACGAATTCCTCGTGATGTCATTTGGGCTAACAAATGCACCCGCGGCTTTCATGGACTTCATGAACCGGGTTTGCAAGCCAATGTTGGATAAGTCGGTCATCGTGTTTATCGATGATATTTTGGTGTATTTGAAAAGCGAAGCTGAACACGCACACCATTTACAAGAAGTGTTAGAGACACTTAGACGAGAAAGGCTGTTTGCGAAATTCTCTAAGTGTGCCTTTTGGTTACGAGAGGTACAATTTCTTGGCCACATCATAAGTGCCGACGGAGTATTGGTGGATCCGTCAAAGATCGAGGCCGTGTCAAAATGGAATCCCCCGAAGAACCCTTCGGAAATTAGAAGCTTTTTGGGGCTTGCGGGATACTATAGGAGATTCATTCAAGATTTCTCCAAAATTGCGTCACCGCTAACAAAACTAACCCGGAAAGAAGAAAAGTTCATTTGGGGTGTAGATCAAGAAAGAGCGTTTCAAACGCTAAAAGAGAAGTTGACTCAAGCTCCGGTACTGACATTGCCGGATGGGGTCGAAGACTTGGTGGTTTATTCGGATGCTTCACTATCGGGACTCGGATGCGTTTTGATGCAACGAGGCAAAGTTATAGCTTATGCCTCGAGGCAATTGAAGATACACGAGAAGAAATATCCCACGCACGATCTCGAGTTGGCTGCGGTGGTATTTGCATTAAAAATATGGAGGCACTACTTATATGGGGTAAAGTGCACTATATTCACCGATCACAAGATCTTAAAATACTTCTTCGATCAGAAGGAGTTAAATACGCGACAAAGGCGATGGTTAGAAACGGTGAAAGATTTCGACTGTGAAATACACTATCACCCCGGAAGGGCAAATGTGGTGACGGATGCCCTAAGCAGAAAGACAGATTATGTTCCGATACGAGTACGATCATTGCAACTCATTGTGACCTCGGGCTTACTTGAACGAATCCGAGAGGCACAAGATGAAGCAGTAAAGACGGAAAACTGGAGAAAGGAAAGGATTGTTGGCCAAGTTAAGGATCTCGAAGTAAGAAACCACGGTTTGAAAATGCGTTTCAATAGAATTTGGGTTCCTAACACATGTGGAGTTAAAAAGCTTCTACTAGATGAAGCTCACAAGTCCCGTTATTCCATCCATCCGGGAGCGACCAAGATGTATAATGATTTAAAACAAAACTATTGGTGGCACGGAATGAAAAGAGATATTGTGAAATATGTGGAGAAGTGTTTGACCTGCTTGCAAGTCAAAGCGGAGCACCAGAAACCTTATGGTAAGTTACAACCATTGGACATCCCAGTTTGGAAATGGGAACAAATCACCATGGATTTGTTGACCAAATTGCCCAAAACTAACCGTGGGTTTGATGCTATATGGGTAGTCGTGGATAGATTGACGAAAAGTGCTCACTTCATTCCGATTCGTGAGACTTATACATCTGAGAAGATGTCGGAGGTGTACACCAATGAAATCATAGCACGTCATGGGGTACCGATATCCATTGTGTCAGATAGAGATACTCGGTTTACTTCAAATTTTTGGCGTGAATTCCAAGAACAAATGGGAACTAAATTGTTCATCAGCACCGCTTACCATCCACAAACGGATGGGCAGAGTGAAAGAACAATACAAACGTTGGGTGATATGCTGCGGGCTTGCATTATTGACTTCGGGGGTAGTTGGGATGTCTATCTACCCTTGGTCGAATTTTCATATAACAATAGCTATCACGCGAGCATTAAAATGGCCCCGTATGAAATGTTATATGGAAGAAAGTGCCGAACCCCGGTATGTTGGGGAGAAGTGGGTCCACGAGGACTAGCACCTACTGATATAATCCGAACTACGAATGAGAAGATCGACATGGTTCGACCGCACCTAAAAGCGGCTCAGGATCGACTAAAGTCGTACGCGGATAAACGAAAGAGGCTGATTGAATTTCAAGTGGGCGATAAAGTAATGCTGAAGGTATCGCCATGGAAAGGAATAATACGGTTCAGAAAAAGAGGAAAGTTGAGCCCAAGATTTATTGGGCCATTCAGAGTCACCGAGCGGGTTGGCAAAGTGGCATATCGTCTCGAATTACCCGAGGAGTTGAGTGGGATTCATAGCACATTCCACGTGTCACATCTCCGAAAATGTTTAGCGGACGAAACTGCTCGTATCCACTACGATGATATCGAGGTGGATAACAGCCTCAACTATGCGGTAAAACCAATTGCGATTTTAGATCGTAAAGAGAAGAGCTTGAGGAACAAAGTAATTAAGCAAGTCAAGGTCAAATGGGAGCATAGGAAAGGTTCGGACACTACGTGGGAGTCCGAAGTGGAGATGCGACGTCTCCACCCTACATTATTTGGTACGTACTTTGGTTTCGGGGACGAAACCCTTTTTAAAGGGGGTGGACTTGTAACACCCCGAAAATATAAAACTTTATATTAGAATTATAAAGTATAATAAACAAGAATTTACTAACTAGGAGTTTTAACCTAGTTAGCTACAAGTCTAGAAATAACTTATAATAGGGTTAGAAACAACCAAACTTTAAGTTATTCAAAAGTGGAGGGGCTTATCTTGTAAAATCTGAAACTTAATTAGAGAAAAAAAATATTAAGGACCAAACACACAAAAGTGTGTCTGGTCGTACTTGGGACGCAGGGGGCGACCAGGAGACATTACCAAGCCCTAGTTCATCACTTAATTCACAAAATTGAAGGTCCAAATCCGATCAAAAACGAAAATCGAGCATAGATTACTTATCCTCATCACAAGAGGATTACAAGGTATGTAAAATTTGATGAAAATTCTCAACTTGAAATTCTCATGAAATTGGGGAAATCTGATATTTATGGTTGCATGTTTGTTTTATGATGAAATAGGAACAATATAGAGTCTAGGGACAAACCCTAGACAAATACAAGTTGAAATCATGTGAAATTTTAGTAAAATCCATGAACACTATTGTAGGTGATTAGTGGGTTTTGTAGAACTTGATAAACACTAGGAAATTGGGTGTGGTTCTAGTGTGATTTGACAATTTTGAAGTGATTTCTGAATTCTAGAAGCTAACAATTATGTAAAATGGTTGATTGATGTGAATTAAGGCTAAGTGATAAGTTAGAGACTTGATATTTAATCATGTAAAAACCTACCCTTAAAGTGTTTGTGAAAATGCCTCAAAGAAGGCTTAAAACTCAAATTCAAAGTTTAAACGCATAATTATGATGTTTCGGTGTATTATGCGATATATGGCTTAAAGAGAGTTCTAATCAAGTAATAAATGAACTCTATAGGAAAGGACGCAGGAGCGTCAAGCGGACAAGCGGGTGGCGAACCACGTTTGAAAGGCCTACTTTGAAGGTATGTAACTTAACTCGTTACATTGGATAATTTAATAATTAGCATATGTGTAGTCGAATTTTAGAATAGAAGTTGAGCTGAATTAAAGTGATAATGTTCGCTATGTTGAATAATAGATAAAGAATTGGTTAGATCGCATTGGTAGTCATCAAAATGGAGGATTCCATAGACGAGCCAAACGGGTCGAATAATCAAATGATGCGAGGTTAATACATTGTAGTATGATCACTCGGTCATCGTCATTGTTCGTGAAAGACACATTAGAATATGAGAAATCAGTGTGTTAATTGTTAGAATGAGAAATCTTGGAATTGGGTTTGGGCAAAATAACCAAATCAAACAAAACATGGATTTGCAGTGGCTACCGTAAATTACGGTATCCACCGTAATTTACGGTAGAGATCAAATGTTTACGGTGGTTTACCCCTGTGTTACGGTGGACCAGAATGATAAAATGACTACCATAACTTACGGTAGATAACGTAAGTTACGGTAGAGTCTGGAAATGTTGGCTAAGTTTTGTATATCATAGCAAATCGAATCCGTTTCTAATGTAGTTTCGATTAAACCATAATTCCATGAACTCTAATACTAATGTTTAATGTAAACATTTCAGTTTCTAGGTATTCAAGGATTATGGATGACGGTCAAGCAAGCTTTTGAAGAACCGAACACGAACTTTTGAAGCTTCCGCATAAATTAACTATGTATAAACAATGTTATGATGTAAACCGTTTGTTAAATAACTTATGGATGTTTTAATTAGTCGATAGATAACTAATGTTGGTTACCTTAGAACTTGGTTCTTGAAACTAAGGTTTTAATTTAGACATCTTTTGTATAAAATCTTATGAATTATTACTAAATTCAAGTAGAAATTTTAAGGGTTTTACAATGCTGGTGCTCACAATGTTCCTCCTGACTTTTGGAATAAATAAGTATATTGTCGATGAAGACTGTCACGGCCCTTGGTCCCGGTTTGACCCGGTCCAGAGCCGCGGGGCAGGAAATCCCGTGGTATTTAATTTAGCGACAGCGGAAGACTTTTTAAACAGGATCAATTATTATTAAAACTTGCTCGTTTATATATATAATATAGGAATAATTCCCATAATTTACAAACACTTGATTTCACTAGGAAATTCTTTATTTCTTAAAACATGTTTCTTTATTTATTTACATTGAGCCACTTTCTAAGCTTGTAGTGCTCCACAGCACTTTTCCTGTGCTCACAACAGATCACCTGAAACATGTTTTAAAAAGGTTTTGTCAGCAGGGAAATACTGAGTGAATCATTCTATTTAGTAAAACATCTTGTTTATTATAATGTACAGTATTAAGAGCGATTACAATTGCCTCATCTTTTAAATTAACTGATCCAGTTGTCACTTTACCGGACTGTGACTGTGGACATATCACTTGTAGGGTCCTTTCACCCCAAGTGATAAATAATTAGTAGCTATGTGCACATCCCCCCACATACTGGCAGTAATTTCAGATAACAATGACTTAATCCCTGTAACTATAATTTTGATAAAAACATGCTTTTGAAAATAAATTTGATAAAAAGAGAATGACTCACATTGTAGATTTAACGAGCAGAATATAAGCCTACTGATTAGCCTTGATTAACCTAATTTAATTAACAATGCACACACAATCGGTTAGTAACTAATACAACAGTTACGACAATTCACGAGATTAAACCTTCACAACGAGTTATTAGTGCAATACTTAACAATTCAGTGGATTCTCAACGAATGACAGAGTATAGTCCGAATTCGAGCAGTACTCAAACATTCAAGTCGAAATCACAATGAATTACTAAAGTATAATCTCAATTTGAGCGGCACTTAAACAATCGTTGGATAGTTATAATCGATCGGACGTTGAATCGTAATAGCGATCGAGTTATTACCCTGATTGTTGCAGCAATTAGTGATTGTGTGTGTTTAGTGTACTGTTTCTGCGATAACTCCTTCTACGAAACTCGAATTTACGTCGTTCCAAAGACAGATTTCAAGTTCCAAGGCCGACTATTTATACGTGAAATGTGCACCTCCCGCGTGTCGCGGAAGAAGTCGTGACACCTGTCGCGACTCGCCTGGGGTGACGACCTAGCCTAGGGTAGCCTTGTCACTAATATAGGCTTGATGAATTGACAGTTCGTTAATTTGAAACGTATACAACGCATTTTAGAGATAATTATCAACTTAGGGTTTACCCCCTTAAGTTTTAGGGGCCCTAATCCTGATTCTAAATGTTTTGAAAATTTTAGGGTTTGTGCGAAATTACTTGGGTTTCTCAATTAGGGTTTCCTATTGATTAAATTAAGATACTAATTAGGACTTTTGATGAGAGTTGTTACATTCTCCTCACCTTAATAAAAATCTCGTCCTCGAGATTTATTGGAATAAATGAGGATACTTTTTCTTCATTTCTGATTCCAGCTCCCAAGTGTATTCAGGTCCTCTCTTTGAATCCCATCTGACCTTGACTAAAACTAGTCGTTTATGTTTGAGAAACTTGATCTTTCGATCCTCAATTTGAAGAGGTTTCTCAACAAATTTCAGCTTTTTGTTTACCTCAATATCTTGAAGAGGTACTACCAGTGATTCGTCTGATAAGCATTTCTTGAAATTGGATACATGAAATACATCATGTACTCCAGCTAATTCTTCAGGTAGTTGTAAACGATAAGCAACTGGTCCTATACGTTGGATTATTGAAAATGGTCCTACGTATCTGGGACTTAGCTTTCCTTTCTTACCGAATCGAACAACTCCTTTCCAAGGAGAAACTTTCAAAAGTACTTTATCTCCAACCTGAAATTCTATCGGCTTGCGGCGATTATCTGCATAACTCTTCTGACGATCTCGAGCAGTCTTCAACCTTTCCTTGATTTGAGTAATCTTGTCAGTCGTCTCTTGCACTATCTCAGGTCCTGATAATTGACTTTCTCCTATTTCTGCCCAACAAACTGGAGTTCTACACTTTCTTCCATAAAGTGCTTCAAATGGAGCAGTTTCAATACTTGCATGATAACTATTGTTATAGGAGAATTCAATTAATGGTAAATGATCATCCCAACATCCACCAAAATCAATTACACATGCTCGGAGCATGTCTTCTAGGGTTTGTATTGTCCTTTCACTTTGTCCATCTGTTTGAGGATGATATGCAGTGCTTAAATTTAATCGAGTTCCCATTGCTTGCTGGAAACTTTTCCAGAAATGAGAAGTGAAACGACTATCTCTATCTGAAACAATGGAGAGTGGAACTCCATGTAAAGATACCACTTCGTCTACGTACAACTTGGCTAACCTTTCCATGCTAAAGGTTTCTTTCATAGGTAGAAAATGAGCTGATTTGGTTAATCGATCCACAATTACCCAAATCGCATCATTACCTTTTCTGGTTTTGGGTAACTTAGTAACAAAATCCATTGTTATAAGTTCCCATTTCCATACAGGCATTTCCAATTGTTGTAGTAGTCCTGAAGGTTTCTGGTGTTCTGCCTTAACTTGCGAACAAGTAAGACACTTAGAAACATATCTTGCTATATCTTTCTTCATTCCTATCCACCAGAAATTCTTTCTTAAATCTTGGTACATTTTATTGTTTCCAGGGTGTACAGTATACCTAGATTTATGAGCTTCTTCTAAAATCTTATTTCTTAATTCTCCTTGTTTAGGTACCCAAATTCGTTTCTTGTGGAATCTCCAAATTCCATCATTTCCTTGCTCTAGTTCCTTTATATAACCTTTCATTCCTTCAGCATCGTCCTTGATTGCTGTTTCTTGAACTTTCTTTAATTGTTCCATTAAATCTACTTGAAGATTTAATCTAAGAGCACGGACTCGTCGTTGTTTTTCATGATACTTACGACTTAAGGCATCTGCAACTACGTTTGCTTTTCCTTCGTGATATTGAATATCACAGTCGTAATCGCTCAAAACTTCCATCCATCTTCT
The DNA here is from genome assembly GCA_030545235.1 of Helianthus tuberosus. NCBI lineage: Eukaryota > Viridiplantae > Streptophyta > Magnoliopsida > Asterales > Asteraceae > Helianthus > Helianthus tuberosus. Next base: position 174,468,102 of record CM060368.1, read on the forward strand.
TTGTCTCATATTTAACTCTTTTTGCCCAAATATATATCTTAAACTTTTGTGGTCTGTGTAGACAGTAAATTTACTTCCGTAAAGATAATGTCTCCAAATCTTAAGAGCAAAAATTACGGCTCCTAATTCTAAGTCATGAGTCGTATAATTTTCTTCGTGCTTTTTCAACTGCCGGGAAGCATACGCAATTACCTTCTTGCGTTGCATCAATACACATCCGTATCCTAATTTTGAAGCATCACAATATACTTCAAAATCTTCAGTTCCTTCTGGTAAGGCTAAAATTGGAGCATTTGTCAATCGGTGTTTTAAAATTTTAAAAGCTTCTTCTTGCCTAGATCCCCATTCAAACTTAGTGGCTTTACAGGTCAACTTAGTCAAAGGTACAGCTATCTTAGAGAAATCCTTAATAAATCTTCTGTAGTATCCGGCTAAGCCTAGAAAACTTCTAATTTCCATAGCTGTTTGTGGAACCTTCCATTTGGTAATTGCTTCTATTTTAGCAGGATCTACATGAATTCCTTCATGATTCACCATGTGACCTAAAAATTGCACTTCCTTTAACCAAAATTCACACTTTGAGAATTTTGCATAAAGCCTTTCCTTTCTTAACAAAGTTAAGAGTGCATGCAAGTGTTTGCAATGTTCTTCTTGACTTTTGGAGTAAATTAGTATATCGTCGATGAATACGATTACAAATTTATCCAAATATGGTTTACAGATCCGATTCATCATGTCCATAAATGCTGCTGGGGCATTTGTTAGTCCAAAGGGCATGACTGTAAACTCATAATGGCCATACCTAGTTCTGAAAGCAGTTTTAGGTATGTCTTCCTCTTGAACTTTTAACTGGTGATATCCAGATCTTAAATCTATCTTAGAAAAATACTTAGCACCTTGAAGTTGATCAAAAAGATCATCAATCCTAGGTAATGGATATCGATTCTTAATTGTAACTTTATTTAGTTCTCTATAATCGATACACATTCTCATTGATCCATCTTTCTTTTTCACAAACAACACTGGTGCTCCCCAAGGGGATGAACTAGGTTGTATAAATCCTTTGCTTAATAATTCATCTAACTGCTTTTTCAATTCTAGCATTTCGGTGGGTGCTAATCGATAAGGTGCCTTAGCTATTGGTGTAGTACCTGGAATTAGATGAATTCTAAACTCTACTTCCCTATCTGGTGGTAACCCAGGTAATTCTTCTGGAAAGATGTCTGGGTATTCTGAAACTATAGGGATGTCTGGAAGTTCCTTACTTTTAGTGTTAATGATTACTGAAATCATATACACCATTCCTTGCTTTCGTTCATAACTAGCAACTTTCATTACTGATATGAACTTTAGTGGCTTTCGTGGTTTATCTCCGGTAATTACAATTACCTCTCCTGTGGGAGTACGGATTTCTACGGAATTCTGGTCACAAAGGATTCGAGCATGGTTGGCTATTAACCAATCCATTCCTAACACGACATCGAATCCGGCTAACTGCATAGGTAACAGGTTTGCGGAAAACTTATGACCTAACAGTTCTATCTTACCTTCTTGCAAAACCTTATTTATGTTAACAGAATTTCCGTCCGCCGTTTCGACTGTAAAAATTTGCCTAAGGGTGGTTAAAGGTAAATTAAGGGCTTGGCAAAATGAAGTATTGATAAAACTTTGGTTTGCACCAGAGTCAAATAATACTTTTGCATAAACGTCGTGGACCAAGAACGTACCGGCTATAACGTCAGGAATGAGTTCAGTTTCTTGAGTGGTTAGCTGAAATGCTCGGGCATTCTTCTTTGTTGTTCCATCAGCTGGTTTACCTTTATTGTCTGCAGTTTTTATTAATTTAGGACATTCAGTTCGAAAATGACCCATTTCTCCACAGTTGTAGCAGATTAGAGATTTCTTCCTGCAATTCTCCTCTTGATGTCCTGGAGTTTTGCAAAAATTGCAATATCCCTGGCATCTTCCAAAATGCTTCTTTTTGCAATTTCTACAATACGGAGGAACTGAGGATTGCCCGGTTCCTCTTTTCTTGAATCGATTATTATTATTACCCACACGAAATCCTTGGGTAATCTTTTGAGCCAATTCCTTCTTTCTGTCATCTTCTCGTGTTCGCACCAGTTCATCAGTTAGGGTATTAGCTAATTCCACAGCATCGTCAATAGTGCGAGGTCTCGCAGCTTTAACAATATTGCGGATTTCACTAATTAATCCCCAGATGTAGCGAGAAATGAGTACCGGTTCTGGCGAAGCCAGTGTAGGTACCACTCGTGCATATTCAAAGAATGTCGAAGTGTAACCGCGACACTCTACACCTACCATACGATGATTTAGGAACTTATTTGCCATTTGTTCCTTTTCATATTCAGGACAATATTTTCTTTCTACAAGAATTTTAAATTCTCCCCAGTTCATAGCATAAGCCATCCTTCTTCCTTTTGCTTGTAGCACCGTGTTCCACCATTCTAGCGCCCCTTCTTTGAATAAGTTTGACGCATACATCACCTGATCTTCATCTGAACACTTACTTATTGCAATTACTGCTTCGGTTTTCTCTAACCAACGCAGTACTGCAGTTGCTCCTTCATTACCTGCAAATTCAGCAGGTTTGCACGCAAGAAACTCTTTGAAAGTGCAACCAGGTGTTGCGGCTTTCATTTTCTTAGGAGGTGGAGCCTGTAGTGGATTATTATTGTCATGATTGCCTCCTCCATTTACACTATGACTAAAATTATCTTCCTGAGTACGTTTACTAGGAACGATTTGTTGCGGTTCTATTGGATTTTTAATAGCAGCAACGAATGCTGGAATAGCATTGGCTATCCCTTGAGCAACAATATTTTCAATATCCTGTCTAGTCATATATTGGTTTTCCTGATTTTGTTCAGATTGATTCCCTTCATTAACTGGTTCATTATTAGCGTTTTCCATCTGATAATTATTAAAATATAACTATTAGTATCAAATGATTGTAAATAAAACAATTACACAGAAGCACATAAAATCTGGCAATACAGATATATATATCCAAAATTGTCGATGTTTCGACTTCTATTTTGCTTTATATATTATATAGGCATCCATACACACTGTTTATCTTACAATGTTTTATTTCCCATTTTACAGAATTATATTTAGCTATTATTATTATTATTATTATTATTATTATTATTATTATTATTATTATTATTATTATTATTATTATTATTATTATTATACAGACATTCTTCCCAACCCCACTATTCTTTGGTCACAAGAAGTTTAGTAGCGACGTTCCCTTTCGTCGTACTTCCAGGTAATCCTTTCACCCATATCCCTAATCCTATTTCCTGTATTTATCAGTTCTTCACCGTACTGACGGAGTTCGGCTAGGTTTTCGTTACTCATTGGAGGATTGGGGATAGGTTCTGGATCCCACTGTGGAAGGAAAGAATAAGGATTGTTGACAATATTTTCGAATTGCCAGTCATTTGTCCACCATTCTTCCATTTGACCTAAAGGTTGAGTGTGGATTAATGGATCTGGAATAGCTGGTTCCAGATTGACAGGTAGTTGGGTTTCTAGGTAAGGATATAGATTATTATGGATAGGGCTAATAACATCACAGTTTGCCAGTAGACGGTCGATTTCGTCTTGGAATGTAATTTCTTCAGCTTGTCTAGAATTCTCTCCAATTTCTATTCCTTTTTGTTTATAATCGTTCCTGTTCTCTATCTCTGCTGGATTTGAGCTTTCTCCGATTTCGATTCCTTTCCCTTTATCTATAGGGTTTTCTATTTTAGGGAGTTTCCTAGTAGCTGGCTTTCTCCTGCGCACTTTCCTCCATCCTACATATCTTCTTTTCTTTTTAAGTTTTGATTTTTCCAGCGGTGGAGCTTGGAATTCCACGGGTTCCTCTATGTCAGCAATATAACCAGTAAAGTCGTGGGAGACTTCAATTGGTACTGGGTAGAGGTTGAGATTCTGAAATGCTTCCGATATCTCAGTCATGCTGGACAGCATATATGCAAAATGTACAAAAATGCTAAGTTAAAACTTTGGAACAAAGTTTAACAAATAAACATTAAGTTTATTGCATACGGATTTGTACAAAAGATTACAGGAAAGTGAACACACTATAATTTATTTATTTACTGAGTATTACTTTTCTACTAGACCAGGTTTTAAAATTTAGAGATTTGCATTCTCTGCTACGGTAGCTAGCATATAAAGGTTTGTCCATTTTTCATCTAAGGTATCTTCCCAAGGTGACCTATTGCCTAATTCCTGGATTTCTGGATTAAACCTCACTTTCTTGGCTTGGGTTTTCTTTATTTTCTCCTGTCCCTTTCTAAGAATCAATTTTCTTTTCTCTGGGGTAAGAGGATTTTCATAATTTGCTTTACGGACAAAAATCCCTTCATCTAGATCTGCTGGGTGTTTGGAGGAAGAGGTTCCTTTTTCTGTGGTTGCAGTATCTAATTTGTGGTAGATAGCAGAAATCTTGTGTTTACCCATACTGTAACTCAACAATTAATCAGTTACTAAAACATATTTCCATAGAATAGCAATTAAATTTCCTAATTATTTTAATAGGCTAAAATCAATAGTAAGCTTAAATCAGTGGCTCTGATACCACCTTTTCCTGTCACGGCCCTTGGTCCCGGTTTGACCCGGTCCAGAGCCGCGGGGCAGGAAATCCCGTGGTATTTAATTTAGCGACAGCGGAAGACTTTTTAAACAGGATCAATTATTATTAAAACTTGCTCGTTTATATATATAATATAGGAATAATTCCCATAATTTACAAACACTTGATTTCACTAGGAAATTCTTTATTTCTTAAAACATGTTTCTTTATTTATTTACATTGAGCCACTTTCTAAGCTTGTAGTGCTCCACAGCACTTTTCCTGTGCTCACAACAGATCACCTGAAACATGTTTTAAAAAGGTTTTGTCAGCAGGGAAATACTGAGTGAATCATTCTATTTAGTAAAACATCTTGTTTATTATAATGTACAGTATTAAGAGCGATTACAATTGCCTCATCTTTTAAATTAACTGATCCAGTTGTCACTTTACCGGACTGTGACTGTGGACATATCACTTGTAGGGTCCTTTCACCCCAAGTGATAAATAATTAGTAGCTATGTGCACATCCCCCCACATACTGGCAGTAATTTCAGATAACAATGACTTAATCCCTGTAACTATAATTTTGATAAAAACATGCTTTTGAAAATAAATTTGATAAAAAGAGAATGACTCACATTGTAGATTTAACGAGCAGAATATAAGCCTACTGATTAGCCTTGATTAACCTAATTTAATTAACAATGCACACACAATCGGTTAGTAACTAATACAACAGTTACGAAAATTCACGAGATTAAACCTTCACAACGAGTTATTAGTGCAATACTTAACAATTCAGTGGATTCTCAACGAATGACAGAGTATAGTCCGAATTCGAGCAGTACTCAAACATTCAAGTCGAAATCACAATGAATTACTAAAGTATAATCTCAATTTGAGCGGCACTTAAACAATCGTTGGATAGTTATAATCGATCGGACGTTGAATCGTAATAGCGATCGAGTTATTACCCTGATTGTTGCAGCAGTTAGTGATTGTGTGTGTTTAGTGTACTGTTTCTGCGATAACTCCTTCTACGAAACTCGAATTTACGTCGTTCCAAAGACAGATTTCAAGTTCCAAGGCCGACTATTTATACGTGAAATGTGCACCTCCCGCGTGTCGCGGAAGAAGTCGTGACACCTGTCGCGACTCGCCTGGGGTGACGACCTAGCCTAGGGTAGCCTTGTCACTAATATAGGCTTGATGAATTGACAGTTCGTTAATTTGAAACGTATACAACGAATTTTAGAGATAATTATCAACTTAGGGTTTACCCCCTTAAGTTTTAGGGGCCCTAATCCTGATTCTAAATGTTTTGAAAATTTTAGGGTTTGTGCGAAATTACTTGGGTTTCTCAATTAGGGTTTCCTATTGATTAAATTAAGATACTAATTAGGACTTTTGATGAGAGTTGTTACAAAGACAATTACAAATTTATCCAAATACGGTTTACAGATTCTATTCATCATGTCCATAAATGTTGCAGGTGCATTTGTTAACCCAAAGGGCATGACTGTAAACTCGTAGTGACCATACATAGTTCTGAAAGCTGTTTTAGGTATGTCTTCTTCCTGTACCTTTAACTGATGATATCCGGAGCGCAAGTCGATCTTAGAAAAGTATCTAGCTCCTTGAAGTTGATCAAAAAGATCATCAATTCTAGGTAATGGGTATAGATTCTTAATTGTAACCTTATTCAATTCCCTATAATCGATACACATTCGCATCGAACTATCCTTCTTTTTCACAAACAACACTGGAGCTCCCCAAGGGGATGAGCTAGGTTGTATGAATCCTTTGCTTAATAATTCATCTAACTGCTTTTTCAATTCTAACATTTCGGTGGGTGCTAACTGATAAGGTGCTTTAGCTATCGGTGTAGTTCCAGGAATTAGATGAATTCTAAATTCTACCTCCCTATCAGGTGGTAATCCAAGTAGTTCTTCTGGGAATACTTCCGAGTATTCTAATACTACTGGAATGTCCTTAAGTTCCTTTCCCTTAGTGTTAATGATTACTGAAATCATATATACTATTCCTTGTTTTCGTTCATAACTAGCAACTTTCATTACTGAAATGAACTTTATTGGTTTCCGTGGCTTATTTCCTGTAATCACCACTAATTCCCCTGTGGGTGTATGAATTTCTATGGAATTCTTATCACAAAGAATTCGAGCATGGTTGGCTACTGGCCAATCCATTCCTAACACCACATCGAATCCGGCTAATTTCATAGGTAACAGGTTTGCAGAAAAATTATGTCCTAAGAGTTCTATCTTTCCTTCTTGCAAAACCTTATCTATATTAACAGAATTTCCGTCTGCCGTTTCGACTGTAAAAATCTGCCTAAGTTGGGTTAAGGCTAACTTAAGTGCTTGGCAGAATGAAGTATTTATAAAACTTTGGTTTGCACCAGAGTCAAATAATACTTTTGCATAAACGTTGTGAACTAGGAACGTACCAGCTATCACATCAGGAATCAATTCGGCTTCCCGAGTCGTCAGTTGAAAGGCTCTTACGTTCTTCTTGGTAGTTCCTTCTGCAGGTTTAGCTTTATTATCAGCTGGTTTAGCTAATTTAGGGCAGTCTGGCCTAATATGTCCAGCTTCTCCACAATTGTAGCAGACTGTGAATTTCTTCTTCCTGCAGTCTTCCTCTTGATGCCCCGGAATTTTGCAAAAATTGCAGTATCCCTTGCATCTTCCAAAATGCTTCCTTTTGCAAGAATTGCAAAATGGACCAGTGGAAGATTGCCCAGTCCCCCTTCTTTTGAAATTGTTACGGTTACCCATACGGTATCCTTGGGTAATCTTTTGGGCCACTTCCATCTTTCTATTTTCTTCTCGCGTCCGTACCAGTTCGTCAGTCAGAGTATTGGCTAAATCCACAGCATCATCAATCGTGCGGGTTTTAGCAACTTTGACGATATTACGGATTTCGCCAATCAATCCCCAAATATAGCGGGAAATAAGTACTGGTTCTGGCGAAGCCAGAGTTGGTACTACTCTTGCATACTCGAAGAATGTCGAAGTATACCCTCGACAATCTACACCAATCATTCGATGATTTAGGAACTTATTTGTCATTTGTTCCTTTTCATACTCGGGACATAATTTTCTTTCTACGAGATTTTTAAACTCTTCCCATTTCATAGCATACGCCACAGTTCTTCCTTTAGCTTGTAGAACTGTATTCCACCATTCTAAAGCCCCTTCTTTAAAAAGATTCGACGCATACATGACCTGGTCTTCTTCAGCACATTTACTTATAGTAATTACTGCCTCGGTTTTCTCTAACCAACGCAGTGCTGCAGTCGCCCCTTCGTTACCTGTAAACTCAGCTGGTTTACAGGCAAGAAATTCTTTGTAAGTGCAACCAGGCGTTGCAGCTTTTATTTTCTTGAGAATCGGGACTTGCAGAATATTATCGTTATTGTTATTGTTATTGTTGTTGTTGCCGCCTCCGTTTACACTATTACTGAAGTTGTCCTCATGAGTACGTTTGCTAGGAATAATTTGAGGTTCAACAAGTTTCTGGGCAGCAGCAAGGATTGCTGGAATAGCATTGGCTATTCCTTGAGCAACAATATTTTCTATATCTTGCTTAGTCATAAATTGATCCTCCTAGTGTTGCTCAGATTGGTTAACCTCATTAACTGGTTCATTATTAGCGTTTTTCATCTGATAATTAATATATATAATTTATTAGTATAGAATAAATAACAATTATACACAAAACAATCATACAAATTTCATAACACACATATATATATATCCAAAATTATCGATTTCTCGATTTCCCTTTTTATATATCATATTATGCATCCGTACACACTGTTATGTTACAAAGTTTTATTTTTATTTTACAGGGTTATATTGTTATTACTATTATTATTATTATTATTATTATTATTATACAATCACAGTTACATTCTCACACTATCCCTTCTGCTGATATTTCAGAAACGACGCTCCCTCTCGTCGTACTTCCAGGAAATTTGCTCTCCCACCTCCCGAATCCTATTCCCTGCACCTATCAACTCCTCTCCAAAATGGGGGAGTTCAGCTAAATTTTCATTGCTCATTGGTGGGTTTGGTATAGGTTTTGGGTCGAACTGAGGGAAAAATGTATAAGGATTATTAAGGAGGTTTTGAAACTGCCAATCGTTGGTCCACCACTCGTCCATTTCTCCTAAAGGTTGGGTATGGATTAAAGGTTCTGGGATGGCTGGTTCCAAATTTATTGGAAGTTGAGTTTCAGCAGGATAAGGGTAAAGGTTGGTTTTGATAGGGCTAATGATATCACAGCCTGCCAATATGCGATCCAATTCTTCCTGTAAAGGCAACTCCTCGACTTGCTTAGAACTTTCCCCCATTTCCATTTCTGCTTGCCTGGAATCTTCCCCGATTGCAATTCCTTTTCCTTTATCTATGGGATTCTCTATTTTGGGAATTCTCCTAGTTGCTGGTTTCCTTCTGCGTACTCGCCTCCATCCTACAAATCTTCTCCTTTTCTTAGGTTTTGGTTTCTCCGGAGTTGAAGCGTTGAATTCTATAGGTTCTTCTATATCAGGTATATAACCAGTAAAGTCTTTGGAAACTTCTATTTTTACCGGATAGAGATTGAGATTCTGAAGGGCTTCAGATAACTCATTCATGCTGTTTAACATATATGCAAAAATACTAAGTTAAAATTTTATAACAAAATTTTACAGATAACCTTCAAGTATTATTGCATACCGTTTTAACTAAATTAATACAAAGGACAACTGAAAAATAAAACATACTAGGGTTTATTGAAAACTTATTTATTTACTGGGTAAAGTTTCTGGTTTGTAGGTGATAAGGGTGCTAGAATTGAGTCAGGGTATTTAAATGTTAGCATTTACTGCTACCGTGGCTAGCATATAGAGATCTGCCCATTTTTCATTTAACTGATCTTCCCATGGTGGGTTACTGCCTATTTCCTGAGTTTCCTGATAAATTCTCCATTCTTTCGGTTGTGATTTCTTTATTTTCTCCTGACTTTTCCTAATAATCAAACTTCTTTTATTAGGAGAAAGTGGTTCCTCATATTGTGCATTTCGAACAAATATTCCTTCCTCGGTTAGGCCCGAAACAATAATCAACAAAGCTCAGGTGAAAGTTAGATTAAAGAGATATGTTGAGAGATCTGAGAGAAATGATGGTTTCAATAAGATGGGAAAGTTATTTTAACACTACAACAAAACGTGCCTAACAATAATAGACAACTGGCATGAACAAAGCTATAAAATAACCCACACCAGCCCCTGGTTTGTAACAAACCACGGTCCAACATTAACAGCTGTGTTAGGACCGCTTATTCATATTACTAAAAACAACAACTTATCAAAATCTAGACCTTGTAATTAACATTGTTTATAAGCTTTTTAACAAAATTTGGGCATGACCCGTTTGTAAAACAAGCATACCCCCTGTTTTTACATATAATAAAACATCATCCATCAACGGCCCTAGTTACATTAAAATACCCAAAACAAAAAAAAACAACAAGTTTTTAAGTTTAAGACTTCTAACAAGATAAAACAAATAACAAGACATAGACCCAAAAGTATGCATTTTAACTAGCGGAAGCGTTCGGTATAACAAGGCATAGACATGTGCTCGCTCCAAGCTCCGGATCGCCTATAGTGAGGTTTTACCTACATTCAACAAGGATTTTTAAAAGTTAGTCATCATACTAATTATATATATATCCCTTTCGTTTTAATTCAATTCATTATGAACATCATCTTACTTACGCATTAACTACCCAAATACTTGGGTTGTGCATAAACACTCTCAATGAGAGTTAAGCATACATATCCAACCCGTTTAATAGGGTTATTTGCTTTCAACATAAATTCTTCTTTCCATCCGTATCACGGATTAAGCTTCTCGCATTTATCATAGCATACAAAACCACCCGTTCGAGACGGATGGAAGCTTATTCTTAATCGACTTGTTCACTAGAACCGGTCGACTTGCATAGCTTATCATGGCTTTCATAACAACCCAAATCCGCAAGGGATTGCTAGTTACTTACTAGTCACCATATCATTTTGACAATAATTATTTATGATGTTATATCAAAATTATAACTAAAGTACTTGTATGCAACGAAACATACCTCGGTCTTGTGATCCTTCCGATTTCTTAGAATTCGAGCCTTCTTCCTTCACACCTAGATCAACATATTCATTCATCCGTTTAGTACCCTAACTTTCATTCCATCACATTTCAATTTACACATAATCACTCTTTCAAGCATTTCATCAAACACCTAGTGTGCATTACATTAATAAAGCATAGTGTACAAGCATTTTAAGCATGATTTGCTATATCATCCTATATGGCATCACTAGGCAATCTAATTCTTTCAATTCTTTTAATCTTCATCAATTTATTTAGCATTCGGGTACTACGAGCTGAATTACATGCCAATTACAAACATTCATCATCCTAAAAATCTTTACATTCATAACACAACTTTCACAAAGTGGGTTTATAGAGAGTTTCCTTCAATTTACAAAATCTAAGCATGATTTCTACCCTAGGGAGCATCCTTAACATCTAAACAACACAAATCATATCACAATTTCATGATTGGGTCAAAACCCTTCTTCTACAATTCATCAAAACTAGAAATTCGACTCACCACTTGATGGGGGTAGGGGTAATAGATCGAGATTTCACTACATGCAACTGACAAGCATTGATTCTTCTTGTTAATTAGGTGAATTTGATGAGAACAAGGGTGAACCCTTGTTCTTTCTTGGCTCCAGTCGATCCACACACGTACTGTGTGTGGGTTGTTTTTGTTTTTCCCTTTAATTAGCCCCCAATATTCATTAGTTACATAATTGGTCCTCCCACTTGAGGGAGTGTTTAACTTAAGTCTTTTTCTTAACTAGTTACCATTTAATAAAAACTTTCCACTAACCAAGTTAATTTCTTTATTTATCATTTACTAGATTTTGGGGTGTTACAAGCTGAGAGTACAACGTTTGAATTCGAGTAGATTCGTATTCGAGTCTAGTAATCGAATTATATACATATTAAAAACATAAGTGAATGAACAGTAATTATATTTTCATTTTCAATATCTACATTCTCAAGATGGCGGTAATAGTGTTGGCCATCTTCTCGCTCTCATGGGTGGCAAAGGGAATAGTGCCAGGCAGCTGCCTGTCACTACCCTATTGGTCCAATAAATTTATGATTTTATCCTGTTTTAAAATTACGATTTTTCCATCACTTCAAAATTATGTTTTTACCCCTAATTAAAAATAAATTCATGCTTTTGCTCCCAGCTAGAAATTTCAATGTTGCTCTCGGTTCAAAATTACGATTTTGCCCCGTTTAAATTTACATTTTTGCCATTAGTTTTTTTCTCCAAGCCAAGTTACGATTTTGCCCTCAACCTAAATTTACATTTTCTCCATCGTTTTTCTTTGTTTTCCTGGTTAAATTACAATTTTACCCCCAGTGATTACAGTCATGCCATTATTTTAGTTTTTTTTTTAAAGCTGTGGTATTGTTTTGTTTTAATTGGTTCACTCAGTGTAATTTTATTAGTGTCAGGCGGCTGACTGACACACGCTCATTTGTCCTAAAAAATATAATTTTTTCTCCGGTTTAAAATTATAGTTTTCCATCTTTTTTAGTAAAAATATGATAATGGTTGACTCAATGTAATTTTTTGAGATCGTGTTATGAGTAGTACGTACAGGTAACCGAAACACATGCGTACATGTTACGAGAGATAAATTTCCTACTTAGTGCCCCGCAACGCGGGTGGGGAAAAATCTAGTTCAAATTAAATACAAATTTATGATTTTTAATTCGATTCGGTTTGAAATAAATTCAATTTATATATAAACTAGGTTAGAACCTCGTGTATTACACGGGTTAAATAAATGTAAATTTATATACTAAATAATAAACCAATATATATCTTTAAAAACCTCGTTTATTACACGAATTGAATAAATCTAATTTTATATATTAAATAATAAAAAAATATTTCTTTAAGAATCTCGTGTATTGTTGTACATGTTGAATAAATGTAATTTTATACATCAAATAATAAAAAAAAATATATCTTTCAAAATCCATGTGTATTGTACGGGTTGAATAAATCTAAATTTATATACCAAATAATAAAAAAGTTATATCTTTGAAAACCTATGTATTTCACGGGTTGAATAAATTAATTTTGTATAGTAAATAATAAAAACGTTATATGTTTAAAAACCACGTGTATTACACGGGTCGAATAAATGTAATTTTGTATAGTAAATAATAAAAAAAAGTTATATCTTAAAAAAAAACCTCGTATATTACACGAGTTGACTTCTAATTAATTTTAGATTTTGATTTTCTTGTATTTTTCTCTCCTATTAAATAATAATAATTTTCTTTCATATGATAATAGATAAAATTACATCTTAAGTCATATTCTTTTTTTTTTTCCTATATATTTTCTCTCTGCTTCACTCACAATCACTCAAAAACACTAACAATTATTCCTTGTAATATAACTAAACTCACTCACATATTTTTAAGGTTTTCATTGTGAATGCTCTAATATACATACATATATATATATACACACACACACACACACATTTAACATCTAAACTTGATCAAAGTATAAATTACATCCATAAGTGACACGTTTATTATTAATAACATTACCAGACCTAATGACAAATAGCTAATCTACTTATTTCTAAATTTTTACCTAACTTAAATCGCTACCAGTAACCATCCTATCGTTTTGACATATTCATAGTTAATTAATTTTGCAAATTATTATATTTTTTATTAATTATAATTATTTGTAGTAGTTTTAAAAGATGAATGTAAAATAATTTCTTGTTTAGGGTGAATTTGAATTAAATCGAATTTATTGAATTCGGTTCGAATTTGAATCGAATTCGGTTCGAATTTGAATCGAATTCGAGTTTCAAATACGAATTGAATCGAATACGAATTCAGATAAAAAAATATTCAAAAAATTTGATTCGATTAATTCGAAAATTCGTTATTCGATTCGATGAACATCCCTAGCTTGAACGCCCATGACATTATAGCCTAGTGACATCTTAGGGGTGAGATAAGGCTTAGGGACAATGAGATCCCGGGTTCGATTCGCGAAAGGAGGTTTTTCCCAAATTTATTATGTTTCATCGTGAATTGGTGTCTAGGTATTATTGCCTAATGGAGATGGATATAATCGGGTAGTTCCGCTGGTGGCACGATTATACTCTAATGGTCCGTCAGTGATTCAAATTTGTCGTTCAAAAAAAAAGAAAGGAAGGAGCTGGAACAACTACACTTTTTTTTGGCTAAAATTGTTTATGCTGACCGACCTTCACATGGCAATAAATCCCCTAAGGAGCTTGAACCACTACACATAATCTTAAAAAAAATCTCTGTGAAGACTCAGTTAATCTATGATTTAGGTTACTTCTTTCGTTTAATAAAAATATATTTAAACTATTAAATTCATCAAATATTTTATGTTTTCACAATAAAGAATAGTTTTTATTTGAGTCTAAGAAACCTAAATCAGATTAACTGGAAATAATATTACTCATTAAATTATTAAAATAAACTCTCTATTTAATTACTAAGGAAAACATTTTTCTTTAAATTATGTTTATTTTTATAAAACCTTTTACATCCATCTTTCTACATGTATTTCCGTCTTACATACAGACACTTATTTTATTATTTTTTTCTCTTTCCTACACACTCACAGTAAAATATAGAGGTTGTATATGAACCTCTAAATATATAGGTGCACTTTAGTATCTATAAAGCTTTCTCTGTCATAAAGATTTTCATATAGTGACGTTCTTATCATTTTTTTTTATTTTTTTCTCATTATTATATAAAATAAAATGTATTAATGTCTAACGTGAATGCTCTCAAAACTCGCAATTTACGGTTTTCGTCTAATAAATCATCAATGACTCGACACGTGTCCTTTCTCATTGCCTAAACTATATTTGGGCTTAAGACTTTTGTGTATCTTCATTTATGCTGTTTCATGTAGTCACGCAACGCAAGGGGATGATTGATGTCATTATACATATTGATTCAATATTTATGAGTATACACTTGATAATCTAAATTTGGATAAATGATTATGTTTTAAAACGCTAGTTATGAGTATACACTTGATAACCTAAATTTGGATAAATAATTATGTTTTAACACGCTAATTATTAGACTAATTGTGTGATTTTCTTTCATATTTTGTAAAAAAAAAAAAATTAATATACTATATTTGATCAAAACCTATATATAATAAACAACATATATAGAAAAATAGTACCCAAAAACTTTTGATATCAGTAACTTTGTTTATACCATCATGAGCTAAACAAATACGAATAAGACCGGTATCTACTTGCATTATCTGTACAAAAATACCGAATCCACGAGTAATACGAGCTCAATCAAGATTCTTCTACCGCCCCGTTTCTTCCTTTACCCACACGCGTTGCAATCACACTTTGACTTTGACGTTGACTTTGACGTTTAACACGGGTCTTGTTGACCGCGTTATTCGACTCTTTCCCAATATACTTGTCACGAACATGTTGCGGAATTCCATTCTCATCAGGAAAACTAATGTTTGACTTTTTCATGGTTAAAGATTCTTCTTGTAAAAGGGTATTCTGGTCATTTCCTTCTTTTGAAGAGGCCGTATTAGCATGAAACTCTACGGACTCGATTTCTTTGGAGTACTGTGGAATCTCGCCTTCTTCACCTGGGTTTGTCACGTCTTCTAAAGTCAAACCCGAGTGAGGGTTAAGGGTTGACTTTGACAATCCCGCACTCCCCTTTCGGCCCATAAAGTTGGAGAGACGGTCGTTGCTGAGCTGGCTCCCCGCCCCACCTTCGCCAGTTGGCTGTCGGATTTGGTAGAGTAACCACAGGCTGAAGGCTGCAAACAGTGCAAATTGAAGCATGTGCTTAGCCATGAATCCCTTGGGTCTATTGCTTCTTGGAGTAGTTGATTGGTAGTTCATCTGTGGGCAAATAGGTAATTTTAGCTTTAATGTTTCCAACAAGAAACTATATAGAAACAAGGGTGTTACGGTTCGCCCGTTTTACTAAAATTCTAGGACAAACTGCTAACTATGGTTTCGAGAAATGACAAACCAAACCGGCCGGTTTTCACTATTCGATGTTTTAACAGTTGAGTTTTGACGGTTTGAACCTATAGTTTTTTTTTTCAAAACATTGGTTTGTGTTTAAATGATAAAGACGGTCCATGATTATAATACATATAGATAACTATATATTCTAAAAATAAAAGAAATATATGTGAAAAGCCGAACTGCGGATCAAACCATTTGGATCTCAAACCACCAAACCAACTGACTTGCTTTGGTTTAAACGGTTCGATCAATTTCAATAATTCTTTAACAACATAATAAACACTATACATCATGAAACGATTTTAAGGAAAATGACAAAAATACCCTTATTCTTTAACAACATAATAAACACTATACATCACGAAATGATTTTAAGCAAAATGACAAAAATACCCTTGTAATGTTTTGACCAAAAAACACATGATCAACATGAATCACAAGACTAAAAACAAAGCTGTGAAAACAGAGATTCATGTTCATTTCATTGATTCTTTGAAGCAATTCACATCTTAAACTAGAAATTTTTTACAGTAAATTCATTTCTAAATTCCGTAAACAACGAAAACGAAAGGCGAAACAAGAACAAACAGATAATTCAACAAGAATCTTGATAAAATCAATCAAAAACCAAGAATCCAACCAAATTTCGCCCAAATTTCAACAATAAACCCTAAACAGAGTCTACCCACTAAAATTCAAACAAAACCCAACATAATAATCAAAGAATCTTGCAATATCAGACCTTAAAAGTATTAAAAAAAGCCAAAATCAACGAAACTTTACCTCTAGAATACGAATCGAATCTGATCACACAGTTTCTTGATGAAACAGAGGTTCTTGAAGAAAGAAACTTGAAATTAAACCCTAAAGAGAGTAAGTTATATAAACATCACATACCCAGTAAAATTAAAACAAAACCCACCAAAAAGATCAAAGAATCTTGAAAATTAAAGGTTAAAAAGTTTACCTTTGGAATACGAATCGAATTTGATCACACGGTTGCTTGATGAAACAGAGGCTCTGTTTTTACTCCAAACCCTAATCGGAAAACAATATTTTTATTATGAATTCTTTTTGGGAAATTTGTTTGATTAACTTTCTTTCGGTTTTTCTAGTGTTTGAATTATAAGAGAAATATTATGAAATTGAGAGTTACAAGAAAATGGTTGAGTGGTGGTAGAAAAATATGGTTGGGAGGTCAGCAGTTAGGAACTTAATATAGTGAAGTTACTAAAGTGCCCCTATGTGGGGTTTGGGTCATGGGTGTAGTTGTGGGGTAGATATGGAAATGTGTGGAGGGTGAAATGGGAATTTTGTAGAAGAATGTGACTGAAGAGTGCCGGCGGTGAAGGCTAAAAAGAGGGGTCATATATGTTGACTTTTCTTATTGGGTTGTAACTTTTGACTAAGCATTTAAAATTGGAAGTTTTATTATTACTAGTTTTTTTTATATCGCGAGCTACGGCGAAACTAAGCAAATAATAATGTAAAACAAACATGATTTGAAAATAAAGCATGTTGTTTAGAAAGTCAAACCATTAGAACAATTTAGTATATAATCGTACCGTTTTATGATACCAAATAAATACTTTATTTTGAGTATATAACCTCGTTTTAACAGAACTTATAACGAAATGTTAGGTAAAGAAATCTGTTTAGAAAGTCAAACCATTAGAACAATTTATTTTATAATCTTACCGTTTATGATACCAAATAAATACTTTATTTTGAGTATAACCTCGTTTTAACAGAACTTATAACGGAATGTCAGGTAAAGAAATCAAGCACAACTACGTACTTAAGTTTTTAGAAAAAAATTATAAACGTAACTTATTAAAGAAGTATCAAATTAATCGATAAATTAATATATGTTTAAAAAAATAAAAAAAAACAATTATTAAAAAGGGTAAAGGAAATATATGTTTAAAAAAGAAAAAAATGTTATTAAAAGTAAATATAATAAACTATTATAATATATAAAATAATAAAATAATAAAAAACTACTATATTATTATAAAAATAAAATTACTATTCATCATCACACGAAATCAATATATATAAAATAAAATTACTATTCATCGTCACTCGAAATCTATATATATATATATATATATATATATATAATTATTAGAGCATTCTCATCCAAACCATCAAAATATGTGAGGGGTAGTTTTTATATTATAGAGTAAATTACGTTTTTGGCCCATGTGGTTATATCACTTTTACTATATTAGTCCAAAATAAGAATTTTTAACAGATCTGCCCTCATGGTCCCTGTAACTAACCATTTTGGCCCCTAAGTCTAACCAAACCCTAACTCTGGTTAAGTTCTTGGTCATATGGGTTGCACATGATGTCGAAAAAGGTCATTTCACTTCCCCCCTAATATGTCTGTATAAATAAAACCCTAGATCATTTTTTTTTCACTTCATCTTCTTCCTTAATTCATCATCTTCTTCCTTAATTCGTCTTCTTCAGGCTTTCATTCAAAACCCTAACTTCAGAGCATACAAAGATGGTCCTTTTTCTGACACCGTCGTACCCAAACTCATCAAAATCGGCTTCTCGCCGCCGATGTTGACTCAAATCTTCCTTCAGTACTTTCACTAGTCCGGCACGTTCACCGGCAACGACGAAGCCGTTCCTCCGACCACCGGAGATGTCGATTTCTTCTAGATCCGTGAAACCGGCACCGGTTTATGAAACTCCGGCGATGACGTCACGTTCCAGATGTCGGATTCTTTGAGCTCGAAGCTTGAGTCTGTGGTAATAGTTTGTTGTCGGTTGTTGAAGAGGTAACGGTAGGTTGATGCCGCCATTGAAGTTTGAAACGGAGCTCTGTATCTATATATCGATGTTTATATGTATATGTTTGTATGTGTGTGGGTTTCTCTCTGTAGAAATTTCTTTCTACTGTGTGTTTTGGAGTTATTCATCATCAGTTTAGGCTGCTTTTTATAATGGTTCCACCAGATAAGGTTGCATTTCTTATTTTCAAAAGAAATGACCTTTTTAGACATCATGTGCAACCCATGTGACCAAGAAATTAACTAGAGTTAGGGTTTGGTTAGACTTAGGTGCCAAAATGGTTAGTTATAGGGACCATGGGGACAGATCTGTTAAAAATTCTTATTTTGGGCTAATATAGTAAAAGTGATATAACCACAGGGGCTAAAAACGTAATTTACTCTATATTATAAAGGGTATAAAAAATGGTTGTGAGTGAAGGAGAGAGAAAATGTTACTGTTCATTTGTATATTTGGGGGGACACTGTTTACCTAGTATAATTTTTTTAATATATATTGAAAGTGGTTGTGAGTGAAGGAGAGAGAAAAATGTAATGATAATATTATTTAATTGAAAAGGAGAGAGAAAAAGTATTTGTTTTTAGTGAAAATATATTGATATAGGAGTTGTTTTTAGTGGAATGTATGTATAATTTGATGGATTGGATGAGAATGCTCTTAGACTAGAAGGTATGGTGACGGAGGATGGGCCGTCACGTCACCCACCATGTCACCGGGAGTGAGGATGGACTAAGTGGGGATGTACCAAGGGGGTGGGGGATGAGCCCCTTTATGTATATATATGTATGTATGTATAGGTATATGTGAGAGAAGGAGGCACGGCGAGATCGTCCGTGAGGAGACGGAGACGACGAGCGGGGCCACAGGGGGGCGGTGTTTCGGGCCGGCGCCGGGCCTCGCCGCGCCCTTACCGTGCCCCATACCCACCGGTCTTATGGTATGGGATCAAATACAAACTCTTATGTTTGTAAGAACCATAAGAACCAATACATAAATTACAAGTGTTCTTCAATTAAAAATTAGTTTAGGGGTAATTTAGACTTTTTGACCCTATTTATTTATAACTAGTTAAATTGATTATCAAAATATCCTTAAATCCACCTAGATTAATCAAACCAAAATTTGAATTTTGTAACATATCTAGATCAAACCAACATGCAGGAACCACCAAAAAAAAAACACACCCACATAAACGACATTAGCACAATAAAAAAAAGAACTTCCATTATTAGCACTCTCATTTCAATAAAAAAGGAACTTCCATTATCAACGATCTTAGCACAATCAAAAAACGACATTAGCATAATATAAGACCATCCACATTATCAGCATTCTCGTTTCAATCAAAAAGGGAACTTCCATTATCAACGACATTAGCACAATCAAATAACGAAATTAGCACAATCAAATAACGATATTAGCACTCTCTTAACACCACCGTCTGGGCATCCGACGGTAACACCGGGATAAACAACATTAGCACAATAAAAAACGACATTCCAACGAATTTATTTCTAATTAGGCTCCCAATAACAACATAAAAAGAAAAAAAAAATAACAACAGATACTATTACATAACTAACACAATTTCATTTTTTTTAATTTTATAAACAACACATATTGTTCTATACTAGCACAATTTTATTTTTTTAATTTATAAACAACACATACTTACTAGTACAATTTCATGTTATTTTAATTTTATAAACACATACTAGCACATACTAGCACAATTTCATGTTTTTGTTTTAATTTTGTAAATAACACATACTATTACATAACTAGTAGAAAACAAATTTATTTCTAAATAGCCTCCCAATAACAATACAAAAGGAAAAAAATAACAACACATAAGAATTACATAATAAAATAAGAACTTACGTATAGATTTAAAATCAACACAATACATTTTCATATTAGCACATTACAACTACATAACTAGCACAATTATAAAACACATTTTTGTAACTTTTTTAAAAGTCATTTTTATATATAAGAAAAAGTATAGCAATATAATACTCATATTAAAGATAAAAAAAATACTTGATTTTATGGTATAATTTTTTTTCCAAAATTAATGAAATATATAAAAGTTATTTTAGTTTAAAAAACTTGGTGGAATTAGTATTTTATGGGAAATGACTAAATGACTAAAATACCCCTAACTTGATAGTATTGATTACTAATTATAGGGTTTTATCTGTAATCAATATCAACCCTTTATTTAGACTATCAATGGCTCAGATCTGTTCTCACGGTTCTTACAGTTAGCATTGTTTGTACAGGATCTCAACTATTATTATTATTAGAGTAAACTGCAATTTACGTCCCTGGTAAAAGAGCCCGTTAGTTATGTTGTGTCTCTATTTTGAAAATTTTGCTTTTTGTGTCCCTGTTGTTTAAAACTCTCTACATAATGAGTTCTTCTAAATTTTGTTAGTTTGACCGTTAGCTCAAGAGGTATTTTGATAATATTACAATATTTAAAAAAAATAACCCATAAAGAATCCTAAATTCTAATTTCATTGATTGGAGGATATGGGTCTATGTTCATATCAGTTTCATTATTTTCATACCAAGTACAAACCCTAAATCTGGACACAAGAATATGAGCATTCAAGAATATGAATATGAACATGAACATGAACACGGACATTCAAACAAATCCGGACACATCTTAAAACGAACGTGAACATTCAAGAACATCAACATGAACATTCATTATCGGCATCATCTTCATCTAAACATTCAAATTCTGAAGCGACAGCTTAATCATTCAAATACGAACAAAATCAGACTCGACATCTTAATCACAAGATATGAACAAACAAAATCTGATCATGGACATTCATTATCATCATCATCTTCAAAAAACTCATGAGCATTCAAACTTAACAAATCTTCATGAACAAAATCTGAACATGAACATTTAAACTTAACACATAATCTTCAAACCTAACCATGTCATCGCCTGAACCGTCGTCGCCACCTAAACCACAACACCATACCCATCACCGCTAAATCCATCGTCGTCGCTAATGTGGATCTTAATTTTCTTTTGAAGTTTGAAGATGTTTCTAAGACCCGGACTTACCTAACTAAGAATTTATAAAAATTCTTGCATTTACATAAGTAATGCAAGAAAACATTCATACAAAATTTCGAGTTTAATAAAATTCATAAGTATTTAAACATTTCGAAACATGAACATTGTTCGGTTTATAAAACAACTAAACAAAAGCGAAAGCTTGAACTTCGGTTGTGTTCGGTTCTTCGTTTAACTTGACCATTCATCTGTGATATCATACTAAGCACCCACATTACAAAATTCGTCGTAACATTAGCTATGTAATGCATAAAACATATTTAAGTATGTCTAAAAGCCTCACTTGCCTCATCAAACAAAAAAAAATTTATTCCATATCCCGCCGTAAACTACGGCAGGCCACCGTAGCTTACGACCAACATTAAACATTTTGGGTAGTCAAGCCCTGTCGTAGCCTACGGCTAGCTACCATAGGTTACGGTAGCCATCAGCTGCAAAGAAGATCCAGAAGGGACCTGCCGTAGGTTACGGCTGGCCATCGTATGTTACGGCAGCCTGTTGCTGCTGCTGCACATTTTCTCTTTTTACCCCTTTATAGTAAAAGTCTCGTATCTCAACGAATACTTATCTGTTTTACACGAAACTTGTTCCTATTTGATCGTAAAACAATTGTCCACAGGTTTAATTTGTAATTCCATAACCCGGATTCATAACAACGTATTTTACGCCACCGATTCAAAATTCGTAAATTTAATTATTTGACCCATTATCATATTTAAGCATAAAAGCTTATGAAATTCGTATCTTTTTCACACATGTATTCTTTTTGCAACTTTACCCCATTACCCGGAGTATTAATCTCACGTTTCACGCATCCATTACTCGGTTTGCGTTTACGCTTAATTGACCCATTCAACCTTCAAATGGTCGAATTTAATTAATTCGAATTCTTTTTAAGAATTCACAATCTTCTGATTATGACTCATTACCCGAGTCCTTGGTTTATAGTCCATGTTCCCGTTACCCGGTTTACGCTTATATTCATAATTTTACCCATCAACCAAGTTCATACCGAAGTCATTATTCACACACCCATTCTAGTATGCGTTAAGACTTCGTTTTGGCCCATTTGGTTGTTCATATGAAATCCTTCACTTTAAAACAAACCAAACATACCATAACTCGCTATTTCGACCCGTTTGGTTATTTATTTGAAAACCATCACTTTTAAACAAACCAAACATACCATAACTCGCTATTTTGATCCGTTTGGTTATATATGTGAAAACCATCACTTTTAAACAAACCAAACACACCATAACTCGCTATTTTGACCCGTTTGGTTATTTATGTGAAAACCATCACTTTTAAACAAACCAAACATATTAATATTCGCTATTTATCCACTCGATTCATTCGTGTGAAATCCATCACTTATGAATGAACCGAATTTCTCTAGTATCACTTCATTATTCAACATTTATCAATACAAAATCATTAATAAAATCCTACGAAGCTTAAAGCCACATACCTTAAAGCTTTTCCTTCAAACGTGCGTTCACTCCGGCTTGAATTCCCAAAACTTCAACCGAGTTACCTAAAGTGTGTAACCCATTTATAATTAGAACCTTGTTATCCACTTCCATGGCATGTAAACTTGCCCAAACTTTCAATCATAGGTTCTTATTAACAATTCCCGTTTATTATTCAAAATTGATAATTCTTTTAGGCGTTTCGTCAAACACTTTGTGGGCATAACTTTTAGCTAGCTATGTTAGTTAAATTTAGAGATTTCTACCCAAGTGATTTCAACCTCACAAGTAGATATGTTCACTATAAACACATTAGTGTTAAATTTCAGACCACTACATAGCAACTATCACAATTAAGCTACATTAATTTCATGGATTACTTATTTCTCATAAAACCCACTTTCTCATACACCAAGATGATACTCTAACACGTGATTCTTGCTAAAGCATCCACAATTTCAGTTAAGATTAAAGCCCTAGGTCTATATTACACCTTACTTAGGCCATACTAACTGTGAAAATTAGATAATACACTTGTATATAATGCATTTAAGATAATCAACGTACTAGGAATGAGAAAATATGATGGTTACATAATCGTCTTATGCATCACATTTTACAAGATGCAAAATGATTTTTTTATTACAAATGGTAGGATGTTGTTATTTCATTTTACATTGTATTGTTTTGGCACGTATACATACTTTCTAAATGAACATGAGCAAATAAAAAGACTGTGTAAAAGAGTATAACATCCTAATTATACTATAATAATTAGCAAATGGAATGAGTAGTGCCTAGACACGTGTCAAGGCGCTATTGTTTTTATTATTATTATTATTATTATTATTATTATTATTATTTGTCGACTTTTATGAATGTTTATATAGATTATTCTCTGTTTACATGTTGAATGTTTTGTTATGGTGTGTTGGTTTGTGTAGTTGTTTGTAAGTGGTTAGATTCGGGTTTGAATCCTAGGTTTTTTTTAGGGGAGGGGGCATGGCTTTGTTAATCTCTGATTTTTTACAGTGTCTCGTGTCTCAGTCTACTTGATTCGTGGTGTGTGTGGTCGGGTTTGGTTGAGTAATGAATTGTATAATTTTTGTTTAGGCAAGTTATGGTTGAGTTTTAGCTTGTTACTGGGTTGTGTGGTTTATGTAAGTGTTATTTTAGGCGACTCTTGTTTTGGTCTTTGTTCATGTTTTGTTTAGTTGAGTCGTACCAGGTCCTAGTCTTGAAAGAGTCATGTCTTTGTTGATTTTGGTAATTGTCGAGTATTAGGATTGTCAAGAGATCACAAATAGGTTGGTTTCGCTAGCTATAATGTAGTTTTGTCTGTCAAACTTATTCTCGGTAATTCGTTTTTCTTTTTGGCAAATGCGAGTAGTTACCTTCCACTCAACCCAAGCCCTTATGTCGTTGGGAGGCCAGACCCGATTGCTTTTCCTTTGCCTGCCTCCCAACCTGTTGCAACCGGTGCACCTATAGGGCATGAAACCACTCTCGACCAACTCTTGCAGTCACCTACTTCAAGCGTTCCCCTACATGTGTCCACTTCATGGGAACAGACTTTGGCCATCATGCCCATGACTCGAAGTGCAGCCATGAGTGCTCCCATGGGAATGAATTAAGTAATGTCACCCGAAAGCCTTTAAGGTTTTCACCTAATGCCACAAATGATGGCACAAATAATGGCACAATTCCCTTAGCAACACTTCATTAACCAAGTGTTGACCACCCACCAAGGTACCTCGAATAGTAATCCTGCCTCAAGAGTGGAGGAAGATCTCACCAAACCTTACAAGCCCAGTAATTTGTCTTGTTTCTCCCAAGAAATTGCTGATTATGACTTCCAAACCCGGATAAAGATGCCATCACACATAAGAACCTATGACGGAACCGAGGATCCTGAAGACCACCTCCAAATTTTCACTGGGCGGTAAGAATCGAAAAATGGTCCAACGCTTAATGATGTCTCATGTTCATGCAAACCCTCGTGGGATCTTCACGGATATGGTTCAATGATCTTCCTGAACGAAGCATGCGAACCTTCGATAATCTCAGCAAAGGTTTCTAGCTAACTTCTCACAACAACGGGGGTATGCCAAAGATGCCACGATAATCATCCAGATAAAGCAATGTGACGATGAAAGTCTCAGAGAGTTCATTGAAAGGTACAAGAACGAAGGGTTAACCTATGTAGGCGTTAATGAAAAGACGAGAGTGGCAAGGTTCATGAATGCCATCACCTCCAAATATCTTACAAGAGATTTCAATAAATGCTTGCCTAAAACCCTCGAAGAAGCACATGAAAGGGCTGAAGCCCACATCCGAGGAGAAGAAGCGGTTGACATCAAAGAGCAAAGAACAAGAGCTCCTAGTTGGCGAAGCAATAGACCCAACATGAAAAGAGAAAACTTTGGTTCTTATGATAAACACTATAGAAGCTCGGATTCTAGGAGACATGATGGAAGGAACCCTCCAAGCCGAGAAAAGACCATAAGCTTCACAGCTTTGACCAAAACTCCACAAGAGATATTGGCTACCGAAGAAGTGAAACATAGCTTCCGACCTCCTCGGCCATTACCAAAAAGCAAGAGGAATGAATACTCAAACCAGTATTGTGAGTTTCATGAAGAAAAGGGTCACCATACCAATGATTGCTTCCAACTCAAAAAGAGAATCGAAGAAGTCGTCAAATCTGGAGAACTGGCCCACTTGGTTAAGGGGGTACGAGACAAGATGGCTGAAGGAAAAAAGAAGGAAGTAAACATGGTTGACTTTGAAGGAAGGGCTTCCCAGAAACGCCCTCGTCTAGAAGCGTAGGAATGCCAATGCGTTTGCTTCCCACCACCTGAGGGAGAGTTCCTCTCGAACCCTTTGGTGGTAGAAGCTAAAGTATGAACCATCAAGACACACAAAGGTTACATTGAAACTGGAGCAGCCACTGAGAACATGTTTGAGAAATGTAAACCAATCACCGTTTTTAGCCAAACGAGAGAATCGCCGGAACATCAACAGTGACGAATCATAACCTAGTGCCCGACACATAATCTCAAAATGCAAAACCCTAGAAAACCCATGAGGGTGTATTTGCCCAAAATAAATACGATATTAATCTGACATATTAAGAACAAAGATAATAACGGGTAACGAAGGTTAGAAAACTCAAAGTAACGACAATAGAGAGCGTTAAAACCTGAGGGACATTGATCAATCTATTTATATATGCCCGGAGCCACCGGATTAGACGACAAATCGATACCCCATTCTTCACAAAAGGTATCAACCTCCTCTTGTGTGAGGCGAGAATAGCTAAGTCCCATATCCTTTTTAGCACCTATGGCTTAGAAGGATGATTAAAGGAAATCAAAGAAAAAGAAGCAAAGAACTTACCTGGTGGGTGGTCAACACTTCATTGAAGGGACTTTGTTGAAGAGAAAAAACAAGATGAAGTAGTTTGATTTGAATAAAAAGTAAAGGATATAATAAATACATAGGGGTTATTATCATACCTAGGGAGTAATAAAAACCACCGCCTACAAAACTGCCATCAGTCACGTCAACTGTCATTTCAAAATTCAAATCCAGAAGTTCTACCGCCTAGAACTCTGAAGCCGTAACCCTTCAAGCCTTGAAACCTTTGAGCAATAAAAACGTTGTATGATGCGTGGTCGAATACCGGTGGTCTAATATGTTTTTACATAACTTTTAGTTTCGAATAGCCTAATTTTGATTGGAATTGTGTTTTGCAGGTCTAACGGAGTTTAAGGAGCTATTTGGAAGCTATTCGGAGCACCAGGAGCGAACGAGATCAACCAGAAGCGCGAAATACGAAAAACCGGAGAAGTGCACCCTACAGGGGCCGTTGGCGACGCCCCCTCCTGGTGGCCGACGGGTTTTCTTGTGTGTTGCACTTGTTTGATGAATTTAAACGCTTTTGGGGGTCCTTTTTCTGGGGGTTATGAGTTTTGAAGTTGAAAAACATATCTTGGAGCTATCTAATATCATCTCCTTCACCTCTAACTTTCCTCTAACATCTCTAACCCCTAACCCATCATCAAACACATTTTCCTAACCCTAATCCACCATCACCATCACCATCATCACCAACCTTTGCACCATCATCCCCATCCATCCACACTCACCATCCAAACCCTAAACCCTAACCTTCATCATTCCTCCAAGACTCAAGGTCATGGCTCGGTGTTCGTGTTCGTCATCCGGTGATCGCGTTCTTTCAACCATGAGCAGCTAGTCTCCTCGGTTTCACCCCGGTGTAGAGTGTTGTAAGATTTACTAGGGTTAATACATTTGTGATTACTTTGATTTTATGACAAGTTGTTTAGTATTTGAACCTTTGATAATTGTCTTGCATTTGTTTCGAATTCGTAAATTGTCGCATGATGATAAAATTTGACTTTGCAAAATGGTTATGTGCAATTATGCCTTATCTTAGGTTAGGATTTACATGTTCTTGGTAAAGAAGTGCATTGCGGTCCGTTGTCTATGACGTTGATAGCTTTTGGCACCTAAGCCACGTGACACTAAATTCGTTAATCACTATATGCAACTTAATCAAGTTAAAACGTGTAGGAACCCTAGGTTTTGCAATTATCGAACTGGGTGTGATCCGTATTCCCAATTCTCTTTTTCAATCAAGTAATCTAGTTTTTGCAATAATTAAGTAATCAATTCCTTGTATAGTTAATAATAACTTGTCGGTTTACTCCGATACCTTTTTCAACCAACCAAATAAACAATGAAAATTAGCAAGCTTCGTAACTGGGGTAGCCCAGTTGGCCACCGACACCCACCTCTTCCCAGAGGTACCGGGTTCGAGTCTTGGGAGTGGCATATGTCGCCCAGGGTAAGAACTCGGCATGGGGAAGTCACCGCGGAGCTAGCTTGGTCGGGTAGCGGCTCCCGGAGTGAGATCACTCTGGCGGTTGGGAGGACCGTGCACTATCCCCCACCCCCCATAATTACTTTGTACATTTTTGTAAATAGTCTAACTAATCAAACAAGTAGTGTGATACTGACCACATGCTCTTCGTGGATACGATACTCGACTTACCCTAGCTACCTTGGTTAATTGAGTTTTTAACTGATCGGGACAACACGGTCTGTCAACAAAAGTCAGAAGCATTCGAGCTTACACCCCAAATACCTCTGACTTGGGGGTTGATGACGTGGATAACTCAAAGCTTAATAAACTAACCAGAGTACAAAATAGCTTAAAAGGTTGAAAGCCAAAAGGGTTCGAAAGTAAGCAGTTGTCATAAGCAGCAAAAGGAACGAGACAGTGTCTAGTCACATCACGCTTTACGTGTGGACTCTCCCATCCAGCAGTAATGGCACATGTGGGAGAGTGATCTCTATTATCCGCATGTCAAAAGTCTTTCACCAACCAAAAAGGGCAAGTCCTCCACTGTAGTCATGCATCAAGGGTCAAGGGCTTCTTCTTATAGAAGATCCTTTCTTCTGTAAATAGCAGACCACCTTGACTCAGATACACACTCCACATTCTCTTCTCTCTCTCTAGATCTTGCACTTTGCCTGGTCTATTCTTCACTTCAAACTTTAAATAACAATAACACATAAATATTTTGGGTTGAAGATCCTTCAATCCAGGATTCAAAACAATAACAACAACTTGATCCAACTTCACGTACTACAAACATGGGGGGACCCCATGACCTCGGTTAGGCTAATTGAAACCCTTGAACCCTTTAACCTAGTAGGTCCTGTCACTACCTTTGGTCTCATATTTGTTGTAGCAACATTAGATTATATCAACCTAATTCGCACACACTTAAAATAGTGTAAGTTGAATGCGATCCATTTAACCCATTCATGTATTTGTCTCAAACAGGTTGGCAGGTAATAATCAAGCTGTAAACATATTAATTGAGTTGGTGGGGTGTAAAAAATGGGTCAAAACGGGTTTGTGGGTTGACCGGGTTTTATTAAATATGTTGGTGGGTCAACATATTTAACCAAGTTAATGAATTAAACAAGTAAAGCCGGACATTACCTTTTTAATTAAAGGGTTTTTGGATTTTATCACCCCAACTATCGACTATTGGCCGTTGCCACCTCCAACTAACACTTTGACGCCCGACACCTCTAACTTGACCTTCAATCTGTGCTGGCACCACTATGTTAACAGATCACTAACACTGTTAGTGTTTACACCTACGTGTCAAGCCCTGTCCTACATGGACTTAATGCGATGGTGATTACATGGCATAACTTCTTTCATCTTACCTTTAAAACACACTAGTCGATTGAAATTATAGAACAAACCCTAATTTCTTCATCAAAGTGCCCAATTATGATCGAATCAAGCCCAATTCAAGCCTAGTTTCTTCACCATCGCTCATCACTATCAACACAAACCACTACCATCATAATCATTATTCCGCCGTCACCACCATAACCTTTTTACCGCAGAACCACCTTCAATTATCATCAACACCGCCACTGATCTTCACCATTCCAGAACAGGACATCATCTCCGATTTCCACAACCGTCACAACTACTATTTTAAGGTTCACCCCGTCGCCACCGCTCACCATCGGAACTCAACACCACCAAAAGAATCGGACGGCCGGCCGGAGACCATGGTTGTCCTCCGCAGGGCCGGATCTTGGGCCGGCCAACCCGTGCCGTCGCTCGAGGCCCAAATTTTTAAAGGGCCCGAAAGGTTTCTATGAGCTTTTATATATATACTTAAATATATATTTAATATATGAATCTACTCATTATGCAAAAAAGTGTTGGTGGTGGAGTGGAAAAACCATCTCAAGATAATGTAAAGGTCTCAAGTTCAAGTCTTGACTCCACCGCTAATGGTTTGTTGTTTTTTAATTCATTTCCCCAACCACAATTTTGGGCCAAAAATTTTTTTTGTCGCTCGAGGCCTAAATTTTTTTTGAGAGTTCTCGGGGACAGCTCTTGTCCTCCATCTCCGATCTTTCTGCTTCTCTCTAATCTCCGATCACTTTTTTCACTCTAAATCTCTCTCTAAGTTTTTCTTTCTCTAAAAGTCTGTAAATGTATATGTGTGTTTGTATTGAGAAAAAAAGAAAAGGATAAGAAGATGCAAAGGTGAATACGTATGGGTGTTGGTGTGTGAGATGTGCCACGTAATCACCATGTGATTAAGTCCATGTAGGACAGGGCTTGACACGTAGGAGTAAACACTAACAGTGTTAGTGTTCTATTAATAGAGTGGTGTAAGCATAGAGTAAACACTAACACCATATCATCTCCCCTTCTTCGGTGAACTCCCCCCGACCACCCTCCTCGAATTGGGTCACCGCAGGGATGGCGGCGGTGTTCCCGCTGGGGGAATTGGGTCACCGCGGCCACTCCCCGCTGGTGCCCCGCTCACCCTTAGTTGGAGTGGCAGCAACCAATAATTGATAGACGAGGCCTGAGGGCAATAAAATCCAATAACCCTTTATTAAACAAGTAACGTGAACACAATAGTTTTTCCGCCACTGTTTTTTTGCTAGCCTTGCCTCGATTCTGGCACATCACTAACATCTATTTCTTTTAACTTTACTATCTAAAAAAACGCTTTTTAAAATATTTAACGAAACATTATGCAAACTATAAATATTTTTTTTCTTTTATAAAAACATATCTCGAAAAGTTATTTTACAAAAGACCTATTTTAACTTTTTTATACAGTTTTTTAATAAAACTAGTGTTTTTCAATGACGCGCGTTGCGCGAAAGGCATTGGTGTTTTCGACCGACATCATCCTGCAACTCTTCTTTTAATTGTTTCACTTCTTGCAAAGACTGAACGTAGACCCTAACTCTTGTTTCACCACTTAATCACTGTAAAAATTACAGGATTCATTATATAATTAGTACAAATTCAAGTAACATTATTCAAACAGAGAAATATAATTACAGATATACCTTTGTTAGGTTAATCAAAACTAAATCAGATTCAACTAAAACCTCCATACTTTGAGCAGACAAACTCCACAAATCCCACATGGGTTTTGTTGACAACAAAATTGATTCATCTTTTCAAAACCATGATCGCTGATTTGGATTTTTAACATGTTCTCACAACAGTGGTTCCACGATGTCACCGCCGGCGACCCTGTAACCAGCGCATCTCCAGCAACATAAGGCCCTCGCAATGCAATATTGACATCCTCTGTACTTGGTACAAACCGTAGCTCTTTCTGGACATCTCTTGTATCTACATCATCTCACTTTAGTGTAAGATTATTTTTTACATTCAGTTTATTTTTCTTAATATATTTTATGATGCCCATTACAAGTTATGAAATAAGTTTAGTTTGAAACAGAAAGTAATTAGCATAGGTTGTTACATACAGCTAACTAATTACTAATCCTTTTTAGTATTATCATGACAAATATACATATCCCCTTATTAATTATTGGATATGTCAGTTGCACCAACTATTTAATATACTTCAACTTTTAGCTTACATAAACTCCCCCAAAGCATAAGACCGTGGGGTATGGTAGGGCGGGGGTTTGGGGCATGGGTTGACACTTGGACTTCGAGCCCCCCGCTGGTGAGTGACATGTTGGGTCGGTATGGCGGGGCGTGGTTAATCCGCGTGGGTTGGCCAGTTTTATAAAAATTAAAAAAAAACCTAAAATTAAAAAGTACACACATAATTAAAAAAAAAAGCCTAAAATTATTATTAAAAGTTCGAAAAAATTACAAAATTCTACAAAAAAAAAAAAGATTACAAAATTAGAAAAAAAAAGCATAAAGCGTTAGGTAGATTTCGAACAGGGCGAGCTTGTCAAACGGCTTCCGCTCCTTGCCCCGGAATTCGATGTTGGCCACCGCCACCCGGTCTTCGTGACTTATATCACCGCCCGGGACGCTATCGTAGTAGGCTTTAAAATGGTCGAGCTTCGGTCGCATAAAGCGTTAGGTAGATTTCGAACAGGGCGAGCTTGTCAAACGGCTTCCGCTCCTTGCCCCGGAATTCGATGTTGGCCACCGCCACCCGGTCTTCGTGACTTATATCACCACCCGGGACGCTATCGTAGTGGGCTTTAAAACGGTCGAGCTTCGGTCGTAGCTCGCGCCACTTGTGTTGGCACGCGTTTAAACTGTGCCGGTCGTTTACCACGTTGTGCCGGTAGCTAGCGAAAGCTTCCGGCCAGTAACGGGTCTCACCGGGTTGGCGGCCCTTCATCGCGTTGTGCCGGTATCAAGTGTGGGTAGCGAGTTCGGGTAGATGGAGTGAAGGGTTAGGGTAGCGATGTGGACAGGCGGTGGGGTTGGGGGGTTTTATAGTGACTTGGGTGAACGCCCGGGCTGAAACTCCCGCCCAAGGGGCCACGCCGAAACCCAAGCCCACCCGGGATGGTGACTTGGACGTTTGTATCCAACCCACGCCCCAACCCTCGCCCCTACCCCATAGTCTAATAAATGAATATAAGGTATTGATCAATATAAAAAAAAATCACATAATAGAAAATTAAAAAAATCACTATTCATTCATATAATATATAGATTTTATTCCTTATAGAACCTTCCTTTAAATACATTAATTTCTAAACATGTTTCTATAAAAAAGCTTTTTTCTTCCTTCGTAATTTTTTTTTTTGAAAAGTAAACTTCATTAAAAACACACGCCGAAAATGGACCTCAAAACGGGGACCACCGGCCAAACCGATTACAACGCATTCAAAGGACTATTACACCACGTATTCCACTCTACCCTTTTAATTCTCGATCTATGTCTAAACCAAAAAAACGACACGGTTTTTATATTCGCTAAGAGTTCCAAAGGGCGCCGATGTTTGCCTTCAAACACTCTCGAGTTTCTTTCGATCCACAACATCCATATAGTTGTATAAATAATACCTCTAAGGATATCCTTCTCCTTCTTCGAGTATGGTTGTAGGTCCGCTAACGCAAGAAGGTCCTTGACATCAAAAACGATCGGCGGGGTAATGTTACACCAAGATGATACTCTAGCCCAAATCTCCGTGGAAACAATACAACCGGTTAATAAGTGCATTAGCGTTTCATTATCTTCGCCACACATGGGACAAACCACATCTTCTATCACCACCCCGCGTTTCAAAAGCTCCATTTTTGTAGGAAGACGATTCAAAGCAGCGCGCCATACCATAATCTTACACTTTAGTGGTGTCCATGTCTTCCATTTGATAAAAACCTCACTCT
The DNA here is from genome assembly GCA_030545235.1 of Helianthus tuberosus. Taxonomy (NCBI): domain Eukaryota; kingdom Viridiplantae; phylum Streptophyta; class Magnoliopsida; order Asterales; family Asteraceae; genus Helianthus; species Helianthus tuberosus. The sequence goes on from CM060368.1 coordinate 174,501,522, forward strand.
GCGCTGCTGTACCAGGATCAGCTAACACTTGTTTAGCGCCTCGAACCGAAAACAACCCATTTTTATCACCTTTCCACGACCATTTATCCGCACCAGGCTTCCACCTATACTCGAACAAATCTGATAGCAGCTGAAACAATTCGCTCACTTCTGCATCAGACGAAGGTGTTTGTCTCCAGCTCCAAACCATCCCAGTCCGTGACCCGTTAACGAGCTGCACGCGCTGATTAACTGCTGCCCATTTATTAGATTCCAGGCGAAACAAGGCTGGATAAATCAAGCGCAAAGGCTCGTGACGCAGCCATGTATCCGTCCAGAAGTTAACCGCCGAGCCATCACCAACCTGCGCTGCAAATAAAGTATTAAATTCCGACCCGTTAGCAAGCTTTTTGGAGCCTATTTTCACAATCCTCCTCCAACACCCGCTAGCGAGAGGACCACAAGGAAGTAACGACCAAGCTCTTGTTGCCCCATTACAACCTTCGATAATCTTTTTCCATAGGCTCACAGCATCACATTTGTACCGCCACGTCCATTAAGCAAAAGCGCTTCATTTGTATCTTGTATACTAGCCACTCCCAACCCACCTTTATTTTTTGGTCTTGCTATAACCTCCCAAGCGACCCATGGTATCTTATTAACACCCGAAGAACCGGCCCAAAAGAACTGTCTAAAGATCGCCTCAATACTTTGAACCACCGCTTTAGGCGCTTGATACAATGAAAAATAGTACACCGGAAGGTTTTCAAGAACCGACTTAATCAAAACCAAGCGCCCTCCTATAGATAACGTTCTCGCCTTCCATGTTTCTAACCTTCTTTTAATCACGTCAATAACCATATTCCAGTTATTAATTCTGGACATATTTGCTCCCACTTTAATCCCCAAATACACAAACGGAAAAGAACCACGTTTACAACCCAAAATCGCCATCATATCGTCTACTTCAAAATCCTCCGTACCAATCCCATAAAGATTGGACTTATGGATGTTTATTCGAAGGCCCGAACAAATATAAAATATTCTCAAAATGCGAGCCGTGTTTTGAATGTTCTCTTGCGACCATTCCCCCATAATAAGCGCATCATCCGCATAAAACAGGTGGGTAATATCGGCTTCACTCTCAGAAAAATTAATACCTTTAAGGACCCCAATCTCTTGAGCTTTTCTCAACAACCAAGACAACGCCTCCATCACTATAAGGAATAAGAATGGTGAAATAGGGTCGCCTTGACGAAGACCCTTTTCACAATTAAATTCGAAGGTTGGAGACCCATTCACAAGAACCGCGGATCTAGATGCCTTCAATATTCCTTCTATCCACTTACCCCATCTTGATTTAAAACCCATTTGGTGCATCATAGACAACAAAAAATTCCAATTCACATTATCATACGCTTTTTCGAAATCAATCTTTAGGATAAACGACTTACGGTTCTTTTTCTTCAACCATTCCATGAGCTCATTTACTACCAAAGGCCCATCAAGGATAAATCTACCCGCGAGAAAAGCCGACTGTGACTCGGAAATAACCGAGCCCAACACCTTCTTAAGACGGTTAGCAAGGATCTTAGACTTAACCTTACTAATCATCCCAATAAGAGTGATGGGCCTATAATCTTTAAGACCCAAAGGGGTTTTAACCTTCGGGATTAAAGTTATAAAAGACGACCCGCAACCCAAACTAATGTTACCTGTCTCGAAGAACTCATCCATAATATGTCCAAAATCGTCTTCAAGCAAACTCCAAAAAGACTTGACAAACCTGAAATTGAAGCCGTCTGGACCCGGAGCTTTGTTCGAGCCACAATCAAAAACCGCATCTTTTATTTCCTGCCTCGAAAATGGTTGTACAAGCATCAAACTATCGTCATCCGTTAATCTTTTCACACCGCTACACACTAGCTCCGGCCGAATCTTGTACTGTTCTTTAAAATGATCTCTAAAAAACCTCATAACTTCTTTTTTCACCAAAGACGGTTTAGACACCCACACCCCGTTAACATCTATCCCCGGAATGGCATTTCTAGCTTTCCTCCCATTGACCATACCATGAAAAAACGCCGAGTTCTCATCCCCAAGAGCCGCCCACTTAACTCTAGATTTTTGTCGAATATCCCGCGACCTATCATATTCAATTTCATCAAGACTCTTCTTACACTCCGACCAAACCCATAACTCGGACTCTTCTAAATCTTTTTGCTCCATCAAAACATCAAGCTCTTCTTTTTCTTTTCTAAGTCTCGTCTCATCTTCAAGCTCTTGATTTTTCCACTTTTTGTACCAAGTTTTTAATCGCTCTCTAAGCCGCTTCAACTTGCGAGTCAACACCACGTCCGAGGGGCCATCCATAACCAAATCCGTCAGAGCCCCTTTGACCACTTCCTCACACCCATTTTTATCCCTCCACGAATCAAACCACCTAAAAGGCTTATATCCAAAATTCGATTCGACCATAGTAAATAGCAACGGTGAATGGTCGGATAGCTCTCTAGACAATGCTCTAACACAAGCGTTCGGCCATTTATTGAGAACATTCGAGCATACCAGAACTCTATCAATGCGACTCAGCTTGCACACACCATTCCGGGTCACTGAAAACGTAAACTCCATCCCCTTTAATTCATATTCCCGCAAACCCGCCTCGTCAATAAAATCGTTGAAATCCTTAGCGCATATGGGATCGAAATTAGAATTCCTTCTTTCTGACGAGTCTCGCACTGCATTAAAGTCGCCAAACACGATCCACCACCCTTGACCTTCTTGCATAAGTCTCAAAACCTTGCTCCATAATATGCGCTTATCACAATTTTGTTGAGGAGCATAGGTATTAAGCACATTCAGACGAACCAATCCATCTACTAACAAGCCAGAAACAAGCAAAAAATTGACATCTTTAACAACATTATCTTTAATAAATACCTTTGGGTCCCAACATGAAACAAGACCTCCCGATTGACCGCTTGCATGAACAATCTCACAATCAAAGCCAGCACCACCCCAAAAGCTAGACACTGTACCCGGCTTTAGACTACTAGCCATCGTTTCTTGCAACCCAATAAATGAAATACCGTACTCGTTTTTAAGTCTTTTAATCCATCTAACTTTACCATCAACCCCAATCCCTCTTACATTTAGAGATAAGCAATTCATCGCTTCACTCCTTGTAACCCTTCAATAACAATCGACTCCCGAATAATGTTATCATTAACACCTACAAGTGCACCAAGTTTAGCGGCCAAGCCTTTTGTAGCTTCCACTTCATTCGCAATATTAACAGCTTCACCATTCTCCTCAATATTTCTTGGACCCATGTTAACATTTTCGTGTTCTACCCCGTGCCTTTCTAAAATCGGGTTAGAGTTCAAATCAATACTTTCCTCTACTTCACTAACCTCTTCCGTATCCCCATCAACATTGTCAACACGGTTGCCATCCAAACCCAACATCCCATCCAAGCTAAATAAATCGTTCTCTATGGCGTTCTTCGTTCTCTTTGTTACCTTCAAGCTTTCGTTGCTACTAGTATAGGCGTTGCTCGGTCTATCCACCCCTTCCATATTCTTAAACTTTTTCCGCTTAATGGATTTCAAAGCCGAAGCTTCTCCATCCTCAAATTGGAACGTAACAGCCGGTACAAACATATCCTCATCAACATTGGCATCAACCCCGTTTCTAGCATTCGGCTCCTCCATTGAATTCATGTTAAACTCTTCTGAACAAGGAGTAGAGTTCTCCTCCTCGTCAGACCCGTCCTCCTTACTACTCCCACCTCCATTCTCAGCATTCTCGGCACTCTCAACTATCTCAGGCTCAATGAAATCCGGAACCCATTCGCCCAAATCCTCCGTGACCCACACCTTGAACTTACGATCTCTCCAATTCACCAATACTTCCTCCGACACTCGTTTACCATCTCCTACTAGAACGCCGATATACTCAAACGACAAATCTTCATCAGTTAATGACTTATTCGCTTTGTGTACCACTCTTCCAAACAAACCAGCCACTGTATTAATGACTTCATGATCAAGTAAACAAAGAGGCAAACCTTGGATTTTAAGCCATGCAAGACGTTCAAACCCAGCTACTTGTCCATTCCACACGCATGATTTCGAGAACGCATCCTCAAACTTACTAACTTCATTGTTAACGGCAGTTGCCGTCTCTTCATCTTCAAACGTTATGAGAATATCCAAACCGCCTAAATATTGAACCTTAAACGATGACATACATACCTGACTAATCATCACTTTTACCTTTCTCAACGAAGCACTGTCATGCATCGTTGCCATAATAGCCTTGCCATACGAGTCAAGAAACGCATTAACTGTGTCATCCACAGTAATCTTTTTCCCAACCAACATGTCTCTGAACGACCAATCACCCCTCTCACCATTATGCACATTACTTCCCCCAGACGCATCCTGATTCGGCCGTGAGTTCATCGGTTTAACAAAACGACGATCTTCAGCCTTTTTATCCCTGACCTCCCCGTCTTCCAGGACGAAACGAGCAACACTGGCCCAAAGTTTATTCTCCCCTATTCTTATATTTCTTATATTCTTGATCAATGCCTCTTTGTCTTTGACGTCCAACATCGACACAAACCCAAACCTATTACCTCGAATATCTCTCTTACGAGCGATGTACAAATCGAAGATTTGACCAAAAACCCGAATCTGAGTAGCCACATCTGAACCGCTGCATCCATCTGGTAGATTTGTCACGAAGATCTTGGTTAAACGACGTTGGATTTCGATGGGAATGGTCTTCTGCCGCCGGTCGCCCATACTAGGGTTTTTTTTCAAGTTTTGTCTTTTGGTTCGTAATTTAGTTCATTAATTTTATTTTCAAACTAAATGTTTTATTAAACTATATACATTTTTTTATAAATTTTGAGCCAAATTTAACCTTTTGTGTCTGATGACGGGGTAGTCCAAGATCAAATAAAATAACTTAAATACATACATGCTTGAAAGGTTAAATGGTTCGAAGGTTAAAAAGCTGGGAGGTGAGGAAAAGTAATACGGAAACAGTAAGTAGTCACATCTCTGGATTGCTTCACCAACCCACCAGCCGCAAAAGCAATGCAGGTCCACAGAGCACACTCTATTACCCAGGGGTCAAAAGGCTTCAACCCCCGAAAGGGTAAGCCCCTCAATGCAAGCATGGTCACTAGTCAAATGCATTCCTCTTCGGGAGATGTCTTCTCCTATATATTAGACACTTCATTTACTGAGTTGAGACATTCCTGGCCAGCCCTGATTCCTTAAATCTCTGGTCATTCACTCTGAGTACTTGCTTCATGCGAGTTACTCCCTTTCACATCCAACAAACACATTCTGTTTGCTCCTTCATCCGAATCTGAATACACTTCAGAAGAGGATCTTCAGAAAACAATAAAAATAAACTAGTGAACCTCCTTCCACGTCTTGCAAACGTGGGGGGACCCCACGACCTGCGTTAGGCAAAGTTGAACCCTTCAACCCTTTTGCCTAACCAGCCCAACTACCATCCTTGGTCTATTATTTGTTGCATCAACAAGTTGGCGCCCACCGTGGGGCTACGCCGCTATTTCTCCTCAAAAAGACCTAGTAGTGTAGCTCTTTTCTCTTGAAACCACCATGTCCGAAAGTGGATCCCCGGGTGAAGTAAATCAGGTTCCAAACACCTCAACCCCGGGTAGTAGCCAAGCTCATGTCGCTATATCAACTTCTTTCTCAACTCCGGGGAGCACTCCCGAGTTTCTCACCCTCAACACTCTAACTCCGTCCAGATCCGGAGTTCCTTCCCCCAATGTTGGTGTCTCTGACACCCCAGCACGTGTTGAACTTACCCCTGAGGGGGTTGCCAACAATTTCCTTGAGTTGAGGTCTCTCCTCAACCAATATGTGAGTAGAGAAAGAGAAAAGGGAGTGAGGATTCGTCTAGACTATGACGAGCCGGAACCAACGTTGTCTCCCGAACCTCCTATCCCTCCTTTTACAACTAGGAATGAGGCTGGTCCCAGTAATCCTCCAAACCCTAATCCATATCTATCCACAATGGCGAATCCTACAGTACATCCTATTTTCTCTTCCCAACCAATTACAAGTGGTGCTCCTTTGGGGCATGAGCTAACCCTCGACCAGCTCCTACAGTCCCCAGTAACAAGCCTTCCAGCTTCTACAACAACTTCGTGGGAACAAGCTATGTCCGTGCTCCCCTTGGCACGAAGTACTGTTATGAGCACCCCCCCTTGGAGTGAGCCGCTCAGTTGCACCCGGAAGCCTTCAAGGGTTCAACCTCATGCCCCCGATGATGGCCCAGATGATGGCCAGCTTCCCATGGCAGCACTTTATTAATCAAGTGCTGGCCACTCAGGGAAACAACAGCAATGGCAATAACATGGGTGCAAGGGCTGAAGAAGATTTGGCCAAACCATATAAGCCAAGTAACCTTTCATGCTTTTCACAGCAAATAGCTGATTATGATTTTCAAACAAAGATCAAGATGCCTCCTCACATCAAAACATATGATGGGACTAAAGATCCTGAGGACCATCTTCAGATCTTTACCGGTGCAGTAAGGATAGAGAAATGGTCAAACGCTGAATGTTGCCTAATGTTCATGCAAACCCTTGTTGGATCAGCCAGGATCTGGTTCAACGACTTACCTGCTCGAAGCTTCGACGACCTCAGCAAGGGTTTTCTGGCCAATTTCTCCCAACAAAGGCGATATGTCAAAGACGCAACAGTAATCTTTCAGATAAAACAACGTGATGATGAAAGTCTTCGAGCGTTTATCGAACGATATAAGAAGGAAGGTCTAACTTATGTGGGGGCAGACGAGAAAATGTGAGTGGCTGGTTTTATGAATGCCATCACATCCAAATATCTCACAAGAGATTTCAACAAATCCCTGCCCAAGACCTTGGAAGAAGCTCTCGAAAGGGCTAAAGCCCACATCCGGGGAGAGGAGGCAGTAGACATTAAAGAGCAAAGGAAAAGAGGATCCAGCTGGCGAAGCAATAGTCCAGCTAGAAAAAAGGGGAAACTTCAACTCTTATGACAGACGACCAAAGGGTTCAGACCATCGAAGGTCTGAAGGCCGGAACCCTTCCAGCAGGGAGAAAGGCATTAGTTTCACACCCCTCACAAAGACTCCTCAAGAAATCCTCGCAACGGAAGAAGTCAAGCAAAACTTTCGGCCTCCTAGGCCTCTCCCTAAAAGCAGAAAAAATGAGAACTCCACACAGTATTGTGAGTTTCATGAAGAAAAGGGTCACCACACCAATGATTGCTTCCAGCTCAAGAAAAGAATTGAAGAAGATGTTAAGTCCGGAGAACTCGCACATTTGGTGAAAGGGGTACGAGACAAAATGGCTGAAGGAAAGGGCAAGGAAGTCAATATGGTGGATTTCGATGGAAGGGTTCCTCACAAAAGACAGCGGTTGGAAGCTTGGGAGCTTCAGTATTTTTGCTTCCCCCAACAGAAAAAGACCCTCTTTCAAGCCCTCTTGTGGTAGAAGCTACTGTGGGAACGTTGCAAACAAATAGAGCATACATAGACACTGGGGCAGCCACTGAAATCATGTTTGAGAAATTCTTCAACCGCTTGAGCAATGAAGAACGTTCAAGGCTTCAACCCTCTGGAACCTCCATAAAAGGTATTGCCGATATACCCCTTAAGACTTTAGGGCAACTGACACTTAATGTTCGTTTCAGCGAAGGTCAGAAGGAAAGAATCCAACCACTCACCTTTGTGGTTATCAACATACCTTAAAACTATGATGTGATCATTGGAAGGCCAGGGCAGTGTGCATTCTACATGGTCGTGTCTGTTGGCCATGGCATAGTCAAATTTCCCACCGAGAGGGGGATAGCAACCCTTCAACCCTCTCAAGAGGCCTACCTGGTTGAGGGTGAAAGTTCCAGAAGCGAAGAAGACAAGAAAAGGCTGATCATAAATCCTAAGTACCCCGAACAGAGAATAAGGGTCAATCCAAGCCATTCACAAGAAACCCTCTCGTATCTTGAAAAGTTGCTAACACATTACAGCGATGTCTTCGCTTGGTGCCCAGAGGATATGACAGGGATCCCTCGAAACATTGCTGAACATGAGTTAAGAATACCACCGGATGTCAAGTCCGTGGTCCAAAAGAAAAGAAGTCTAGCACCTGAGAGAAGCCTGGCTGCTTGCCAAGAAGTCGAAAAACTTGTGTCGGCCGACATTCTCCGAGAAGTCAAGTACCAATCATGGGTTGCAAACCCGGTTATGGTCAAGAAACCAGACAACTCTTGGAGGATGTGCATAGATTTCAAGGATCTTAACAAGGCTTGTCCTAAGGATTGCTATCCACTATCGGAAATTGATCTCAATGTTGACTCCTTCACCGGTTACCCTTTCAAGTGCTTTCTTGATGCTTACAAAGGGTATCATCAAATACTCATGAAAGAAGAAGATGAAGAAAAGACAGCGTTCCACACTGATAAAGGAATCTTTTGTTACCAAAAGATGCCTTTTGGCCTCAAAAACGCTGGAGCAACCTACCAACGTCTAGTGGACAAAGCCTTTGCAAGCTAAATTGGTAAAAACATGGAGGCATATGTCGATGACTTGGTGATCAAAAGCAAGACGGAGTATCAAATGCTCGATGACATTCAAGAAACTTTCACGAACCTCAGAAAGGTTAACATGAAGCTCAACCCTGAAAAATGTTCATTTGGGTTTGAGGAAGGAGAGTTCTTGGGTCATATTGTTGGGAAACAAAGCATCAAGGCTAACCCAAATAAGGTGAAAGATGTTCTTGAAACCAAACCACCAAAAACCAAGAAGGAGGTTGAAAGCTTAAACGGGAAGCTTGCAGCCTTGAAGCGTTTTACCTCCAAGTTGGCTGAAAGATCTCTGCCCTTCTACAAAACGCTCAAGAATTGCTCTGATAAGAAGGACTTCAAATGGACGGATGAGGCTGAAGAAGCCTTCAACCAGATGAAACAACATCTTGCTTCCTTACCTGACATTGCAGCTCCAGAAACGGGGGAGTTAATCTCGGTGTACCTTTCAGTCGCTGAGGAAGCCATAAGCGCGGTCCTAACCATCGAGCGAGAAAAGGCCCAGGTACCCGTTTATTTATTCAGCAAAACTCTAAAATTGGCTGAAACCAAATATCCTCCTCTTGAAAAACTTGCCCTAGCCCTAGTTCAAACAGCTAGAAGGCTTCGAAGGTATTTTCAAGCACACCCTATACAAGTGGTCACCGACCAACCTATTAAGAGTGTGCTTGAAAAACCAGAGAACTCGGGAAGGTTGGCCAAATGGGCAGTGGAATTAGGTGAGCATAACATCACCTACGTCCCACGAAAAGCTATCAAAGCGCAAGTCTTGGCTAATTTCATTGTAGAAGTCCCAAACCAAGCAATCACTGAAGTGAACACTGCCACCACTGAACCCTCCAACCCTGAAGCCTGGAAGCTTTTTACCGATGGGGCTTCAAGCGTTGAAGAGTCAGGGGCTGGACTAATTTTGATCAACCCAGAAGGGTTGGAATTCACATATGCTATCTGTTTTGATTTTCAGACCACCAATAACGAGGCTGAATACGAGGCACTGATCGCCGGTTTAAGGCTGGCCAAAGAGATGAAGGTCCAGAAGCTTGAAGTGTTCACAGATTCATTACTAGTCTCCAGTCAAGTAAACGATAGCTATGTTGCCAAAGAGCCCAACATGAAAAGATACAAAGAAAAATCCAAGGAGCTGATGAACACCTTTCAAACGTGCAACATCAAACAAATTCCCAGATCTCAAAACAAAAAGGCTGATGCCTTAAGTAAGCTGGCATCTCTCACTTTTGCCCACCTCACCAAGAAGGTGTTGGTGGAAGTGTTAAAGGCTCCGTCAATTGATGAGTTGGAAGTTCAAGACATAGTCATCGAGGAAGATCCAAACTGGATGACTCCTATCAAAAAGTTCCTAAAAAATGGTGAACTACCCAATGATCAAGTAGAAGCTGAAAGGGTTAAAATCAAGGCAAGGCAGTACGTACTACAAGGAGAAACCCTTTACAAAAAGGGTTACCTTGCCCCCTTACTAAGATGTGTTGGTCCTGAGCAAAGTAAGTACTTGATCAAAGAAATTCACGAAGGCATATGCGGAGCTCATTTTGGAGCTAGGTCGGTGGTTGCAAAACTCATGAACCTTGGGTATTTCTGGCCCTCAATACATCGTGATACCGCTGAGCAATTGAGGAAATGTGATGCTTGTCAAATTTATGCACCTGTCCCAAAAAGTCCCAAGCATGATCTGGTCCCAATAACCTTTGCATGGTCGTTCTATAAATGGGGAATGGACATCGTTGGTCCGTTTCCCCCAAGCAAAGGTGGGGTGAAGTTCTTGTTGGTAGCAATAGATTATTTCACCAAGTGGCCAGAGGTTAAACCACTCGCAAAGATCACAGGCAAACAGGTCATTGACTTTGTTTGGGAGAACATTATCTGCCGCTATGGATTGCCGGGGGTACTTATCACTGAAAATGGAAAGCAATTTGCTGAGAAGCCTTTCAGCGTTTGGTGCAAAGAATACAGAATCAACCAGGTTTTTAGCTCAGTGGCTTACCCGCAATCGAACGGTCAGGTTGAAAGGACGAATAGAAGCATAGTGGAAGGTATCAAAACAAGACTGGGAAGGTACGAAAGCAACTGGCTTGAAGAACTTCCTAGTGTTCTATGGGCCATAAGAACGACCGAAAAAACAAGCCATAAGAAAACACCCTATAGCTTGGTATTTGGATCCGAGGCTATGATCCCCGCTGAGATAGGAGTTGTAACACAACGAATTGTCAACATGGATCCCGAAACAAACCAAAAAGAGACCATGTTGAGCTTACAACTCCTAGAGGAAGCACGAGACCAAGCTGCAATTCAAGAAGTCAAATACAAGCAACAAATGGAAGCCTACTACAACAAGAGAGTTAAGAACGAACGCTTCAAGCCAGGGGATTTGGTCCTTAGAAACAATGAAGCTAGCAAAAAAGAGAATCAAGGAAAGCTTGGCCCAAAATGGGAAGGCCCGTATACCATCCTTGAAGCACATAAGGGTGGATCTTACAAGCTAGCAGACTCAGAGGGTAAAAGGCTTCCAAGACATTGGAACGGAAAAACCTTGAAAAGGTTCCATGTTTAAACAAGAAAGATTGGTTTGTATTTCACGAGTTGTATTTCGAAAATGACACTACGAAAACCTTTTGTAAGAACAAGTATCTATTGAATGAATGAAGTTGTTTTTATCAAACTTGTCTTTCTATCCTAAGATCAGGTTGAGAACCTAGCAAAAAACTCCATGGCAAGGGCCATGTAAGGGGATGAGCTCCCAGGCCACATCGCTCAATAGGTTCAAGGGTTGAATGAACCTATATAAGGGGTGAGTTCCTAAATCAATACAACTCCATGAGACTTATTAAGTAAAAGCAAAATTGTCTCATAGACGGGTTTGAACAGCCTACACCAAATGTTCCTTAAGCCTTAAAAAAATAACCAACAAACAGGCTTACGAAATCAAACAAAACAAGAAAATAAAAAGGATAGGTGCTATGTCTTCTTGTTAAAAATACCAAGGCTAAGTGACTGCAGCACTGAACCCTTTAAGGTATAAAACACATAAAGACAACGCAAACTCGACAAAGACAAAGTTACAAGAAGACAAAAATAATCTAAAGGATGATACAACTTAAACGGAAAATTAAAGATACAAAGCAAGTCAAGTCACAAAACTAAGAAGCCTTCAAGGCTTCAAGCCACCTAGTTGACAACTCGAAACCTCAAAGGCTTAAACTTACCTGCGGATAGCCAAAAGGCTTAAAGGGTTGAAGCCAACCAGGCTACCTCAACGAAATAGGCACAAGTATAAAAACACAACACAAAGAAGATGGATAAACATAATATCATACCAAAGAAAGCCCTGAAAGACTTTCAATCACAAGTCAAAACAAGTCCTAGTAACTTGCAAGTTTAGATATTGTTCAAACGGCCATACAGGCCTAAAACACAACCAACAGGAACCTTAAGGGTCCCTGGAAACCTAACATTGTTCGAAGTTAACATTACAAACCACAAATTGTTTTTGAGTGCTAAGAAAGCTATGAATTAAGCATCAGCAGAGGACTTGGAAACCCCGGAACCTTCACCCTTGACCTTCTTTGCTTTCTTGGACTTCTTAGCTCTTGCACCTCCATCATCACCTACCGCTGAAGCCTCCAAGCTTGCATCCTTCGGAGCACCCTGTTCACCTGAAAAGGTGTCATCACTATCTCCCGAGTAGGACCTCTTCCTTGAAAGAGAACCCACGATTTCAGCACAGACTTTTTCATTAAGGCCCTCCGGCTTTAAGTCCTGCAACACAGCAAGAGGCTTACCAAAACAAGCAGAAACTTGATGGATATAAGGGTAGGTCAGCTTCTCCATTTGTTCAACGGAGCCTTTGAAAATATCGGAAGCCTCGGGACGAAACAGGGGAAACTTCTCCAAAGGATGGCCGGATTCATGAAGCTTATAACCAGCGATGAGGCCTTGGTGTTTCCCCAGGTTGAGCAACTTAGTATAAACTTCACCAAGGGCAGAGTTAAACTCCTTGGAGTGAAGAAGGTAAGTAACAATCTGGTGAAAACCCTGCTCAATTAACCACTGATTGTCAATGGTGGATCGAGCTACCGAAGCTTTCAACCCTTCCTTTTCCTCATCAAAAGCCCGCTGCTGAACAAATAAAGCTTCCCTGTCAGCTTTAAGCTTCAACCGATCAGCCTCAAAGCTCTTCTTCAAATCACTCATTTCAACGTCGTGCATCCTAGTCAGCTCACTAACCTTTTTGTCCCACGCTTCTTCTTTCTCAGCAAACCCAGCTATCTCCTTCTTCATCGCAGCTATTGAAGATTTCATCTTATCTTTCTTCTTAGAAAATTCTTCATATTCCTGCATCCTCTTACGAAAACGAGCAATCCCTTGAGGAAGCATAGCAGCAAGGTTGCAGGTGCTCAAAACCATGCGGGATAACATCAAGTCATCATCCATCTCAGCAATGGTATTGTGAACTGAAGGAGGAGCAATGTGACTCAGAGCATCTTCACAAACAGCAGCATCCTTAAAGCTGTCATCATTTTTCACCGACCAACTAGGCACATAAACTTCATCCGGATCCAACCCTTCAACATCCCTGCTTGAAGAACCCTGAACAGGGGTAGCAATAACCTTCTTGGCTGAATCCTTCTTACCATGAACAACCAGTTTTTTCTCCTTTTCAGCACCCGCTTCAACACCTTGATCTTCAGAAGCTTCAATATCATCACTCAACTCCATTGGTTCAGTAGAAGTGGATTGAGGAGCAGCCTTCAACAAATGGCGGGTAGATCGACGGGTTGAAGACTTGGGAGCATGAGACTTAGAAAAACCTTTGACATTGGAAGTACTAATATAACCCGAGCCCTCGAACCTTTGCTCAGCAGTTCTAACTACAACGTTTTCACCAGGAACAGATGGGACATCCTCAAACACAACATCAGAAGTGTCGTCACTCTTAATGAAATCCAGGGCAGACATGACGGCAAATAACAAAACAAAAACAAAAACACATAAGGCATAAGTCATGAAAAATGCAAAGAGGGCAAAAAAGGAAAACGCATACCCGTGCCACTCCTCATTAGAACCGGATCCCGATCAGCATTTTCCCATAATTTACTAACCCCTAATAGAACTAGCAAATGTTCAGGGAAGGGACGAACCCTCGAAGGGCACTCCCGGATGGCTTTGAGAAAAACATCATTTAACTCAGATTCAGAGGGCTACGGTTCATTGAGAACGGCATCCGGGTGCCTCCACACCATTTTAAATGGAACAATAGAACCAGAAACCCAGAAAAAGCGATCCTTCCAAGTACCAAGTGTTGTAACCATAGACGAAATAAGACAAGAATCAACCTTGGATGTTTCAAAGGTGAACCAATCACCATTTTTGGCCAAACGAAAAAACCGGCGAAAGAGCAACAAGGAAGGATCATATCCAAGGGCACGGCACAAAACCTCAAAGTGCAAAACCCTAGCCATGCCCTTCGGATGAACTTGCCCAAAGGAAACTCGATAATATTGCAACAGATTCAAAACAAAGAGAGAAAAGGGACAACGAAGGTTCGAAAACTCAAAATGACGACAATAAAGAGCAATCGAACCAGGGGTCGGTTTATCAATAGGAACATCACAAGCAGGAGCGGTCGGTTTAAACATTTTATCAATACCATATTCCACACAAAATAATTCTACCTCTTCTTGGGTTAATTGGGAAAAGGATTTTGCTAAATCCTTACGAGCACCCATTTTGCAAGAAAATATGAAGAATGTAAGGAAATACAAAGGAAACCAGAACTAACCTTGAAGAAGAGGAAAGGAATCGCAGAGGAAAAACTTGATAAGATAATAAGGAAAGTGAATGAAAAATTCAAATATGAAAAGAAAATAAAACTCAAAATAGGGGTGATAATTGCGAGCAGTTACTTCTGCAAAACCGCCACCCTATGAACTGCCATACATCAATCAAATCAGTTGTCAATTATTTAAAATTCAAAAATTAACTGACTCCAACCCTTTAAGCCTTCAAGCGTTGAACCCTTGAAACCTTCAGGCACTAAAATACATGTATAAAAGTCAGAAGTCTTTGAGCTCATTCCCCAAAAACCTCTGACTTGGGGGGCTGATGACGGGGGTAGCCCAAGATCAAATAAAATAACTTAAATACATACATGCTTGAAAGGTTAAATGGTTCGAATGTTAAAAAGCTAGGAGGTGGGGAAAAGCAATACGGAAACAGTAAGTAGTCACATCTCTGGATTGCTTCACCAACCCACCAGCCGCAAAAGCAATGCAGATCCACAGAGCACACTCTATTACCCAGGGGTCAAAAGGCTTCAACCCCCGAAAGGGTAAGCCCCTCACTGCAAGCATGGTCACTAGTCAAATGCATTCCTCTTCGGGAGATGTCTTCTCCTATATATTAGACACTTCATTTACTGAGTTGAGACATTCCTGGCCAACCCTGATTCCTTAAATCTCTGGTCATTCACTCTGAGTACTTGCTTCATGCGAGTTACTCCCTTTCACATCCAACACACACATTTTGTTTGCTCCTTCATCCAAATCTGAATACACTTCAGAAGAGGATCTTCAGCAAACAATAAAAATAAACTAGTGAACCTCCTTCCACGTCTTGCAAACGTTGGGGGACCTCACGACCTGCGTTAGGCAAAGTTGAACCCTTCAACCCTTTTGCCTAACCAACCCAGCTTCCATCCTTGGTCTATTATTTGTTGCATCAAGAGTGTCAAATATGTACTTTTATGACAGATTCATTTTCTTGCGCTAGAAGCCTAGAATCGTTCTTTTACGTTAATCATTTGATATGACACAATATTACAAAAACTCACTTTATAAAATAAATCCTTTTTTTTTTCTTCATTTTATCACTTAGCTCAACATCCCATTACATTATATGACACAATATTACAAAAATTCACTTTATAAAATCCATAATTTTTTTTTTCATTTTATCACTTTGCACAACATCCCATTACATTTCATTCAATTTCTTTCGTTGAAATTTGCTAAGTAGTGTAGATTTTCACAAAAGCAATGCAACTGAAGGAGATGATTTTTCTACAAGAGCATCAACATTTTCCCTAGATCATCTATACTATTGCCCTTATGCTTGTATTCAAGTCTCGTGAAGATTTGATGGAGTGAAAACATGACAGATAATCTGATTATAGATGCAACCGTTGAAGGAACAAATGAAGTTGGGACGAGATAAAGCATATAGGCATACTACGATGAAAAATAATTAGGGTATTTTATTCTATTTGATTTTGGATATTTATCTTTGTTGTGATTTGTATAGAATGAAAATCAAAATATACCATCACAAGTAAAACTGGAAAATAATATTGAAAATATTATTTTTTTATTTTCTCAACAAAATCCGTAATAGTAGATAATTGACCTTGGCAAATAGTATTTTTGTATTAGTGTATTTTTATTTAAGTTTCTCAAAGTTTTGCATATGATTAAGTGGTTTCGCTAGTGGCACGATGATACTCTAGTGGTCTATCAGTGATCCAAATTTGTCGTTAAAAAAAATAGTTATATAATTTTATTGTGGCCACTTAGTTTCCAGATTTTACATATTTGTTTTAGTGAACTTTGACAAACAAACAAAAAAGGTGTTATTTCATGGCCTCTACAAGATAACGATGTCATTGTAGTTTATGATTATTGTATCTATGCACCTCAAGCATATATGCCCATAACATCCTAGTCATGTTGGTGATCGATTTAACCGGTACAAATTCTCTATATGTATTAATTTTTATTACGCTAATAATAGTATTTTTCTTTTGTCTTTTGTGTTTTGTTTTTTCATAGTTAACTTTAGGTTTTCTTAACAAGTTTAGTTTTTTTATTGGTTTAATTTTCTTATAAATCTAAATGTCGTCGTTCGGTTGCTAATTAGTATGGTGTTTGAGGGTCCCAATTAGTCCATCAGGTTTTTTTTACCCCCGTAAGACTTTGTCTACTTTTTACGTCACTTTGTATTATAAATTCATGTTTTTATTTTAAATTTTTCCAACTTTTGTTTGTGTTTCGCTTGCTACTTAGCATGGTTTTACACACAACCTTACAACGCTGATAGCACAGTTTTACACCCTAACCCCACAATACTACCTCGCAACATGGGCTTAAAACTAGTATAAGACCATGTGTAGTGGGCAATATTCACCCTTGGGCGTTTTGCGTCATGTGGCAGCCCAGTCAGCAATGGGGCATTATTGGGCGTTTTCTAAAATGGATGTAGTGGGGATGGGGCATTATTGGGCATTATGTTTTGTAGTAAAAAAAATAAATAAAAAATCTCATTGGCCAAACTTCCCCCCACCCGGCGTTTTTTATAACACGCCCAAACCAAAAAAGAGCCAAACACGTCCACGGGTAACGGAGGTGCCGGCATGATCGGGCGAGATTCCGGGCAAATACTGCCCCATTACGTTTGGTCTAAAAATATAAAAGGTGCAGTCTTTAATGCAATTGACTTTGTGTTTGATTAAATAAATGCACATGTAATTATTTAATATTGATTAGAATAAAAAAGAAAACTGTACTTCAGTTATGCATTTGCATTAAGTTTAAATTATTCGCCCATTGGCTGTTTATACATGTGGTTGTGGCAAAAAGAGACACCAGAGGCTGCCCGTAGGAGGTTTAGAAATTGGAAGAAGCTAGCCGGTCAAACGGGCAGTGCTGACGTGGAGACCCACCAGTGGCGGACCCAGGAATTTTTCCATGGGGGTGCGGAACAGTTTTAAAAATTTTAGGCCCCTAGGTATATAAGTAAAAAAATCGGTTCGTATCGGGTCGGGTCGGGTCATGTAAAACAAACGAACATCAAACTAAATTTATATAATCATCAAAAACATGTCAAACCTTGTTACAAACATAATTAAAACGTCGACGCCCTACGGGTTTTCATTTTTTGAAATCTATCCAAAACATCATCTAACGCTAATTTCTTAAGCAATTCTTTCTCTATATAACATAAGTTCATCGCTCCATAACATAATGTTTCAATTTTAATTTTCAACTATTCAAGCCCTAGAAATCATAACGTAAGTTGTAATCACCCTAAAAATATATAAACAACATAATCACCCTAAAAATCATCTAAACAACCATAAACAACGTCAAAACACACAAAATTTCAAACCTATTTAACAACTTTACTACCCTTTTTTCTCCTATAATATCAACCAAAATCATCAAAATAACAAAGAAACTTACCCGTGTTCGGATTCCGGTTAGATTTGGTGTCAAACGACGGTGGTATGGTGGCTGATTACGCTGGTCGCCGACTGCTGGACTGTTGTCGCTGGGTGATGTTGTTCGTTGGCAGTGCAGGGACGCGAGAAAGAGAGAGAGCGGGATAAAATTTCTTAAGGTTTTGGGCTTTAATTATTTTATTATAGTTTGAAATATTATTGGGTTTGGTTAATGGGCTAAGACTTGGGCTAGCTAGTTAGGAATTATAAGTGGGTAAAGGTATGGGTATTTGGGTTTAGTTGGTTAGGTATTTAAAGTTATATAATTTAGGTAGTATATTTTTTTTTTTTAAAATAAGAGTTTACTAAAAAAATTTAAAATATAAATTGATAACACTTTTTACCTAAGGGGTGCGGACGAAAAATTTCAAAGGGTGCGGTCGAAAATTCCAAGGGGTGCGGACGAAAAATTTCAAGGGGTGCGGACAGTATTTTCGACGGAATTTAGCCCTAATTTTTTTTTCCCCGGGGGTGCGCCCGCCCACCTTGGGGTGGGCTTGGGTCCGCCCCTGAGACCCACCCAAGCATTCTCAGGGCATCCAATACATCAAATGGAGTACTTTGAGAGTAACCCGAGTCCATCACCAATTTCGGGGAAAACCCAATAACCCACTCACCCATAGGCTTGACAGTGAAATTATCGGTAAAATCCGTTTGACTCAAGGATCGAACTCAGGTTTCCCTGGGTCTTCTATCATTTCCCACCAGTGTCTCACTCCACACCATGTGTGAGTTGAACCTGCATCTCCTAAGAGAAATGCAAGCCTTCCAGTTCCACCACTTGATCTAAATATCATTGGGTGGTTTTTTTGTGTCTATTTAATATAGTTCATGTCATGTGTGTATATAAATATGTATGTATATTAGGCTAAACTATTCATTATTCTCGATTTCAACACTTAGATCTCTCTTCATGGCCCAATCCCAACTCTCAAACATGGATGATTTCTTTGATCTAGATCTATCTTTGACCATGGAAGATCACCACTACAACACCACAACCCTCACCACCAAAGAGGCCAAACCCCCATCGCTAGAGGAAGCGCGCAATCAAGTTTTCGCAATGAAGACTATCACGGATATTGCATCGAGTGTTTGCATCGTATGCCTAGAAGGTTTCAACTCGTCATGTACAAGTGGTAAGCAAGCTCCTTGTGGACATGTCTACCATTTTGATTGCATTATGCAATGGCTCTCCCTTCATGACTCTTGCCCTCTTTGCCGAAGTAAAGTTTCCGATCACCATCGGATAAGTTTGTAAATATGAATCAATTTGTTGAAGTATTTCACAGAACTTTGTTGTTGTATACTTTTATCAATTACTAGTGTGGCGTTATTATCAAATGGAAAATAATCTAGATATTTTTAATGTGCATTTAAAACTATAAATTGACGTTTAGTTGTCCCATTGAATGTATACAAAGGATCGTTTTCAAACCTCCATATGATACCAAACTATACTTGCTTACAAGGAAGAAAAGGTTGATGTGTGACTCTCATCTTCATCGAAAATAGGGATCAAAAGCATAAGTGGTGAAGGGGGAGTCGCTATTAGACGCCTTGTAAGCACAATCAACAAGGTGTATGATGGGTAATCCTGAAACTCGAAACTAATGGATAATCCTGAAACTCGAATCATTCATGATGGGTATTCAGGTATAAAACATGCAACAAAATTAAAATTAGAAGTTTTTGCAGGAATGGCAAGTATAATATTACGTGATAGTTGACCCAATTATACAAAACATGCATATCGATTTACCCAAACCATAATAGTAAACTAGGTTGTTCCCACCCGCGCTTTGCGGCGAGAAACCAACCTTTTTTGAAAAGCAAAAATAATCATAAATTAATATTATCTGAAACTATATATAAAAAGATGAAACATGTAAAAAATCTTGATGTCACAACGAAAATTCGTTTAAATTTAAAGCGGTAACTTTTTTTAAAATTCGGAGGTTGTAGGATGGTTACAAACGTCACAAACAATTGAGGAAATTACATAAATGCCATAAAAAAAGTTAATTATATGAGCTTAGATGACATTATTGTGATTAAAAGCAAAACTGAAACTAAAGCAAACATGTTAGTTTAGTGGCAAAACAAAAAAGTACACAAAAATGTGACTAAAAACAAAACATAATTTTTTTAGCTAATGATGTATTTTAATATATAGCATAATATAATATAATAGTTGTTTAAATTTTTATTTATTGTTGGACAATAAATAATTTACTAGTCCACTAAATTTTAGTTTTTATATTTTTAATTTTCTTGAATAACAAAAGCATACAAAAAATTAAAATAGTAAGTAATGCATTTGAAAATATTAATGCACAGTTCTAATAAACAAATGGATATACAAGGTGCAAACAAGTTGAATCAAGCCCGAGCAGCTCGAACTCGATTAACTTATGAGAGCTCGAGCTTGAACTCGGCTCGTTGGTAGTTACTCAAGCTCGAGCTCGGCTCGGGCTCCACTCATTTATAATCTTTTAATTGAAATATTAAATAAAGATAATATAAATATATAATAATCTCGTTTAGGCTTGCGAGCTCGATAAGTGAAGCTTGGGCTCAGGCTCGTTTACCAAATAAGCTTCTTTTTAGGTTCGGGCTCGGCTCATAAACAAGTTTAAATAAGCTCGACTTGTTTACTAGACAACTTTAAATAAGGGGTAAATGTTGTTAAATAATAATAAAAACTAATATTATACTAAGGCTCGACGAGCCTAACGAGCTTCACATGTCAGACTTGAGTAGGGCTGTTCACGAGCCGAGCCGAGCCGAGCCGAACCGAGCGGACCTTTGCTCGTGCTTGGCTCGTTTACAAACAGAACCGAGCAGAGCGGCTCATTTAAAACCGAGCCTCAAATCAAGCGAGCATTTTTCGAGCAGTAAATATTCCGATCGAGCGTCGAGCAAAGTTCGAGCGATTTGAACAACCGTGTCACCCGATTTAAATTTATTGAGAGAGATAGTGACAATGTTTGCTCTCAAGCTTTTATGTCCTTAAAAACATACACATTTCGTGGCATAATATTTTTTTTATGAATTACAATGTTGTAGTCGACGAGGCGATAATCATATTGCACGAACAATTACGTTGAGCAGGAGACGGTCAACTTAGGGTAATGACATGAAACATTGAGGCGATGAGCAACCTGTCGTTTATCGGTTTAGGGTTTAACTTTTAGATTTGATATTAATTTTTTATTGGCGTGGTTGGGCTAGTACGTATAGATACAGTTGTAAATTTGTATATAGCAGACAAAAATTTAATAGAGTGGTATATATAAAACTATAAATTTAGTTTATATTCAAGTATATATATGTCTGTGTACTGTGTGTATATATATAGGTGTGTGTGTATATACATGTTTATATATGTATGTGTATATGTATATGTATATGTATATATATACTAATTAAAAATAATAAGTCGAGCCGAACCGAGCCGAGCGGACCTTTGCTCATGCTTTGGCTCATTTACAAACCGAACCGAGCAGAGCGGTTCGTTTACAAACGAGCGTCAAATCGAACGAGCATTTTCTGAGCAATTTCCGAACGAGCGTCGAGCGAGCGACGATCGGCGAGCGATTTGAACAGCCCTAGACTTGAGCTCGAGCTCAAAAAAAAAAAAAAAAAAAACCTTTATTTTAGGCCCAAGCTCGGCTCGGGCTCGATAAAGCTCGACTCATTTCAAGCTTTTTCTCAAACATTCGCTTGGCTCGTTTGCACCCCTACATATACTCGCGATACCCAAATGTCCTGGACCATGTATAAATCAGATATACGAAAAAATTACATATAATCTTCTAATTATCATCCCTATTGAAACTTGTATTTCATAACATATTATCTTATATTATATATTATAAATTAGCAACTTTTTTTTGCATAACAAGTTGTACATTGTGCTTTGGACCTTTTTCAAAAAAAAAAAAAAAAAACTTGATTTTTTACTTTTAACCCAAAGGTTATTACCTTTGCAATTTTAACACTACATAATTTGGTTTTTTTAACTTTACCTAAAATTTTTCATTATTTACAATTTAACTTCACAACTTTTGTCACTTATACTTTTCATCTTTCGTAAATTTTCGTTTTACGTATAGCTCTAAATTTTTCGAGTTAATACGACGCAACGTGCATGTGTGGTTCAACGTTTTTGCCTCTATTTTTCCATGTTTGATAGGTTCGTCGCAACACACATATCCTAGGTCGAGTCAGTGTTGGTGGTCGATGACGGTTGTATGATATTAATACTATTTGACACCGTTTTATGCCCCGCCGCAACGCGGGGTGTGCTTTGGGGGGGTTTCAAAGAAAAAATGGTTATTCATATGGTTGTCGTAACGTTGGCTTTGGGGGTTTTCCAAAAAAAATGATTTTTTTTACTTTTCTCCAAAAAGTATTTCATAAATTACTTTTAACCCAAAACTATTTGTTTTTTTTTACTTTTAACCCAAAACTTTTTATCTTTTGCAATCTATCCTCATAACTTTTTTTACTTCCAACTTTGGTCATTTATAGTTTTCATTTTCCGCAAATTTTTCGTTTATGCTTGGTTCTAAATTTTGTGAGTTAACACATCGCAACGTGCGTCTTTGGCTTAACGTTTTTACGTTTCGTTCTAAATTTTGCGAGTTAACACGATGCAACGTGCGTGTGTGGGTGAACGTTTTTACATCGTCTATTTTTCCCCCGCTTGACAGGTTTAACATAACGTGCGTGTCCTAGATCGACTTAGTTATAACTAAAGAATCCCCGCCGCATTGCGGCGGGTCGCAATCAGGGGCGGACTTACCCCTAGCCCAAGGTAGGCGGGCGCACCCCCGGGAAAAAAAATTTAGTGCTATTTTCCGTTGAAAATCCCGTCCGTACCCCTTGGAATTTTTCGTCCACACACCTTAGGTAAAAAATGTTATCGATTTATATTTTAAGTTTTTTTAGTAAACTCTAATTAAAAAAAAAACTACCTAAATTATATAAAGAGTAAACTTCCGTTTTGCTCCCTGTGGTTTGGTCCCTTTAATGGTTTTGCCCCAAACCTTTAAAAATAGCCATTTTACTCCCTGATCTATGAAGTCTTTCATGATTTCACTCCCCACCTCTAACTCCATCCAAATTGTTTATTAACTGAAAGAGTATTTTGATAACTGATAACTTCAAAGGGTATTTTAGTAAAACTCCAAATAAAAGATTACATTAAATATAATAATGTATACATATCATTGCTTATCTTCACCCTCACTTGAACTGCTACCACCACCACAAGAATCTCCATCGCCATCCTCCAACCTGTTACCGCCACCTCAATCTCCGACCAACTACCACCACCATCATCTCCAACCCTTAGACCGCTTGCAACCGCTAAACCACTACCACTCAATTTGCCCTAGCTCGTCACTGATTTTCCCTCTTGTTGCTTGGCTTCTCTTGTTCGGTGGCCAGAGAGTTACGGGTGAATCATCCAACGCCGATGACAAGTCATATTTGCACCGAAGGGGTTAAGATAGATCTGCATCGACATTGGCTAGGGTTAAGACATATTTGGCAAGGATGCTTACAAGTCATGGTCTGACCGGAGGTTCAAAGGTCAGATCTGCAACGAAGGGGGTGACCTATAGTGATGGTGGTTGTGGGTGGTTACGATTTGCAGGTGGAAATGGAAGATGACGATTTTAGTTAGTGGTGGTCGTCGTAGGAGGTGGACGGGAGTTCAAATTTGGGGTTGTGGAATTTAGGGTTGCGAAGGTGTTCTTTTTTCAAGCGAAGTGGCCGGATTAGGGTTGTGGTGGTGGTGGCAGGCGGTAGTAGGGCTGTGGTGGTGGCGGCTGAGGTGAGAAAGAAAGAGGGGTAGGGCTGTGGTGGTGGCGGCTGAGGTGAGAAAGAAAGAGGGGAAGGCAGTGGTTTGGTGGAGTCGGGCAAAGTGGTTGGGGTTTTTGAAGAAGATGATGAATGGGGTGGAATAGCTCCTGAGAAGATGGGCGACTTTGAGATTATGAGGGTTATTACAAAAATACCCTTATTTTATATTTGTAATTACCAAAATACCCTTTCAGTTAACATAGAATATGGATGGAGTTAAGACCATGGAGCAAACTGGAGACAAAATCCAAACATCAGGGAGCAAAATGGCTATTTTTAAAGGTTTGGGACAAAACCATTAAAGTGACCAAACCACAGGGAGCAAAACGGAAGTTTACTCTTATATAAACTTATACTACCCAACTTAACCCAAATACCCAATACCTTAATCCACTATTTCATTAAACATAATTAGCCCACTAATTACTAGCCATTAACCAAACTCAACCTAAGTTCAAACTATAATAATTAAAATAAACCCAATAGTCCCTTAGAATTCCCCCCGCCCTCCCTCTCTTGGGTCGTCTCCTGCCAGCGATCATCGAACACAACAGCAACCACAACAGCACGTCATCAGCAGCCGCGAACCACCGCCGTCCGACACCAAAGGGTAACAAAATTCTTAAATAGGTTTGAAATTACATGTGTTTTGACGTTGTTTATGGTTGTTTAGATGATTTTTAGGGTGATTACACACAATTTCTAGGGTTGAAAATTAAAATAGAAACATTATGTTATGGAGCGATGAACTTATGAATAAATTTGTTTGTGATAGGAATCATGAGTAGGGACGTTATGGCGCGATTTCTTTTGTTTACATGACCCGACCCGAACCGACCCGATACGAACCGATTTTTTTACTTATATATCTAGGAGCCTAAAATTTTTAAAAATGTTCCGCACCCCCATAGAAAAATTCCTAGGTCCGCCACTGGTCACAATCTTAGTTATATTATATTTATTAGGCCACTGGTGGTGGTCCGTGATGGACACTCCATCACTCGTGAAACTATCACGAACACCGCCGCCACCATACTCTATCTCGAGTGATAGTTATAACGTGTGGAAATTATCACGCCGTGAAAAATGAAAATTGTGAGGGAACATGAGGGTTTATTGTTGGGTGTTGTGAATGATGACCACCACCACTAAAAAAGGTTGTGAGTGATGAAATAATGGTTGATGATATGACGGAACTTGATTGGATATTGTGAGTGATGGAATTTGTACCACCCCCAGTCCCCTTACTATGTACGGTAAAATTTATGATGCATGAATAATGGGCAAAGATAAAAATAAGACAAATAGTAACAAAACGTAATCAATAATAATATTCTAGGTCTTGTAATTTGGTAAATATCATTTAACTCCATATTGAGTTTCGGAAGGATGTTAAAAAACTGGTTAGTGGTTACTATTTTGTTTACAATAATAAGTTTATAATTCGAGAGAAATAAAGCGATAAAAAATAAGATGAGATCTTATCTTGATCGTATCTCAATGAAGACAAACGGTTGCGGTGCATTAATGCAATAATAATGCCTATTTTTATATATATACAAGCTTTAAACGGAAAAAAAAAGACATATTTATTAGACTATTTATTATGATTGTTATTTATAAATTTTGTTAACTTTTTTTTCAATAACCAATAAAATAAAAGTCTGGTTATTCGGGTAACTCAATGGCAAAAAGCGACATTGTATGTCTGGGATTGCAGACAACGCTAGGTAGCCCAATTAAACTAGGTTCGGAAAAAATCGTAGTACGAAGACTCACTACGGATAAAACCATGTTAGAATTAGATTTGAACTTAAAATCTGTAAAACTCTAACCCGAATCTTCGCTTTTCCTCAAATATCAGTTAAGCTACTTGCATAAATTTTGTGAACTATTTATATACTATTAATTTGTAACATTTGTATGCATGTATGGTTGTAGATTATGCTTGAGAGGTTGTATCTTAGTTATATACTATTAATTTGTGACATTTGTATGCATGTATGGTTTTAAATTGTGCTTAAGTGGTTGTACCTTAATCAAATAATGGTTTCATTATCTTACCAAATTCAATCTGTTTTGTATGCATGTATGGTTGTAAATTGTGCTTAAGTGGTTGTACCCTAATCAAATAATAGTTTCATTATCTTACCAAATTCAATAGGTTTGATCCATTCAAAATTATGTTGTTTTATTTGTAAATTATTATTATTTATAATAATCTAATTAATTCAGCCAAAATCTTGTATAAATATAATTTGCAACATATTGATGCAATGGTTGTTGTAATGTACACATTATGATTTGTATAATGGTAATGATATATATTATATATATGGATTACGATGAACCTGTCAAACGAGAAAAAATAGACATGGGTTTATCGTAACGCGCGACTCCTATATCAACTTAGTTATTATATTATATGTTTTACGTTTCGGTTTAATTTCTTTGCATTAACACGTCGCAACTTCAGTGTCGGTGATCGCTACCAGTAGTGTGGCATTAGTGTTCGCTCCCGACGCAACGCAAGGTGTTTAATACTAGTTATTTTCATTTTTTTCAGCATACATGATTATCACTTGCCAATATTAAAATTAAAGTCATGCCACGTTACTACCAATTACCAACTATAACCTTTACATGCAGCATGAAAATGGACCCCGCAAGCATTTCATCAGTTACAAATAGACCGATAATATTATTTTATGTAATTCTTGTTTAATTAGTACAACATGATTTCCGATTTGTGTACATAATGAAACCTCTAGATTTATAATTTTATAATACAATTTTTGTTTATGTTAGTTATGGCTATTATATCATAAACTATATAACTACAAAAACCATTTTTTTACGTTTGTTATGGCTATTATATATTATAGGAATAATGGAGTTTAATAATCCTAACTATTAGTCGTCGGCCGACAACGGTGCCAACTTAAAAAATAACCAGTGATGGTCTCACCTTTTCATATATTGTAAATCAATAGACCTTTACTAAACCAAAAAGAATAAGAGGACAAAAAGAAATAAAGGTTCTGTTAGTATAGGTTCATTAGTTTTACAATATGTGAAAAGGTGGGACCACCACTGGTTATTTTTTAAGTTGAGACCATTACCGGCCAACGGCTAATAGTTTGGATTATTAAAATCCACTATTCCTATATTATAAAGCATATAACTATAAAAACCAAGTTTTGAATGGTGAAGTTTTAAAATTTTTAGATTAGTCAAAACTTTTGTATATAGTTTTCAAGTTTTATGCATTGATCACAACGGTAGGGTTCTAGAGTGAACACTAGGTTGAGAGTGAACTGTGTGAACTGTGTGAACTAATCTGGGCCATTGGATTACATCATCTAGAGATTTTTAAACAATGGCAAGATTGTAATTATAATGTTGTAACTTCTTTTAAATTAATGACAAAATTGCAGAAAACAACCTTTATGTTTGCCTCAAATTGCACTTTATACCTTTCACTATGAAATCGGCAAAAACCAACCTTTATGTTCATGATTTGCTACAAGTATAACCTTTGACACAAACGACGTTTGTTTTTATTGGTTAACTGCCCTCACATGCAATGCATGTGAGGGTATTTGTAACAATTCTCATTAAAAATTACCCTTTCTTATATTGTTTTACCCAATAGGAAACCTTAATTAAGACCCCCAAGTGATCCTGCACAAACCTTATCAATAGGCTAAACTCTGCTCGAATAAATCTGCAATGTGAGTCATTCTCTTTTTATCAAATTTGATTTCAAAATCATGTTTGTTTTCAAAGTTATAATTACAGGGATTAAGTCTTTGTAATCACCAAATTACAGCCGGTGTGTGGGGTTTTGTATACATTACTCGATAACCTTCACCATTGGACAACAAGTTAGCCAAGGGGTGATATGACCATAATCACAGACACCATTGGACAACGAGATAGCCAATAGGTGGTCGAGTGATAAATACCGTGGGTAGATGGTTGAGATGTATAAACATTGTAATCGCTCTTAATACTGTAAATTATAACAATGCGTCGTTTTTAGTAAAAAGAATGATTCACCAGTATTTTCCACTGACAAAACCTTTTTCAAACATGTTTCAAGTGATCTGTTATGATCCAGGAAAAGTGCCGTGAAGCACTACAAGCTTAAGGAAGTGGCTCAAAATAAATAAAGAAACATGTTTTGTAAAATAATGATTTCCCAGTGAAATCACCTTATTGTAAATTACCGGGGTTTTATCCCGAATTATGAAATAATATAATCGGACATTTTTGGTTTTAAAAAGATGCTGCTAAAATCTTCTGCTGTCAACTCAATTAAATAAATACCACGGGATTTCCTGTCCCGCGGCTCCTGAACCAGGTCAAACCGGGCCGGGGGCCGTGACAGGAAAAGGTGGTATCAGAGCCACTGATTTAAGCCTATTAAGTATTTGAAAAATACTTAATTTTACTGATTGCCATTTTTGTGATTACTTGTTTTATTATTTAAATATTTATTTACAGTATGGGTAAGCAAAGACTTTCGGATATCTACCATAAATTAGATACTTCACCGAAAGAAAAAGGAACTTCATCCTCAAAATGCCCAACAAATACTGATGAAGGAATATTTGTCCGTAAGGCACAGTTTGAGGAACCACTTTCTCCTAATAAAAGAAGTTTGATTATTAGGAAAAGTCAAGAGAAAATAAAGAAATCACAACCAAAAGAATTGAGGAGTAATCAGGAAATCCAGAAAATAGGCAGTAATCCACCATGGGAAGACAAATTAGATAAAAAATGGACAGATCTCTATATGTTAGCTACGGTAGCAGTAAATGCTAACATTTAAATACCCTGACCCAGTACTAGCACCCATATCACTTACCAGTCAGAAAATTTACCGAGTAAATAAATAAGTTACAATAAACCCTAGTATGTTTTAATTGTCAGTTATCCTTTGTATTAAATTAGTCACATGGTATGCAATAATACTTGAATGTTTATCTGTAAAATTTTGTTATAAAATTTTTAACTTAGTATTTTGTGCATTTTTGCATATATGCTAAACAGCATGAATGAGTTATCTGAAGCTCTTCAGAATCTCAATCTTTATCCGATAAAAGTGGAAGTTTCCAAAGATTTTACTGGTTACATACCCGATGTGGAAGAACCTATGGAATTCCACGCTCCACCTCCGGAGAAACCAAAGCCAAATAAAAAGAGAAGATTTGTAGGTTGGAGGCGTGTATGCAGGAGGAAACCAACAACTAGAAAGGTTCCCAAAATAGAGAATCCCATAGATAAAGGAAAAGGAATTTCGATCGGGGAAGGTTCTAGGCAAGTAGAAATGGAAATTGGGGAAAGTTCTAAACAAATCGAGGAATTGCCATTACAAGAGGAGTTGGATCGCGTATTGGCAAGCTGTGATATCATTAGACCTATTAATAACAACCTTTACCCTTATCCTGCCGAAACTCAACTTCCAATAAATTTGGAACCAGCCATCCCAGAACCTTTAATCCATACCCAACCTTTAGGAGAAATGGACGAATGGTGGACCAACGACTGGCAATTTCAAAACCTCCTAAATAACCCTTATACCTTTTTCCCTCCGTTCGACCCAGAACCTATACCAAACCCACCAATGAGCAATGAAAATTTAGCTGAACTCCGCCATTTTGGCGAGGAGCTAATAGGTGCAAGGAATAGGATTCGGGAGATGGGAGAGCAAATCTCCTGGAAGTACGACGAAAGGGAGAATCGTTTCTAAAATATCAGCAGAAGGGATGATGTGAAAACGTAACGGTGATTGTATAATAATAATAATAGTAATAAAAATATAATATTGTAAAATAAAAATAAAACTTTGTAAGATAACGGTGTGTAATGACGCATAATATATATATAAAATGGGAATCGAGAAATCGATAATTTTGGATATATATATGTGTGTGTTGTGAAATTTGTATGATTGTTTTGTATAATTGTTATTTATTCGATACTAATAAATTATATAAATTAATTACCAGATGGCAAACGCTGGTAATGAACCAGTTAACGAAGTTAACCAATCTGAGCAACACCCGGAGGATCATTTTATAACTAGGCAAGATATAGAAAATATTGTTGCTCAAGGAATAGCCAATGCTATTCCAGCAATCCTAGCTGCTGCCCAGAAACCTATGGAACCGCAACAAATTATTCATAGCAAACGCACACAAGGAGACAATTTTAGTAATAGTGTAAACGGAGGCGGCAACCATATTAATAATGACAATGACGGGTTGCAAGCTCCACTTCTTAAGAAAATGAAAGCTGCAACGCCTGGTTGCACTTACAAGGAGTTTCTTGCCCGTAAACCGGTTGAATTTGCAGGCAATGAAGGGGCAACTGCGACACTGCGTTGGTTGGAGAAAACCGAAGTAGTAATTATGATAAGTAAATGTGCTGAGGAAGATAAGGTCATGTATGCGTCGCATCTTTTTAAAGAAGGGGCGCTAGAATGGTGGAATACTGTACTTCAAGCTAAAGGAAGAAATACGGCCTGTGCCATGAGTTGGGAAGAATTTAAGCAACTAATAGAAAGAAAATTCTGCCACGAATATGAAAAGGAATAAATGGCGAATAAGTTCCTAAACCATCGAATGATTGGTGTAGATTGTCGCGGATATACTTCGACATTCTTCGAATATGCTAGAGTGGTACCAACGCTGGCTTCGCCAGAACCGGTACTCATTTCTCGCTATATTTGGGGATTGATTGGTGAAATCCGTAATATCGTTAAAGCTGCGAGACCTCGCACTATTGACGATGCGGTAGAATTAGCTAACACCCTAACTGACGAGCTGGTACGCACAAGAGATGAAAATAGGAAAAAGGAACTGGCTCAGAAAATTTCCCAAGGATTTCGTGTGGGTAATAATAGCAACTTCAAGAAAAGAGGAACGGGGCAATTCTCAACTCCGCCGCTCTGCCAGAATTGCAAAAAGAAACATTTTGGAAAATGCAATGTAACCTGCAACTTTTGTAAAGTTGTAGGACATCGTGAAGAAGACTGTAGAAAGAAAACAAGGGTCTGCTATAATTGTGGAGAAGCTGAGCATTTCAAACCAGAATGCCCTAAGTTGATCAAACCAACAGACAATAAAGCCAAAACAACCGACGGAGCTACCAAGAAGAATGTTCGAGCATTCCAATTAACAACTCAGGAGGCAGAACTCATCTCAGATGTGATAGCTGGTACGTTCCTAGTTCACAACATTTACGCAAAAGTATTATTTGACTCTGGTGCAAACCAAAGTTTTATAAATACTTCATTCTGCCAAGCTCTTAACTTACCCTTAACCAACCTTAGGCAGATTTTTACAGTCGAAACAGCAGATGGGAATTTTATTAACTTAGATAGGGTTTTGCAAAAAGAAAATATAGAACTTTCAGGTCATAAATTTCATGCCAACCTGTTACCAATGAATTTAGTTGGGTTCGATGTTGTGTTAGGAATGGATTGGTTAGTAGCCAACCATGCTCGAATCCTTTGTGATAAGAATTCTATAGAAATTCGGGCACCCACCGGAGAAGTGATTGTGATTACAGGATATAAGCCACGTAAACCCATGAAGTTCATTTCAGTAATGAAAGTTGCTAGTTATAAATGAAAGCAAGGAATAATATATATGATTTCAGTGATCATTAGTACTAAGGATAAAGAACTTAAGGAGATTCCTGTAGTCTCAGAATACCCAGATGTATTTCCAGAAGAATTACCAGGATTACCACCAGATAGGAAAGTAGAATTTAGGATTCATCTAATTCCTGGAACTACACCAATAGTCAAATCACCTTATCGGTTAGCACCCACGGAAATGTTAGAATTGAAAAAGCAGTTAGATGAATTGCTAAGTAAAGGATTCATACAACCTAGTTCATCCCCTTGGGGAGCACCAGTGTTGTTCGTAAAGAAAAAGGACGGTTCGATGCGAATGTGTATCGATTATAGAGAATTAAATAAGGTTACAATTAAGAATCGATACCCATTACCTAGGATTGATGATCTTTTTGATCAACTACAAGGAGCTAGATACTTTTCTAAGATAGATTTGCGCTCCGGATATCATCAATTAAAGGTACAAGAAGAAGACATACCTAAAACTGCTTTCAGAACTAGGTATGGTCATTACGAGTTTACAGTCATGCCCTTCGGATTAACAAATGCACCTGCGGCATTTATGGACATGATGAATAGAATCTGTAAACCGTACTTGGATAAATTTGTAATTGTCTTTATCGACGATATACTTATTTATTCCAAAAGTCAAGAGGAACACTGTCAGCACATACATACACTCTTAACTTTGTTAAGAAAAGAAAAGCTTTATGCCAAATTCTCGAAATGTGAATTTTGGCTACATGAAGTGCAATTTTTAGGACACATGGTAAATCAAGAAGGTATTCATGTAGATCCTGCTAAGATAGAAGCAATCACCAAATGGAAGGTTCCACAATCAGCAATGGAAATTAGAAGTTTTATAGGTTTAGCTGGATATTATAGACGGTTTATTAAGGATTTTTCTAAAATAGTTGTACCATTAACTAAGCTAACCTGTAAAACAGTTAAGTTTGAATGGGGACCTAAGCAAGAAGAAGCTTTTAAGATTTTAAAACATAAGTTAACAAATGCTCCAATCTTAGCTTTACCGGAAGGAACAGAAGATTTTGAAGTATATTGTGATGCTTCAAAACTAGGGTTAGGATGTGTGCTTATGCAACGCAAGAAGGTAATCGCGTATGCATCAAGACAATTGAAAAAGCACGAGGAAAACTATACAACTCATGATTTAGAGTTAGGAGCCATAATTTTTTGCCCTTAAAATTTGGAGACATTATCTGTATGGAAGTAAGTTTACTGTCTATACGGATCATAAAAGTTTAAGGTACATATTTGGGCAAAAAGAATTAAACATGAGACAAAGAAGATGGATGGAAATACTAAGCGACTACGATTGTGATATTCAGTATCACGAAGGAAAAGAAAATGTAGTTGCAGATGCCTTAAGTCGTAAGTATCATGAGAAACAACGACGGGTTCGTGCTCTTAGATTAAATCTACATTTAGATTTAATGGAACAACTAAAGAATGTTCAAGAAATAGCAATCAAGGACGATGCTGAAGGAATGAAAGGACGAATAAAAGAATTAGAGCAAGGAAATGATAGAATTTGAAGATTCCATAAGAAAAGAATTTGGGTACCTAAACAAGGAGAATTAAGAGATAAAATTTTAGAAGAAGCTCATAAATCTAGGTATACCATGCATCCAGGAAACAATAAAATGTATCAAGATTTAAGGAATAATTTCTGGTGGATAGGAATGAAAAAGGACATAGCTAGATATGTTTCTAAATGTCTTACTTGTTCACAAGTTAAGGCAGAACACCAGAAACCTTCAGGGCTACTACAACAATTAGAAATGCCTGTATGGAAATGGGAGCTCATAACAATGGACTTTGTTACAAAATTGCTCAAAACCAGAAAAGGTAATGACGCGATTTGGGTAATTGTGGATCGATTAACCAAGTCAGCCCATTTTCTACCCATGAAGGAAACCTTTAGCATGGAAAGGTTAGCCAAGTTGTATGTAGATGGAGTCGTATCCTTACATGGAGTTCCACTCTCTATTGTATCGGATAGGGATAGTCGTTTCACTTCCCATTTCTGGACAAGTTTCCAGAAAGCAATGGGAACACGACTAAATTTAAGTACTGCATACCATCCTCAAACAGACGGGCAAAGTGATAGGACGATACAAACACTGGAAGACATGCTCCGAGCATGTGTGATAGATTTTGGTGGGAACTGGGATGACCACCTATCCTTAATTGAATTCTCCTATAATAATAGTTATCATGCAAGTATCGAAACTGCCCCATTCAAAGCACTGTATGGACGCAAATGCAGAACTCCAGTCTGCTGGGCAGAAATAGGAGAAAGTCAATTATCAGGTCCTGAAATCGTGCAAGAAACCACCGACAAGATTACTCAGATAAAAGAACGACTGAAGACTGCTCGAGATCGTCAAAAGAGCTATGCCGACAATCGACGCAAACCACTAGAATTTCAAGTCGGAGATAGAGTACTATTGAAAGTTTCTCCTTGGAAAGGAGTAGTTCGGTTCGGTAAGAAAGGAAAGCTAAGTCCAAGATTCGTAGGACCATTCCCAGTAATCCAGCGAATAGGACCAGTTGCCTATCGTTTACAACTACCAGAAGAACTAGCTGGAGTACATGACGTATTTCATGTATCCAATCTCAAGAAATGTCTATCTGACGAATCCCTGATAGTACCTCTTCAAGATGTAGAAGTAAATGAAAAACTGAAATTTGTTGAGAAGCCATTACAGATAGAAGATAGAAAGATCAAGTTTTTCAAACATAAGCGACTAGTGCTTGTGAAAGTCAAATGGGAATCAAAGAGAGGACCCGAATACACCTGGGAGCTGGAATCAGAGATGAAGCGAAAGTATCCTCATTTATTCCAGTAAATCTCGAGGACGAGATTTTTATTAAGGTGGGGAGGATGTAACAACTCTCATTAAAAATTACCCTTTCTTATATTGTTTTACCCAATAGGAAACCTTAATTAAGACCCCCAAGTGATCCTGCACAAACCCTAAAATTTTCAGAACAATTGGAATCAGGATCAGGGCCCCTAAAACTCAGGGGGGGTAAACCCTAGTTAGTATTATCTTAACAGTTTTACGTGTAAAACGAAATTGATCGAGCGACCAACTCAGCAAGCCTACTGAGACACGGGGCTACCCTATGGTAGGGTAGCACCCCTCGCGCCATGCGAAGGCCCCTCGCGCCACGCGAGGGAGCCCTTTTTCCAGTATAAGTAGTAGACTTTGGCACTTGCAATTTCGCGTTGATTCGACGTAAAAATTCGATTCATGCACTGAGATATCGTCCAAATACTACAGAAACACACACAGTCTCGAATTTCTGCCGCGATAACAGGGTAATAACTCGATCGCTGCTACGATTCAATGTCCGATCGATTGAAACTATCCGATAAATGTTTAAGTGCTGCTCAAATTGGGTTATACTTTGTCATTCATCGTGAGGGTTTAATCTCGTGAGTTATCGTAAATGATGTATTAGTTACTGACCCAGTTTCTTGCGCATGATTATTAAAATTAGGTTAACAGGCTTATCAATAGGCTAAACTCTGCTCGAATAAATCTGCAATGTGAGTCATTCTCTTTTTATCAAATTTGATTTCAAAATCATGTTTGTTTTCAAAGTTATAATTACAGGGATTAAGTCTTTGTAATCACCAAATTACAGCCGGTGTGTGGGGTTTTGTATACATTACTCGATAACCTTCACCATTGGACAACAAGTTAGCCAAGGGGTGATATGACCATAATCACAGACACCATTGGACAACGAGATAGCCAATAGGTGGTCGAGTGATAAATACCGTGGGTAGATGGTTGAGATGTATAAACATTGTAATCGCTCTTAATACTGTAAATTATAACAATGCGTCGTTTTTAGTAAAAAGAATGATTCACCAGTATTTTCCACTGACAAAACCTTTTTCAAACATGTTTCAGGTGATCTGTTATGATCCAGGAAAAGTGCCGTGAAGCACTACAAGCTTAAGGAAGTGGCTCAAAATAAATAAAGAAACATGTTTTGTAAAATAATGATTTCCCAGTGAAATCACCTTATTGTAAATTACCGGGGTTTTATCCTGAATTATGAAATAATATAATCGGGCATTTTTGGTTTTAAAAAGATCCTGCTAAAATCTTCCGCTGTCAACTCAATTAAATAAATATCACGGGATTTCCTGTCCCGCGGCTCCTGAACCAGGTCAAACCGGGCCGGGGGCCGTGACAGTATTAATGTCATTTCAGTTAATATTTTAATATATATTAAAAAATATTATCACTCACCTCCCCCCCTCTCTCTCATCTCTTTCTCTCTCTAAAAATTCAATTCAAACCCACTCTCACCGGCATCTCTTTCTCTCTCTCTAAAAATTTAATTCAATTCAACTGAACACTGAATCGAACACTGTTCCGGCGAGTTGGTTCAGTTCCGGCGAAGACCTTTATTCTCCGGCGAAAATCTTTCTTCTCCAATCGAACTCTGCTCTGTACCTTCTATCATGGCTTCATTCTTTTCATCCGATACGACGGCGACGGCGTCCGGTGTTCCTGCGATGGCGTCCGGTGTTCCTGCGATGGCGTCCGATAGCGTCTACATCGTCTTCATGATGTTTCACATCGGAAATGATACGACTAGTGTTACTATTATGTGATTTTTGCGTTTGATTTTCAAATTACAGTTCTGTTAGTTTGAGATTCATGTTTATTTGTTGAATTGTAGTTTTAGGATGTGATGATTGGAGTGAAATTGAAGTTTAAATTTCACATCTGTTAGTTTGAAGATTGGTGGACCAGTGGGTTTAGAGAAAGAGAGCTTGATGAATAATATCAAAGTTTCATCTCAATTTTTTTTTGAATAAACTCTGCTGGATTATAATTTATAAAGATGACGATGATGAAGAAAGGTGGAGGCTTGTTTTTTGTGGGTCCCGCAACATTGAATGTGAAAGGAGTTTATATATATATAAAAAACACCTGCAAATAAAAAGAAAATAAAGCGACTAGGTAAAAAGACGTTAATGCCCTCACATGCTTTGCATGTGAGGTAACTTAACCAAGAAATTAAACGTCGTTTGTGTTAAAGGTTGAACCTGTAGCAAAACATAAACATAAAGGTTGATTTTTGCCGATTTCATAGTGAAAGGTATAAAGTGCAGTTTGGGGCAAACATAAAGGTTGTTTTCTGCAATTTAGTCTAAATTAATTGACAGTAGAGTATTTGCGTCTTTTGTAAATTGCATTTATTAAACAATATAATCAACATCCCTAAAATCTCGCTAGTTTCCGTATATACAAGATACACAGCTGTTAGTGTATACACATGTGTACAATCTCGCTAGTATTAGTTTATACAAGATAACAGATTTAGTAAAGGTTATTACAATACATAAATATAATAAATAGCAAAAGTAAATGGATTTAGGTTACATGAATAGAATCCCTCGTATAAAAATGATTTTTGTACTCAGGTACTAAAATAGTCCATGCTTCATTACTGGCTCATCAATACACTGATCGAAATTAGCTCAAGTATAAATTTTTGGGCCAGGTTACAGCGGGTCTGGGCTCAATTAAAAGACTATAAAAACCACTTAATATAAAAATTCTTAACGGCCTGACCTGTTGATGAGCTCAATCATATGTCATCTAATATGTTGATCTCAAATAAAAAGAAATTAAGAGCTCACCTACTTGGAATAATTTACTAACAGGTTATTGAAGAAAGCCCACACTTGGTATTCCCAAAGCACATGAAGACTATAAAAAAACATTCAATCCATCTATTTAAAATTATCTGGCAATTGCGTAATTGGCTCAGAACTAAATCCTAAAAAACATCATTTAAAAACCCTAATCAAACCACTCAATCCAGTAAGCAAAATGAGTTAAGAAACATCATTAATCGCCATAAAAAACTATTGCATAATGAAAATTTAGATAGAACGAAAAGTGCTTTAAATTACCAAGCACCGTCGTCGCTGCCGGAGTTAATCAGCACAGTAATTGCTAGCGAGTTATAACAGTAAGGAAAGAAAGTGGCGAAATAGAATAGTAACATCATCAAGGGGATTAACAAATGCTATCGGGTACTGGTACCAGTATCAAATTTACCAAACCGGGTATATTTTTGGTACCGAATCGGTACCGACTTTTGACATTTTCGGTATCGGTTTGGCACCGGTTTTTACTCTCAAAAACCGGTACCGTACCAGTACCGACCGGTACCGAACCGTACCGTGCCAGGTATATTCGGTACCGGTACCCACTTTTAGGGATTTTTATTAAAACCATCCCAACATTTGAACTTGTACATTAGGCCTACCAAGTAGCACTTTTAGCTACAATGAGATCACTCACAGAGAAAAGTTACATTTTAAGGATGTATGATGTATTCATTATATGAAAAATAGTCAAAATAAACATCAAGATACCTTAAAGCTCACCTGAGATTCGATCTCCTAGCTTCGCAAGGTGGAAAATGCACATTAATGAAAAAGGGGTTGATTAGTTTTAGTTTTCCTATAAGCTATACAAACCAAGTTATACAATCCCACTCGAAAGTACTCATTCAACACCTAATTTCTACGCAAACGAACATTTCAACTCTAAAAGCGCAACATCTATGATTTGTATATACTTCCAATCTGAAAGTCGCATGTTCAATTTTCAAATATAAAAAAAAAAATATAACTCAAAACTCACATTTGGTGGGGCTTTCTGGTTCCTTAAAGAGTACTTAACCTGAGATCATCCAAAGAAACAACAATAACTTAGCACATTAATTCAAGAAAGTCGATAGTTATAGTTCTTTATGTGTACATGCTGGTGCCTATGTGCATCCTTTTTTTAGTGAGAAGAAAAGCAAAATTACAACCAATTCAAATGAAATGCGCTAAAGAAAACACAATACCTTAATTTGAAACATCAATCCCTGAATTTGTGGATGAAGCAGAGAAGACCGAAAATGAGTTAGAAAAGATTATAACTTCAAAAGGCAATGAAGCAGAGCATCAGCAACAGGAACTTCCATCCCTAACCATAAAGACAACTTGGAGTCACTGATTTAAAGCCGCAAACAAAAAAATTCACCTTAAGATAATTGAAATCAGAATTAACAACTACACATAACTGAAATTGTAAAGTCATGAAAAACGCCTTAAACTGAAACTTAGTATAATTATTATTGTTCAATATCGTAATCGATTGAAGTACTGAAAACAACAGACAAGTGAAGTGAGGTAGATCTAGAATGAATACCGTTGACGTTCGGTGGCTTGTTCACAGTAAGATAATAGAGATCTGGATTCTAAAACATCATATAATACTAAAATCAAACTATAATCTCAACAAAGAATTAATACAAATCATATAACCAGATCATGAACATAAAATGACAACCAGTACCAACAAACCACAGCAAACAACGCATCAAACTTACACAACCACAACCATATCAGTCACCTGAGAACTCATCGGAGCTTCACTGGAGTTCTGTAACACCAAAAATAGGTTAATGAAAACAACGAAAATCGATCTAACTATAAAAGAAACATGCAATTGAAGCGAGGCTTACCGGAATTCTTGCCAGAGTCAAACAGAGACCCGTCACAACCGTAGGTGCGCCGCCTCCATCTTGTTACTGTAAGCGTACCCACCAGCTGAACAGCCAAATGAACACTCAAATCTAAAAAGATTAATCTAAAGCTACCTATTGGAGCCCTAATATTCTGACGGAAACCATCGCCCCTCACAAATTCAACCGCCACAATCAGACGACAGACCACCACCTCCTCCCCCTTGCCGCCGTCGTCCGCCACCACCACGTCTAGACAACGCCCTGTTGCTACCATCAACTGCCTTATGACCGGCCTTGACGGCACTGTTCTGCCTTTGTGTGAGAATGTAAAGTTCCTAAACTACCATGATAACTGTTCATTTCGTTTGGTTTTTAATTTTTTTATATATTATTTATATATTATATTATTATATTACTTATCACAGCCAAGCAAAGAAAGAACACCAGGATAAAAGTTTAGAACTCATCATAGACAACCGGTCACCGTCACCACAATCGACAGCAGATGTTGAAACCGGAGATGCCAACGTCGCAACCATCCATGTTCGTCTGGAAAACCACTGCTCACAGGAAACAACAGCGTCGTACCGAACGACAGTATGGAGCGGCGGCATATCTGTGCTCATCGGCAGCAGTTCCGGCGGTCGAGAGGAGGCGAGGTGAAGAGAGGGAATCAGCAAACAAACCCTCAAAAGAGGGGTTAAGTGTACACCGGTAACCATCCAAATAGACCAATAAACACAAACCTTGGCATAAAGACTGTTCATTTCATTCGATTTTTAATTTTAACTAGGTGTTTCGATTACGCGCGTTGCGCGATAGGCATTAGTGCATTTGCATAGCGTAGCAAAAAGAAAAAAAACTCAGTTGTTAGTTAACTGCTAGTTACAAATGTTGGTTAATGGCCAGTTATGAACTGGCACTTTGCGCCGGGGTTATTAAAATGGCCAAAAAATGGTCAGTTTCCTATCGCAGGATGGACAAGAAAATTATTTTGGCAACAATCAGCTATTAAAACAGCCATAATGATGAAGATTTCTATACAACTGAAACCGTTGACTTGAAATAAAATTACATTTCAATTAATCAAATTGTTGAACTTAACAATGCCCGCAAGAACAATGCGAACCTGTAGAGAAGATGCAAAGTAAAGAAAATTCTAATCCACCCTGTATAGTAAGTAAGTTCAATTAAAAACCAAAAAACCAAGACATTACTCACATCTCTATTTAGCACACGAATCTCAATAAAATGTTTAGCTTCCCTCCCAAATTCATATTGGGAAAATTCTTTCAAGGCTGATAAGGGATGTAACTCTTTGAGCTGAGGTTAAGGGCCTACCAGACTTGCAATTAGTTTCTCTATTTGGTTCATCAGATGGTATTTCAGTTGCTATGGTAGGTTCTTGGTTTGTTCTTCTTCCCATTTACGGGGCCTAATTTTTGAAAAAAATAATATAGTAAGTTTGTATGAACAACAAAGTATCCACATAGAAGCTCAAAAACAGACTGCAAAAAATCATTTTAATGCTAATAAACTTCCTACCTTGATTCCAACAACAAATACCTGTACAAATTTAGAAGCAGATAAACACGAACTGAGCTTCCATCACAAACTTGCTCTACAATAGCTTCCATGGATTTGCCTTTGTTAGCAGCTAAAAGGCCCATGGCATCCAGATTGTTGGGATCACCAACAGCATATGGGGGGAGGTTCCTGATAGCAGCCTCAACAGACCCCGGAGACTAAAACAAACCGACCACATACAATCAATTAAATTTACAACATACAATGAGTTAGATGACAGCACGTATTAATAGCCAGTGCAATCGTACACCAAATAACCATATGTTTGTTGATGTAAACCCAGTAAGTCAAGAACTATATAGAAAGCATGATTATTATTCCATAAATATAAATTCAAACTAAACATTCGGCATATTCTGATTTACCATATAATGTGGAATAGAAATAAGTAGTTTACTTAAGAAATGGTAACTAACCGTGTCCCATTTTTTGTCAAAGGAGTTATAAATTACTCACGAATTAAAAAAGACATTTTATACCCACTTCAATCATCAAAACCCCACAAAACGTCCAACGTTACTGTATTCAAATGACCTTTTCTTGTTTGGGTTATAAATTAAATGGTCACAACTTCACATGACATTTTTTTTATTACGTATAAATTCATGTAACTTGTATAGGTCAGATAGACTTGATTACATTTTTATATATTTTAAAGTTCACTACCCATCCTTGATTCCCATCCTTGATCGTCCCTAAAATGTATATCTACTTTTTAGTAAAAACAAAAGAGTGTAAACTATTCATACGCAAGAGACAATACAAGCTCATAAGGCCTACCAAGAGATGTATATTAAACAATCCAACAGATGGTGCAATAATATGCTGTTGAAATTTTTTGACTTAGTGCCTCAAAGGTCCAATACAAATGTCCGACTTGAATGAAGCCTATACCTGATAGTTAGTTTACTATACTCAAATAAGAACTAACATAATTTTAAAGCAACCATTTAATCTACCATCAGATTCTCTCATTCTCATGTGTTTCACAACAGGTACAAAAATGTATTAAAGAAGCATCATTATACTAAAAAATGATTGATATGACTAATCAATATTCAACAAAAACGAAGCTACTGGATATCAACACAAAACCATACTTGAGATCTAAGACTAAGGGGAGTGGGGCTTCCTTTTGATGGGGCGTCTTGCGACACGTGGCTGTCACACCCCGTTTTCCACGTGTCACCGGTGGGCCCGGTGGGGAGTATCGTGACGTGGTTGGCAACACAATAGTCAAACAACACAATTATATAAATGCACAGCGGAAGCAAAAGATAAATATTATTACAATCCGATTATAGAGTAATATTCAGTATTACAACGGAAAGTAAAGGATTCACAGGCGGATCTTAAAACATATCATTTGTTCAACAGACTTTAGACGCCTAGAACTTGCAAGATTCCTTATTAGCGTCCTGAGCTTCCAGCCAATTACGTTCAGTACCTGTCACTTAACCCTTTTGGAAAATACGTCAGTTTTCACTGGTAAATACACTCAACCGACTCATTTGAAAAGAGTTTAAGAAAATTGGTTTGGATGCACGTGGCACAAAATATCTTTCATAATTTGATTAAAATGCACAGAGGCAAAATTAACCTTTTTAACTTGGAACAATTATAGTTATAACCTTGTATACAGATTTACATGTTCGTTGTACGTTCAGGGCCCGATGTAGAAACCGAGTCAAGATTAACAGACACACCACAAGTATAAGCCCACAAGAGAGTGAGATACCGTTTCCCTTTAAGCAACTTTCAGTGTATGCCTACACCCTGTGCTTAAGGCGTGGTCATTTTATAATACAATGATGTCAAGGATATCCGGGACATGGTCATTAACCCCTAAAGGCTTTTATTTCAAACAATACAGATTAAACCGGGTTACCTCAATAATTTAATCACAATCCGATTAAACATTCAATACCCGACCAAGCGGTATCATTATACCGTATTCCAAGCCCGTATAGGGAAAATAAGTTAAGAGTATTTACCTGAGCTAGCTCCTGTCTTAAATAGCAAGAATCTAATAACTCAGCCGTATTCACTTAAGTAAGCATAGGTACCATTTACCGAAATGCTCTAGTCTGGAATGATGGTATAAATAATCAATTAGAATGCTAACGGGTCTTTAATTTAGCCTAAGCTTAGACCGGTCAGTCTTAAGGGAATATATGGTTCGGACGCATGATTAAGCGAAGACCGGAATAGAATGTGATTTTAAACCCGACATGTTCAGAGACTTGTCTTATATGGGTATTTCATACACATTCTGGATTTTGAGATAAAACCGTTAAGGTTTGGCCCGTTTCGGCTAATTTATGTAAACTTGTTACATAAACCGAACCGTACGCGTAATAAGCGTGACGGGTATTCATGAGGACCATATACAGGTTTTCTAAGTTAATTTATGCCTCAAATATGTTGTGACATCAGTAAGATGTCTTTCATTATGCCCGAAACGTATTTAAACACAAACTAGGCCCCGTAGGGGTAGTTTGGTCATTTAAAAGTTTATAAAAGAGTTTAAATGTTTAACCGAGTTACAGGTCTGATGTAAACAGCAAACATACTCAATTTGATAAGTTATAACAGTAGGTTGAAGCATATATGTGAAATTTATCAATTATAACCAAACTATGCCCCTTAGGGGTATTTTGGTAATTTCACATAAGCCGAAAAGCTCAAAACTGAAGTCTGAGTTTATCAACCTTTGCTTACTGTTAAAATATCATAATTTGCCTCATATATCAGTAGGTATCAACCCGGGTATGTTAAATATAATTTTTATACATACTATGCGTTAAAAACGCTAAATAAGGCGCTTAAAGGCCATTTCCGGGTCCGATACTTAAATCTGATATTTTTATATTTCCAGAAGGCTTAAAATAATTTATTTAACATATGTGATCAGTAGCAAAAGGTTTGGAGTCGTTTAGATAAGAAAAACTCATTTTATGGCCCGAAAGGGCAAAACCGACAATTACCGGGTTAAGCCTACGACTATGAGTTATGCTCAGCCTAAAATTAATTAAAAATCTTTAAAATTCCCAAAATAATATATTACATCAGTGGGTAAAAGATTTGATATTAAAAAGTAGGCTTAACTAGGCTATATGCTAATTACGCCGTTTTATTAACATAAAGCTTTAAATTTGCGATAATGAGCATAACTCTTAATCTACATGTCAAACTGATGTCAAACATTGCATACAAGTTTATATATCAGTAACTAAGGTTTCTACACTTTTACATTTTCATAAATCATGTTTTAAGGTAATAAGGGCATAATGGTCAACATATGGGCAATTAACGGAAACGCGTAAACGAATGGGTCGATCAATGAACCAACCACAGAGGGTTGTGCTAACATGTAGCCTGGTCCTAAAGAAGCTCTAAGACATTTTCAAATCATACTAAAGCGGGTCAGAACTGAAAGTCAAAGTGAAAGTCAAACTATGTGACTTTCGGTTCCGAACCGGGTCTAAACAGGAAATAGTCGGGTTGAACATGTTTGGACATGTTCTTACACTTATTACTAAGTTATAACAATGATCAAACAGGTTGTATATGTTCTAGATAGCTAATTATGCATAAATGACATTTTAAGGATCCTGTTGACTTTTTAATTATAAGTTTGACCCGACTTTTGACCTGGTTAGAGTGGTGGTCAGGGGAAACCCTTTTGAGGTTTTATTACCCACATAAATACCAACTCATAACTACTTTTAATTCGAGATATGACTGAGCCATTATTGACTAATCTCGAAGTCAAACCGTAATTACGACGGTTTGACTTTTAGCTAATTAAACAAGCTAAACTCAATTAAAGAAGGACTAGCAGACTTACAAGAGTCCTATGCACGACTTATGATCAGTTAGACCTGTTTGGGAGCTCCAGAATTGATCAGTTATGCACTTGAAGGTGTGAAGAACAACCTTGCACATAATGGC
Organism: Helianthus tuberosus; assembly: GCA_030545235.1. Classification (NCBI taxonomy): domain Eukaryota; kingdom Viridiplantae; phylum Streptophyta; class Magnoliopsida; order Asterales; family Asteraceae; genus Helianthus; species Helianthus tuberosus. The sequence goes on from CM060368.1 coordinate 174,546,058, forward strand.
CTTATATAGTGGTTTAATCCACCATAGGAAGTTGACAAGTGAGTCTAGCAACTGCCCACAACCTTCCAACACTTGTCCCTAGTGTCTAGGACTGTTTAGGGGTCGCCCATAATGCATTAAAGTCGAACAAAGGTCGGTTCTCTGCGTTTGCAGGCTACTGCCCCGTTTTTCTGCTTCTGGGCTCCGGACGCGGCCCGCGTCCCGTTTAAGCAAACCTCAAGCGGGCCGCTTGAGACATAAAATCAGATTTTTAATTTTTAATTGTTTTCCAAGTTGACCTTTGGCTTCACGAAGGGGTAATTAGGGTTTTATCTTGCATTTTGACCCCCCTATATTTACCATCAAGGGCTTTAGGACTTATACCCACTTTGCCAAGTCCCTGGACACTTCCTGTTAACCCGAAAAGCCTTAACTTTCAACGTTAACACTTTAACCCCTCGCACACGAATTTGATCATAACTTTCTCATACGATAACGAAACTTTATGAAATTTTAATCGTGCTTTCTAGTGAGCATAATTTATATTTACAAAGCTTCGGGTTTGTCAAAAGATCACTCAGAGGTATATCTTTAACATGTTGACACATTTGACCCCTGTATTTTGTAATCTCTCACTTTTAGCTACGTATGATCCATGATTTATTCGTTTGATGTTATGAACATCATGTAGGGTTATTATGAAGTATATTTATTCACTGTTGACACTTAGAATCCGTATAATCACATACTTTCCATGTTTGTCAACTTTAGTCCTTTCAGAACATTCTTTCACACGTTCAAACATATGACACGTGTCAACACATTATAGGACGTGAATTTTCGAGGTGTTACATCCTCACCCCCTTAAAATAAATCTCGGCCCGAGATTTACTGAAACAAGTAAGGGTACTTTTCTTTCATCGTGGATTTAACCTCCCACGTGAGTTCGGGACCTCTACGGGCATCCCATTTGTCCTTTACAATAGGCACATGCTTTCTTCGAAGCTTCTTTACCTGTCGACTTTCAATCGACAAAGGTTTTTCCAAAAATTTTAAGCTCTCATCTATATGCACATCCGTTTGTGGTATAACCAGTGATTCATCAGCGAAACACTTCTTCAGATTGCAGATGTGGAACACATTGTGAATTCTACTGAGCTCTTCAGGTAAGTCTAGCTTATAGGCAACTGAACCGACACGTTCGATAACCTCGAAAGGTCCTATTTATCTCGGGCTTAGCTTGCCTTTCTTACCAAATCGCATCACTCCTTTCCAGGGTGATACCTATTGTTGAACCTTATTTCTTAACAAGAGTTTAGGAGGTTTGCTATTTTCATTAATCATTGATTTTCTGCCGAATATTGGCATCTTACAATCGAGTATGGATTATACGATCTTATTTGTTGTTTCCTAGGCAACTTTCAGATCTTTATAATTGAACTTACCAATCTATTGTCCTAACAATATACGTTTAACATGCCATTTATACAAGGTCTCCACAGGGTAGCCTTGATACTTATATAACAGCTATTTATAGAAAAGCTTATCTTAAGGGGAGATGGTTATTCCAACCATTGCTCAAAATTAATCTTAAGAGTTAGCTAATCGTTACAGTTGGTCGAGTAATTCGACGATCCTGGGTAGTTGATGGCGATTCTTAATCGTCGCCTAATTAAGGTTGCGGTAAACAATGCCTTAGCATAATGAACCGTCTTTCACAATTTACTATACCGAATTCTCAGGATATTGAGTTTGGCTTTATGAATCTATGTCTTAAAACTTACTTAACCAGGGTTTTCGATTCTGCCAATAATGGTACTAGTTGTCTTGGAGATTTCATAATAATGCAACCCTAACTGGGATATTAAACTTAACTTTACCTGCCTCCCAGGGGTAAACAGGGTAATCTTAGGAGGAGATAATCAAGGTACAAGGAGATTACAGAGATTTCCATATCTCAGGCTCCAGTTTACTCATCATTGCTAGTGTCAAATAAGTGACACATTTATGTTACTAGTCCACGAATTCCTAATCTGGAATATTTCCTGGAAAATTTTCATTCTGGATATCTTCTTTGAATACTAGCGGTTGACCTTAGTACCATATGATTATTGAGATATCTTTGTGGTTCCATGCATTAAACCTCCATACTGATCAGGCATGGAAGCAATCTATGGAATTTATTAAGATACACTAATCCTCATATAGTGCTTTTGTCATACCATTGGTATCCGAAATCGATTGAGATTAAAGAGATATCAACTACATGTGTTTATATTTAATTAGAATGGAAATTTTCACAAACTAGGCACCTAGCTCAGTTGGCTAGGCGCGCGAAAGGGTGCGGCCTAGACCCAGGTTCGATTCCGGGGACGGCCGATTCCACCATTTTTTTTTTTTTTTACTGGAACAGAAAAATAGTCCTTATTTCTAAACGAATCAACTTCTTGGTTGCGATCCGACAACTGTTATTCCTCATCCTCATGGCTTTATACTAATCATGGTTTCATTAAACCGTACAGGCCAATAAGGCACTAACATTTTTAATGAACGTCATTTTAAAATTATCTTAATATCACTTAGCCTAGGTCACAAAAGACCATCAATGGCATTTAAGGGTTGGACCTAGTCCATCACCTTTTTGACAGGGAATAAAAAGTCATATCTGTCTTTATTATACTGATGAATTCGGATAGCTTGAAAGCTTGCCATAAGGATATCAGAAAAAGTGATTCATAATAGATACAAAATATTAATCTAAGATTTGCTGGAGTATTTTCCAAAGTATCATCTCTTAGGCGTCCATCTGATTCCTAGGGCAGTTGGTCTTGATATGCCCCTTCTCGTTGCAACCATAACAGGTTGCATCCTTTATCTTCTTGCAATCCAGGGTTTTATGTTCCTTTGACTTGCAAATTCCACACGGTAGAGGCTGAGACTCAAATCTGCATTTCCCCAGATGGTATTTCCTACAAGTTTCGCACCTGGTCTTCTCTCCCGACTGCTGGTTGTCTTTCTTGAACCCGGAACTCTTCTTATCTTCAGAATTCCTCTTCCTATCGGAGCGGTGAGAATTCTCGTCCTCCCTTTTACGCTTCCCATCTTCTGAGACTTTGGCAGCCTTGTTTCTGACCACATCGAGTGTAAGAGATAGTGACAGATCTGCCGTTGACCTGAATGTAGTAGGTCTTGAAGCCTTAACACTGGCTTTGATTTCTGGGGCTAAACCCCCGATGAAGCGAGCAATTCTTTTGGGTTCTGGTGTTACCAGGTAAGGAACCAGTCTTGACAAGGTATTGAAACGGGTGAGGTATGCTTGACAATCTAAGTTTGTCATCACCAAAGATAAGAAATCTGATTCGATTCTTTCTACCTCGTGTTGAGGGCAGTAGTTCTCCATAATGAGAGCAACAAACTGTTCCCATGACATGTTGTAAAGTGGGATCTTCCCACCAGCTTGAATGAGAGCCTTCCACCACGCTAGCGCCTCTCCCTTGAATAATTGGGATACATACTTCACTACATCCCTCTCAGCGCATCCGCTGATATCCACAACAGTATCCATCTCGTCCAGCCATGTCATACAGTCAATGGCTCCTTTCTCCCCTGTAAAATCCCGGGGTTTACATGACACAAAGTACTTGTAGGAGCAACCCTTATCACGGGGTCCTTTATTCAGTATGATTTGTTGAGACGGATCACTGTGATGGTTCGAGGAGCGACGATCGTCATCTCCATTCTTGGGATCATCTTTCTTGGGAGGTGGCTTGCTGTGAGCTTCAGAGTGTGTTTTAGGCTTTGAAGGCTGTGTAGATAGGGTCCTACTATACTCTTCGTACTGCCTTTCCAAAGCCTGTGTAACAGCGCCGTCTATGATCGCTTTCAATTCCGCACCCGTTAGATTTATTCGGGCGTCATTATTAACCTCCGCTGGATGACTATTACCCTCGTCTGAGTTAGCCATTACAATTTAACTGTTGCAGAAAACAAGGGCAATAGTTCATTTGGGAGTTTATTATGGAATTGCCCCTTAGGGTAATTCGTTAACCATGGTAAACGGAGACCTCATTTGGTTAATTTATTTATCATATTTATTCAGGATTTCTATAATAATTTATCCTAATTATAAAACAATAACAGTTTTATTTGTGGCACAAAAGGCCTAGTCTCGTGGACATTTTTAGTTAACCTATGATTTCAAAGAATCAAAACATTAAGGTATACTGGCACAATAGGCCTGGTCACAAGGACATTTATAAATCATGCGCTATGATTTCAGAGAATCAAAGCATTAAGGTTTGAACCTAGTTCATTACCTTTATCTGACAGGGAGTCATTGCTACCACTGTCTTTAGTCTCAGAGGGCATTAACTATAGCCCGTAGGCATTTCCCTTCTAAGGGATGTTTATTATATGATCATCTTCATTTGATGATAGTAGTCAGGATCGCATTGATCATACAGACTAATAGGCTTGAGCGTAGCTCACCACCATAGACAAGGAATCATAAAGATCAAATGTCAATGTCTCAAATGGACAATACATTATAGCCTGTAGGCATTATTTTACCAATATATGGTCAAAGTATGATCATCTTAATTGATGATCCAAACCCATGATTCAGAGATCATTAAGTTGGGTTAGGGATCTTTTTAAAGAATCCATATATATAAATGACGTGTGTGATTTTAACGAATCACGCCTGCCAGGAGTGTTAACATATTTACAGATGTTAACAGGGATTCGAATCTTTTAAACATGTCTTACCATCATAGCCCGGCCTTAAAATGACCCGTAGGCTAGGTTTCACTCTTAAGATTCTTATTAATATTTATCGCAGGACAATCCTAAATTGAGGTGTTAAATATGGATCTGAATCTAATGATGGAACTATCATCTTGGCCCGTTCTTAAAATGACACGTGACTAGGTCTTGTCCTTTTTAGATTTTGCCATTTTGTTATAATGGTAGATCTTATAATATAGGAATGATAATTTAAACATAATCATTCCTTTAAAATTTAAACAAGTATATTGTTGCCCTAAACGGGACTTCTAATAAAAATTGAATTGCCCATGCAAGAGCTTAATCAGAAAATAACAAAGGACTCCAAAAACAAATTAGAATTTGTCCTATGTTCTTGTCTAGACTCAAGAATGTGCAATTGTGTAACTGAGATTAAACACAAAAGACTAGTGTTTAATTCACTCAGTGTTGGCTCTGATACCAACCTGTCACACCCCGTTTTCCACGTGTCACCGGTGGGCCCGGTGGGGAGTATCGTGACGTGGTTGGCAACACAATAGTCAAACAACACAATTATATAAATGCACAGCGGAAGCAAAAGATAAATATTATTACAATCCGATTATAGAGTAATATTCAGTATTACAACGGAAAGTAAAGGATTCACAGGCGGATCTTAAAACATATCATTTGTTCAACAGACTTTAGACGCCTAGAACTTGCAAGATTCCTTATTAGCGCCCTGAGCTTCCAGCCAATTACGTTCAGTACCTGTCACTTAACCCTTTTGGAAAATACGTCAGTTTTCACTGGTAAATACACTCAACCGACTCATTTGAAAAGAGTTTAAGAAAATTGGTTTGGATGCACGTGGCACAAAATATCTTTCATAATTTGATTAAAATGCACAGAGGCAAAATTAACCTTTTTAACTTGGAACAATTATAGTTATAACCTTGTATACAGATTTACATGTTCGTTGTACGTTCAGGGCCCGATGTAGAAACTGAGTCAAGATTAACAGACACACCACAAGTATAAGCCCACAAGAGAGTGAGATACCGTTTCCCTTTAAGCAACTTTCAGTGTATGCCTACACCCCGTGCTTAAGGCGTGGTCATTTTATAATACAATGATGTCAAGGATATCCGGGACATGGTCATTAACCCCTAAAGGCTTTTATTTCAAACAATACAGATTAAACCGGGTTACCTCAATAATTTAATCACAATCCGATTAAACATTCAATACCCGACCAAGCGGTATCATTATACCGTATTCCAAGCCCGTATAGGGAAAATAAGTTAAGAGTATTTACCTGAGCTAGCTCCTGTCTTAAATAGCAAGAATCTAATAACTCAGCCGTATTCACTTAAGTAAGCGTAGGTACCATTTACCGAAATGCTCTAGTCTGGAATGATGGTATAAATAATCAATTAGAATGCTAACGGGTCTTTAATTTAGCCTAAGCTTAGACCGGTCAGTCTTAAGGGAATATATGGTTCGGACGCATGATTAAGCGAAGACCGGAATAGAATGTGATTTTAAACCCGACATGTTCAGAGACTTGTCTTATATGGGTATTTCATACACATTCTGGATTTTGAGATAAAACCGTTAAGGTTTGGCCCGTTTCGGCTAATTTATGTAAACTTGTTACATAAACCGAACCGTACGCGTAATAAGCGTGACGGGTATTCATGAGGACCATATACAGGTTTCCTAAGTTAATTTATGCCTCAAATATGTTGTGACATCAGTAAGATGTCTCTCATTATGCCCGAAACGTATTTAAACACAAACTAGGCCCCGTAGGGGTAGTTTGGTCATTTAAAAGTTTATAAAAGAGTTTAAATGTTTAACTGAGTTACAGGTCTGATGTAAACAGCAAACATACTCAATTTGATAAGTTATAACAGTAGGTTGAAGCATATATGTGAAATTTATCAATTATAACCAAACTATGCCCCTTAGGGGTATTTTGGTAATTTCACATAAGCCGAAAAGCTCAAAACTGAAGTCTGAGTTTATCAACCTTTGCTTACTGTTAAAATATCATAATTTTCCTCATATATCAGTAGGTATCAACCCGGGTATGTTAAATATAATTTTTATACATACTATGCGTTAAAAACGCTAAATAAGGCGCTTAAAGGCCATTTCCGGGTCCGATACTTAAATCTGATATTTTTATATTTCCAGAAGGCTTAAAATAATTTATTTAACATATGTGATCAGTAGCAAAAGGTTTGGAGTCGTTTAGATAAGAAAAACTCATTTTATGGCCCGAAAGGGCAAAACCGACAATTACCGGGTTAAGCCTACGACTATGAGTTATGCTCAGCCTAAAATTAATTAAAAATCTTTAAAATTCCCAAAATAATATATTAAATCAGTGGGTAAAAGATTTGATATTAAAAAGTAGGCTTAACTAGGCTATATGCTAATTACGCCGTTTTATTAACATAAAGCTTTAAATTTGCGATAATGAGCATAACTCTTAATCTACATGTCAAAATGATGTCAAACGTTGCATACAAGTTTATATATCAGTAACTAAGGTTTCTACACTTTTACATTTTCATAAATCATGTTTTAAGGTAATAAGGGCATAATGGTCAACATATGGGCAATTAACGGAAACGCGTAAACGAATGGGTCGATCAATGAACCAACCACAGAGGGTTGTGCTAACATGTAGCCTGGTCCTAAAGAAGCTCTAAGACATTTTCAAATCATACTAAAGCGGGTCAGAACTGAAAGTCAAAGTGAAAGTCAAACTATGTGACTTTCGGTTCCGAACCGGGTCTAAACAGGAAATAGTCGGGTTGAACATGTTTGGACATGTTCTTACACTTATTACTAAGTTATAACAATGATCAAACAGGTTGTATATGTTCTAGATAGCTAATTATGCATAAATGACATTTTAAGGATCCTGTTGACTTTTTAATTATAAGTTTGACCCGACTTTTGACCTGGTTAGAGTGGTGATCAGGGGAAACCCTTTTGAGGTTTTATTACCCACATAAATACCAACTCATAACTACTTTTAATTCGAGATATGACTGAGCCATTATTGACTAATCTCGAAGTCAAACCGTAATTACGACGGTTTGACTTTTAGCTAATTAAACAAGCTAAACTCAATTAAAGAAGGACTAGCAGACTTACAAGAGTCCTATGCACGACTTATGATCAGTTAGACCTGCTTAGGAGCTCCAGAATTGATCAGTTATGCACTTGAAGGTGTGAAGAACAACCTTGCACATAATGGCCTTATATAGTGGTTTAATCCACCATAGGAAGTTGACAAGTGAGTCTAGCAACTGCCCACAACCTTCCAACACTTGTCCCTAGTGTCTAGGACTGTTTAGGGGTCGCCCATAATGCATTAAAGTCGAACAAAGGTCGGTTCTCCGCGTCTGCAGGCTACTGCCCCGTTTTTCTGCTTCTGGGCTCCGGACGCGGCCCGCGTCCCGTTTAAGCAAACCTCAAGCGGGCCGCTTGAGACATAAAATCAGATTTTTAATTTTTAATTGTTTTCCAAGTTGACCTTTGGCTTCACGAAGGGGTAATTAGGGTTTTATCTTGCATTTTGACCCCCCTATATTTACCATCAAGGGCTTTAGGACTTATACCCACTTTGCCAAGTCCCTGGACACTTCCGGTTAACCCGAAAAGCCTTAACTTTCAACGTTAACACTTTAACCCCTCGCACACGAATTTGATCATAACTTTCTCATACGATAACGAAACTTTATGAAATTTTAATCGTGCTTTCTAGTGAGCATAATTTATATTTACAAAGCTTCGGGTTTGTCAAAAGATCACTCAGAGGTATATCTTTAACATGTTGACACATTTGACCCCTGTATTTTGTAATCTCTCACTTTTAGCTACGTATGATCCATGATTTATTCGTTTGATGTTATGAACATCATGTAGGGTTATTATGAAGTATATTTATTCACTGTTGACACTTAGAATCCGTATAATCACATACTTTCCATGTTTGTCAACTTTAGTCATTTCAGAACATTCTTTCACACGTTCAAACATATGACACGTGTCAACACATTATAGGACGTGAATTTTCGAGGTGTTACAGTGGCGCCACGTCAGATTAGAGGATTTTGGGCAAAAAAAGGGGAGTGGAACAACCTTGCTGGGTGGGGCGTTTTGCGACACGTGGCATTGATTTATTTTGTTTTTTTTTATGTAAAAGATATAAAAAAAAGTCCTATTTTTTTATAAAAAGGAGTAATCCAAGTAAATAAAAACTAGTACTTCAATAAAATAAATTACTTCAACAAAATAAAAGATACATCAACCGGAAAAAAAAATACAATCAACAAAGGTTATATTTTTCTCGAATTTCTTGCTTCATTTGTTCGGCTAAAGCGAGCTCGGCTCCAGAAAGCTTTGTCGTGTCGGTTGTTAATATTTGCAAATCAAGTGCTTTTTGACGACTTTCTTTCAGCTTTAGCTTTCGGTCACCGTGTTCTTTTTTTAAGTTGATCCGTTGTTGGCTCGTTTGCAACAAGCCTTCTAACTTATCGGTGACTTTTTCGAACGTTTCGGTGTAGTCGATTCGTACACCGCTAGAAGACGATTGGGCGCCTTTTTTGGCCGTATCTCGACCAACCGGCCGTTTTAGTGGTTCAAACGCTTCGGCCTCTTCATGTGGCTCTTCATCAATGTCGTTGAGATTTATTTGGCTCCGAGCGTCCGACCCTTGACTTTGATGGTCGGTTGAGGATGAGGTTTTTGACCGCTTAGCCGACGGTTGGCCACGAGTTTTGAATGGATCAAAGTTGATGACTATGTGAAATTTCGAACTCTTTCTTAGAACTTGCCAAATAGCAAGATAAGGAAACGCCTTTCGGTGTTCGACTCGGTATTCATTTTGGGCGTTTGCTTGGAGCATCGCATCGTCCGAACCACTTTGGCGCACATTCGAGTTATTTAGGCGAGTGAATATTTGGTTGAAACTTTGAATCAAAGGACGCATTTTACGCCACTTCGAGCTAATACCATCGGCATCACGATATCCCTCTTCTTGATCTTCCAACTTGAGGAAAACGTTGTAAATACGAGACCAATATGTTTTTTCCTTTTGATAGTTACCTATAAAAACAAAACAATAGTTACCTATAGAAAACGAAACAATAGTTAGAATAGTTATCTATACGAGACCAATAACTTACTACATCTCGGGTCTTCGGTTATTTCTAGCCAAGCCTTGGACAAGCTCATTTCCTCTTTGGAACTCCATGGTATCGATTTGGTTTTCAAGCGTTCTTCACCCGGTGTTTTCCTCTTGTGTGAACGTTTCTTTTTTTCAACATCGAATTGGGTCTCCGGAACTTCTTCGTCATCTAAAGCTACCACTAGATGGAATACAAACAAAGTTTAAAAAAAAACATATTTCTTTACAAAAAAAAAAAAAAAAAAAAATTATACCATTTTGTTGGCTCGATCCTCCAACGTTTTGAAAACCACCGGGTTGTTGAGTGTTCCAAGTGGCGAACCCCATATTTTGAGGCATCGACATATTGTTGTAGTATACTTGCGGTGTAGGGCTAGGAACGTGCATATTATTGAAATAGGCGTAAAAAGCGGGGTTGTTTAACACGTTTGGATCCGACATATCGGGTTGTGTATTTGAAGATTGCGTATTCGGTAATGGGGTTCGTGGATTTTGGTTGAAAGGAGGGGTGTTGTGGGGATACATTTTTTTATAAAAAGGAGTAAAAAATATAGAGAATGGTATAAATTTTGATGAGTTGAGAGAAGATTGAGGTATTTTGTGTTTGGAATATGGTAATATTTATAAGGGTTGAGGGTTATTTAAAAAAAATAAATAAAATAAAAAACAAAAGTTACCGTTGGCAACGGATATGTTATGGGGAATTGGAAAGTTTGGGCGTTCGAAAGAAGACGCCATGGCTGGAGACGCCATGGTCGTCGCCTATGGGGGGCGGTGTGCCGGGCGGTATCGGGCGACGCGGGGGTGGGAGACGCCCCACTCCCCTTAGTCTAAAAGGTAAATCCAGAGTAACACTAACATCATATTAAATCACATAAAGCAAAAAATCAATAGTTCTCATCATGGAATGATATAAAACATACATTGGGAAACATAAGACATTGGCGGCTTTTGTTCCATGATATGAATCTCCAGCCCCTTCTATCACCCGCATACCTTACACCACTTTCACCAGACAAACAAAAAACGAAATCGTCACCAAATAAAAACCATTTGAATAAAAACACCACCATCACAGTTTTCTTCCTTTTGGCATTTCATCAAACACTTGGGATCTGCATTCAAGTCAAACACCCCAAAACCATCATAATAATTAGTGGAAAATTTTTGAACATATGTTCCCAATCAAGATTCTTGTTTAGAACAATTGAATAAAAAGAAGTGTCTGTAAATAGAGCTTACCTTTAGTCAAAGGTTAAAGACTCTAATAAAATAGAAATCAGTGAAGATATGTAATCTTAAAGTTGGAAGCTGAAATTGAAATTGAAAGGGTTCGTAGCAGAGAGAGAGAGAGAGAGAGAGAGAGAGAGAGAGAGAGAGAGAGAGAGAGAGAAGGGGTAAAACCCTCATACCAGCCTCGTGTTTTAGAGTGAGTCGGCGGTACGGATGGAATCTCGGATGCCATCATCATGCAATCCACCACCGGGGTTACCAATACCAATATTCACCTTTTGTCTGGCGGTCAAAATTTCCAACGCCGGCGACCACCACAGTAGCTGCCACCTCTGTCTACCATCACCACCATTCACCCACTGTTACCGAAAAGCCAACATCAATGACAATCAACTCTAGATTTAACCGAAGTTGAAGCTGAAGCAGACTCAGCTGAGATAGAAAAAGGTGTCTACCGCAAAACCCCTGTGTGAAAATCTGGAGTAGTGCGTTTTCTATTTGGAAGTGCTTGTGTCTTTGACGTCGATTGACGCCGGTTTGAGCCAGACCGGTGGTAGTAAGGGGAGGCGCGGTGTCGATGCCGGCAGGGGCGTAGCATTTAAGGGGCCGGGAGGGGCGCCCGACCCCCCGAACTTTTCGCTCAGTAGTGTTGTACATGTAGTTTTCGTATAGAAATTTTTGGGTATATAAATTTTCGACCCCCCGGTTCTATAAAAAAATTTGGGTATATACGTTTTCGACCCCCCCCCCCCCCCCCCCCCCGAAAACTTCAAGCTTCGCCACTGGATGCCGGTAGAGGGATGGTGGATGACGCGTGTTGTGGGGGGGAAAGGAGTGTGGAGTGGTGTCAAGTGGCCGGATTTGGTGGTGCCTTTGATGGATGGTGGAAGGGTGATGGTGGGTTAGTGTGAGGGTTTTGACTTTTGAGATGAGAAAGATGGTATGTACGTCTGTATTGATGTTATATTTTATAATAATAAAATGACTGTTCATTACCTTTGTTTATTAATATATGTATATAATATATAATATAATTAACTTGGTGTGAAAACAAAACTTTAGTCAACGAAAGAACAGCATAATGATATACACATCTAGCAAATAGTTTAGTGATTAAAGAAGGGTTTGATACCTATACCATTATAAGAAGACAAGCAATAGATCTATGGAATCTCAATAGCCACATTGTGGGAACAGGGGCGCAGCTTAGGCTACGTCCGAGGGGGCGTCTGACCCCTCGAACTTTTCGATGCGTAGTGTTATGAATAGTACTTTCATATAGAAATTTTTTAGGTATATACGTTTCCATCCCCCGGTTTCGAAAAAATGGGGGGGGGGGGGGGGCGAAGCTTCGCCACTGTGTGGGAAAGAGTGAGTATGAAGGTTTAGGTTTAGTATAACCATGGTTGTAAAAGTCCCGCCTAGCCTCCGATTACTCCCCGAGTACTCGCTATAAGGTAGGCTGCCGAGGCCCGAGTACTGTTCTCCCAGGCCAATTACTCCTCGAGTAATCTCCGCCTAGGCCGAGTACTCCCCGAGTACTCCCGAATCCGACTAGAGAGCGCCTAACGACTTTTGGAACCATGAGTATAACTACTCAGGAGTTTCATCATGTTAGAAGGAAACATTGGTGGTTCGCGTGGCCTGAAGTTGGTGGTTACCGGTGGATGTGCTTAGGAGTTTCATAAATCAGAAAGGATGAAGCGGTGGAGGTGGATTGGAAGAAGTGGTGTGGGGAGAAAGAGGTAGTAAAAGCAAAAGGATGTGGCAGATCATATTTATAAAAATAAAAATTGGGAAAGAAGGGGGAGAGCCAAGGTTTCGAACTCCTGAGCTGTTGCTCAAATGTTGATGGGCAAACCATTGAAGCAGATAGAGGTTTGGATTTCTATTGTGCAAAACAATACTATATACAAATAAAAAAACGGTGGCTGTGATGTGACAACAACTATTCATTAGCTTTCTTTTATAATATATGTATAATATAATAAAAAACATTCAAGCTATCTAAACTACTTCATGGTTCCGTTGCAAAGTTACTTTTTATCTGATTTTAGTCACTTTGTACACGTACAAGTCATCTAAACTATTTTATGATTTTTTTATTCATAAAAAGTCTTGGTTTATGTTTCTAATTTTATTTGTTGTGATGTTCTTCTTTCATCTACACGTTGACATAAATTTTATTCTAAACTGAGCGTTATATATATGTTCTGTCACATCAACACTCCCACTTCAAGGTTTTGTTTTTTTATAGGCTTGCGATTTATCCCTATTATTTTATACTAGATGTGAAACCCGTGTGCAAACACAAATTATTTTTAGAAAACTATTCATACCACATTTTATTAAACAACGAATGACTATACATTTTTTAATATTTAATAAAAAATAGATTATAAAAAACGAAACATCTTTTAAATAACAAATAATATATAAATCTAACACACCAAATTCCATCTCTTTAATTCATAATATCTATTATCAATAGGTTCAAACAATCAAAAGATCACACACATTGCTCACTCTCTTACACATGGTCAACCCCTCTTTCCATCCTCAAGACCTCAAAGGTAAAATCATCTATAACAATGGTGCAGTCGAATGACTCGAAGAGGCGGTGTCGATTATTCCACCCACTGAACTCGTTGCAAACTAATTACACAACAAATAAAAATAAAACTAAAAATTTAAGAGAAAATAATGAAAATATCCATTTAACTGAGAATAATAACAAAATAAACTTGACTTTCTAAAATCACAGAGAACCGGTTGACATAAATGTTAAGACAGTTATATTAATGTCACGTAAAACTTACAACCAAGCATCTTAAACTAAACCTATCGAAAGACTCTTCTACCACATTAGCGGCTTGAGGGGGGATATGGCGATGATGTCCTTGTAACTCTTTGTTCTAGCCATGAAGGCTAGCCAATCCCAGCATTACCACTCAAGTTTATTTTGAGATAACTATCATATCTATTGACACTAAAATGATCAATTAGCTACGATATCAAATTAATATAGCATCAAAGAATCATTCTTGTAGGTTTAAATAATCTTAAATATATTATATTTGACATACTTAAGTGAACATGAGCATGCTTAATCTGATATGGTTCATGATGACGGGGGTAGCTCAAACCTTAATAAACTGATTAGGGACACAACAGTTTAAAAGGTTGAAAGGTTAAAAGGTTCGGACATGGTCAGCTGTCATGAACAGTAAAAAGGACAAGTCAGAGCCTTGTCACATCACTCTCTGCGTGTGAAACCTTCTGCCCAGCCGCAACCAGAGCATGTGGGAGAGCACACCCTTTTACCCGCAGGTCCAAACCCTTCAACCCCCAAAGGGGTAAGTCCCTCATTGTAGCCAAGGATCACTGGTCAAAGGCTTCCTCTTATAAAAGATTCTTTCCCTATAAATCACAGCCTTTGCCATTCATTCCTGCCATTCCAGATCAACTCAGATCACCCTTGATCTCTGATCTTACTTCTCCTCTCTAGAACTTGCTCCATGCTTGTTCTATTATCGGCTCACTACAATATTATCTCACTTAACATAGACATTCCGGGTTGAACATCCTTCAATCAAGATTTCAAAGTGAATAATAACAAAGTGATCCGCCTCCACGTGCTACAAACGTGGGGGGACCCCACGACCTGTGTTAGGCTAATCGAAACGTTGAACCCTTTTACCCCAGAGATATCGTTGCAGGCCTTGGTCTAGTATTTGTTGCATCAACAAGTTGGCGCCCACCGTGGGGCTACGCCGCTTACTTTATCTTAAATACCAATTGTGTAGCTCCATTTTCTCTTTACATCATGTCTGAAAGCGAATCTCCCGGCGAGGTAAATCAGCTGCCTAACAACACCGATTTAACACCAAATTCAGGTCGGATCTCACCGGCCAAATCTACACCTCTTTCTACTCCCGGAAGTACTCTACCGAGAACTATGTTCCCGGAGTTCATTTCTTTTCAAACACCAACCCCATCTCGATCAGGGGTTCCATCTCCTCAAATCGGTGTGATGTGCTAAAAGTGGTCAATTAAAACTAACTAATTTTAACCTAAACTAGACACGCTATGTTTTAAATTTATAAACTAAGACTCTCTAAAACCTAGACCACACAACCGGCAAGTGTACCGGTCAATGCAGTATAGCCTAAGTAAGTCCGAGTATCGAACCCACGAGACTCTCTAATTATGTTTACGACTCTATGTAGACTTAGACTGACACGGACTCTAACTGTTGATTGGGGGGGTTTCTAAAAATCCTAAAAATTGCAATTAAATATTAAACTAAATTAGCTAAATTAACTAAACGTGAGCTTGGACGAAGACTTAAACCAGTGGCGATGAAGACTACATAGGCTAGACACATGTTTAACTTAGAATGGATTTCTATTCGAAATTAACGTGGTATGGAACCGGATCTTTTAATGCTAAACCCTAAGAAATCCCTACTAAGACCTCTCGACCCTTCTCAGGAAGAAACTTGTGAGACTCTACAAGGCTGTTACGACTACCGGTTGTTAGATTTCCTTACAGTCCTCTAACTTCTTGAAAAGTGCCCTAATATGACAATCTACCTTACAGCGCGAAAGTCTAAGGCAACTATGGATTTTTACTTGGTTAGTAGTGTTACGTATGTGTTTTTCGTATAGAAATTTTTAGGGATATACGTGTTAGACCCCCCGGTTTAAAAAAATTTATGTATATACGTGTTAGACCCCCCGGTTTTCTAAAAAAAATTATGTATATACGTGTTCGACCCCTCCGGTTTTCTAAAAAATAAATTATATAACCCAAATAAAATACTAAATTAGCCCAAATAAAAGAGTGTGTTATGTATGTTTATCATAAGCCCAAAATACCCAAATCAAAACTCATGGCCCATTTATGAAATTAAACCCAATATGAAACTAAACCCAATAGTCAGCTGGGTAGGGGGATTACGACCAGTTGTGCGCAGACAGAAGAAGCAGAAGAAAACGCAGGAGGCTGGGGGGAAAGCGACGGCCTGCTGCTTGTTCGATTGTTCGACTTCGAGACTTCAATTCGAGATTTCTTGTTCGAGACTTCTTGTTCACTTGTTCAATCATCCTCAGGTATGTTAATATTTATGTTTAGGTTTGATTTAGGGCTCCAATTTATATGAATTAGGTTGAAATAAGGTGTGAGTTTTAGCCCTAAAAAAGATATGCCTGATATGAGTGCTCCATATACTTCTACTCGGTATCGGCCTCGTAAAAAAGACCTTCATGTTACATTCGAACATTATTATCGGGTAGATTTGTTTACAGAGACATTGGATAAACAACTACATGAGCTGGATAGTAGATTCAATGAGCAAGCGATAGAGTTGTTATCTCTTAGTGCGACTTTATGTTCAAAAAAGATTAATATTGATCAGATTGTTCTTCTTGTTGAGAAATATTATCCTAAAGATTTTACAGAGCAAGAGAGGGAGCAGTTACGTGGTCAGTTGGATAATTTTCAAGTTGAAAGGATAAATAATCCTAAGCTAAGTGGGGTATCAACTCTTTCTGAACTTTGCAAAACTATTGTGGAATGTCAGAAAAATAACATGTACAAATTAGTTGAAAGAGTGTGTCGGCTAATCTTAACACTTCCAGTTTCGACTGCAACAACGGAAAGAGGATTTTCAGCAATGAAAATATTTAAGAATCGCCTTCGCAATAAGATGTCCGATCAGTATCTAGCAAACAGTATGGTGATTTACATAGAAAAGGAGATTGCTGAGAACTTTGATTCGGAGTCCATAATTGAAGAATTCAAAAATCTTAAAGGAAGACGAGCAGAACTATAATTCTTCATCCAACTAAACCGGGTACCCACCTTCCTCTTCTTTTTAATGTTTTGGTATCTTTATTCAATTGTTTGTTAAACAATGTTTACGTTTTAATGTTTGAGAACGGCTTTTAATTTGATATTAGTGTTTGACCCGACCCGAATCGAATCACCGATACCCTACCCGACCCGACCCGACCCGACCCGAATCGAATCACCGTTGCCCGACCGAACATAGAAATTTTTTTTTAGGTCTAATGCCTTCCGACCCCTCGAATTTTTTTTTTCAAGCTTCGCCACTGATAGTCAAGAACAAGAAACAAGTCTGAACCGAGTAGCAAAACGTATTCATAGGTTTAAATAATGTAAAGAATTTAAAACAAACTAACACGTTTACAAACCCGACTTGAATCCTTATCCACAACTTGAACTAATTCTTTTTCTTTTTCTTTTCGATCCCTGATGTGTTCTTCGTTTGATGTGTTCTTCGTTCGTCTGATGTTTTCGTCCAAGTATTATGTGAGGCTCCTCTCTGATGTGCGGCTGATGTTAATTAAAATTTAAAATATGCACCACCACCTTTTGCGTAGAGATATCTATCTATTATACTAAAGCAAAATAATGGTTGACCTTTTGACTTTGATGTGGCAATGCTCTTTGGTCAGATAATTGTTTTTTGGGCGGCATTTTCCTTTCTCTCCTTTCTTATTCAATTTCACGAGCGCCTAATTCTCAATCAATAGCTGTTTCCCTCATTCTCTCTTCTTTCCAAAATCACTTCAAAGAAACCCTAAAACCATTTGTCTGCGATTCAAGCAACAAGGTCAGTTTTCTTTTGTCTTTTGGTTTACATGATTCTCCTATCTTAATGCTTTCATTATATTTAATTTTGTAAAAGAGAAACAAGAGAGAGATGGAGCAGATGAGAGACGCAGACGGGAGATGGTCATGTATTTCTGAATTTTTTTCTTCTGAAATCGCGATTCGTATGACGTATTTGTATTTCATATTGTTTCCTATCAACATCAATTTCCTCTTGATTCAGGTAATGTTAAGATTTGATATGTTTGTTACTTTTAAATCACAAATTCGTATACGATTCAAGATTTGATTACTAATTTCGAAATTTTGAAAACCGAATTCGAACCTGAAATTCGAAGTCGATTCAGATCAAATTTTGAGTTATTCAGGAATACAGAACACAGTGCAGAAAAACTGAAGTTTGATTGTGTTTTGATCTCAATCTTTCAGGGAGTGTTTCAAAACGTAACTTGGAGAACTCGGTAAGACACTGTAGATCTTATCTGTTTTATTTGTCATGTTATTAGTCTTTTGCAAGACTTCATCAAATCAGTTTGGCCGGGCTTGCCAAACATTTCATTTGGTTATAGATACATATATATTCGGTTAAAACCAGAATTCTTAACAATTGTTGTTGTTATCACAGTTAAAAAAGATGTGTAAAGAAGGTGCATACTGGGGTAAGTGTTCATAATAAACCACCCAATATAGAGTTTTAGACCATGAGTTGTAGATGCCAGTTAGAGTGCTCAGAGAGAAGGCGTTTCTATAACCAACTGATTGAACTTAAAGGCAACTTTCGAGTTTTTTTTGCAGATGTAGACCGATGAACCATGATGAGATTGCCAAAGAGTCAAGTTCAGTTGTTGAAACTCGGCTCCTTTAAAGTATGTTTGCATTGTAAGATTCCTGACTTCTTCTTGGTTTTTTTAGCTCTGTTATTTGTATCTTTTAAAGTTTATGCCTACTGTGTAGAAAATTTTAGCGAAATGATCATACGAAATCTAAGTGTGGCTTACCAAATGTTGGATGAAATGTCACACATTAACCATTAAAAACTACTGAGGTTAATAAGTTTATCTTTTTGTATTCATTAGTGACATGATTATGCCTATGTTTGTTAGCTTTCATCTTTGTAGAAGGATTATATAGGGATGAGCTCCATACAGTCAAGTTCTACATAGTATTTTATGAAGGCACTACTCACTTTGATGAAAATAACGCCTAAAGTGCTTTAGTGCAGAAAAGGTATAATTTAGGAATTAAAAGATCCCCTTTTTTTTTATATATAGTATATTTATGTGTTTTGTGTTTCTACAGGATGACAATACCGCGCCAGCGGTGGTATTATCGAAAGATGCGGCTCCGGTATTAAATTTGTTAGCTGACGTTCTTCCAGTGTTTGTTATCGATATGCTTTACTAAATAATCTTAATAAGATTAAAAACATTTCTTGATCAGGTAACGAGCAACAGAGATATGGTCACTGGGAACGAAGAAAATGTTAACGCCCAGCAGTCTAAAAATCCAGAGGAAGCTGTTGACGTTAACGGTACGGGAGATACGAATTATACATCGACAAAATCAGCCAAACCTGTTGTTGAAACCGTTCATGTTGAGAATACAGCCGAAAAAAGCGCTCAAATTGTGGTTTCTGTTGAATAGACGTTAGAAAGTGAGGTCGCAAATGCTCCATCACAAAGTGGCAGCCAACAAGAAGAATCCCAAACTAAAGTTCAAATTAAGAAAGGGATCAGGTAACAAAGTCGTCTTTTGATAAGTTTATGTTCGTTCTTTATTTGTTTAACGATTTATGTTATACTTCGATTATGGTTTGTATACTTCGATTATGGTTTGTATACGTTTCAAATCAAGTTTTTAGCCAGCTGCGAGAAGTCTTCGTATATGTATTTCTGTTTATTTCTATTTTCATCTTACACTTGAGTTTTGCTCCGTAGAATGTTATCACATCATGAGTTTTGGGTCGTGAACTAATTGGGAAATATGTTTGGCAAAGAAGACAGAGCGATTCTGTGTAAATCATGTGACATTTCAATTCACGGAGCAAACGAACACACACAATATCACAGTCGATTTCGTCTCGCCGCAGTTAAGCTATCCTAATCGTCTTCCTGTTACGACAGTTCATCGGATCAAACTCTCTGCTCTTCGATATCTAATGGATCTAGCAATAGAAGAAGCTCCATTGTATCCAAACAATGTAACCTTAGATCCACTACAAATTCGACGTCTGTGAAGGATGGTTGTGTGAGCCGAGAAGACGGTGTTTCGATTGAGGCCAGTAGCATAACAGAGTATTTAACGGAGACGTTACCAGGCTGGCATGTTGAAGAATTTATGGAAACTAATGTTTCCCATCCGTACGGAATGTTTGAGGTATGTATATTGTAATCATTGAATTATTATTAATTTTTTTTTATTCTATTAAATTATGAATGAAATATATGATAAAGATTCTAAAGGGAAAGAGTGATGGGTTGACAGGGTTATGAAGGAGGTGCATGTACATTGTCATTTATGGCACAGTTTGTTGGATTCTGGTTATTGGACAAGGTATCCTTTTTATCAACTCTCTTTTGGTTTGCTAAGTATTTATATTGTTTTAAGCATTTCAAGTATGAGCTTTTCATGTATGAGCTTTTCTGTCCCATACTCCCATGTATGTGACTCTGTATGTTGTACATCAACTCTTTATGGCACATACTGTGAGCATCCATCTTTAAAGAATGATTTTGATTTGAGGTGCTAAATTAATTGAGTTTCGTATTTTTGGGTCCCACATGATCATATTCAAGTATATTTTATATTGAAAATTGAGTTTCGTATTTATATCCATGCGTCTGACATCACGAGTATCGGACCCATGACAGGAAATTTTTATCCTGTGTAAATGGCGAACTATAGGACAGCTTGCGGCAACTCCGCCATTCCGGTACTTGAACCTGTTTGCTCTCATAATCTGGCAGGGAATGTACCGATGGTGTTGGTTCATTCGACGACCGGTAAGTGTTTGTTTTTTGTATAGGACTCTCTCTCTCTATCTGTTTATATATGGTTAGGAACCTTATATGTGATGAGTTTACATATAATGTTAGTTTCTTTGATATTTATGTCGAAACTTGAGGAATTAACACATCATGAATTTACTTTGTCTGTGCAAGGGTATACAAGAACATATTGAATGATGTATTAGTAATTTAGAAAATCTATATCGCATTTTGGTTAGTGTTTGAACTATGAATGTTCATGAACTTTTGTATTTTTCATGCTGCATCTGATTGAAGTTGTAATTGGTGCAATGGAATGGGTATTTAGGCACTGGATTGGTTTTAAGAATTTTCATGCGTATGGGACGTGTATGAAATTAGGCAATGCAACGCAACTGGTACTTGAAAACAAGTACCTGTTTACCCGAACAAATAGCAAAAAATATACTTGAACATATCTACTCCATGGCTTTGTTACAACCAAATGTCGTCTACAACCAACTGTTGAATGAATCGGAAATAATTGTCAGTTTTTTTATGCAGATCCGATGTAGATGTATGTGTACTCATTGGAAGATTCATTGGATTTGAGTTTTTAATGACTCATTTAAGACTACAACGATCGCAGTTGTGGTTACGAATCGAGATGAAACATATATCATCGACTGGAAAATAGCAGAGCCCATCTGAGATGAACCATAACCCATCGACTAAAAAGGAACAGTGCCCAAATGATATGGTAAATTATGTTGCTTTTTAGTTATATGCTTGCTTGATTATGTGGGAAAACATTATAGTAAAATGATAAATTTCAAGTTCTAAGTTTATATCTGACACAATCCGGATTAATCTTTGTTTTCAATGCTGATTTATGTATAGCTTATTGTGAATTTTAGAAAAATTTAACAGGAATGTTTTATATAGCAAATCATGGATTATGATAGGAAAAGATGGGAAGTCATAATTGAGATAAATAATGAGATATGGCGTGTGTGTGTATTGTAAAATGGGCAAGTCATACTTGAGATAAATAATGAGATATGTTGGAGCCATACGTCATACTAAATGGCACCAAGGAGTTAGCTTTATAAAACGGGTCGAGAAGGCAAGCTTTTTTAAACACGGAGAACGATCATTATCCTCTTAACGGGTCGAATGAGTGTAGTATACTAAAGGGTCAAACAAGATAGATTTCTTACTTGTGTAACGGGTCAAACGAGTTTTTTTTAATGTATGTGTTTTTAGCTTATGCACTAAACTTAGTTGAGAAATCTAAAACAAACTAACAAAGCCCGAAAGACCATACCAATAACATCGATAGGACTGCAATTAGAGAATGTAGCAGTACAAGCTGGTAATGGGCTGATTTGTATCAACTCAAAAAAATATAGAAAACATTAGTGCTTGATGAGAAATTTAGACAACGGCTAAATCTACATGAGAGATTGTTGACCCGCGTCTTATTGGTTTGTTTGAGAAAGATCACTTATTCAAACTTATAGAAATCTATTTCTTTTTATATTTTCCAAAATAATTATTTGCACATGTGTCAGTTGACATGGGAGGTGGTTCCATCCTTGCTTACTTCAGCTCCCCCGACAGAGGAGGTGTTGCCAATTGTGTAGCTTTTAACTTTTTCATAGACCCGCTTGGCGATTCCACACTTCCCTTCTTATTAACACCTTTGAGCTTTTCTTGGTAAGTGACACATTAATTTTCGAGTAAATACCAGTAAACCGCCAAAACTAAACTGTGAACTAAACTAATAAATCTCAAATTGGCTACTTAAGTCATGTTGAATGTATGTTTTGTCAGATAGTGGTTTATAGATTCTTGTGATTATGATTTTTGGGATGGATTTGTTTGAATTAAGTTATGGACCTATGATTTCTGAAGATGCAGAGGTGGAGTATAGATAGTGTGGTCCTTCATGTCTGCTTTTATTTTAAAGGTGTGAAGGTCAACATATTTACTTTCCATGTTTGACCAAAAATTCTTAACTCAAATGTGTTGTAAAAACATGGACATTTTGGTTGTAATTTCGTGCACCATCAGTCATGTCTTTGGCTCTATTTATTCCTCACAAGTTTGTAATTGAGGTGGTTTTTTATATATATTTTTTCAAGTCATATGTCATATGCTTTTGAATATAATAACTTTGTTATTGAAATTTGTTTTAAATACTTAAAACTTTTATTATCTGATAAAGCACAGTGGGTTTTTGATCAAACTTGCATGATCTTGGGTGGAGTTTCAAGACTATGTACAAAGAAGGGAAAGTAACCCATCTCCACCAGTTGCATAAAGCAATCTTATACAAAACCCTTTAGAATTTAGTGTTATTGGTTACCAAATGTCTAATGATAGATTTAACTGTATTATTGTTTTTTTGGAATGTTCATTTTCCAACTCCTTATAAATATATAATATAAGTTTTTAGAAGTTAACTTTTTTTTTTTTCTAATTTGGTTTTGCTAAGATAACGTGGGTTCATTAGTTTTTTTTAATGGACTCGACATTACAGTATAAAATATGTTGAAGACGTAGTTATATCCAATATAAAGTTTTTTTTTTTGTTCCGTAGGCTATATTTAGTGAGTGTTGGTTTCGTACCATTACCACCACAGATGAAACTGATATTGATCGAACATCAGGTATTATCGAAACCGGTATTGGTGTGCAAAGGCCATATTTGTTGATCAACTCTACCTTTGATAATGCTGACCCATACTAAAAGTTTCTGTGTGGTTTGACCTATGATATCTATATACTCATAATTAATGTAATTTTAATTTTTTTAACCCGTGAAGTTCACGAGTGATAACCTTATTCGTCACATATTTTTCATTTTAGAAAAAATAATATACAGTTGTGTTTAATAAAATTTAAATATCCAACCCGTGAGTATTCTTAACAAATATTTAGTTGAATAAACACTTAATCGGGCTATCTGAGGAATCTCTCTCTTTTAATTTTTCAATTTTTTTCTTTGCTTACTAGCTTATAGTACTATGAAGGAGAAGCACAATAGATTAAAATTTGTAAGCAGGGCATGTGTAGCCAACACATGTATTCAACTTAACTCATTAAGGCCTCCTATATATCATTTTTTTCTAAAACTATTTATAAAAGATGAAGAAAACTGACAAATGATTAGTTTTTTTTATCGAAAAACTGAGTATTAAAATTTCACGGGTAAGTTTCAAATATCATCCATGTAGTTAGTAGAAATTTGTGTTATTAAACTTCACTATTAGTCTCATTCTTTCACCAGGTAATTTGGAAGTTATGGGTCTAAGCTCATTATTACTAGATCAATTGATGGTGGAATATCTATGCAAACAATTAGTTCCTGGTAATATTTACGTTTCTATCATCAAAAGCCACGTCAATCTCCAAATTACATTGCCATCACTGCTGTGCTACCATTTTTATATAAACTTAAAAGGTGGCAAGACAGGTAGTCGGAGTAACGGGTCAACATGAGTTTGGGTTCAAAATTGAAATGTGTTATTTATTTAGTGGGCTGAAGTGAAATGTTGATTGGGTTGTTCCTCTTTAATCCCTTTTGTCTATATTATATCTTTTATATGCATAATTAACACTTTAAATAATAATACCACATTTATAATAAAAGTCTCACTGTAACTTACCATGGGTTTGACATGCTATACCCATCTGGCCTGCTTTCCTTTTGGTAACATTTTATATGATACGTGTGAAATAAAACACAACCTTAATGACACTTAATGAGTTTTTGGGGTCTAATAAATTGTCATTTAAATCCATAATATTAATCAAAGATGAGTAGTAGTTAACTTATTTTCTTTCTTTTGTGGCTACTCAAATGCCAAATTGGCCACTTTAACCCGATTTAAGCTTTAATCTTCACTATCGAAACTAGGTAGGTATTTCTGAGATTAATTCTCAACCCCAATAACTAGGTGTTTATTGCAAAACTTTGAAAGTTTTTTTTAAAGAACACAGTTTACAGGTTGTTATTGTCGATTTTATTTGAGAACAACCAGGAAAGAAAGTTACATGTGATTGAAGTAGCATTTGATTATTAACATCACTTTGTTTTTGATGTTTCAGTTATTGTGTCCTGTTAGATGTCGATCAAGAAGATTTCAAGTCTGGCTTGGAGGCTCTTCTAAATGTAAAACCAACTAGAGTGTAGGGCTATTTTGTTTGGTGCTTGAATTGTTGACCCACTGTTGTAAACGATTTTCTTTTAAGTTATAATAATGCTATTAACATTTGATTCAAATCATTATACACCATGTATTTGTCTTCGTATATTAGCAAAAGGGTGGTAAAAATACCTTTTTTTTTCAGGAGGAGGCAGATGACAAACCCGATTAGAATAGTTGAAACACTCACTATAGACGGAAGGAGGAGTAGAGGTAGGCCGAAAATGACTTGGGAGGAGCGGATTAGGCAAGATTTGCTAGCTTTGCACCTCTCCATTGATTCAACGACCTAGAAATTGGTGGGTTAGTTCATTTAGTCCAAAAAGCTTTATTTCCACACTCAATATAGATTGAAGAATATAGAATCCGGAGGTGGCAAGATGGCCGGGTTGAAAAGAGCCATTCCAGGTCGGTTGAAGAAATCTTTAATGATTTGTGATTTTTTCTCATTCATGTATTTCAATTATTCAGTGTACTATAATATTTGCGTTAGTAGTTTAACATTTATATAATTAAAATATTTGTGTCAACATTGTTAAAGGAGATATTTTTTTTGAAAGCCACCCGTGTAATACACGGGTACTTAGACTAGTATGTCTATATATATTGTACCCCAAAGGTTTCTTTAGGGTTTTATATCTATGTTCATATAACATAAATATATCTAATAAATATATCTAATAAGTCAGCCGCTTTTTTTCAATGTATTCTTCTGGATGTTTTTTTTTCTGTTGTCGTATCCTCCCAAAACCACAATCCAATTTAACATTTATTTCTAATAATAATAATAATAATAATAATAATATCAATGTCCCAACTTTCATTTAACGGGTATCTTAGCAGCTCAAACTTCATGCGGCCCAACACCAAAAAATTAGATGGACTCAAATTATAAAACCATATATTAATGTGGGCTAGCCCTTTCACTCGATCCAATTATATAGCTATATTTTGTGGCAACCCTCTAACTTAAAAAATAGAGATAGTGGCCCCGACCCACTCACAGAAAATAGCGGCGAATTTCCTTCGGTCACTGGCGGTCTACTCTACTCAACTGGCTGGTTATTTAATTATTACTCATTTTGCTCCATTTGCACCAGGAACTGCCAAAACACAATATAATATAATATAATACTAAAACTAACTAAAAACAAATAAAAACTATACATAAATTATACAATCTACACGGGAAAAATATGTGTATTTTACCCCACATCACGGTGCAATGCGTACACCAGAACGCATAGATCTAACACTCGAGGGAGTAGCTAGAAATTTCTTACAACTGAGATTTCTCCTCAACTAACATGTGAGCCTAGAAAGGGAAAATGGGGTGGGAATAAGACTAAATTATGAGGAGTCTGAGCCCTCATTATCACCTGGCCCTCCATCTTTTCCTCTTAGCAGCTCACGTTTAGCCACATCTTACCTTAAAGCTGGTCCTAGTGTGACAGACTAACCACTCAAGCCCTTGAGCTTTTGGGAGGCCAAGTCCAACCGCGTTTCCTTATTTATCTCCCGACTTGTTACAACCGGTGCACCTATGGGGCATAAAACCACTCTTGATCAATTATGGCAAGTCACCAACTTCAAAGTGTTCCCCCTCTCATTGCTACTTCGTGGTAACAAGCCATGGCCACCTTGCCTTTGGTTCGAGGTATGGTCATGAGCACAATCATGGGAATGCCTTATATAGTACCATCAGAAAGCCTTCAAGGCTTTAACCTTATGCCCCAGCTGATGACACAGATTATGGCATCTTTTATGAGTACCATCAGAAAGCCTTTAAGGATTTAACCTTATGCCCTAGCTGATGACACATATAATGGCACAATTTCTTTTGCAGCACGTGAAAGCTGGATGATGACACAGAAAGCCTTCAAGGCTTTAACCTTAACTTCATCAACCAAGTGCCAACCACTCACCAAGGTACCTCAAGCGGTAACCCAGCTTCAAGGGTAGTAGAAGACCTCTCAAAACCCTACAAGCCCAACAACTTGTCTTGCTTCTCCCAACAAATCATTGATTACGAGTTTCAAACCCAGATAAAGATGCTATCTCGGTACTGAAAACCATCTCCAAATCTTCGCCGGGGCAGCAAGAATTGAAAAATTACACAGGCCCGAATGTTGTCTCATGTTCATGCAAACCCTTGAAAGGTCTTCACGCATATGGTGCAATGACCTTCCTGAACGAAGCATTCAGACCTTTGACGATCTTAGCAAAGGTTTCCCATAACAACGGAAGTATGTCAAGGACGCCACGATAATCTTCCGGATCAAACAACGTGATGATGAAAGTCTCAGAGACTTCATCGAAAGGTACAAGAAGGAAGATTTAACTTACGCCAATGAAAAGATTAGGGTTGCAGGGTTCATGAATGCTAAATTCCAAATATCTCACAAGAGACTTCAATAAATGCCTGCCCAAAACCCTTGAAAAAGCACTCAAAAGGGCTGAAGCCCACATTTGAGGAGAATAAGCTGTATATATATAAAAAAAACTCTTAACTGGAGCTTCCAGTATGGCTCTTATGATAAACGGTTTAGAGGTTCAGATTCCAGAAGGCCTGAAGGCCGGAACCCTCCAAGCCGAGAAAAAACCATAAACTTTACGGCCTTAACCAAGACTCCGCAAGAGATCTTGGCAACCGAAGAGGTAAAACACAGCTTCCGCCCTCCTCAACCTTTGCCAAAAGACAAAAGATTGGAAAAATCAAGCCAGTATTGTGAATTTCACGAATAGAAAGGTCACCATACCAGTGATTGCTTCCAACCCAAAAAGAGGATCAAAGCAGACGTCAAGTCCAAACTGGCTCACTTGGTTAAAGGGGTCAAGGACAAGATGGTTGAAGAAAAAACAAAGTAGGAAGTGAACATGGTCGACCTTGAAAACAAAGCTTCCCACAAACGCCATCATTCCAAGGCATGGGAACGTCAATATGTTTGCTTCCCACCACCGAAAGGAGAGTTGCTTTCAAACCCTCTGGTGATGGAATCCAACATAGGAACCATCAAGACACAAAAGGCTTACATTGACACCGGTGCAATCACCAAAATCATGTTCGAGAAATACTTTAACCCTCTCAGCGACGATGAACGTTCAAAGCTTCAACTGTCTGAATCCTCCATCGAAGGTATCGCAGACATGCCTATCAAGCCTTTAGGCTAAATAACCCATAATGTTTGTTCAACGAAGGGACGAACCGAACAACTCACTTTTGCGATGATCAATATCCCTTCCAACTATGATATCATCACAGGAAGGTCAGGAAAAAGTGTGTTCGAAATGGCAGTTTCAGATAGTCAAAGCACTGTGAAGTTTCCCACTGAAAAAGGGATAGCAACCCTTCAACCTACCCAAGAATCTTTTGTGGTTGAAGGGGAAAACTCAAGAAAGGACGAAGACGATGAACAAGGGTTGGACATAAACACAAAATATCCTCAACAGGGGATAAGGGTAAACACTAACCTTTCCAAGGAAACCCTCTCATACCTTGAAAAGCTGCTCTTGCACTATGTCTTTGCTTGGTGCCCGGAAGATATGACCGGCATCCCTCGTAGCATTGTTGAACATGAGTTATGGATCCCACCTGATGTTAAGCCCATTATACAAAAGAAACGGAGTCAAGCCCCTGAAAGAAGCCTTGCAAAGCGCCAAGAGATGGAAAAACTTGTTCTATCTGGAATCCTTCGAGAGGTCAAGTATCAATCATGGGTGGCCAATCCCGTAATGGTTTGAAAACCCGACAAGTTTTGGAGAATGTGTATCGATTTTAAAGACTTGAACAAAGCATGCCCAAAGGATTGCTACCCGCTACCCCAGATAAACCTCAAGGATAACTCGCTCACAGGCTTCCCGTTCAAGTGTTTTCTTGACACCTAAAAGGGTTACCATCAGATCCTAATGAAAAAGAAGATGAAGAAAAAACCACATTCCACACTGATAAAGCTATATCTTGCTATCAAAAAATGCCTTTTGGTTTAAGAAATGCAGGTGCCACTTATCAACGTCTGGTTGACAAAGCGTTGGTCGGACAAATCGGAAAGAACATTAAAGCTTATGATTGGCGATTTGGTGATCAAGAGCAAAACGGAATACCAAATGCTCGATGACATACAAGAAACCTTCCAAAACTCGAGAAAGATCAACATGAAGCTTAATCCAGTCAAGTGCTCGTTTCTAGGGCACATCATGGGGAAACAAAGCATAAAAGCCAACCCTTAAGGGATGTGCTAACAAGAAAGACTTTCGATGGAAAGCTTACAACTTTGAAGCGTTTTACCTCAAAAGGAATCCTTCAACCAAATGAAGCAACACTTGGCTTCACTCCCAGCCATTTTGGCTTCGGAAACAGGAGGAACGACCTCTATCTACCTTTCGATTGCTGAAAAGACCATAAGTACGACTCTGATCATTAGCAGAAATCAAATATTCCTCTTTGGAAAAACTTGCTCTAGCCCTAGTCCAAACAGCTAGAAGGCTTCGAAGGTACTTTCAGGCACACTCGACACAAGTGATCACTAACTAACCTATTAAGGGTGTGCTTGAAACACAAGAAAATTCCGGACGATTAACCAAATTGGTTGTGGAACTAAGTGAACATAAGATCACTTATGTTCCGAGAAAAGCTGTCAAAGCCAAACTGACTTCATCATAGAAGTCCCTAAAGAAGTCACAACGGAAGTCAATACAGCCTCCACTGAACCCTCCAACCCTGATACCTGGAAGCTTTTTACCAACTGAGCTTCCAACATTGAAGGGTCAGGAGCAGGGCTAGTTCTAATTGATCCTAACAAATTGGAATTCACATATGCCTTTCGTCTTGAATTTCATACTACCAACAACGAAGCTGAGTATGAAGCATTGATTGCTGGGCTCAAGCTTGCAAAAATATGGGTGTCAAAAGGCTTCAAGTCTTCACAGACTCGTTGCTTGTTTCAAACCAAGTAAGTGACAACTACATAGCCAAAGAAATGGGGGTTCAAAAACTTCAAGTCCTCATAGACTCTCTCAAGCTAAGACAATAACAGCTACATAGCAAAAGAACCCAACATGTATTAGTACTGAGAGAAATCATAGGAATTGATGAACACATTTCAAACATGTGCCATCAAATAAGTTCCAAGATCTCAAAACAAGAGAGCCGATGCACTAAGCAAGCTTGTATCTCTTACGTTTGCCCACCTCACCAAGAAGGTACTAGTTGAGGTATTAAAAACCCCATCCATCCAAAAACTTGAGGTTCAAGATGTGATCACTAAAGAAGGGCCAAATTGGATGACTCCCATTGAAAAGTTTCTCAAAAATGGTGAATCACCTGATGACCAGACTAAGGCTGAAAGGATTCGTATCAAGTCAAGGCAGTATGTGTTACAAGGAGATATCCTTTACAAAAAAGGATACCTTGCACCACTACTTCGATGCGTTGGCCCAGGAAAAAGCCAATATCTGATCAAAGAGGTTCACAAAGGGATATGTGGGACTCACTATGGCCCAAGATCGGTAATGTCAAAGTTGATTAACCTCAGACACTTTTGGTCTTCCATGCATCGAGATACCTTCGAACAACCGCGAAAATGTGAAGCTTGTCAGTTACACGCTCTGGTACCCAAAAGGCTCAAACATGACCCCGTTCCCATCTCCTCGGCTTGGCCATTTCACAAGTGGGGTATGGACATTGTTGGTCCATTCCCACCAGCTAAAGGAGGAGTAAAGTTCTTATTGGTAGCCGTAGATTACTTCACCAAGTGGCCAGAAGTAAAACCATTGCAAAAATCTCAGGGAAACAGGTCACTGATTTCGTTTAGGAAAGCATAATCTGTCGTTTTGGGCTCCCAGGGGTACTAGTCAAGGTAGCGGGAAGTAGTTTTCCGAGAAGCCTTCTAGCTCCTGGTGTAAGGAGTTCAGGATAAGTCAAGTATTCAGCTCGGTAGCTTACCCACAATCCAATTGCCAGGTTGATAGGACAAACCGCAACATTGTTGAAGGGATTAAATCTCGATTGGGAAGATACGACAACAACTGGCTCGAATAACTTCCCAATGTGCTATGGGAAATTCAAAAAACCGAGAAAACGAGCCACAAGAAAACACCCTACAGCCTAGTGTTTGGATCAGAAGCTGTAATCCTAGCTGAAATCGGAGTAACAACACAAAGAACATTCAATATCGACCTTGAGCCAAATAAGAAAGAGACAATGTTGAATTTGGAACTCCTCGAATAGGCCCGTGATCAAGCAGCCATACAAAAAGCAAGGTACAAGCAAAACATGGAATTGTATTACAATACATGGGTGAAGCATGAACGCTTCAAGCCTGGGGACCTTGTGCTTCGAAATAATGAGGCCTGCAAGAAAGAAAGTCAGGGAAAGCTTGGCCCTAAGTAGAAAGGGCCATACACTATCCTTAAAGCCCACAAAGGGGATCATACAAGCTGGGAGGTCCGCAAGGCAAAAAGCTTCCCCACCATTGGAATGGCAAAAACCTTAAAAGGTTCCATGTTTAACCAAAATGTGTTACAAATAGTTCCCAAAAGTTGTTCTATTCCCCTAGTAATCAAAGTACTTTGGAATGAATGAACGATGAATCAAAATTTGTCTTTCTATCCTATAATCAGGTTGAGAACCTAGCAAGAAACTCCCTGGCAAGGGCCATGTAAGGGGATGAGCTCCCAGGCCACATCACTCAATAGGTTCAATGGTTGAATGGACCTATATAAGGGGTGAGTTCCTAAATCAATACAACTCCATGAGACTCAAAGAAATCTTAAAAATCATGTCTCATAGACTGGTTTGAACAACCTACACCAAATGTTCCTTAAGCCCCAACATTGGCTTACGAACCAAAAAGACTCTAAGTGAATGTCATACATAGGATAGAGGTTGTATCTTCTTGTTAAAAATATCCTAAGGCTAAGTGACTGCAGCACTGAGCCCTTTAAGGTATAAGTAACATAAGATGCATCGCCTAAAACAAAGACAACATACAAAACCAATGAAAACTCAAGGGAGTAAATAGAACAACACATCAAGATAAACAAAGCAAACATAACAAGTTAAGCATAGCAAGCTAGACATAGCAAAGTCCATACTGGCCACCAAACATAAAACATTGTCCACAAGCCTTCCAGGCTTTAACCACCAAAGGACCTAAACGGTTCCCTTAAAACAAAAAGATGTTTAAGCAAACAACCCATAAAATTGTTCGACATGCTAAGAAAGCTATGAATTAAGGTTTCTTCTTCATTTGGCAGCATCAAAGATGATAGACTGTGCTGCATCATCATCTTGGGTGTTTTTAGCCTTCGTTTTTTTTCCTCCCTACGACACCCGCTGTCTCGGAGGCTTCAAGGCTTGAACCCTTTGAGCCCTCACCACCTTCAGAACACGTTTCCTCGCTATCTCCGGAGCAAGGACATTTCTTCGAGAGGGACTTCAACACTTCGTTACAAACAGCCTCATTAAGGCCCTGGGGTTTTAGCTCCCGCAAGACAGGCAAAGGTTTACCAAAACACTTGGAGACTTCACCCACATAAGGGTAAACCATATGCTCAATCTTAAAAACTGTTCCCTTGAAGACTTTGAAGGCTTTGGGTTGAAAAAGAGAAGACCTTTCCTAAGGCTCCCCAGGTTCACAAAGCTTTGTAACCAGCAAACAAACCTTGGTGTCTCCCATGAACAAGAAGCTCGGTGTACACGTTACCCAAGACCTTTTTAAACTCCAATGAATGGAGAAGATAGGTAACCACTTGCTGGAATCCATACTCAATGAGCCATTCATTATCACTAGACCCTGACTTAAACCTTGTCAGGCTCCAAGCGTTTTTCCAACTCAACCATATCAGTCTTGTGCGGGAAGAAAACTCCTCAAATTTTCAAACATCAATGCTTTCCCCTTCTCAGCAAAGCCCCCAACTTCTTTTTTCAAAGAAACCATTGAAGCTTTCATCTCATTCCTCTTCTTCAAGAAGACTTCATATTCTTGCATCCTTATGCGAAATTGGGATACACCCTCTGGAAGCAAAGCAGCAAGGTTGCAAGCACCCATCATCATTTTTGAAATCATCAGTTCATCGTCCATAGATGAGCAAGAACCTCGAACAATAGGAGGAGAAAAATGGGTAAGAACATCCTCACAAACGGATGAAGACCTGAAGCTGTCACCAACTGTGACCTTCCTATCCGGCACATAAACCTCTTCGGGATTAACATTGGTGGAACCTTCACCACCTTTCCCGAAACCCTTCAAGCTCACAACCTTCTTACCCGTTGATTTACTCCCTAATCACCAAGGACAAATCCTTATCTTTTTTCCTTAACCCCAACGTCCAAACGTTTGAAGCCTCTATGACATCACTTAGTTGCACTGGCTCAGAGGCCGATGGATGGTCAGCTACCTTAACATACGTCGGGTTAAACAATTGGTAGAAGCTTTGGAAGCACCGACCCTAGTAAAGCCTTTGACATTTGGAACGATCACATAACCTGAACCCTCGAACCTGTGTTTAGCACCTCTGGCAACAACATCTTCGCCGGAGGTACCTCAGCATCCCCAAACACAACATCAGAGGTATCACTACTCTTGATAAAGCATAAGGCAAAACATCATTCCCTGATCATCCCTCATGAGCACAGGGCCATGATCCGGCTTGTCCCACTAAGTGCTCACACCCATCAAAACTAAAGAGTGTTCAGGAAAGGGACGAAGCCTCGAAGGACACTCCCTAACGGCTTTTAACAACCAATTATCTAGTTCAGACTCAAATGGCTCAAGCTCGTTTAACACAACATCAGGGCACCTCCAAACAAGCTTGAAGGAAACAATGGACTCAGAAATCTAGAAAAATCGGTCCTTCAAAGAAACAAGGATAGTAACCATTGAGGAAGTCAAACAAACATCAACTTGGGATGTCTCAAACGTGACCCAATCGTCGTTCTTGGTCAACCGGAAGAAACATCGGAACAACAACGATGGGCCATACCCTATCACAAAACCTCAAAGTGTAAACTCCCAGCAAGACCTTGAGGACACAACTGACCAAACGACACACGATAATACTCTAAAATATTCAGAACAAAGACCGAAAACGGATGACACAAGTTGGAAATCTCGAAATGACAGCAATAAAGAGCAATCGAACCAGCGGGATACTGATCGATCGATTTATCTAAACCCGGAGCCACCGGATTAAACTTTAGATCGATCCCCCATTCTTTACAAAAAGCCTTAACTTCCTCTCAAGTGAGATAAGAACAACTCACGTACAGATCTTTGCTAGCACCCAGGAGAGGTGATTGAAAGAAAAAAGAAAGTGAAGTCTAGGCAGTTATTATTACGCAAAAGGCAAAAAACTGCCATCCATCACATTAACTGTCATTTCAAAATTCAAATCCAAAAAAACTTAGACGCCTGATAACCTTTCAAGCCTTGAAGCCTTTAAGCAATAAAAATCGTGTACAAAAGTCAGAAGCATTTGAGCTTACACCCCAAATACCTTTGACTTGGGGGGCTGATGACGGGGGTAGCTCAAACCTTAATAAACTGATTAGGGACACAACAGCTTAAAAGGTGGAAATGGTCAGCTGTCATGAACAGTAAAAAGGACAAGTCAGAGCCTTGTCACATCACCCTCTGTGTGTGAAACCTCCTGCCCAGCCACAACCAGAGCATGTGGGAGAGCACACCCTTTTACCCGCAGGTCCAAACCCTTCAACCCGCAAAGGGGCAAGTCCCTCACTGTAGCCAAGGATCACTGGTCAAAGGCTTCCTCTTATAGAAGATTATTTCCTTATAAATCACACCCTTTGCCATTCATTCCAGCCATTCCAGATCAAATCAGATCACCCTTGATCTCTGATCTTACTTCTCCTCTCTAGAACTTGCTCCATGCTTGTTCTATTCTCGGCTCACTACAATATTATCTCACTTAACATAGACATTCCGGGTTGAACATCCTTCAATCCAGATTTCAAAGTGAATAATAACAAAGTGATCCGCCTCCATGTGCTACAAACGTGGTGGGACCCCACGACCTGCGTTAGGCTAATCGAAACTTTGAACCCTTTTACCCCAGAGATATCGCTGCAGGCCTTGGTCTAGTATTTGTTGCATCAACAAGTTGGCGCCCACCGTGGGGCTACGCCGCTTACTTTATCTTAAAGACTAGTTGTGTAGCTCCATTTTCTCTTTACATCATGTCTGAAAGCGAATCTCTCGGCGAGGTAATTCAGGTGCCTAACAACACCGATTTAACACCAAATTCTGGTCGGATCTCACCGGTCAAATCTACACCTCTTTCTACTCCCGGAAGTACTTGATGTGTGCAAAATGCAACATATAAATTACATCAATTGTGGCATAAAACTAACCCTTTTTTAGTACTAATGTTGGAAAAAGTGTGCTTTTGTCTTTCTTTTGTATTTTCAGGATTAAATGAGCTCAAATTAACAAAAGAAGCAAAAAGACAGCTAAATCTAACATAAATACAAGAAAAGGAACTAACGTGGCATGCCCGACCTCCCCGAAAGCATCTTCCCAAGCAAAACAAGAAAACAGAAGGCTGAACACGCCCCGTGTTCAGTGAACACGGGGGCGTGCCCAAGTGCCAGCATAAAAGACAAAGCTATAGAAGCTTTCATTGCCCACCACGGGGCCGTGCTCAGTGGACACGGGGCCGTGGTCAACTATAAGATTCGCAGAATCCAGGCAAATCTTGATAGTACAGATATGCTTCTGCACACGGGGGCGTGCCCAGCGGACACGGGGGCGTGGTCAACTAATGCAGACAAACTGCAATTAATGAAGACATAGAAGAGGATGGACACGGGGCCGTGCCCACTGGACACGGGGCCGTGCCCGAGCTACTGTTCAGGCTATAAATAGGGGTGCTTGGCTCACTTGCAAACCATCCCTTGGCACACCACCTCTCTCACACTTCACCCACCACCCACCACCACCATAACACCATCATCCACCACCATCATCCATTGTCCATCATAGAGTGTGTGAGTCGTCTCGGCATCCAAGATTGATCGTAAGAGTTCTTGACAATCAAAGGTCATGTTTGCCTAAGTCTCTTACATCACTTGGTGAAGACAAGTGTCTAGTGTAATACTTTTTATTTTTAATCTTTTCGCACTTTTTACTTGGTTATGTATTAATGACTTTAATAACTAGTTTCTTATGTTGAAGGTGATTCTTCCTTATCGTTTGTCCGTGGTGTCTTGGCATTATTTTACTGTCTATATAAAATAAAAGATTTTCACCATTCATATCTCCACGGTCTATATGGAGGTATGTTGGTTACCTAGTCGGGGGTTAAGGGAACGGTTTGGTAAGAGTCTTGCCTTGTTCAATGTATAGATCCTGCAAGGACCTGGGTCAAATTTAGTAGGACCTCCTTCAATACTTATCGGTATTGGATGGCGGGGGTCCAAACTCTTTGATCCCCTTATATGTAAGCTACTATTAATACTTTAACCCGGCTACTTAGGACTGTATCCCTGCTGACTCAGACTACTTAGCCGAGGGTAACGTCACCTTCAAAAGAGGGGCCTACCACATTACGCATTAATAACTTAATTAATTATCTTTCAATAATCCGACCCTTTAGGATTGTATCCTTGCAGACTCAAACTACTGGGTTGAGGGTAACGTCACCTTCAAAAGAGGAGCCTACTACAATAACTAAGATAATCTCTTAAAAAGTGCAAAAGTGCGGAAATAATCAAAGGTTACACTATACACGAGTCGGAGCCAAGTGATTCATCTTGTCTATCTGTTTTTATTTTATTTTTATTTTTCAGCATTTTAGTTAGTTTTATTTTTCTTAGTTTAAAAACCTTTTTTCTAACTTTTTGATTTGATTAGACGTTGAGGATAAACCGGTACTAAAAGCTCTTGTGTCCTTGTACGACCTCGGTATCTTACCAACACTATACTACGCTCACGATGGGTGCACTTGCCCATATGTGTGTTTAGTGTTAGTAAATATTGTGTTTTATAAATTTAAAACTTGGCTAAAAAGTGTAAAAGAGCTTAAAATATACTTAAACTTATATACACACTTCACACGTATCAAGTTTTTGGCGCCGCTGCCGGGGACACAAGGATTTTAAGAAAGTTAGGAATCAACGGCCTAATCGATTTTCTTATTTTTCTATTTTTTTAAGGATTTTTCTTAATTTTTCAGCTTCTGCAGAACTCAGCACGGGCCGTGCCCGCTGAACACGCCCCATGCCCAATCATTGGAACTGGCAATCCTGTTTTAAGTCAGACAGTAAGCTGAACACGGGGCCGTGCCCACTCAACACGCCCCATGCCCAAGTATCAGTTACTGAAAACAGAACCGTAAGATCCCGACGGTTGGTAATTTCTGACACAAACATGAGTGATACTGATATTTTTTACTTTCGGCACTCTTATGGTACGTGGTGTCAAATATGTGGTGGTTCCCATAAAGAATTAGAATGTTATTTTCTAAATTATAAGCCCCACTATATCGACCCATCGTTTTCCCGTAGCCTTAAGAGGGGCGAAAGTAAAAATAATCCCTATCTCTCTCTCGAATGCTCTCAACCGGATCTTCTAGGAGAAATGCTTCTTGATGAACTATTTCAAATGGAAGATCTAATTCTAAACCGGTTAGAAGAACTTAGGATAGATTTCAATAATTTATCTCAAGACGATAACCAAGAAGAATTGTTGGGATCGCATTCAAATAAAAACAACTTCGTTGTTACCGATGTTACCTCTAACTCTAGTGAGGGCTTGAACGATAGTCGTCCCTGTGTCGATTGTGCCATGAAGGACTCCCCATCGACTTCGTTCGATGCATACATAGACCTGAGCGATTCGGCATACACCTTCTTTAACGAGAGTCCGGGAAAGGGTTGGACTTGTCCACCTACATATAGCATAGGAATCACCCTCACCGACAACCTCTTGCGTTCTCGTCTTAATCTAGAGCAATTAAGGTATCTTAGGCACTTTGGGGTTGTTCCATCCAGTAAGGAACCGCCCGATCTGGATATAATCCTTAAAAGAGGGAAAACTCCATAAGACAGCCTCTAGACACGAGGCCGTGTCCAGGTCAACACGTCCCCGTGTCCACTCAAAGATTCCCGTCTGATTTCGTGTCAGAATACGGACAAAATGTGTCAGGATTCCACCTGAACACGGGGCCGTGTCCAGCCAACACGGGGCCGTGCGCAGCGTACTGTCGTTTTCTATAAATGCAGCCAAGAATCCTGCACATTTGAACCATTCAAGGGACAGAGATTTGGGGAATATTCTCACATACCATCCTAGGTATTTTCTAAAAGAAGTTTCTCAACCACCTTCTTGTCCTTTCCTCTTTTATCCACTTTCATCTTCTTCAATTTTCCTTCATGCTTCCATTAAAACTTGAAATCTCCATAGTTTCAAGCTTTATTGAGATGTTTGTTAGATTTTTATTCATGGGATCTTGTTAAAAGTAAGTTCTACAACAATGTTTTAAGTTGTTTCTGCTTAAAAACGTTTTAAACATCATAAAAACAAATTAAAACTCCATGATCCCTTGTCCCAAAAAAATCTGCAAACATCTGGACATGGGCCGTGTTCATTGAACACGGGGCCGTGCCCGAAGTACTGATCCCATAAAGTTGAACTCTTTTCGGTATGTTTTCTCAAAATGGCGAGCAGAACTAGCGGAACATCTTCATCACACTCCAGAAACAACCGACAAGGGAGAAGATCATCAACGGTTGAAGACTCTCTTGTAAACTACGTTTACGCCCTAAGAGAAGCCATTGATGAAATGACGGGGGTGGAAGAAGCATTGGTTGACCGTATTAATCATTTGTCGGTGGGACTAGAGGGATGTCTTCGAGAGGTCAACCTTTTGCACCAAAGGTTGAACATTCTCGCCTCTCCTCCTTTGGTTCAAATCATTACCCAAAGAGCATGGAATGTGGTTCCCGAAGTCATCATACCGGCCGAATGGTACGCCATACATCCAGAACCCCCTCGGGATGTACTACAAGGGGTTCCTGTTGGTGTCTCTCCCCCTCTACAAGATGTTGAAGAAAACGACCCCGCCTTCTTTCTTCCAAGAGAGATAGAAGAATGGCTCTAGCAACACTTAGGGAATACCTATCGGCTCGGAGTTCTACAAAACTTTTAGATACCGGAAGGCTATTTCTGGAATTTTGGTTATTATTGTATTAGTAGAGCTCCTTAGGATGATTTTACGTATCACTTGACCTATCTAATTTAGGACCCTTTAAATTTATTTTCTGCTTTGTTTTTAACTTTTTAGGATTATTATGTAATTCTCTCTATGACTTAATGAATGATGGTTTTAGCTAATTTGGTGTTTGGATGATGTTGTAATGCATAAAACACACTCGGGATGGTGAAGGATAACAAGGGAAGCTTGAACCAGCACCCCATGCGCGAAAACAGGGCCATCCGACAAATCTTCTTCATTACAGCAGGTTCAGCACGGGCCGTGCTCGCCCAACACGGCCCCGTGCTGCACAGTCTGCAGAAAATGCCCAGTTCAGGTAAACTGGACACGGGCCATGTTCACCCAACACGCCCCCGTGTCCAGGCTTCTGTTTCTTTTTATAACTTTTTGTTACTGGCACCTGAACACGGGGCCGTGCCCGGACACCACGGGGCCGTGTCCAGACGCCCAGTGACATAAAATTTTGCTTTTTAACACCTTTTTACACATTCAATCAACCTAAAAACTTATTTTTGGGACACATTGAGGACAATGTGTAATTTAAGTGTGTGGGGGGGGGGGGGATGCTAAAGCTTTGAATCTCGCAAGTCCTAATCACAAGCCTTACACAAAACTCTATTGGAACCGCTAATCACCCCAAATTTTTTCAAAAATTTTCAATTTTTTTACTTGTCTAGGTTTAACTTGGGAATTTCAAGTTCTAAAAAAGTTATATTTTTACAAATTTACAACCGATAGCGTCGTGATAAAAAAGAACCAACATAAGAAAATTATGAAAAGGCATGACAAGTTTAGTTAAATTTTGATTATATATACTTGATCACATAAAAACCCATTCCCACAAAAGTGAGTTTTGAGCCTTTATTGAGCATACAAATACATATCTTTAAACTAAATGCTCATTTTTCGTTTCTTGTGTGAATAGCCGCTTGGTTCTTACAACTCTAGAACTTGCCACGACTATACATTCCTGGTCCTTACCAACTTAAACCCAAGTAAGTAAATGATGGAGGCATTAGGACTAACCATTTTTATTTCTACACCATTATTTTTCTTTTTTTTTACCACCTACCCAAAATCCCCCTAGTTAACCCCTTTGAGCCTAAACCTTTTCATTTCTTAACCCAAAACCAAACACCCTTTCACCCACCAAAACCTTTTTTATTTTTGTAAAAATTACAGTTTTCGTCCTTTATGTTTATAGGTAGTTGCAATGGATGACCTTTACCTTTAATAATTACAACCACAATCCTTTGTTTGGAAAACTCACTACACCTTAGGTCCTTTAACACTAACTTGGTTAAAATTTTGAGTTAAGTCTGATCAATCAAGGGTAAATTAGTCATTTTACCAACAAAATTAACAAAAAATAAAAAACCTAATTATCTCAAACTCTTCTTTTACATCATTTACCTGCCCTTTTCTTCTTTCACCATCACCGCCACCACCATAACCATCAACACCACCAAATCTGTTGCCACCACAACCACCGCCAAATCCGCCGCCACCAACACCAGATCCATCACACCACAACCTCCATCTAGTTCGTGACTTAACCACCACACTTCATCTAGCTCGTACTCGAATATTCAACCAAATCCCCAAATCAAAACACCACCATCAACCATCGCTTTGATTCTTAACGACCATCATTCCGGCTTCATTTACTCGAATATTCAACCAAACAAGTTCAATTTCAACACAAAATTTTGGGCTCGAATACGTTACCGGTCACCACCTCCTCTCTCTGCAACCAAACCCCACCCTATCACCACCAAATCCGCCACTGCCACCACCACCAAAGCTGCGGCCACCACCACCAAATCAGTAACATTAACAACACAACATGAATGACCAACTTAAACCAACAATTAAAACCCAGAAACTCCCAAAACAACAAGATCAAACGAGAACAAAAAAGGGTTTTATTTATTATTACCAGGAGCAAGCTTAAGAAGGGAGAGAGGAGGGGACAATCACAGATGCAGGGAGTACAAGAGATCGAAGAAGTGGGTTTCAAATCAAAACCCCCTTTGAGCTTCCAATAAAGAGCTAGCCCAGATACACACAATGCTACTGCCAAAATGACCAAACAACACCAGAAACAAGACCCAGATCGTCTTGTTATCTTGATTTATCTATGCGATGTCTCTGTGTAGATCTTGATTTGTCACGGACTCCAATGAGGATGATGATGATGATGACGTGGAGGAGGAGCAATCGCGACAATATGACGGCGTAGGGTGGTCGTCAGTGGCCGGAGTGGCGGCGGCGGCGGCGGTTGTGAGGAGGAGGA
Organism: Helianthus tuberosus; assembly: GCA_030545235.1. Lineage (NCBI taxonomy): Eukaryota > Viridiplantae > Streptophyta > Magnoliopsida > Asterales > Asteraceae > Helianthus > Helianthus tuberosus. The sequence goes on from CM060368.1 coordinate 174,587,575, forward strand.
AACTGCTGGGTGAAGATGATGTAGATACAGACTCAAAATAGGGTTGGTGATCGTATATTTAATAAGTTTTTTATTTTGTTTTTGTTTTATTTATAATATATTTTAATTGCATTGCTAAAAAGACCAAAGTGCCCTTAAATAAATAGATTTAACTAAATTTTTTAACCTAGTTAGTGTTAAAGGACGAAAGATGTAACGAGTTTTCCAAATAAATGATTGTCACTGTAATTATTGAAGTTAAAGGCTATCCGTTGCAATCCGGTACAAACATAAAGGACGAAAAGTGTAATTTATCCTTTATTTTTTTTACCCTTTGTTTTAGTAACAAGCTCGGTTTTTCGTATGACTTTTCAAAAAAAAAATGTGTTGATGATGAAGCAAAAGAAATAAACAAGCAAGTTTATCAAAAATAACTTTGTTTGAAAAATAGCTTCATCCAAATAAAAATTTGCAAAAATAAAGTCTTGCGAAAACCGACGTTTTTTACGCTTTTTCACCCTTTTCTACTAACCACTAACCCAACTACCTACCTTTAACCCAAGCCTAACCCTTCACCCAAAAGTCCTCTTGATATTTACAAAGGTTTATAGTTAAAAAGGAGGAGGATTGATTGCTTGGCAAGCCTATGGTAGGAGTAAGTTCCATGCCGCTCTCGAGTGATTCACTAAAATACATCTTCGGCCGAGTGTTGAGTGATCCCCCGTGAGGTATGTGAACTTGTATATAAATGGAATTTTAAAAAGGCATGTTATGCCCTAATAAGTAATTTATCTTATGTAACGTTTTAAATAAATCATGACGAATAGGATTGTAAATAAATAAAAATAAAAACTTAATAAAGAATCTTGGAAATCCCGACACTCTATGACAAGCCCAAAACATTTGGGAGTGTAAAGCCACATTATAAAGAGTTTTGCTTGAGGACAAGCAAAGATTCAAGTGTGGGGGTATTTGATGTGTGCAAAATGCAACATATAAATTACATCAATTGTGGCATAAAACTAACCCTTTTTTAGTACTAATGTTATAAAAAGTGTGCTTTTGTCTTCCTTTTGTATTTTCAGGATTAAATGAGCTCAAATTAACAAAAGAAGCAAAAAGACAGCTAAATCTAACATAAATACAAGAAAAGGAACTAACGTGGCATGCCCGACCTCCCCGAAAGCATCTTCCCAAGCAAAACAAGAGAACAGAAGGCTAAACACGCCCCGTGTTCAGTGAACACGGGGACGTGCCCAAGTGCCAGCATAAAAGACAAAGCTATAGAAGCTTCCATTGCCCACCACGGGGCCGTGCTCAGTGGACACGGGGCCGTGGTCAACTATAAGATTCGCAGAATCCAGGCAAATCTTGATAGTACAGATATGCTTCTGCACACGGGGGCGTGGTCAACTAATGCAGACAAACTGCAATTAATGAAGACAGAGAAGAGGATGGACATGGGGCCGTGCCCACTGGACACGGGGCCGTGCCCGAGCTACTGTTCAGGCTATAAATAGGGGTGCTTGGCTCACTTGCAAACCATCACTTGGCACACCACATCTCTCACACTTCACCCACCACCCACCACCACCATAACACCATCATCCACCACCATCATCCATTGTCCATCATAGAGTGTGTGAGTCGTCTCGGGATCCAAGATTGATCGTAAGAGTTCTTGACAATCAAAGGCCATGTTTGCCTAAGTCTCTTACATCACTTGGTGAAGACAAGTGTCTAGTGTAATACTTTTTATTTTTAATCTTTTCGCACTTTTTACTTGGTTATGTATTAATGACTTTAATAACTAGTTTCTTATGTTGAAGGTGATTCTTCCTTATCGTTTGTCCGTGGTGTCTTGGCATTATTTTACTGTCTATATAAAATAAAAGATTTTCACCATTCATACCTCCACGGTCTATATGGAGGTATGTTGGCTACCTAGTCGGGGGTTAAGGGAACGGTTTGGTAAGAGTCTTGCCTTGTTCAATGTATAGATCCTGCAAGGACCTGGGTCAAATTTAGTAGGACCTCCTTCAATACTTACCGGTATTGGATGGCGGGGGTCCAAACTCTTTGATCCCCTCATATGTAAGCTACTATTAATACTTTAACCCGGCTACTTAGGACTGTATCCCTGCTGACTCAGACTACTTAGCCGAGGGTAACGTCACCTTCAAAAGAGGGGCCTACCACATTACGCATTAATAACTTAATTAATTATCTTTCAATAATCCGACCCTTTAGGATTGTATCCTTGCTGACTCAAACTACTGGGTTGAGGGTAACGTCACCTTCAAAAGAGGGGCCTACTACAATAACTAAGATAATCTCTTAAAAAGTGCAAACGTGCGGAAATAATCAAAGGTTACACTATACACGAGTCGGAGCCAAGTGATTCATCTTGTCTATCTGTTTTTATTTTATTTTTATTTTTCAGCATTTTAGTTAGTTTTATTTTTCTTAGTTTAAAAACATTTTTTCTAACTTTTTGATTTGATTAGACGTTGAGGATAAACCGGTACTAAAAGCTCTTGTGTCCTTGTACGACCTCGGTATCTTACCAACACTATACTACGCTCACGATGGGTGCACTTGCCCATATGTGTGTTTAGTGTTAGTAAATATCGTGTTTTATAAATTTAAAACTTGGCTAAAAAGTGTAAAAGGGCTTAAAATATACTTAAACTTATATACACACTTCACACGCATCAGTACTCCACCGAGAACTATGTTCCCGGAGTTCATTTCTTTTCAAACACCAACCCCATCTCGATCAGGGGTTCCATCTTCTCAAATCGGTGCAATGCGTACACCAGAACGCATAGATCTAACACTCGAGGGAGTAGCTAGAAATTTCTTACAACTGAGATTTCTCCTCAACTAACATGTGAGCCTAGAAAGGGAAAATGGGGTGGGAATAAGACTAAATTATGAGGAGTCTGAGCCCTCATTATCACCTGGCCCTCCATCTTTTCCTCTTAGCAGCTCATGTTTAGCCACATCTTACCTTTAAGCTGGTCCTAGTGTGACAGACCAACCACTCAAGCCCTTAAGCTTTTCCTTGATGTTATGAGGTCCATTGCTTCAGCATGTGAGATCTTGCTAAACCAAATCCTGCACACCTAAAACAAGCATTGACATGCTCACTCTAGGGCAGAGATTATGATAATTAGATTTGAGTAGTTTATACTTTATATATATGAATATCCAACAATTAGAATAATAATAAGATACAATAGTAGACATTCTTGATTTACATATCTTTAAGTTCAACACTTTGCAGAGTAGACCCGCATAGTGAGGGCAAATTGAAAATCGGGTCAAATTGATAGAAATGCTATAGCAAAAGAAAACATGCTATTAGAGGTGGCAAGATCGGCAGGTAGGTGCATTGAGTAACCCGTAAAAAGTCAATATTTTGGATCAGCCCAGCCCGATTAGGGTGTTTACTGTCCAGTTAAGCTAGTAACCAGATTAGGCAATTATTTTCTCATTTTTGCTTTAACCGGTTTGGTTATTCACTTTAACCGGTTCAGTTAATAACCGGTTATTTTTGGTTAATTAGACGGTCATTTTCAAGTTTTTATCATTTTTTCGGGTTTTTTCCCGGTTAACTGGTACATCGGTTAAAAATCGTTTAAAAATAACTTGTTATTTCTAAAGAAACCCCCAATCGGTTACTAACCTACGGTTGAAAATAACAACTAATTGGTTATTCCTCTAGCGGTTATTAACCGGTTATGGTTGTCCACCTCTACACAGAACCATCATCTACGTTTTCAAGAAACTACTAACCAAACTGGCGGAGTTAGTGCACCGACTTTGTTTTAATGGTTTAACGGTTGATTTTATTTAATTTTTCAAAATTATTAGTTTCTGTTGAATTTTATAAAATGATAAAAAAAATGGTTCATAAAAGTATATAAAAAAAGTTTATAAGGGCGGACCATTAAAACGTCAAAACCAGCTAAGCCTGCCGATTTGCTTCAATTTAGACAATTCAGTCAGTTTCAACCATTTATAAACATGGTAATTTGTCACATCTAACTATAATGTAAAATACGCACTGTTAAGAAGTAGATCACCTTCTGATCTCCAGTTCCACCCATGCCATTTATGTATTATATCAGTATCATCCCTTTTTGTAACCTGTAATTACTAGTTCCACCCATGTATATCAGTATGAACATGATTGAGATAGACTTTTACACCTAAGATCTAAATGCCATGCCTTTTTCAAAGCGACTGGTTTTGACCCAAAACAAAATAACCCTTTTTGATCGACCCATTCTGATCCAAACAAAAATAAAACTTTTTTAATCAACCCGTTCTGACCTAAAACCAATCTTACCCGAACCTACTTTGAACCGGCATGCCGGCTTACCCGACTGTTTTGCTGTTTTGATCCGTAAACACAATATCATGTGCTGCAGATTACCTTAAATCTGTAATGAGAATAAAAACAATATTACAGTTACTCGGCATTCATTGTAGCTTACGATATAAAACGTGGTTGTACCTTAATAGAGTATCTTTTAACTCTTTTTGTTTGGTTTGGTTCGGTTAAATTGCTTTATAAGATAAACATCAATATACCTTGAAATGGCCGCCGTCTTCATCTCCTTTGAATCTCTTCAACATCGTTGCTGGTTACTCAAACACCATCACCGTCGCCATAAGGAATGTCGGCTTACCCGACTGTCGTTGCTGTTTTGATACAGTAATAAAGATGTATTCCAGTTTATTAACAAACTTCAATCTAAATTCAAAAAGACATTATGAAGGCATTCTTTCTCAACCAATTAAAAGACCACTTATTTTTGTGGATGGAAATAGTAATTCATGATGCAAGTTAGATCAAATTAGCCACATCAGGTACAACGTATCTTTGAAACATCATTCAAAATCACATTAATACAACGAGCTCCACACGACGACCAAGAAATCAATAGATATTTATCACATAATAATCTTCTCGCATCCTTGTAATTTGCAGCATTATTAGTGACCTAGTGAACGTTACTCTTATAACCAACAATCTCGACAATTTTCCCAAACAAATTTCATAAGCTTTCATATAGTCACAATATCAGAAGCACCTACAAATCTGATGAATGTAAACCCCTTTGGACAATACACCAAGAATTTGATCAGAGATATTTGTCTAATATCCCTACAATCCATCACTCATTAATATCCCTAAAATCCATCACTCATTAGAGTGCAATCTGTTTCTGACTAATGTTCTCTATAAGAATCATATTAGTTTCACAGATTGCTTAGCATCTTTCAACATATTCACATGAACTGCATTGTAGGAAGTTCCTGCATATCCATGGGATATGCCCCATGGAAGCTACTTTGCTCATTGCAATTGTAAAAAAGAGGAGAATTAACGACATTAATAGGTATATTTGTATCATGCAGTCTTTCTTTACTTTGCCAAACTAATTTAATCGAAGGCAGAGAAGCATCATGTATACCTTTTGAGAAATATGATTGTGCGTTGTCAGATGTTGAAGAAGCTTTCATTTTACAAAGACTTCTTTCTCTTTTTGTGCTATCTGTCTCTCATCTTGACTTGTATTTAATCCACCACCATATATACATCTATATTGATTTTCGCGAACTCTCTTTCTAAATTGTTTTCATGAGAAACCTAACATCTGCTAGAACTTTTAAACATGAGATAACATTTCCTTTATACGTATAAATCGGTGTTCATATCTTTCTTAATTACGTATAAATCGGTGTTGAATTTGCAAAGCCGCCAAGTTACCCCTTACCATCCTGTTTAACAAGAAACGAGATTAAATTAAAGATGAAATCTCATTCAACTCGCAAGGCGTTGTGATCCTATTTAACAATCATATTCAACATGAAATCATATTTCATGTTTAAAGGTTCCGGTGGATGTTAGGTTTCTCATGAAAACTACTTATGAAGTGAGTTCATAAAATCAAAAGAGATTTGTGGTGGTGGCTTAAATACAATTCAAGAAGAGGAGACAGGTAGCACACAAAGAGAAAAAGTCTTTGTAACAAGGCTTCAACATCCAACAATGCACAATCATATTTCTCAAGAGGTATACATGATGCTTCTCAGTCTTCGATTAAATCAGTTTAGCAAAGTAAAGAAAGACTGCATGATACAAATTTTGCAGTAGCTATGTGGTTATATCATGCTTGTATACCATTAAATGTCATTAATTCTCTTCCTTTTTCCAATTGCAACAAGCAAAGTAGGTTCCATGGGGCATGGATATACAAGTTCTTCGTACCATGCAATTCGTGTGATCTTGTTGAAAGATGCCAAACAATATGTGAAACTTTTAGTCGATTCTCATATAGAACATTGGTATGAAACATGCTGCACTACAATGAGTGATGGATGGATGGATGGATGGATATTAAACAATGACCTCTTATCAAATTCTTGGTTTATTTTCCAAAAGGTGTTACATTCATGAAATCTATTGACACATCTGATATGAGAGTAATGCTGAAAACCTATGCAATTTGTTCAGGGAAATTGCCGAGATTGTTTATTATAAGAGTATTGTTCACTTAGTAACTAATAATGCTGCAAATTCCAAGGTTGTAGGAAGGTTATTATATGATAAACATCCATTGATTTCTTAGTCTTCATGTGGAGCTGACTTTATTAATTTGAACTTAAAGGATGTTTAAGCTGATTTGGTCCAACTTGCATCATGGATTATAGTTTTCATCTACAACAGTAAGTGATGGGGTATGGCCCCAAAAACCTTGCGCAGGCGTAAAGGACCATACCACAGCCTTATTCCAAAAAAAATCCCAAACAAGACCCTGTGTGGCCCCGCAACAGTCCTAAATAGGATTTGGAAAGAAACAGCAATAATAATTAAATATGGTCCCAAAAACCTTGCGCAGACGCATAGGACCATACCATAGTCTTATTCCAAGAACATCTTTAACAAGACCCTGCGCGGCTACGCAGCGTTTCTAAACAAAGATGAGGAAGGAAACAGTCTTTGATAACCATGCGCCGGAGAAAAGGAGAAACAAACATTCAACTAGCACCCTTGCGCGGGCTCGCGCAAGGGAACAATTCGACTTGAAAATAAAACCTCCACATCTCCGCGTGCCTGAAGTCAAGGCTTGAACAAAAGGAATCTTTTCTGTTACAACAGAATAGACACGTAGCAGAGGCACAATGGTTTACAGCTGTAGATCTTCTAGAAAGATTTTTAATTATCATCATGCATGGTCATTCGGTTACAACTGATTGTGACGTGGCATAATCAGGGACGCTCATCTAATCACAAGGATAACACTCATCTGAAGATCAATCTACACAAACCTACCTTCCACGTGGCATCTCCCCAACCGTCGATCACACTCACAATCCGTGTGCATGGATGTGACGTTAGTGTTTGACAGAAAAGTAATAACCGCCAACGGAAAAATGCTTTCCGTTACTGTCTCCGTCAGACTATTTTCCTGACAAAAACCGGCTATAAATAAGGCACTGCAGGTATGATCTCACAAGTTACTTTCACTTCATTATCACTTTTACTACTTCTTCTTCTTCTTCTTCATCGAGATCACTGTACTTATTCTCACGCCGGAGGGTGGTCACAGAGAGAACCCCCATTCTCCCCGTGGCGAGTCTAACGGCTTTCTGTTTTGCAGAGATCACCGGAGAAGAAAACTAGCAAACCCCTGAATCAACGAGGAGATTAAACCCTTTTATGCAGAGACAAAATCCCTGATCTGACCGATTCCGGTCGATTCTGATCACTGTTTCTTCATTGGTACCCACCGATTCTTCTATTTTCATTTTCATCTTCTCGTTCGATTCATTTTTTCTCTTCCGTTTTCCATGGTAGAAACTCCAAATCATCAATCAGGTCCTCGACCAGAGAACAGGGACAATTTTGTTCCTGCTTCCCGCGTCGAGGGGGTTGTGGAAGAAACTTCTGATGATAACGATGTTCAAAACAACGTTAATCATGAGAAGGATCCTGTTACACTGGGAATACAGCCCGAAATCCCGATCAGCTCAATTTTACCCCCTGGCAAGACACCGATCTCTTGGTATGTTAAGTCTCAGGGAGCGTTGAACGCCGTTTATGCACAGCTCTATGCACAAACTGCTCAACAAACACGTAGATCTGCAGCTCAGGTGCGAGCTCCATTTGCACCTCGAGTACTGCACTACGATGCACCGTCACGCATGTCAGTTGATGATACAAAGGTCTATTCCAAATCTAGCACTAGATTTGAATCGACTCACTCTGAATCCAGACAAAGAAATCATCATGAAGAACAATATTCCCAAAAACGCCAATCGGTTCACTCACGTTTGGGCCCGCATTCTTCGCAGAAGCGAGACACCCAAACCGATGAGTACGACAAGACATACAACGAAGACGACAATATGAGCATTTTCAATCGGTTGCAGAGAGATCATGCAAGCTACAAACCAAAAATCCGTGCGGTTTACAACCCAAAAGCGGAGTATGACTACAATCTGGTTTACCGACCGGCAGAAGCGGCGGAAAACTCAAAGTTTGTGAAAGAGATTGCACTTGCTCCCCTTGAGCGGGCAAAACTGCCTTCAAATATTGGAAAGTTCAATGGATTATCAGATCCTGACGATCACCTGTGCGTATTCACTAGCGCAGGGTTAGTTGGTGGATGGACACTACCTATGTGGTGCCACTTGTTTGCCCAGGCCCTAACAGGCGCAGCGCGTCTGTGGTTTGACAATCTACCAGTGGGTGAGTTAACATCCTAGGTCGATTTGAAGGAAAAGTTCCTGGTCCATTTTAGTCAGCAGCGCAGATCCATTCGAGACTCCGCGGATGTCATGAACATCTGGCGTAGGGACGATGAAAGCTTGGAAGACTTCATCACAAGATACAACAAAGTAGTGTTGGAAATCGGTGACGTGCATGAGCACTTAATCCGCGCACAGTTCAAATACGCGGTAAGGTGCGATGATATGATCAAAGTGTTGTCAGGGACTGAAGGTTTGCCGAAAAGTTGGGAAAAGTTGATGGCAGCAGCCAAAGTCTACGCTCAAACAGAGCGCAATTTAAGTTCCAACAGGCCACCAATGCCCCAAAACTGTCCTCAAGACATGAGCGGAAACAGTGGTAGGAAATTCAAGAAAAACTGCAAAGACTCAGCTTCAAGCGCATACTCTTCAGACGACGCCCGCGCGACAATCAACAAGATCACATCTCAAAAAGAAGCCAAGCAGGAAAACCGCGAAAGACAATGGACGCCTCTTACCAAGACACCGGCGAAGGTACATAGCACCAAAGACTACCAGTTCAAAACACCACCGCCGATGAAAAACAAAAGAAGGCAAGATCCAAACCTCTACTGCGAGTACCACAAAGACAATGGTCGTACCACGAACAACTGCATCAGTCTCCGCACGAAAATAGAGAAAGCGCTTAAGAGTGGGGAACTTACCCATCTAGTTAAGAACGTGCGCAAAGTAATCAAGCAGATCACGCGTGGAGACGAGGGGCCAAGTAACAAAAAAGCTAAACAAGCTTAAAAGTCCAAGGCAGATCAACGCGCATGCAATCATAGTTTCCTTCATATTTGGCAGGTTCTTCAACTTTCCAACTTATGGCACAAGGACTATTTGCATGCGCAGTAATTTAAGTTTCATTATTTATCCTAGCAACTTTGTAATACATGGCCTTCGCGCCCTATCTAAATCAATACAAAGTTCGTGACATTACCCCTATGTTTTATTACAAATGCATACAATTTCTTTTGGTAAGGCAATAACTTAAAACAAGTCTCATGAATGGTCCGCGGTCACAGGCACCGCGCAAGGTCCAGCCCTACGTTCACACATGAGCTTTATACCATCTTTATTCGCCTTACCTAAACAAAGTAATTGTACTCATGCAAAACATTGTAATTAAAACATACCATACATTTAAAAAAGTTACTTGCGCAGCAGCGCATTAACAAAAAATTACATGCACAGCAGTGCATCAGCAAAGTTACTTGAGCAACAACGCAATAACAGCATTACAAACAGGATCTACATCCCAAACCTATTCAACTAAAAGTGTTCAACAACAACAAAAAGTACAAAGAAAACCTATTCTAGGTCTTCATCATCATCTGCCTCGTCTGGAAACACCTCCTTCAGTTGCGCTACGAAGTTGTCAGACTGGAGAGCTGCGGTTACTAGATCCATCACGGGGAGGCGTAGATTATTGTATTCTTCTTTCACCGCCGCATGCTCCGCACCAGTATCAACCCCACAAGTAGAAGACTTACTAGTGTCCCAATCAACCTTCAGCGCATTAGTAACATGATGAGCACATTCAACATAGCCCTGTGCATAACCGTCATTACGCACAGTAACCAGTAAACGGGCGACAGTTTGATCCAAATCTACAGAATTCAACACAGAATTTGCAACCTGCGCAATGCAATAAATCAGAAGATGTGCAAATATATCAAGGCATATTATAAAGAGTTGACACACTTACATTTATAATCCCATGATGCTTCATCCAGAGCATATCATCCTTCAGCAGTTCAACCAGACTCTCCGCCATCACCTGAGCAGTTTTAGAGTTTTCTAACTTCTCCTCAGTTTCGACCAGACGGCGGGAGGTCTTAGTTTTTTCAACTCTCTCAAGCTGCAAGTCTTTCTTAGAAGACTCAAGCTCCGCTTTAGTTTGTTCCTGATCAAATAATAAAGAAGTGAGTTCTTCTATCTCCTTATTTCTAAGGGCAAGAGTCGCGCAGGTTTGTACCTCTCTTTGCTCGCTTCTCTCTCGATGGGAACGGGCTTCATCGCGGGCAGCCTCGGCCTCTGTCTTCTCTTTTTTCAACTTCTCAATCTCCGCCTTGAGATTGTTAATGTTGTTCCGGAGACCCATTTTTTCATTATTGTCTTTTTCACAAATCTCTCTCCAACGTTTTCGCTCTTCTGAAAGAAGAGCGGCTTCAGACTCAGCTTTTCTTTTCCATCCCGCAACAGACCACTCTTCAGTCTTCTGCTCGCTCTCAAACTTGGCTTGATCAGCCTCCAACTTGGCCCTTAGCAGGGTAACCTTGGCTCTCTCTTCAGCAACTTCCTTTTTCGAGGTTTCAAAAGCCACCCACTCCTTGTGCATACTGCGCCATTCGCGCACTATACGGTGGGTGGTGGAAGTTGAGCTAGCAGTTTCCTCAAGATAAGCATGATAAGTTTGATCCTGAGAGCGCTCCTCTTGAAATTTCACTTCAGCTGTAGGAAAAACGCCTTGCAACTAGTCCCGACAGATCTGCCAGTCTGAAAAGGAGTCGCCTTGTTTAAGCTTCCAAACCGGCGCATGAATCTCAGAAGCTCTCCTCTCTGAATAAGATCTATAATAGTAATCCCCCAGAGTTTCCTCCGGGCGGATAGGAGAATCTTCCTCATCATGATAAATAAAGCCCTGATCACCAACGGGGCTTTGCTCAACATCATCCTTGGGGGGAGCAGAAGTAGTTGCGGGAAAAGGAATGGATATCACCGGATCCTCTTGAATAGATTTCCCTCTATCTGGCTCATACGCCACAACTTTAGGAGACTTGGGCTTGGTAACACCAACGCCAAAAGTCTCCACTTCTACAACCTTCTCAGCTTCTACAACCTTCTCCGCCTCAGCTTCAACAGGCTTCTCAACTTCAACTTCAGGTTTTTTCACTTCAGCAGCCTTCTCTACCTCCGCTTCGGCAGCCTTGGCACCTTCCAACTATTCTTTAATAGACGTACGAGGCGGCGAAGGCGGGAGATCATCATTAAAAACAGACGATGACTCCGCGTGAACAGAAGGAACAGGCTTTTCTGCAAAGTAAAGGTCATATTAACATAAATTATAAGAGAAGTAAAAGTTAAAAAAACACTCACCTGGAGAAAATTTTGCAACGAAAGCATCTAGATTGCCTTTCTTGCCAATCTTCCTTCTTGGCATCTTCTTTGCAGGCTGCGTCGCAGCCTTAATCTCCGCCTGTTTTCTCTTCACAGCCTTCGTCCTTACCAGCGGCTCAGGACTCGAATCCAAGTCTATGGGTTCATCTGAGTTAGAAGGTGGAACATCCGCAGTATCTTGGGGCTCCGGCTTGGGTTTCCTAACAACTACAGGCGCAAGACCCTCTAAAGTATCAGGCACCACTATGTAATCACACCAGGGTTTTGGGAAAACACGCGTACCTTTCTTCTCTTCTTTAACAACTTTTGCCTTTGGTGCATAAGCTTTCTTAGGCACAGCAGCAGTAACATGCACTTTCTTTTTCTTCTTCTCAGGGCCTATACCCAAATTAGTCAACTCGCCTGTTTAAAAAGAAATATTGCAATATTACCCAACGCACGAAGAGGGCAAAGAGTAATATTGCAATATTGATAAAAAAATATAAGACAAACTTACCAGCACCAGTAGAAGGATGCGCTGTTAGATCCCCATCCCTTGGAAGTGCAAAGTTTTTGATAATCTGGTGATACCATGTGGCTTCATCAGCACCTTTCTGTACAGTTGCCATACTCTCGTTCTCTCTCTTAAAGGCCACAACATGCAGAGCAACAACTGTAGAAAGAAAAATCAGCAACCAGTTTTGCAATAATGTAATTTTTTTTTCATAACTTACCTTTATCATCCTCCATGTAAACCGGTTTATCATGGCGATCCATCCTCCAATGTAAGCTCATTCCAGCAGCAACCAGTGCCCTTTTAGGCAATTCGATAGAAGGCACATCCTTTAAATCTTGATACCAAATCTCCGCCTCAGGAGTCTTCAACGTTTCTACTTCAATATCTTCAACCCCCCCGGAATGTCATCCTCATTGGAATCACTCCAGCTCTAATATAGAAAAACTTGGGTATCCACTCATGAAAAGATTTCGGAGGTACAAGAAAAATCTTCTTGGCAGTAGGACGTTGAGCAAAAGAATAAAAGCCTTGAGCACAATGAAGTCGGTAAAAATCTCGGAAGCGATCAAAGGTAGGTTCGATATGCATCGACCGGCCGACAAATTCAAAGTGACGAATACGCACCATTCCCATGGGGTTCAGTTGAGAAATATGAAATATAAAAATCAAGAACATCAAAAAGAAACTTCGTCGCCGACAACCGGAAATTACCCTCAGAAAAGTAATCCCAGAATAAGGTTATATAGCCGGCCAGAGCATGGGCTGCCGTTTGCCCTTTTTCTGGGTATCTGACACCCCAGCTGTCGGGAAACTTGAAGTTCTTCACAAGACCGTCAAAAATCTCCTTTGACCACTTCAACGGTGGTAAGGAGGCAAACATTTCTTCAGAAGAATCTTCGGGATGTTCTCCGGTAGACATAAAGAAGGAAACGAAGTTGCAGGTTTCTCTTTAAAGAAAAAATTGGAGAAGTGGAAAGGATGCAACGATAACTAGTGAAAAAGAAAAGCCACTCAAAGGGTTTATATACCCATCGCCATTAATGCCCTCGAGAACCGCAAAACCCCTTTTTCAGGAAAACACGGTTACCAAGGCAATAAGGGCGAGTAGGAACAGGAAACAACCTCACGCGCGCGTGCAGACCACATTTGACGACGCCCAATTATTGTTTGACGTCTGACAAGTGACAACCTGGCGTCTAACCGTCATACGTCAACAGTCAGCACAGTACCTTTTACCTGCCACCTGCCAGGAGTCAAATTTTTCAAAATTTGAAATCATGGAAACCCCAACTTGAAGAAACATAGAAATATCTTCTCCAAGAAGATTCTTCATACGTTGCGCTGAACAAACATGTTACTTCTCAAAATAAAAAGCACGCACCTAATTTTATATAGTCAAGTGCTCCATCTACTTGCGTAGAAGCAACACTAGACTGAGGGACTTGAAGGGGTATAGTCCCAAAAACCTTACGCAGGCGTAAAGGACCATACCATAACCTTATTCCAAAAAACATCCTAAACAAGACCCTGCGCGGCCGCGCAACGGTCCTAAATAGGATTTGGAAAGAAACAGCAATAATAATTAAATATGGTCCCAAAAACCTTGCGCAGACGCATAGGACCATGCCATAGTCTTATTCCAAGAAAATCTTTAACAAGACCCTGCGCGGCTGTGCAACGGTTCTAAACAAAGATGAGGAAGGAAACAGTCTTCGATAACCATGTGCCGGAGAAAAGGAGAAACAAACATTCAACTAGCACCCTTGCGCGGGCTCGCTCAAGGGAAAAGTTAGACTTGAAAATAAAACCTCCACATCTCCGCGCGCCTGAAGTCAAGACTTGAACAAAAGGAATCTTTTCTGTTACAACAGAATAGACATGTGGTAGAGGCACAATGGTTTACAGCTGTAGATCTTCTAGAAAGATTTTTAATGATCATCATGCATGGTTATTCGGTTACAACTGATTGTAACGTGGCATAATCTGGGACGCTCATCTAATCACAAGGATAACACTCATCTGAAGATCAATCTACACAAACCCACCTTCCACGTGGCATCTCCCCAACCGTCAATCACACTCATAATCCGTGTGCATGGAGGTGACGTTAGTGGATGACGGAAAAGTAATAACCGCCAACGGAAAAATGCTTTCTGTTACTGTCTCCGTCAGACTATTTTCCCGCCAAAAACCGGCTATAAATAAGGCATTGCAGGTATGATCTCACAAGTTACTTTCACTTCATTCTCACTTTTACTACTTCTTCTTCTTCATCGAGATCACTGTACTTATTCTCACACCGGAGGTTGGTCACAGAGAGAACCCCCATTCTCCCCGTGGTGAGTCTAACGACTTTCTGTTTTGCAGAGATCACCGGAGAAGAAAACTAGCAAACCCCTGAATCAACGAGGAGATTAACCCCTTTTATGTAGAGACAAAATCCCTGATCTGATCGATTCCGGTCGATTCTGATCACTGTTTCTTCAGTAAGTGACCTTGAAATTGGTTGAGAAAAAAGACCTATTTAGACAGAACTCATTAGATCAAGGGCTACCTGGTTCAATACATCTTTCATTGCCTTGAAGAGTTTATATGATCACAAATCCAATTTGCAAGATTTATTAACCTCTAATGATTTCAAGAAGACTTTGAAAATGCCAAAAGCTAAGGATATGAGACAAACTATCTTAGATGATAGGTTTTACAAATTTGTTTGGTAACAATGAAAATATGCTTATGGTAAGGAATAGAATCAAAGAGCATTTTTAAAGAAAAGAAAGTCCCTATAAGTAGTATGTTGATATTATTGTTGCTTGTTGGGATAAGATGTTACACAAGAGTCTTCGTGTAGCAACTTATTGGCTCAATCCAATATTTCAGTGTGAAGTGATAGTCATGACAAAAAGCAAGAGACATGGGTAGGGGTTCTTCATATGCATGAGCAGATATCGAGTTAAGATGCAAATAGGTAATTATCTATTTCATAGTTAATCTAATTTCAGGACATAAGGGTGTTTTAGTAATCTAACCAAAGTAGAAGGGCTAGTCAAAATACGATTAATACTCAATCCCTAATCTTTACTTACTATTAAAGGAGACTTTGCGCTGACATCGCAAAAGCTTACGTGGCGAACAATGAGGTATGTCAACTTAGCGTTCATTACTTCATTATTACATCATAAATATCACTTTAATTTATTTAAAAATATCATCTCATTTATATAAAATACAAATACATAAATTAAATTAACCTTTTCATTTGAATTTTAAAATTCAAATGTGGGTTATTAGAAGGGGGCTCAATTAATGTTCTGTACTGTGATGATGTATCTTTCAATCGTATACTTCTTCCCCCTCTTCCTCCAGAATCATCTTTCATCTTCAATTTTCCCTTTCCTTGTCCTTCATGCTGCTTTGTTCTTTTCTCTTGCTTCTGCTTGATTTGAAGTGAACCAAATGATTAGGGTTTCCACTTCTTGTGTTTGCGATCACAAAGTTACAATTGTTGATTTCAGAAGAGCTTTTAGGTTTTTTGATACTAGGCCCTAAATCATTCGTTTTAGGGCATGCGTGTGTCGTCTCTTTTAATTTAGGGTTCACAATAATAAACCATAAATTTGTCATTGGTACACACGTGGCTATGATGAGTATCAAAATTAAGTCAGCATGTCGCCATGGCGTGGCAGCTGTGGAGGATGGCAGGTTATTGCCTGCAACCCTGTTGCAGCCTTAGTGGCTTGGTCCTTTTTCATTCTCTGAGCCTCACGAGTATGTTAAATGTTGTTTTGGTGGTTAGTATTTCGTTTTGTTATTCATGTTGAATAAGCCTGGATGTTAGATGTTGCTTTATGTTATAGGGATTTTTGGGGGTTTTGTTATTGGTTATGTTGAATATTACTTCGATTGTTGTTGTTTTGTCTATAACCAGTCAGTTTAGTTATTAAGATTCTGAATAATTTGTGATAATTGCTTCGGATTTGTCTATAGTTTTAGTGTAAGACATGTGTCATTTCAGGCTTTAAAAGAAGATGTAACAACTGTCGCAAAAATTTTTATTTCCTATTCTAAAAAGGTACATTAAGAAACCCTAATCAAAACCCCTAAGTGATACGGTACGACCCTAAATTTGATAAACGCCCGAAACCAGCAACAGGGCCCCTAAAACTCAAGGGGGGGGGGTATCCCCTAATTATGTTTATCCGTTCAAAACAATAATAACACACGGAAATTCGAATTTGTTGACTCACCCAGGCTATCCCAGACACCAGGCTAACCTAGCCTAGGTGGATCGCTGTCGTGACACGCGCCAGGGGCTAGGGAGCCTGGCGCGACACGCGGGGGAGTCAAATTTTCAGTATAAAACCCAAGGGATTGGCACTTGCATTGAATGTTTGTTACGACGAAATTTTAAGCTACGTACGTTAAGTTATATCCGTTTCTTTCAAAAATACCAACCGTGTCCCGAACCTCTGCTATGATAACAGGGTAATAACTCGATCACTGCTACGATACAATGTCCGATCGATTAAAACCAATCCGATGGATGTTTAAGTGGTGCCCGAATTTTGGGCTATACTTTGTCATTCGTCGTGAAGGTTTCGATCTCGTGAGCTATCGTGAAAGTTGTATTAAGTTACTAACCTAGTTTCGTTTGCATTTTTATTTAACTAGGTTACCGGCTTAATCAGTAGGCTACCTGTGATCATTTAAATCTGCAATGTGAGTCATTCTCTTTTTATCAAACAGTTTTGCTAAAACTCAAATTATTTTCCAGTTATAATTACAGTGATTAAGTTTTTGCAAATCTGTAATTACTGGCAGTAAGTGGGGTTTTGTATACATTACTGCTGTTTTATCACTTTTAGGCGGGCGCACCTAATTCGTGATACTCGTCACTATTGGGTGACAGGACCCAATAGTGGTATAACCACAGTCACAGATCCGGTCGAGTGACAACTGGACCAGATAATTATAAGATAGGAATTGTAATCGCTCTTAATACTGTGAATTATAGCAATGCGTCTTTTTGTATAAAATGGAATGCACTCGCCAATATTTCCCGCTGATAAAATATTTTTAAAACATGTTTCAGGTGATTTACTGTGATCAGGGAAAAGTGCCGCGTAGCACTCCAGCTTGAATGAAGTGGCTCAGTAAATAAATAAACATGTTTTCTGTAATAAGGGAATTTCCTAGTGAAATTCCTCTACTGTAAAGTACGGGGCTTGTCCCGATAGTAAAAATAAAATAATCTGGTGTTTTCCATTTTAAACGATCCTGTTAAAAGTTTCCGCTGCCAAATAAACACCAATACCACAGGTTTTCTGTCTCGCGACTTCTGAACCGATAAAACGGGATTGAGGGCCGTGACAGAAAATGGTGGTATCAGAGCCACTGGTTTAAGCCAATTAAGTATTTTAAAAATACTTAAATTTTAGATACAAAATTTTTGTGCTTCTGTGAAGATTTATTTGCAATAATTTAAAATTTAATTTGGAAATTTTGTGTGTCCTTATATGTGACTAACAGCATGAGTGAGTTATCCGAGGCTCTCCAAAATCTCTCCATACATTGCACTGAAATGGAAGCTACCGGGATCCAGGCCGGATACCAGGCTGATACAGACGAGCCACTAGTGTTTCAAACCCAGGAAAAGCCCAAAGCTAAGAAAAGAAGGAGACTTTTAGACTGGAAAAGAAGAAGAAAGAAGAAACCTGCTGCACAAAAAGTGAAGAAAACTGGTGATCCAAAGGGAAAAGAAAAAGAAGTGGGAGAAAGTTATGGCCAAGCTCTAACTTTACCACCCTGGGAGGAGCTAGATAGAAAACTGGCAAACTGTGATCTTTTTGGACCGGCTGATGAAACCCTTCTGAATTTTCCCGCACAATCGGAAATCCCTATCAATTTGGAACCTGCCATCCCTGAACCTATTGTCAACCCCAACCTCTTTCAGGTCAAATGGAAGAATGGTGGACCAGCGACTGGCACTTCCAAAACTTCATGAATAACCCAAATGCGTACTTCCCACAGCCTGACCCAGCCCCTGCTCCTTTTCCACCCATGAACCCAGAAAATGTTGCCGAACTACACCATTACGGCGAGGAGCTGATGGATGCAGGAAACCGGATCCGGGCTATAGGAGAAAACCTCTCCTGGAAGTACGATGAATGGGAGTTTTGCTTTTGAAGACTGTTAACCGTAGCATAGTTAGTTTGTGTAATAATAATATGTGAAAAAAAACAAAATATAAATATATAATATAATAATAATAAAAATTGTATAATAATATTAAAATAAAACCTCTGTGAATATCCGGTTTGTACGGATGCATACATATTATATATAAAAATATAAATGTCGCAATGTCGACGATTTTGGTTATATGTGTTGACTTAATTGTGGTTGTGATTGTTTTATTGTGTTTAGTTGCTATCCATTTTATGATAATAATCCGTGTATATTATTAATAATTCAGATGGCAGACCCACTAAACCAACCGGAAAATGAAGTTAACCAATCCGAGCCAAATAATCAAGAAGGTTTTCTCAATAGAGAGGAGATAGAAAATATAGTTGCTCAGGGTATAGCCAATGCTATCCCAACAATTATTGTTGCCGCTAGAAATCCTGTAGAACCTTCCAAAACCCACAATAGCAAACGCACTCGCGACGATAACTTCAGTTACAGTGTAAACGGGGACAACAATAATAATAATGTAATTCAAGCTCCAGTACTTAAGAAAATGAAAGTGATGACGACTGGTTGCACTTACAAAGAATTCCTCGCCTGTAAGCCAGTCGAATTTGCAGGCAATGAAGGAGCCCCTACTGCACTTCGTTGGTTAGAAAAGACCGAAGTCGTGATTAAAATAAGTAAATGCGCTGAAGAAGACAGGGTGATGTATGCATCCTACCTTTCCAAGGAAGAAGCATTGGAATGGTGGATTTGGTGCTGCAAGCTAATGGAAGTGACGTGGCCTATGCCATAAGTTGGGAGGAGTTTAAAGACTTGGTAGAAAGGAAATTTTGTCCTTCCTACGAAAAGGAACAGATGACAAACAGATTCCTGAACCACCGAATGGTGGATGTTAATTGTCGCGAGTATACTTCGACATTTTTCGAGTATGCTAGAATCATACCGACTCTAGCTTCGCCAGAACCTGTACTTATTTCTCGCTATATCTAGGGACTGATTAGCGAGATTCACGACATAGTTAAAGCTGCGAGACCTAGGACGATCGACGATGCAGTCGACTTAGCCAACACCTTGACTGATGGGTTGGTGCATACAAGAGAAGAGAACAAAAAAAAGGAATTGGCTCAAAAGATTACCCAAGGTTTCCGTGTGGGTAATAATAGTAATTTCAAGAAAAAGGGAGCCGGGCAGTCCTTCACCTCTCCATTTTGCGGAAACTGTAAAAAGAAACATTTTGGGAATTGTATGGAATATTGCAATTTCTGCAAAAGTCCGGGGCACCGAGAGGAGGAATGCAGGAAGAAATCCATGGTCTGCTACAATTGCGGAGAAGCAGGGCATTTTAAGCCAAATTGCCCTAAATTGGTCAAAGCAACTGATAACAAAGCAAAGGCAACCAATGGAACTAATAAGAAGAATGCAAGGGCTTTCAGCTGACAACTCAAGAGGCAGATCTGATACCGGACGTGATAGCTGGTACGTTCCTTGTTCATGACGTCTACGCAAAAGTATTATTTGACTCTGGTGCAAACCAAAGTTTTATAAATACTTCATTATGCCAAGCTCTTAAGCAACCTTTAACTAAACTTAGGCCAGTTTATACGGTAAAAATAGCCAACAGAAACTCTGTCAATATAGATAGAATACTACAGGAAGGAAAATTAGAACTCTCAGGACATAAGTTCTCTGCGAACCTTCTACCTATGAAGTTGGCCGGATTCGACATTGTGTTAGGAATGGATTGGTTAGTCGCCAACCATGCTCGAATCCTGTGTGATCAGAATTCCTTAGAAATTTGTACGACAACCAAAGAAATAATCCTGATTACAGGAGATAAACCATGCAGGACCCTGAAATTCATTTCAGTAATGAAAGTTGCTAGTTATGAACGAAAGCAAGGTATAGTGTATATGATTTCAGTAATCATTAACACTAAAGGCAAAGAACTTAAAGAAATTTCGGTAGTATCTGAATACCCCGATGTATTCACAGAAGATTTACCTGGATTACCACCAGATAGAGAAGAAGAGTTTAGAATCCATATAATACCTGGAACTGCACCAATTGCTAAGGCACTCTATCGGTTAGCACCAACAGAAATGTTAGAACTGAAAACGCAGATATTGTTAGACAAAAGATTCATACAACCCAGTTCATCCCCTTGGGGAGCACCGGTGTTGTTCGTGAAAATCTAGGACGGTTCGATGCGAATGTGTATCGATTATAGGGAATTGAATAAAGTTACTATTAAGAATCGATACCCATTACCTAGGATTGATGATCTTTTTGATCAACTTCAAGGGGCTAGATACTTCTCTAAGATAGATTTGCGCTCCGGATACCATCAACTGAAAGTACAGGAAGAGGACATTCCTAAAACTGCTTTCAGAACTAGATACGGCCATTACGAGTTTACGGTCATGCCATTTAGGCTGACAAATGCTCCTGCAGCATTCATGGATATGATGAATAGAATATTTAAGTCGTATTTGGATAAATTCGTAATTATCTTCATATACTTATTTATTCCAAAAGCCAGGAAGAACATTGTGAGCACCTGCATGCACTCTTAACTCTGTTAAGAAAGGAAAAGCTTTTCGCCAAATTCTCTAAATGTGAATTTTGGTTACAAGAAGTGCAATTTTTAGGACACATGGTGAATCACGAAGGCATTCACGTAGATCCTTCCAAGATAGAAGCGATCACAAGTTGGAAAGTCCCACAGTCAGCTACAGAAGTCAGAAGTTTTCTAGGATTAGCCAGATACTATAGGCGTTTCATCCAAGACTTTTCTAAGATAGTTGTTCCCTTAACTAAGCTAACCTGTAAAACTGTTAAGTTTGAATGGGGACCTAAGCAAGAAGAAGCTTTTAAAATTCTAAAGCAAAGGTTAACAAACGCCCTAATTCTTGCCTTACCAGAAGGAACAGAAGATTTTGAAATCTAGTGCGATGCTTCTAAGCTAGGATTAGGATGTGTGCTGATGCAACGCAAAAAGGTAATTGTGTATGCATCAAGGCAATTGAAGAAGCACGAGGAAAACTACACGACTCATGATTTAGAATTAGGAGCAATAAATTTTGCCCTTAAGATTTGGAGGCATTATCTGTATGCTAGTAAGTTTACTGTCTTTACAGACCATAAGAGCTTAAGATATATTTTTGGGCAAAAAGAATTGAACATGAGGCAAAGAAGATGGATGGAAATCCTAAGCGATTACGACTATGATATTCGATATCACGAAGGAAAAGTAAATGTAGTAGCCGATGCCCTAAGTCGTAAGTATCAGGAGAACCAAAAGCGAGTTCGTGCCCTTAGATTAAATTTGCAACTAGATTTAATGGAACAATTGAAAAATATTCAAGAAACAGCAATCAAGGATGATGCTGAAGGAATGAAAGGACCAATAAAGGAATTAGAGCAAGGAAATGATGGAATTTGGAGATTCCACAAGAAAAGGATTTGGGTACCTAGACGAGGAAATTTAAGAAATAAGATATTAGAGGAAGCCCATAAATCCAGTTATACGATGCATCCTGGTTATAACAAGATGTTTCAAGATTTGAGAAATAATTTTTGGTGGATAGGGATGAAGAAGGACATAGCTAGTTATGTTTCTAAGTGTTTAACTTGTTCACAAGTTAAGGCAGAACATCAGAAACCTTCAGGTTTACTTCAACAATTAGAAATGCCTGTATGGAAATGGGAACTAATAACAATGGATTTTGTTACTAAGCTACCCAAAACCAGGATAGGTAACGATGCAATCTGGGTAGTCGTAGATAGATTAACCAAAACAGCCCATTTCCTACCAATAAAAGAAACCTATAGTATGGAAAGACTAGCTAAGCTATACGTAGACGAGGTAGTGTCACTACATGGAGTTCCACTCTCCATAGTATTAGATAGGGTTAGTCGTTTCACTTCACGTTTCTGGACAAGTTTCCAACAAGCAATGGGGACCCGATTAAATTTAAGTACAGCATATCATCCCCAGACAGACGGACAAAGTGAAAGGAAGATTCAAACCTTAGAAGACATGCTCAGGGCATGTGTGATAGATTTCGGTGGAAATTGGGACGACCACTTACCATTAATAGAATTCTCCGATAACAATAGTTATCACACAAGCATTAATGCTGCTCCATTCGAAGCACTTTATGGACGAAAGTGCCGAACCCCAGTATGTTGGGCAGAAATAGGAGAAAGTCAACTATCAGGTCCCGAGATTGTACAAGAAACCACCGACAAAATAACCCAAATCAAGGAAAGACTGAAGACAGCTCGAGACCGCCAGAAGAGCTACTGACAATCGACGCAAGCCGTTAGAATTTCAAGTCGGAAATAAAGTACTGTTGAAAGTTTCTCCTTGGAAAGGATTAGTTCGATTCGGTAAGAAAGGAAAACTGAGTCCAAGGTATGTAGGACCATTTACCGTTATCCAACGAATAGGGCCAGTTGCATACCAATTACAACTCCCATAAGAACTGGCAGGTGTACATGATGTGTTTCATGTATCTAATCTCAAGAAATGTCTATTTGATGAATCACTGGTAGTACCTCTTCAAGATATAGAGGTTAATGAAAAATTGAAGTTCGTTAAGAAATCTCTTCGAATAGAAGACAGAAAGATCAAGTACCTTAAACACAAGAGATTAATTCTGGTTAAGGTAAAATGGGATTCAAGAAGAGGACCGGAATACACGTGGGAGCTGGAAGCAGAAATGAAACGAAAGTATCCTCAATTGTTCCAGTAAATCTCGAGGACGAGATTTTAAACAAGGTGGGGAGGGTGTAACAACTCTCGCAAAATTTTTTATTTCATATTCTAAAAAGGAACATTAAGAAACACTAATCAAAACCCCTAAGTGATACGGTACGACCCTAAATTTGATAAACGCCCGAAACCAGCAACAGGGCCCCTAAAACTCAAGGGGGGGGGGGTATCCCCTAATTATGTTTATCCGTTCAAAACAATAATAAAACATGAAAATTCGAATTTGTTGACTCACCCAGGCTATCCCAGACACCAGGCTACCCTAGCCTAGGTGGATTGCTGTGGCGACACGCGCCAGGGGCTAGGGAGCCTGGCGCGACAC
This sequence comes from Helianthus tuberosus, assembly GCA_030545235.1. Classification (NCBI taxonomy): domain Eukaryota; kingdom Viridiplantae; phylum Streptophyta; class Magnoliopsida; order Asterales; family Asteraceae; genus Helianthus; species Helianthus tuberosus. Next base: position 174,611,275 of record CM060368.1, read on the forward strand.
GCACGGGAGTCAAATTTTCAGTATAAAACCCAGGGGATTGGCACTTGCATGGAATGTTTGTTACGACGAAATTTTAAGCTACGTACGTTAAGTTATATCCGTTTCTTTCAAAAATACCAACCGAGTCCCGAACCTCTGCTACGATAACAGGGTAATAACTCGATCACTGCTACGATACAATGTCCGATCGATTAAAACCAATCCGATGGATGTTTAAGTGCTGCCCGAATTTTGGGCTATACTTTGTCATTCGTCGTGAAGGTTTCGATCTCGTGAGCTATCGTGAAAGTTGTATTAAGTTACTAACCTAGTTTCCTTTGCATTTTTATTTAACTAGGTTACCGGCTTAATCAGTAGGCTACCTGTGATCGTTTAAATCTGCAATGTGATTCATTCTCTTTTTATCAAACAGTTTTGCTAAAACTCAAATTATTTTCCAGTTATAATTACAGTGATTAAGTCTTTGCAAATCTGTAATTACTGGCAGTAAGTGGGGTTTTGTATACATTACTGCTGTTTTATCACTTTTAGGCAGGCGCACCTAATTCGTGATACTCGTCACTATTGGGTGACAGGACCCAATAGTGGTATGACCACAGTCACAGATCCGGCCGAGTGACAACTGGACCAGATAATTATAAGATAGGGGCAATTGTAATCGCTCTTAATATTGTGAATTATAGCAATGTGTCTTTTTATATAAAATGGAATGCACTCGCCAGTATTTCCCGCTGATAAAATCTTTTTAAAACATGTTTCAGGTGATTTACTGTGATCAGGGAAAAGTGCCGCGTAGCACTCCAGCTTAAATGAAGTGGCTCAGTAAATAAATAAACATGTTTTCTGTAATCAGGGAATTTCCTAGTGAAATTCCTTTACTGTAAAGTACGGGGTTTGTCCCGATAGTAATAATAAAATAATCCGGTGTTTTACATTTTAAACGATCCTGTTAAAAGTTTCCGCTGCCAAATAAACACCAATACCACGGGTTTTCTGTCTCGCGACTTCTGAACCGGTAAAACGGGATTGAGGGCCGTGACAGAAGAGTAGAAGCAGAAGAAAAAGAATACACGTAGAGTGAGAGCCCGATATATATAGAGAGAGAGCACGATGAGAGGGGGAGGCGATGATGATGGTTCTTGGTGTCCCCTGTCAAGGAGACTACAAATAACCCTTCAAAGGTATGTTTCATTAGTTTTAATTTAATGCATGATTAGATGGTCCTTAAGCCACAGTGGGAATAAAATTCTATACGGCCCGTATAACTTTGTACGGCCCGTATACATCTGTTTTAGTCGTATAATATCATATACGACATGATATCCACCTTACGCTCTCAATTTTCACTAAATTTCTCTCGGTTTGCTCTCGGAAGTTCTTGGATCGTTTTTCAACTGTTGGAGCCGTTTTCTTTGTCGTTCTTCTTTCACGATGTGTTTTTTAGTCGCGTTCATAGAATAGAATTTGTTATTCCGTAAATTGCTAGTTAGCGTATCGTATTCGTGTAGTGGAGAGCGTATACGACCCTTGATAGTTGGATAGAATTTGAAAAAAAAAATTGTTATTCATGTGTATACAGTCGTATACACATGAATATTGTTATTCATGTGTATACAGCCGTATACACATGAATAACAGTATTTTTTTGTTTCGATTACGAGACGATAATACACTTTTGATAACCGTATACGACTCGTATAATGCTTGTATGGTCTGTATACGAGGCGTATAATGCTTGTTCGGACCGTGTATGAGATGCATAATGTGAGTACGAAACGTATACGAGGCATATAATGCTTGTACGGACCGTATACAAGGCGTATAATGCTTATACGGACACGTACAATACCTGCATGATAATCGTATAATATCACTTACGTACTTTTAATTGTAATTGTTTATAGGCAATATGGCTGAGTCTGTGACAACCCGCACTAAACCAGGTATCCGTACGACTTAATTAGTGATTAATTACTGCTTAATTACTGTGCTTGCTTGAACTTGTGAATAAACTGCTACTTGCATACTGATACATGCACTTACTTGCATCATACTTTATTTGCGGTCACTCCATATTTTGCTTACGGCACCTTAGTGACAAACATGATGCACAAAAAGCACAGTAGCACTATAACGGATAACCTATTGAACGTGCTGATATAACCAGCATCAGGCAAACACTGCCTCTAAGGCCTGTACGAGCCATAAACGTTTTGCTACACTAGTAGTGAGTGTAGGGATATAAGGGTTGTGGAATTGCGTCTCTAGGAATAAGTCACTATGACTGGATGTGCCTAAAACGTACTCTAAGTACAAAACTCAGCACTTTACAAAATAATTCAGCTTTTAGCTAACTAATAAAGTGCCAAAACATGAGAAAAATAACACTAGACACTTTCCAAAGTGTCAGGAATAAGCTGTGTCACTAAAAAGAGTAATAACGACACTTTAAAGCTTTGTTAACACTTTAACGGATTACTATCCAACCGAACAACCGGACTATACCCGGAGCATGAAAATATTGTTATTTTCATTATTTATCTTTTCTGAGCCAGTTAGGGTCCCTGATTGCCCTAACACCCATTGTAACACACTACACTTTAGTAACTAAGTTAAACACTTAACTAACCTACTTAACTTAACTTTAACCTAACTAATACTTGGTGCCTAGTTGAAATCGAACCAAGGGACCCCCCCCCCCTCTTGACCGAATTCGGTCCCCTAGGGGACACACTTGTACCATGGTGATTATTTTAATCACCTTTGCCTAATATCTAAGTGACACAAGAACCATTGGGTATTAGCACATGAGAATGTCTATAAGTTACATGCTTAGCACACTAACACATTCACTTAACTCATCACCACCTCACAACTCTCTCTCCCCTCTCTTCCACTCACGGCCGAGAACCACAAGCCCACCACCGCCACCTTTCAATCTTGTTCAAGCCATTTCATCATCATACAAGCATTAAGGGTCTCGTATTAGGAAGCTTGGAGCAAACGGAACGCGAAGGACCTCTTTATCTTGCTTTTATCCACCTCTTTTGCGCATAGATTCTTCCCTAGCCTCGAGCTAGAGGTATAATGCTTAAAACACCTTCTTGAACTAATCTAAAGTGGTTAAAAGGATTTGTATCGGTTAAAACTCGGAATCTTACAAGTTGATGCTTTAAAGTCTACTTAAAACACTAAAAATGGTGGTTAATAGCACATAAGTTGTGTAAATGATGTAGTATTCGAAATTTGTGATTATTTAGACCCGATCTATGATTGTGGTAGCTCGGATCACCATTTAACCCGATGTAGTCATGTTCTTGGATCATGACATAAGGTTATGTTAGAAGATACAAGGGTTAAAAGGTGAAACTCTACCACACATGAAACATGAACTTGTGTAAAAGTATTTTTACTTGCAAAATAGTGTTTAAAACTAGCAGATCTACGTATCTGCAAGTGGTATTTTCAAAGGACCAAGCGTTAAAGAAATCATGTTTTCTAAAAGACGGATCTCACAATAACAAGAATGATATTTAGAACACACAAGTGTGTAAACACTTGTGTAACACAAGTTTCAACAAAATAACTATCTTTGTAAAAATGGACAAGAAGTTGTAAAGACGGAACTTCTCTAAAAAAACAAGACTTTTACGAAACCGGATTTATTTATATAAAGATCCACTAAAGGTAATGAGATTTACCTCATATTTTCGGAAAAACTACAAGTTCATGTAATATATGCAATTTGTATATTTTGACTAGTTAAAATGTTGAAATATCGTTTGATGACGTTGAGAAAATTGTTGAGTTGATTTGTTAAAGAAAATGATACGCTTGAAAGCGTGGCCACCTCCAGTTACAGAGGAAACTCTGGCGAAATTTTTCTAAAAACCTAACACTTAGAACTATTTACACTACAAGTGTTAGAATTATTTTGACATGTTTTCGAAATATAAATTTCACCATGACTTTATTTACTAAATATTCGGAGGTGGGATTTTCACAAAATTTAACGTGAAAAATATATATTTTTCACACACTGTTTATGATTATTTTGTGGAGATACATAAATATTATTTCTAGAGTAAAAATAATATTTACAAACGTTAACGAATCCAAAATAATACGAACGCTTTCACCATGAATATATAAGTTACATCGGTAATTATATTACCACTCGATTGCTAAAACGTAACTTACGCACTTACGGAAATAGATTTGAACGCACATGTATTGAATCCCCCATCCTTGGGAAGGAGATTAACTACCAAGTATATACAGAACGTAAACACGAAATAGTTGTCTAACTATTTCCCAAAGACTTAAACTATAAAGCTAAGGCACGGCCGTCCGTCTAATAGAAATTAGCACCTGTAGGTCGTCGCACAGCTGCGTGAGCAGGAGATACTTGGTAGAGACGCTTCACTGTGAGTTCATGTCCCCCTTTTCTCTAACTGTTTTCAGTTTTCTTAACTGCGGGGGTGAAATACATGTTACTTTGATTACAAGTACTTTATACATGGTATGATTAGCGTAAGGAGGTTTACTACTTAGATCATGTGAGTGGGTAGGCAGAAACACCGAGGGACGTAAGCGGTAGATCTATCTGGGTGTAGCGAGCCCAACTCTAGGCCCAACAGAACGGACCTCTAAGAGGCCCAGCAGAACGGACCTTGAGTGACTTTGTACCCAACGCGAAATCTGCTAGGTTTGAGTCTTCCTACTTGCACTTCACACATGCTAATGGCCTTGCAAACCATTGGTGATCTCTTTTCCTTACACTGCTACATACCAGGGAACTTTTATACTTACAAGTGTTTTACATACTCACTTACACATGAACTCGCTCAACATTATTGTTGATTTTTCCAACTTACATGTATTTCAGGGAATTAAAGATCTGGCACGGTATGTTATGTTTTCCCGCTGCATAAGGGTTCCAAGGTCATCCCAGTTTAGGAAATGTGACTCTTTCCTGGACAAGTCACAAATCTTAAACTGCGTTTATCTCATGTTGATGTTTATGTTTATGTTTTTCAAGACAATGTTTTATGTTATGATGTTGTAAGTCTCTAAGACAATGGTATGTTACTCTGGTTTTTAAAACTTAATCAAATGGATGATCTTGCATGATTTTATTTCATATAGCTTTGTTATGGTTAAGCTATGGTATTAAGAAGTCACACCAAATTAACCACGCTTCCGCAAAGCCAGGGTGTGACAGCTTGGTATCAGAGCTCTGATCATAGCGAACTAGGATTCTTTCTCGAGTCTAGACTATGATCACTAGGGATCTCACGAAAACATTTTTCTGCATACCACTTAAGTCCAGATCCAAAACTTTTTACAAACAAATGTTGAGCACATTTTATTAATTATAGGCTCAGCCTGGAGGGCTGAGGCTCGGTCTGTTGGATCGAGGCTCGGTCTAGGTGACCGAGGTAGTTGAGCACGTTGATTTATTATAGGCTCAGCCTGGAGGGCTGAGGCTCGGTCTGGAGGATCGAGGCTCGGTCTAGGTGACCGAGGTAGTTGACTAGTGAGGCTAGGAAGAGTAGGCTCAGTCATGAAGGCTGAGGCTCGGTCAAGGGGACCAAGGCTCGATCTAAGAGGTCGAGGTGGAGGATAGAGCAGTCTTAAAGACTGGGAGAAATTGGCTAGTGAGACTAGGAGAATTATGTGATATCTTCCTTGGTGACTTATGTGATTATCTGATTGTATGACTGATTATTTGAGCATATTTGTGTTTATGTTACAGACTCATGGATTCAGCCGGTACTGGCGTTTCGGACACCACTGGACCCATACCTATCGTATCTGATGACCTCACATCCTCCGAGTACGAGGTGCACACATCTGACTATACCAGTACTGACGAGGATGATTTCCAGCCTTTCGCACTACCCGATGGTGCTGATGAGCCTGCAGATGACCCTCCCGCTGAGTACCTACCTCTAGTAGAGATTCCGGCTCCTATACCCTTAGCCGCTTATCCAGCATATGATATTCTTCTTGACGCCGAGGCTGATGGCGATGTTGACCTGTTTGAGGATGAGCCTTTTGAGGACGAGATCCAGGGCGAGGCCCTTCTTCCTGCAGACGATCTTCTGATGATCGCTGACGTTCCCGCTGATGATTCGCCTGCACATTCTCCTGTCCCAGACTCCTTCGAGTCTGTGGCATCCGCACCTTCTCACACATTGAGCGCACAACACTTTGCGCATGATTCTGATCCTGACCAGGCATCCTCTGTTGCACCTATTCCCAGTTTTGCGTTTGACCATGATGACATAGAGGATTCTGATCCCATCTTTCCCCCAGGATACGACCCGGATCGTGATATCGAGTTTATACCTATGGATCAGCCCATGGAGGATCCAGCTGACCCAGTAGATCCTATCGACCCCGAGTTTGACTTCGAGATGGCTTTTGATGATCCCGAGCCTGTCGTCGCTCCTGAGCAGGAAGCCGCTCTAGACCCCATGCTTGAGCATGACCCCGTACATGCTGGCATCCCTATTGAGCCTATTATAGCAGACCCACCTATTGATGATCTCCCGGTGGATGTTCCTTTGATAGAGGGCGATCATGTTGTTGTTGATCTTGTTGTTCCCCTACCTGTTGTCGATATACCTGTTGACCATCCTGTTGAGCACATTGCACCTATTCACCCTTTTGTTGCTCCCCCACCTGATCCCATCCCACTAGAGCCCGAGCATGCACTGTTCGCGGCACACATGGATCCACCAGATGAGCATGCACAGCACGGTTGGATACCTGCTGATGAGGATGTTCCACCTTTTCCCCCTCAGATCCCTGATACACGACATGTTGATTTTTCTTTTCAGGTTCCTCAGTTTGTACCTCCAGCGAGGCCTGGAGAGGGTTCTTCAGCCCATCCTTTTGGGCATGTACCGATGTCTATCCCCTTCATGCCCCAGATGTCATCTGTTCCACCCTCTGTTGCTCCATTTCACGTGGCACCTTTTGATCCCACCAGTGAGCCGTTCCTTTGGGCACCAGACTCTGCTATGCCACCTACTGACCCCTACCATTCTTTCCACATGGGGTATACTATCGAGGACGTTTTGATGTCTTTTGTCGCCCAGCACGAGTCACACACGCAGCGCATCCAGGAGCTTGAGAGAGCTCAGCTGCCACCATGCCAGTGTCATGGTCGGACACACTCTCCTCTGCAGCCATTTCGACCCTTACCTACAGATTATGCTGCCCGTCTCTTTACACTAGAGCAGCAGGTTGCTTCTATCATTAGTACCCAGCGAGCCATGGAGGAGGACTGGCTCCAGTTATGTCGTTTGTTTTACACCCACTTTCCCCCTCCTCCACCACCATCTGTATAGAGCTCATCAGTGCTGTTTGGGTAGACGAAGGTGAGAAGACGGCGATTGTTGGACTGCACAGCATTTTTGGAGACTACTTTATGATCCTGACTTTTGTTGACATGTATTTGATGTTGTATTTGACACTGACATGATATAGTTTTTGGACAGGGGTGATGTAGCCCCTAGTTGATTGATGATTGTATGACACAGGGATGTACTGATACACTTACTATGTGGTCTCGATATATGGCAATCGCAGTATTCTCACCATATTTGATTCGCTTGATTGCTTATTTATATTTTTATGACATGGGCTGTTGTGTGATTGATATTTGTGATGTATTGATAACATGAGATGCTATGTGCTATTACTATTACTATATACGTACGTTTCACTATGGCCTGACCAACGTAAACCATCTTTTAGAAGATGCCGCCGAGACGTGAGACACGCATGCCTACCAATGAGGTAGAACTCCAGCAAATTATTGCTGCTGCCATAGCACAGTATGCAGCATCCCAGCCAGGAACGACCGGAAGTATTAACCAAGGCAATAACAATCCACCTCACGGTAATACTAAGTCCTTAAGACATACCGTGACCTAATTGGATATCTCTAGCAAGGATGCTAATGCCATTCATATGCTAAAACGTATGTGCAGGGTGCACCTACAAGCAGTTCTTAGACTGCAAGCCCGTAAACTTTGATGGCACAGGAGGTGCTGTCGCCTTTGTTCGTTGGGCTGAGAAAACCGAATCTGTTCTTCGCATGAGGAAGTGCGCACTGGATCAGCAAGTCACCTATATCTCAGGGCTGTTTCTAGATGGAGCCCTATCTTGGTGGAATCTACAAGTACAGACACTAGGCGAAGCTGCTGCCTACGCACTGACCTGGACCGAACTGAAGGAACTTATGCGCAAAAAGTACTGTTCCCGCGCAGAAATCCAGCGATTGGAGACCGAGTTCTGGCACTTGAAAATGGACGGTCCAAAGATCGCAGAATACGTTCAAAGGTTCCATGACTTATCGCATGTGGTACCCTACATGGTCACTCCTGAGTTCAAGAGAATTGAACGCTTCATTTGGGGACTAGCTCCTCAAATCATAAGCATGGTAACCTCATCCAAGCCTGCGACCATTACTGAGGCGATTGATTTGAGTGTGGCTCTCACAGAGGAGGCCATTCGCCTGAACAAGTTTGACGAGATCAAGATGAAGAAGGCAGAGACTCACGTCGAGTCATCAGGAGGTAACAAACGGAAGTTCTCGAACTTCAAGCAGGGCGCCAGTGTGGTGGTTAAGAAAGGAGGGTCAGACACGCCAGCTCAGGTTACAGCTGGTAGAGGAAAGAGAGGAAAAGGGTATATGGGCACCCAGCCCAAATGCAACACCTGCCAGCGCCACCATTCTGGTCATTGCGGGCCAAAAATATGCAAAGTATGTGGGAAACGTGGCCACTCGAAGGACACTTGTTGGGCTAGTGCTGGCCGAGGAGGCCAGGGAGGATTTGAGAATAGGAATAATAATCGTGGTGGTAATCGCTCACAAGGAAACTATGGAGGTAACGAGAATCGAGGCAACAATGCTAACCAAGCGGGCACCGTGAATCGTAATCAGAGGAATGATCAAGCTGGTGGAAACGGGCAAAGACTTGGATGTTATAACTGCGGTGATATCGGGCATTTTAAGAAGAACTGTCCAGAGTTAAACCAAGCCCGTGGAAGAGTGTTCCAACTCGAAGCAAGGGAAGCGCGCCAGGACCCCAATGTTGTTACTGGTACGTTCCCTGTAAATCAACGCTATGCATCCGTTTTATTTGATACTGGTGCCGATTATAGCTTCGTGTCGTTAGAATTTAAGAATATGCTTGGGTTAGCCGTTAATAAGTTAGATATTCCCTACTCAATCGAATTGGCCAATGGGAAGTTAGTAGAAGCCAATGAAGTTATCAGAGGTTGTGTGATCAAATTAGGAGAGCGTGAGTTCGCTTTAGATCTACTACCAGTCCAATTGGGAAGCTTCGACGTGGTGGTAGGAATGGATTGGTTATCAGGCAACAAGGCAGAGATAGTTTGTCATGAAAAGATTGTTCATATCCCAACCGAAGATGGCGAGACAATTGTGGTTCACGGAGAGAAGCGTGATACGCCATTGAGAATTATCAGCTGCTTGAAAGCAAGGAAGTGTTTGCAGAAAGGATGTGTCGCTTTTCTGGCACACATTGTGGATAAAAAGGCTGCTGAGCCAAGAATCGAAGACATCCCTGTCGTGAGGGAATATCCAGAAGTCTTCCCAGAGGACTTACCTGGACTGCCACCTCAGAGACAAGTAGAGTTCCGCATTGACTTAGTTCCAGGCGCCGCGCCTGTGGCTAAGGCACCGTATAGACTTGCTCCGTCTGAGATGCAGGAACTGTCGACACAACTTCAAGAGTTGTTAGACAAGGGATTTATCCGACTAAGCTTCTCGCCTTGGGGAGCTCCGGTCCTGTTTGTTAAGAAGAAGGACGGTAGTTTTCGTATGTGCATCGACTACCGGGAGTTGAACAAGCTGACGATCAAGAATAGATACCCTCTGCCAAGGATCGATGATCTGTTCGACCAACTGCAAGGTTCAAGCTTTTATTCAAAGATCGATCTTCGATCTGGATACCATCAGTTAAGGATACAAGAGGAAAGTATCCCAAAGACAGCCTTCAAAAGTCGTTATGGACACTACGAGTTTCTTGTTATGCCGTTTGGTTTGACAAACGCACCTGCAGTCTTTATGGATTTGATGAATAGAGTTTGCAAGCCGTACTTGGACAAGTTCATGATTGTATTCATCGATGACATTTTAATTTATTCAAAGACGAAGGCTGAACACGAGCAGCATCTTAGAGCCATTCTAGAGCTGCTGAAGAAGGAACAACTGTATGCCAAATTCTCCAAGTGCGAATTTTGGCTACGTGAAGTCCAATTCCTTGGGCACGTGGTAAATGGAGATGGAATCCACGTGGATCCAACCAAGATCGAGGCAATCAAGGATTGGGAAACGGCAAAGACGCCAACCGAGATTCGACAATTCTTGGGTTTGGCTGGCTACTATCGAAGGTTCATTGAGGATTTCTCAAAAATCGCTCAACCATTGACGCTCCTCACCCAGAAGGATAAGGAGTTTGATTGGGGAATCAAACAGGGAGAAGCGTTCCAGATACTGAAGGATAAGCTCTGCAATGTGCCAATCTTAGCACTACCGGAAGGTACAGATGATTTTGTGGTATACTGTGACGCTTCGCGTCAAGGACTGGGTTGTGTGTTGATGCAACGCCAAAAGGTTATTGCTTACGCATCGCGTCAACTGAAAGTGCACGAAAAGAACTATACCACACACGATTTGGAGCTCGGCGCAGTGGTTTTTGCTTTAAAGATCTGGAGACACTACCTTTATGGTACAAAGTGTACAATCTTTACAGATCACAAGAGCCTACAGCATATATTCAACCAGAAGGAGTTGAATATGAGGCAAAGACGATGGGTTGAATTGCTGAACGATTACGACTGCGAGATAAAGTATCATCCAGGAAAGGCGAACGTGGTCGCCGATGCCCTAAGTCGTAAAGAGAGAATCAAGCCCATAAGGGTTAGGGCTTTGGAAATGATTATACGAACCGATCTTTCCTTGCGCATTCGTGCCACGCAGAAGGAAGCTCTCAAGGAAGGAAACCTTGAAGAAGAATACCTCCGTGGGATGAAGAGGCTACTGGTACCAAACGAGGAAGGAACGTTATGTTTTGAGAAAAGGATTTGGGTTCCTCTGTTTGGTGGTTTAAGGGAAGTTATTTTTGATGAAGCTCACAAGTCGCCGTACTCTATCCACCCGGGAGCGGATAAGATGTACCAGGACCTCAAAGATTACTATTGGTGGCCTAGGATGAAAGGCGATGTTGCTGTTTATGTGAGCAAATGTTTAACGTGTGCTAAGGTTAAAGCCGAATACCAGAAGCCTTCAGGACTTCTGCAACAACCTGAGATTCCCAAGTGGAAATGGGAACAAATCTCAATGGATTTTATTACGAAATTGCCAAGAACGCCAAGAGGCCATGATATGATTTGGGTGATAGTTGACCGCCTAACAAAGTCCGCACACTTTCTGCCAATCAAAGAGAAAGACAGTACTAGTAAACTTGCGGAAATTTACATGAGAGAGATCGTCGCGCGCCATGGAGTGCCTCTCTCAATCATCTCTGATAGAGACGGAAGGTTTGTGTCAAGGATATGGCAATCCTTCCAAGAAGCCTTTGGCTCACAATTGAATCTGAGCACTGCGTTTCATCCGCAAACTGACGGCCAGAGCGAGCGAACGATACAGACTTTGGAAGACATGCTGAGAGCGTGTGTTATGGATTTGGGCGGTAGCTGGGACAAACATTTGCCTTTGGTCGAATTTTCATACAACAACAGCTACCACACCAGTATTGGTGTCGCGCCATTTGAAGCCCTTTACGGACGCAAGTGCCGATCACCCTTATGTTGGGCTGACGCAGGTGATAGGCAGCTTGCTGGTCCCGAAATCGTCCAAGAGACGACAGACAAGATCGCGCAGATTCTTAAACGCATCGAAGCAGCTCGCCATAGACAGAAGGCCTATGCGGATCCAAACCGAAAACATGTGGATTTCCAAGTTGGAGAGATGGTGTTATTGAAAGTCTCACCCTGGAAGGGTGTGGCACGCTTCGGAAAGCGTGGGAAGTTAAATCCGCGCTACATTGGTCCCTTCAGAATTCTGGAAAGAATAGGACTAGTAGCATACAAGTTGGACCTACCTGCCGAACTGAATGGTGTTCACGACACCTTTCACGTATCCAATCTAAAGAAAAGTCCAACTCAAGTCACCGTTGCCATTCCCACCGACGAGATTCATGTTGACGACACGCTCCACTTCGTTGAAGAACCTGTTGGGGTCACGGATTGGAAAGTTAACAAGACCCGCCGGAGCAGTGTCAGGCTCGTCAAAGTTCGTTGGAATGCCAGACATGGTCCTGAATACACCTGGGAACGTGAGGACCGGATGAAAGAGAAATACCCCCACCTTTTTCCTAAGAACCCTGCATCTACAAGCAGAACTTAAATTTCGGGACGAAATTTATTTAACGGGGGGAGAATGTGACAACCCGCACTAAACCAGGTATCCGTACGACTTAATTAGTGATTAATTACTGCTTAATTACTGTGCTTGCTTGAACTTGTGAATAAACTGCTACTTGCATACTGATACATGCACTTACTTGCATCATACTTTATTTGCGGTCACTCCATATTTTGCTTACGGCACCTTAGTGACAAACATGATGCACAAAAAGCACAGTAGCACTATAACGGATAACCTATTGAACGTGCTGATATAACCAGCATCAGGCAAACACTGCCTCTAAGGCCTGTACGAGCCAGAAACGTTTTGCTACACTAGTAGTGAGTGTAGGCATATAAGGGTTGTGGAACTGCGTCTCTAGGAATAAGTCACTATGACTGGATGTGCCTAAAACGTACTCTAAGTACAAAACTCAGCACTTTACAAAATAATTCAGCTTTTAGCTAACTAATAAAGTGCTAAAACATGAGAAAAATAACACTAGACACTTTCCAAAGTGTCAGGAATAAGCTGTGTCACTAAAAAGAGTAATAACGACACTTTAAAGCTTTGTTAACACTTTAACGGATTACTATCCAACCGAACAACCGGACTATACCCGGAGCATGAAAATATTGTTATTTTCATTATTTATCTTTTCTGAGCCAGTTAGGGTCCCTGATTGCCCTAACACCCATTGTAACACACTACACTTTAGTAACTAAGTTAAACACTTAACTAACCTACTTAACTTAACTTTAACCTAACTAATACTTGGTGCCTAGTTGAAATCGAACCAAGGGACCCCCCCCCTCTTGACCGAATTCGGTCCCCTAGGGGACACACTTGTACCATGGTGATTATTTTAATCACCTTTGCCTAATATCTAAGTGACACAAGAACCATTGGGTATTAGCACATGAGAATGTCTATAAGTTACATGCTTAGCACACTAACACATTCACTTAACTCATCACCACCTCACAACTCTCTCTCCCCTCTCTTCCACTCACGGCCGAGAACCACAAGCCCACCACCGCCACCTTTCAATCTTGTTCAAGCCATTTCATCATCATACAAGCATTAAGGGTCTCGTATTAGGAAGCTTGGAGCAAACGGAACGCGAAGGACCTCTTTATCTTGCTTTTATCCACCTCTTTTGCGCATAGATTCTTCCCTAGCCTCGAGCTAGAGGTATAATGCTTAAAACACCTTCTTGAACTAATCTAAAGTGGTTAAAAGGATTTGTATCGGTTAAAACTCGGAATCTTACAAGTTGATGCTTTAAAGTCTACTTAAAACACTAAAAATGGTGGTTAATAGCACATAAGTTGTGTAAATGATGTAGTATTCGAAATTTGTGATTATTTAGACCCGATCTATGATTGTGGTAGCTCGGATCACCATTTAACCCGATGTAGTCATGTTCTTGGATCATGACATAAGGTTATGTTAGAAGATACAAGGGTTAAAAGGTGAAACTCTACCACACATGAAACATGAACTTGTGTAAAAGTATTTTTACTTGCAAAATAGTGTTTAAAACTAGCAGATCTACGTATCTGCAAGTGGTATTTTCAAAGGACCAAGCGTTAAAGAAATCATGTTTTCTAAAAGACGGATCTCACAATAACAAGAATGATATTTAGAACACACAAGTGTGTAAACACTTGTGTAACACAAGTTTCAACAAAATAACTATCTTTGTAAAAATGGACAAGAAGTTGTAAAGACGGAACTTCTCTAAAAAAACAAGACTTTTACGAAACCGGATTTATTTATATAAAGATCCACTAAAGGTAATGAGATTTACCTCATATTTTCGGAAAAACTACAAGTTCATGTAATATATGCAATTTGTATATTTTGACTAGTTAAAATGTTGAAATATCGTTTGATGACGTTGAGAAAATTGTTGAGTTGATTTGTTAAAGAAAATGATACGCTTGAAAGCGTGGCCACCTCCAGTTACAGAGGAAACTCTGGCGAAATTTTTCTAAAAACCTAACACTTAGAACTATTTACACTACAAGTGTTAGAATTATTTTGACATGTTTTCGAAATATAAATTTCACCATGACTTTATTTACTAAATATTCGGAGGTGGGATTTTCACAAAATTTAACGTGAAAAATATATATTTTTCACACACTGTTTATGATTATTTTGTGGAGATACATAAATATTATTTCTAGAGTAAAAATAATATTTACAAACGTTAACGAATCCAAAATAATACGAACGCTTTCACCATGAATATATAAGTTACATCGGTAATTATATTACCACTCGATTGCTAAAACGTAACTTACGCACTTACGGAAATAGATTTGAACGCACATGTATTGAATCCCCCATCCTTGGGAAGGAGATTAACTACCAAGTATATACAGAACGTAAACACGAAATAGTTGTCTAACTATTTCCCAAAGACTTAAACTATAAAGCTAAGGCACGGCCGTCCGTCTAATAGAAATTAGCACCTGTAGGTCGTCGCACAGCTGCGTGAGCAGGAGATACTTGGTAGAGACGCTTCACTGTGAGTTCATGTCCCCCTTTTCTCTAACTGTTTTCAGTTTTCTTAACTGCGGGGGTGAAATACATGTTACTTTGATTACAAGTACTTTATACATGGTATGATTAGCGTAAGGAGGTTTACTACTTAGATCATGTGAGTGGGTAGGCAGAAACACCGAGGGACGTAAGCGGTAGATCTATCTGGGTGTAGCGAGCCCAACTCTAGGCCCAACAGAACGGACCTCTAAGAGGCCCAGCAGAACGGACCTTGAGTGACTTTGTACCCAACGCGAAATCTGCTAGGTTTGAGTCTTCCTACTTGCACTTCACACATGCTAATGGCCTTGCAAACCATTGGTGATCTCTTTTCCTTACACTGCTACATACCAGGGAACTTTTATACTTACAAGTGTTTTACATACTCACTTACACATGAACTCGCTCAACATTATTGTTGATTTTTCCAACTTACATGTATTTCAGGGAATTAAAGATCTGGCACGGTATGTTATGTTTTCCCGCTGCATAAGGGTTCCAAGGTCATCCCAGTTTAGGAAATGTGACTCTTTCCTGGACAAGTCACAAATCTTAAACTGCGTTTATCTCATGTTGATGTTTATGTTTATGTTTTTCAAGACAATGTTTTATGTTATGATGTTGTAAGTCTCTAAGACAATGGTATGTTACTCTGGTTTTTAAAACTTAATCAAATGGATGATCTTGCATGATTTTATTTCATATAGCTTTGTTATGGTTAAGCTATGGTATTAAGAAGTCACACCAAATTAACCACGCTTCCGCAAAGCCAGGGTGTGACAGAGTCATCAGCTGCTGGGGAACGTAGGCCTCGGGCACCCCGCGGGGGTGGAGCGGGTAGAGGTCGAGGGCAGGGACGGGGACGAGGACAGGAGGATGTTATCGAGGATTTTGTGGAGACTGGGCAGTTTATTTCTCAGATCCCCCGTGGGATAGCCGCGTACAAGTTTTTAAGTAGACTTCGTGAGATGGTTTTGGATGCTCCCCAGAACATTAATACTACCTTTTTTACCGTCATTGGATGAATGGATCAGGTTCGGGCGATCATGCCATCCACCTCCCTGTGGGCCCGTTTATTTGAGTCTGCCCGATAGCAGGCCCATAAGGAGATTACTTTAGAGTTTTTGTGTACGTTTACTTTTGTGGATACAAGGGGTCGGGGGTTAGAGCATTTTTTTAGGACAATAACTGTTACTTTTACTCTTTGTGGGGAGCTTTGCCGGTTGACGCTCCTCCAGTTTGCGGTGGCGACGGGACTGTACACACATGAGGAGTCCGAGTCACACATTTTTTTAGATGCACCGGTCGCCACGACATCTGACTTGTTGTGGACCTGGTGGCGCACTATAGGGGTTGGGGAGTTCGCGACGCGCGTTTGTGATCCCCGAAGGCGTGGGTGTCGCGCATTTACGACCCATTGCACCGATACCTCTATCGATGTATTGTCGTGATGATTACGGGTCGGCACAATAGCAGGGAGTGGGTCACCCAGAATGACCTATTCTTTTTGCATGACTTACTTACCGGTGGGGGGGGGGGCAACTTGGCATACAAGTTGGCTACATACTTCGCTAAGTACGCGTTTAAACGCGTTTCCAGCCACATCTCCTACGACGGCTTCGTCACCCACCGGGCGAAGCACTGACGCCTCTTGTCCTCGCAGAGGGTTACTGATATGTCTGTTATACTTCAGATTGATCCAGTAGGCAGGGATACAACAGTCTCAATGAAGATTGCTCACTTGGTGTTAACGGACAAGATCCAGGTTCGACTTTATTTATTTAATCTATTCCCCCCTCTCTAACCCAAGCCCTAGAAGTGAATGAGGAATGATTGAACTTCTGCTTCCGCAATGAGACGCTAGATATCGCTCTCTATTTTTCGAAATACCTAACTTGTTCAAAGTTTAAGGCCGAACATCAACGACCCTCTAGCTTACTCGAGCAACCCAAGATCCCGATGTAGAAATGGGAGAGTATAGCTATGGACTTCATTACGAAACTCCCGCGCACGCCATCAGGTCATGATAGCAGTTGGGTTATCGTTGATCGTCTTACGAAATCCGCCCACTTCTTACCAATACGAGAAGACTATAAGGTTGAACGATTAGCACGAATCTATACTGACGAAGTCATTTGTCGACATGGGACACCTAGTGACATCATCTCTGACCGCGATGGTCGATTGACCTCGCGCCTTTGGGAAACTTTTCAATCCGCTCTCGGTACTACTCTTAATCTCAGTACCGCTTTCCATCCCCAGACCGACGGTCAGACAGAGCGCACGATACGCACCCTTGAAGACATGCTTCGTTCGTGCGTTATAGATTTTGGTGGTAATTGGGATTCGCATTTTCCTTTAGTCGAATGCTCGTACAACAACAGTTATCACTCTAGCATTCAAATGGCACTATTTAAGGCATTATATGGAAGAAAATATCGATCGCCTATTGTATGGCACGATATCGGGGACGCGCAAATTACCGGTCCTGAGTTATTACAAGAAACAACTGACAAGATCCACCAGATACGAGACAATCTCTTGAAAGCGCAGAGTCGTCAAAAGAGTTACGCCGATAAAGGCCGCAAGCCCCTTGAGTTCGAAATTGGTGATCACGTACTCCTAAAGGTTTCACCATGGAAGGGGGTGATCCGATTCGGCAAGAAAGGAAAGCTAGCGCCTCGATACGTTGGACCCTTTAAGATTCTGGAAAGAATTGGCAAGGTGGCCTACCGACTCGAATTACCGGAGGAACTCAGCAACCTACATCCAACTTTCCATGTCTCGAACCTCAGGAAGTGTCTAGCCAAAGAAAACCTGCATGTTCCTCTCGAGGATTTGCAAGTGAACAAAACTCTACACTTCGTGGAAAAGCCAGTAGAAATCATGGATCGAGAGACCAAGAAACTTCGACGCTCTTGCATTCCTATAGTGAAGGTTCGCTGGGAAGGCAAACGCGGCGCCGAGTTCACTTGGGAACTCGATAGTGATATGAAAGCTAAATATCCACATCTCTTCATTACGCCGCCGCCTTAATTTCGGGACAAAATTCCCTAAAGTAGGGGAGGCTGTAACAACCCGACTTTTCAAGTCAAGTCAAAGTCAAGACGAGTCAAGTTCTTATTCAGATCTGCTATTTCTTGCTTAATTGACTTAACCCTTTTCCATAATCGATATGTTGATTTTCGCTACATTTTAAACTATGTTTTACAACACATTCACAACGCTTATTATCGCATGCTAAAGGCTATTTACAAATGCACGCTATTTAAACGCACTTTATCACATTGTTACTATCGCTATCACAACGCAACGCAAACTCGAAACACAGTTATTGGAATTGTTCTATGTGTGTGTTATTATGTACTTTACTTGTGTGTGCCCTATATATGTTTTGGAATGTTATCCGCAAACGCTGTCACAGCACTATCGCATCATCTCAACGCAACCCGAAACGCAGATTTACTTTTATGCATTTTATGTGTTATGTTATTTGTGTAACTACTTGTTAAATGTATGTGGTTATTTCATCGCAACGCCCACTCGCAACTCGCTTAAATGCAATGCTTAACGCATGAAACGGAAGTCGAAAACTAACAAGACGCAACACGGCTGGTCGAATGACCAACCGATCGAATGGGCATCCGACCGGATGACCATCCGATCGGATGGTCATCCGATCGACTGGCCATCCGACCCAATTTCTCCACCACCTTACTTTCCCCTCCCACTATAAATACTCACCTGTCATATCACTATTCACTGATGTGACAGCTCTATCTGACCCAACTCGCTCCCAGCTCATTCTCAAGCACTTTTCCTCAATTCAAGGCCATTTTTGTAAGTATTTCTTCCTAAATCTTGTACTTCCATCATCACTACACACTTTCTCATCATCTTCTCCATCAAATCTTACGTTTTCACCATGAAATCACCTGATTTGGACTACTTGAAGGTGACGTCATCACGGTTTCTTATGCAAACTGTGAATGGCATCATCTCATCAAGATATGTTCAGATCTAAAGGATTCTACATAAATCCCAACTAGATCTAAACATTTCTAACTGAATTCAAACTTTTCTTTCAACTCTTTTACACTCTTCTACTAAAAAACCGATGGAAGCTAGACTCAATCTGACTTTAGACTCGTTCCTTAGTCTAGAGCCGGCTTGAAAACGGATTTCCACCGGAGAGATGACCGATTCACGGGTTGAACATAAAACTCCATCAAAGAACAGTTAGGTCTGATCGAATAGGGTGATTCCCATCCGATCGGGTGAGCTGGACTTGGTGTGGGTTCCCGTTGTTTGACACGTCATCACGCCGTCTCCGTTAAAACTTTTAACTTAGAAAACTTTGTGAGATTTTCAAAACATCAAGTTTCCAATCGAATAGCCATCCGATCGAATGACTATTCGACCAGGTGGCTTGTCCTTTATAACTTTCAGCACTTAAACAATTTGATCAAAACTTCAAAGAATATCACACTTCCAATCGAGTAGCCATCCGATCGAATGACTTGATTTATACTACAACGAAAACTTCAAAAAGTTCCAAAACAAACTCACTCACCCAATCGAATGACCAACCGTCCGAATTAGGGGTGCAAACGAGCCGAGCTACTCGAGCTCGGCTCGAAAAAAAGCTCGAATGAGCCGAGCTTAAATGAGCTCGAGCCCGAGCCTAAAAACAAGATCGTTTAGTAAACGAGCCCGAGCCTAAGCTTCGCTTATCGAGCTCGAGCCGGCTTGCGAGCCTTAACGAGCTTTCTTTTTATATATTTTTTATTAATATATTAAACATATATTTAGATAATAATATTTACCATTTATTTAAATATAAAAAATAACTAAAATATATGTATAACAATAATTATAATTAATAAAAATTAATTAAAAAATACTAAACGAGTCGAGCCCGAGCCGAGCTCGAGCTTGAAAAATTACCTTCGAGCCGAGCTCGAGCTTTAGAAATAAAGCTCGAATCAAGCCGAGCTTGAGCTTTCATATGTTAAACAAGCTCGAGCTCGAGCCTGGTCGAGCTCGGGCTCGGCTCGTTTGCACCCTTAGTCTGAAAGGTCATCCGTCCGGATGACCATCCGTCCGGATGATCATCCGATCGACTCACCATTCGACACACATCTCCTCCGACACGCTGTTCAACGCTTACACTATCGTTCTATGCTAAGGCTAATCTCTAACGCGCTCCCTTCAATCCAAGACAGTGTTTAATTATTAAACACCTTAGCAACAATAGTACTATAGTTTGGACTCAGAACCTGTCGCGGACAGGGGTTGTTAAGGGTTTTACTTCATATGGTCACAGTGGTGATAATGTGTTGCGCATTCTACAACTCGTAGTCATGTCGGTTGCATACTTCATTGTCGATAGCTTACTTGCTTCACATTTCTACGTGTTACATGCTGGTTATACGTAAACGCTTTCGCTACTATATGCTACTCAAACTTGTGTACTCACCTTTACACTATGTGTATTGACTTTATTTTAACGAATGTGACAGGTTGATTAGGATGCTCTGCTTGCTATGCTTTGGGTGAAACGAAGTAGGAGGTCTAGAAACAAACTAAATAAATCTGAGTCGCCGGAATAGTATTTTGTAATAACTGTTTATGCTTTATATGTTTATGGTATGGGACATGAACGTTAAATATATTGCCACTTAATAGTTGTTATGGATTCTCTTGAACAATCTATTTCGCTCAGTGCCACGCCTCGATGATTCCGCCATCGGTTGGGGTGTTACAGATTGGTATCAGAGCTTACTCTTTATACTCACAGAAGGGGTTTTGCATGAGCTTACTCTTTATACTCTCGTTCGTACTCGCTAAACTACATCTTTGCGCGAACACCGCACACTACAGCTTCATGCAAACACAGCTTTTCCTAAGGTTGTACACTACATGGCCTTTCTTATGGCTGACACAACACACACGTTCTCGAAAACACTCACATAACACAAACAAGTGATTTGGTCGAGATTAGGTGTGAAAACCGGAAACTCTCGATGAAATCACTCACTTTACGCGAATTTTTACTATTAACACGAGAATTTTCGTTGAGTCAGGAGTGAAATCCATATCTCGATAAAAAATTCTCCATCTCTATTCCGTGGATATACCACACTTTCAGGAACAGAGTTGTTAAGTTAGGGGTGAAACCCGTACCTTAAGGACTAGTTCCACTCTCTATTTTGATTTTACAAAACTCTCACCAAAGTCTCGATGGATTCCAATTACTCGATCCATGTGGTAGCCAAAAGATGCGTGACGTTCACCGCGTTGCAGTGAGAGAGCAAAGTCTACAAGGCCAAGCGTGTACTCGAAGTCGCTGAGGATAGTTGAATCACTTTGGATAGTCGACGTCTAACACACAAGACACTCTATTTCGATTCTAAGCCCGCAGTCGCTGATTTTACAAATTATCACCTTTATGTGTTTTGAATTTACAATTTATGAGCGGAAAGCGATAAGCTGGAAGTCTCCAACGTTATGTCCTCTCCTCACCGCTCATCACGTTACTAAACACACACAACTCGCACAGAACTTCTAGCTCAAAACGCTAACAAATTGCAGACAACTATGAACTCTCGCTACGCTACCCGTTATCGCTACTCGCACTCGAAACTCTCGATCGCCTTACGCAGCTGTGAAATATAGGTGAATACGTGCAAAATATGTAGGTGAATACGTGCAAAATATGTGCCTACGTGGACTACGTGCTTTTGTACTCTGTGCTTACATGCCTATGTGGATTATGTGCCTACATGACTATGTGCCTATGTGTTAGACGTGTTCCTGTGCTTTATCTAATAATAATAATAATAAGTATCTTGGTTAAACACCGTATGGCGAGATTCGATTATATCGCCTAAATCAAACGACGATGTCTGCTGCAGACAATGTCTTCCCTTGGTTCTCACACTCGCCAAAACGCTCAGAGAAGCAAAGATGACAAGCGCATCGCTTCTCTCGTCGCCAAAGAAATGGCTAAAGTCATACCTCAGATCGTGAGCGAGATTAACGAGGTGAAGAGCAACTCCTCTGTTGAATCGAGGAGCGACTCTCCGAAAGCTCCTTTCAGCTTTAAGCAATTCAAGGCATGTGGTCCTAAAGAATTCACTGGTGAAGATGGGCCCAACGCCATGTTTCAGTGGTTTGACTCAATTGAAGTCACCCTTCGTCAAAGCGGATGCCCAGACAACCCCCGCACTGTGAACGCTACTGGGGTTTTTTAGTCTAGGGCACTGGATTGGTGGACTGCGGAGCGCAACAGGCGAGGTAACGATGCAGCCTATGGACTCTCCTGGGAGGAACTGAAGGAAGTCATGATGAAAGAATTATGTCCCCCACATGAACTCCAGAAGCTGGAAAACGAGTTTTGGAGTATTAAGCAAAAAGGAGGTGATAATATTGGTCTCACTGCTCGCTTTAAACAGCTCAGTATCATCTGTCCTGGTCAAGTGTCAACTCCAGACATCACGATCAAGAAGTACATTCGAGCTCTCCCAGACTGTGTTACCGATTTTGTTCAAGCAGCTAAGCCCGCTACCATTGAGGAGACTTACCAACTCGCCACTGAAATCAATGATAAGCGAGTTTTGGCTGGTTATTTCAAAACCTCAAGCAAGAATCTCCATCAAGCGACTGCTACTACCGCTCCTGAAACCGCAGCACCTCAAGTTTCGTAGTCTTCATGCCAGAATCGCAAACGCAAGGGTAACAACAACAGGAATTGCGCTGCGACTGCCGCTCCTCTCAACGCTGTACCCGTATAACCCAGCCAGAACCAGAACCGTCAAGTTGCCGCACCTGTGACCAACGCACCGCCCGCTAAGTGTGCATATACTAGTCCTCATCCTCTCTGCCCGACTTGCACCTATCATCAGCCAGCTGGGATAGCTTGCCGCTTATGTGTCCACTGCAACCTCTATGGGCATTTCACAGCGAACTGTCGCACTGGCCCACGTCAACAAGCTCAAGCTCAAGCTCCTCCAGCACTACCAGCTCCACTCCCTGCCCCTCAGGGTAACCAAGCAGCTCCTGCTCCCGCTGCCCATGCACAAGCCTGCTACGCATGTGGTGACCTGAATCACTTTGCAAACGTCTGCCCAAATCGCGTGGTGAAACAAGAGCCGCAGCAACCATCGCAGCAACAACAACAACAGCAGCAGCAGCCGCAACAAGCAGCCCGCGGAAGAACCTTTAACATCAACGTCCGCCAGGCTCAGACTGACAACAATGTTGTCAATGGTACGTTTCTCGTTAACGGTATTTATACTTCGTGTTTATTTGATACTGGAGCCGATAACTGTTTTGTGTCGTTTGAATTCGAAAAGCTCCTAAACCGTAAAGGCGCTAACCTCCCAACGACGTTCGACGTAGAAATTGCCACCAGAAGAACCGTCACCGTTAGTTCTGTTCTCCGTGATTGTACTCTCCAACTCAACAATCACGTTTTCCCGATCGATCTCATTCCAATGCAACTTGGTAGCTTCGATATTATAGTAGGCATGGATTTTCTTTGTGAAAATCGTGCTGAAGTTGTTTGTTTCGAAAAGATGATCCGCTTCTCTCTTTCAAACGATGATCAACTATGTGTCTATGGCGAAGTATATTTGAAGGAACTAAAACTTATGTCGTGCTTTCAGGCAAGCGAGTATCTTCGAAAGGAATACATGACTTTCTTGGCACACATTGTAGTAGCGGAGAAGGAAAAGAAAGCAATGGAAAAGGTGCCCGTGGTTCGTGATTTTCCTAATGTCTTTCCTGATGATTTACCTGGTTTACCCCCAACTCGTGATATTGACTTTCGTATCGACCTCATTCCTGGAGCTAATCCTGTCGCTAAAGCCCCTTATCACCTCGCTCCGTCCGAAATGCGTGAACTTTCTAGTCAACTCCAGGAATTACTTGATAAAGGCTTTATACGCCCTAGCACGTCTCCATGGGGCGCACCTGTCCATTTCATGAAAAAGAAGGATGGATCGTTCCGAATGTGCATCGATTATAGGGAACTCAATAAGCTTACTATCAAGAATCGCTATCCTCTACCTCAAATCGACGATTTGTTTGATCAATTGCAAGGCGCTACATGTTTTTCTAAAATCGATTTACGTTCTGGTTATCATCAACTGCGAATTCAGGAGGAAGATATCCCTAAAACCGCTTTTCGCACTCGCTACGGCCACTATGAATTCATCGTTATGCCCTTTGGTCTTACCAACGCACCCGCGGTTTTCATGGATCTGATGAACCGTGTGTGTAAACCCTTTCTGGACCG
The DNA here is from genome assembly GCA_030545235.1 of Helianthus tuberosus. Classification (NCBI taxonomy): domain Eukaryota; kingdom Viridiplantae; phylum Streptophyta; class Magnoliopsida; order Asterales; family Asteraceae; genus Helianthus; species Helianthus tuberosus. The sequence goes on from CM060368.1 coordinate 174,635,583, forward strand.
CTTCGTCATCGTGTTTATCGATGATATCCTTATCAATTCAAAGTCGAAAGCTGAACATGCACAACATCTTCGTTTAGTTCTCGAGCTACTCCAAGGAAATCGCCTCTACGCCAAGTTCTCCAAGTGTGAATTTTGGTTTGAGGAGGTTCAATTTCTCGGTCACATTGTCAATAGTCTAGGTATTCACGTCGATCCCGCGAAGATTGAAGCAGTTAAGAGTTGGATTACACCGAAAACATCGTCCGAAGTTCGTTTTTTTCTCGGATTGGCAGGTTATTATCATTGATTTATCGCTGATTTCTTAAAAATCGCCGTTCCTCTCACCTCTCTAACGCATAAGGATAAATCTTTTGTTTGGGGAACCGAACAAGATAATGCCTTTCAAAATCTTAAGCATATGCTTTGCAATGCTCCCGTACTCGCGCTACCTGATGGAAACGATGACTTTGTTGTTTACTGCGATGCCTCCAACCTTGGTCTTGGTTGTGTTCTTATGCAACGGGAAAAGGTTATCGCGTACGTGTCTCGACAGCTCAAAGTTCACGAGAAGAACTACACAACCCATGATCTCGAACTCGGTGCAGTTGTTTTTGCATTAAAGATTTGGCGACACTACCTTTATGGTACTAACTGTACGATCTTCACCGACCATAAGAGCTTACAACACATCTTGAATCAGAAAGAACTGAATATGCGCCAACGCAGATGGGTCGAACTTCTCAACGACTATGACTGTGAGATACGCTACCACCCAGGCAAGGCAAATGTCATTGTCGACGCTCTTAGCCGACGGAGCTATTTGCATAGTGTTCGTAATGTTCAAGCTCAACACGACCTCGAAGCTCTCATTCGCGACGCTCAGCACGCTGTTTTTCTTGAAAATACCACGAGAGAATAAATAATACTTGGTTCTGAAAACCAATTAGTGAATAAACCAAATGGAATTTTCCACTATCTCGACCGAATTTGGATTCCCAATCGTCATAATCTTCGAGAGATATTGATGACTGAAGCCCACAAATCCCGGTATTTCATTCATCCCGGTGCCGACAAGATGTACCAGGATCTCTGTGCCAGGTATTGGTGGCCAGGAATGAAGAAGGATATAGCTCTCTATGTTTCGAAATGCCTAACTTGTTCAAAGGTTAAGGTCGAACATCAACGACCCTCTGGCTTAATAGAGCAAACCGAGATCCCGATGTGGAAATGGGAGAGCATAGCTATGAACTTCATTACGAAACTCCCGCGCACGCCATCAGGTCACGATAGCATTTGGGTTATCATTGATCGTCTTAAGAAATCCGCCCACTTCTTACCATACAAGAAGACTATAAGGTTGAACGATTAGCACGAATCTATACTGACGAAGTCATTTGTCGACATGGGACACCTAGTGACATCATCTCTGACCGCGATGCTCGATTCACCTCGCGCCTTTGGGAAACTTTTCAATCCGCTCTCGGTACTACTCTTAATCTCAGTACCGCTTTCCATCCCCAGACCGATGGTCAGACTGAGCGCACGATACGCACCCTTGAAAACATGCTTCGTTCGTGCGTTATAGATTTTGCTGGTAATTGGGATTCGCATTTACCTTTAGTCGAATTCTTGTACAACAACAGTTATCACTCTAGCATTCAAATGGCACCATTTAAGGCATTATATGGAAGAAAATGTCGATCGCCTATTGTATGGCACGAGATCGGGGATGCGTAAATTACCGGTCCTGAGTTATTACAAGAAACGACTGAAAAGATCCTCTAGATACGAGACAATCTCTTGAAAGCACGGAGTCGTCAAAAGAGTTATGCCGATAAACGCCACAAGCCCCTTGAGTTCGAAATTGGTGATCACGTACTCCTAAAGGTTTCACCTTGGAAGGGGGTGATCCGATTCGGCAAGAAAGGAAAGCTAGCTCCTCGATACGTTGGACCCTTTAAGATTCTGGAAAGAATTGGCAAGGTGGCCTACTGACTCGAATTACCGGAGGAACTCAGCAACGTACATCCAACTTTCCACGTCTCGAACCTCAAGAACTGTCTAGCCGAAGAAAACCTGCATGTTCCTCTCGAGGATTTGCAAGTGAACGAAACTCTACACTTCATGGAAAAGCCAGTAGAAATCATGGATCGAGAGACCAAGAAACTTCTACGCTCTCGCATTCCTATAGTGAGGTTCGCTGGGAAGGCAAACGCGGCGCCGAGTTCACTTGGGAACTCGAAAGTGATCTGAAAGCTAAATATCCACATCTCTTCGTTACGCCTGCACCTTAATTTTGGGACGAAATTCCCTAAGTAGCGGAGGCTGTAACAACCGACTTTTCAAGTCAAGTCAAGTCAAAGTCAAAGTCAAGACAAGTCAAGTTCTTATTCAGATCTGCTATTTCTTGCTTAATTGACTTAACCCTTTGCCGTAATCGATATGTTGATTTTCGCTACATTTTAAACTATGTTTTACAACGCATTCACAATGCTTATTATCGCATGCTAAACGCTATTTACAAACGCACGCTATTTAAACGCACTTTATCGCAATGTTTCTATCGCTATCACAACGCAACGCAAACTCAAAACACAGTTATTGGAATTGTTCTATGTGTGTTTTATTATGTGCATTACTTGTGTGTGCCCTATATATGTTTTGGAATGTTATCCGCAAACACTATCACAGCACTATCGCATCATAATCTCAACGCAATCCGAAACGCAGATTTACTTTTATGCATTTTATGTGTTATGTTATTTGTGTAACTGGTGTGTGTAAAATGCAACATATAAATTACATCAAATAAGGCATAAAACTAAACCTTTTTTAGTACTAATGTTGGAAAAAGCGAACTTTTATCTTCCTTTTGAATTTACAGGACCAAATGAGCTTAAACGAGCAAAATGAACAAATATGCAAGAAAAACTAACATAAATACAAAGGAAAGGAAAAAAAACATGACATGCCCGACCCCTCGACAGCATTCCCAAGAGCAAAAACAAAAAACAGAAGGCTGACCACGGCCCGTGCCCACTGGACACGGGGGCGTTGTCAGGTGTCTGCAGAAAGGACAAAGCTGTGGAAGCTTCTACGCCCACCATGGGGGCGTGCCCAGCTCAGCATGGGGCATGGTCAACGCCAAGATTCGCAGAATCTTGCAAAATCTTGGTAGTACAGATACGCTTCTGCACACGGGGCTGTGCCCACTGGACACGGGCCGTGTTGAGCCCTATGCTGACAAAAACAATTAATGAAGGAAGAGAAAAATGATAGCCACGGGGGTGTGTCCGCTGGACACGAGGCCGTGGTCGAGCTTCTGTTCAGACTATAAATAGAGGTGCTTGGTTCACTTCAAAGGCATCCCTTGGTAAACCACCACTCTCCCACTTTGCCACCACCACTACAACACCCACATCCACCACCATCATCCATCATCCACCTTAGAGTGTGTGTAGTAGTCTCGGGATCCAAGATTGATAGTAAGAGTTCTTGTCAATCAAAGGCCATGTTTGGCTAAGTCTCTTACATCACTTGGTGAAGACAAGTTTTTAATGTATTACTTTTGATTTTTAATCTTTTCGCGCTTTTTATTTGGTTTTGTATTTATGACTTTAATAACTAGTTTCTTATGTTGAAGGTGAAACTTCTTTATCATTTGTTCGTGGTGTCTTGGCATTGCTTTACTGTCTATATAAAGTAAAAGATTTACACCATTCATATCTCTACGGTCTATATAGAGATATGTTGGCTACCTGGTCGGGGGTTAAGGGAATGGTTTAGTAAGGTTTTTGCCTTGTTCAGTGTATAGATCCTGCAAGGACCTGGGTCAAGCTTACTAGGACCTCCTTCAACACCCACTGGTGTTGGATAGCGAGGGTGCGAATGGCTTGATCCCCTCATATGTAAACTACTATTAATACATTAAACCGGCTACTTAGGATTGTATCCCTGCTTACTCAAACCACTTAGCCAAGGGTAACGTCACCTTCAAAAGAGGGGCCTACCACTTTTCGAATTAATAACTTAATTAATTATCTTTCAATATTCCGACCCTTTGGGATTGTATCCTTGCTGACTCAAACCACAGGGTTGAGGGTAACGTCACCTTTAAAAGAGGGGCCTACTACTATAACTTAGATAATCTCTTAAAAAGTGCAAAAGTGCTGAAATCATCAAAGGATACATTAAAGGCGAGTCGGATCCAAGTGATTCATCTTGTCTATCTGTTTTTACTTTATTTTTATTTCTGCATTTTTAGTTTTTATTTTCATACTTTAAAATCTTTTCTCAAAAATTTTAGATCGATTAGACGTTGAGGATAAACCGGTACTAAAAGCTCTTGTGTCCTTGGACGACCTCGGTATCTTACCAACGTTATACTACGCTCACGATGGGTGCACTTGCCCATGTGTGTGTTTAGTGTTAGTAGAATATCGTGTTTTATAAATTTAATACTTGACTAATGCGTAAAATGGGCTTAAAATATCTATAAAAACATATTACACCTAATGCACACCAAGTTTTTGGCGCCGTTTCCAGGGATACAAGGATTTTAAGAAAGTTAGGAAATAACAGCCTAATCATTTTTTATATTTTTATATTTTTTTAGGATTTTTTCTTAAATTTTCAGCATCTGCAGACTTCAGCACGGGGTCGTGCCCACTGAACACGCCCCGTGCTTAATCTTTGTTACTGGCAATCCTGTTTTAAGTCAGACAGTAGCTGGACACGAGGCCGTGCCTACTGAACACGCCCCCGTGTCCGCCTCCCAGTTACTGAAACAGAACCGTAAGATCCCGACGGTTGGTAATTCTGACAAAACTATGAGCGATATTGATTATTTTTACTCTCGCTCCTCTTACGGTAAATGGTGTCAAATATGTGGTGGATCTCATAAAAATTTAGAATGTTACTTTCTAAACTACACACCCCACTATTTAGACCCATCGTTTCCCTATAACCTTAAGATGGGCGAAACTAAAAACAATCCCTAACTCTCTCTCGAATGCTCTCAATCAATTTTTCTAGATGATATGATTCTCTAAGAACTATGTCAATTCGAAAAAATAATTCTCAACTTGATAAAAGAACTTGAGATGGAAGTAAGCTATTCATCCCAAGACGACGATCGAGGAGAAGTATTGAGATCGCATTCAGATTTTAACAACATCGTCGATACCAAAAACACCTCTAACTCTTGTAAGGACATGGGCGATAGTCGTCCCTGTGTCGATTATGCCGTGAAGGACTCTCCATCAGTCTCCGCCGATGTGTTCATAGACCTGAGCGATTCGACATATACCTTATTTAACGAGAGCCCGGATAAGGAGAATAAAGATCGGTTTCGTCCACCGGTTTTTAGCTTTGGTTTTACCCTTTCCGATAACCTCTTGCGTTCATGTTTGAATCAAGAGCAAATTAGGTACCTTAGGCACTTCGGTGTTGTTCCATCCAGTAAGGAACCACCCGATCTGGACAGATTCCTTAAAATAAGACGAAACTTCATAAAACTCTCTAGCCACGAGGCCGTGTCTAGGTCAACACGGCCCGTGCTCGCCTAAAAAGTGACCACGGGGTCGTGTCCAGGCCAACACGCCCCGTGCTTAGAATACGCACAAAATGTGTCAGAGTCATGTCTGACAACGGGGCCGTGTCCAGCCGACACGGAGCCGTGGTTAGCGTGCTGTCATTTTCTATAAAGTTAGCATGATTCCTACACATTTGGAGCCATTCCAAAGACAAAGATCTGGTGGGATCTTCACATATACCCTACAAGGTATATTCCAAAGAAGGTTCTCAACAACCATCTTGTCTTTTCCACTTTTGTCTCTTGCCTTCTTCTTCCAAAAACTCCTCAAAACCTCCATTAAAGCTTGAAGCTTCCATGATTTCAAGCTTTATTGTGATATTTGCTAGGTTTTTAACCAAGGAATCTCATCAAAAATAAGTTCTACAACACTATTTTAAATTATTTTTGCTCAGAAATGTTTCAAAAGTCAGAAAAATAATTTAAAGCACTAAGATTCCTTGTTTCAAAAATCTGCAGAATGGTGGCCACGGGGCCGTGCTCAGCGAGCACGGGGCCGTGGCCGGAGTTACTGTTTCATTGTTTTGAACTTTTCAACTTGTTTTCTTAGAATGTCAAGTCAGAACAACGGAACATCTTCAGCTCACTCGAGGAACAGTCGCAGAGAAAGAAGGCCATCGATTGAAGCAACCCTTGTGCGTTACGTAATGGCGCTAAGAGAAGCACTCGATGAGATGACATCCGTGGAGGAGGTCCTAATTGACCGTATCAACTATCTAACGGTGGGGCTAGAGAATAGCTTCTAAGAAATCAACCTTGTAGGATCGAATCACGACCTGAATGAGTCGTTCGGAAGAGCTCTAGTCCGTTTCAGAGGCGGAAACTAAGAAACGGATGTAAACACAGCTTGAATATCAATTTAAACTTCTTGTGTATTGAAATAATAGCAATAACAATCACAAGGAATACCGGCAGCACCCCGGTATCAATTCTGAAAATCGTTACAAATGAATAGACATGACACCTATTTATACCCTATGCTAGTTCGCTTGAAATACACATAACAATTTTAAGCGAACCTACCTAATACAATTCAAGCGAAACATGCAATTAACTTAAAGCGAACCTTCCTGATTTTCAAGTGAACCTAACATTCTGTTTTGTCTTATATGAATATTCAATTTCGTGTATCCATTTCTGTTTTGTCTTGAATGTTGTAATGATGATGCAAGAATGATGTCACTTATGTAATGTCATCATCAATAATGATGACATCATGCTCGTTTAGATCTGCAATGAAACTGAGACTCGATATAAGACGAAGACGACATATGTATGCACCAACAGACTCCCCCTCAGATGTTGACGAGTCTTAAGTGTCGAGTCTTCAACGTCTTTAGTCTTTATCAGTCTTAACACTCTTTGAAATATCTCACAGTGTAAGCATCCTCAAATTTTATCTCCTTCTTATCTTCAGCATCAACAGACTCCCCACGAACAATCTCTACTCGGATATCTTCAGACTCCCCCTTTCGATATGCTGGGATCGCAGTCTGGCATGTTGAAATCACAAAGTCCTCAGGTATCGGAACCTGACTCTCTATCTCTTAGAAACCTGCACATCCTCTACCTCACAATAAATTTTCTGATGATAACTTGTAAAAACAATCTCACCATCTAATGAACCACTTGCAGGAATTATACAATCAAAGAATAATTTTGCAATGTTAATCATTTGATGAACCACTTGAAGATATATCATTTTTATTTAAAAAAACAACAACACACTCTCCCAAACCATCTGTTCATCATGTTTAGCACTTGGAATTTTGAAAATCAGCTCTCCAACATCAGTTGTCGAAAATCTTTTTGAATTTTTCAAAATTTTTGCTAAAACACACTGAAAATCTTTTTGGATTTTAAAATGTAAAGAAATGCAGTAAAGAAATATTTGCAAACAATATTTTTGTGAGTTTGTGTAAGAGGATCATATCAGTTTATGAGACACATCACCAACACCGTTAAGCTTTTAAACATTTTAAGTTCTAAACGATTCACTTAGATTGTCAGTATACTGGTCCACTTAAATTCTCACACAAAGTTCAACTGTTTCGAGATACGAGATTAATGTCTTAAGCACTTAAACTTAATCGCGTGTCCCACCTCAGAATATACTCCCGTATCCAGATCCCAATATTCAGTCTTACAGGTGATTATACCACAGATGATATCTGTAAGGGGTTATAAATTATGAAGAATCATGAGAGCTCAGGTCAGAACTACCGTTCAGCAGAGAGATCATGACTCAACTTTTGGGTGTGTCCCCTTTAGAGGATCTTTAGAATTACAACAGCAATGACTATCAATTTTATTGTTTCATCAATTTGCTGAGGGCGGTGCTATATTTCAAGCATGCAGAAAGTATTATTCGAGGACTAGGTCAGAACTTCCATTCAGCAGAAGTCCCGGAATAATACCCCAGATATCACTGAGCATAAAGACCTAGTATCTCAGAAAGAGGAACCTTTCAAACAAGATTTCGGGGGTTACCCATATATCCGAGAGATGTTTCCCCACGATATAAGCAAGTTTGAATTTAGGTTTATATCTCGTCACAATCTACTAAATGTGCAAAAATCTACTGACACATCATCAGTGAGACCATTTATCACATTTTTCTTTCCAATTCTTTAGCATGTTGTGACAGTCCACTGATGTACTATCATTTCCTCTTTTGTACAACAAAACTCATTTTTGAATTTTATCATGTTTTTGTCTTTTTCAAATTTTCAAATGTTTTTGGATTTTCTGAAAAAATTTACTCCCCCTAAAATACAAACACATTTTAGGAAATTTGAAAACCAACTGTACAATAAAGTGACAACCGATATCAAATCACTTCAATTCACCATCCACTTGGCATAAACAATCAGAACTCCTCCTCACAACAAACTATTTTCCCATTGATTTCAAAACATCAAATGGTTTTTCCGGAAAATTAGTTTTGTTGATTGATTTTAACCATTTGTAGGTTAGGGGAAAAACTCAATGTTTCTCAACCACATGTAGGAAATCAAATACAACTTAATGTCCCTGATTTACCACTTGTAAGAATAAATCTTCTTCAACCACTTGTAGGTTTTCCTACCAATCATACCATTTGTAGAAAACTAACAATTTAAATGATATCACCTGTACTTTACCATTTGTACCACTTGTAAAATTACCAACCAAGAAAGATAGATGCCGATTCCTGCTCCACTCTTACCAACCTGGGAGCTCCGGCAAGTCCAGAGACTTACTGTTCATAATATGTACCATCCCAGTCACAAACCAGGGATGGTTCAACTTTATCTTTCTTCGTCTTCTTCTCGTAAAACTCCTTTACTCCTTTGACCTTCCTGTCAATCATTTTTCCAAAAATATGATGAACTTTGGAGTTAAAAACTTTCTCAACATCGAAAACCTTTTTGTCATCATAAAATTGGTTTGAAATCTCAACTTTACCAATTTTCTTTTTATAATTTTCAGTCCAAAGTGATGGAAAATTCTCATCATCCACAGTCGAAACTGATCCTTCACTTTTTGAAACAACCTGTGGCTCCTCTGATTTTGTGGAATCAGACTCATGGCCAGAAGATAGCTCCTCTGATTTTAACCTATCAGAATCATCGCTAGAACTACCTCCAGATTTCTTAACCACCCATTTCTGGTTGTCAAGATTTCCCTTTTTCTTATAAAACCTGTTTGAACTTTCACCAATCTCAAAAGTCAAATTTTTGAAAAGTTTGGTTCTGTCAATTGGTGGTTCAAACTCAACTTCTTTATCTTTCAGTTTACTAAAAACTCCCTGTTTTGATTGTATTGTCTTTGAACACTCTCTGGCAATATGTCCAACTTTGTTGCATTGGAAACAGGTTCTCGTATCTTTCCTTTGTCCAGCAAACTTCATCTCTTCTTGCTTCTTTGCAAGGAACTCACTGTTTGACTGCTTCCAGAATTCTTTCTTTTCTTCCTCATCTGCTGAGGTACCTGAAACAAATATCATTTTTGCTTTAAAATCACAAACATATTTTTCATTTTTCTGTTTTTCTGTTGGAGTAAAACCAAGACCTTTCCTTTTAAAATTACGGTTAGGGTTTGGTTTCTTGTGAAAACCAGAACCAGAACTGTAACCTTTTTTCTTGTTTAATCTTTGTTGTACTCTTGAGGTGTATTTTTTAGGTTTATCAGTAAGATTTAAATCTTTTATTTCAGAAATGTTAATTTCTGTAAGTTTGAAAACCTTTTTTATCATCTCAGTTTTTACACCTCTTATTGGAAATTCCTCATCAGAATATAATTTGTCAGAATCATTCAATGTATATCCAACTTTGAATGTTTCATCATTGAAATTAGATTTTGATAACAGGAATTCTTTGTTGTAAACCCTTTTAACTGAAGATTTTGGACTGTTGTCTGTCGAACTTGAACTTTCAGAACCAGACTTTGACTCTGACTCTGACTTTGACTCTGAGTTTGACTCCAACTTTGACTCCTCAGTTTCATCTCTATCCAACACCTGATCGACAACTTTCTTTATTAACTCAGACTCATGATCAGTGTCAGATGATGTAAACGTCACATCAATATTTTCTGGTAAATTGACTGACGACTCCGACTCCCACTGTAAGTTTGTAGCCTTTTGGACTCTTTCAGAATTTGGATTTCTGGGCAAATATCCATTTTCCAGCGGGGGTGGACACTTGTTGTAACTGACACCTTGTTTCTTACCAGAATTTTTCTTGTCAGTATTTTTCTTTGTGTCACTCTTCTTTTCAGTCTTCTCTTCTGGAGTCCTTTGTTCAGAGACTTTTTCAGCATTCTTTTCTTCAGTTACTTCATCCTCTTCAAATGCCTTCATGCCTTCAACAGTTGGATAAATCCTGTCAATGACATAAGAAGTACATGAGTAACTTTTCAACAAACGATTTACTCTTTCAGTCTCAATTCTTTGTGTCTCCAACTTTTGTTCAAGCACAGCACACTTCTCAATGTAGTTGTTCACAACTTTCTGTTTGATCATAAAAGCTCCTTGGAGTGTCTTCATTGTTGTTGCTTGTTCTTCACTTGTTTGGTTGTATTGATTCATTGCTTTGTTCAACACATCATAAGATTCCTTCAAACTGTTCAAGTTATAGATCAATGTGCTATTCTGCTTTTTTATGGCTTCACAGTTTTCACATTTCACCGGAATCTTTTTAGCATCAACTTCTTCATCAATTTTGAACTTTGGAACCTCTTTCACCTTTTGTCTTCTTATCACTGGAACATCTTCATCATCACTGCTCACTGGTGTCTTGATCTTTTTCTTTTTCTTCTTGGCTTTTTCATCTTCACTATCACTCTCAGCCATCATCTTCAAATGATCTGCCATTTTCTTTGCCCATTATTCACGATCATCATCACTATCTTCTTCAACTCGGGCTACAAAAGCTGTGTGAGCTATAGCTTGATCAGGAACATAATTATCCCATGTGAAATTTTCCCAGCTAAACCCTTCAGGAAACTTTTCGTCATCTTGATCTATTATCAAGGCACTACCATCAGCTCTCTTTGAAGAATCTTGATTAACCACACAAGCTCTCTTTCCAGAGTCTTCAATCACATTCCTTCCATGTGCAGTTTGTGCTTGATGTTGATGTTGTTGAGATGGTTGCTGAGCAACTTGATGGTAGATGGCTTTTCGGTAGTAATCATTGTTGTTGTTAAAAGGATTCTGAGCTCCACTTGCTTCGCGATTGGTGCACTCCCTCTTGAAGTGACCCTTTTCCCTGCAACGAAAACAAGTGACTTTAGATTTGTCAAAACCTAAAATAGAAACACCAGCCTCACGAAGATCATCTCTTCCAGTGATTTGCTTGAATTTCTCAGCTCTCCTCAACACGCTGGCCAAACACCATTTTATGTCCATCAGCTCCATCTCTTCAGCATCGATCTGGTCGTAATCTTCCTTTGTCAGCATTGGATTCCCGATTCGACCTGCAACAAAACTACCATAAGATTCAAGAACAGTTCCCAATAAAGACATATGGCTTTTTGCTAACTCTTCAGAATATTCCTGATCATTTTCAATGTTCAACACAATGTTGCATTGAAGCTTTTTGCCATTTCTTGTTGTTGAAACGTTTGGATCAAAAGATGGATATGATGAAAAACTTGTGTTGCTGCTTGATCCTTTAGATGAACTATCAGATGAATTCTTTGCATTGAAAGCTGTTTGAACCTTTGGTGACAAGTTGGTGGATTTATCACTAACACCACCTTTGTAGTAAAGACCTATGTCTTGTTCACCGTCGAAATCTTTCATCCTTAAAACTTTTCTTTGCTCCATCTCCTGGGCTTCAATCTTCTCAATGAATTTGCTCAGTGTCAGACTACTAAAACCTTTCTTGTTTCTAAGCATCATGAGATATGTGCCCCAAGACTCGTGTGGTAAAGCATCAGCAAGTTTCTCGATCAACTCTTCATTATCTTTCTCGATGCTCAATCTCTTCATGTTAGCTAGCAAATTGCAGTATCTTTCAATAATTTGTCTTGTGCTTTCATTCTTCAAACCACGAAACAGATCGAACTCTTTCTTCAAAAGCGATTTCTTGTTTTTGACCATTTCTTGACTACCATGGAACTTTGATCTTAATGCTTTCCAAATCGAATATGAAGTTCCATTGTGTTGCAAAAGCACCAAAATATCTTCTTTCACAGCTTGTTTTAAAAGACTTAGCATCATTTTCTCATCTTTGTACTTCTTTCTAGCATCGACACTAAGATCTTTAATTGGAACCACTTCTTCATCATCATTCGTCGATCGAATGTATTTTGTCTCGACACATTCCCAATCATCTAAGTAGTTTGCTTGCACCTAGTTTTCGAAACGACCTTCCCAACCTTTATACTCCTCGATGTTCATGAGTTTAGGCGGTTTTTGCATCGTCCCTGTTTCGTTTTCCAACATCGTGTTCTGTGCAAGAGAAATCGGGGTAACCGGAGTAGCGAATGCGTTGTAGAATTCCTCTTCCATGATTCAGTATCGAAGGATTTCTCACACAAAATTTCAAACGAACTGATTCACCTTGTAAAAATACCTGAAACAAATAAACAAACTATCAGTTTAAATGAATTGAATATGTGAATGTGTGTGTCGTTTGAATCGATCTAGGACTCGTGTCGATGATTCGTGAACTCATTTCAATGACTTCTACAAACTGAATGAATGAACTAGATCAAATGGGCCATGAAATATGAGCTTCCAATGGACCGCAAACAATAATGAATCACATGGGCCGAACTATTGAATTTCAAATGTTGACACTTTAACTTGGGCTAATAAAAATCTTGGGCCGATCACAATTAGCCGAAAACTACTTTATCAACACAATTTGATTTGGGCCGAACCTTTAGATCAACATGTGAACTGACATTTATCTTGAATGATGGGCCGAGACACAATTATTCAACTTCAAAACACATGGGTCAGCATCAATATTTCACATGCTAAAGAATCTGTTAGATGTATTGATTGGGCCGCAATGAACTTTATTGGGTCAACAAACACATGCAACCGACAACTTACTTATTTATTTCATTCTGATTGGACCGAAACATTTCACTATCTTCAACTTTTAAAACACAATGTACAATTCTGATTGGGCCTCTTATATGAATCACGTGGGCTGACACAATTGACTTTTAAAAAATTGCCGACAATGTTGATCACCACTCAAATCCCATTGGACCTCAAATGTAGTGGATGAACTTGGGCCGAATACTTTTAATCAGCTCTTTAATTCTATTGGGCTTGGTATCACAATTTTCAAATGAATTTGATTCCAAAAGTTTCGAACAGTGTAATCACATGCAACTTGTTTAAACCGAGATATTCACATGCAATCTGACTTCCAATTTACGAGACATGGAAACTTTAAAAATGAAATGATAATATCAATGCACTTTCAAGCGGTGTGTTGTTTCAAGCGGTTTGTCGTTTCAAGCGGTGTGTCATTTTCAAGCAGTGTTTCGTTTTCAAGCGGACTTAGAAAGATTTTTCAAGCGAATCAGACCAAAGTGTATTTTCAAACAAAAGATCAATGTATTTTCAAGCGAACAGTCTTTTTCAAGCGGACACAACATGTATTTTCAAGCGAGATGATGATGACATCAGCAAAAGTCGAACAAATTTCAAGCGAAACTATGATTTTAATCAGTTTTAAGTCGATTTTCGTTCTGAAACTTTACAGGATTTGTTTAAACATGATTACGCACAATATGTGAAACTTTGAGCCGTTTTTAACCGTGAAAATTTTTTTAAATTTGAAAAGAATGGTGTTGAAATCAGAAAAAGTGACGAAAACAGGCTGTTTTTGCAAGATCTCTTCCTCCTGAGCTCTGATACCACTTGTAGGATCGAATCACGACCTGAATGAGTCGTTCGGAAGAGCTCTAGTCCGTTTCAGAGGCGGAAACTAAGAAACGGATGTAAAAACAGCTTGAATATCACTTTAAACTTCTTGTGTATTGAAATAATAGCAATAACAATCACAAGGAATACCGGCAGCACCTCGGTATCAATTCTGAAAATCGTTACAAATGAATAGACATGACACCTATTTATACCCTATGCTAGTTCGCTTGAAATACACATAACAATTTCAAGCGAACCTACCTAATACAATTCAAGCGAAACATGCAATTAACTTAAAGCGAACCTTCCTGATTTTCAAGTGAACCTAACATTCTGTTTTGTCTTATATGAATATTCAATTTCGTATATCCATTTATGTTTTGTCTTGAATGTTGTAATGATGATGCAAGAATGATGTCACTTATGTAATGTCATCATCAATGATGATGACATCATGCTCGTTTAGATCCGCAATGAAACTGAGACTCGATATAAGACGAAGACGACAGATGTATGCACCAACAAACCTTTTGCACCAAAGGTTGAATATTCTTGCAATGCCACCTATGGAACCAATCTTCCCACAAGAAGATTGGAACTTGGCACAAGAGGTTGTTAATCCCACCGGATGGGACGACATTACCCCGGAACTTCCTCTAGACAACCTACAAGTGGTTCCGGTTGAGATCGCACCTCCTTCACATGAGGAAGACAGTGAGCCCGCTTTTCTTCTCCCCCGGGAGATAGAGGAGTGGCTTAACGACGTGTGAGGGGCACTCTCCAGAAAGAAGTTCTAAAGGCCTCGTTCAACCGAATAATTCAATTTTCGGAATTTTGTTGCTCTTATATTATAAACATATAGGCTAGAACTTCTTTGTGGTTTAAAATTTCTAGCACTCTAGGACCTACTTATCTATCTTAGTTTCTGGCTTTTACTTTTCAATTTTTAGGAACTATGTATCTTGGCACTCTTTAAATGAATGATTGAATGGTGTTTGGATGATGTTGTAATGGTTAAAAACACTCGAAAAGGTGGAGGATAACAAGGGAACTTTAAAACCACACCCCATGAACAAAAATAGAGCCACCCGATAATTTTCCAGCATTACAACAAGTTCAGCACGGGGCCGTGGTCAGCCTAACACGCCCCGTGCCCAAGGTTCTGCAGAAAGTTGCCCAGTTCAGGTAACTGGACAAGGGGCCGTGCTCACTGAACATGCCCCGTGCCCAGCCTTCTGTTTAATTGTGGTACTGGAAATATGACCACGGGGCCGTGCCCGGACCAACACGGGGACGTGGCTAGTAACACAATTTTACTTTTCAAACACCTTTTTACACATTCAATCAACCTAAAAAACTTATTTTTGGGACACATTGAGGACAATGTGTAATTTAAGTGTGGGAGGATGCTAAAACCTTGAATTTTGCAAGTCCTAATAACAAGCCTTACACAAAACTCTATTGGAACCGCTAATCACCTCACTCATTTTTTTACTTGTCTTGGTTTAAATTAGGAATAACAAATTCTAAAAAGGTTATATTTTTACAAATTTACAACCGAAAGAGTCGTGATAAAAAAAACCAACATAAGAAAATTATGAAAAGGCATAACAAATCTAATTAAGGTTTGATTATATATACTTGATCACATTATAAACCCATTCCCACAACAAGTGAGTTTTGAGCCTTTATTGAGCATACAAGCACATATCTTTAAACTAAATGCTCATTTTTCGTTTCTTGTGTGAATAGCCGCTTGGTTCTTACAACTCTAGAACTTGCCACGACGATACATTCCCGGTCCTTACCAACTTAAACCCAAGTAAGTAAATGATGGAGGCATTAGGACTAACCCATTTTACTTTCAACACCATTATTTTTCATTTTCTTTATCACCTACCCAAAATCCCCCTAGTTAACCCCTTTGAGCCTAAACCTTTTCATTTCTAAACCCACAAAACAAACACCCTTTTACCACCAAAACCCTTTTTCTTTTCAACCATTTGTTTTAGTAAAAAGCTCGGTTATCTTGTGACGTTTCTTTATCAAAAAAAAAAATGAAAGTCTAGCAATAAACAAACAAGTTCCTCAAAGAAACTTTGTTTGAAGATGCTTAGTTTGAATAAAAGTCACAAAAACAAAAAGTTTTACGATGACCGACGCTTTTTACGCTTTTAGCCCTTTTTACTAACCGCTAACCAAAACCACCTACCCTTAGCCCAAGCCTAACCCTTTCCAAAGTCCACTTGATATTTACAAAGGTGTATAGTTAAAAGGAGGAGGATTGATTGCTTGGCAAGCATATGGTAGAAGTAAGTTCCATGCCGGTCTCGAGTGTTTCACAAAAATACATCTTCGGCCGAGTGTTGAGTGATCTCCCGTGAGGTATGTGGACTTGTATATAAATGGAATTTTAAAGAGGCATGTTATGCCCAAATAAGTAATTTCTCTTATAAAACGTTCTAAATAAATCATAACGAATAGGATTGTAAATAAACTAAAAATCAAAACCAATAACGATCTTGGATTCCCGACACTCAAGGCAAGCCCAAAACTTCTCTTCTACCCATTCCATTTGGGTGTGTAAGCCACATAATAAAGAGTTTTGCTTGAGGACAAGCAAAGATTCAAGTGTGGGGGTATTTGATGTGTGTAAAATGAAACATATAAATTACATCAAATAAGGCATAAAACTAACCCTTTTTTAGTACTAATGTTGGAAAAAGTGTGCCTTTGTCTTCCTTTTGAATTTATAGGATCAAATGAGCTTAAACGAGCAAAAGGAACAAATATGCAGCAAAAACTAACATAAATACAAAGGAAAGGAAAAAAACGTGACATGCCCCACCCCTCGACAGCATTCCCAAGAGCAAAAAAAAAGAAACAGAAGGCTGACCACGGCCCGTGCCCACTGGACACGGGGGCGTGGTCAGGTGTCTGCAGAAAGGACAAAGTTGTGGAAGCTTCTACACCCACCACGGGGGCGTGCCCAGCTCAGCACGGGGCGTGGTCAACGCTAAGATTCGCAGAATCTTGCAAAATCTCGGTAGTACAGATACGCTTCTGCACACGGGGCCGTGCTCACTGGACACAGGCCGTGTTGAGCCCTATGCTGACAAAAACAATTAATGAATGAAAAGAAAAGGGATGGCCACGGCGGCGTGTCCACTGGACACGAGGCCGTGGTCGGGCTTCTGTTCAGGCTATAAATAGAGGTGCTTGGTTCACTTCAAAGGCATCCCTTGGCAAACCACCACTCTCCCACTTTGCCACCACTCCACCACCACTACAACACCCACATCCACCACCATCATCCATCATCCACCTTAGAGTGTGTGTAGTAGTCTCGGGATCTAAGATTGATAGTAAGAGTTCTGTCAATCAAAGGCCATGTTTGGCTAAGTCTCTTACATCACTTGGTGAAGACAAGTCTTTAATGTATTACTTTTGATTTTTAATCTTTTCGCACTTTTTATTTGGTTTTGTATAATGACTTTAATAACTAGTTTCTTATGTTGAAGGTGAAACTTCTTTATCATTTGTCCGTGGTGTCTTGGCATTACTTTACTATCTATATAAAGTAAAAGATTTACACCATTCATATCTCTACGGTCTATATAGAGATATGTTGGCTACCTGGTCGGGGGTTAAGGGAATGGTTTAGTAAGGTTCTTGCCTTGTTCAGTGTATAGATCCTGCAAGGACCTGGGTCAAGCTTACTAGGACCTCCTTCAACACCCACTGGTGTTGGATGGCGGGGGTGCGAATGGCTTGATCCCCTCATATGTAAACTACTATTAATACATTAAACCGGCTACTTGGGATTTTATCCCTGCTGACTCAAACCACTTAGCCGAGGGTAACGTCACCTTCAAAAGAGGGGCCTACCACTTTTCGCATTTTTACTTTATTTTTATTTATGCATTTTTAGTTTTTATTTTCATACTTTAAAATCTTTTCTCAAAAATTTTAGATCGATTAGACGTTGAGGATAAACCGGTACTAAAAGCTCTTGTGTCCTTGGACGACCTCGGTATCTTACCAACGCTATACTACGCTCACGATGGGTGCACTTGCCCATGTGTGTGTTTAGTGTTAGTAGAATATCATGTTTTATAAATTTAAAACTTGACTAATGCGTAAAATGGGCTTAAAATATCAATAAAGACATATTACACCTAACACACACCAGTAACTACTTGTTTAAATGTATGTGGTTATTTCATCGCAAGGCCTACTCGCAACTCGCTTAAACGCAACGCAACGCTTAACGCACGAAACGAAAGTCAGAAACTAACAAGACGCAACACTGTTGGTCGAATGACCAACCGATCGAATGGGCATCCGACCGAATGACCATCCGATCGGATGGCCATCCGATCGACTGGCCATCCGACCCACTTTCTCCACCGCCTTACTTTCCCCTCCCACTATAAATACTCACCTGTCACATCACTGTTCACTGATGTGACAGCTCTATCCGACCCAACTCGCTCCCAGCCCATTCTCAAGCACTTTTCCTTGATTCAAGGCCATTTTTGTAAGTATTTCTTCCTAAATCTTGTACTTCCATCATCACTACACACTTTCTCATCATCTTCTCCATCAAATCTTACGTTTTCACCATGAAATCACCTGATTTGGACTACTTGAAGGTGACGTCATCACGGTTTCTTATGCAAACTGTGAATGGCATCATCTCATCAAGATATGTTCAGATCTAAAGGATTCTACATAAATCCCAACTAGATCTAAACATTTCTAACTGAATTCAAACTTTTCTTTCAACTCTTTTACACTCTTCTACTAAAAAACCGATGGAAGCTAGACTCAATCTGACTTTAGACTCGTTCCTTAGTCTAGAGCCGGCTTGAAAACGGATTTCCATTGGAGAGACGACCGATTCACGGGTTGAACATAAAACTCCATCAAAGAACAGTTAGGTCTGATCAAATGGGGTGATTCCCATCCGATCGGCTGAGCTGGACTTGGTGTGGGTTCCCGTTGTTTGACACATCATCACGCCGTCTCCGTTAAAACTTTTAACTTAGAAAACTTTGTGAGATTTTCAAAAACATCAAGTTGCCAATCGAATAGCCATCCGATCGGATAACCATCCGATCGAATGACTATTCGACCAGGTGGCTTGTCCTTTATAACTTTCAGCACTTAAACAATTTGATCAAAACTTCAAAGAATATCACACTTCCAATCTAGTAGCCATCCGATCGAATGGCCATCCGTCCGGATGACCATCCGATCGAATGACTTGATTTAGACTACAACGAAAACTTCAAAAAGTTCCAAAACAAACTCACTCACACAATCGAATGACCAACCATCCGAATGGTCATCCGTCCGGATGATCATCCGATCGACTCACCATTCGATACACATCTCCTCCGACACGCTGTTTACACGCTGTTCAATGCTTACACTATCGTTCTATGCTCAGGCTAATCTCCAACGCGCTCCCTTCAATCCAAGACGGTGTTTAATTATTAAACACATATTGTGAGTATACTCGAACCCTTTTTGCTTAACGCACTTTTGGGTGTTACATACGTTCTGTATATCAAAACACAACAACACACATCGCAAACACTTTTAACGCTGACCTCTCTCGCATGTTATACACAGTGATTGTTTGACTGACACCTTAGTAACGATAGTACTATAGTTTGGACTCAGCACCTGTCGCAGACAGGGGTTGTTAAGGGTTTTACTTCATATGGTCATAGTGGTGATAATGTGTTGCGCATTCTACAACTCGCAGTCATGTCGGTTGCATACTTCATTGTCGATAGCTTACTTGCTTCACATTTCTACGTGTTACATGCTGGTTATGCGTAAACGCTTTCGCTACACTATGCTACTCAAACTTGTGTACTCACATTTACACTATGTGTATTGACTTTATTTTAACGTATGTGACAGGTTGATTAGGATGCTCTACTTGCTATGCTTTGGGTGAAACGAAGTAGGAGGTCTAGAAACAAACTAAATAAATCTGAGTCGTCGGAACGGTATTTTGTTTATGAGACAATTATCTTTAATAACTGTTTATGCTTTATATGTTTATGGTATGCGACATGAACGTTAAATATATTGTTACTTAATAGTTGTTATGGATTCTCTTGAACAATCTGTTTTGCTCAGTGACACGCCCCGATGATCCCGCAGCAGACCACTCTTCAGTCTTCTGCTCGCTCTCATACTTGGCTTGATCAGCCTCCAACTTGGCCCTAAGTAGGGTAACCTTGGCTCTCTCTTCAGCAACTTCCTTTTTTGAGGTTTCAAAAGCCGCCCACTCCTTGTGCATACTGTGCCATTCGCACACTATACGGTGGGTGGTGGAAGTTGAGCTAGCAGTTTCCTCAAGATAAGCATGATAAGTTTGATCCTGAGAGCGCTCCTCTTGAAATTTCACTTCAGCAGGAGGAAAAACGCCTTGCAACTAGTCCCGGCAGATCTGCCATTCTGAAAAGGTGTCGCCTTGTTTAAGCTTCCAAACCGGCGCATGAATCTCAGAAGCTCTCCTCTCTGAATAAGATCTATAATAGTAATCCCCCAGAGTTTCCTCTGGGCGAATGGGAGAATCTTCCTCATCATGATAAATAAAGCCCTGATCACCAACAAGGCTTTGCTCAACATCATCCTTGGGGGGAGCAGAAGTAGTTGCGGTTAAAGGAATGGATATCACCAGATCCTCTTGAATAGATTTCCCTCTCTCTGGCTCATACGTCACAACTTTAGGAGACTTGGGCTTGGTAACACAAACACCAACAGTATCCACTTCTACAACCTTCTCCGCCTCAGCTTCAACAGGCTTCTTGACTTCAACTTTAGGTTTTTTCACTTCAGCAGCCTTCTCTACCTCCGCTTCGGCAGCCTTGGCACCTTCCAACTGTTCTTTAATAGACGCACGAGGTGGCGAAGGCGGGAGATCATCATTAAAAACAGACGATGACTCCGCGCGAACAGAAGGAACAGGCTTTTCTGCAAAGTAAAGGTCATATTAACATAAAGTATAAGAGAAGTAAAAGTTAAAAAGACACTCACCTGGAGAAAATTTTGCAACGAAAGCATCTAGATTGCCTTTCTTGCCAATCTTCCTTCTTGGCATCTTCTTTGCAGGCTGCGCCGCAGCCTCAACCTCCGCCTGTTTTCTCTTCACAGCCTTCGTCCTTACCAGCGGCTCAGGAATCGAATCCAAGTCTATGGTTTCATCTGAGTTAGAAGGAGGAACATCCGCTGTATCTTGGGGCTCCGGCTTGGGTTTCCTAACAACTACAGGCGCAAGACCCTCTAACGTATCAGACACCACTACGTAATCACACCGGGGTTTTGGGAAAACACGCGTACCTTTCTTCTCTTCTTTAACAACTTTTGCCTTTGGTGCATCAGCTTTCTTAGGCGCAGCAGCAGTAACAGGCACTTGCTTTTTCTTCTTCTCAGGGCCTATGCCCAAATTAGTTAACTCACCTGTTTAAAAAGAAATATTGCAATATTATCTAACGCGCAAAGATGGTAAAGAGTAATATTGCAATATTGATAAAAAAAATATAAGACAAACTTACTAGCACCAGTAGAAGGTTGCGCTGTTAGATCCCCATCCCTTGGAAGCGTAAAGTTTTTGATAATCTGGTGATACCATGGGGCTTCATCAGCACCTTTCTGTACGGTTGCTATCCTCCCGTTCTCTCTCTTAAAGGCCACAACATACAGAGCAACAACTGCAGAAAGGAAAATCAGCAACCAGTTCTGCAATAATGTAAAAAAAAAATTCATAACTTACCTTTATCATCCTCCATGTAAACCGGTTTATCATGGCGATCCATCCTCCAATGTACGCTCATTCCAGCAGCAACCAGTGCCCTTTCAGGCAATTCGATAGAAGGCACATCCTTCAAATCTTGATACCAAATCTCCGCCTCAGGAGTCTTCAACGTTTCTACTTCAATATCTTCAACCCCCCGGAATGTCATTCTCATCGGAATCACTCCAGCTCTAATATAGAAAAACTTGGGTTTCCACTCATGAAAAGATTTCGGAGGTACAAGCAAAATCTTCTTGGCAGTAGGACATTGAGCAAAAGAATAAAAGCCTTGAACACAATGAAGTTGGTAAAAAACTCGGAAGCGATCAACGGTAGGTTCGATATGCATCGACCGGAAAACAAATTCAAAGTGACGAATACGCACCATTCCCATGGGGTTCAGTTGAGAAATATGAAATTTATAAAAATCAAGAACATCAAGAAGAAACTTCGTCGCCAGCAACCGGAAATTACCCTCAGAAAAGTAATCCCAGAATAAGGTTATATAGCCGGCCAGAGCATGGGCTGCCGTTTGCCCTTCTTCTGGGTATCTAACACCCCAGCTTTCGGGAAACTTGAAGTTCTTCACAAGACCATCAAAAATCTCCTTTGACCACTTCAACAGTGGTAAGGAGGCAGACATTTCTTCAGAAGATTCTTCGGGATGTTCTCCGGTAGACATAAAGAAGGAAACGAAGTTGCAGGTTTCTCTTTAAAGAAAAAATGGAGAAGAGAAAAGGTTGCAACGACAACTAGTGAAAAAGAAAAGCCACTCAAAGGGTTTATATACCCATCGCCATTAATGCCCTCGAGAACCACAAAAACCCTTTTTTCAGGAAAACACGGTTACCAAGGCAATAAGGGCGAGTAGGAACAGGAAACAATCTCACGCGCGCGTGCAGACCATGTTTGACGACGCCCAATTAAAGTTTGACATCTGACAAGTGACAACCTAGCGTCTAACCGTCATACGTCAACAGTCAGAACAGTACCTGTCACGGCCCCCGTCCCGGTTTGACCCTGTCCAGGAGCCGCGGGACAGAAATCCCGTGGTATTTAGTTAATTTGGCAGCGGAATTATTAACAGGATCGTTTAACACTTGAAAATGCCCGATTATTTTATTTCATAATTAGGGACTAACCCCGTAATTTACAATAAGGAAATTTCACTGGGAAACCCTTATTTTACAAAAACATGTTTCTTTAATTTTTATTAAGCCACTTCTTCAAGCTTGTAGTGCTACACGGCACTTATTCCTGGATCACAGCAGATCACTTGAAACATGTTTTAAAAAGGTTTTATCAGCGGGAAATACTGGTGAGTCACTCAAGTTATACACAACGACACATTGTTATAATCTACAGTATTAAGAGCGATTACAATGTTTCTATATCAACCAATTACCCAACGGTATTTGTCACTCGACTCGTTTCTGTGACTATGGTCATATCACCCATTGGCTAACCCGTTGTCCAATGGTGACGGTTATCAAGTATTGTATACAAAACCCCACATACCGGCTGTAATGGAAGATTACAAAGACTTAATCCCTGTAATTATAACTTTGAAAATAAATAGAGTTTTGTAAAGTAATTTGATAAAAAGAGAGTGACTCACATTGCAGATTTAAACGGGCAGAGTTTAGCCTACTGATTAGCCTTGTAACCTAATTTAAATAACAATGCACACGAACTAGGTTAGTAACTAATACAGCATTTACGATAATTCACGAGATTAAAACCCTCACGACGAATGATAAAGTGCAACACTTAAACATCCATCGGATTCGCAACGAATGACAGAGTGCAATACTTAAACATCCACCGTTTTCATGACGAATGACAAAGTATACCCCGAGTTCGGGTGGCACTCAAACATCCTGTTGGATTCACGACTAATGACAAAGGAAAGCCCAAAGTTGGGCAGCACTTAAACATCCTGTCGGATAGTTTCAATCGATCGGATCTTGAATCGTAGCAGCGATCGAGTTAATACCCGGTATCGTAGCAGCGCTTCGCTATTATAAAAGTAAATTTCGAATTTGAGCAGCCAAACTTCGTTTTTTAGTTTTGGTTTCAACATCAGTGAACTGCTCATGGCCATTCTATTTATAGGTGAAATTTGGGTTTGTCGCGGCCCGCGTGAGCCCTAACACAAACCTTACGCGGCCCGCGAGGAGGTCTAGTCTACGTGTAGGCTTGCTGGGTCACGAGTAGGTGTGCCACGTGGGTGACACGTGGACCGGGAACGCTTATCCGGTCAACATAGCGTTGACGCGGCCCGCGTAAGCTTCTCTTATGGCTTACGCGGCCCGCCTGAAACCCAAAAACCTTGATTTCTTAGTTTTTCAAGTACATTAGGGTTTCAGGGGTCCGAGATTGCACTTATGGGTTATTTTGGGACATTTTTGAAATTCCTTACATCCTCCCCACCTTATTTAAAATCTCGTCCTCGAGATTTATTGAAATAAGTGAGGATACTTTCGCTTCATCTCTGATTCCAGCTCCCAGGTATATTCCGGTCCTCTTTTTGAATCCCACTTGACTTTGACTAGTACTAGTCGTTTTTTCTTGAGAAACTTAACCTTTCTGTCTTCTATCTGGAGCGGTTTCTCTAAGAACTTTAAGTTTTCATTTACTTATATGTCTTGAATAGGGATTACTAGTGATTCATCCAATAGACATTTCTTGAGGTTGGATACATGAAATACATCATGTACTCCAGCTAGCTCTTCTGGTAGTTGTAAGCGATAAGCGACTGGTCCTATACGTTGAATTGCCGGGAATGGTCCTATGTATCTTGGACTCAGCTTTCCTTTCTTACTGAATCGAACTACTCCTTTCCAAGGAGAAACTTTCAATAATACTTTGTCTCCAACCTGGAATTCTAACGGCTTGCGTCGATTATCTGCATAGCTCTTCTGGCGATCTCGAGCCGTTTTCAGTCTTTCTTTGATTTGAGTAATCTTGTCGGTAGTTTCCTGCACAATTTCAGGACCTGATAGTTGACTTTCTCCTATTTCTGCCCAACAAACTGGAGTTCTACATTTACGTCCGTATAATGCTTCAAATGGGGCAGCTTCGATGCTTGCATGATAACTATTGTTACAGGAGAATTCAATTAAAGGTAGATGGTCGTCCCAGTTTCCACCAAAAATCTATCACACATGCCCTGAGCGTGTCTTCCAGGGTTTGAATCGTCCTTTCACTTTGCCCGTCTGTTTGAGGATGATATGCCGTACTTATGTTCAGTCGGGTCCCCATTGCTTCTTGGAAACTTGTCCAGAAATGTGAAGTGAAACGACTATCTCTATCTGATACAATAGAGAGTGGAACTACATGCAGTGATACGATTTCGTCTACGTACAACTTTGCTAACTTTTCCATGCTAAAGGTTTCTTTCATGGGTAGAAAATGAGCTGATTTGGTTAATCGATCCACAATTACCCAAATCGCATTGTTACCTTTTCTGGTTTTGGGTAACTTAGTACCAAAGTCCATTGTTATGAGTTCCCATTTCCATACAGGCATTTCTAATTGTTGGAGTAACCCTGAAGGTTTCTGGTGTTCCGCCTTAACTTGCGAGCAAGTAAAACACTTAGATACATATCTAGCTCTGTCCTTTTTCATACCGATCCACCAGAAATTACGTTTTAAATCTTGGTACATCTTATTGTTACCGGGATGCATAGTGTACCTAGATTTATGGGCTTCCTCTAAAATCTTTGTTGGTACATACGTCTGTCAACTTCGTCTTGTATCGAGTCTTGTATTGTATTAGATAGATCAGGGCACGAAAAACGAGAAAAGTGCGTTTGTGGGTAATTTCGCACGAAATCTAATTTCGTGTGAAACCTAATTTCGTGTGAGCAATTCCGTGCGAAATTAGTCTGCCTATAAATACTTGAGGTGCCTAGTCATTTGTAACTTTCCGGTTTCAGTACCGAACTGCTGCCGAAGTGTCTACTCGCTGTAAATCTTTGTCAAATCAATCAAAAGACAGTTTAAAGTGAATATCTAGCTGAATTGAACTTGATACGTCTGTTTCCGCCTTTTGTATCGAGCAAAAACTCTTCTGATCGACTCATTCGGGTCAGAAAACGATCCTACAAGTGGTATCAGAGCTCAGGAAGAAGAGTTCATACCAATTCAGCTGCAAAATCTGATTTCTACACCTTCTTTTTCAAAATTAACAAGTTTTAACGGTTAAAATGGCCTGATTTTCTCACATTATACTCGCAATAGTGTTCTAACAAACCCTTGAAAGTTTCAGATTTAAAATCGGACAAAAACCTGATCAATTTTGGCAAAAACAGCTCGAGATGATGACATCAGCAGTATTTCGCACGAAATAAGGGTCTAATTTCGCACGAAATTAGTTATTTCGCACCAGTTTGTAATTTCGTTTGAGTGTTCCACACGAAATTAGCTTATTTCGCTTCAACTGGTATTTCGTTTGGTTATTTCGCACGAAATTAGGTATTTCGTGTGAAAAGGGTATTTCATGTGAAGCTGGTATTTCGCTTGAGTTGGTATTTCGTGTGAAGTTGGTTATTTCGCTTGAAAGAGTATTACGTTTGAGGAGTAATTTCGTTTGAAAGACTGTTTTGTGAAAATTGTTGCCGAAACATGGAAGAGGAATTTTATAACGCATTTGCTACTACCCCGACTACTCCGACATCTGTTACTCAGAACTTGAACATGGAAAATGAAACGGGCACTATGCAAAAACCGCCAAAGCTCATGAACATTGAGGAGTATAAAGGATGGGAAGAGTGTTTCTAAAATTGGGTGCAAGCAAATTATTTGGATGCTTGGGAATGTGTTGAAACAAAATATATTAGACCATTGAATGATGATGAAGAGGAGATTGCTATTAAAGATCTAAGTGTTGATGATAGAAAGAAATACAAAAATGAAAAGATGATGATCAGTCTATTGCATCAAGCGGTTAAAGAAGATATCATGGTTTTATTGCAACATAATGGAAGTGCATACTCTATCTGGAAAGCATTAAAATCAAAGTTTATTGGAAGTAAAGAAATGATCAAGAATAAGAAATCACTTTTGAAAAAGGAATTCGATTTATTTTGAGGTTTGAAAACTGAGAGTACAAAGCAGATCATCGAAAGATATTGCAATTTGTTAGTCCAAATGAAGAGGGTAAGCATCACAAAAGATAATGAAGAATTGATTAAGAAATTGTCTAATGCTTTGCCACATGAAACTTGGGGCACATATCTTATGATGCTGAGAAATAAGAAAGATTTTGGGAATCTGACTCTGAGCAAGTTCATTGAAAAGCTTGAAGCTCAGGAAATGGAGCAAAGAAAGATTTCAAGAATGAAAGATTTTGATGGAGAACAAGATATTGGTCTTTATTACAAAGGAGGTATCAGTGATAAGACTAACATGTCACCAAAGGTTGAAACTGCATTCAATGCTAATAGTTCGTCTGGGGGATCGTTTCAAGGATCAAATAGCAAAACTAGTTTTTCTTCATATCCATCATATGATCCAAACTTTTCAACAACAAAGAATGGAAAGAAGTTACAATGCAACATGGTATTAGATCTTGAAAATGGTCAAAATTACACAGAGGAGGTTGCAAAAAGTCACATGTCTTTGTTGGTGACTGTGTTAGAATCATATGAGAGTTTAGTGGCAGGTCGGATCGGGAATCCAATGTTGACAAAAGAGGATTACGATCAGATTGATGCTGAAGAGATGGAATTAATGGACATAAAGTGGTGTTTAGCGAGTGTTTTGAGAAGAGCCGAAAAGTTTAAACAAATTACGGGAAGAGATGATTTCCGTGATGCAAATGTTTCTACTTTAGGTTTTGATAAATCTAAAGTTACTTGTTTTCGTTGCAGGGAAAAAGGACACTTCAAGAGGGAGTGCACAAACCGCGAAGCAAGTGGAGCTCAAAATCCGTTCAACAACAATGATTACTATCGAAAAGCAATCTATCATCAAGTTGCTCAAAAATCACATCAACAACAACCACAAACTACTTATGCTAGGAAGGTAATTGAAGAGGAATCATCAAAGAGAGCTTGTATGGTGAATCAAGAAGATAAAAAATCATCAAAAGGATTCAGTTGGGACAAATGTGTTTCAGCTGATGGTAAAGCATGTCTGATAAATCAAGATGATGAAAAATTACCAGAAGGATTTAGCTGGGAAAATTTCAGTTGGGATGATTATGATCCTAACAAAACTCCAAATCACAAAGCTTTTATTGCTCGAGTTGTTGAAGATAGTGATAATGATGATGATTATTATGCAAAAAGAATGAAAGAGCATTTAAAATTGATGGAGGAGAGTGACAGTGATGATGGAAAAGTTAAAAAGAAAAAGAAGAAAGTTAAAAAACCCGTCAGCAGTGATGATGAAGAAGTTCGTGTGATAAGGAAAAAGGTCAAAGGCATTCCAGTTTTCAAGATTGAAGCTGAAGTCGATGCACAAAAGATTCCGGTGATATGTGAAAACTGTGAAGCTGTGAAAAAGCAAAACAGTACTTTGATTCACAACATGAACAGATTGAAGGAATCATATGATGTTCTCAACAAAGCAATGAATCAGTACAATCAGTCAAGTAGTGAACAAGCAACAGCTATGAAGACACTTCAAGGAGCTTTCATGACAAAGCAAAAAGTTGTTAACAATTACATTGAGAAGTGTGCTGTGTTGGAACAAAAACTGGAAACACAAAGAATTGAAACAGAAAGAGTTAATAGATTGTTAAAAAGTTACTCATGTACTTCTTATGTTATTGACATGATTTATCCAACTGTTGAAGGCATGAAGGCATTTGATGAAGATGAAGTTTCTGAAGACAAGAGTTCTAAAAAGAAGAAGGATACTGAAGTGAAGATTTCTGGTAAGAAACAAGATGCCAGTTACAACAAGTGTCCACCCCCACTTGAAAATGGATATTCTCCACGAAATCCAAATTCAGAAAGAGTCAAAAAGGCAAACAACTTACAATGGGAATCTGAACCATCAGATAATTTGCCAGATAATATTGATGTCACGTTCACATCATCCGATACTGATCATGAGTCTGAGTTAATAAAGAAAGTGGTCGATCAGGTGTTGGATAAAGATGAGATCGAGGAATCAAAGTTGGAGTCAAACTCAGAGTCAAAGTCTGAAACGTCAAGTCAAACCATCAAAAAGGACAAACGGGTTTATAATAAAGAATTCTTGTTATCAAAATCTAATTTGAATGATGAAACATTCAAAGTAGCATACACTTTGATTGGTTCTGACAAATTATATTCTGATGAAGAATTTTCAATAAGAGGTGTTAAAACTGAAATGATTAAAAAGGTTTTCAAACTAACAGAAATCAATATTTCTGAAATAAAAGATTTAAATCTTTCTGATAAACCTAAAAAATACACCTCAAGAGGTCAACAACGTTTAAACAAGAAAAAGGGTTACAGTTCTGGTTCAGGTTTTCAAAATAAACCAAACCATAACAGTAATTTCAAAAAGAAAGGAATTGGTTTTGTTCCACCAGAAAATTATAAAAATAAGAAAATTTCTAAAACAAAAACTGTATTTGTTTCAGGGACAAGTGCTGAGGAAGAACAAAAGAGCCCATTCTGGAAACAATCAAACAAAGAGTTCCTTGCTAAGAAGCAAGAAGAAATTAAGAATGAAGTTGTTCAAAAGAAGGAGACGAGGATCTGTTTTAATTGCAAAGCAGTTGGTCACATTGCCAAAAATTGTCCAAAGGAAACTCACACAAAACAGGGAGTTTCTCTTAAACTAAAAGAAAAGATGGTTGAAAATGAACCACCAACCAAACCTTTTATAGTTTTCAAAAATTCAAAATTTGAGGTTGGTGAGTGTTCAAAAAGATTTTACAAAAGAAAAGCAAATCTTGACAATCAAAAGTGGGTTGTTAAGAAATCTGATGATAGTTCTAGCAATGATTCTGATTTGTCAAAATCAGAGGAGCTATTTTCTGGCGATAAATCTGATTCCACAAAGTCAGAAGAGCCACAAGTTGAGCTAAAAATTGAAACGTAAGTACCGCCAATGGATGATGTCAATTTTCCACCATTGCGGGTTGAAAATTTTAAGTAAAAAGTTGGAAAAGTTGAGATTTCAAATCAATTCTTTTCTGAAAAGAAAGAATTTGATGTTGAGAAAGCCTTTAATCCAAAAGTGAAACATATTTTTGGAAAAATGGTTGACGGGAAGGTCAAAGGGGTAAAGGAATTTTATGAGAAGAAAACAGGTAAAGATGGGTCATCCCAGGTTTGTGACTGGGATGGAACCTATTATGACTAAAACTCTGGACTTGCCGGAGCTCCCAAGTTGGTAATCGCGGAGCAGGAATCGGCATCTTTCTTAAGAAATTTACAAGAGGTGATATTTCGACCTACAGGTTTGATCTACAAGTGGTAAACTTTGATATTGTTATATTCTTTCAAGTGGTATGGTTGATGAGAACCTACAAGAGGTTACTGTTCTTACAAGTGGTTAATCAAGGTCATTAAGTTGAACTTGATGTAACTATCATACAAGTGGTTGGAAGAACAATATGATGAATCCCTAACCTACAAGTGGTTTATTAAAATCAACAAAACTAATTTTCCGGAAAAACCATTTGATTAAAACAAACTTCAGTGTTTTGAAATCATAATGGGAAAATAGTTTGTTGAAAGGGGGAGTTCTGATTGTTTATGCCAAGTGGATGGCGAATTGAAGCAATTCACATCGGTTTGTCAAAATTTATTTACATAGTTTTGAATTTTAGGGGGAGTTAGAAATTTCTGAAAATCCAAAAACATTAGAAAATTTGAAAATGTCAAAAACATGATAAAATCAAAAATGAGATTTGTTGTGAAAAAGAGGAAATGATAGTACATCAGTAGACAGTTACAGTATGCTAAAGAAATGTAATGATTAAATAGCATTAAACGGTCTCACTGATGATATGCCGATAGGTTTTTACACATTTAGTAGACTTTTTCGGGATATAAACATAAATATCATAACTTACTTGTTTCGTGGGGAACACTACTTGGATATATGGGTAACCCCCGAAATATTGTTTGAAAGGTCCCTCTTTCTGAGATACTAGGTCTTTATACTCAGTGATATCTGGGGTATTATCCCGGGACTTCTGATAATGCGGAAGCAATGGCCTAGTCCCCGTATAATACTTTATGCTGCTTGAAATAAAAGCCCCCCCTTAGCATAAAAAATGAAAAAAAAAATCGAAAAGATTAAATCATGTGCTGTTGTAAAGAAGATCCCCAAGGGGGAGACACCAAAGTCGAACCTTCAACTCTGCAAAAGAAAAATGAGCTCTCAAGGTTTCGCATTTCACCCCTTACAGATATCATCTGTGGTATACTCACCTGTAAGACTGAATATTGGGATCTGGATACGGGAGTATATTCAAGAGGTGGGACACATGAATAAGTTTAAGTTCTTAAAACACCTAATTCATATCCTGAATCAGTTGAAATTTGTGTGAGAATTTAAGTGGATCAGTATATCGACAATCTAAGTGAACTGTTTATTTCTTAATGTGTAACTAAGCTCAATGGTACTTGTGACTTGTCATAAACTGATATGATCCTCTTACACAAACTCACAAAAATATTGTCTGTAAATATTACTTTAATGCATTTTAATTCTGTTCCTGCAAGTGGTTTTAGCATAAATTTGAAAATCCAAAAAGATTTTATTTCATCTTATTTTCGACAACTGATGTTGAAAAGCTGATTTTCAAAATTCCGAGTGCTGAACATGATGAACAGGTTTGAGAGAGTCTGTTTAAAATGAATAATTTTTAATGATTGCTTACAAGTGGTTCATCAGAGATTAAAATTGTTAAATCATTTTAGATGATATGTTCAAGTGATTGTTTGAAATTGTTTCTACATGTGGTAAGCAGAAATTAAATTTGTCAAATTGTAAATTTGTGAAATTTATTTTGAGGTAGAGGATGTGCAGGTACGCCAGGTTTTCGATTCCTAAGGATTCTGTGATTAGAGAGCCAGGTTTTGATCCTGAACATGTGTGCCAGGTTATGATCCTGATTCCAGATTATTGATAGGGGGAGTCTGTAGATGAATAGAGCCAGATTCTGATCCTGGATCTAAAGTTCATGCAAGATGATGATGATGAACTTAAGGAATCAAGAGATCTGATCAAGAGAATTTGAGTGAGATAAGAGCCAGGTCGAGATTTTGAAGATGAAAAGAAGAGAATATTGAGGATGCTTTACATTGTTAGATACTTTGGAAGAGTTCGAGAAGACTGATAAAGATTGAAGATGTTCAAAATATGTTCTAAAGACTTGTCGACATCCGAGGGGGAGTCTGTTGGTACATACGTCTGTCAACTTCGTCTTGTATCGAGTCTTGTATTGTATTAGATAGATCAGGGCACGAAAAACGAGAAAAGTGTGTTTGTGGGTAATTTCACACGAAATCTATTTTCGTGTGAAACCTAATTTCGTGTGAGCAATTCCGTGCGAAATTAGTCTGCCTATAAATACTTGAGGTGCCTAGTCATTTGTAACTTTCCGGTTTCAGTACCGAACTGCTGCCGAAGTGTCTACTCGCTGTAAATCTTTGTCAAATCAATCAAAAGACAGTTTAAAGTGAATATCTAGCTAAATTGAACTTGATACATCTGTTTCCGCCTTTCGTATCGAGCAAAAACTCTTCTGATCGACTCATTCGGGTCAGAAAACGATCCTACAATCTTATTTCTTAAATCTCCTTGCTTAGGTACCCAAATCCTTTTCTTGTGGAATTTTCAAATTCCATCACTTCCCCGTTCTAATTCCTTAATTCGTCCTTTCATTTCTTCAGCACTATCCTCAATTGCTGTTTCCTGAATCTTTTTCAATTGTTCCATTAAATCTAATTGAAGAGTTATTCTAAGAGCACGAACTCGCCGTTGTTTCTCATGATACTTACGACCTAAAGCATCTGCAACTACATTTGCTTTACCTTCGTGATATTGAATATCACAGTCGTAGTCACTTAGAATTTCCTTCCATCTTCTTTGCCTCATGTTTAATTCCTTTTGTCCAAATATGTACCTTAAGCTTTTATGGTCTGTATAAATGGTAAACTTACTTCCATACAGATAGTGTCTCCAAATCATAAGAGCAAAAATTATCGACCCTAATTCTAAGTCATGTGTCGTATAATTCTCTTCGTGCTTCTTCAATTGCCTTGAGGCATACGCAATTACCTTCTTGCGTTGCATCAATGCACATCCTAGTCCTAACTTAGAAGCATCACAGTAAACTTCAAAATCTTCTGTTCCGTCTGGTAAGGCTAGAATAGGGGCATTTGTTAACCTTTGCTTTAAAATCTTAAAAGCCTCGTCTTGTTTGGGTGCCCACTCAAACTTTACTGCCTTACAGGTTAGCTTAGTTAATGGCACAGCTATTTTGGAAAAATCCTTAATAAACCGTCTATAGTATGCAGCTAACCCTAGAAAACTTCTAACTTCCATAGCTGATTGCGGAACTTTCCATTTAGTGATTGCTTCTATTTTAGAAGGATCTACGTGAATACCTTCGTGATTCACCACGTGTCCTAAAAATTGCACTTCTTGCAGCCAAAATTCACACTTCGAGAATTTGGCGTAAAGTTTTTCCTTTCTTAACAAAGTTAAGAGTGCATGTAGGTGCTTACAATGTTCCTCCTGACTTTTGGAATAAATAAGTATATCGTCGATGAAAACAATTACAAATTTATCCAAATACGGTTTACAGATCCTATTCATCATGTCCATAAATGTTGCAGGGGCATTCGTTAACCCAATGGGCATGACTATAAACTCGTAATGACCATACCTAGTTCGGAATGCAGTTTTAGGTATGTCTTCCTCTTGTACCTTTAACTGATGATATCCGGAGCGTAAATCTATCTTAGAAAAATACCTAGCTCCCTGAAGTTGATCAAACAGATCATCAATCCTAGGTAACGGGTATCGATTCTTAATTGTAACTTTATTCAATTCTCTATAATCGATACACATTCTCATCGAACCATCCTTCTTTTTCACAAACAATACTGGAGCTCCCCACGGGGAAGAACTAGGTTGTATGAATCCTTTGCTTAGTAATTCATCTAACTGCTTTTTCAACTCTAACATTTCGGTGGGTGCTAACCGATAAGGTGCCTTAGCAATCGGCGTAGTTCCAGGAATTAGATGAATTCTAAATTCTACTTCCCTATCGGGTGGTAATCCAGGTAGTTCTTCTGGGAATACTTCCGGGTATTCTGATACTACTGGAATTTTCTTAAGTTCCTTACCCTTAGTGCTAATGATTACCGAAATCATATACACTATTCCTTGCTTTCGTTCATAACTAGCAACTTTCATTACTGAAATGAACTTCATTGGCTTACGTGGCTTGTCTCCTGTAATTACTACTATTTCTTCTGTAGGTTTAAGAATTTCTATGGAATTTTTGTCACAAAGGATTCGAGCATGGGTGGCTACTAACCAATCCATTCCTAACACAACATCGAATCCAGCTAAATTCATAGGCAATAGGTTTGCAGAAAATTTATGGCCTAAGAGTTCTATTTTTACTTCTTGCAAAACCTTATTTATGTTAACAGAATTTACCTCTGCCGTTTCTACCGTAAAATTTGTTTAAGGTTAGTTACTGGTAGGTTAAGAGCTTGGCAGAATGAAGTATTTATAAAACTTTGGTTTGCACCAGAGTCAAATAATACTTTTGCATAGACGTTATGAACTAGAAATGTACCAGCTATTACGTCAGGAATCAATTCAGCTTCCTGAGACGTCAACTGGAAGGCTCTTGCGTTTTTCTTGGTAGTTCCTTCTGCAGGTTTAGCCTTGTTATCTGCTAGTTTAGGGCATTCCGGTCTGAATTGCCCAACTTCTCCACTGTTATAGGAGACCCTTGTTTTCTTTCTGCAATCTTCTTCACGATGTCCTACAACTTTACAAAAGTTGCAGGTTTCATTACATTTTCCAAAATGTTTCTTTCTGTAGTTCCTGCAGAATGGCGGAGTGGAAGATTGCCCAGTCCCTCTTTTCTTGAAATTGCTATTATTACCCCCACGAAATCCTTGGGAAATTTTCTGAGCCAATTCCTTCTTCCTGTTTTCTTCTCGCATACGCACCAGTTCGTCAGTCAGAGTGTTGGCTAATTCCACCGCATCATCGATCGTGCGGGGTGTCACGGCCCCAGCCCCGGTTTGACCCGGTCAGGAGCCGCGGGACAGGAACCCGTGGTATCGATGATACGACAGCGGAAGATTTTCAACAGGATCTTTTAAAACTCAAAAGGCCCAATTATTTTATTCCCAAAATTTTGGGATAAACCCCGTAATTTACAATAGAGGAATTTAACTAGGAAATTCCCTGATTTAGTAAAACATGTTTATTTATTTTTAATTGAGCCACCTCTTCAAGCTTGTTAGTGCTCCGAAGCACGTTTCCTTGATTTACAGCAGGTCGCCTGAAACATGTTTTAAAAATATTTTATCAGCGGGGAAATGCTGGCGAGTCACTCAAATTTGATAAAATGACACAGTTATAAATTACAGCATAAGAGCGATTACAATGGCTTCTATCTTATTTTTATCTGGCGCCGTGTCACACTGTGTGACGATGGTCATACCACTATTGGGTCCTATCACCCAAGTAGTGATGATTATCCCTATTAGGTCAATGAACCTAACC
Organism: Helianthus tuberosus; assembly: GCA_030545235.1. Taxonomy (NCBI): domain Eukaryota; kingdom Viridiplantae; phylum Streptophyta; class Magnoliopsida; order Asterales; family Asteraceae; genus Helianthus; species Helianthus tuberosus. The sequence goes on from CM060368.1 coordinate 174,671,073, forward strand.
GGGAGAAAATTAGTAATGTGCACAATACCCCACTAGCCAGTGATTTCAAGATATCCACGACTTACTCCCTTTAATTATAACTTTTTGAAAATGGAGTATTGTAAAATATTTGATAAAAAGAGAATGACTCACATTGCAGATTTATACGGGCAGAGTTTTGCCTACTGATTAGCCTTTTGACCTAAATTAAATAACATGCACACGAACTAGGTTAGTAACTAATACAGCATTTACGATAACTCACGAGATTAAACCCTTACAACGAATGAAAAAGTGCAATACTTAAACATCCATCGAATTCACGACGAATGACAAAGCATAACCCTAATGTGGGAAGCACTTAAACATCCATTGGATAGTTTCAATCGATCGGACATTGAATCGTAGCAGCGATTGAGTTATTACCCTGTTATCGCGGCAGCGTTTCGTGATTGTGTGTGTTTTAGGACTGTTTCTACAATATCTCAGTGTACGTATTGAATTTCTACGTCGAACCAACGCAGTAAATCAAGTCCCACACCCCTCTATTTATACTGGAAAAACAGCCCCCTCGCGTGGCGCGAGGGGTGCCACCCTACCATAGGGTAGCCCCGTGTCCCAGTAGCTCAGGTGAGTTGGCCGTTCATGCAAATTCGTTTTACACGTAAAACTGTTTTGATATTATCAACTAGGGTTTACCCCCCCCCCTGAGTTTTAGGGGCCCTGATCCTGATTCCGATTGTTCTGAAAATTTTAGGGTTTATGCAGGATCACTTGGTGGTCTTAATTAGGGTTTCCTATTGGACCAATAATAATAAATAGGACTTTTAAGGAGAGTTGTTACATCCTCCCCACCTTAATAAAAATCTCGTCCTCGAGATTTACTGAAATAAGTGAGGATACTTTCGCTTCATTTCTGATTCCAGCTCCCAAGTGTACTCTGGTCCTCTTTTCGAATTCCACTTGACTTTGACAAGTACTAACCGTTTGCGTTTGAGAAACTTAACCTTTCTGTCTTCTATCTGAAGAGGTTTCTCAACAAATTTTAACTTTTCGTTTACCTCTATATCCTGAAGAGGTACTCCCAAAGATTCGTCTGATAGACATTTCTTGAGGTTGGATACATGGAATACATTATGTACTCCTGCTAATTCCTCTGGTAGTTGTAAACGATAAGCAACTGGTCCTATACGTTGGATTACTGGAAATGGTCCTACGTATCTTGGACTTAGCTTTCCTTTCTTACCAAACCGAACTACTCCTTTCCAAGGAGAAACTTTTAATAGTACCTTGTCTCCGATTTGGAATTCTAACGGCTTGCGTCTATTATCTGCATAACTTTTCTGGCGATTTCGAGCCGTCTTCAGTCTTTCCTTGATCTGAGTAATCTTGTCGGTAGTTTCTTGTACTATCTCGGGACCTGATAATTGACTTTCTCCTATTTCTGCCCAGCAAACTGGGGTTCTACACTTACGTCCGTACAGTTCTTCGAACGGGGCAGCTTTGATGCTTGAATGATAACTATTGTTATAGGAGAATTCAATTAAAGGTAAGTGGTTGTCCCAGTTTCCACCAAAATCTATCACACATGCTCTAAGCATGTCCTCCAGGGTTTGGATCGTCCTTTCACTTTGTCCGTCTGTTTGAGGATGATATGCAGTGCTTAAATTTAATCGAGTTCCCATTGCTTCCTGGAAACTTGTCCAGAAATGGGAAGTGAAACGACTATCCCTATCCGATACAATGGAGAGTGGAACTCCATGTAAGGATACTACTTCATCTACATACAACTTTGCCAACCTTTCCATGCTAAAGGTTTCTTTCATGGGTAGGAAATGAGCTGATTTAGTTAATCGATCCACGATTACCCAAATCGCGTCATTACCTTTTCTGGTTTTGGGTAACTTAGTAACAAAATCCATTGTTATGAGTTCCCATTTCCATACAGGCATTTCTAGTTGTTGTAGTAAACCTGAAGGTTTCTGGTGTTCTGCCTTAACTTGTGAACAAGTGAGACACTTAGAAACATATCTAGCTATGTCCTTTTTCATTCCATTCCACCAGAAATTGTTTCTTAAATCTTGGTACATCTTATTGTTACCAGGTTGCATGGTATACCTAGATTTATGAGCTTCTTCTAGAATTTGATTCCTTAATTCTCCTTGCTTAGGTATCCAAATTCGTTTCTTATGGAATCTCCAGATTCCATCACTACCTTGTTCTAAGTCCTTAATTCTCCCTTTCATTCCTTCAGCATCATCGTTGATTGCTGTTTCTTGAATGCTTTTCAGTTGGTCCATTATATCTAATTGTAAACTTAATCTAAGAGCACGAATTCGTCGTTGTTTCTCATGATACTTACGACTTAAGGCGTCAGCAACTACGTTTGCTTTTCCTTCGTGATATTGAATATCACAATCGTAATCACTTAGGATCTCCATCCATCTCCTTTGACTCATGTTCAACTCTTTTTGTCCAAATATATATCTTAAGCTTTTATGATCTGTATAGACAGTAAACTTACTTCCGTACAGATAGTGTCTCCAAATCTTAAGGGAAAAAATTATGGCTCCTAACTCTAAGTCGTGAGTCGTATAGTTTTCCTCGTGCTTTTTCAATTGCCTTGATGCATATGCAATTACCTTTTTGCGTTGCATAAGCACACATCCTAATCCTAGCTTTGAAGCATCACAATATACTTCAAAATCTTCTGTTCCTTCTGGTAAAGCTAGAATTGGAGCATTGGTTAATTTCTGTTTTAAAATCTTAAAAGCTTCTTCTTGTCTAGGTCCCCACTCAAATTTTGTTGCTTTACAGGTTAGCTTAGTTAATGGCACGGCTATCTTAGAAAAATCCTTAATAAATCGTCTATAATATCCGGCTAAACCTATAAAACTTCTAATTTCCATTGCGGATTGTGGAACCTTCCATTTGGTAATCGCTTCTATCTTAGCAGGATCTACGTGAATACCTTCGTGATTCACCATGTGTCCTAAAAATTGCACTTCTTGTAACCAAAACTCACACTTCGAGAATTTGGCATAAAGCTTTTCTTTTCTTAACAAAGTTAAGAGTACACGCAGGTGCTCACAATGTTCCTCTTGACTTTTGGAATAAATAAGTATGTCGTCGATAAAGACAATTACAAATTTATCCAAGTACAGTTTACAGATTCTATTCATCATGTCCATAAATGCTGCAGGTGCATTTGTTAACCCAAAGGGCATGACTGTAAACTCGTAGTGACCATACCTAGTTCTGAAAGCTGTTTTAGGTATGTCTTCTTCCTGTACCTTTAACTGATGATATCCGGAGCGCAAGTCGATCTTAGAAAAATATCTAGCTCCCTGAAGTTGATCAAAAAGATCATCAATTCTAGGTAATGGGTATCGATTCTTAATTGTAACTTTATTTAATTCTCTATAATCGATACACATTCGCCCCGGTTTGACCCGGTCAGGAGCCGCGGGACAAGAACCCGTGGTATCGATGATACGACAGCGGAAGATTTTCAACAGGATCTTTTAAAACTCAAAATGCCCAATTATTTTATTCCCAAAATTTTGGGATAAACCCCGTAATTTACAATAGAGAAATTTAACTAGGAAATTCCCTGATTTAGTAAAACATGTTTATTTATTTTCAGTTGAGCCACCTCTTCAAGCTTGTTAGTGCTCCGTAGCACGTTTCCTTGATTTACAGCAGGTCGCCTGAAACATATTTTAAAAATATTTTATCAGCGGGGAAATGCTGGCGAGTCACTCAAATTTGATAAAATAACACAGTTATAAATTACAGCATAAGAGCGATTACAATGGCTTCTATCTTATTTTTATCTGGCGCCGTGTCACACTGTGTGACGATGGTCATACCACTATTGGGTCCTGTTACCCAAGTAGTGATGATTATCCCTGTTAGGTCAATGAACCTAACCGGGAGAAAATTAGTAATGTGCACAATACCCCACTAGCCAGTGATTTCAAGATATCCACGACTTACTCCCTGTAATTATAACTTTTTGAAAATGGAGTATTGTAAAATATTTGATAAAAAGAGAATGACTCACATTGCAGATTTATACGGGCAGAGTTTTGCCTACTGATTAGCCTTTTGACCTAAATTAAATAACATGCACACGAACTAGGTTAGTAACTAATACAGCATTTACGATAACTCACGAGATTAAACCCTCACAACGAATGACAAAGTGCAATACTTAAACATCCATCGAATTCACGACGAATGACAAAGCATAACCCTAATGTGGGCAGCACTTAAACATCCATTGGATAGTTTCAATCGATCGGACATTGAATCGTAGCAGCGATTGAGCTATTACCCTGTTATCGCGGCAGCGTTTCGTGATTGTGTGTGTTTTAGGACTGTTTCTACAATATCTCAATGTACGTATTGAATTTCTACGTCGAACCAACGCAGTAAATCAAGTCCCACACCCCTCTATTTATACTGGAAAAACAGCCCCCTCGCGTGGCGCAAGGGGCTGTCGCGTGGCGCGAGGGGTGCCACCCTACCATAGGGTAGCCCCGTGTCCCAGTAGCTTAGGTGAGTTGGCCGTTCATGCAAATTCGTTTTACACGTAAAACTGTTTTGATATTATCAACTAGGGTTTACCCCCCCCTAAGTTTTAGGGGCCCTGATCCTGATTCCGATTGTTCTGAAAATTTTAGGGTTTATGCAGGATCACTTGGGAGTCTTAATTAGGGTTTCCTATTGGACCAATAATAATAAATAGGACTTTTAAGGAGAGTTGTTACACGGGGTATCGCAGCTTTAACAATATTACGGATTTCGCCAATCAACCCCCAAATATAGCGAGAAATAAGTACCGGTTCTGGCGAAGCCAGGGTAGGTACAACTCTTGAATACTCAAAGAATGGCGAAGCCAGGTTCAGGAACTTGTTCGTCATTTGTTCCTTTTCATATTCAGGACAGAATTTTCTTTCTACCAGACTTTTAAATTCTTCCCAGTTCATAGCATACGCCACATCCCTTCCTTTAGCTTGTAGAATGGTGTTCCACCATTCAAGTGCTCCTTCTTTAAAAAGATTCAAATCATACATGACTTTATCCTCCTCGGCACATTTACTTATTGTAATTACTTGATGTGTGTAAAATGCAACATATAAATTACATCAAATAAGGCATAAAACTAACCCTTTTTAAGTACTAATATTGGAAAAAGAGTGTTTTTGTCTTCCTTTTGTATTTTCAGGATTAAATGAGCTCAAAAACACAAAAGAAGCAAAAAGACAGCTAATTCCAACATAAATACAAAGAAAGGAACATTAGTGGACAGCCCGACCCCTCAACGGCACCTTCCAAAGCAAAATAGAGAAGTCAGAAGACTGAACACGCCCCGTGCTCAGCCAGCACGGGGCCGTGCCCAAGAAGCAGCAGAAAAGACAAACCTATAGAAGCTTCTATTGCCCACCACGGGGCCGTGCCCAGCGGACACGGGGGCGTGGCGAAAGTACAGCAGGCGCATTAATTGTAATTGCGAATTACAATTAATGAGGAGAGAGAGTGTCAGACGGGCACGGGGCCGTGCCTAGCGGACACGGGGCCGTGCCCAGCTCTCTGTTCAGCCTATAAATAGGAGTGCTTGGATTCATTTCAACTCATCCCTTGGCACACCACCTCTCTCACACTTCATCCACCACCCACCACCATCACAACACCATCATCCACCACCATCATCCATTGTCCATCGTAGAGTGTGTGAGTCATCTCGGGATCCAAGATTGATCGTAAGAGTTCTTGACAATCAAGGCCATGTTTGCCTAAGTCTCTTACATCACTTGGTGAAGACAAAGTGTCTAGTATAATACTTTTTATTTCTAATCTTTTGCACTTTTTAATTGGTTTTGTATTAATGACTTTAATAACTAGTTACTTATGTTGAAGGTGATCTTTTCTTATCGTTTGTCCGTGGTGTCTTGGCATTATTTTACTGTCTATATAAAATAAAGGATTTTCACCATTCATATCTCCACGGTCTATATGGAGGTATGTTGGCTACCTGGTCGGGGGTTAAGGGAACGGTTTGGTAAAGGTCTTGCCATTGTTCAGCGTTTAGAGGTCCTGCAATGGACCTGGGTCAAATTTAGTAGGACCTCCTTCAATGCTTCACGGTATTGGATGGCGGGGGTCCAAACTCTTTGACCCCCCTCATAAGTTAACTACTATTAATACTATAACCCGGCTATTTAGGACTGTATCCCTGCTGACTCAGACTACTTAGCCGAGGGTAACGTCACCGCCAAAAGCGGGGCCTACCACAATACTGCATTAATAACTTAATTCATTATCTTCCAATAATCCACCCTTTTAGGATTGTATCCTTGCTGACTCAAACTACTGGGGTGAGGGTAACGTCACCTTCAAAAGAGGGGCCTACTACAATAACTAAGATAATCTCTTAATTATGTGCAAAAGTGCGGAAATAATCAAAGGTTATACTAGATACGAGTCGGAACCAAGTGATTCATCTTGTCTATCTGTTTTTATTTTTATTTTATTTTTCAGCATTTTAGTTAGTTTTTATTTTTCTTAGTTCAAAACATTTTTCTAAACTTTTTATTTTGGTTAGACGTTGAGGATAAACCGGTATTAAAAGCTCTTGTGTCCTTGGACGACCTCGGTATCTTACCAACACTATACTACGCTCAACGATGGTTGCAGTTGCCCATATGTGTGTTTAGTGTTAGTGAAATATCGTGTTTTATAAATTTAAAACTTGGCTAAAAATAAGTGTTAAAAAGGGCTTAAAATATACACCTAATATATACGACACTTACCGCACATCAAGTTTTTGGCGCCGTTGCCGGGGACACAAGGATTTTAAGAAAGTTAGGAATCAACGGCCTAATCATCTTTTATTTTTCTTTTTATTTTTTTTAGGATTTTCTTAGTTTTTCAGCTTCTGCAGAGCTCAGCACGGGCCGTGCCCAGGATCATCACTGGCAGTTTTTATTTTCTGAGTTACAGAGAGCTGAACACGGGGCCGTGTCGGTGCAACACGGGGTCGTGTCCAACTCCCAGTAACTGGGAATCCAGAAAACAATTACTGTATCTTTGACCACGGGCCGTGTTCACTGAGCACGGGGCCGTGGTGAACTTTCTGACCAACGTTCTTTTCTGTTTTTATTGCAGGACTTGGAACCCAGGTGCCACATTTGACCCTCCTACGTAGTGCATGAGCTCCAGTTCTAGTAGAGACATAAAAGAACCCCTAGAAGAACCCGAACGCTTTCTCAGAAAAAGACTTAAAGCTAAAAATCAAGAGAAAGCTTCGGGGGACCCACTTCCAATGGCGGACCAACGTACCCTCATGGATTACCTACGGCCTACCGTAGGCAATCTCGGCGCCGCTATCAATGCACCAAATGTCGAGGCCAACAACTTCGAACTTCGGCCGCATTTGATACAAATGCTCCAAAACTCCGCAACCTTCCACGGGCTTGCGGACGAGGATCCCCATCTACATATTACTAACTTCTTAGAAATATGTGATACCTTTCGGATCAATGGAGCATCAAATGACGCCATCCGCCTTCGAATGTTTCCATTTTCACTAAAAGACCGAGCTAAGGCTTGGCTTAACACCCTCCCAGTTGGATCGGTAAACACCTGGGATGAACTTGCCCAAAAGTTTTTGTATAAGTATTTCCCTCCTGCTAAAACGGCTAAATTAATGACTGAAATTAATACATACTCACAAGAGGATGGGGAATCCTTATATGAAACTTGGGAAAGGTTCAAGGAGCTTCTAAGAAAGTGTCCTCACCACGGTCTAGCGGTATGGCAACAAGTATCCACTTTCTACAATGGGTTGTTGCCACACACAAGACAAACACTTGATTCAAGCTCCGGGGGACTTTTAGGTAATCGTCGCCCAAATGAAATATATAACCAAATTGAGGAAATTGCTCAAACCAATTTTCAATGGCACACTCCCCGAGGTAATAAATCTATTGCCCCGGGCGCCCATAAGGTTGATGAAAGCACCTCTTTACAAGCCCAAATCGAGGCCCTCTCTTCAAAAATCAAAAAGCTAGAAATGACAAAGACGGCCTCGGTTATGGCTTGTGAAGGGTGTGGTGGGTCACATGAAAATTGGAGTTGTATGAAAGAATTAGATGAACAAACTGAAACGGTAAACTACTTGGATAATAGACCTAGGCCGTCGGGTCCTCCAACGGGTACCTACAACCAAGGATGGCATAACCACCCAAATCTTGGTTGGGGAGATCCCGGCAATAGTAGTAACCAACAAAACCAACGAACTAATTTTCAACAACCACAAAATTTCTCTCAACAACAAGGTGGAAGAGAAAGGCTTGAAGATACTGTATCTCACCTCATCTCTGACACTGAAAAGAAAAACTCGGATCGATTTCAACAACTGGAATCGAATTTTAGAAATCAACAAGCTAGCATTCAAAACGTTGAAAAACAATTAAATCAACTAGCTCAAAATTTCTCCGAGAGACCACAAGGCGCGTTACCTAGTAATACCGAAACCAACCCTAAGGCACAAGTACATCTCATCACGTTAAGAAATCGAACCGTGGGTCCTGAGGATGCTCCATCGCCGCCAAATGAAAGAAGCCATTCTAGCCAGCCTGTGACTCCTCCTGTGCCAGAAAAGGCTTCTATACCAACTCAAGAGCCCACCAAGACTCCTCCAATTCCGTACCCCGGTAGGTTAAATCGTCAAAAGACCGATGAGCAATTCGCTAAATTTGAAAATCTACTAAAACAATTGCATGTTAATATTCCTTTTATCGAGGTCCTGACCCAAATGCCTAAATACACAAAATTCATGAGGGATTTCCTCACAAACAAAAGGAAAATTGAATCATTGCAATTAGTTAACTTAGGCGAAGAATGCTCCGCCTTAGTGCTCAACAAACTTCCACAAAAGAAAATCGATCCCGGAAGCTTCACAATTCCTTGCTCGATTGGGGAATCTCCCGTTCGTAATGCATTAGCCGATCTTGGGGCTAGCATTAACCTCATGCCCACATCAATGTTCAAACGACTCGGCCTAGGAACAACAAGCCCTACAAAGATGAGCATACAACTCGCCGACAGATCCGTAAAATTTCCACAAGGTGTCGCTGAGAATTTGTTGGTAAAAGTTGACAATTTCGTTTTCCCAACCGACTTTGTCATCCTAGACATGGAAGAAGACACCGATGTTCCTCTCATCCTTGGGAGGCCATTTCTAGCCACCGCCCAAGCGGTGGTAGACATGAATGACGGAACGTTAACATTGAAGTTTGGGGATGAGGAGGTGAAGTTTGAATGTGGAAAAAGAATTGAGGACGAAGACCCGGTCAACTACATGCAGGTCATAGACTCAAGCTTGGATGATGCTCTCCGACGGTGCAACATGGGATGCAATACATCCCACTTGGGTGACATATGACCGGCTTTGGGTCTAGCCAAGGACCCTTATAAACGTGGCGCACCACGGAGGCATTCCGCGGAACTATCCTTAGTTTAATTTAGATTAATTTTTATGTTTTCTAGTTAGTTTTCAGGAATAAAACACACTCATGATGGTAAAGGATGAAAAGGGGAACGAGAAAAATGAACTCATGCACAAGAACGAGGCAACCCGACAATTCTCTCCATTTCAGAAGGTTCAACACGGGCCGTGCCCAACCAACACGGCCCCGTGCTGAACCCCCTGCAGAAAAACGCCCAGTTCAGGTAACTGGACACGGGCCGTGTTCACCCAACACGCCCCCGTGTCCAGACTTCTGTTTCTCTTATTTCAATTTTGTTACTGGCACTTGAACACGGGGCCGTGCCCGGACAACACGGGGCCGTGTTCAGCGCCCAGTAACACAAAATTTTTGCTTTTTAACACTATTTTACACATCTAATCAACCTAAAAATTTATTTTTGGGACACATTGAGGACAATGTGTAATTTAAGTGTGGGGGGGATGCTAAAACCTTGAATTTTGCAAGTCCTAAATACAAGCCTTACACAAAACTCTATTGGAACCGCTAATCGCCCCAAATTTTTTTCAAAAATTTCATTTTTTACTTGTCTAGGTTTAACTTGGGAAATTCAAGTTCTCAAAAAGGTTATATTTTTACAAATTTACAACCGATAGCGTAGTGATAAAAAGAACCAACATAAGAAAATTATGAAAAGGCATAGCAAACTTAGTTAAAATTTGATTATATATACTTGATCACATAAAAACCCATTCCCACAAAAGTGAGTTTTGAGCCTTTATTGAGCACAATTACATATCATTAAAACTAAATGCTCATTTTTCGTTTCTTGTGTGAATAGCCGCTTGGTTCTTACGACTCTAGAACTTGCCATGACGATACATTCCCGGTCCTTATCAACTTAAACCCAAGTAAGTAAATGATGGAGGCATTAGGACTAACCCCTTTTTATTTCTACACCATTATTTTTCCTTTTCTTTTACCACATACCCAAAAATCCCCCTAGTTAGCCCCTTTGAGCCTAAACCTTTTCATTTCATCACCCAAACAAAACCCTTTTACCCACCAAAACCTTTTTTATTTTTTTTAACCCTTTGTTTTAGTAACAAGTTCGGTTTTTCGTAAAAAAAAAAAAAAATGTGTTGATGATGAAGCAAAAATAAAATAAACAAACAAGTTCATCAAAAATAACTTTGTTTGAATAAAAGCTTCATCAAAATAAAAAGTTGCAAAAATAGAAAATCTTACGAAAACCGACACTTGTTACGCTTTTCGCCCTTTTTCTACTAACCCAACCACCTACCTTTAACCCAAGCCTAACCCTTAACCCACAAAGGCCTCTTGATATTTACAAAGGTATAAAAGTTAAAAAGGAGGAGGATTGATTGCTTGGCAAGCTTATGGTAGGAATAAGTTCCACGCCGCTCTCGAGTGATTCACTAAAAATACACCTTCGGCCGAGTGTGAGTGATTTCTCCCGTGAGGTATGTGAACTTGTATATAAATGGAATTTTAAAAAGGCATGTTATGCCCAAATAAGTAATTTCTCCTATGAAACGTTCTAAATAAATCATTACGAATAGGATTGTAAATAGATAAAAATAAAACTCAAAAAGACCTTGGATTCCCGACACTCTACGACAAGCCCAAAACCTTCTCTTCTACCTATTCCATTTGGGAGTGTAAGCCACATATTAAAGAGTTTTGCTTGAGGACAAGCAAAAGTTCAAGTGTGGGGGTATTTGATGTGTGTAAAATGCAACATATAAATTACATCAAATAAGGCATAAAACTAACCCTTTTTAAGTACTAATATTGGAAAAAGAGTGTTTTTGTCTTCCTTTTGTATTTTCAGGATTAAATGAGCTCAAAAACACAAAAGAAGCAAAAAGACAGCTAATTCCAACATAAATACAAGGAAAGGAACATTAGTGGACTGCCCGACCCCTCAACGGCACCTTCCAAAGCAAAATAGAGAAGTCAGAAGACTGAACACGCCCCGTGCTCAGCCAGCACGGGGCCGTGCCCAAGAAGCAGCAGAAAAGACAAACCTATAGAAGCTTCTATTGCCCACCACGGGGCCGTGCCCAGCGGACACGGGGGCGTGGCGAAAGTACAGCAGGCGCATTAATTGTAATTGCGAATTACAATTAATGAGGAGAGAGAGTGTCAGACGGGCACGGGGCCGTGCCCAGCGGACACGGGGCCGTGCCCAGCTCTCTGTTCAGCCTATAAATAGGAGTGCTTGGATTCATTTCAACTCATCCCTTGGCACACCACCTCTCTCACACTTCATCCACCACCCACCACCATCACAACACCATCATCCACCACCATCATCCATTGTCCATCGTAGAGTGTGTGAGTCGTCTCGGGATCCAAGATTGATCGTAAGAGTTCTTGACAATCAAGGCCATGTTTGCCTAAGTCTCTTACATCACTTGGTGAAGACAAAGTGTCTAGTATAATACTTTTTATTTCTAATATTTTGCACTTTTTATTTGGTTTTGTATTAATGACTTTAATAACTAGTTACTTATGTTGAAGGTGATCTTTTCTTATCGTTTGTCCGTGGTGTCTTGGCATTATTTTACTGTCTATATAAAATAAAGGATTTTCACCATTCATATCTCCACGGTCTATATGGAGGTATGTTGGCTACCTGGTCGGGGGTTAAGGGAACGGTTTGGTAAAGGTCTTGCCATTGTTCAGCGTTTAGAGGTCCTGCAATGGACCTGGGTCAAATTTAGTAGGACCTCCTTCAATGCTTCACGGTATTGGATGGCGGGGGTCCAAACTCTTTGACCCCCTCATAAGTTAACTACTATTAATACTATAACCCGGCTATTTAGGACTGTATCCCTGCTGACTCAGACTACTTAGCCGAGGGTAACGTCACCGCCAAAAGCGGGGCCTACCACAATACTGCATTAATAACTTAATTCATTATCTTCCAATAATCCACCCTTTTAGGATTGTATCCTTGCTGACTCAAACTACTGGGGTGAGGGTAACGTCACCTTCAAAAGAGGGGCCTACTACAATAACTAAGATAATCTCTTAATTATGTGCAAAAGTGCGGAAATAATCAAAGGTTATACTAGATACGAGTCGGAACCAAGTGATTCATCTTGTCTATCTGTTTTTATTTTTATTTTATTTTTCAGCATTTTAGTTAGTTTTTATTTTTCTTAGTTCAAAACATTTTTCTAAACTTTTTATTTTGGTTAGACGTTGAGGATAAACCGGTATTAAAAGCTCTTGTGTCCTTGGACGACCTCGGTATCTTACCAACACTATACTACGCTCAACGATGGGTGCACTTGCCCATATGTGTGTTTAGTGTTAGTGAAATATCGTGTTTATAAATTTAAAACTTGGCTAAAAATAAGTGTTAAAAAGGGCTTAAAATATACACCTAATATATACGACACTTACCGCACATCATTACTGCTTCGGTTTTCTCTAACCAGCGCAGTGCAGCAGTCGCCCCTTCGTTGCCTGCAAATTCAACTGGTTTACAGGCAAGAAATTCCTTATAAGTGCAACCAGGCGTTGCAGCTTTCATTCTTTTAGGAAGTGGGGCTTGTACCACATCATCGTTATTATTGTTATTATTATTGTTGCCGCCTCCATTTACACTATTACTGAAGTTGTCTTCATGAGTACGTTTGCTCGGAATGATTGGTTGAGGTTCAACTGGATTTCGAGCAGCAGCAAGAATTGCTGGAATAGCATTTGCTATCCCCTGGGCAACGATGTTTTCTATATCTTGCCGATTCAGAAATTGATCATCGTTGGGTTGTTCGGATTGGTTAACTTCGTTAACGGGTTCATTGACTGGTTGATTATCAGCGTGTTCCATCTGGTAATTAATATATATATAGGTGATTAGCATAAAATAAACAACAACCAACCATAAAATAATCGCACATAATCACGTTAGCACATACAGCCAAAATTGTTGACTTTGCGACGTCGATATTTTTATATATTGTAGTATGCATCCGTACACACTAAATATATTACAAAAGTTTTATTTTTAGTTATTTTACACGATTATATTATATTATTATTAAACACACAGCCACACATCCCTCTACGATCCCTGTCAGCTGGCATTTTAGAAACGACGTTCTCTCTCGTCGTATTTCCAGGAGATCCTCTCTCCCACATCCCGGATCCTATTTCCTGCATCTATCAGCTCCTCACCATAGTGGCGGAGTTCAGCCAGGTTCTCGTCGCTCATTGGTGGGTTTGGTGCAGGTTCCGGGTGAAACTGAGGGAAAAAGGTATTAGGCTTATTCAAAAGGTTCTGAAATTGCCAATCATTAGTCCACCATTCCTCTAGTTCTCTGGGTAGCAGTTGATGGCTAACGATGGGATCTGGGATAGCAGGTTCTAGGTTGACTGGAAGTTGTGATTCAAGTGGGTAATTAAAAAGATTTTCATTGGCAGGTCCAATGAGGTCACAATTTGCCAGTTTACGATCCAGCTCTTCCCAGGGTGGCATTTCCTGGGCTTGTCCTGAACTCTCCCCAATCTCTTTTCCTTTTCCTTTATCCTTCGGGTCCACAGTCTTTTTCACCCTCTGTGCGGCTGGCTTTGTTTTCCTTACTTTCCTCCATCCTACATATCTTTTTCTCTTTTTCGGTTTGGGTTTTTCCTGGGCTTGAGCCTGGAATATCATGGGTTCTTCGGTGTCAGCTTGATAACCAGAAAAACCTCCGGAAACTTCCATACCAACAGTATGGATGTTGAGATTCTGAAGGGCTTCAGACAACTCATTCATGCTGTTAGCAGTTATAAGGAAACACAAAATCCTAATTAGAAAGTTAATTTCACAGAATCACAGAATGAAAATTTCAAGAAATTAAGTATTTCTAAATACTTAATTGGCTTAAATCAGTGGCTCTGATACCACCTTTTTCTGTCACGCCCCCGTCCCGGTTTGACCCGGTCCAGGAGCCGCGGGACAGAAATCCCGTGGTATTTAGTTCATTTGGCAGCGGAATTATTAACAGGATCATTTAACACTTGAAAATGCCCGATTATTTTATTTCATAATTAGGGACCAACCCCGTAATTTACAATAAGGAAATTTCACTGGGAAACCCTTATTTTACAAAAAAAAACATGTTTCTTTAATTTTTATTAAGCCACTTCTTCAAGCTTGTAGTGCTACACGGCACTTATTCCTGGATCACAGCAGATCACCTGAAACATGTTTTAAAAAGGTTTTATCAGCGGGAAATACTGGCGAGTCACTCAAGTTATACAAAACGACACATTGTTATAATCTACAGTATTAAGAGCGATTACAATGTTTCTATATCAACCAATTACCCAACGGTATTTGTCACTCGACTCGTTTCTGTGACTATGGTCATATCACCCATTGGTTAACCCGTTGTCCAATGGTGACGGTTATCAAGTATTGTATACAAAACCCCACATACCAGCTGTAATGGAAGATTACAAAGACTTAATCCCTGTAATTATAACTTTGAAAATAAATAGAGTTTTGTAAAGTAATTTGATAAAAAGAGAATGACTCACATTGCAGATTTAAACGGGCAGAGTTTAGCCTACTGATTAGCCTTGTAACCTAATTTAAATAACAATGCACACGAACTAGGTTAGTAACTAATACAGCATTTACAATACTTCACGAGATTAAAACCCTCACGACGAATGACAAAGTGCAACACTTAAACATCCATCGGATTCGCAACGAATGACAGAGTGCAATACTTAAACATCCACCGTTTTCACGACGAATGACAAAGTATACCCCGAGTTCGGGTGGCACTCAAACATCCTGTTGGATTCACGACTAATGACAAAGGAAAGCCCGAAGTTGGGCAGCACTTAAACATCCTGTCGGATAGTTTCAATCGATCGGATCTTGAATCGTAGCAGCGATCGAGTTAATACCCGGTATCGTAGCAGCGCTTCGCTATTATAAAAGTAAATTTCGAATTTGAGCAGCCAAACTTCGTTTTTGAGTTTTGGTTTCGACATCAGTGAACTGCTCATGGCCATTCTATTTATAGGTGAAATTTGGGTTTGTCGCGGCCCGCGAGGAGGTCTAGTCTACGTGTAGGCTTGCTGGGTCACAAGTAGGTGTGCCACGTGGGTGACACATGGACCGGGAACGCTTATCCGGTCAACATAGCATTGACGCGGCCCACCTAAGCTTCTCTAATGGCTTACGCGGCCCGCCTGAAACCCAAAAACCTTGATTTCTTAGTTTTTCATGTACGTTAGGGTTTCAGGGGTCCGAGATTGCACTTATGGGTTATTTTGGGACATTTTTGAAGGTCCTTACAGTACCTTTTACCTGCCACCTGCCAGGAGTCAAATTTTTCAAAATTTGAAATAATGGAAACCCCAACTTGAAGAAACATAGAAATATCTTCTCCAAGAAGATTCTTCATACGTTGCGCTGAACAAACATGCGACTTCTCAAAATAAAAAGTGCGCACCTAATTTTATATAGTCTAGTGCCCCATCTACTTGCATAGAAGCAACACTGGACTGGGGGGACTTGAAGGGGTATGGTCCCAAAAACCTTGCGAAGGCGTAAAGGTCCATACCACAGCCTTATTCCATAAAACAACCTAAACAAGACCCTGTGCGGCCGCGCAACGGTCCTAAATAGGATTTGGAAAGAAACAGCAATAATAATTAAATATGGTCCCAAAAACCTTGCGCAGACGCATAGGACCATACCATAGTCTTATTCCAAGAACATCTTTAACAAGACCCTGTGCGGCTGCGCAGCGGTTCTAAACAAAGATGAGGAAGGAAACAGTCTTCGATAACCATGCGCCGGAGAAAGGAGAAACAAACATTCAACTAGCACCCTTGCGCGGGCTCGCGCAAGGGAACAGTTAGACTTGAAAATAAAAACCTCCACATCTCCGCGCTCCTGAAGTCAAGACTTGAACAAAAGGAATCTTTTCTGTTAAAACATAATAGACACGTGGCAGAGGCACAATGGTTTACAGCTGTAGATCTTCTAGAAAGATTTTTAATGATCATCATGCATGGTCATTCGGTTACAACTGATTGTGACGTGGCATAATCAGGGACGCTCATCTAATCACAAGGATAACACTCATCTGAAGACCAATCTACACAAACCCACCTTCCACGTGGCATCTCCCCAACCATCGATCACACTCACAATCCGTGTGCATGGAGGTGACGTTAGTGGTTGACAGAAAAGTAATAACCGCCAACGAAAAAATGCTTTCTGTTACTATCTCCGTCAGACTATTTTACCGCCAAAAACCGGCTATAAATAAGGCACTGCAGGTATGATCTCACAAGTTACTTTCACTTCATTCTCAATTTTACTACTTCTTCTTCATCGAGATCACTGTACTTATTCTCACGCCGGAGGTTGGTCATGAAGAGAACCCCCATTCTCCCCGTGGCGAGTCTAACGACTTTCTGTTTTGCAAAGATCATTGGAGAAGAAAGCTAGCAAACCCCTGAATCAACGAGGAGATTAACCCCTTTTATGCAGAGGCAAAATCCCTGATCTGATCGATTCTGGTCGATTCTGATCATTGTTTCTTCAGTAAGTGACCTTGAAATTGGTTGAGAAAAAGACCTATTTGGACAGAACTCATTCGATCAAGGTCCACCTGGTTCGATACATCTTTCATTGCCTTGAAGAGTTTATATGATCACAAATCTAATTTGCAAGATTTATTAACCTCTAATGATTTCAATAAGACTTTGAAAATGCCAAAAGCTAAGGATATGAGACAGACTATCTTAGATGATAAGTTTTACAAATTTATTTGGTAACGATGAAAATATGCTTATGGTAAGGAATAGAATCAAAGAGTTGTTTTAAAGAAAATAAAGTCCCTATAAGTAGTATGTTGATATTATTGTTGCTTGTTAGGATAAGATGTTACACAAGAGTCTTCATGTAGCAACTTATTGGCTCAATCCAATATTTCAGTGTGAAAGTGATAGTCATGACAAAAAGCAAGAGACATGGGAAGGGGTTCTTCATATGCATGAGCAAATATCGAGTTTAGATGCAAATAGGTAATTATCTATTTCATAGTTAATCAAATTTCAGGACATAAGGGTGTTTTAGTAATCTAACCAATGTAGAAGGGCTAGTCAAAATACAATTAATACTCAATCCCTAATCTTTACTTACTATTAAAGGAGACTTTGCGCTGACATCGCAAAAGCTTACGTGGCGAACAATGAGGTATGTCAACTTAGCGTTCATTACTTCATTATTACATCATAAATATCACTTTAATTTATTTAAAAAAAATCATCTCATTTATATAAAATACAAATACATAAATTAAATTATCCTTTTCATTTGAATTTTAAAATTCAAATGTGGGTTACTAGAAGGGGGCTCAATTAATGTTCTGTACTGTGATGATGTATCTTTCAATCGTATACTTCTTCCCTCTCTTCCTCCAGAATCATCTTTCATCTTCAATTTTCCCTTTCCTTCTCCTTCACGCTGCTTTGTTCTTTCCTCTTACTTGTTCTTGATTTGATGTAACTAGACGCTCCTTAATACACCTCGTATGTGAGAAACAGACCCGAATAATCTTTATATTAACAAAAATCAAGAAAAACAAATAATCTGGGTCGCTCGCGGGCCACGACGAACGAAGAATGATCTCTCGCGGGGCGCGAGAAACTTGATTCTATCCGGACACGTTGATGGACACGTGTCGTTACACGTGTCAAGGCTACTCGATGACTCAGCAACCTTCACACCGACCTAGACTCCCTCGCGGGCCGCGAGGGAGAAGTTGATGAGCGTCGCGGGTCGCGACTCGCCCCGATGTCAGCTTATAAATAGCAGCCGATGGTTTCAGTTCAATTCGTTCAATTCTTTTCTTTCTCTCTAAACATATAGTGCTATAATACTCAGGTATTATACCCCTAAAACCCAAAACTCTGCCCGTTATTAGGGTAATAACTCTAATCACTAGTACGATACTTTATCCGATCGATTGAAACCGATCCAATGGATGTTTAAGTGCTGCCGGTATACGACTATACTTTATCATTCATCGTGAGGGTTTTGATTTCGTGATTATCGTTAAAGTTGAATTGGGTTAATACGCTAACACGAGTTCCATTTTATCTAGAAATTAGAACTTGTAACCAGGGAGCTGCTAAACTAGAATACTTAGCGATTAAGTAAACTTAATAATTAAGTAAACTTAGTAATTAAGTAAACTTACTGGTTAAGTAAAATTTAGCGGTTAAGAAACCTTAATAGATAAGTAAACTTAACGGCTAAGTAATATTAAGTAAGTTAATTAATTAATTAGCTAAGTAAGATTAATTAATCAGCTAAGTAAGATTAATTAATCAACTAAGTAAGTTAATCAGTTAAACAGTTAAGTAAAGTTAAACAGCTAAACAACAAGATATACATGAGGTAGATAATATCTAAATAGGTATATCTGGGATAGGTATTATCTAAGGAATATATATATAGGGAAGGTTCAACTGAGGAAGGTATATATGGGTAGATAACACCTAGGGAAGTTCTATATGGGATAAGACTTATCCCTTACCTATAAATAGAAAGCTTAGGATTCATTTTCCTTTGCTCATTCCTTCTATTCTTCTCTCTATACGTTGGTGTTCTAACCAATAATCACCAATACGATATTCTTTCCGATCGATTCGGGAACCAACTAACGAATGCCAAAGTGCTGTCTAAATAAGACTATACTTTGTGAATTTTGTTAAGGTTCTGATCTCGTGACGATCGTTAGGTTTGATGTGGTTTAACACTAATACGTATTCCACTCTGTTAAACTAAAAGTTTAACTATCAGAAAAACTCTGATCCATAAACTTACTATCAAAC
The DNA here is from genome assembly GCA_030545235.1 of Helianthus tuberosus. Lineage (NCBI taxonomy): Eukaryota > Viridiplantae > Streptophyta > Magnoliopsida > Asterales > Asteraceae > Helianthus > Helianthus tuberosus. The sequence continues at coordinate 174,690,437 of CM060368.1, forward strand.
AAGATGTTTAATCATCTGAAGATTTAGAACTATAAAGTAAATGCTTAGTTATCAGAAGGCGTAGAATCAAGAAGCTTGTTAAATCAAGACTGCATGCTTATAATGTGAGTACATTCTCTTTTTGAAAACCCTTTTTGTGAGTCATTCTCTTTTTATCCAACTGTTCTACAAAACCTCAAATTATTTTCCAGCTATATTTTACACGGATTAAGTCTTTGAAAATCTTAAATTACTGGCAGTAAGTGGGGTTTTGTATACATTACTGCTGTATTATCACTTTTAGGTGGGCGAGCCTAAATAGTGATACACGTCACTTTTGGGTGACAGGACCCAATAGTGATATGACCACAGTCACAGATCCGGTCGAGTGACAACTGGACCAGATAATTATAAGATAGGGGCAATTATAATCGCTTTTAATATTGTGAATTATAACAATGTGTATTTTGTACAAATCGAATGTACTCGCCAGTATTTCCTGCTGACCAAATGTTTTTAAAACGCGTTTCAGGTGATTACAGTAGATTGGAATAAGAGTCGTGATTCGGCACCAAAAGGCTTACAGAAGTGGCTTATTTTATCAGTTAAATTAAATTAAGAAAAGTTGTTTTATGTATTCGGGTTTATCCATATTAAAGCTACCTTGGCAAAACATGGGTTTATCACCATCTGTTTAATAAATAAAACCCGGTGTTTCTAAACTCTGATATTTTTCCCAACTCACGTTCCTGATGAAATTTTCCGCTGCAATATTTTCAAAATAACCACCGGTACCACTTGACTGTTCGCGGCTCCTATCCAGGGCTGGGTCGGGGGTCGTGACAGAAGGTGGTATCAGAGCCAAGCCACTTGTTTAAGCAATTAGGTGTTGTAATAATACCTAAGTTTAAACAAAGAGTTAGGAAATTGATATTATCTGGTAGCACCCAGGATAGTATTTAGACTCGAACTTAAGAAAGATGCCTTAATATAAGCTTCAAGATAAGCTAATTACTTGTATAAGTGATAGGTATTGGTATGCCGTAAGAATAATGACTAGAGCATTGCAAGTACGATAAATAAGCAATAACACTTGATCACTGTTATTTCTTGCTTATTGGTACTACTTGGTTCTAGAATATGATCTATCATGTGAATACAAATTTCCTTGATTCTTGATGAAAACCTTAAAGAGGCACCTTTTAAATCTTGATTTAAGAAGATACTATTTATGGGAAATACAATGATAATTACCTCTCCGGCGAGAACCAGGTAAGAGGGGGTTACCTCTCCGGTGAGAACTGGGTAAGAAGGGGTATAATATGTCAAACAAGTGACATAATTCCCTAAATAGTACCATGACCTGATGTCTGGCCTGTTTTTGGTAATATGAATCTGTTAAATACATTGACCTGATGAATGGTATGTATATTACAGTATGTGAAATATTGATTATATAGATATGTATATCTATAAGGAAATCCAAAAGCCATAACAATTGACAATTAAGAATAAATCACGAGCATGTGTGTCAATGTTAAATCTAGATTTCTTTATTAGGAATCTCTCGCATATATCTATAATTTCGATATCAAACATTATTTCGTTTGATCATCTGTCTCGTAACTCTGCGACAATATAAACGATGGGAACCTTTTAAGCTGGGACGCCATTGAAAGTATAATAATTTCCAATACGTTACCTTAAACTATTAACGCAAGTAAGAAGCATGTAAAATTGTGGTAGTGCATAAGAATACACATGAAACTTAAACTATACGTCAGCAGACATCGAAGTATATCACACACGACTTTCGAGGCAAGGCCTTTGGAAAACATGTTTTGGGCACGACAACAAACGATGCTAAACCCGTCAGTGGAAGAACTACTGATCGAAAAGCAGCACTTTGCCACGTGATCCTACAAACGACATGAATCTCGCTGAGGTACGTTAGAACAAGATTTCACAACAATCGATGCACAGTCTAATCAGACTCATAATTATTGGCACTGCAAAAGAAGTCATATACTTTTGCAATCCCCCTATTTCATTTATGACAAATACGCAATGTCCGACATTCCATGGTAATGTCACTTAACAACGGTTATCACACAAAATTCCAGGTAAAGTTCTTAAATTTCTTTTGTTGAAATTCTGACTTCTACATTTAGTGAGTTGACTTTCGCATTTCTACTCCCCATAATGGTCATCGTATCATGAGGATTTCTTTCATAGTAGCGAATATTTATTTGTTTCATTTCTTGGTAAATCTATACGTTACACATGCACTGTTTGTTACACATGTGGTTAGTTTGATTTGTAAAGACCATTGGAAGGCTTCACTCCAAATTGTTGTTTTATCAAAGCTCAAATATTGTTTCGCTATACTTGATCTTTACATTGTAATCTAGATAAATCGCATTATTGTAAAGCGATGACTCTTTGATATCGAGTCGATGAATTTCTTGAAAAACTCAATTTTCTTTTGAGTGACATACATGGTTTTCGTTGTAACCATGTCGGAACTTTCTTATTGATACATGAACTCGTTGTGTTAAACCAAGTTCAATTGTTTGAACTTGCTCGCAATACGTATTCAATTCAAAGTCCCATATGATGGATTGAGGCCATCATATTCGAAATAATCCCAATAAGCACTTCATTTGTTTTGAACTATAACAGGCTTGTTTGGTCTTCGACTTCATTGAATTGTTTCTTTGATCACGATCACCTTGTGGTGACGTTTTCACAAATTTGAAGCTTGCGCTAATCTCATTTGCACATAACATGTACGGATTTAATTATTTATTTATTTATATTGAATCTGCTTTGTTGGTTTATCATATTAAAAGCAATCTTAACACAATCATGTGTTAAGATAATTCATGTCATATTTCAGTATATCTCTTAACAGTTCTTACAACATCGATCGAGCATTTCGCGAATATTTATTGCTTTATCATCTTCGATCGAAAAACATTATTCAATTGTTTCATTTTCAATCGAAAACCCTACTAGATTTGTTTGAAACAAACATTCGGATTTACTTCGTTGAACTTTCATTTGATTTCAAACACGGTGAACTCGTTCGGTCACCGCTATTATTATTTCGATCACTACGACACCTTGTGACGTCGATATAAACTTATAGCTTGAGCTAATCTATATATACCTTTCACTTGACTCATCCTTGAAAATGGTCTTAATACAACTTTGTGTTAAGACGATCATACACTAAACTTTGTTGCATTTCGGGGTATCTTTGTAATTCAATAATGTTAACACACTGATTTTTCCTCATGTTATGATTCGATAGTTGACACATCAATCTTCGTACTCCTATTAAGTTTAGCTTATGGATTCTAAATCTTTCTTTTGATCTAATCCATGTAAACTTAGTCATTCTGATGATTATATCTCGTCCATTTGATACCGATTTCTGGAATTTATCCAGTCAAACCATTGGGTTCTATTTGTTGTAAACTATTCTCATATTCATAAAATTTGAACATATTTTGATTCAATTACAGTGTCATTTACCTTAATCCTATTATTTAACACGTGACATAACTCGGAAATGACATCATGACCTAAATCTCGAGGACGAGATTTAAAACAAGGTGGGGAGGATGTAACAACCCTAAAAAACGACCCTAGACGCTCCTTAATACACCCCGTATGTGAGAAACAGACCCGAATAATCTTTATATTAACAAAAATCAAGAAAAACAAATAATCTGGGTCGCTCGCGGGCCGCGACGAACGAACAAAGATCTCTCGTGGGGCGCGAGAAACTTGATTCTATCCGGACACATTGCTGGACACATGTCGTTACACGTGTCAAGGCAACTCGAATACCAGCAACCTTCACACCAACCTAGACTCCCTCGCGGGCCGCGAGGGAGAAGCTGATGAGCGTCGCAGGCCGCGACTCGCCCCGATGTCAGCTTATAAATAGCAGCCGATGGTTTCAGTTCAATTCGTTCAATTCTTTTCTTTCTCTCTAAACATATAGTGCTATAATACTCAGGTATTATAACCCTAAAACCCGAAACTCTGCCCGTTATTAGGATAATAACTCTAATCACTGGTACGATACTTTATCCGATCGATTGAAACCGATCCAATGGATGTTTAAGTGTTGCCGGTATACGGCTATACATTTTCATTCATCGTGAGGGTTTTGATTTCGTGATTATCGTTAAAGTTGAATTGGGTTAATACGCTAATACGAGTTCCATTTTATCTAGAAATTAGAACTTGTAACCAGGGAGCTGCTAAACTAGAATACTTAGCGATTAAGTAAACTTATTAATTATAAACTTAGTAATTAAGTAAACTTACTGGTTAAGTAAAACTTAGCGGTTAAGAAACCTTAATAGATAAGTAAACTTAACAGCTAAGTAAGATTAAGTAAGTTAATTAATTAATTAGCTAAGTAAGATTAATTAATCAGCGAAGTAAGATTAATTAATCAACTAAGTAAGTTAATCAGTTAAACAGTTAAGTAAAGTTAAACAACTAAACAACAAGATATACATGAGGTAGATAATATCTAAATAGGTATATCTGGGATAGGTATTATCTAAGGAATATATATATAGGGAAGGTTCAACTGAGGAAGGTATATATGGGTAGATAACACCTAGGGAAGTTCTATATGCGATAAGACTTATCCTTTACCTATAAATAGAAAGCTTAGGATTCATTTTCCTTTGCTCATTCCTTCTATTCTTCTCTCTATACGTTGGTGTTCTAACCAATAATCACCAAATACGATATTCTTTCCGATCGATTCGGGAACCAACTAACGAATGCCAAAGTGATGTCTAAATAAGACTATACTTTGTGAATTTTGTTAAGGTTCTGATCTCGTGACGATCGTTAGGTTTGATGTGGTTTTACACTAATACATATTCCACTCTGTTAAACTAAAAGTTTAACTATCAGAAAAACTCTGATCCATAAACTTACTATCAAACAAGATGTTTAATCATCAGAAGATTCAGAACTATAAAGTAAATGCTTAGTTATCAGAAGGCGTAGAATCAAGAAGCTTGTTAAATCAAGACTGCATGCTTATAATGTGAGTACATTCTCTTTTTGAAAACCCTTTTTGTGAGTCATTCTATTTTTATCAAACTGTTTTACAAAACCTCAAATTATTTTCCAGTTATATTTTACAGGGATTAAGTCTTTGCAAATCTTAAATTACTGGCAGTAAGTGGGGTTTTGTATACATTACTGCTGTATTATCACTTTTAGGTGGGCGAGCCTAAATAGTGATACACGTCATTTTTGGGTGACAGGACCCAATAGTGATATGACCACAGTCACAGATCCGGTCGAGTGACAACTGGACCAGATACTTATAAGATAGGGGCAAATTTAATCGCTCTTAATACTGTGAATTATAACAATGTGTCTTTTGTACAAATCGAATGTACTCGCCAGTATTTCCTGCTGCCCAAATGTTTTTAAAACGCGTTTCAGGTGATTACAGTAGATTGGAATAAGAGTCGTGATTCGGCACCAAAAGGCTTACAGAAGTGGCTTATTTTATCAGTTAAATTAAATTAAGAAAAGTTGTTTTATGTATTCGGGTTTATCCATATTAAAGCTACCTTTGCAAAACATGGGTTTATCCCCATCTGTTTAATAAATAAAATCTGGTGTTTCTAAACTTTGATATTTTTCCTAACTCACTTTCCTGATGAAATTTTCCGCTGCAATATTTTCAAAATAACCACCGGTACCACTTGACTGTTCGCGGCTCCCATCCAGGGCTGGGTAGGGGGTCGTGACATTTGAAGTGAACCAAATGATTAGGGTTTCCACTTCTTGCATTTGCGATCACAAAGTTACAATTGTTGATTTCGAAAGAGCTTTTAGGTTTTTTGATACTAGGCCCCTAAATCATTCGTTTTGGGGCATGCGTTTGTCGTCTCTTTTAATTTAGGGTTCAAAATAATAAACCATAAACTTGTCATTGGTACACACGTGGCTATGATGAGTATCAAAATTAAGTCAGCATGTCGCCATGGCGTGGCAGCTGTGGAGGATGGCAGGTTATTGCCTGCAACCCTGTTGCAGCCTTACTGGCTTGGTCCTTTTTCATTCTCTGAGCCTCACGAGTATGTTAAATGTTGTTTTGGTGGTTAGTATTTCGTTTTGTTATTCATGTTGAATAAGCCTGGATGTTAGATGTTGCTTTATGTTATAGGGATTTTTGGGGGTTTTGTTATTGGTTATGTTGAATATTACTTCGATTGTTGTTGTTTTGTCTATAACCAGTCAATTTAGTTATTAAGATTCTGAATAATTTGTGATACTTGCTTCGGATTTGTCTATAATTTTAGTGTAAGACATGTGTCATTTCAGGCTTTAAAAGAAGAGTAGAAGCAGAAGTAAAAGAATGCATGTAGAGTGAGAGCCCGATATAGAGAGAGAGAGAGCACGATGAGAGGGGGAGGCGGTGATGATGGTTCTTGGTGTCCCTTGTCAAGGAGACTGCAAATAACCCTTCAAAGGTATGTTTCATTAGTTTTAATTTAATGCATGATTATATGGTCCTTAAGCCACAGCGAGAATAAAATTCTATACGGCCTGTATAACTTTGTACGGCCCGTATACATCTGTTTTGGTCGTATAATATCATATACGACATGAAATCCACCTTACGCTCTCAATTTTCACTAAATTTCTCTCGGTTTGCTCTCAGAAGTTCTTGGATCGTTTTTCAGCTGTTCGAGCCGTTTTCTTTGTCGTTCTTCTTTCACGATTTGTTTTTTAGTCGCGTTCTTAGAATAGGATTTGTTATTCTGTAAATTGCTAGTTAGCGTATCGTATTCGTGTAGTGGAGAGCGTATACGACCCTTGATAGTTGGATAGAATTTGAAAAAAAAATTGTTATTCATGTGTATACAGTCGTATACACATGAATACTGTTATTCATGTGTATACAGCCGTATACACATGAATAACAGTATCTTTTTGTTTCGATTACGAGATAATAATACTTGTTTGATAACTGTATACGACTCGTATAATGCTTGTATGGTCTGTATACGAGGCGTATAATGCTTGTTCGGACCGTGTATAAGATGCATAATGCGTGTACGAAACGTATACGAGGCATATAATTCTTGTACGGACTGTATACAAGGCGTATAATGCTTATACGGATGCGTACAATACCTGCATGATAATCATATAATATCACTTACGTACTTTTAATTGTAATTGTTTATAGGCGATATGGCTGAGTCATCAGCTGCTGGGGAACGTAGGCCTCGGGCGCCCCGCGGGGGTAGAGCGGGTAGAGGCCGAGGGCAGGGACGGGGACGAGGACAGGAGGATGTTATCGAGGATTTTGTGGAGACTGGGCAGTTTATTTCTCAGATCCCCAGTGAGATACCCGCGTACAAGTTTTTAAGTGGACTTCGTGAGATGGTTTTGGATCAGGTTCGGGCGATCATGCCATCCACCTCCCCGTAGGCCCGTTTATTTGAGTCTGCCTGACAGCGGGCCTATAGGGAGATTACTTTAGAGTTTTTGTGTACGTTTACTTTTGTGGATACAAGGGGTCGGGGGTTAAATCATTTTTTAGGACAACAACTGTTACTTTTACTCTTTATGGGGAGCCTTGCCGGTTGACGCTCCTCTAGTTTGCGGTGGCGACGGGACTGTACACACATGAGGATTCCCAGTCGCATGTTTTTTTAGATGCAACGGTCGCCACGACATCTGACGTGTTGTGGACCTGGTGGCGCACTATAGGGGTTGGGGAGTTCGTAACGCGCGTTCGTGATCCCCGAAGGCGCGGGTGTCGCTCATTTACGACCCGTTGCACCGATACCTCTATCGATGTATTGTCGTGATGATTACGGGTCGGCACGATAGCAGGGAGTGGGTCACCCAGAATGACCTATTCTTTTTGCATGACTTACTTACCGGTGGGGGGGGGGGGCAACTTGGCATACAAGTTGGCCACATACTTCGCTAAGTACGCGTTTAAACGCGTTTCCAGCCACATCTCCTACGGTGGCTTCGTCACCCACCGGGCGAAGCACTGCCACCTCTTGTCCTCGCAGAGGGTTACCGATATGTCTCTTACACTTCAGATTGATCCAGCAGGCAGGGATACAACAGTCTCGATGAAGATTGCTCACTTGGTGTTAACAGACAAGATCCATGTTATATGGTCATTAGACGAGGGTCGGACAGAGTGGAACCCGGGGCAGCCACTCCCAGGCGAGGGCGGCAAGGGTGAGGCCGGGGGGTGGCGAGGGTGATGGGGGCGGCGAGCCTGTGGTCAACAGATCACAAATAGGGGCGGAGGATGTATCGGTTGAGCGCCCGTACGAGCGACGGAGCGTGAGGCAGCGTGTGATGCCTCCACCGGGGTTGGAGGAGAGACTGACTTTGGTCGAGTCGGATGTAGCTGTCATACGGTCGGATGTAACTGTCGTACGAAGCGACGTACAATGGATGGTGGAGGCCATCACTGCTATGCATGCGAGCGCGCCCCTACCTCCACAAGCTAGCGCTGCACCACCGCCGCAACTGTAGCTACTTATTGTATTTTCCTTTTGTTGTTTTAGATTTGAAACATTGTAAATATTTATCTTTTGTTTATATTGTATTTTGTTTGTTGATGATTGTTATCGAATTGTTTGTCGTATGCACATGTTTTGTTGTTAGTATATATTGATTATTAACCTAAAAATGCTAGCGAAACATAATCGGCAAGATATTACACACTCTTAATATAATAAAGTCGAAAATTATTCAACACCCGTACGTATACATTTATCGCTAATATAGTCGTATATCAAAAAAAAAACTTATTATATGTTCTTTCGGTTTAAAAAAATCAAAGAAAATAAAATATGTACAGACCGTATTACATTATACGGCGTATACATGTGTTAAAACCCTGAAACTTGATCCAAAACCCTTCAAATTAATCAACTTCGGTCGTATAATATTATACGGATCGTATACATTGTGTCACCTTATTTGTGCTTTTATTTGTTGGTCTACGTTGGCTTGCAAACTTAAACTTAGAAACATATCTTTGCATGGAAGTTATTGTTAAGGAGTGAAGGCCTTTTGGGCCTATTTTGACTTTGAGTTGGAAGGCTTGTTTCGGTTTTCTTGTTTTCTAAGTTGTTCACCTAGTTACAGCCCGTGGATGTAGGTTCTTCGCTGGTGCCGATCCATTTAAAATACTTGTGTAGTCTATTGTTTATCGTCGTTATATCATGTCTGCGTGTTTAATATATTTGTGTGTAGATTCACTTTCCTTTGATCCTAAAAGTTATCACCATTGAAGAGTTGTGGAATCTAACCATTATATATAATATAATAACAATAAGCACAAAGCATAAGTTGTGGTTGCCTTTTGCCTTTAGCCTTTACACGCGAGTGTTTTAAACATTTTTAAACGCAATGTGCTTGATAAAATGTCTAAAAAGAAAAGATTCCAATATCCATAGCACAAATACTAAAATTTTACTTAAAAATAGTTCAGAATCAAGCCCCTAGCTTCTAGATATTGCATCTTAATTATCGGCGTAAAACCACACTACCTAACAGTTGCCCAATTGCAAGTGTGTGCCTCTGGTTATCTCACGACACTCGTTACTAAAAATTTACATATATAATGAAGATAATACTCAAGCTTTTTGAATATTAGCTAGTTCGAAGAACGCCCCTTTCTTGTTCTTGAGTTGATTAAAAGTTCCTTGCTCGACAACCTTTCCTTCAGAAACGAAAGCAATGGAATCAAGGTTTCGAATTGTGTTTAACCTATGCGCCACCACGACCGTTGTCCTTCCCACCATAATCTGATCCAATGCCTCTTGAACAACATGCTCTGATTGGGCATCCAGGGCGCTTGTAGCCTCGTCCAATAGTAATATTGTTGGGTTTCGAATAATCGCTCTAGCAATCGAGATCCTTTGTTTTTGTCCTCCTGATAGTTGAACACCTCTTTCACCACACTCGGTGTCGTATCCATCTTTAAGTGATCTATAATAGATAGAGGTTAATAATGACATCAAAATATAGCTTTCATTTTTTAAGAAAAATGGTTTAAAATGTTTTTTAATCGTTGTATCATGTGTAACATATAAAATAGTGACCAACCACCATGTTTTTTATCAGTTTGCAGAAAGTTACTTCTATTAAATGATAAAAAAAAAAAATATTAAATTAAAACTAGATTTTGCACCCAATGGATAGAATATAAATATATTTTTTCTTGTGTAGAGATGAAAATAATGTAAATAAATTTTATTTTCACATAAAATGTTTTAAAAAATAGACCAACCAAAATTGTCCAGTCCAATAAAAAGGCTAACCAACATAAAGAAACAAGGCATAATGGTCCGTTTCGATCGGACTGCTCAATTCGGTCCGGTTTTCAAATATAATTTTTAAATTTTAGTATAATAAACTTTTAGAGTAAATTGTCAAAATCATCCGTGAGGTTTGGGTATTTTTATCATTTTCATCTAAAACAATTTTTTATATCATATAGTCCTTCACTTTTGGAATTTTTTGCCATTTTCATCCAAAGGTCTAATTTGCTTTATTTTTTCTATCAAACATTTGAATGAAAATGACAAAAATCCCAAATCTCAGGGACAATTTTGGCCAAAAAAAAAGTCAGACGTTTGGATGAAAATGACAAAAAATCCCAAAAACGAATGACTATATGGTACAAAAAAGTTGTTTTGGATAAAAATAGCAAACATGTCCAAACCTCAGAGATGATTTTGGCAATTTACTCAAACTTTTAAATAAGCGTTAATCGTGTACAACATTTTAAAAACCAGACCAACCGCCATGTCTCATAAAACGGTCCACCGACATAAAGAGGTAAGATCCAAAGTGTTTGTCTAATTCAAAAAAAAAAAGGCTCGGTCCAGGTACATTAGCTAGTAATCAAACCGGCACATCGGTCAGTTTCAATCAGACCAGCTAGTCCAGTCCGGTTTTCAAAACATTTATTAACAACTCAACCAATTATCGGTCAAGTTCAATCAGACCAGACAGTCTGGTCCGGTTTTCAAAACATTTATTAACAACTTACGAGATGAAAGTATGTGCATTTGCAGCTTTAGCAGCCTCAATCAACTCCTGTTCCGATGCATCCATCTTCCCAAACATAATATTATCACGAATCGTACCAGAATACAGCACAGGCTCTTGACTAACGAGTGCCATATGCTTTCTGTACCACTCAATGTTCAGCATTCGTATGTCTACTCGATCAACTTTCACTGTACCTCTATCTGCATCGTAGAATCTTTGGATCAATGCGATTACAGTGGACTTTCCGCACCCGCTTTTACCCACCAATCCGATGCTTGTTCCGGGTTTTACTTCTAAACAAAAGTCTCGCAAGATTGGGGTCTCGGGTCTTCCTGGGTAGGAGAAATCTACCTTCTTTATCTCGATTCCGCCGATGAGTTTTTCTAGTTTTACTCCGGTGGATTCGGTTTCGTCCTGTGAATGTTGCACATAAGGTGTTTGATGAAATGTTTGATAGAAATAAATGGGTGCATATAAGGTGTTCGATGAAATGTTTGAAAAAAATAAAGGGGGTGCATATAAGGTGTTCGATGAAATGTTTGATAAAAATAAATGGGTGCACACCAGGTGTTCGATAAAAATACTGCATGTTTGATAAAATGTGTGTGCACACAAGGTGTTCGATAAAATATGCACGCACACAAGGTGTTCGATAAAATGTTTCAAAAAAATAAAGGGGTGCACACAGGGTGATCGATTAATGGTGTGTGACACAAGGTATTTGATAAAAGGGGTGTGCACACAAGGTTTTCGGCTGCACACTATGTGTTTGATAAAAATACTGCTCACAAGGTGCTCGATAAAATGCGCTGCACGCAAGGTGTTCGATAAAAATGCTGCACGCGAGGTGTTCGATAAAAATGCTGCACGCAAGGTGTTCGATAAAATGTGCTGCACACGATGTTTTCGATAAAATGGTTGCGCGCAAGGTGTTTGAAATATAGTTTAGCAGGCGATTTGTTAGATAAAATGTCTCAATGAAGATGTGAACATGAAAAGCATGAAAGGAAAGAAAGATTTACTTAATTACTTACATTTGCATTCCTGGAGATGAGTGACTGGCGATCGAAAATGGAGAAAACGGAAGCAACAGCTGTGGAGCCTTTAGCGATATCAGAAGTCATACTTCCAGCATCAGCTATAACCTTTCCGGTGCTGATCAATATAAAGAACGTCTTGAAAACATCCCCAGCCGATATCTCCCCAGCATCAACCAGCTTCCCTCCATACCAAAAATCCAAAGCCCAACAAATAAACGTTAACCCTTGAGCCAAACCGATCCCTATTCCTGCTAACCATGCCTTTTTTCTCGCTTCCTTTCTCGGCCCATCTTGAGCCTTATCGAATATCTGAAGAACGATCCCTAAACTCCCGAACGAAGTCACGATTCTGTGATTGTAAACAGCCTCAACAGCGATCTGAGTACTTTGATTTTGGTACTTGATGAAGTTAGCCGACATTGTAGACAACAATACTTTTCTTGCGTAGAAACAAAGAATCGTGAGTGGTTGAACCGCGATCATCACAAGTGCGAGCTTCCACGCCACGACTAGACCCATAATCATCGCGATTAAGACACCCGAGCCCGTTTGGATTAGTAATGACATCCGGTCAGCCACAAGCGATTTAACCATTGACGCTTCGTTACTTAGTCTAGAACATAACGCACCGCTAGCATTATGTTCATCGTCGAACCAAGCCGGTTCAAACGTTAGTATTTTCTCTAGCATTTTTAATCTGATTCTTTTTGTTAATTGTTCACCCATGTAAGCGAAGTTATAATGTTGTAAAAGATTAACTAGAATCGAAATAACCGCAAGCGAACAGAAAATAACCGAATAAGTTCTGATTCGCTCGTTCATCTCTTCGTGATTCTGTACAAAAAACGCCGAAATCATTCCTCCGATTGTCAACGCGTAAACCGGTTGCACCGCCCCAAACACGGCGGCAGCAAGGCTACCGATCAACCCTTGTTTCCATTCTGGCGAGTTTAACAAGAGGAGCCGAGAAAACGACGGTGGAGGGTAGTTCGATGAGGATAACGACTGAGGATCGTTACAAGGCATTGGTGAATCGAACAGGGCAGGGCTCGATTTAGAAGTGCTTAACCTTGAAGCACTGCTTCTTACCGCCACCGGGGTGCTATTCTCGTGTTCGTTAAATGAACTGAATTGCCTTTGAAGTTTGACTAATCGAGCGTAATGACCCGTGTTGCTATTGATCAAATCGTTATGTGAACCTTGTTCGATTACGCTACCTTCACTCATCACAGCAATCACATCTGCATTTCTTATCGTCGCGAGCTTATGTGCGACAACCTGTTAATATCAAGAATCGAGTTTTAGCGTGTGCTTAAACGAAAGAAGATTTTGAAATCGAAAAGAATATTTATTTTTACCATTGTTGTTCTTCCCATGGCAGCTTGATCAAGTGCAGTTTGAACAAGCTTTTCTGATTCTGAATCAAGTGCACTTGTAGCTTCATCTAGAAGAAGAATCACCGGGTTCTTGATGATCGCTCGAGCTATAGCGATCCTTTGTTTTTGTCCACCGGATAAAAGCGCCCCTCTTTCGCCAACCTTTGAAATCAACAAACTCGTTAATACACTTTCTAAAAAGGTTGGGTTGTGATAAATGTGTTAAACAGGTTGGTGGATTGTAATAAATGGGGTTAAACCAGTTGTAAATGGGTTGCTGGGTTGACTTGTTTACTTAAACGGGTTAAACATGTCAACCCCAACATGACCCAGGTTAGAATGTTAGATATAACAACCCAAAACTAGATTATTTTTGTGGGATGTTTGTGTCGAATTTTGAAGCTTACCTTTGTTTCGTATCCTTCGGGAAGCTGGCGGATGAAATTATGAGCGTTAGCAGCCGTTGCAGCCGCGATAACCTCCTCCATGGTTGCATCAATCTTTCCGAACATTATATTTTCCTTAATCGACGTTCCAAACAGCGCGTGTTCTTGACTAACCAACCCCATTTGTGCTCTCAACCATTTCAACTGCAGTTTCTTTATATCCAACCCATCAACCCGAACAACACCGCGATCCGCATCATAAAACCGTTGAACTAAAGCAATGGCGGTCGATTTACCACTCCCGCTTGCACCCACAAGAGCAACGGTGCTTCCCGCTTCGATTTTCAAGTTAAACTCTTTGAGAATAATGCAGTTTGGCCTTGAAGGGTATGTGAATTCGATGTTTTCGAATTCGATCTGACCGTTAATCGTGTCGGGTACAAGCCCATTGTTGTCGTGACCGTCGATTTCTGGGATTCGGTCGATCCTGTGGAATATTCTTGATGCTGCTACTGATGCTTCTGTGAAGTGGTTCAGTTCTGGTAATGCCATCCCAAGTGATCTGCAAAACGGGCCAGTCAGTTGGGTTAATGCGTCAAATAGATAAAACGGGCCGGTCAGTTAAGTTAATGGGTCAAATAGTTATAAAGGAAAGAAAGTTTTTAAGTGAAGGAAATTGCTTACAGTCCACCCAAAATGAAAGAAAGCCCGGATGCATAAACCCGCCCACCACTTTCGCCTTTATACATAACCAAACGGCTTCCATACCAAGCGACCAAAGCCCATATCGCGAAAGAAAGCCCCGTACTCCCAACCGCGAGACCTTTAGCGATGCCTTGCTTCAATCCCATTTCCGTTGTGCGGTCCAAGATCGTTGAGTACTTATTGACAATCGTCTTCTCAGCAGTGAATGAATAGACGGTTTTTATAGAAGCAAGAGCTTGTTCCACGATACTGTTCGCCTTAGCATACTCTTGGAACGATTTTTTAGACAAAAATAAGAGGTATTTTCCATAAATAAGGCCCGGGATTATTAAGAATATTAGCGTCGGAAAAGCGACTAGTGACAGTCTCCATGAGAAGTATGTGCAAAATGCTAGTCCTGATAAGAACACTGATGTGTGCATCAAGAATTTTGGCACCTACAACGTAGCCAAACAAAACATTAGTATGACGCGTATAAGGGGTTCGCGTCATTTTACAGGTACTCGCTATATAAAAAAGCGGGTTCTTCTGTAACGAAATTGTGAGTTTGACCTTTTAATTGTCGTCGTCATGATTCCTTAAGAAAAACGTTTTTACGGAGGAAAGTTTATGCTTTTTGACGAAAACATGAAATTTTCCACTATATATAGTAAAATTCTTTTTTGATACCTTTTTTTCGGTGAGAAAAACGCAAATAGTTTTTGGAATATGAAAAAAAATTATGCGTTCGCCCTTAGATCAAGAGATTATGATTCCGCCACTGGTAATGGATCAAAATAGGCCCGAGTGTAAACGGGTTGGTTGGAAAACACTTTCTTATATCAAAGGGTGGGTGTCGGTGGTAGTTGGTGAATAATTAATTAAAAAAAAAATTAATACATAATTTATGCAATAATTAAGATTAAGAAACATATTGTAAATAGATTTTTGGTGACTTTATCATGTTTGACTCATTTGGCACTTACCTTTATATGATTCTAACGATTTGTGACGAACATAACGTATAAATCAACTAATTTATACGATGATAAGTGATAACCGAGTGTTTAATGTTATTACCTTTTCACTAAGGACTTCTTGTAGGAGTGAGGTGTCTTTAGAAATGCTATTGATGATTTCTGAAGTTGTTGCTTCTTGTGAATCAAAAAAACCAACTTCTTGTCTTAAAATAGCCTCCAGATACTTGTATCGAATCTTCAAAACCTGTCGTTCGCTTATTTTACTCCAGCAATACCCTTCTGTAAACGACGATCCCCACAAAGAAGAAGAACCGAATCTAGTTATGGGTTTTTCGGTTTTGTATGTTTATAGAACAAGATCAAACAAAAAGAAAAGAAAAATTTACCCATAAAAGCCATCAACATAACTCCTAATCCAATGTACACAAAAGCTAAACTACACTGTACAAAACAAAAACAAAAACAAAGTGAAACGGGTTAAACAGATCAACCAGAACACCACCCTTTAATTAAACGAGTTAAATAAGTGAACCCAAAAACAATTTCGTTAAAAGGATTAGATATGATCACAACCCAAAACCAGATTATTTTCGTACTATAAAACTCAGTTGCAACGAAATAACTCGTCGCATAGCTGGAATAAAAATGCATGCTAGCTAACCTCTCCGATTTCGTTCATGAAGTTTTTCGGGTTCTGTTGAACACCTCTACCATAACCCAAATGATTAAACAAACGACTAACAAAAAGTAGTAAAACATTTGTAGAGGCTCCATCACCAATGGCTCCAAGTGTGCCCAATAGTATGAGCAATTTGTCAAACCAATCGGCATACCGGAATATTATCCTTATCGACTGCTTCTTCTCCGGCGATTTCGTCGGAGAACTCATGGTTTAGGTGAAACTTCTTAGAACAACAAGTAGCACAAGATGTATATGGAACACCCTTTGCTTTGTTTGAATATTTGTGCATGTATATATAGATATATATTTAGATTTAGTATTAGTGGTTGGTATATATGTTTTGTGAAAAGATGTGTAGGGAATTGAATATGAATAATTTGTACATGAGTATAGTAGAATAATAATTAATAAGCATGGAAAAGATGTTGATTTTGGTCATTCTCCTTTTGTATTATTATATACTAATATTTTTTATTGGTTTTCATGGTGTCTTACTTTAGAATTCTTATATTTAAATACACAAAAAGATTGCTTAGTAATTTATATAAGTCTACCTTTCCGTCGTATATCCGTCACAAGAAAAAGTTACATAACAAAATTATGTGGTACATACTTTTGTAGTAGTGATAGTAGTTTTGAGAAAAAAAAGGTACTAAACTAAACGGAGTTTTGTAATAAGTTAAAATATGTAATTGTTTAGTTTGAGTTAAGTTTGAGTTAAAACAGGTCAGATAGCATATCATATGATTTTAAGTGCGTTTTAGTTTCAACTAATATAGAAAATTTATTCATTCGATCAACCGATACAAAAATCTAACACAAATAAGGCATATATTGAATTGTCGAATGAAGACTTCTGGCTTTGGGTGATCGAAATGGGATTATCTTTTTAAAGGGTATAGTTTAGGGGACATCATGATAATTAGTTTGAGTTAAAACAGGTCAGATAGCATATCATATGATTTTAAGTGCGTTTTAGTTTCAACTAATATAGAAAATTTATTCATTCGATCAACCGATACAAAAATCTAACACAAATAAGGCATATATTGAATTGTCGAATGAAGACTTCTGGCTTTGGGTGATCGAAATGGGATTATCTTTTTAAAGGGTAAAGTTTAGGGGACATCATGATAATTAGTTTGAGTGTTTGCGAAATTGACGATGATATGATATTTTGATACCTAGAACACATATAACTGCGATTAATTAGTAATTTATCTGTCGCGCGTTGCGACGGCATAGTGCCTTTTTAAGTAATTCAAAGAGGCGGTTAAGTCCATAGCGTATTATATATGTAAACCCATGTGTTACTTATAAGTTATAACAACTCTGTCACAACATTCAATCTATTATTGACAAATAAGGAGAAAGAAAAACACCCATAAAAAGTAAAAGTATAGTTTAGAGAAGCACCAACGACAGTAACAATCAAACTTTCACAACAACTATTAATTTGAATTAGTAGCTTTTAAAGCAAAAGTGTAGTCCTTAATTTAAGTTTCTTGCACCCTCTATACCCTAAAAATCAATAGAACAACCAAAGGTACAGGCTTTTGGTAAATGTATGCACGCTTCTCGCTTCTCGAGGGGTATTAACTCATAATTTCATTCATTATCAATATTGAATACAAAGAGGTTTATATATATATTCTACTAGTTACAATAATAACCCTCTAACTTATGACAATTGAATATTTGGCTTAACATTCCCCCGCAAGTTGAGGGCGGGTAACGACCTGCAACATGGATCTTAAAAATTCAAATCTTTGAGTTGATAACGGCTTCGTGAAGATGTCGGCAATTTGATCATCCGTTTTAATAAATTGAACCTTCAGATTTCCTTGACTGACTTGCTCACGAACAAAATGAAAATCTACCTCAACATGTTTAGTTCTAGCATGAAACACCGGGTTTGCTGAAAGATACGTAGCTCCAAGATTATCACACCAAAGAGTGGGTTTATTCAACTTAACTCCCAGTTCTTGTAGAAGAGACTTTAGCCAGATTAGTTCAGCAACAGTATCAGCAATAACCTTGTATTCGGATTCAGTAGACGACCTAGAGATAGTTTTCTGCTTACGAGCTGACCATGATACTAAGTTTGATCCTAAGAAGATAGCATAGCCCCCCGTGGATCGACGGTCGACCGGGCAACCAGCCCAATCGGAATCCGAATATGCGGTAATAGGAACCAACCGCTCACCCCAATGTGAATCAGCAAAGGCGTGTAATGTAGACGTTGAGTTCGATGTAAAACGAAGACCCAGTTGAGACGTTCCCTTGAGATAGTGAATTATACGTTTGATAGCCGTCCAATGGGATTCGTGAGGTTCATGCATAAACTGACAAACCCGATTGACAGCGTAGGCAATGTCGGGCCGAGATAAAGTAGCATACTGAAGTGCTCCAACACAATGACGATATCTTGTAGGATCGGGCAAAAGTGGGTCGTCCTTGGTTATCGTATCTGCTTTGGCATTTGTAGGTGTTGCAAGCGGTTTCGAATCTTTTAACCCGGCTCGATCAATAAGTTCCTGTATATACTTCCGTTGAGATAGGATAAGACCCGAAGAGGTGTGAAGAACTTCAATACCAAGAAAGTAAGTAAGACGACCCATGTCAGTGAGAGACACCTGCTGACCAAGTGAGGAAATAATGCGATTAACTGTGTTGGGATCGTTGCCCGTAATGATGATGTCGTCCACGTAAACGAGTAGATAAACCTGTGTACTCAAATGGTTAAGGATAGATAATGATGGATCAGTTTTGGAACCATGAAAACCAAGATGCTGTAAGACGTTTGAGAGTTTGGTGAACCATGCCCTGGGAGACTGTTTTAAGCCATAAAGAGATTTGTGCAACTTGCAAACATGATGAGGATGTTTAGGATCCTCGAAGCCCGGTGGTTGACGCATGTAAACCGTTTCATGTAGATCACCATGTAAAAACGCATTTTGCACATCAAGTTGTTTGAGAGACCAAATGTTAGAGACGGCAAGAGAAAGAACCGCGCGGATGGTAGCTGGTTTGACCACGGGGCTGAACGTCTCATGATAATCAATGCCAGACTACTGTAGAAAACCCTTTGCTACCAATCGAGCCTTGTGTCTAGTTAGGTTCCCATGCTGATCAGTTTTCAACCTTTAAACCCACTTGCAATTAATAACATTAGAATTTGGAACCGGAGGAACTAACGACCATGTTCCGTTTCTGTGTAGTGTGTGCAACTCGGCTGCCATGGCTTGACGCCACTCCGCGGATTCATTGGCAACAATAAAGGAAGTCGGTTCAGAAGGAACGGTAGCGGTGGTGGCGATATTTGCTGAAGGGTCAAAAAATTTTTGGGGTTTAGGATGTGGCCGAAGGTGAGGAGGTCGGTAACGGGGCGTGGATGGTTGCGAAGGAGAGGAAGTAGGTTGGGTGGTGGTGGTCTGTGGAATAGGGGCGGTTTGGACAGGTTCGGAAATAGGAGGGGTGGGTAGCGATGGTTCGGTTGTAGTAGTGGATGGGTTATCGAAAATGGTTAATGGCGGATCAGGAACTGTAGAAAAGGAAGTGGGGGCTGTGGAGGATGAAGGAGGGTCGATGGAGGGTTCAGTAAGGGAGGGAAAAACATGCTCGTTAAATCGGACATGGCGAGCAATGTAGATTCGGTGAGTAGTTTGATCAAGGCATTGATAGCCATGATGAGACGGGCTATAACCGAGAAATATACAAGGAGTAGAACGAAAATCAATTTTATGTTGGTTATATGGACGTAAATAAGGAAAACAAAGACATCCGAAGACTCGAAGAAATGAGTAATCGGGAGGACGTTGGAAAACTAGTTGATATGGGGATTTGTTTGAGGAAAGACGAGAAGGTAGACGATAGGTAGGCGGCGGTTTGAAAAGCGAATGACCAAAAAGGTTGAGGTAGTTTGGATTGGGCTAGTAAGGTGAGACCGGTTTCCACGACGTGGCGGTGGCGACGCTCGACAATGCCATTCTGTTCACTCGTATGAGGACACGAGCGACGATGTAAAATACCATGGGATGTAAAAAACTGAGTGAGGTTCCTAAACTCGCCACCCCAATCAGTTTGAACACTTTTTAGTTTGGTGTTAAATTGGCGTTCAACTAGGCGAACGAAATTTGTAAAGGTGGTAAAAACGTCGGATTTTTGCATGAGCGGGAAATACCACATATAGCGGGTATGATGGTCAACACATAACAAAAATAACGATAACCGTCAAAAGACATGGTAGTATGGCCCCAAACATCACAATAAACCAAATCAAGTATGTTTTTACTACGAAAAAATGAAATAGGTAAAGTAAGTTTGGACATTTTTCCCAATTGACAAGAAGTGCATATAGATGAACAAAGTTTATCAGAAATAGGTAAAGAAAATGTTTTAACAATATGTTGAAAAACTCGAAAGTGAGGATGCCCAAGTCGTTGATGCCACATAGTAGATGGAGCTCGAAAAGCAGTGAACGCCATCTTGGAAACCGGTTGAAAGGAAGGTAGGCGAATGGTGTAGAGACCCTGGTCACTGGGGCCCGTGAGGAGGATAGCCCTGGTAGCCTCGTCCTTCACAACAAAAAAAGAAGTGTGAAATTCAAAGAAAACGTTATTTTCTTTGCAAAATTTGTGAACGGAAAGTAGGTTACGTTGTAGGCCCGGGACATGGAGTATATGGTTAAGTTGTAAGTTTTTATTTGAGGTAAAAAAGGATTTTGAACCGACATGAAGAATTAGAAGAGAGTTACCGTTACCAACATAGAGGGAGTCATTACCGTAATAGACGTCCGAGTTGTCCATACTAGCAAGATCAGGAGTACCATGGGAATTAGCGTCTGTATCCGATGTCCAAGTAGTATATGAGCCCGCCTCAGAGTTAGCATAATTCGCTTGAGGTGATCCACGAGAAGAGCCGGGGTGATTCGGGCACTGTGAGGGAATATGACCAATACCGCACCTATTGCAATGACCGTAAACCATATTTTGAGTGGAGGCCCAAGCAAATTGGCGAGAGACTTGTGAACCACCACGGCCACGGCCGCTGCGAGAAAACGCACGGCCCCGACCGTATCCGCGGGTCGGTCTTGAAGAAGCAGACCGATTAGCATAATTTGCCTGAGGAACCGATGGTGATGCCGACTGTTGAGTTGTGGAAGCAAGTCGGTTTGCCAAAAGTTGAAGGTTGGTAATCTGCTGCTGAACCGAGGCTAAATCGGGGGCCTGGGAAGTAGTTGTTGCGGCAGTGGTAACATTGAAGACTTGGGGAGAGGCCGATGATGAAGAAACAGTGGACCGAGTGATATATTCATGATCACCAATCAGGCCGTGAAGCTCGTTAAATTGAACCGGTGGGGAGCGGGCAAGAAGATTGCTTTTCAAACCATGGTATTCCTCACGTAAACCGGCTATAGTAAGCATGACGAGATCTTTGTCTTTGACGGGTTCACCAATATTTGCAAGAGCCGTTGCATATTCTTGAGCACGGCTGAGATAATCGATACCTTTTTCACCATCTTTCATTGAAATCTTTAAAAGTTGTGTTTTTAGAGTGAACTCATGAGATGAATTCGAAGGAGCATATGCACGTGCTAGACTTAACCACACTTCCCGAGCCGTGTCTCCTTGGATGTGTTGAAACGAAGACTCGAAAACGGTGGATATAATGATCATGCGGACGTGTGCATCATTAGCGATCCAGTTTGTAAAATTAGGGTTTGTAGTAGTAGCATCACCGGTTGTAATTTTCTCTTCCGGGCACGATGACGTGTTGTCAACATAACAATATAATCCATTAGCCTTTAAAAACGGTTCCATCATGGCTTTCTAGTAGCCATAATTGTTTGGTGTAAGATTGAATGCAAACTTGTGGAAATTATGAGATGTACGTTCTTGAATACTAAAGGCAGTAATCGTTGTCATGATGAAAAAGAAACAGTGATTTTGATACTTGAGGTACACGGATATTGATTAATATTGGCAGCGCTGATGGTTCGTAGCAGGTGTTGATTTTTTATTGTTCGATTGATTGTTCGCAGGAGGATGAATTCCTTTTTTTTAAATAACAATCAAGTCAAATGGGGTGCTCCAAGTTCACGTGCTTTACGATTGCCGCCAATCCATTCTGTCTTCTTATTGTTTTCGAAAATAATAGGTGACCACCACCACTAGCTCTTGTTTCAAAAATAATCACAATAATAATCCTCCTTAGTCTCCTTTTTTTGTCTTCTTATTGTTGCATGTAACGTCACGTTGATTGACGACTGGTAGAGGTCGATTGCAAGTTGATCGCCGGATTGTTGACGACGACGATTGGGGGTTATTTAGGGTTTACAAGTTGATGGCTCTGATACCATATTAACTCATAATTTCATTCATTATCAATATTGAATACAAAGAGGTTTATATATATATTCTACTAGTTACAATAATAACCCTCTAACTTATGACAATTGAATATTTGGCTTAACAAGGGGAGAGGGGTGGGGGTTACAAGCGCAACACGACAAGGAAATTAGACGGCTAAATCATCAAGAAACAATATATTAGCCCTTTGAAATGTTCACTACAAATCCAAGTGTACACCATTACATTACACACCAAACTACATACCATAAAATTAACAAAAGAAACCAATATGAATGGATAAAAATGGATTCACATGGTTTATTTTATTTGTTATACCTTTCATTGTTGATTAGTTAAATTAATGGAACATAAAGGGCATATAATGAAATCAACGATTGTTCAAAGAATTTAGTTATTTAAAAGCAATATAACAATTTGTATCATTAAGTAGAAGCACACAGACAAAAGGTGAGAACTAGCATGATTAGCAACTTCATCAATCCAATACAATCAAGACAAATGATGCCCACAACCTTTTTTTTTAAAGGAGAACTTCATTAAAACACACCGAACTCGAAAACCGAGCCGGACAACAGGCAACAAGGACACTACATAATTACAAATTTACACCAATCCGACCACAAGATATCTTTACACCTCGACCTATACTTAAACCACAAAAAACTCAAGGATTTGACTTCGCTAAACACATTATCTACCTTAACTTCAGTCGCCGAAAAGATCATCTTGTTCCGAGCCATCCACAGACGAAACGATAATGATTCCTTGAATAACCGATCTATCGCCAGCTTTGATGTGCCCACCTTTATGGATCTCCAGCAAGTCTTTGAAAGAGAAAGCAAAGATAGGGGGAGACGACACCAACGACTAATCTTTTGCCATAACACCGTGGCAACCACACACGAGGTAAAAAGGTGCTCCACTGACTCATTCTCGGAATTGCATAAGGGACAGAACCCATCCCCGACCACTATACCCCTCCTCCGCAACGCATCCGCAGGGGGAATTCTGTTCATTTTCTCTCTCCAAATAAACATGTTGCACTTACTAGGAACCCATTTACACCACTCCAACACGTACCTATCGCTAAGATCCGAAGCACCAGCCAAAAGTTTCATGATCGAGTTGAAGGAGAACGTGCCCGTTTGATCTCCCAGCCATTTCCAGTCGTCTGACCTGTTGCCTAAGAAAACCGAGGCAAGGGCCGAACTAAGGGAAGAAAGCTCCCTTAACTCTTCTTCCAAATCAGGATCGTGTTTCCATAGCCAGTCACCAAACAACCAATCCCGCACAGAGCAAGATTTGACCATTTCCAACGCGAATAACTTAGGGAATAACTCTTTAAGAGGAACTTCTTTCAGCCAAGGGTCAAGCCAGAAGAGAATGTTATCTCCTCTACCCACCATACCCCGAAAAAATTTCCGAAGACAGACGTTACCAGCAAAGAGTTTGGTAATGACGGAAACAATGTTATGCCAAACACCTCCAGCCGACTTCTTTATCGGAAGGAACGACCAACCCGACCCCCCGGAGTGAATGGCATCAACCACCTTGACCCACATATTGTCCTTTTCATGCTTGTACCTCCACCCCCATTTGCACAAAAGAGCAAGGTTAACATTTTTTAATTTACTAATCCCCAAACCCCTGGTTTTTTTCGAAGACGCGACTCTGTCCCAAGCCACCCAGTGCGTCTTCCTAGCCTCACTCGAGCCACCCCATAGGAATTTTTTGATCAACCTTTCTAGATCATTGACCACCTGCATAGGCGCCTTGTATAAGGAGAAATAATAGGTCGGAAGACTTTGGAGCACAGAGCGGATAAGCGTAACTCTCCCACCAAAAGACAATAGAGAAGATTTCCAAAGAGCAAGCCTCGACTCGAAGATGTCGTAGACCGGTCTCCAATTATTGATGGGGTTCATATTCGCCCCCACTTTAAGCCCGAGGTACTTAAAGGGAAGGGACTCAATAGTGCACCCCACCGCTTCCGCCACAATCCCTACTTCCGCATTGTCCACCTCAATGCCAAAAAGGTAAGACTTACCAAGGTTAATTTTTAACCCAGAACAAACATGGAAACACCTCAAAATTCTGACTATATTCGTGGCATTATCCTCGCTCCACTCACCAATGATAAGGGCATCGTCAGGGAAAAATAAATGAGAAATCTTTGGCCCATCCAGAGGAAGCTGAATGCCAGAGAACACCCCCACCTTACCTACTTTGACAAATAAGCAAGATAACGCTTCCATAGCCACAGCAAAAAGAAAAGGAGAAATAGGGTCCCCTTGCCTCATCCCTTTACCACACTTAAATTCGAAAGTAGGTGACCCGTTAACCAGGACGATGCCCTAGCCGAAGACAGAACTCCCCAAATCCAGTTGCACCATCTAGACCCAAATCCCATTTGCCGAAGAACATCCACCATGAATCTCCAGTTAATGTTATCGTAGGCTTTCTCGAAATCGATTTTAAATAAAAGTGCCTTCCTTTTGTATTTTCTAAGCCAAGAACATACCTCGTTAATGATTAGAGGCCCATCAAGTATGAGTTTACCACTCAGGAACGCAGATTGAGAGTCGGAAATAACCGAACCAAGCACCTTTTTAAGTCTATTGGCGAGAACTTTAGATACTACCTTATTAACAACACCGACAAGACTGATGGGCCTATAGTCGCCCAGACCCATAGGATCTCTCTTTTTGGGAACAAGGGTGATAAACGAAGAGCCGCAACCTGTGCTAATCTTGCCGGAGACAAAGAACGCCTCCATCAGCCTCAAAAAATCATCCTCGAACCGCCCCTAAAACATTTTTAAGAACCGAAAGTTAAACCCATCCGGGCCGGGGGCCCTATCATCCCCGCACTCGAACACAACGGTTTTAGTTTCTTCAATAGAAAACTGAGATTCCAACCAAGAGGTGTCAACCTCTGAAATTTTATTCAAATTGGGAAACTCAAGACGCGGCCGATCTCCACACTCCTCCACAAATTTTGATTTAAAGAAACTGAACACCTCTTTCTTGACCAAGGAAGGTTTCGAAATCCACTCGCCCCTGATAAACAACCCGTGAATGACGTTGCTAGCTTTCCTGCAATTAATTTGAGAATGAAAGAATTTGGAATTTTCATCGCCGTCTTTGGCCCATCTGACCCGAGACCTCTGCTTAAGGTCCGACACTTTAGCGAACTCTGCCTCGGTGATGATTTTTTTGTTTTCCGCTAGGATCCAATCCTCTTCCTCAGTCAAGTCCCTGGACTTCAAAATAACCTCTAACCCCTCCACTTCCTCTTTAGCAAGACCAACCTCTTCTCTTTCCTTCTGAATCATATCGTCTCTCCACTTTTTTAATTTGCTACGAATAAACCCAAGTTTTCTGATCAAATACACATCGGGAGGGCTACCCGCATCAAAGAACTCGTCACAAGCCTCCTCAATCAACTGTTTAAAACCATCTTTCCCCATCCACGAATTAAAGATACGAAAAGGACGAGCCCCAAAGTTGACAATTTTAGTAATCAGAATGATGGGACAATGGTCAGAGCACAGTCTCGGCAAAGCCTGGACATGGGCTTCTGGCCTGGCATTAAAAAATTCAGAGTTGATTAAGAACCTGTCAAGCTTACTGAGCTTGTTCCCATTCTCGGATCGCCAGGTAAATTCCCTCCCTCTCAAGTCATGTTCTATAAGACCGGCGTCAAATATGAACGAATTGCAGTTATTAGCACAAGTAGGCTTAAAAGAGCAGTTTCTACTCTCTTCCCGAAACCGAACCGCGTTAAAGTCACCGCCAATAATCCAGTGCCCGTCGTGACTATTAATGAGGCCGACCAACTCGTCCCATAACTCTTTCTTAGCAGAGATAGCTTGAGGAGCATAAACATTCAGGAAGTTCAACATCAAATTGTTTCCAACCATACTACCCCTGACGTGGATATAATTTCAATTTTTATTCGAACTCGAAAAATGAAACAAACTGTCGTCCCAGACACAAATCAATCCCCCATATTGGCCAGAGGAGTCGACAACCTCCAACCCAAAAGAACCACTACCCCAGAGTTTGGTAACCTCAGAGCGAGAGAAATTAACGTGTTTAGTTTCATGAATAGCCAAGAGATTAATACCGTGCTCGCGCCTGAGATCCTTTATCCAACCAGCCTTATTGAGACCCCCAATCCCTCTAACATTAACGGAAAGGAAATTCATTTAGAACCTTCATTAATACATGTGTTAAGGATGGAATTTCTGATTAAGACAGAGTGATTACGAAGCTCAACACCGATCTCATCTCCAATCGACACTGTGTTTTCAATTTCCTTCTCGGTCTGAAAACCAGGGACTGCTCCGGAAACATCAACCCCCACTCCGGCCGACCCGGAGTGAACCGAATCCTCCACCCTACTGGCGTTACATCCCTCCGGCGTAGCTCTGACATTAAGGTTGAAACCCTCATCCTCTCCAACCTCAGACGTGGATCTTTCTCCGTTAGCCTTTTGAGCCCTATCTATAAAACCAATAAAACCAAAACCCGGTTCAGAGTCCATAGAAAAGGGTTCTGGATCTTTTTTTGGGCCTGGACTCCGCAGGAGACTCTCCATTGCTGTTCTGGGCTTGGGCTTTCCTGGAAACAAAACCCACAGCAGACTTACGGGAGGCCTATTTGATGCCATTACTATATTGAAAGAAGAAGCCCAACTGAGAAGGCACACCATGCATACTATCCCCCTTGGGCCCCAACGAATCAAATCCCAACATCCACTCTTCCCAATTCCCATGAGACCCTTCAACGGCCTTGTCAGCACCCCCGCCACTTTTTTCTCTCTCCTCATGCATGGGAATACGTCCATTATGGGGAGAATTATCATTTTCCACCGGTGACTCCTCGATTCCACCAGAACCGTTCACCTTCTGCGTCCCCTCTTCAACCTCACACCCGGAGTTTGCCATGCCAACCACCGGCGACGACGCCAACGGCGAAGACCCAACTGGCTTCGTTCTAACGGGAAACCCCAAGCAATCCGGGATCCAGACATCCTGCTCCTCCTCTACCCAGATTCTAAAGATCCTGTTCTTCCACTTTAGGTTCACAACTTCTTTGATCCTATGAGCTTCCCCTGCTAAGACCCCCACTCTACTCACCGATTGATCTTGAACATCGTCAAAATCCTCAGGGACATAGAGGACCTTCCCGAAAAGTTCTCCGACCTGGACAAGGACGTCGGACTCGAGCAGGTGCAACGGAACACCATGCATCATCAGCCATGCTACGCTTTCTAAAGGTAAGGACTGCCCACTCCAGAAGTCCAAGTTGATAAACCACGGGCCCCAAAGCTCCTTTGAATCCAAAAACCGCTTCGCCGAAGCTTCGTCGTTAAAGGAAATAAGAATCGATAAACCACCCAGGTATTGGATCCTAGAATAATCCGTTTTAGCAATCCTAAGAAGCCTATCAAAGTCCACCAGTGTTTCCAGATCCACCGTTCTTCCCACCACTATTGTTCCGAACAAACCATTAAAAGCTATCGTTATGTCTGGAACAATAATAGACTTCTCTCTTTCCTCGTTCTAGCAATCTCCAGCAGCTTCGGACCTTCCCAGAACATCCCTGTAAGACCTAAGATCCATTCGATTGGAAAAATTGCTTCTATCCTCCGGGCTGAAAACTCTAGGCTTGCTAGACAAAACATCGGGATGAACAGACTTACCCGAGTTTTCCGCCACAAAACTAGCTATATTAATCTTCAGTTTAAACTCCCCCATCTTAACTCCCCTGAGCAACCTCTCCAACTCAGTCCTATCCTTGACGTCTTTGAAGCTTGCAAAACCAAATCTACATCCATTTTTATCTCTTTTCTTCGCCACATAAGTCCCCGAGATTTCCCCAAAGCCCTCCAAACACCGCCTAAGCTCCCAAGGAGTGCAACCTTCAGGGAGATTGGACACGAAAAACTTGGTAATGTTACACGGAACCTGCCCCTTACCAGCCATACGAACACACCCACCGAACGGAAAAAGGAAAAAGGATGTGAAACGAAAAGACAACCCACGCCGAGGACACAACTCTATGAAAGGTTAATGGTATTCGAACCAGTCCAGCTGTGCTATACAAGATAGATGCGACTGATATCAGACCCACTAAGCAGTCGAGAATAAGATCCGGCGGCGGAGCCTGAAATAGCAGAACGAAAAAGAAGAACAAAGAGAACCCTGAACCCAGAAAGCGAATGGAAGACCAGTATGATTGATTTAGGGAGAGAGGCCCAGCCAGCGATCAGGCGACCTCGCACACTAACCCTAACTTACCGTCTTCGTCGAGCCTCCGGCGTTCAGAGAGATAATTATTTATTGTTTCAGAGAGGAGTTTATGTGTGTGTTTAGGCGTTTTTGATGCCCACAACCTATTATCTATATTTTTCTACGATTTATCTTACATATTTTGGTCAATTGAAATTTAGGTGTTTATGTTGTTACATTATGCTTAAACATACATTTCCATACTATAATTTACTAACATGTTAATGCTATATGGTGTTGTATTTTATGTATCGGGAGTTTTCCAAAAAAAAATAAAAAATCATTTTTCATTTCTAGCCCAAAGGTTTTTATTTTTGTATTTTAACCTATTGATTTTTTTACTTTTAGCACAAAGTTATCATCTTGTTAATTTTAACCCCCAACACTTTTTATTTCAACTTTGGTCCCCCATACTTTTCATCTTTAGCAAGTTTTTCGTTTTACGTTTCGTTTTAAATTTTGCGAGTTAACACGCCACAACATGCGTGTGGGGTTCAACGTTTTTTTCGTTTGGTTTTACTTTTCTTTTTATTATTTTATTTTTACAAGCTTTTGAGCTGTTGGTGGTCGCTGGCAGTGTGTGGCATTGGTGCAACTTGGCACGGTTTTACATATGTTTTTAACGTATTAGGTTTTTTACTGATAGTTTGTTTTGAGTTTACCCTTGTACTTCCTTTAAGTAAAAAACTATTTTTTATGTGCATATATTTATGTATGTGTCGATATAAATTCGATTTGTTATACGTTTCGATGTAAACTTTTTCTGGAAACGAGTCAGGTCAAGTACAATATATTTCCGTTTAAAAAAACATTGTTACGTGCATATTTTATGTACGTTTTAGTATAAATTCGAGTTGGTCTACGATTGGACGTTAATTTTTTGGGAAATGAGTTAGGTCAAATATAATATGTTGTCGTTCTTATTTATGGATGTTTCGTAAATTTTGTTTCCAACCGAGTCGAGTCAAATTGTGGTTTCTTGTTTTTTTCAAAAGCTTTAATTAACCCTTTTTGATTAAATGTGTCAGTTTTTCCTTTATACCCGTTATGTTTTCTATGTATGAGTTGGATCACATATAATACGTTATGATTGTACGATATAAACTCGATTTACTTTACGTTTTGATCCAATCGCAATGCTTATATAGGTTACATTGAGTTCAATCGGATATGTCGAAACACACATTTTCATATGGTTAACGCATCACATAACGTTTGAATTAATTTATTCGATGTTTACGATGTACCCGCGCCACAACGTGCGCGGGTGTTATTGCTAGTTGTATATAATAAGCATGAATGTAGTACATAAAAAGGGAATATTAATTGACAAAACCTATATAACATCTTAGTGTTACATATATATTAGCGTTTTATTACGTATGTAACATCATGTTGTTACATAAAACGCCAACAAATAAACGCTTTGTATTAGATTAACATATGTAATAGCATATCGATAATGTGTAATCAGAAAATCGTTTCATACCTAACATTTGAAAAAGAGTTGGGAGAAAGTTCTATTCTTAAAACGGCTTCTAGATAAATCAAATTTTAACATTTAATATTGTAAGTTCATTATCCTAAAAAATATATTAAAATTAGATGTTACTTAGTAGGAACAAAATATATATAAACTTAGATAATTAAAAAGACTAAAAAAACATAAAGCAAAATGCATCATGTTCCCAACAACTACATGAGTCACATATGGGTTATCAGTGATATTAATGTTCTCTCCATTAAGTAATGTTTGTTGTGAACATTTATCATCTTTTACATAAAAAATTATGCATAAGGATTACATGCAAATATCCCTCAAGTTTCCATATTTTATGGTTTATTTTCAATTAAAAAAAAATGTTATGTAGAAACAAAGTATTACTTACTATGAACATCCCATTGAAAACCCATAAAATTTTAAATTCATTCAAAGTTGGTACTAAAATATGTAAAC
The DNA here is from genome assembly GCA_030545235.1 of Helianthus tuberosus. NCBI lineage: Eukaryota > Viridiplantae > Streptophyta > Magnoliopsida > Asterales > Asteraceae > Helianthus > Helianthus tuberosus. The sequence goes on from CM060368.1 coordinate 174,721,296, forward strand.
AACAATTGCATGCCCAGTTTAAAACGGAGAATCATCACTAAGAAAACATCGGTACAATAAATAAAAAATAGTTGTCGCAACCCATGTTCCCTGTCTCGGGAGCGGGCGGTCGCGGTTACTCAGAGCCGGTGGTATCAGTGTTTATTAATTTGGCAGCGGAAAGTTTTCATCAGGACCGTAGTTAGGAAATATGTTTATCAGACTTGAAACACCAAACTTTTTATAATAAATAAATGGGATAAAACCCAAGTTTCCATTACAATACATTTATAGGGATAAACCCTAATTATTGAAAACAAAGTCTTCTTTTTATTTAGGTAACTTTTATAGCCACTTTTCCAAGCCTTCAGTGCTCTCCAGCTGGCTTCTATTGGCTTCACATTTAGTTACCTGAAACGTGTTTTAAAAATGTTTTATCAGCAAGAAATACTGACGAGTGCATCCCAGTTTAATCAAAATAGTTTTATAACTTCACAGGATTGGGAGCATCCGCGATTACAATATTTATATCTATCCAATTACTCTTTCGGTACTGTCAATCCTGACTTGTGGTCATGCTACTATTTGCAATAGTAACGAGTGCCAAGTAATGTATACAAAACCCCCAACATACCAGCAGTAATTGTAGAATACATATACTCAATCATTGTTAATTATAATTGAAAACATTTGATGTTTTGTAAAAACAGTTTACAAAAAGAAGAATGACTCACAAAAAGGTGGCAAAAAATAAGATGTACTCACATTGTTTACTTAGGTAAAACTAAAGCTTCCTGGTATATCTCCTGGTTATTATCTATTATAATTAAAAATGCACACGTGTTAGTAAAATAACCCAAAAAGGAGGGTTGTTATAACATTAACCGTACAACTCGAGACAGAATTCCAATGACTAAGTCAGGCAGAGCCTAGACATGCATTACGGAGTCCTAGATCAATCGAGTGTAACACGAGACAGAACTCCAACGACTGAGTCAGGCAGAGCCTTGACATGCGTTACGGAGCCCTAGATCGATCATGTAGGGTAACAAATAGGGTTATAATACTTACAACGAGGCAGAGCTTCGCTTTATAGGGTATTATTTCCCGAGAGTTTTAGCTTACAGAGAATTTGAGAGAGAAAAGAAATTTGAACGATGACTGAATGAGGCTGAAGCCTCTATTTATAGGCTGATCGGATAAGCTGTGGCATCCCGCGACGCTTTTTTCAAACACTCTTGTGGCCTGCGAGGACCTTAGGGTCGACTATAGGCTTGGCGAGTCAAGGGGGTAGACCTGCCACGAGCTAGGCCACGTGGCGCAGTGCCGTGTTCGGGAAATAAAGGGGCTCACACCCCGCGAGAAACAAAGGGAGTCCGGGTCGCGGCCCGCGATAACCCGATTTTTATGTTTTATTTGTTTTTTTTATAAATATAAAGGTATTCTAGACCCGTTTCTCGCATACGGGGTATAATAGGAACGTTTTAGGGATGTTAAGGATTTTCAAGAGGGTTATTATATCCTCCCCACCTTGTTTTAGATCTCGTCCTCGAGGTCTACTGGAATAGGTGTGGGTATTTCCTTTGCATCTCTGACTCGAGCTCCCAAGTATATTCTGGTCCTCTCTTGGAATCCCAGTTCACTTTGAACAGAACAAGTCTCTTGTGTTTGAGATTCTTGATCTTTCTATCTTCAATCTGAATGGGTTTCTCTACAAACTTAAGTTTCTCATTTACCTCTATGTCCTTAAGAGGTACCATTAATGATTCATCTGCTAAGCACTTTTTGAGATTACATACATGAAATACATCATGTATTCCTGTCATTTCCTCTGGCAGTTGTAGCTGATAAGCTATAGGTCCTATCCTTCTAATAATCTCAAAAGGTCCAACATACCTGGGGCTTAGCTTTCCTTGTTTAATGAATCTAACCACTCCTTTCCAAGGAGAAACTTTTAACAAAACCTTATCTCCAACTTGGAATTCTAAAGGTTTTCGTATGTTATCTACATAACTCTTTTGGCGATCTCGTGCTGTTTTTAGTCTTTCCTTGATTTGAATTATCTTGCCCGTTGTTTCTTGCACTATCTCTGGTCCAGATAGTTGCTTTTCTCCAATTTCTGCCCAACAGACTGGAGTTCGGCACTTTCGTCCATAAAGTGCTTCAAATGGTGCAGCATTAATGCTAGTATGATAGCTGTTGTTGTAGGAAAATTCTATTAATGGTAAATGATCGTCCCAATTTCCTCCAAAATCAATTACACAAGTTCTAAGCATATCTTCCATTGTCTGAATTGTCCTTTCGCTTTGTCCGTCCGTTTGAGGATGATAAGCGGTGCTTAGATTTAACTTGGTTCCCATTTCTTTTTGGAAACTTGTCAAAAAATGAGAAGTAAAACAGCTATCTCTATCAGAAACGATAGATAAAGGTATTCCATGTAATGAAACTATTTCATTCACATATAACTTGGTTAACTGTTCCATACTGAAAGTTTCCTTCATTGGTAAGAAATGAGCAGATTTAGTTAATCTGTCAACAATCACCCAGATTGTATCATTTCCTTTTCGTGTCTTGGGTAATTTGGTAACAAAGTCCATTGTTATCAATTCCCATTTCCATATTGGCATTTCTAATTGCTGTAATAACCCTGAAGGTTTCTGATGTTCAGCTTTAACCTGTGAACAAGTCAGACATTTAGCAACGCAGTTTGCTATATCCTTTTTCATTCATATCCACCAGAAATTCTTTCTTAGATCTTGATACATCTTATCACTACCGGGATGTATCGTATATTTAGACTTATGGGCTTCTTCTAGAATTTTGTGCTGTAGGTTTCCTTGTTTAGGTATCCACATCCTTTTATTATGGAACTTCCAAATTCCATCTGATCCTTGTTCTAATTCCTTAATCATTCCTTTTAAACCTTCAACATCGTCCTTGATTGTTGTTTCCTGTACCTCTCTAATTTGCTCATTTAAATCTACTGCAGACTTAATTTAAGAGAGCGTACTTGTTTTGGCTTTTCATGATACTTTCGACTTAAAGCATCAGCTACTACATTAGCTTTTCCTGGATGATACTAAATATCACAATCATAATCGCTAAGAATTTCCATCCAGCGTCTCTGTCTCATATTTAATTCTTTTTGCCCAAAAATATACCTTAAACTCTTATGATCTGTGAAGTCAACAAACTTATTTCCATATAAATAGTGTCTCCAAATCTTAAAGGCAAAAACTATGGCTCCTAACTCTAGATCATGGGTTATGTAATTCTCTTCATGTTTCTTAAGTTGTCTAGAGGCATAAGCTATAACCTTTTGACGTTGCATCAACACACATCCATATCCTAACTTAGACGCATCACAATAGACTATAAAGTCTTCAGTTCCTTCTGGTAATGCGAGTATGGGTATGTTAGTTAATCTGTGCTTAAGAATCCTAAAGGCTTCTTCCTGTTTTAGTCCCCATTCAAACTTAACTGATTTGCAGGTCATTTTGGTTGACGGGATAGCTATTCTAGAAAAATCCCGAATAAAATGTCTATAATATCCTGCTAGTCCAAGAAAACTTCTCACCTCCGTCGGTGATTCAGGGACTTTCCATTTAGTAATCGCCTTGATTTTTGTGGGATCCACATGAATTCCTTCATGATTAACCAGATGTCCAAGGAATTGAACTTCTTGTATCCAGAATTCACATTTTGAGAATTTAGCATAAAGTTTCTCTTTTCTCAGTAATGTCAATAATATATGCAAATGCTTTTCATGTTCTTCTTTACTCTTAGAGTAAATTAGAACATCATCTTTAAAGACAATTATGAATTTATCCAGGTATGGTTTACATATCCTGTTCATCATATCCATAAATGCAGCTGGGGCACTGGTTAAACCAAATGGCATGACGGTAAATTCATAATGACTGTACCTTGTTCTGAAAGCAGTTTTAGGAATGCCCTCTTCCTGTACTTTTAGTTGATGATATTCTGATCGTAAATCGATCTTAGAAAAGAATCGAGCTACTTGAAGTTGATCGAACAGATCATCGATTCTTGATAATGGGTACCGATTTTTAATCGTAATCTTGTTCAATTCTCGGTAATCAATGCGCATATGCATTGATTCGTCATTCTTCTTGACAAACAAAACTGGTGTTCTCCACGGCGTTGAACTAGGTTGTATAAAACCTTTGTCAAGAAGTTCGTCCAATTGTTTCTTCAGTTCCTGCATCTCCGTGGGTGCTAGACGATAGGGTGCCTTGGCAATTGGTGCCGTTCCTGATATTAGGTGAATTCTAAATTCAACCTCTCTGTCAGACGGTAATCCAGGTAACTCTTCTGGAAAAACTTCTGAGAATTTAGATACTACAGGAATATCTTTTAATTCTTTTACTTTAGTGTTAATGATTACGGAAATCATATACACTATGGCTCCTTTCCTTGCATAGCTTGCAGCTTTCATCACAGAGATGAATTTGGTTGACCTGGTGGCTTATCTCCCTTAATTGTGATCTTTTTACTACTTGGCGTACTTACTTGTACTGACTTTTGATCACATAAAATACTGGCATGATTGGCTACCAACCAACCCATTCCTAATACAATATCGAATCCAGCTAGGTTCATTGGGTAAAGGTTAGCAGAGAAATGATGGTTCAGAATTTCTATTCTTGTTCCCTGCAAGATTTCACTTATCTTAATTGAATCTCCATTTGCTGTCTCCACCAGACAGTCTTGTCGAAGTTTGGTTAATGGTTGATTGAGAAGTTTGTAGAAAGAAGTATTGATAAAACTTTGGTTTGCACCAGAGTCAAATAATACTTTGGCAAAAATTTCATTAACTAAAAACGTACCGGCGATCACATCCGGAATCATCTTGGCTTTCTCAGCTGTTAGGACGAATGTTCTGGCATTCTTCTTGGGTCCTTCAGTTGTCTTAGCTTTGCTGGTTGCTGCTAGAGCTAGTTTCGGACAGTTCGGTTTGATATGACCAGCTTCTCCACAATTGAAGCATAGCCTATTGCTAGCTTTCGATCGACATTCTTCTTCCTTATGTCCGGGTTTCTTGCAAAAATTACAATACCTTGCGCATTTTCCATAATGCTTCTTTTTACAAGACTTGCAGTAGGGTACAGGGGAAGAACCTGTATCTTTCCCACGGTTGGAATTACCGTAGCGAAATTCGTGGGTAAGCCTTTGAGCTAGGTTCTTTCTCTGGTTTTCCTCTTGTGTACGTACCAATTCATCAGTCAAGGTGTTGGTCAGTTCTACTGCTTCTTCTATGGTTTGTAGCCTAGCTGCCTTGACTACGTGTCGAATCTCACCAATTAATCCCCAAATGTAACGGGATATTAATACGGGTTCAGGTAAGGCTAAGGTTGGCACTATTCTAGCATATTCAAAGAATATGGTAGTGTAACCTTTGCAGTCTATTCCAATCATTTTAAGATTTAAGAACTTATTGGCGATTTGTTCTTTTTCATGAGGAGGACAGAATTTTCTTTCGAATCTATCCTTAAAGTCGGTCCATTCCATATTATAAGCTCTGTCACTTCCTCTAGACTGGAGAATAGTATTCTACAATTCTAAGGCTACATTTTTTAAAAGATTAGAAGCAAACATAATCTTATCTTCATCTGCACATTTACTTATTTTTAAGACTGCTTCTGTCTTTTCTATCCAGCGTAAGGTTGCAATGGCTCCTTTATTGCCTGAGAATTCTATTGGTTTGCAAGACCAGAATTCTTTATAAGAACAACCGTAAGAGACGGTTCTTTTTCTTTTTGGAATAGGTACTTGGATTATTGGTCCGTTATTTTCGTTCACACTGTGACTTGGTTCAGTGGGTGGACGTTTACTTCTAGTTACAGATTTATTATTTTCTGCTTCTTTAACAGTCTTGATAATATAGGGCATATCATCTATAATTCCTTGTGCAAATATATGTTGAATGGCACTGTTATCTACTTGGTTTCCGTTATTATCATTATTTTGGTTTTCCTGATTTACTTTGTTATCCATCTGAATTGGAAACATTTATCAGGTATTAATATCACAGAATGAGATTTAATACAAATAATCACACAAACAGATTGATCAAAATCGTCGAACATTACGACTTTACTCTTTTTATATATCTACATATATGCATCTAGTACATATTACAACTAAAAATTAAACACACTAGTAATTATGCATCAATAGTTACTTTAGTCTATCTATTCTAGTTTTTTTTATCAAAATATAAAATTACACGCAAATCTAGGTATTATTCTAGGTGTCATTCATCCAATATTGCATCTCATGTTCGTCGTATTTCCAAACAAGCTTTTCCCCTATCTGTCGGATTCTATTTCCTTCATCCACTAAACTCTCGCCATACTGACGGAGTTCCTGCACACATTCTCGGCTCATGGGTGGGTCTGCTGGTGGGGCTGGTACTGGTTCTTCGGGAGTATATAGTGTCGAATACGATCTATTGTCATCTAACCATGGATCATATTCTGAAGAGATTGGGGTTGGGATTCTAGGTAACCCATTGGGGTCAAATGCAGGTATCGGGAATTGGTTTTCCTGATTCAGTTCTAGCATTGGTTGATCTGGGAATAAGGGTAACAATGGTGGTTCAGCTGTTCGGTTTAGGTTAGAGTCTACTGCTATAGTGGCTAGCATATGGAAATCTGCCAACTGCCTATCTAGTTCCTCTTCCCACGGTGGTCTATTGACTGCTTCCTGAGTTTGGGCATTCACTTCCCTATTGGCTTTTACTATTGCTCTCTATTGTTGTAATTTCTTCATCCTCTTCCTCCTCTAATGCGCTCCTCTATTAAACAATCCTCTCTTTTTAGAAGGGAACGGTTCCTTAGACTGTGCCTTAAAAATAAAAATTTCTTCCTCAGTATCAGTTGAGTATCCTGAGGGATTTGGATGAGATGAGGTTCCTTCATCTTTTGGGGAACTAGCTAATTGACGATAAGCGTCGGATGTACCTTGCTCACTCATACTGTAAACTAACAAATTGTCAAATAACACATAACAATAATATACATATTTACACATAATCATATAAATTATTTCCTAACACAGTTTATTTAGAGTTTAAGTGTCAGCGGAACACTTCATTGGCTTAAACCAGTGGCTGTAACTCTGATACCACCTTCTGTCGCAACCCCCGACCCCTGCCCTGGGAGCGGGCGGTCGCGGTTACTCAGAGCCGGTGGTATCGGTGTTTATTAATTTGGCAGCGGAAAGTTTTCATCAGGACCGTAGTTAGGAAATATGTTTATCAGAGTTGAAATACCAAACTTTTTATAATAAATTAATGGGATAAAACCCAAGTTTCCATTACAATACATTTATAGGGATAAACCCTAATTATTGAAAACAAAGTCTCCCTTTTATTTAGGTAACTTTTATAACCACTTTTCCAAGCCTTCAGTGCTCTCCAACTGGCTTCTATTGGCTTCACATTTAGTTACCTAAAACGCGTTTTAAAAATGTTTTATCAGTAAGAAGTACTGGCGAATGCATCCCAGTTTAATCAAAATAGTTTTATAACTTCACAGGATTGAGAGCATCCGGGATTACAATGTTTATATCTATCCAATTACTCTTTCGTGCCTGTCAATCCTGACTTGTGGTCATTCTATTATTTGCAATAGTAATGAGTGCCAAGTAATGTATACAAAACCCCAACATACCAGCAGTAATTGTAGAATACATATACTCAATCACTGTTAATTATAATTGAAAACATTTGAGGTTTTGTAAAAACAGTTTACAAAAAGAAGAATGACTCACAAAAAGGTGGCAAAAAGTAAGATGCACTCACATTGTTTACTTAGGTAAAACTAAAGCATCCTGGTGTATCTCCTGGTTATTATCTATTAAAATTAAACCAATGCACACGTGTTGGTAAAATAACTCAAATCACATTAACCGTACAACTCGAGACAGAACTTCAATGACTGAGTCAGACTGAGCCTGGACATGCATTACGGAGTCCTAGATTAAACGAGTGTAACACGAGACATAACTCCAAAGACTGAGTCAGGCAGAGCCTTGACATGCGTTACGGAGCCCTAGATCGATCGTGTAGGGTAACAAATAGGGTTATAATACTTACAACGAGGCAGAGTTTCGCTTTATAGGGTATTATTTCCTGAGAGTTTTAGCTTGCAGAGAATTTGAGAGAGAAGAAAATTGAACGACGATTGAATGAGGCTGAAGTCTCTATTTATAGGCTGATCGGACATGCCGTCGCGCCCCTCGACGCTTTCCTCGAACACTCTCGCGGCCCGTGAGGACCTTAGGGTCGGCTATAGGCTTGGCGAGTCAAGGGGGTAGACCTACCACGAGCTAGGACACGTGGCGCAATGCCGTGTCCGGCAAACAAAGGGGCTTGCGCCCCGTGAGAAACAAAGGGAGTCCGGGTCGTGGTCCGCGACAACCCGATTTTTGTGTTTTATTTGTTTTTTTTATAATTATAAAGGTATTCTAGACCCGTTTCTCGCATACGGGGTATAATAGGAACGTTTTAGGGATGTTAAGGATTTTCAACAGCGATCAACACTAAAGCAAATGATCGCAACATACATAGCAAAAATGAAGAATCATCACTAAAGAAATGGTGATACAATAAATAAAAAACAACGATCATCACTAAAGAAAAGGATCGCATAAGAAGACATAAAAACGAATATGACTAAAGCAAACGATCAAAGAGGAAGACATTACCGTAGATATTATTAAAATTGTAGATAGACGCTGAGAGAGGAAAACAAAGAAGAAAGACGCTTAAAAAGAAGTTAAAGAAACAAATAAGGAAAACAGACACGTGTAATAAAAAGAACATACATAGTGACAGCTGAAACCTACATGGACCTAATATGCAAAATTAAAAAAAGGAAGAACCGATAATGCAAGCTTAGAGGGACCAAAAATTGAGAATTACAAAGCGGAAGGGCCAACGTCTGGAGGTGCTTTCATCATCAACTTTGATTTTTAGTATATATGGTAACTAGGTTTATAATGTTAGCCTTTTGTTTTTCATTTTAATATTTTGAAAATATTATCAATATGTGAATAGTTTTATTTGTACGTTATACACATAATCTGTCGCACCATGATAATTTTGCAAATATTATCCATATGTGAATAGTTTTATTTGTACGCTATACATATAATTCTTGTCGCACCGTGCTCAGGAAAGCACATATGTAATGCGTAGCTAAACCTGAATTTTTGAAGACATATTTCTTTTTAATCCTATCGTGTAACCCAATACCTTTAAACTTAAGTGTTTACAAAGGCGTTACCTTTACCAATGTCCCATCAACCCCATTAGAGCTAGTTAAAAATTAATATAAGTAAAGGATAATGTGGGGCTGGAAGTATATGCTAAGTTATTGTATAGAGATTGTTGCTTTATATTCCCACCAAGCCATTGTTGGCTTCTTTTTGTGTTTCTCTATCACCATATTGACTTCCAAAATTAACCTAATTATGTGTCTTTTCACACTTCCATTTACAAATAATCGAAAACAATTTAGTGGAAGAAGTTATCGCATCATCTTCCAATAATTAACAACCAAGAAACTGAGTGACTTTGAGTGAGTTGTTAGATAGTTTAAAATAAAGTGGTTTTTATTTTCGGCTGGATGTGTTTTTTGTTTTTTTCGGTTATTGTTTTTTCGGACTTGATCCCCGGATTGTTGGTGGCTAGCTTCTTGCTAGCGTTATAAATAAAGTTTGTTTGCTGTTAAAAAAAAAAGATAGTTTAAAATATCTTTGTTTAATTTTGTTGTTAAATAAACGAATATAAGTAGAATGAAGATATGTTTTGTTTATTACATTAACGTTTCTAAATTTTTCGGATAATCTATTCGTCAATGTTTGTTTAAGTGCGATTACATACAGTCCATTTTTATCAAACGTTTATTTATTTATATTTAAGGGTGAACGAGGTGGGTGTGAGGTGGGCTTTCACCGCGCGGCAACACCGCCGCCGGCTCTTCAGGCAAGCTTGAAATCGGGGACTTGTCACCGCTTGAAACATTTGAACGTATTGAAGTTTTGGACCGTTGGAAAGGTTAATTAAGGGCTATATAGCCATTTTAATTAAAAAAACAAATAAATACATATGTAAATAATACCATTTTGACATCTCATTTTTTCACACATACTCTCACTTTTAATCTCAAAATTCTCATACTATGGATAGACAAAACAAGGGTGATGGCAAGAAAAAAATTTCGGGTTCCGGTTTGAAGGCGAGGGGGTTCGGCTCGCAAAGTAGACGAGGCAGGTCGAGTGGTTCAAGTGTGTCATTTCAACCACAACTCGGTTATTCCCCCACACTCTCAACCTCCATATTTTTACGCCCAAACTACACAACCGGGTTTTTACATCGAAAGACGTTAAGATCACTTAGGTTTGATAAGAATTTGGAGACGTTTAACAGGCCACTTGACAATATTCCACCGGAAATGTTGGAAATCACACTAGCCCGAAAACGCGAGATCGCAAAAAATATATATAATTGGCCATGTATTTTCTAAATTTTTTATGGTTTTAATTTATTTTACCAGTTTTAATTTATGTATTGTCTTTTCTCAATTTGGTTTAATGTAATGACTTTATTTAAATGATTATGTTTTACTTTTTTTTGTTTAAATACATAATTTAAATTAAAAAAAATAGTTTACCTCTACTCAAGAGTAGTGACCACCCTTTATGTGTTTGGGTAAGAGGAGACTTAAAGAGGGGAGTTGACATGATATAACATGTGAGTTCTATGTTATTAAACTTTGTACTTACGATATTAGTTTATGCCTTAACTAGGTTAGAACCCTGTGTATTACACGTGTTGAGTAAATGTAATTTTATATAATATTAAAAAGTTATATCTTTATGAACCCCGTATATTATACGGGTTAAATAAATATAATTTTATATATCAAATAATAAAAAAAGTTATATCTTTAAAAACCATGTGTGTTACATATATCAAAAGTTGGTTTTTTTATTATAGTAAATAGATAGATGTGTTACACATATCAATATATCGGTTTTACTTGAATTTATATTTGTAATCTATTCTACTTGTACTTGTAAGAAAAGCTTACGAGACCAAATAAAATGGTTGTTAAAAGTTGAAAGTTGAAGTCCTAAAAATATATATTCAATTATTGAAATCAATTATTCAGATTTGCTTTTCTTAGTCCCTTTTTCGTCCCAAATATATATATTGCTCATAATGGCCTTTAACAGACGCAATCCGACGAAATAACTAAACTTTTTATAAAAATAATGATTTTTTAACATACATGATAGTATAAACTGTTTTTTATATAAACAGTAATGATTTTTTGCTTTAGTACTAGTCAACATTTTATGTTTTGTCGTTTTGGCAAAATTTGTTTTTAAGTTATAGTTTGTTGTTAACTAGTGAAATTTCCCATGCGGATTCACTTCGTTTTGTGACAACATTAATACGGTACCAATATTCGGTACAATAATCAAAAGAAAAAACAAAAAAAAAATGTTGTGCCATGACAAAAACGATATCCACAAATAAAAAATAAATTAGTAAGGTTCAATCCGTGTTATACCGCTGGAAGAAGAAGGGTTGTTAAAAAGGTATTTGTTTTAAAAGATTTGGTTATAAAAAATTACAAATTTGAAAGCAGAGAAAACAACATAAAAGTGAAAAAAGAAGAAATAAATCACAAAAAAAAATTTTTAAGAATAAGCGACAAAGATAAAAAAATAAATGAAACAATTTACTCAAACTTTTATTTGGTAGCAGGTAATAAAAAAAAAAATTGCCATGAAGGGCTTCAAACCCGAGACACCCACTATATTTGAATGTTTATACAACCAACTGAACTGCGAGACTTTTTCTTAAGAGTTGAAAACAATAATCCAACGGCTGCTACCATTCATGCAACTTCACAAATATTGTTGATATAATAGTAGGTTTCAGTTATTTAAATAAAGTAAAATTAAAAACTGACCCGCTAAACCAGTTGTAAAAGTAGAAAGTTATCGTTACTGTGAATACTTAAAAGTTTGTTATTTTTTTTAAGTTTCATTAGTTTGTAAACGAACCCATTCGTCAAGGAAATTCAGTTGTTCGCAAATAGTACGAGAACATATGATAAACAAAAGTTTACATGATTCGATGAATCGTTTGAAGCCCTAACCGTTTGAAGTAGGATACACGATTGAAGCCCTAACCGTTCGAAGATAAATCGTTGATGTAGAGAAGTGGCGATTTATATGATTTTATGATGTAGGGAAACAACGGTTTAAGATGAATCGATGAAGTAGGGAAGGGTTCAATGTCGATTGAAGATAAGAAGTGTGGATTGAATCATGTGGGGTAGCATCGACTCGTCGAGTGGCTTCTCTTCAAACGAAAAGTTGGAACTTCCACAGAGTCCAACAAAACATATGTATGGATCTTGTATTTCTCATGATTAGTGAGCATCCTTTGTTTCTCTTCAATGACCAAAACATCAAGTAAACGTGTTAGATTTTAAAAGAGTTTTATGTAAATATATTGTATTAATAAAAAAATATTTACCTTCCTTAAGGAAACCATTAACCACTAATAATGGTTTCACAAGTAAAATGTTCACCATGTGTTCCCTTAATCAAAGAAGCTAAGTGGGAAGACCTTTTCCAACTTGCAACTAGTATCAACAATATTTTATTTTCAAGTATTCTTTGCGCATGTGTTTGTACATATGACAAGAAGAAAATGCACACATCCACTATCGCCTCCCATATCAAAGTTGGAATAATCCCTTGTATGAAAATATGGATTAAGCGTTGCAGCATAAAAACATGGAAATCATAGACTCTTGAAACTTCAAAATACACTTTTCAAGGTGTGCACACCCCATATTATATATAAGACTGGAGGGTATGGGGGCCGGCTTAGGCCCGGCGCCGCACCCCCACACCGCCCCCCATAGGGACGTCGCGTCCTCTCCGTCTCCCACACGACGTGCTCGACGGGCCTCTCCTCCACACACATAACTATACATACATACATACATACATACATACATACATACATACATACATACATACATAGGGGAAAGTTCTTGTACAAATAATCTTAACATACTAAACATACAAATTGAAGGAAACTCAAAAAGACAAGGTGGCATTTTTGTAATTATCTATAACTATCAATGTTACTCTACAAATGTATTTAAAAAACCTAAAAAAAACCTAACCCCCCCCCCCCCCCCACCCCCCAAAAAAACCTAAACCCCCTCCCCCACCCCCCCCAAAAACCTAACCCCCCCAACCCAAGCTAAAATGCTAAAAACTAAACCCCCAAAAAAACTAAAAAAACACACAAAAAAAAATTAATATTTTTTATAAAAAAATCGCTACTTTTAGTAGCAAATTTTTTTTTTTTTTTTTGTAACAAAATGTAGCGATTTTTTATAAAAAATATTAAAAAAATTTTTTGTGTTTTTTAGGTATTTTTGATTGAGTTCACATTTGTATAGTAACTTTGATAGTTGGTGGTAATTACAAAAATGCCACCTTGTCTTTTTTACTTTTCCTTCAATTTGTATGTTTAGTATGTTAAGTTTATTTGTATTTGATCTTTTGCCTATATATATATATATATATATGGGGCCGCTAAAATGAAAACCACCTCCAGTTGTAAGAACCGTGAGAACTACACCGTACGGGGCGAGGTGGACCAAAATTTTTTTTCATAAACGTAGATGTGTGTATTATTAACACATTTGTAAAAAAAATTCAAAAAAAAAAATGTCGTGTGTGTAGTTTTGTTTGTGTTTACGGGTACCGTAAATTTTAAACAAATTTTACGGTACCCGTAAACGCAAACTTGTGGTGCTCAAAACTACACACACGGCATTTTTTTTTTTTTTAATTTTTTTTTTACAAATGTGTTTATAATACATGCATCTACGTTTATGAAAAAAAAATTTGGTTCACCTCGCCCCGTACGGTGTAGTTCTCACGGTTCTTACAACTAGAGGTGGATTTCATTTTAGCGGTCCCCTATATATATATATATATATTTAGCCACATCCTCCACCCCCTTGGTCCATCCCCTTTAGGCCCATCCTCACTTCCGGTGACGTGGCGGCCCATCCTCCGTCACCATACCTTCCAGTCTAATTGCAATTAGCAACTTGCTTCCCATGTTAAACATCTACTCTCCACTACAATAATAGGGGTATGATTCCATCTTCAAACGACATACATCCAGTGGCGGACCTTGGATTTTTGGACAATGTGGTCCAAAAAAAAAAAACACAAAAAAAAACGAAGAAACAGGTATCGAACCCATGACCTTTTGTGTGTAAACAAGGGGTTTTACCACTGCACTCGGCTCACTTTCATTGTTATGGGGTCCAACTAAATTATTTTATGGGGTCCATAGACAATTTTATATACCGTTTCTACTACTCTTTAAAAAAAGATTAGGGTCTGGAGACCCCGTTCCTCGTAACGTAGGTCCGCCCCTGCATACATCGCTTAATCTTACAATGAAAAAGAAAACCCTAATTCCAGGCATACACAAACACACGTCCACATGATACATGGATTAAAGAAAACAATAATATTGGACCGTTTCAAATTCAAAAAATAGCACAAGGACGAAATATATAGTTTATTTATCTTATACCAATGCTAGCACATTTGATAGAGGTTCTCGTCTTAGCAGAAAGTTTTAGATTCAATCCCAAACAAATAATTTAGTGTAATTTAATATTAGGAGTTATGTACCATTAAAAATGTTATGAGTATGGGTAGACTTGGGTCGTTTATTGACTTATTGAGTTATTGTACACCCTAATTCATTAAAGTTGTCATGTCCACATTATAAAAACTGATAACAAATCATATTCAAAAGAATCATTTGATATTATTCATTATATTTGTTGTAATAGTCTTCTAATCCTTTAACTTTTCTCTCTTTATTTCCTTTTCAAGAAATTATTCATTATATTTGTTACAATAGTCTTAGATAATTGTGACACGTAAGGTAGTCAGTTATTTATTATGTATCGATATATAAAAAAAATCCTATAAATACATAATTTAATCAACATGAAAATTGTAGGAAGCCATCGCGATCACTAATTAAGAATAATCAATGTTTGAGATGTTAGGAGAGTGATACATGTACAAAATATAAGAATTTAAAAGGTCAAATAGTAAAATGAGAAAAGCCCCCAGTTAAGAATAATCAATGTTTGAGATGTTAGGAGAGTGATACTGAACCATCCCCTCTTTTTATGAGGAAACGGCTCCTCGGACTGAGCCTTAAACACAAAGATTCCGTCTTCCGTATCAGCAGAGTACCCTGAGAGGGCAGGCTGAGAAGAGGAGGTGCATTCGCTTCTAGGCGAACCAGACAATTGACGATACGCGTCAGATGGTCCTTGGTCGCTCATACCGTAAACTAACAAATAATCAAATAACACATAACAATAAATATAGTTATGCACATATTCCCATAAATTTATTTCCTAACACTTTGACTTTTGATGTCAGCAGAACATTTCTGTGGCTGAATCAGTGGCATAGCTCTGATACCACCTTCTGTCGCCACCCCCGATCCCTGATCCCCGGGAACGGGCGGCCGCGAGCCAGTTTCGGTGGTATCACGTATTGTCTAATTTGGAAGTGGAAATTTTCATCAGGACCGTAGTTAGGAAATATTTGATCAGAGTAAAATACCACAATTTCATAGTATTAAACAAATGGGATAAAACCCAAGTTCATAGTACACACGTTTTCATAGGAATAAATCCTATTTTATTTAATAAAAACATCTATTTTATTTTAGGTAACTTTATTGCCACTTTTCCAAGCCTTCAGTGCTGTCCAGCTGGCTTCTATTTGGCTTTCACATTTTGTTACCTGAAACGCGTTTTAAAAACATTTGTCAGTGGAAAATAATGGTGAGTGAATCCCAGTTTAATCAAGTTTAAATAAAAATCATTTCACAGTGTACAGTATTGAGGGCGCATCTGCAATTACATTTGTTTCCAAGATATACAATTAACATCCATGGTACTGTCATACTCAACTTGTGGAAATGTTACTCCTTGACCAGGTGGTAACAAATTTTGTATACAAAACCCCAACATACTCATCATAATTGTATTCTTACAAATACTCAATAACTGTCATTCGCATGGTCATTCGCATTGAAAAATATTTAAGGTTTTTGTAAAAACTGTTTATAAAAAGGAGATTACTCACATTGTTTTCTTAGATTTTCCGTAAGGGTTTCCTGGGAATAATCTATAATTTACACAAATGCACACGTGTTAGTATAATAACCCATTTTAACATTAGCAATACCCTCCCCGAGATGGCATTCCAATGACTACGTCGGGCAGAACCACGACAGCCATTACGGAACCCTAGATCAATCGGGCAGCGTATCTAATACGTATCCAGGGGTTATGATACTTACAACGGAGCAGAACTTCGCTATTTAGGGGGTATAATACCCGAGTATTACTTCTACTACTTCAGAATTCGTTTAGAAAGAAAAGATGTGAACGAGTGGACTGAAGGCCCGATGCCTCCTTTATATAGGGCTGATCTTCGACTTTTACGCGGCCCGCGTCAAAGCTGGTCAACGGACTAGCTTGTCCGGGTCAGCAACTAGCTCTGTCGTGTGTTGGGCCACGTGGCAGCACCAGGCTGCGCCACACTTTACCTTGTCGCGGCCCGCGTCAACTAAGGGGGTGCCTTACGCGGCCCGCCTTAACTTAAAATGTCACGGCCCCAGCCCCGGTTTGACCCGGTCAGAAGCCGCGGGACAGGAACCCGTGGTATTTATTAATTGATGCGATAGCGGAAGATTTAACAGGATCGTTTTAAAACTTGAAATGCTCGATTATTTTATTTCATAATTCGCGATAAAACCCCGTACTTTACAATAGAGGAATTTCACAAGTAAATTCCCTGATTTATAAAACATGTTTATTCACTTTTAACTGAGCCACCTCTTTAAGCTGGTTAGTGCTCCGTAGCACGTTTTTCTTGATTCACAGCAGGTCGCCTGAAACATGTTTTAAAATATTTTGTCAGCGGGGAAATACTGGTGAGTCACTCAATTTGATAAAATGACACATAGTTATAAATTACAGCATAAGAGCGATTACAATGGCTTCTATCTTATTTTTATCTGGCGTTGTGTCACCTGGTGACGATGGTCATACCACTATTGGGTCCTTCCCCAAGTAGTGATGATTATCACTGTTAGGATTTATTAGCCTAACCGTGAGAAATTAGTAATGTGCACAATACCCCACTAGCCAGTGATTCAAGATAACCACGACTTAATCCCTGTAATTATAACTTTTGAAAATAATTTGAGGTATTGTAAAACAGTTGATAAAAAGAGAATGACTCACATTGCAGATTTAAACGGGCAGAGTTTAGCCTACTGATTAGCCTTGTAACCTAATTTAAATAACATGCACACGAACTAGGTCAGTAACTAATACAACATTTACGATAACTCACGAGATTAAAACCCTCACAACGAATGACAAAGTGCAACACTTAAACATCCATCGAAATGACGAATGACAAAGTGAAATACTTAAACATCCATCGAATTCACGATGAATGACAAAGTATGGCCCTAATGTGGGCAGCACTTAAACATCCATTGGATAGTTTCAATCGATCGGACATTGAATCGTAGCAGCGATCGAGTTAATACCATGTATCGTAGCAGCGCCTCGCTATATTAATTGTAATTTCGACTTTTGAGCAGTGAGATTTCGTTTTTGTGAAATGGTTTCGACACCAGAGGACTGCTCGTGAACTGATCTATTTATAGGTGAATTTTGGGTCTCACGCAGCCCGCGTAAACCCACACTTAATCTTTACGCGGCCCGCGAGGGGGTCTAGTTCGTAGATTAGGGCTAGCGTGTCACCCCTAGGTCTGCCACGTGGCTGCCACGTGGCCTGTGCGCTGCTCCGGAGTTTTGGTGAACTGTCGCGGCCCGCCTGAAGACCAATTTTCTAGATTTCTTGGTTTTTGATATGGATTAGGGTTTCAGGGGTCCGGGTTCGCACTTACGGGTCAGTTTAGGACATTTTTGAAGGTCCTTACATAAAATTTCTTGTTTTTCATTTATTTTTAATGCTGTATTATATTTTGGGCTCGGTTTTCACATACGAGGTATATTTTAAGACATATTGGGATATTTTAAAATATACTAGGGTGTCGGAAAAATATTCGAGGGTGTCGGTTTATTGAGGATTGTTACAGCTTCAATGCTTGCATGATAACTATTATTATAGGAGAATTCAATTAAGGGTAGGTGGTCATCCCAGTTTCCACCAAAATCTATCACACATGCCCTGAGCATGTCTTCTAGGGTTTGGATTGTCCTTTCACTTTGTCCATCTGTTTGGGGATGATAAGCTGTACTTAAATTTAATCGCGTCCCCATGGCTTCTTGGAAACTTGTCCAGAAATGCGAAGTGAAACGACTATCTCTATCCGATATAATGGAGAGTGGAACTCCATGTAATGATACTACCTCGTCTACGTATAATTTTGCCAACCTTTCCATGCTAAACGTTTCTTTCATGGGTAGAAAATGAGCAGATTTGGTTAATCGATCCACAATTACCCAAATCGCATCATTACCTTTTCTGGTTTTGGGCAACTTAGTAACAAAGTCCATAGTTATTAGTTCCCATTTCCAAACAGGCATTTCTAATTGTTGGAGTAACCCTGAAGGTTTCTGGTGTTCTGCCTTAACTTGTGAACAAGTTAGACACTTAGATACATATCTAGCTATATCCTTTTTCATTCCTATCCACCAGAAATTATTTCTTAAATCTCGGTACATCTTATTATTTCCCGGGTGTATGGTATACCTAGATTTATGGGCTTCCTCTAAGATCTTATTTCTTAATTCTCCTTGCTTAGGTACCCAAATCCTCTTCTTGTGGAATCTCCAAATTCCATCACTTCCTTGTTCTAATTCCTTTATTCGTCCTTTCATTCCTTCAGCATCATCCTCGATTGTTGTTTCTTGAATGTTCTTCAGTTGTTTCATTAAGTCTAATTGTAGACTTAATCTAAGAGCACGGACTCGTTGTTGTTTCTCATGATACTTACGACTTAAAGCATCAGCAACTACGTTTGCTTTTCCTTCGTGATATTGAATATCACAGTCGTAGTCACTTAGGATTTCCATCCATCTCCTTTGTCTCATGTTCAATTCTTTTTGCCCAAATATGTATCTTAAGCTCTTATGATCTGTATAGACAGTAAACTTACTTCCATACAGATAGTGTCTCCAAATCTTAAGGGCAAAAATTATGGCTCCTAACTCTAAGTCATGAGTCGTATAATTTTCTTCGTGCTTCTTTAATTGTCTTGAAGCATACGCAATTACCTTTTTGCGTTGCATTAGTACACATCCTAATCCTAGCTTAGAAGCATCACAATAAACTTCAAAATCTTCCATTCCTTCTGGTAAGGCAAGAATTGGGGCGTTTGTTAGCTTTTGCTTCAAAATCCTAAAGGCCTCTTCTTGCCTAGGTCCCCATTCAAACTTAACTGCTTTACAGGTTAACTTAGTTAATGGTGTTAGGGGAGGATTTTCCAATCCTAAGGATCACAGATCCTCAAGTGCTGCCAGGATCATGGATCCTCAATTCTGTTTGAATTAAGGATCCTCAGTAGGTGTTGCAGGATCAGGATTCAGGATCCTTATTGTTATCCTTATACTGACGATTGTCTTCATTGTACGTAAGCTTGTTTTGCAGGAGCAAAGGCATGGACCAAGTCTCACCGAAATTCCTGGAGCATATTCCCTCAATATTCCGCACGTGCTTGGTTCTTGTGGACGTTATGGAGATCGTGGGGAGCTTGCACAATTTGCGGATAGTTAGTTAGTTTAGTTATTTCTTATTTAAAATGGGGATAACAAGCTTGAGTTAGGACACTTGGCTAATTTTAGCAAATACACACACTCTCGTAACAGCTCTCAATCAGCTCTCAAACACTACTTGGCTATTTCATACATTTTTGCACATTGCACACTAGTGATCCTTGTAACAAGCTTGTTATCATCCCGAGTTGTAAAATTTTTTTGATTAATCTTAGTTGGTGATCGGTAGTTTCCATCACCCGAGGTTTTTTATGCCGGAGATCAACTCTTGATCAAGGGCTTTCTCCTCGTATAAATCATTGTGTCATTTGTTCATTACATTTCTGAGTTATCCTTCATATTGTTCGTTGATTCAAGCATCATTCCTCACAACAAAGATTTGGTTACATTATCTTAGCCTGATTTTTGACCAAAACAGTTTGGCGCCCACTGTGGGGCAATTGGTGCTTGATTCCTAAGAAATTCTTGTTTTTGTGATCATTTCGGTTCATTACAACCAAGCAGATGGCTTCTTCAACAAAGAGCACTTCAAGTTCAATGCAGGCAATGAGTTCTTCACAGGGCGTTCCTCCTTTGCCTCCAGCACCTTCTGGATCCCAGAAGAATGCTGAAAATGCTGCAAAAAGACAAAGCCCCATTTTTCCAAAACCACCAACTTCTGTTGTTTCTTCTAATCCTACTACTAGTGATCTTTTTAATTTGATTTTGCAGATGAGGGATCACATACAAGAGCAGGACAAAACCAACGAAAGGATCCTCCGGGAGATTGGTGACATCAAGAAACAGAAGAAATCAGTGGAGGATCACTCCCCTCTGATACCTAGATCACTGGATTTTGACACTCCAGCCATAGCCGCCCTGCAATCTGCAGCTCCAGACATCCAGTACCAGAGTGGACCATTGGAAAGACGTTATGGAACAACAACTATGAGTCAGGCTTTTGGATCTCGCTTTCAGCCTTCGGGATCCTCTTTTCAGCATCAGGGATCCTTCGTCAGCTCAGGAGGATATTTGGGAATGCACACAGTCCAAGGATCCTCTCAGGTTCAAAGATCCTCTATGGTCCAAGGATCCTCCATGGTTCAAGGATCCTCTCAGGTTCAAGGATCCTCATTTCAGGTTCAAGGATCCTTTCAGCCTCAGGGATCCTTTCAGGTTCAAGGATCCTCTCAGCCTCAGGGATCCTTTCAGGTTCAAGGATCCTCTCAGCCTCAGGGATCCTTTCAGGTTCAAGGATCCTCTCAACATCAAGGATCCAACATCTTTCAGGATCAAGGATTCTTGAGAAGTATACAACCCCCAAGCACAGATGTTCATCAAGGAGACTTCATTCCAATGCAAACCATTGCCTCTTCGGGCCATTCAATCATACCAGAATCTCGTCAATATGGATTCACATCTACAATTCCAAACTTGAATCCTCCGGGAGGTAACACTTTCAATAATTCTTATAACACTAACCATGGCTCTATGCAGGATACAGGTATCAATCAAGCTATGGCTAGGGAATTACAGAAGCTGAAGGATATGATATCCAGCGTTCCAGGAGTGGTTAAGCCCATCCCTGAAATTGCAGATGGGAGCCATAGGATATCTCGTTTTGCACCACCCATTTGTGATGCTGAGATACCCAAAAGGTTCCAAATACCAACTATGAAGCTGTATGATGGCTCAACGGATCCAGAAGAACATGTAGCTCAATATAGAGAAAGGATGGAGATCAATCCAATCCCTGAGAGGTTAAAGGAAGCATGTCTATGCAAGGGTTTTGGATCCACACTCACAGGATCAGCTCTTAAATGGCTGCTAAGTCTTCCCCCTTACTCTATTACTTCATTTGCTAATCTAGTTAATCTGTTTAATAGTCAATTCTCATGTAATAGAAAATTTGAACGTTTAACTAGTGATCTATATAGGGTAACACAAGGTCAAAATGAATCACTTAGAGATTACATCACTAAGTTTAGTAAAGAATCCTTAGATATCCCTAATCTGGATATAGCCACGGCTGTGGAAGCCTTTAAAATGGGTTTGCTTAGGGATTCATTATTCTATCATGATCTTGTTATGACCCCATGCAGGAATCTTGATGAAGTGAGAACCAGGGCCCTTAGATTCATCCGATTAGAGGATGATAAAAGGATCCAGGAGAGATTGGCAGGATCCTCAAAACAGGAAAAGCAAGGATCCTAATTCAAAAATAACAAGTTCAAGTCCTACAACAAGTCTGATAACCAGAATGTGCATGCAGTAGAACAAGAAGAGGATGATGAGGATTATCCTCCAATTTCTGAATACTGTTTTTCTGTTGATAACAATGAACTAATTCTTGCAATGCAGAATCTAGGTGAGAAAGCAAGATGGCCAAGGAAAAGTGATAAACCAGCTGCTACAAAGGACAAGTCCAAATGGTGTGCATATCATGAGGATTTTGGGCATCTCACTGAAGAGTGTATTGCACTTAGAAAAGAAATTGGTTACTTGTTAAGCAAGGGGCACTTGAAAGAGCTTTTGGGAAGAAAAAAGTCAAGGATCCAGGATCCTGAAAAGGTTCCAGAAAGAGCTCCTGCCCCTCCAGCAGATGCACAAGTTATAAACTTCATTTCGGGTGGATCAGACATTTGTGGTACTTCCTTTTCAGCAGCCAAGAGACATGCTAAGGAAACCAAGATGGATAACGGGGATAGACCCATTCGGACCTCTACTGTTACGCAGGATAAAATTATAACCTTTGATGAGGATGATCGTGTTGATGTTCAGGATCCTCATCATGATGGTCTTGTTATTACTCTGTTTATTTCTAACCACTTTGTTCGCAGGATCCTGATAGACGGAGGAAGCTCAGTAAACATCATTCAGCTTGATGTCCTCAAGAAAATGAACATTCCTGAATCAGACATTGTCCCAAGATCCCCAGTTCTTGTGGGATTCAGCGGAGAAACCAATAATACATTGGGGGACATCAAACTCCCCATCTATATTGAAGGACTTCATTCTTATCAAAAAATTTGTGTTATAGATTGCTTATCCTGTTGTAATGTTATCCTTGGCAGGCCATGGATACATGACATGAAGGCAGTCCCATCTACCTATCATCAATGCGTGAAGCTTCCTAGTCCATGGGGGGTGGTGAAAATTGAGAGTGATCAACAAGAAGCTAAGAATTGCTACACGTCGTCAATGAAGCCAGCCTCAAGACCAAGGGAGCAATAGCAATTAAAGCATCCTCCAAGAGATGTCTTGGAGGCAAGAGAGCAGGATGTGAAAGAAAACCTTATGAATCCCCATGATCCTGAATCCATAGTCTTCATAGGATCAGGGATCCTCAGCAACATTGAACAGGATCTAGTATCCTTCCTTAAAAGGAGAAAAACTACCTTTGCCTGGAAGCATGAGGACATGACAGGTATATCTAAAGATATAATTACTCATAAACTTGGCATTGACAGGTCATTCAAGCCAATTCATCAAAAAAGGAGGAAGTTTGCACCTGAAAGGAATGCTATTATCCAGGAAGAAGTAGATAAACTACTCCGGACAGGTATGATAAGAGAGGTTAAGTATCCAAGGTGGTTAGCCAATGTGGTTGTTGTTCAAAAGAAAAATGGAAAGTGGAGGGTATGTGTCGATTTTACTGATTTAAACAAGGCATGTCCCAAGGATCCTTTCCCATTACCCCACATTGAATCCATGGTGGATGCTACCGCGGGTCATGAGTTGTTGACTTTTATAGATGCTTCATCTGGATTCCAACAAATTCAGATGGAACCATCTGATCAAGAGGATACAGCCTTTATGACCCCAACTGGTATATATTGTTATATTGCTATGCCATTTGGACTAAGGAATGCAGGTGCTACTTATCAAAGGCTAGTCAATATGATGTTCAAGGAACAAATTGGACACACTATGGAAGTCTATATAGATGACATGGTGGTTAAGTCCAAGAAAGCTGAGGATCACCTTAGAGACTTGGAGGAAGCATTCGATATCCTTGATAAATTTAATATGAAACTAAATCCTTCCAAGTGTCACTTTGGTGTTAAAGCAGGTAAATTCTTAGGATACATGGTAACAAAAAGAGGCATTGAGGCAAGTCCAGAGCAAATTAAGGCTATTGTGAATATAAAATCTCCTGCCAATGCCAAGGATGTGCAAAGGTTAACAGGGAGGATCGCGGCCTTGAACAGGTTCATATCCAAGTCATCAGAAAAGTGCAAGGAATTCTATGACATTTTGAGAAAGAACAAGAAATTTGAGTGGACTGAAAAGCATGAAAATGCTCTCAAAGCCCTTAAAGATTACCTATCCTCAGCTCCTGCCTTGATGAAACCAGAAAAAGGGGATATATTATCCTTGTACCTGGCGGTATCCTCTAAAGCAGTAAGTGCGGTCCTTGTTAAGGATCACCAAGGTACACAACATCCTGTCTATTATGTTAGTAAGAGTTTGCTTGATGCTGAATCCAGGTATTCACATTTAGAAAAACTTATCCTTGCATTAATTATGGCATCTACTAAATTAAGACATTATTTTGAAACTCATGCCATTATTGTTAAGACTAATTTTCCAATTAAGAATGTTCTCAGAAAACCTGAAATGTCAGGAAGGATGGCTAAGTGGGCAGTGAAGCTTAGTGCTTATGATATAAGATATGAACCAAGGACTGCCATCAAATCCCAAGCCTTAGCTGACTTTGTGGCAGATTTTAGTAGTGACTTGCAAAAGGAAGCTGAGTTAGAAGTCCAACAGCTAGAAGAAACTAAGGATCCTTGGATACTCTTCACTGATGGAGCCTCTAATGTCAAAGGAACAGGACTTGGAATACTACTAAAATCGCCACAGGGGGACATAATACCCCACTCCATAGCTTGTGAGTTTCAAACTACTAATAATGAGGCTGAATATGAAGCCTTGATAGCTGGTTTGCAAATTTCCAAGCATATGAGGATCAGGTATCTTGAGGTACATGTAGATTCATTGTTAATTACTAATCACTTCAATGGATCCTATGCTGTTAAAGGTGAAAAGCTAATCAAATATTTAGAGATAGTCAAAGAATTGGCACTCTCTTTTGCTTCCTTTAGTTTGACACATGTACCAAAGGAAGAGAATGCAGAAGCTGATGCATTGGCCAATCTAGGATCATCCTTGAAGATTCCAGAGGATATCAGGATCCCTATTATCCATATCCTAACCCCTGCTATCGAGGATCATGTAGCTATGGAGATAGGAGAGGACTCTGCAATCATCCCTAGTGATAATACACAATCCCATTGAGGATCATGGATCCTTCCAATCATGAGATATATCCAACATGGAGAGATTCCCACAGGAGAAAACCCCAGGGCTTTCAAAATTAAGGTATCTCAATTTACAATATTGAATAACATGCTATATAAACGATCTCTTGCAGGACCATATCTAAGATGCATTGAGGATCCTGAAGTCCAAGAAGTCCTAAAGGATTTTCATGAAGGAGATTGTGGAAACCACACTGGGGGCAGGGCATTATTCTCAAGGATCCTGAGGACAGGATACTATTGGCCTACAATGAAGAAGGATGATGTGGATTATGCCAAGAAGTGTGATCCTTGTCAGAGACATAGTAATATCCTTCATCAACCAGCAGAGCTCTTGCATCCTATATCCTCTTCCTGGCCATTCATGAGATGGGGAATGGATATAGTTGGAAAACTTCCCAAAGCACCAGGAGGAAAGGTGTTCATGCTTGCCATGACTGATTACTTCTCTAAGTGGATAGAGGCTGAAGCCTTTGCTCAAGTCAGAGAAAAGGAAGTGATATCCTTTATTAAAAGAAATATTATTACTAGATTTGGTATCCCTTCTGAAATTGTTTGTGATAATGGATCCCAATTTATTGGGAGTAGAACTACTAACTTTTGTGACAGCTGGGGGATTAAGATGATAACATCAACACCAGTCCACCCACAAGCTAATGGTCAAGCAGAATCATCCAACAAGATCATCATCAACAACTTGAAGAAAAAACTTGGATCCAAGAAAGGAAAATGGGCAGAAGAACTACCTTATGTACTATGGGCTGACAGGACAACTCCCAAGAATGCTACTGGCCAAACTCCATTTTCTTTGGTATTTGGGGCAGAATCAGTGATCCCTACAGAGATGGTGGTTCCTACTGCAAGAACAAGCATTCGTGATCCAGAAGGAAATGCTGAAAACTTGGTTCAAGACCTGGATACTATAGAAGAACTCAGGGATTTGGCAAGGATAAGGATGGCTAGTTATCAACAAAGGATGGCTGGAGCGTACAATAAGAATGTCAGGATCAGGAAATTCTAAGTTGGTGATATGGTATTGAGGAAAGCATTTCAGAATACCACAAATCCTGCCGATGGAAAATTGGCACCAAAGTGGGAAGGCCCCTACCTGATTGAAGCTGAGGCTGGAAAGGGGGCATATCGATTGCTAACAATGGAAGGTGATTTGCTACCAAGAGCTTGGAATGCTGTCCACTTGAAGAAATACTTCATGTGATAAGGATTCATGATCCTTAGCAATATTCATGATCCACATCCTCGAAGGATCCTTAGAGGATGGATGATCCTCATTCTGGTAAGGATCTAATCTCAAACTATTTCATTCTTTAATTATCCTATATACAAGGAAAAGGATCATGGATCCTTTATCCTCCTTTCACTTGATTCTGAGTTTTGCAGAAGGTTCGTGTATCCTTAACAAAGGATTGAGTATCCACAGAAGTATCCAGTTATTTGGGCTTGACCCCAATTATTTGGGCTTGACCCCAGTTATTTGGGCCTGTCCCCAGTATCGCCAGTAGCGCACGATGATCCTGGTACAGTTCATGGCAATGGGACCAGTACTCGCTTTAGGGGCTGACAATTTCATTGTACTGGCTGTATCCGGGATCCTACGTATAATGGTAGACGTACCATACATCCGTTCCTAAGGTTTCTAACGTTTTCACGTTAGCTAAGGTTTCGGCATTTTCATGTCGCTCAAGTTTGGATAGTCGCCAGTGAGGGCCATACTCCAGTTTACACAAGATCCTTTGGGCTTGTCCCCAGTTATCCTTTGGGCTTGTCCCCAGTTATCCTTTGGGCTTGTCCCCAGTATATTGGGCTTGTCCCCAGAATTGTTGGGCTTGTCCCCAGTTACTAACTCTTCTCTTATATTGGCTTAGTCCCAAGTTATGTTCTGTTTCAGGTTTTTGAAGTTAAACAGCTAAGGATCCCTGATCCTTACCTTTTACTAAGGTTTGTCTTTTGGTTATCCTGATTATAAATGTTAAAGGGTTAGGATCCTAACTTGGATTCTCAGGGATGATCCTTAATCACTTTGATTTTATTCATTATTTATTTAAGTGACCCTTATCCTTTGACAACAGAACTAATGATCCTTAAGTTACATAACTTTTCTGAATTTGTCGACTATAGGATATTTGATCCTTGATCATATCCTAAAACTTTTAAACATGATTTATTAAACTTTTATTCTCTACTTACAAATTCAAAGAAAGTGAATAACAACAGTAGAAAAATAAAGAATTCACAAGGATAACAACACGGGAAATAGCCAAAAAGTTAAAGTTTTATTTATTCACAAAAATTAAACCCTTAAAGGTTGTTAAAATTGCCAACCCAAGCTTCTACCAGCAAAACGTGGCCCGTCCACTTGGGTTGGCAAAGGGTGTCCATTGTTAACAGGTCTTGAAAGTGCAGGAAATAAAAGATGGCAGGATAACAAGTGGTTTCATCCCCCAAACAGAGGATCCCTCCACCACCTATTATCCTACCTATTGTCTAAGGATCCATGATCCACAACCCTAAAAACTATTGTTCAAAGTACAACCCAACATTGTTTCAAAACATCACAACCAAAAAACTTTCAAATCCTAAAAAAAATGGGCTCCGGCCGCGTCTAGAAATGTCCATCATCGCCCATTTCTGCAGCTCACACCTTGGCTGCATCACCACCAGCTTGATCCTTCCCGCTGCCACTTGCCTCAATCGCCAAGACCTCGGTAGCCTCCTCCTCATCCTCTAGCTCAGCCAGCTTTACCTTCCAGCCCTCCTTCCAGCATTTATCTGGGCCATGACCACCTGTTGCTTTGCTAGAGCAAGATCCTTCTCAAGGCGAGAGATAGTTTGATCCTTAGCCAGGAAGAATTTTTGATACTCCAGATGCTTTTGCTCCGCCTCCTCAACATAAGCATCAAACAGCATTTCGACCTCGGCAAATTTCTGCAAGAAAAGACAAAGTAAAGCATAGGATCCTTGATCCTCAAATGGGCAGGATAATCAGTCAGGGTCAGTGATCCTTACTTCGGCAAAGAATTCCTGGAACTGGTGGCGGATAAGAGGCAAGCCTTCAAGATTGTCAGCTTCAGTGGCCTTCCTCTTCTTTCCCCCCTTGGAGGTGACAGGCTTGGGGACTACGGCACTTGGGCTAGCAGCAGTTTTCTTTTTTTCGGAACGGGGAGCCACAGTGCTAAGATCACTGACACTGAAGTGGGTGGCCGACCTTGAGGATTTTCCAGCACCTATCAATCCAAAACAACAGATAAGTATTCTTGTTTTATTTGCATTTCAACATTTAACCATATATAAACTTGGATACTTACTTGACATTGTAACGGAGCCTGAGGATACTTCTTGAGAATCCTTGGTGTTTGCTTGAAATGACCTTACTGCAGGATCAAGATTCCGGAAAGCGGTGATCCTCTCTTTGGTTGCAGGTGATGAAATGATATGTGAAACAGAAATAGCTGCAAAATAGAAACAAAGGGGTTAGTGATCCTCAGCAGAAACAAGGTATCCTATGATCCTTCTATAAGGATCCTCTATCCTACCATGAGTGGTCCACTTTAAGGGGAGATCCTTCCCATCCGGGATAGAATCCCTCCTAACGAAGAAGAAACGTTTCTTCCAGTTGGTGTCATTCTTGGTGGTTTTCAGGATTGGATGAGGTTCACCGGGTTTGTGTTTGAATAAAAAGCGGTGTGAACCATGGCTCACAAGGTTGTACAGTTCAGCAAGTTCAGACATTCCCAACTCTATATCCTCCTGCTCAATGATTCTCTCGAGGGTATATAAAACCCTCCACATCATTGGCATAGCCTGGATATAGGATATGCCGGTAAGGGAGAAGAAAGACTGGGTAAAAGCAGGGAAAGGATAGGAGTATCCTATCAGAAATGGGGTAGCCGGAAAAGCAACCCATGTTGCAGAAACGAAGTCACTCAAGGCGGTAGGGTCAAAAGGTTTAAAGACAGAGTCTGCCGGAAAACAATGACGAATCCTGTCGATATCAGGATCAGTAAAGCAGCAACGTTCCTTCGGAGAATCTTTGATGATCCCTTAGCTTTTCAAAGGACTATCTTTCTGGTGATCCTTGGCAGGGGATGATCGTAACTTCATCGTGATTCAAGGGTTTCAAAGAAGAACAGAGTAAGAAGGAGAAGAGAGAAAGGGGAGAGAAGTACCTGCTTGATCTTCGAATGAGGATTTAAAGGGTGTAACGCACGAATTTAAATGCTTCCTAACCCTTATCTCTAACTTGAATTTATAATGATGATTCTTCAGGGACGTCGCTTCAATGACGTAGGATCTGCAACGGATAGTTAGATCCTAACGGCTATATATCCGTTAGTTTGTTGCAGATAAGATCAAGAAAACATAACTCTGTTTGAATTAAGGATCCTCAGTAGGTGTTGCAGGATCAGGATTCAGGATCCTTATTGTTATCCTTATACTGACGATTGTCTTCATTGTACGTAAGCTTGTTTTGCAGGAGCAAAGGCATGGACCAAGTCTCACCGAAATTCCTGGAGCATATTCCCTCAATATTCCGCACGTGCTTGGTTCTTGTGGACGTTATGGAGATCGTGGGGAGCTTGCACAATTTGCGGATAGTTAGTTAGTTTAGTTATTTCTAATTTAAAATGGGGATAACAAGCTTGAGTTAGGACACTTGGCTAATTTTAGCAAATACACACACTCTCGTAACAGCTCTCAATCAGCTCTCAAACACTACTTGGCGATTTCATACATTTTTGCACATTGCACACTAGTGATCCTTGTAACAAGCTTGTTATCATCCCGAGTTGTAAACTTCTTTTGATTAATCTTAGTTGGTGATCAGTAGTTTCCATCACCCGAGGTTTTTTATGCCGGAGATCAACTCTTGATCAAGGGCTTTTTCCTCGTATAAATCATTGTGTCATTTGTTCATTACATTTATGAGTTATCCTTCATATTGTTCGTTGATTAAAGCATCATTCCTCACAACAAAGATTTGGTTACATTATCTTAGCCTGATTTTTGACCAAAACAAATGGTACAGGTATCTTGGAAAAATCCTTAATAAATCGCCTATAGTATCCAGCTAACCCTAGAAAGCTTCTAATTTCCATAGCTGATTGCGGGACTTTCTATTTGGTGATTGCTTCTATTTTGGAGGGATCTACGTGAATACCTTCGTGATTTACCATGTGTCCTAAAAATTGCACCTCCTGTAGCCAAAATTCACACTTCGAGAATTTGGCGTAAAGCTTTTCTTTTCTTAACAAAGTTAAGAGTGCATGCAGATGCTCACAATGTTCGTCCTGACTTTTGGAATAAATGAGTATATCGTCGATGAAGACAATTACAAATTTATCCAAGTACGGTTTACAGATCCTATTCATCATGTCCATAAATGCTGCGGGAGCATTTGTTAGTCCGAAAGGGCATGACTGTAAACTCGTAATGACCATACCTAGTTCTGAAAGCAGTTTTAGGTATGTCTTCTTCTTGCACCTTCAATTGATGATATCCAGAACGTAAATCTATTTTAGAAAAATATCTAGCTCCTTGAAGTTGATCAAAGAGATCATCAATCCTAGGTAATGGGTATCGATTCTTAATTGTAACCTTATTCAATTCCCTATAATCGATACACATTCTCATTGACCCATCTTTCTTTTTCATAAACAACACTGGAGCTCCCCACGGGGATGAACTAGGTTGTATGAATCCTTTACTTAGCAATTCATCTAACTGCTTTTTCAATTCTAGCATTTCGGTGGGTCCTAACCGATAAGGTGCCTTGGCTATCGGTGTAGTTTCAGGAATTAGATTAATTCTAAATTCTACTTCCCTATCAGGTGGTAATCCCGGTAGTTCTTCTGGGAATATATCCGGGTATTCTGATACTACTGGAATATTTTTAAGTTCCTTACCTTTAGTGTTAATGATTAGAGAAATCATATACACTATTTCTTGTTTTCTTGAATAACTGGCCAACTTCATTACTGAAATGAATTTCATTGGCTTACGTGGCTTATCTCATGTAATCACCACTAATTCTCCTGTGGGTGTATGAATTTCTATGGAGTTTTTATCACAGAGAATTCGAGCATGGTTGGCTACTAACCAATCCATTCCTAATACTATATCGAATCCGGCTAAATTCATAGGTAACAGGTTTGCAGGGAATTTATGGCCTAAGAGTTCTATCTTTCCTTCTTGCAAAACTTTATCTATGTTAACAGAATTCCCATCAGCCGTTTCGACTGTAAAAATCTGCCTAAGGTTGGTTAAGGGTAGGTTAAGAGCTTGGCAGAATGAAGTATTTATAAAACTTTGGTTTGCACCAGAGTCAAATAATACTTTTGCATAAACGTTGTGAACTAGGAACGTACCAGCTATCACGTCAGGAATTAGTTCCGCTTCCTGGGTAGTCAACTGAAAGGCTCTTGCGTTTCTCTTGGTAGTTCCTTCTGCAGGTTTGGTTTTGTTATCAGTTGGTTTGGCCAATTTCGGGCAGTCTGGCCTAAAATGTCCAGCTTCTCCACAGTTGTAGCAGATTGTTGCTTTCTTCTTCCTGCAATCCTCTTCTTGGTGCCCCGGGATTTTGCAGAAATTGCAATACCCTTTGCATCTTCCAAAATGCTTTCTTTTGCAGTCATTACAAAATGGAACAGTGGAAGATTGTCCAGTTCCCTTTTTCTTGAAATTACTACGGTTACCCATACGGAATCCCTGGGAAATATTTTGGGCCACTTCCTTCTTCCGGTTTTCTTCTCTTGTGCGTATCAGCCCGTCAGTTAGGGTGTTAGCTAATTCCACTGTATCGTAAATTGTGCGAGGTCTCGCAGCTTTAACGATATCACGGATTTCACCAATCAATCCCCAAATATAGCGAGAAATAAGTACCGGCTCTGGCGAAGCCAGGGTTGGTACCACTCTAGCATATTCGAAGAATGTCGAAGTATACCCTCGACAATCTACATCCACCATCCGGTGGTTCAGAAATTTATTCGCCATTTGTTCTTTCTCATATTCGGGACAGAATTTTCTCTCCACTAACCGCTTAAATTCTTCTCAACTCATGGCATAGGCCACATCGCTTCCCTTGGCTTGTAGTACTGTATTCCACCATTCTAGCGCCCCTTCTTTAAAAAGATGCGACGCGTACATGACCTTGTCTTCCTCAGCACATTTACTTATTTTAATCACTGCCTCAGTTTTCTCTAACCAACGTAGTGCAGCAGTCGCCCCTTCGTTTCCTGCAAATTCAACCGGTTTACAGGCAAGAAACTCCTTATAAGTGCAACCAGGTGTTGCAGCTTTCATTCTTTTGAGTATTGGGGCTTGCAGTACATCATTATCATTATTATTAATGTTACCGCCTCCATTTATGCTATTACTGAAGTTGTCTTCATGAGTACGTTTGCTAGGAATAATTCGTTGAGGTTCAACTGGATTTCGGGCAGCAGCAAGGATTGCTGGAATAGCATTGGCTATTCCTTGAGCAACGATATTCTCGATATCTTGCCTATTCAGAAATTGATCTTCATGGTTTTGCTCGGATTGGTTACCCTCGTTAACTTGTTCATTACCAGCGTGTGCCATCTGGTAATTAATATATATGAGTCATTAGCAAAAAAAAAATAATTAACAACCAAACAATCGAATATAATCATATTAACACGTATAGACAAAATTGTCGATTTTTCGACGTTTGATATTTTATATATTATAATAGGCATCCGTACAAACTGGTTATCTTACAAAAGTTTTATTTTTTTAAGTTATTTCACATGATTTATATTTTATTATTATTTTATTATTAAACATATATTCCTACAACCATCCCCGTCAGCTGGCATCTTAGAAACGACGTTCCCTCTCGTCGTATTTCCAGGAGATCTGATCTCCCACCTCCCGGATTCGATTCCCTGCATCCATCAGCTCCTCATCAAAATGGCGGAGTTCAGCCAAGTTCTCATTGCTCATCGGTGGGTTTGATGCAGGCTCTGGGTCAAACTGAAGGAAAAAGGTATAAGGGTTGTTTAGGAGGTTCTGAAACTGCCAGTCGGTGGTCCACCACTCTTCTAGTTCTGCTGGTAGAGGTTGGGAGTGGATAATAGGATCTGGGATATCAGGCTCTAGATCAACTGGAAGTTGTGCTTCCGCTGGGTAATTAAAGAGGTTTTCACCGGGAGGTCCGATGAGGTCACTCAGTGCTAGTTTATGATCCAACTCCTCCCAGGGTGGCATTTCCTGGTCTTGCCTGGAACTTTCCCCAATCTCTATTTCCTTGCCTTTACCTTTGGGATCCTCCGTCTTTATAACTTTCCGTGTCGCTGGTTTCCTCCTACGTACACGTCTCCAGCCCACAATTCTTCTTCTCTTCTTTGGCTTGGGTTTCTCCGGAGGTTGGGCTTGAAATTCCATAGGTTCC
The DNA here is from genome assembly GCA_030545235.1 of Helianthus tuberosus. Lineage (NCBI taxonomy): Eukaryota > Viridiplantae > Streptophyta > Magnoliopsida > Asterales > Asteraceae > Helianthus > Helianthus tuberosus. The sequence continues at coordinate 174,754,952 of CM060368.1, forward strand.
TCAACATCGGCACAATAACCGGTAAAGTCTCTGGAAACTTCCACATTAACAGAATAGAGATTGAGATTCTGAAGAGCTTCAGACAACTCATTCATGCTGTTTAGCAGATATGAAGAAACACACAAAATTCTAGGTTAAAACTTTGTAAATTGAGTAATTACAGAAAGACAATCAAAATTTAAGTATTAATTACAATATCTAATACATTTATACAAACAGATTGATTAAAATATTGCGATTTATATATATATATATATATATATATATATATATTTATTACAAATTACAACTGAAATTTAAAATATACTAGGGATAATTTATTTTAGTCTATCTTTTCTTACTATGTTGTTTATCTATTGGGCAAGTTTCTTTAAAGTTTATGGATTATGGATGATATGGGTGCTAGTACTGGGTCAGGGTGTTGGCAGTTTGACTTATTTAAAAGTTAACATTTACTGCTGTAGTGGCTAACATATAGAGATTTGCCCACTGTTCGTCTAATTCATCTTCCCATGGTGGTTTATCACCTGTTTCCTGAGTCTCTTTATTAATTATCACTTCTTTTGTTTGTGACTTCCTTATTTTCTCTTGACTTTTTCTAATAATCCAACTTCTTTTCTTAATAGTAAGTGGTTTCTCAAACTGTGCCTTATGAACAAATATTCCTTCCTCAGTATCTGCTGAGTATTTTGAGGAATTTGATTGGAATGAGGTTCCCTTATCTTTTGGTGTACTATCTAGTTTACGATAGATATCCGAAATTCTTTGCTTACCCATACTGTAACTAACAAGTAGTCAGTTAAAAAAATACAAAATCACAAGATGGTAATCAGGAAAATTAAGTATTTCTAAACACTTAATTGGCTTAAATCAGTGGCTCTGATACCACCTTTTTCTGTCACGGCCCCCGGCCCGGTTTGACCCGGTCCAGAAGCCGCGGGACAGAAACCCATGGTATTTATTAATTGAGTTGACAGCGGAAGATTTTACAGGATCTTTTGAAACTTGAAAATGCCCGATTATTTTATTTCATAATTCGGGATAAACCCCGTAATTTACAATAGAGGAATTTCACAAGGAAATTCCCTGATTTACAAAACATGTTATTTGTTTAACTGAGCCATTACTTCAAGCTTTGTCAGTGCTCCGTAGCACTTTTCCTTGGTTCACAGTAGTCACCTGAAACATGTTTTGAAAATATTTTATCAGCGGGGAAATACTGGCGAGTCATTCAAATTTGATAAAACGACACATAGTTATAAATTACAGCATAAGAGCGATTACAATGGCTTCTATCTTATTTTTATCTGGCGCCGTGTCACCTCATGGTGACGATGGTCATACCACTATTGGGTCCTTTCACCCAAGTAGTGATGATTATCACTGTTAGGATTTATTAGCCTAACCGTGAGAAATTAGTAATGTGCACAATACCCCACTAGCCAGTGATTCAAGATAACCACGACTTAATCCCTGTAATTATAACTTTTGAAAATAAATGGAGTATTGTAAAATACTTTTGATAAAAGAGAATGACTCACATTGCAGATTTAAACGGGCGGAGTTTAGCCTACTGATTAGCCTGGTAACCTAATTTAAATAACAATGCACACGAAAACTAGGTCAGTAACTAATACAGCATTTACGATAACTCACGAGATTAAAACCCTCACAACGAATGACAAAGTGCAATACTTAAACATCCATCGAATTCACGACGAATGACAAAGTATAGCCCTAATTTGGGCAGCACCTAAACATCCATCGGATAGTTTCAATCGATCGGACATTGAATCGTAACAGCGATCGAGTTATTACCCTGTTGTTGTGGCAGCGTTTCGTGCTGTGTGTGTGTTTTGGTAGTAAACAGACGATATCTCGGTGTAGAAAACGAATTTTAATGTCGAACCAACGCCAAACTTCAAGTGCCAAACCCCTGAATTTATACTGGAAAAACGACGCGCCCGCGTGTCACGAGAGGCTCTCGCGTGGCGCGAGAGGTCACTTTTAGCATAGGGTAGCCACGTCTGTTACTAGCTTAGCTGATTTGACCGTTCGTTAAAATTCGATTTCCACGTAAAACTGTAAGGATATTACCGACTAGGGAATACCCCCCCTGAGTTTTAGGGGCCCTGATCCTGATTCCGATTGTTCTGAAAATTTTAGGGGTCATGCAGTATCACTTGGGGGTCTCAATTAGGGTTTCCTATTGGGTAAAATAAGATAAGAATTAATACTTTTAATGAGAGTTGTTACATTCGCCACTCGATGTTAGGAGCAATGGGGTGCAGATCTGGTTTTGTACAAGGTTTTCCCAACTCTCATTCTACCATAAAAATCTATGATCTAAAGCTCCTCAGATCTATGTTCAAAGGGAGATCTAGGTGCAATTTCCCTATCACCCAAAGTTGTTCCAGATCTGGTATGTTATTTCCCCCATTGAAACACTTGGAAACCATGCTACCATGGGCAACTACTTGTAAATTTGTTAGATCTATACATAATAATCTAAACTTCCAGATCTAGTTTGGAACTTCTCGTGATATCAATCAGATCTGTTAAGTGTGAGTATAGATCTGATAAATTTATACTTAACAGTCGACAAGCCCAAAATTTCCAAAGATATTCTTATTGCTTGTATGATTTAGTTTTCGAAACATGAATTTCGGTAACGGAAGACAAAAATTATATCTTTGATTCTGGGGCACAAATATAGGCAAAAGATCAAATACAAATAATCTTAACATACTAAACATACAAATTGAAGGAAAAGTCAAAAAGACAATGTGACATTTTTGTAATTACCACAAACTATCAAAGTTACTATACAAATGTGAACTCAACCAAAAATACCTAAAAACACAATTTTTAAAAAAAAAATTGCTACATTTTGTTACAAAAAACAAATTTGCTACTAAAAGTAGCGATTTTTTTATAAAAAATATTAAAAAAAAAATATTTTGTGTGTTTTTTATTTTTATTTTTTTAGTTTTTTTTTGGTTTAGTTTTTAGCATTTTAGCTTGGGTGGGTGGGGGGGGGGGGGTTAGGTTTTTTTTAGGTTTTTGGGGGGTGGTTTAGTTTTTAGCATTTTAGCTTGGGGGGGGGGGGGGTTAGGTTTTTGGGGGGGTGGGGGAGGGGGGTTTAGGTTTGTTTTGGGGGGGGGGGGGTTGGGTTTTTTTTTAAGGTTTTTGGGGGTGTGGGGGTGGGGGGTTTAGGTTTTTTTTTTTGGGGGGGGGGGGTGGAGGGGGGTTAGGTTTTTTTAGGTTTTTTAGATACATTTGTAGAGTAACTTTGATAGTTATTGATAATTACAAAAATGCCATATTGTCTTTTTGACTTTTCCTTCAATTTGTATGTTTAGTATGTTAAGATTATTCGTACAAGAACTTTCCCCCACAAATATAACATTCATAATTAATGCAAAGGAAAAAGGTAGATGGTGGGGATACGGCAATTCCCTTTCGAAAAGGATATGTACATGTTTTAAAGCATGAAATACCATATCCAAAGTTATGATAAATTTGTTTTTTGGTAGTAAAAAGGAAAACCAAGTAAAACAAAACAAATAGGATGTACAACCTTTGTTAGCTAGAGTACAACCTATATTGCATAAAGGATAAGATTTCACTTTTTGACAATCGGTTGTAGGATATGGTATCAATATCATTTTTGTACCTTCTGATATATTGCATAAAGGATAAGATTTCACTTTTTGACAATCGGTTGTAGGATATGGTATCAATATCATTTTTGTACCTTCTGATTAATACTCTCAAAAAATGGTTTTATGCACATATTTTGATGATAAAAAAAGAGAGGTACAACGTGCACACTAGTAATATGTCAGCATTCATATTATTACAAGATAAAGCAATGAAAATTTGATTGCCTAATATTTATTAAAAGATAAAGGTACAATCTTTGTTTCAAAAAGTGCAACCCATATGCGCATTCTCTTGGTGGATCCGTGTCTTGAGAAGACAGAAACCGGAGAAACAAGTTATGTAGGATAATATCTCTGCCTCATTTCTAATCAACGTGCAAGGAAATAACAAGCCATTTCCGCGCCGGATATGCTCTAACAGTTAACCTCCGCGCGCCGGACATGCTCTACTTCCGCGCGCTGGATATGCTCTAACAGTTCACTCCCGCGCGCTGGGCATACTCTGCTTCGCGCCTGCACGGATACAAACCCCTCATACCATGCGCAAGCGGGACACGAGTCACCATTCACGCGCATGCAGACATGAAACAAGCCATCATGCGCAGCCTAACACCCCGTCCACTGCACCCTGCCGGGATATCACACTTCACCATGCGCGCGGACATGCGGTGAGCCATCTCATTCCGCCATCTGCAGTAGACAACCATCATGAAACACTTCTGCTTACCTGTACGCCACCTGGTTCACACCACCAACACCCGCGCCATGTGGCTCACGCCGCTGTCCTTCGATGAAAGTCGAACACATGCAGGTTACATTTGTAAGTCTTAACTCTCTTCCTATAAATGCTCACATATAAACCCATAAGCATTCATGTTACGTTTGCTTTTGAAAGAAGCCAAAAGGCTCTCTAATTTTAACATTTGTGGGGAACTAAGAGTACATATCTGATCTTATAACTTGTAGTTCACATGGATACTTCTAAACTTGCACAACATTTTACAACATTTACATTAATGGCTCCTATAGATGTCATGGGCTAAACACTTTGTTCTTTTTTTTTGGCATGCTGGTAATATTGTACAGCGGTTTTACATGACATTTCAATATACATGAGCACGTATTCGTTTAGATAATATACGCACACATAATTCCTCCTCTAAATATATTTATATCAATTCGAGCTTTCCGTTTTCTAGAAAGAGTCGTCATGTAAATCATTTAATATAATAAAGGGACGAGTCAAGATGCATGCCATTACCCAGTTTATGATATTTTACTTTACGACATGCTCATCATGATGTCATTACTTGACATTCTTGAGGGACACAAGTTCTGTCCTCAAAAGCAATCTAACAATTATGTTAAATATAAACCATTAGCAAACAGGTTTTTATGTCTCTTTTTGAAAACCATGCCATATACACGTTACTTGCGGTGTGTTTATATAGTATACATTCGTTGCTTACCAATATTATTACAATGCTACTAACATCTATTTAGCAGCAATAAACTGATATCCGCATGGTGCAACACCATTGGGAGGGTCAAAATTGCTTTCACATATTACGGAGTATGGATGTATAGAACGAGCACCTCCTAAGGACAGCGTTTCGGTACAATGTTTTCCATATATCAGACTCGTCATTACGACTTACCTTGTCAACTTATTTGCAGGACTGGCAATACATTCAATCGGTAAAACGCAACGAGTAATCCTAACGCACATCGATGAAAGCCGAAAAAGATGTTCCTTTACATACGAACACGTAAGTCGCCACGCGCGCATGCTCCTTTACTTACGAGCGAGCACACATGCGCCATACGCGCATGCTCCTCTTCATACGAGCACGTAAGTCGCCACGCGCGCATGCTCCTTTACTTACGAGCGAGCACACATGCGCCATACGCGCATGCTCCTCTACATACGAGCACGTAAGTCGCCATACGTGCATGCTCTTTTACATACGAGCATGTAAGTCGCCACACGCACATGCTCCTTTACTTACGAGCGAGCACACATGCGCCATACGCGCATGCTCCTCTACATACGAGCAGGTAAGTCGTCACGCGCGCATGCTCCTTTACTTACAAGTGAGCACACATGCGCTAGCAGTCGCATGCTCCTCTACATACGAGCACGTAAGTCGCCATACGCGCATGCTTTTTTACATACGAGCACGTAAGTCGCCACATGCGCATGCTCCTTTACTTACGAGTGAGCACACATGCGCCATACGCGCATGCTCCTCTTCATATAAGCACGTAAGTCGCCACGCGCGCATGCTCCTTTACTTACGAGCGAGCACACATGCGCCATACGCGCATGCTCCTCTACATACGAGCACGTAATTCGCCATACGCGCATGCTCTTTTACATACGAGCACGTAAGTCGCCACACGCGCATGCTCCTTTACTTACGAGCGAGCACACATGCGCCATACGCACATGCTCCTCTACATACGAGCACGTAAGTCGCCACGCGCGCATGCTCCTTTACTTACGAGTGAGCACACATGCGCTAGCAGTCGCATGCTCCTCTACATACGAGCACGTAAGTCGCCATACGCGCATGCACTTTTACAAACGAGCACGTAAGTCGCGACATGCGCATGCTCCTTTACTAACGAGCGAGCACACATGCGCCATACGCGCATGCTCCTCTACATACGAGCACGTAAGTCGCCATACGCGCATGCTCTTTTACATACGAGCACGTAAGTAGCCACGCTCGCATGCTCCTTTACTTACGAGTGAGAACACATGCGCTAGCAGTCGCATGCTCCTCTACATACGAGCCCGTAAGTCGCCACGCGCGCATGCTCCATTACATATGAGCACGTAAGTCGCCATGCGCGCAAGCTCTTTTACATACCAGCACGTCGGTCTCCATACGAGTCTGTTGTTCTACACACGATCATCTCAGTCTCCATGCGAGCCTGACGCTCCAGACATGAGCACGTAGGCCGCTATACGCGCATGCTCCTTTGACATATAAGCACGCCAGTCTCCGTGTGAGACTCTTGCTCTACATACGAGCATGCAAGTCGCTATACGCGTATGCTCCTTTAGATATGAGCACGCCAGTCTCCAGGCGAGCTTGCTGCTACACATGCAAGCATGCTAATCTCCATGCGGCCCTGCTGCCTTTACATACGAGTATGTATGTCGCCCGCGCGCGCATGCTTAGCCATATATGAAAACGCTTACAAAACGTAAACTGTGCTACAAATGCACGCACCACTTTGGGTATACGCAAAAACACATTGGCTAAAATAAAGTTTCGTTTACACCTACAATCTTCAAGATAAGCCACATCTCCTTGCTTCACGCCACATTGTTGTTGTGGCACAACGGAGGATTAGCGCAGGCTCGGGTCTCCACTTCATTATCCTGACGCAACTTTATGCCAATTCTCATTCGCGATAACCTGCTCAAAGTGGATTAACACGTGCAAATATTGTAGACAACAGTTTACAAAGATTTAAAACACCAAGTATACGTATTCCACAAGGTTAAACACGCACGCGCCTTGCGTTAACCAACAGAAGTCACACCAAAGGGTGAATATTTTACAGTAGCCACACGAATGTGTGCGCACCGCTAAAGCTGGGCCACACTCGAAAATCATCCGAAGGGAAGACACTCATCTAGTCCAGAATTCCACCCACCTGCCATCCGCGCGTGGGAGCAACACTGGACTAGGGGGACCTGAAGGGGTATGGTCCCAAATGCTGCATCAGTCATACGCACGTTGGGCCCTAACCACACTCAACCGACAAAACTCAGCCAGTTCCAAGACTCGTGCACAAGACCTAACCACGTACGCGCAACCTCAACAAGCTCATGGTAATGCGCCAGGTTTGCCCAACCAATTTCCACGATGAACAATCGTGGGATATTCACTGTTCCATTATCTCTACTCACAGCTGAAGGCAGACGCAACAAGCATGGCCAGCAACTTTCCCGCACCCGGGCGACAGGTAAGCCTAAAACTCAATCTTTACTTTCGTGCACTCCTAACAAGTCTAGTACTCCTCCCACGCTTGCACGCGGGAGCAGCACTAGACTGGGGGACATGATGGGGTATGGTATTAGACCCAACCCGAACGACCGGACATATCCGTTACTTATCGCCTTTTATTATAATATTTATTATTATTGCGTATTAACCCGCGAAACCTAGCGCGTTGTAGTTTACACTACACTAGGTTGTGGGCTTGTAGAGATAACCCCTAACTGGGTCTGGCCCATTGAGGTTAGAGGAGGCCCATATCTCCTATATAAAGAGGTGTTCACCTCATTATTAGGGCAGAGGATATGGAGCCGCAACACTTTGGTTACTGGAAACAGGGGATTCTTCCCCCTACCGGTTATCTCTATAGCTCCACTTTCTTCTCTTCTCCATTGCAGATCTAGGTTCAAGAGGAAGAACAAGATGTGATTCTCACCCTCTCAGAGAAAGCGGTCCAATCATCCTGGCGGTGATTCTGTGTTTTAACAGGTGATGACGATAAATATTGGTTACGACGTGGTACTTGCCTATTTAGAGTCGTTATAAATTAGCTAGTTTCAAAACGATTGCCCCAATGTATATTTTGAGCAATCTAAATTAGATGCGTAGGTAAGAAAATTACTCAAATTAACTTATATTTAAGATTACGTTATGACATTCGGATGTAGTTTATTCATACAATAAACTAGTAAAGGATTTAGAAAAAAATGTAAACACCACTTAGATTATAAATTGTGGTTTGATACCCGACTCTCGAGAACTACCAAAAAAACGGTTAGAATTGGGTCTTAAACCCGGATCCAACCGGATTGCAGAACCAGTTTGTATAGGAACCGGTTTAGTCCCAACCCTAGTTGTGGCTTGAGATAGGTTTTAACATTCCTAAGCCTAGAAATTGGTTAGAGTCATTGGGAAATGCGACGTCAAGATATGGTTAAACATACAATATAGATGAGTCAATGAGAAATACGACATCAAGTAGTAGCGGTTGTAGTGTGAATTTAGTGCTTAATTTATATAATACTTAAGCAATGAAAATAGTAAACAGGCTCGAGGTAGCACAAAAAGTACTGAGCTCAAAAGGCATATTGAAACGAACTTTTACCCACTATGACTTCACACGATTCATGGAAAGAGAAAGAATCATGATTGTTTATTCTAGTCGCTATGACATGTGATCTACTAACCACCTAAGCTTCTACAGTAGATTCAAAAACCACTTTTGTGTTTTCGTAACAATGTTATATCTCTAAAAACATAAGGTTCACTCCAAGATTAATCGAAATGTGCATTTGTTTAAAAAACCACTTGGCGTGACATAATAGATTTTTTTTTGAACGGCTATTGGTGATGGCGGTGGAGCTCCGCTTACACCCCGGGCCATGCCTGTACATGTAACCCGTCCACCCAGGTTTGGGGTTCTCCCCCAGGTGAAATCCCCAGTGTGGGAAACCCACCACAAGCTAGGATCGAACCTGAGCCTATGGGGTAAAACCCACACACCTCCACCACTTTGCTGTGGCTTCACACCATACATCTTCACCTGGAAGCGAAAGTAGCATAGAAGGGGAAATATACAAGGAGGTCGCACGAGAAATGTCGACCCCACTTACCGATTAAGAAATCGCTTACGATGAAGAGCTACACAAAAATCCGGGTTCCATCAACACTATTAAACAATAACGATTAAAAACGAACAATAACGAGGATTAAACACCAAAATTTAAAATGTATTGCGACTTCAATGTTATGTTTTTTATGATTTTTAAAAAGCATAAATATAAATATCTTTGTTTTGTTCAGAGACGTCTCCAAGAATTCACGTACCCTGTTCGAGCTTGAAAAAATATGTCCTTTCGTAATGTTTTATTATTATGTAAAAAAAAAATCAAGTTAGTATTTGGCTCAATAAACCTTAATGCCAAGTGGGCTAATTTCTAAACCATAAAAAATGATTTGTAAATGGGCCTATATTGGAATTGGTGTGTGTTAATATTTCAAAAAAATAACATATACATATCGGATTTTTTTTAAATCGCGTACCCCTCGAAATCACGAGCCTTGTGCGGAGGTCCTCCCCGCACACCATCAAAGCCGCCACTGATTTTGTTACTATATTTCATAATATAAAATAAAACAAAAACCGGTTTGGAACAGGTTCCAAAGCCTCTCGGTTCCACTCAATTTTGGTTTTAATAGTCCTTTAAACTGTTCTAACCCGGACCGGTTCCAACAGAAACCAGTTTGGACCACCTTTTACTAAATTCAAAACTGGTTCCGAAGAATAACCGGTTTAAGAAAATTAACCGATTTGTACACCGTTCCTCAACTCATTAGTTAAGGGCCCTTTTGTTATTGTCCCATGGTGTTCGTTAGTGCCTGGGTCAAATGACACAAACTTTCACATCAACTCACATGCATACGAGTATCAGTGGCGGACTCAGGAATTATTTGTTGAGGATACGAATGAGGCGTTTAACCATATTTTCAAAGGGTACAGTCAGGTTTTTGCCTAAAATATACACTATTTTTTTCTTTTCAAGGGGTGCGTCCGCCCACCTACAACTACGAATAGGTCCACCCATGATGAGTACCTAATACGTATTGAATATTATTATATTAAGTTGTACAAATTACATGCTTTGGTGTGGTGGTATGCCAACTCAAAAGTGTTTGATATAAACATATCCACTTTAAAATACTTTCACGTAAACCAATCACTTTTAAAAGACAACAAGATTTGTTGTATGTTTTCAAAGCTCAATCGACCAGGTGGGGATTCTTCACCATCACATCATATACCACTAAAAGGTCACCTTTTTAGATTTTTATATCTCCACTTAAATTATTTGTATATCATACATTATCATGTATCATTAAAAGTTTAAAACTATGATGGATACCATACCCATCAATCGGCACTTGCATGTTCTCTTCAAATTCAACACGTAGTTGGTGGCATCGAATCATTTTCTATTATTTAAAGCACGCAAACAAATTCATCCAACTATTAGGGTCTGTTTGGCAACTTCTGAATGGTTAATTGATAAACCAGAGGTCTGAACCATTAAGTGTTAAACCAGTAAGAAGTCTAAACCATTAAGAGCCAGTATAATGCGTAACCGTTTAGAGGCAAATGTCTGACCAATTCAGATTAGAGGTCTTAACCATTCTGACTCAGTATAATGCTTAACCATTCAGAGGCAAATGTCTGAACCATTCAGACACCTGCTCACGAAACAAACTGTCTGAATCATTAAGTGCTGAACTAGTAAGAGGTCTGAACAAACAAACAGCCCCTTAGACTAGTGAGATCATTGTTCAATTAATATTCATCAACTAATGGGTCAAATCATGAACTATGTACTTAGAGTTATATCGTATCAAATAACCACGTGTTGTGATCCAAATCCAAATTAGGAGTTTTTATGGTACGCTTTAGTCGGTTTTGACAAGAATCTTGTTTCGAACCGTTAATTATGGTTTCAAAAAACAACAAATCAAACTAACTGCTTTGGATGACTCAATGAAATACTTCAGTTCAGGGGCGGACCTGTAGTTGTGTCGGGCGTAGCCCGGGCTACGGCTCAAGTTTTTACCAGAAGTGTAAAAAAAATTTTTTTTTCGATTTTTATACATAGGACACCCCTGAAAAAGTACGAGGACACCCCTCAAATTTTTTTTTACAAAATAATAAGCCTAGTTGGTAAGCCCAAATAAGTAAATAATAACCCAAGATTGAATGATTATTGATTTGGGCGGCATGTTTAATCAATAAGGGATATCAAACGTCGACTCCAATAGTCAGACGTCGAAGCTAGATTCTCAAACACAAACAAGAGCCAAAAACGAACTGTGTAATCGAAATCGAACGAAGAGTGTGAAATCGAAATCGAACGAACAGCCGAGAAGGCGAGAACAGCCGTGAAATCGAACGGAATTGCCGAATTGGTATTTGATTTGGCAGCAGCGACGGTTTCTGAACATAATACAGGTTGGTTTGATACTTTGATTGTTATTTCATTGTTATTTGTTCGATAACTGATTGATTGTTATTTGATATTTTGATTGATAATTGTTCGAACATGCGGCTGCCATTGATTCATAGAACATTCGGATTTATTTGATAATTGATATACTGTTTTTTTTTTTTTTTTTGGCGTTGAACTGTTGAAGCAGTGCTGTTACTTGATAATCAGCCAATATACTTTTTTTTTGTTTGATGTTGATTGATAATTGGCTGCCGCACGCCCGCACATCGAGTCATCGAACATAGTCAAAGACGAGACCATTGGCGAAGCTTGACCCGAATAACGGGGGGGTCGAAAATGTATATACCCAAAATTTTCTATAGAACCGGGGGGTCGAAAACGTATATACCTAAAAAATTCTATATGAAAGCTACATATATAACACTACTGAACGAAAAGTTCGGGGGGTTGGGCGCCCCTCGGCCACCTTCTAAGCTACGCCCATGGACGAGACGAATAGACGATCATATCGAACAGAAGATTAGCTGATTATTGGTTAGTTTTATTAGTTTTATTCTTGTTACTTGTTGTTATTGGCTGATTATTGGTTGTTAGTTTGATTGTTAATTGATTGTTTGATTGTCAAGACGGATTTATGCAATCGAATGGGCCAAGAATTTTTGAACAATGTTATGGTTTGTGCGGTCGAAAATGATTTTTTACGTGAAGTAAAAGAGGACGATGTGTTGGAACGATTTCAAGCTATGAAAAAAAGAAGATGACAAATCTATTAGGTAATTGTTTTACTTTATTTATTTATTGTCGTTTTTTTAATATTGTATAATTGCACGGTAAAAAAAAAATTTGGGATACCCCTGAGTTAATGTTCTAGTTCCGCCACTGCTTCAGTTTATACGCTTTGATCGGTTCCAATGATTTATGAACGACCTGATCCAATCTTATTGACAAACGTTTAACAAAGATTACAACTTTACCTCTAATTAGATAAGTGCATCTCCAAACCGTGGGGATTGAGCTAAAAGGAGCATGTAGTTTGGCAAAATGAACAAAGTATTTTTTTTTAAAGGGATTCACATTCATGCCATCAAATTATGTGTGTAGAGTTTTTATAATACAAATAGTATAAAAAGTGGTTGTGAGTAGGGGAGAGAGAAAATATTACTGTTCATCTGTATATTTGGGGTGACACTGTTCACCCCCTATAATTTTTTAATATATTTTAAAAGTGGTTGTGAGTGGAGGAGAGAGAAAATGTAATAATAAAGGTATAAAAAAATATTATTTAATTGAAAATGAGAGAGAAAATGTAGTATTTTTAGTGTAATTTAGGGTGAAAATATGATGTGAATGCTAAGTGGTTGAACCTTGCCACAAACAAGACGAATAAATTAATCCATATAAATTTTATATACAAGGGACCCAAAATGTCAGTGTCTAAACTCTAAAGGTAATAAAAATAAGTGTTGTAAAAATCGTTACTAGACGGTAACTAGTCGACGATTAATCGCTAGTCGGCCAGTAACTAAGTAATTTTTCGTTAATTAGTCCATTAATCGCTAATCGGACCTAGTCGGCCAGCCAAAAATCGACGATTCCGGCCAGATTCCGGCAAAAAACATGTATATTCCGGCCAGTTTTCAACCAAACCATATGAATTCCAACAATTAATCTTGTATGCTTAAAAAAATGAGTTGAGTAACAGTTAAAACCTAACTACTTCAAATATTTACCTATAAAAATGTATATATGTATACATCAAACTGAAAATTATATATAAAAAACCTGATTCAATTAATCCCGAGTAGTCGCTAGTCCTCATCTTACCCGCCGACTAACGGCTGGAGAGTTCTCCAATCTTAATAAAAATAACCGAATTAAATATGTTAGGCAACATATCAAAAGTAAAAGCGGTTTTATTTTGGGTTGTTCTATTTCCACACCCCTATAATCTTATTTTCACATCCCTATTGGTATACGGGCCATATAGAATGATACGGGCCGTATAGAATATTTATGCGCAGAATTTAATGTGGTGGAATGTTTTTTTTGTTTTTATATGTATACGGGACGTATAGTTATATACGGGCCGTATACATATTTGCATAATTTTGTTTCGAAGGTTTGACAAGGGTTTTTAGTTTTGAAATCTGTATACGGGCCGTATAATGTTATACGGCCCGTATAGCCCGTATAGAAAAGTTTATTTTTTGTTGCAATCGGAAACCGTTTAATAAATTTTGTAAATTTTAAAATAGTGTTGTATATATATCGGATTATATTACGAGTTTGTAGTTAAACGTATTTATTATGTTTAATAAGTTTTCACTTTGTAAAATGATAAATATGTATAGAAAAGTTAATTTTTTGTTGCAATCGGGAAACCGTTTAATAAGTTTTGTAAATTTTAAAATAGTGTTGTATATATCGGATTATGTTACGAGTTTGTAGTTAAACGTATTTATTATTTTTAATAAGTTTCTACTTTGTAAAACGATAAATATGTATGTATAGAAAAGTTAATTTTTTGTTGCAATCGGGAAACCGTTTAATAAGTGTTGTATATATTGGATTATGTTACGAGTTTGTAGTTAAACGTATTTATTATTTTTAATAAGTTTCCACTTTGTAAAACGATAAATATGTATGTATAGAAAAGTTAATTTTTTGTTGCAATCGGGAAACCGTTTAATAAGTTTTGTAAATTTTAAAATAGTGTTGTATATATCGGATTATGTTACGAGTTTGTAGTTAAACGTATTTATAATGTTTAATAAGTTTCCACTTTGTAAAACGATAAATATGTGATATGATTATGATAAACTACGACAACAATTATTAAACAAACAACTTAACATCTAAACATAAGATTAATATTTAGAATGTTTTACATCTAAAACAAACAAAAAGATAAATTTTTACAATGTTTCAAACGTAAAATAACAAAAAAAATACAATAAGCAGCTACGGCGGTGGTGGTGGTGGTGCAGCGCCAGCTTGTGGAGGTAGGGGCGCGCCAGAATGCATAGCCAAAATCGACTCGACCATCCACTGTACATCCCCTCTGACTGCAGCTACATCCGACTCGACCTGACCGAGTCTCGACTCGACCTGAACGAGTCTCTCCTCCACCTGAACGACTCTCTCCTCCACCCCCGGTGGATGCATCACACGCTGTCTCACGCTCCGTCGAACGTACGGGAGATGACCCTGTAAATCCTCCGCAGCTACCTGTGATCGATCGACAGTATGATCGTCCCCCTCACGTACCCCGCTTCCCTCTCCCTCGCCTCCCCCTCCCTCGCCCTCGCCTCCCTCTCCATCATCTCCCTCGCCATCGCCTCCCTCCCCATCACCTCCCTGTCCACGGGGTCCCTCACCCACACCATACGCCCAAACCAGCCGCCCTCCCTCGACCTCGCGAGCCAAACCCATCGATTGGGCTGTGTCCCTCCCAACCCTGTCAAGCTGGAGTGTCAGGGTCATACCACTTGCCACCTGCGAGGACAAGAGGCGAAAGAAATGCTTCGCCAGACGGGTGACGAAGGCCCCACAGCTGATGGGGGTAGAGGTACGCTTAAAAGCGTACTCGGCGAGATATGCGGCCAACCTGTACGCCAAGTTGGCCCCCCCGTCGGTAAGTAAGTCGTGCAAGTAGAATAGGTCATTTTGTGTGACCCATTCCCTGCTATCATGACGACCGGCGATCGTCATGGCGATACACCGATGTAGGTATCGGGGATCGCTGATTCGGTTTCACGAACTCCCCGAACCTAATATTGCGTCACCAAGGCCACAACACGTCACTGGACGTGCTGATGTGTGCATCAAAAAATGCCTGGGACATTGCGTACTGTGAGTACAGACCCAAGGCAACGGCGAACTAAGGAAGTGTCATCCTCTAAGGCTTGCCGCAAATAGTAAAAGCTACGGCGTCTGTCGTCAAAAAATGCTGTAAACCCCCACCCCGGGTGTCCGTAAATGTAAAGGTAGATAAAAACTCTAAACTAATCTCCCTGTGGGCCCGCTCTGCGGCGGCATCAAATAAGCGGTCCCACGGGGAGTTAGCTGGCATGAGCTCCCGGACCCGACCGATCGCTCCAATATCGGTCAAAAACTGAATATCAATGGTCCGAGGCGCATCCAGCACCATCTCTCGTAATCTGCCCAAAGCCCTATAGGCAGCCGTACCTCGGGGGATATCTCTAATAAACTGCCCCGTCTCAGTAAAATCGGGCACAATCTCCTCCTCCGGTCTACGTCCACGTCCCCGTCCGCGTCCACGTCTACGGCCCCGACCCTGACCTCGACCTCTACGGGCCGCACCAGCTGCTGATGACTCAGCCATACCGTCTGTAAAAATAACAATTACAACTTAGCAATCACTATACGATTAGCGTTAACGTATTATACGACTACTGTTTTTGTATACGAACGTATTGTACATATCATATACGCTCTGTACACATCAAGTATAGGTTTCGTATACTCACGTGTTATACATCTCGTACACGATCTGTAAAATTGAAGTATACGACCGTACGCGCAAGTATTATACGCACGTATACGCTACGTACACCTCAGATATACGTTTCCTATACACACGTATTATACGTCACGGATACACAAAAAATATAACAAATTGTGAATAAAATATAAGTTCATACGATCGTATACAACGTTTACGATCGTATACAGCTTGAACATCCAACCAGTATACGACCGTATATATCGTATACGATCGTATACAGGTTGAATATTCAAACATTATACGAGCATATATAGTGTATACGATCGTATACAGTTTGAATCTTCAACTGCTATACGAGCGTATATAGTGTATACGATCGTATGACGTTTGAATATTCAAGTGTATACGATCTTATAAATTGTATACGACCGTATACACTTGAATAATCAGTTACAATTTTCAGTTTCAATTTTTTTTTCAAATTCAATTATACAGTCTTAATCGTTACGCCTATCTACGCTATTCGATCCTTTACTATACAAGACCATAATCTAACATGTTTCGGAATTTTAAAGTTTACTATACGAAAACGTACCGTATAGGAAGAACGAGAAGAAAACGCCACAAACGCCGAAGAACGCTATCCAAGAACGATCCGAGAGAAAACCGAGAGAATTTTTGGTGGAATGTTGAGGCCTTATGGTGGAAATGAGGTCGTATAAATCTTATACGATCTTTGTTTCTATGTATACGGGCCGTATAAGTGTATACGACCCGTATACAATAATTTAATGTTTTTTAATCCAGTCGTATACTTCATATACGATCACAGTATACGAGGCGTATACGTTTATACGGCCCGTATACAATTGAGTATTTTTCATTTTTCTTAAATTACTATATGCGGAAGTGACGAAGATACGGTCGGTATGTGTTAACGTTGATTCGTTTAAAAGTTTTTTCAAGTTCAATTTCAACAAGTTGCCAAAACATTTATATAACGTGTATGTTCATCATTACAAATTGTCAAAACATGCAAATAACATTTTAAACGTTTTTTAAGTTCAATTTCAACAAGTTGCCAAAACCTTTATATAACGTGTATGTTCATCATTACAAACTGTCAAAACATGCAAATAACATTTTAAACGTTTTTTCAAGTTCAATTTCAACAAGTTGCCAAAACATTTATATAACGTGTATGTTCATCATTACAAATTGTCAAAACATGCAAATAACATTTTATATTCATAGGCCACCTAAATCCACGTAATCCCTGGTCCTGTATTCATCAACGATCCTATTATATTGGTCAATACGTTCCTTGTAATAGTGATACCAACTTTTTGCTGGCGTATTCCGTGTCGGTTGTCGCCAGTATCCTGATGGGGTTGGCATTGGATATTCCCCTTCTAATCTGACGTGGATAAAATGGTTCCTCTATACATGTACAAGCGCGACTGTTCGATGCGGAATACTTTCTTCGGCTATTCTGAACATGGGAAAAAATGAAGCACAACCAAGGTCACTTAATAAGAGACAAACGACATTCCACCGGTTTGCTATCAGAAGCCCCGTGAAAGGCATTTGTAGCCACTTATGTTCAGATGCTCCGTTTATACCAGTCCAAACTAATGACTGCAGAACATTTTGATACTCAGGTTCATTTATCTTTTTCCATAATTCGTTGAACCCGGTTGCACTCAGCATGAAGCTCATCCCGTATGAACGGCCAGTCCCACTCTTTAAGCGATAAGCCGACCGCTATAGATCGAAACCCACAATTACCATCACCCTGCACATTTTGTATGTGACTGAGGTATGGATACAAGCAAGGTGGAATGAACTTTTGGAAGTGCATGAACATATTAACTAGTCCGACAGGCAGCAAAGGTAAGTCTGGTTGCTCTTCCTTTGATTTTGCGACCTTCTTTTTCGTTTTCGAATTCTTAGCGCCTTTCGCAATCTCGCCGAAAAACATAGGTGTTTCAGCACAATAACTTTGTGACACGACAAACGAGCTGTGCCTGGTAGGTTCGATCATTGACTCTTGTGTGCCAAACCCAACGGGTGAATCACTATACTCGTCCTGCGTTGTAAAAAAACTGTGTCTTGAAGGCCCCGTAAACGAATCATCCTTCCTTTGTTGCTGAGCTTTTAAAGTTGGACGACCCCATGTGTTTTTTTGCACACCTGGTTGTTTGAGCTTCGTCTTATTGAGTTGTACCAACTCCTTCATCTTTTGAAGCAGGTTTTTCTTGACTTCTCTCGGCTGGGCACTTAAATGTTGTTTGAGAAGCGCAAGTTCGCCGTCTAAGTCGAAACTGTCCACCTCGCTCGGTTTCAGTATGGAGTCCAAATTTAACTTTCTCCAAAAAGGGTCTATCAACTCCAACGGGATCATTTGACCTAAGAAACATATCAACAAACAACATAAAACGTCAATAAGATTTTGCGTGATGAAATGCTATGATTATAAAATGTGGTTGGTCGAATAATGTATTACCATTCGTTGTATACGGTTCCAACCGACACGCGCACGGCAACCCACAACTTGTATACAAACGGCACGCGCATGTACCGTTAGATAACTTTAATTTTTCTATTTCATTTACTTCGGCGGATATCAAGTATAGGCAGGCATGTGAAACCTTCTTTCGTAGGAGATTAAATATTGGTTTGTTATGTAGACCCAATGTTCGGCTCCTGCTTGTTTCAATGCTGCCTTTGATTTCTGTCACCTGGTTTCTTATGAGCTTATCAATAAGTGGTACCACTTTCTCCAGGGTGTAATTAGAGTCGCCTAAGTACTGCTTCAAAAGGGCATGTTGACCCTCTGCCCTGTTCGTTGTACGTTGACCGAAGTTCAGATGTTGGTCGCTCCAGAACGAAACAAATTGGTCTCTATATGGTTGTAACCAGATTGAATCCAAATAGTCCATAATATCTGTAATCAAAGTCAAGTGCAGTTAAGACAAGTCAAATAAATACGATTATTAAACAAAAATAATATAAAACTCACCGTCGGTTTTTTTGCTTGGCAACTTTGATCGTATTCGCTGGTACCAGTAGTTGTAGTCAAGATCGGTCGTTGAGTTAATTAGCTTGCGCCACTTGTAAAGAAACCTTTCCCAGCTTTCTTCTGTTTTAAAGCTTTTCCTGCAATGTTTGAAGATGTTTTGCTGTATGTGCCACCTACACAATGAATGTCTAGCCCTGGGAAACACGGTTGCACATGCGTTCATTAGGGCACGATCTCTATCCGTTACTATTACACAGGGTTCCATAACACTGTCTAATGAGTGTTTCAACCTCTGTAGAACCCATGTGAAGTTTTCCTGTTTCTCGTTGCTTACGAACGCATGAGCAATGCAAAACGACATCAACGTGGATGTAACACCGATAATCTGGACTAGCGGCATTTTGTAACGATTCGTCTTGTAGGTGGAGTCTATAAGCAACAAATACGGGAAGGCGCGCCACAACATGTTCGACTCCGGGTGGATGAAGAAAACATCCTCGACCCGTTCGCCATTTTGAGATGTTCTATGGTAAAAAACAAACCCAACCTTCTCCAACCGGTCGAAAAGTATCTGCATTGGAGTCTCGCCGACTTGTTCCATTCGACCCAATTTGGCCCGAGCGTTGTATATGGTGTTTCTTGTTGAGACATTATGGGGGTTCTGTTCTTTAATGACAGCAAGAATGTCTCGTGGTTTTATGTTCTGATGCGTCATTTGCTCCACCGTCCTCTTTTCCGATGGAGTCAGCCTCATTAGGGACGGATGACCCTCTGGATACATAAATGGTTCGTGGTTATGTTTAGCTTTCTCAACCCTTAGATCCCAATAACCTAACATCTTTTTGTATGTCCTGATCAGTTGGAACTTGCAACCGGTTTTCCTGGTCCCGCTGCGTTTGACCGTGGCTGTTGATTTGTACTCGCCGGCACAATCGCACGTAAGCCAAATTTTTAACGGCTGACCGCTTGGGGGTTTATCGTAGATGGTGCGTTTGGTGACGAGGGAGTAGCCATTTTCGCGTCCGACGTCTCTACACCACTCTACCAATTCATCCATGCTAGTGAATTTCTAACGAAAACACTTATATATGTCAATTAATGATTAACTCAAATGATTAACCCATCGGTTTAGTTTTAGTATAAACGGGTTCGGGTCAGTTTCAGGTTGAACCTGCGAACCCGTTTGGGTTAACGGGTCGGGTTCGGGTCAACATGGTCGGGTTGGCGGGTTGACCCGTTACACATTTATACTATATTATATTTTTTTTACAATATATTTTACGTCATAAATTAAATGGGGTGCGTATTTTTATGCCATGATTATAAGTTAAAAAGAGAAATTAACATAGATTTTATAATTTAAATATGATATATATATATATATATATATATATATTTGTGTTTTTTAAGTAAATTTTAACTTTAATATATTAATTTCAGAAAAAAAATAAAAAAATCGGGTTTAATGGGTCGTGTTCGGGTCAACCCATGAAACTTCGGGTCGTGTTCGGGTTCTTATGTATGATACGATTTTCGGGTTCGGGTCGGGTTCGGGTTTGTGTAAAATTTTCAGGTTCAGGTCGGGTTGAACCCACCAACCCGCGAACACGACCCGTTGAGCAACCCTAATCTAAGATTTTAATAAAAACAACATCAAACGTAAAAACACTAAAATAGTTAACGTACAACAAATAAACGTATAATTAAATGTTATACCTGCTTGTTTTGAAACTTACTAGGTTCCTGGTCAGCATTTGGACCATCGGGCGGTCCACCACTTATGGGAGGAGAATGAGAACTATCAGTCGGCGGTCCAACACTAACAGCAGGGGCTTCAAAATTAACCGGGTGTTGCGATGGATAATACCCAGCATAATTAGGCTGAAAAGCATCCAAACCCCAAGTATCCTGACCTGCATCAAACGCAAGAATGGGATCGAACGGAGCATTCAGATCAAACATGTCCACTTTGTTATCTTCATTGTTATTATAACTCCCCTGATTCGCCTCGCTATCAAACACATTAAAAAAGTCACCCAACCCGACATTATAGCGTAAATAATTTGAATACAGAGAAAAATAGAAGAAACGAATAGAAGTTGAATGAAAATGAATGAAATTAGTGTCGTTTATATAGAGAATTTTACGGAATATTACATCGTTTCAAATGATTAACACGCGAATCGAGGAATCTAACGTCGAATCAAATAACTCGCACGAATATCGAGGAATCTAACGTCTAATCACATAACTCGCACGAGAATCGAGGAATATAACATCGAATTAGAGAATCTTACGTCTACTCGCACGTGAATCGAGGAATAATACGTCGCGTCAAATAGTAATAAAACAATAAAATAAATGAAATTCATTGTATACGGGTCGTATAGGTATATACGACCCGTATAACATCGTCGTATAATATATATACGACCACACTATAATCTTATTCTAACATGGTTGATACGGGCCGTATAAGGTTATACGACCCGTATAACCTTATACGGCCTGTATCAACCATGTTAGAATAAGATGATACCGTGTGGATTTATTAGAACCCTTTATTTTAATACTCATTGAAATGAGCCAGATTTTATTTTCCTTACCCACAAACCTTTTATCCTTTGAAAAATATAATGTGTGTGTGATAATAATATAAAAAATACTATATATTATGTATTTTAATCATTAAAAAGATATCTATGCAAGGAAGGCTCCTCTTTTAATCGTATTTTTAATGAAAAAGAGATTTTAAAAAGAATAGGCAAAAAAAAAAATGATTGTTGAGAATGGTCATCTTTTAACAACTTTCCTCTTAAGCATGGATTTAAGGAAGGTTCGCCTGTTAATATTATATAACAAATACACATTGGATATTACAATTTGTTAATTTACATAAAAGCGTTGATACAAGGATGACTCCTGTGAAATAGAAACCGGCTCTATACTTTCGTTTTTATTTTAATATAAAAGGCCTTTAAACTAGATTTAAAAAATTAACTTAGAATGTATAAGTGATTTAATAACTAGGGTCATTTAACTTATATTTAACGAATATGTCACTCACCGATACATGTTAAATACCACGTCACATGCAATTAAATTGTCACAAGTAGTATAATATAATGTATTATTCATTCCGATTTTAAGTACACAGTCGCCATAGTTTTTATACCATTAAGTCTGTATATAGAAAAATTGGTTATAAACTTGTGTATTACACTGGTTAAATACGACGGGATTAAAAAGATTTCGCCAGTCAAAAAAATATATATATAGAAAATATTAAATAGATAGTAATAAAGATTTAGTAATTATAAAAGTTTTTACGAGATTAGATATTTATTTAAAAAATAAGAAATGAAATATGAGGGATAAAATAAGATAAACGAGAAAACTAAAAAAAATATAGCATGTCCATTTACATGTTTAGTCAATGTTTTAAATCGGTTTAAATCGGTCGATTGTACCGGTTGAATCATCCGATAAAACCAGTTAAACTGTCCGGTATACCTTGGTAAACTGTTTCTAAGTAAAATGTGTCCGGTATACCTTGGTAAACTGTTTCTAAGTAATATTCGAAGGCTGATGAGATGTTTTTATCTCGTCTCCGGGCTCAAAATCAATCTTCGGAAATCATGTATTTATGGAGTCGAGGCACCTCTTGTTGAAACTCAGCAGATGGCTAACCTTCTTAATTGCAGTTTTGGCTCTCTTCCCTTCTCCTATCTCGGACTAACAGTGGGTGGAAACATGAACACCTACAACAATTGGTCCCCAGTTATTGAAACTTTCGAGTCGCGGCTCTCTTTATGGAAAGCCTCCACTCTCTCCATCGGGGGACACTTGACTCTCATTAAATCGGTTCTGGATTCCCTTCCCCTGTATTTTTTCTCCTTGTATCTTGCACCAGGGAAGGTTATAAACAAGCTGGAACAACTAAGAAGCAGATTTTTCTGGGGCAGGTCAGCGGATATAAGAAAAATGCATTGGGCAAGATGGGACTTGGTTACGGCACCGTTTGACAAAGGGGGGCTCGGTTTGGGGTCCTTAAAAAACATGAACTCTGGCCTTCTAGCAAAATGGGTGTGGTGGTACAAGACCGAAACTACAAGATTGTGGAGAAAAGTTATCACTGCTCTACACTTTGATTGCAAAAAAGGCAACTTTCTTCCACTACGAAACGGGATGGCAGGCGTCTGGAATAACATCAACAAAAAAGAAAAAGCTCTAAAACGAGAAGGTATCAACCTGAACCATCTCATAAAAGGGATCGCCGGTAACGGGGAAGACATTCTGTTCTGGGCGGATACATGGGCAGCCGTTGTGCCACTACAATACATGTTTCCTGCTCTGTTTAGACTCGAACAAGACAAAGGATGCGGGCTGCAAAATAGATTTTCGTACACTGATACGGGCTGGGGTCTTAACTGGGCTTGGGTCAGGCCACCCGAATCATCCCAGGAAATGCTGGAACTGCAAGCCTGCAACTCTTTGTTGTCCAACATATCGATATCGACCCAGGTTGACTCCTGGCAGTGGCTGGGGGATACTTCCGGTTCATTCACGGTGAAGTCTCTCAGGAAGCTTCTCACGACATCCAATCTTCACAACCCATCCAGCCCTTTCGAGTGGAACAAATGGCTTCCTAAGAAAGTCAACATCTTTGGATGGCGCTTGAATATAGATAGGATTCCTACTCGGACAGCGCTAAAACGACGAAACATCAACATCCCCTCGGTTTTGTGCCCACTCTGCCAGGAAAAAGACGAGACGGCGGACCATATATTCACTTCGTGTATGGTGTGTTCAGTGGTGTGGCAATGGGTATCTTCCTGGTTATCATTGCCCCCGATATACGCCTTCACGGTGTCAGATTTGCTACATCTCCACAACTTCGTAGCAGGTTCCGACAAAAAACGAAAGCTGATACAGTCGATTGTTCTCATAGCCTGCTGGAACATTTGGAAGATGCGCAATGAAGTAATGTTCTCCAGCAAACGGGTCGACATATCGAAACTATTTGCGGAAATCAAAGCTATCGGCTTCCTATGGATAAAGCATAGAGGAAATCTAGGATCTTTAGATTGGTCTCAATGGTGTAAGTCTGATTTTCTGTAATTGCTTTGTTGTTGTTCTCTGCCTCTAGCTGCTTGCTAGGTTGGCTTAATAAAATTTGCTGTTCAAAAAAAAACTTAGGTAACATGCCTAATTAAAATACAACTCTAGTATGCATACTTTTCAAAGATTATTATGTGGAAATTTGATAATGACTGATGAGGTGACATTTATTTAATGATAACAAAAATATATCAACCCCTATAAGATGACAATTTTTTTTCTTTTCTTTTCTTTTCCACACATGGTTGAGGAGTTCTTATAAAACTTACAAATTTTTATATGTATATGCCAACTTTATTATAAAAATCATATTTAAAAAAAACAGTAAAGAAAATATCTTAACATGTGGGCTAGTTGAACAAATTGCCTCATTGCCATCCAAATTCCTTTTATCAACTTGGACCCATTTTGCAACCCCATTGAAAAGTTAATTCAAAACCCTAAAAGACATCTAGTTGCTTTTGCCTTCTTCCACATTCCATTCTAATGAAGGTCTTCCATTTGCAAGTAAGTGAAGAAACTGAAAGGACAACATTGACGTTCGTCCCCACGAAAAAGAAGACATAAATTTAAAGGGGGGCATCCCTCGTTCGTGACTTGACTGCATTCATCTCTCGTTCCGCATCCATCACCACAAATGGATCCAAGAAAAAGGAAAATAGACGACCCACTCTTGAACATAAAATCACCATTAACTTTACATGTTTTTATATATATGTTAATGTTAATCGATCTACGATACCTAAACGATATATATAGTCACACGTGTGTATATATCTTATCAACAAACGAAAACTATATCCAAAATATATGTGTATTACTTTATTATTGATATATAAGGATTCAAGTTACAAACACGTATGCATGCTCCTACCTATTTAGCTCATGTCATGTCCCTAGCTAGGGATGCAAACGAGCTGACTCGACTAAGATCAAGCTTGCCTTGAGCTGTTGCTTGATATTTATTAGATAGCTGGAGCTTGGTTTGTTTCAAGTCTTACGTGGTATTCGACTCGTAGTAATTTTAGAATTTGACATAATTTTTCAATAAATATATTGAAATATATGAATATTATATATTATTTAAACTTTTATGTAATAAATTATTTTGTAATAAAAAGAACTTCATAATTTTCTATATATTAAAAAAAGAAACCTAATGAATAGTAGCATATTGTTAATTATCAATTAAATTACCTATATATTAAAAAAGAAACCTAACGAATAGTAACATATTATTAATTATTAAATTTATATTTATAGCCCAATTTGATTGACAAGAGTAACTCGAAATTTTGATTAGTTGATTGTGACGTCATATGAGGTAAATGGGAAGAAGCGTGTCTCTCGTGTATGGACAAGTACATAAGGGGATACGGTGTGGGTGGTAAACTGGTTTGGCAAAATGAGTTTGCCGCTCGGGAACACCACCGCCAACCATGTTTGCCGTGCGGTGAATATTATCATTCGGCGTTTGGTTACCGATCGACAAAGGCCAAATTTTGACCGTTGGGAGCATGTGCAACGGCTATATAGCCGTTCAAAATAAAAAAAATTATATTTTCTTTTTAAAATTAAACTATAAAAACCTAACGAATAGTAACATATTATTAATTATTAATTTTATATTTATAGCCCGATTTGATTGACAAGAGTAACTCGAAATTTTGATTAGTTGATTGTGACGTCATATATGAGGTAAATGGGAAGAAGCATGTCTCTCGTGTATGGACAAGCACATAAGGGGATACGGTGTGGGCGGTAAACTGGTTTGGCAAAAGGAGTTTGCCGCTCGGGAACACCACCGCCAACCATGTTTGCCGCGCGGTGAAGATTATCATTCGGCGTTTGGGAACCGATCGACAAAGGCCAAATTTTGACCGTTGGGAGCATGTGCAACGGCTATATAGCCGTTCAAAATAAAAAAAAATATATTTTCTTTTTAAAATTAAACTATAAATACCTAACATTATCTATATATTAAAAAATAAACCTAATGAATAGTAGCATATTGTTAATTATCAATTAAATTACCTATATATTAAAAAAGAAACCTAGCGAATAGTATATATATATATATATATATATATATATATTAAAAAAGAAACCTAATGAATAGTAGCATATTGTTAATTATCAATTAAATTACCTATATATTAAAAAAGAAACCTAACGAATAGTAACATATTATTAATTATTAAATTTATATTTATAGCCCAATTTGATTGACAAGAGTAACTCGAAATTTTGATTAGTTGATTGTGACGTCATATGAGGTAAATGGGAAGAAGCATGTCTCTCGTGTATGGACAAGCACATAAGGGGATACGTTGTGGGCGGTAAACTGGTTTGGCAAAAGGAGTTTGCCACTCGGGAAGACCACCGCCAACCATGTTTGCCGCGCGGTGAAGATTATCATTCGGCGTTTGGTTATCGATCGACAAAGGCCAAATTTTGACCGTTGGGAGCATGTGCAACGGCTATATAGCCGTTCAAAATAAAAAAAAAATTATATTTTCTTTTTAAAATTACATAAATCATACCCAAATACTTTCAAATTTATATCCCAACCAAACCAAAAAATACCAAACATTTACCCAATCATTACATAACAAAATGGCGGATGAACACCCGTTATGGTTCCCACCCAATAGTAGCGACGATTCATCCGATAGTAGCATTCTTTTTTTCCAAAATCCCATCGAAGACACCGAACTTCAAGACACGGGCACATCTTACCGAAGGAGATATATTGAACGTCAACGTTAGATGGGGCATGAGACACTCATGACGGTTTATTTTGACGAAGACCTGAAGTACAACGACGATATTTTTCGGCATAGGTTCCGTATGTCGAAACGTTTGTTTCTAAAAATTGTGAGCGACGTGGAAGCGAATGACTCGTGGTTTCAAGAGGCCCTAGATGCGCGAGGTAAGAAGGGCTTTACGCCGTTGCAAAAGGTGACATCGGCTATTATACAGCTCGCGACTGGTAACATTCCAGACGAGAATGACGAGTACTTGCATATGGCCGAAAGAACTTCCCGCG
This sequence comes from Helianthus tuberosus, assembly GCA_030545235.1. Taxonomy (NCBI): domain Eukaryota; kingdom Viridiplantae; phylum Streptophyta; class Magnoliopsida; order Asterales; family Asteraceae; genus Helianthus; species Helianthus tuberosus. Next base: position 174,782,285 of record CM060368.1, read on the forward strand.
AGTGCCTAGAATATTTTTGCGACACGGTTTGCAAAATATACGCTCCCGAGTTCTTATGTAGACCGACAAGCCACGACATGGCACTTTTATACGAAGCTCATGAGGAAAAACATCACCTTCCAGGTATGTTTGGTAGCCTTGATTGCACCCATTTCGTTTGGCGATTTTGTTCCACATAGTATCGAGGCCAATATATGCGAGGAGATCACCGATACCCAACTGTTATGCTCGAAGCGGTTGCATCTCAAGATTTATGGTTTTGGCATGCTTTTTGCGGTCCACCGGGTTCACAAAATGATATCAATGTGCTACAACAATCTCTGTTATTTTTAACAGAACGAAATGGAACCGCGCCAAAATGTCCATTTTACGTTAACAACCATTTGACAAACGTGGTTATTTGCTCGTGGATGGAATCTACCCTCCATGGTCCGTGTTTGTGAAGTCGATCCCATACCCTCACGAAGTAGACGAAAAGAAATTCAAGAGGCAACATGAGGCGGCAATAAAAGACGTCGAACGGGCTTTTGGTGTTTTGAAGGCGAAATGGGGTGTATTGAGTTGGCCGATGCGAGCAAGAACCGTTAGAAAAATTAGGAGTGTTGTGTACACGTGTATTATTTTACACAACATGATTTTGAAAGACGACGGAAACGCGATAACACTGGTGCACATTCGGGATCCTCCGGTCGAGCCCGCTCTAGACGATACGGTGTTGGACGAGTTGATGGATGAAGACACGCATTGGAGACTAAAACACGATCTCATGAATCATCTCGCAAGTCAAGATTTACCCCACCTTTTGATCAATTCAGACGAAGACTAGTTTAATTTATTTCAAGTTAATGTAATTTTATTGTTTTTTAATTTAATGTAATTTTAATGTTTTTAATTTAATGTAATGTTATTGTTAATTTATTCTACATTTATTAAGTTAAATATTAAATATACTAGTTTATAAAAAAAAAAAATTTACCAATTCAGCAAGTGTCTAACTATTGCCAACACTTTTCAGCATAGTTTAAACACTTTTCACTGAATGACATGACACACTCTCATTGGTTGATTTTTAAGTTTACTACTCTCAAGTGATTAACCACTGCTTATACCCTAATAAAACATAAAACAAGAATCCAGATTTCTTAAAAGCTAAAGTCCTTCTAGGCAAGAGTCTAATCAGAGTCCATTAAAACGACAAAGCAATATACATCTAAAGTTTAATCAAGTGTCACATTATATCATTCATATTATAAAATAAACTAGATCTCAATTTATATTTATTACTTTTTTTTGTTTTCACAACATATCATTTTCTCATTTATTATATGTAATATTGAGTTATGGATTCTATAAAACTTTCTACTGAATTTGTGAAGTCTTGAATTATTGTAAATTCAAGTACTAATGTTTTCACAAGTGACTCCGTTTATATTATTGTAAGGGTGTCCGGGGCGCTTTGCGGGGAGGGGTGCGGTGAGCCAAGTCCCCGAGCGGGAACACCGCCGCCGACCCCTCGGGGAGGCTAAGCGGGGTGTGGGAGCGGTGGGTGTTCACCGATGAGAGATGCCATTTTTTTGAGTTTTTTTTTTCCTTGTGAGAGATGCAGGAGGATGAAGAACAAAGTGCAGGTAATGAAGAAGAAGAAGAAGAAGAAGAAGAAGGGGAGGAGGAAGAAAGAAGAAGAAGAAGAGATGTATATTTTTGAGTTTTTGTTTTTTTTTTGTTTTTTCCTTCTTTTTTTTTTTTTGTTTTTTCCTTGTGATTTTTTCCTTGTGATTTTTTTATTACTTTTAAAAATACCCCTCAAACTTGTTTTTAATTAAATGAAATGTTCTATTTTTTATTTTTATTTAGTTTTAATTTATTTAAATTATGTTTTACTTTTATAAAAATATTTATATAAAAAAAATAAAACCAAGTCCCCCAAAAGAGGAGTGCCGCCATCAAATTGAGGGTGTGGGGGGAGTTGACGTGGCGCGTGCTGATTGAGTGTGTGTAAGAGAGGTCACTCCCCTCTTAGAGGAGTGCCCTTCTCACCCTAATGCTTTTGCCCCCTCTCACAAAATTTCTAGGCCCGTCACTACTTATATATGTTATGTGTCACATCATGCTTAATAACAAGAGGTAGGCTAAATGCACTCTCCTTTTTACTTTTCACACTCCCTTTCTAAAAAAAAATAGTTTTGAAGATGTCAAATTCTACCTCTATAAAAATCCTTATTTTTAATTCTCTGTCTAAACCTTCTCAATTGATTAACTAATTAAGAGTAAACTGCCATTTTGGTGTATGTGGTTTGGACACTTTTGCCATTTTAGTCCAAATCTCAAATCTTTTAAATCTAGGTCTTTGTGGTTTCACTTTTATTGCCATTTTAGTACAAAATTCAGAAAACCTGATATTTGACTGTTGAAAGCTGGTTATTTTGTCTTTTTGTTCAGGGGCAATTTTGTCCATCTCAATTTATTATAACATATTAATAAACTAAATTAATTTAGTTTATTAAACCACCATCCCCCCACTCTCATCACCTGCATGTATATACACCCACCTCTTAATCACCTCCGGCCAATTGCCGACGATAACCTACCACCGACGTCTGACGAACTACCGTACACCTCACCCACCTCTCCGATTAAATCGACCGCCGACCGACCTCCGATTACTCATCGGAGAACATCATTGACGGCCGAAGATCACTCACCATCTCCGATTACCTACCGTCCAACACCGATCGGCGACCATCCACCGTTCATTAACCACAGGTTTACTGGCCGACCACCAATCACCACATCCATCTCCGACCATCATAACCACCGGCGACCACTTCTCTACTGTCAAACTTCCAATCATAACCATCCTCGATTAATTATCTCTCACCTCCTTCTTCACCCACTGCCGACTACCGTGACCTTATAATTGACTATTGTACTTACGGCTGGAGACCACTACTCATTCCGATTAACAAACACAACTTGCATAGTTCTTTTAACTTCAAAATAAATCTCGATCTAGGTATGAAGCTTGCACTTTTACTTGTTTATAAGGTTGTTTCTTTAATATTGTTGCGAGTTTGAATGTTATTTGGTGGAGGTTAATTGGGTATGGAAGTTAATTCGTGTAAACAGGGTGATTGTGTGTACAGAGAGCATAGGGTTAAATTAATTTGGTTTATTAATAAGTTATAATAAATTGGGATGGATAAAATTGCCCCTGAACAAAAAGACAAAATAAACAGCTTTCAATAGTCAAATATCAGATTTTTTGAATTTTGGACTAAAATGACAATAAAAAATAAAACCACAGGGACCCAGATTTAAAAAGTTTGAGATTTGGACTAAAATGGCAAAAGTGCCCCACCACATGGACCAAAATAGCAGTTTACTCGTTAATTAATTTCAAATCAAGACTAGTGCTACTGTCAAATGAAGACTAGTTTCCAATCGATCACAAAGACTCGTTTCCATACTATGTAACAACGCTGGGTAAATGGTTAATTAGTTAAGTTCAGCATCAAAGCTTATTTTGAAATCTTTTAAGAACCCTTTAAGATAATAATTTTAAATCACACAGTTTACTTTTTAAGCAACATTCATTTGTAATTTAATATCATAACTTTAATCGAGTAGCATATATCAATACGTAAAAATGATTAAACTTTACTAACATATATAGTTTAGTATTAGGTTTGTCAAAACATATTACTTACTCGTTTCATATTATTATTTAACAAATATTGTAATCATATCTAAGGTTTGATTTTTTTGGGTGTTACATATAAATTCAAAATTTCAAAAAAATGTTCTATACATAAATAATTGATGCAAATTCAATCCGTAAAAAAATTTAGATAGGTTTTGGTTATCTACTATAATTATTTTTTTTAATTGTTTAAAAATTTAAAGTAGATGCAATTAAAACATCTAAATTAAAATGTTTAATTGTATTTGTTTAAAAACTTCAAGGGGGGAATGCAATCACTAAATTTGAAGAAAGGAGAGTGCATTTAGCAACACCCATAACAAGTCGCAATTCCCAAAGTCTAAACGTTTATGAAATATTTAGAGACAACAAGGGCTGCCTGAAGGTCTTCGGGACAACCCACATTTCTTTAGACCAAGTTGGAGCCTTAGACATAGTTTAGATCAACCATAAACCTACTTGGAAGGGGTTGATAATGGCTAGTTGGTCTGGATTAAAGAAGATCTAGACAATTCTTAGGAGTTGCCTAGATATGAAAATCTCTAGATCTAGTTTAGTTGTAGAATATTTAATACAATATTGAAAATCACTAGATTTAGAACCATCTAGAACTAGTAGCCTAGGTAGTATAAATAGAAGGTGAATCCTGATTTGCAAATCACCCAAACCAACATAAAAGTCTTGTAATCACACTTGTAAAGCACTCTTGCAACATTATCTTTCTAAGCAGCATGATTCATTTTACTTACAAAGCTTGCAACTTCTGCTTTAGTCTTGGATCAAAAATTTATCTCAAAACGCATCTAAGACGTAGCACAACAATTAAGAAGATTACTTTGCGATGCCTAATTCTCTTGCGATCAAAATTTGGAAGAAAGTATATAAGCTTATAGATGGCTCTTGATGGATATATATTTATATACAACTATTATTCATTATTTATCTAGATTTTTTTATCTGTCTCGTTGAAGAATTTTTGTGCATCAAAACATATTGTGGACAATTGTAACTTTAGAATAACATTGATACCTAACGACTTTCAGCCGACACACAAGGCTGAAAGTCCTTAAGTATCAATTTTTATTCTAAGATTACAATTGTAGGCTGATGTGTTTTGCCTTTAAAAAGAGCACAAACAGAGATGGACAAACCAAAACTTGTATAATTGCATGAAGAGTAAACTGCTAAAATGGTCCCTGAGTTTCGGTCACTTTGACCATTTTAGTCCAAAACTCAAACCTTTTGAATCTGTGTCCCTGTGGTTTCAGATTTGTTGCTATTTTCATCCAAAATCTAAATCTGGCCAGATTTAGATTTTTCAGTTAACATCCAACTTTTTTGCCTTTTTCTCCCTTTTAATGAAGGGCAAAATGGTCTTTTAACGTTTTATTATAACAAATTAAAAAAAAAATCTAACTATTTTGCCCTTTTTTAAAAGGGAGGAAAAAGACAAAAAAAAACTGAATGTTAACTGAAAAATCTGACCAAATTTTGCTTTTGGATGAAAATGGCAACAAAATTGGAACCAGAGGGACCCAGATTCAAAAGGTTTGAGTTTTAGACTAAAGTGACCAAATCTTAAGGATCATTTTGGCAGTTTACTCTTGCATGAATAAGCAAACAAATTCCACTAAACCTAAAACAAGAAAATCTTTTGGCAATTAAATTCGTTATTTACATTAAAAGGCGACAAATAAAAAATCTACGGTTCATATATTTACGCTAATCGAGCTCAAATTACTCTACTGCTATCTAATCTCCAATACAACATCTAAAAGTACTTAAAAAAATACATCAGTTGAAAAGGTGGAAAATGAACAATAATTCACAATCTATAAACATTATGTAAAATCGGATAACAAACACAGATAAGTACAGAGAGAAAACAAATCGAAGTATCGGAATTAAAAAGCGGAATGAGGAAGTTAGAAATCATGATACGTTGTAGCGACAAAGTGGTTGATTGAAATATTACAGAGAAGATTTTTGGGAGAAGATTTTAGAAAAGATGACACACAAAAATACGTGTCATAAATTCTTCAGATTTTATAAACGATGACATTTTTTATGACACACGTTTTTACATGTTATAAAATTAGTATGTATCATAGTTTGTGTATCATTAAAGGCTTTTTTTCTAGTAGTGATTGGTTCTTAAATGATCCTAATCATATATATATATATATATATATATATATATATATATATATATATATATATATATAGGATTAAGTTCAATTGTGAACAACATCTTGAGAGTGAACTGATCTAGACCCTTGATTTTTATGATCTTGAGATTTTAATTGAGTGGCATGATGGTAATTATTTGGTTAATTTTTACTATTTAATTAAATACATAAGGGTATATGTGTAATTACACAATCAAAAGAATTCAAACAGGAAACCTAAATTGTTTCCATTATTTAAAATCTAATCAAATCAAATCCACTCCCAATTTATTCTACATGTTAACAATTACCTCCAGAATTCATATGGCCGATTATTCGATTCTGGGTTTTCTGTATTCCAATCAATTTTACCTATTTATTATTTATTTTACCACTTTTCTCCTTAGCTGTTGTTCACATGAAGATGGTTATGGTTCTTTCACAATATCAAGCTCACTAAAACTTTCATCAGACCTTATGATTGGCGTTATATCAGAGGTAATGATCCCCACTTAGCTTCTTATTTATTTACTAATTCTGATATTAGTTACATTAAGATTTTATTGATTTGCTCAATTGTGTGTATTTTAACATTTTTCTAGTTGAAATATTGTATAGTTGACTTTCAACGAGCTTTAGATAGCAGCTTAATAATTGAATTTTGGGCCATTAGATTATGGTTCTCATTTAATTGATTGGATTTTGATTATCTGTTGCTGGTTCATAATTTACTTATTTTACGAATTTGATTACATTTTTTTCAATAAAAAAACTATACTATGATTTAAGTTTTGATTTTTAATTCAATGTTTTTTTTTTCTGGTGGGCCAATGTGACAACTTTGGGGAAATAGTGTTGGGTACATGTAATCTGAGTATTTGTTCATATGTGTTTGGATGACTCATTATTGTGATCTAAAGGCGGAATAATCGGTTTCGAATTTTAACTCTGTGGTTAAACTGATTATCCATCCACTAAGGTACACTGATATCATATGAGAATGAGTATGTTTTGCTGTCGTTTCTAATGCCATAATATTCAATCTAGGGCTTGTATTCAATATCCTTTTTGTTTTTGTTTTTCTGATCTACTGGTGTATTAGGGTTCCGATTAAGTTGTTTAGTGTTTAATTTTTGCAAGAATTTGTTTCGATCCTGTTAATGTTGAGTGTGTATATGCCTACGAGACCGATTGGGGGTTAGGGTTTAGTTTCGTGTTTGAGGTCGGTGTACACATGTGTACTCTTTTTATGTAAATTGGGTATACAACTGTGTATAGTAGTAGTTATGTTATATTCAAAAACTTGTGTCTGTTGTTTATGTAAATTGGGTGTACACCTGTGCACACAGTGTTTGTACATTTGGTGTACACATGTGTATGCAAAGTGATTGTAGGTATAAACTGTGTATACACCTGTGTAAATTGGGTGTACACATGTGTATGCAAAGTGATTGTAGGTATAAACTGTGTATACACCTGTGTAAATTGGGTGTACACCTGTGTTTACAGTGTTGGTCTTTTTATTTGTCTAAGACATTCATTGACTTGTGTAAACGTATTTGTGTTTTACAGTTGTTAACGTATTGTAATTTGATATTAAACGCAGAAAGACATTGTTGGATCTTGTGAGATCATTGATACTTGTACTGGATTGATTTTGTTATCGTTTGTAGCTTTATGGAAGTCTAGGGGCTAAAGTTGTAATGTTTTGTAACTAGCAAATCTGACTTGGTGTATTTAATATGCCAGCATAATTATAATTATGTTGGCAAGTCAGTTACTATATAAATAAATGAGATGATGCCCTAGCCAAGCTTTTGGCTAGTTTTGGTGAAAAACCTTGTGCTGTTACTATTTGATTGTGCTTATCAGATTTCCAGGTGCTTATTGATTATTTACTTGCTTTGGATTCAATACAACACTTGTTGTATTCATCAAACCATTAGCTTCATCTTCATTCTTTGATTTCTCTTAACTTTCTCAAGGTTCAAGCACATAATCTATAGGTGTTTTGGACTAAAACAATCAACCACTGTGATCCGGATTGATATTGGGATCTACAATTTGGTATCAGAGCCTTAGTGCTCTTGATTGTTGTGTTTTTGTTAAGATTCTTCAAGTTTTGAAGGTTTTTCAAAAGTTTCAAGGTTTTCAAATTTTTGGGCTTAAAATGGATTGATTTGGTGTGTTTAATTGATAGGTTTTTGTTAATCAATGATTAGGGAGTCATTTTGGACATTTTGATGCAAAGAAACATGATTTTTGAGTCATTTTTGGGTGATTAGAGGGTTTTAGTTCGTGTTAAACCCTCTGGTCAGCGTAGATAAATTTGAACATAGCGTAGATATTTTTTAAGATAGCGGAATTAAATTTAAACATCGCATAATTAACAAATTCGTCGATCAAGAACGAGCAGATTTGTTAATTACCGGCGAAATAGTTTCCTTGACCCTTTAGCGAATTTATCGAAGGCGACTTCGAGGACAGTGATAAAGAACCACAACGTTTTTGTCACGGTGATCGGTGAAATTAGCCAAACTAACGTGTTTGTTATTTGTCTCAACGGAATTAGCTATTTTCGCTCGTGCAGGATCACACTCTGTCCGGCGAAGTTATTTCATCAGCGAAGTTTCCGGCGAAGTTGTTCTGATTCGCGTATTTCAGTCAGTTCTTCGGCGAAATTAATCTCATTTCCGGCGAAATTGCCTTTCGTCCAGCAAATCAGCGAAATTAGCTTCTGATCAACAAACCTTAGTCTAAAACCAATCAAAATGTCTTTGAATCAATTGAACCTAATCGCTCAAGCTGAACTTGAGACCGGAACCGCTACAAGACCACCAAAGCTGAAAGGATCAGCTGATTTTGGCACTTGGAAGAATCGCATCAAATCGTTTTTCAAATACACTGACTACAATCAATGGATTTCCGTCACCGTTGGACCCCATGTACCAACGGTGGTTCGAGGAGATGCGATTGTTGCTAACACCGACCCCACAACCTACACTGAAGAAGACAAAGCCCTAATCCAACGTGACCGTTGTGCACATGCTGCTTTAACCATGGCTTTGTCAACTGATGATTGTAACATGTTTGAAGAATATACCACTGCAAATGAACTCTGGCTTGCTTTGATCGACTACTACGAGGGAAACGAAGAGCAGATTCAGAACAAGAGGGACATGGTGCAGAAGGAGTATGACATGTTTGGTGGTATTCGTGGAGAAAGTCTTTCCGATCATATCAGTCGCTTTCTGAATATGATGACCAAGATGAAGAAGGCAGGAAATCCTATCACTAATCGAGCTGCCATAAAGAAGCTTCTGGACTCGCTTCCAAAGGAATGGAGCCTGCAGTGCATGATGATCAAAAGGGATTTCCTCAACAACCAAAATCCTGTCACTCTGTCCGATTTGATTAACACTTTGAAGGCCTTTGAAATGGACGTCAACAAACGTGAAATGAATACGGCCGGTTACACTCCAAAGTCTGCTCAGTCCACTATAGGATTGAAGAACGTGGCATTTCTTGCATCTGAAGGTGTCAGTCAACAAGCTTCAAACACTACTTACTTCAACGCTTCCGCAAGCGCATCAAAGACTCCACAGCCCATTGAAAAGACACCTGTGGTCGGTGACACTCAAGCTTTGAAAGTTTCAACTGAAAACGTGGCACTTTTCAACATGTTTCTAAGTAGCTATGAAGTATTAATGTCGGGAGAGCTCAAGAAAGAAATGTTCACTGCTGAAGACATGTACCAAGTTGATCCAGATGACATGGAGGAGATGGATTTGAAATGGCAAATGGCTATGATTACTCTAAGGTTGAAAAAGTTTCAGGACAAGACTGGGAAGCGCCTAGCTCTTGGAAAGGCTGGTTTCGACAAATCTAAGCTGAGATGCTACAATTGCAAGAATTTGGGTCACTTCAAGCGTGATTGTCCTCTGTTGAAGAATGGAAACACTGAAGCTGCTCCTGCTGTGAGACAAATTACTATTGAAGAAAACAACAACAATAACAATGCTGCTCCTAACACACCAAAAGCTTTGGTGGTTGAGGATTATGATTGGGCTGAAGAAATTGCTGAAGCTAAGGAACAAGTTAACAAAGCCCTCATGGCAAAGATCTCGAGCGGGTCATCATATTCATCGTAAAAAACAGTCGAGAAACAAGCTGCTGGAATCCCTAAAGGAGATAATGCTGCTGACAAGGGTCTGAAGAGCATTCTCACCACATCTGAGCCTATGAAAGACAAGAATCCTGAAGAAGCTGAGAAGCCTAAGGAGCAGGTTAAGAAAGAAACAACTGATGAGAAGAAAGAGAAAGCAAAAGCCTCAGCTGCAGCCATGAAAACCGAATCCTCAAAGGAGAATGCAGACAAGGATTTGGTAAATAGCATTCCGCATGAATTTAAAGTAAAATTATGCTCTCAACCATGCGTAAATGTCGTGGCACATTATAAGTCTCTAAATCTTGAGATTATGAGAGACAAAGATAAGGTTTTAAAATTCAATAAAGAACTGAAAGAGAACGAGGCTGCGTATCAGAGAAAGTTGAATTCAACTTTAGCTTAAATGCAAACTCTAAAAGAATTCGTTTTCAGAAAAGATTTCATCATAAATGATTTGACAGAAAGATTAGAAAAATCTCTGAACGAAAACAACAAATTGCAAATTATAATAGACAAATGGAATGTCAGTCAAAAGGTGTCGCAACCCCCGTCCCCTATCTGTCCCGGGAACGGGCGGCCATGAGATATCAGTTTTGGTGGTATCGGTGTTTATCAATTTGGCAGCAGAAATTACATCAGGACCGTAGTTAGGAAATATTTTATCAGAGTAAACACCACATTTTTATAATATTAAACATATTGGGATAAAACCCAAGTTTTCATTACAAACTGATTTATAGAGATAATCTCTATTTTATTAAATAAAACATATTCTTTTATTTAGGTAACTTTTATAGCCACTTTTCCAAGACTTCAGTGCTGTCCAGCTGGCTTCTAGTTGGCTTTCACATTTTGTTACCTGAAACGCGTTTAAAAACATTTTGTCAGTGGGAAATATCGGTGAGTGAATCCCAGTTAAATCAAGAAGAGTTTTATCTTTTCACAGTATTGAGAGTGATTACAATGTTTACATCTACACAATTACTCATTCAGTATTGTCAATCCTGACTGGTGGGTCATATTACCAATTGGCTAACTCTTTGTCCAATGGTAACATGTTCCACATTTTGTATACAAAACCCCAACATACCGGCAGTAATTGAAGAATTACAAAGACTCAATCACTGCTTAATCACATTGTAAAATATTTAAGGTTTTGTAAAAATAGTTTGTAAAAAGGTTCACAAAAAGGAGATTACTCACATTGTTGTCTTAGGGTTTTTTTAAGGGTTTCCTGGTGATTATCTATAATTTACACAAATGCACACGTGTTAGTATAATAACCCAATATTTACATTAGCAATACCCTCCCCGAGACGGCATTCCAACGACTACGTCGGGCAGAACCACAACAGCTGTTACGGAACCGTGGATCAATCGGGCAGTGTATCTAATACGTAACCGGGGTTATGATACTTACAACGAGGCAGAACTTCGTTATTTAGGGGGGGTATTATGCCCGAAAAGCACTTTGACTATACAGAAATTCGTGAGAGAGAAAGAGATTGAACGATCGGAAGTGAAAGCCGATGGCCTCTATTTATAGGGCTGTATTTGGACTTCGTCGCGCCCCGCGTAAGTTGTAGCCAAGAGCTACGCGGCCCGCGTAATAGGCTGGGTAGGCCCTAGCCTGGCACAGTCACCGATGTAGGCTCGATGTGTGGCTGCCACGTGGCAGCTCAGGGCTGCGCCTCGTTGATGAGCGCTCGCGCCCCGCGTAGACCAAAGGGTCGTCTTACGCAGCCCACCAGAGACCCATTATTTTTGTTTTTATTTTATTTTAATAGAAATAAAGGTATTTGGGTCCTGTTTTAGTATACGAGGTGTATTTTAGGACGTTTTGGGAGATTCTAATTATTTTTAAGATGTCGAAAATTATTTAAGAGGGTTGTTATATCCTCCCCACCTTGTTTTAGAACTCGACCTCGAGGTCTACTGGAATAAATGCGGGTATTTCCTTTGCATTTCTGATTCAAGCTCCCATGTGTATTCAGGTCCTCTTTTGGAGTCCCATTTTACTTTGACTAGAACTAATCTCTTGTGCTTGAGATTCTTAACTTTCCTGTCTTCAATCTGTAGAGGTTTCTCTACAAATTTAAGTTTTTCATTTACCTCTATATCCTTAAGAGGTACTACTAGTGATTCATCAGTTAAGCATTTCTTGAGATTACATACATGAAATACATCATGTATTCCTGCCATTTCCTCTGGCAGTTGTAGCTGATAGGCTACAGGTCCTATTCTTTTAATAATCTCAAAAGGTCCAACATACCTGGGGCTTAGCTTTCCTCTTTTTATGAATCTTACCACTCCTTTCCAAGGAGAGACTTTCGGTAACACTTTGTCACCTACCTGGAATTCCAAGGGTTTTCGTCTGTTATCAGCATAACTCTTTTGTCGGTCACGTGCTGCTTTCAATCGTTCCTTGACTTGAATGATTTTGTTGGTTGTTTCTTGTACTATCTCAGGTCCGGATAGTTGTTTTTCTCCAATTTCTGCCCAACAGACTGGGGTTCGGCATTTTCGTCCATACAGTGCTTCGAATGGTGCAGCATTGATACTTGTGTGATAACTGTTATTGTAAGAAAATTCTATTAATGGTAAGTGATCGTCCCAATTACCTCCGAAATCAATTACACAAGCTCTAAGCATGTCCTCCATTGTCTGAATTGTCCTTTCGCTTTGTCCGTCCGTTTGAGGATGATAAGCTGTGCTTAGATTCAACTTGGTTCCCATGGCTTTTTGGAAACTTGTCCAAAAATAAGAGGTAAAACGGCTATCTCTATCAGAAACAATTGATAAGGGAATTCAATGTAATGAAACTATTTCATTTACATACAACTTAGCTAATTGTTCCATACTGAAAGTTTCCTTCATCGGTAGGAAATGAGCTGACTTAGTTAGCCTGTCTACAATCACCCAGATTGTATCATTACCTTTTCTTGTTTTGGGTAATTTGGTAACAAAATCCATTGTTATCAATTCGCATTTCCAAACTGGCATTTCTAATTGTTGTAATAAACCTGAGGGTTTCTGATGTTCGGCTTTGACTTGTGAACAGGTTAAACACTTAGAAACATAAACTGCTATATCCTTTTTCATTCCTATCCACCAAAAATTCTTTCTTAAATCCTGGTACATCTTATCACTTCCAGGATGCATCGTATATTTAGACTTATGGGTTTTTCTAATATACGGTGGCGTAGGTTTCCTAATTTAGGTATCCACATTCTTTTCTTATGGAATCTCCAAATTCCATCTGTTCCTTGTTCTAATTCCTTAATCATTCCTTTTAATTTCTCAGTATCATCCTTGATTACTGATTCTTGTGCTTTCCTAATCTGTTCATTTAAATCTACTTGTAGATTTAATTTAAGAGAACGTACTCTTTTTGGCTTTTCGTGATACTTTCGACTTAAAGCATCAGCAACTACATTTGTTTTTCCTGCATGATACTGAATATTACAATCGTAATCACTAAGTATCTCCATCCAGCGTCTTTGTCTCATATTCAACTCCTTTTGCCCAAAAACATACCTTAAACTCTTATGATCTGTGAAAATGGTAAACTTACTACCATAAAGGCAATGTCTCCAAATCTTAAGAGCAAAAATTATGGCTCCTAATTCCAAATCATGGGTTGAATAATTCTCTTCATGATTCTTAAGTTGTCTAGATGCGTAAGCTATAACCTTTTGACGTTGCATCAACACACATCCATAACCTAACTTAGAAGCGTCACAATAGATTACAAAATCTTCAGTTCCTTCTGGTAACGCTAATATGGGTCCGTTGGTTAGTCTTTGCTTAAGAATTCTAAAGGCTTCTTCTTGTTTTGGTCCCTATTCAAACTTAATAGATTTACAGGTTAGCTTAGTTAAGGGAATAGCTATTCTAGAAAAATATCGAATAAATCTTCTATAATAACCGGCCAATCCTAAGAAACTTCTAACCTCAGTTGGTGACTCAGGGGTTTTCCATTTGATAATTGCCTCGATCTTGGTGGGATCTACATGAATTCCTTCATGATTGACTAAATGTCCAAGAAACTGTACCTGTTCTAACCAAAACTCGCACTTTGAAAACTTAGCATAAAGCTTTTCTTTTCTCAATAAACTTAGAAGTGCGTGCAAATGCTTTGCATGTTCCTCTTTACTTTTAGAGTAAATGAGAATAGCATCTATAAAGACAATTATGAATTTATCCAAATATGGCTTACATATTCGGTTCATCGTGTCCATAAATACGGCTGGGGCATTGGTTAAACCAAAGGGCATGACAGTAAATTCATAATGGCCATACCTTGTTCTAAATGCGATTTTAGGAATGTCCTCTTCCTGTACCTTTAATTGATGATATCCTGAGCGTAAATCGATCTTTGAGAAAAATCGAGCTCCTTGCAACTGATCGAACAGATCATCGATTCTCGGTAATGGATACCAATTTTTAATCGTAACCTTGTTCAATTCGTGGTAGTCAGTGCACATACGCATTGATCCATCTTTCTTTTTAACGAATAAGTTTGGCGCTCCCCATGGTGATGAACTTGGCTGTATGAATCCCTTCTCCAATAATTCGTCTAATTGTTGCTTCAATTCTTGCATTTCTGCAGGTGCCAAACGGTAGGGTGCTTTGGCAATTGGTTTTGTCCCTGGTAGCAGATGGATTCTGAATTCAACTTTCCTGTCTGGAGGTAGTCCTGGTAATTCTTCTGGAAATACATCTGGAAACTGAGATACTACTAGAATATCTTTTAATTCTTTTCCTTTAGTGTTAGTGATTATAGAAATCAAATACACTAAAGATCCTTTTCTTATATAACTTGCTGTTTTCATCACAGAGATGAATTTTGTGGATCTAAACGGCTTATCTCCTTTAATTGTGATATTTTCACCTTTTGGTGAATTTACTTGAATTGACTTTTGATCACATAAAATACTGGCTTTATTGGCTATTAACCAATCCATTCCTAATACAACATCGAATCCTACCAGGTTCATTGGATAAAGGTTTGCAATAAACTTTTGGTTTAAAAATTCTATTCTTGCTCCCTGCAAGATCTCAGAAATCTTAATGGTTTCTCCATTTGCTGTCTCTACTAGACATTCTTGTGGGAGTTTAGTTAATGATTGATTGAGAAGTTTGCAAAATGAAGTGTTAATAAAACTTTGGTTCGCACCAGAGTCAAATAATACTTTAGCAAAAACATCATTAACTAAAAATGTCCCGGCTATCACGTCCCGAATCATCTTTGCTTCTTCTGCAGTTAGAACAAATGCTCTAGCATTTTTGGTATTCTTGTTGTTTATAGCTGGAGCTAGTTTCGGACAGTTTGGCTTGATGTGACCTTGTTCTCCACAGTTGTAGCATATCCTGTTGTTAGGTTTCTTCCTGCAGTCTTCTTCCTTGTGTCCAGATATTTTTCAGAAGTTGCAATATATGGAGCATCTTCCAGAATGCTTCCTTTTGCAATACTTGCAATAAGGTGCAGAGGTAGAACCTACATTTTTTCCACGGTTGGAATTTCCAGAGCGAAATTCTTGGGTAAGCCTTTGAGCTAGGTTCCTTCTCTGGTCCTCTTCTCGTGTACGTACTAATTCATCAGTCAAGGTATTTGCTAGTTCTACAGCTTCTTCTATAGTTTGAGGTCTAGCTGCCTTGACTACATGCCTTATCTCACTAATTAATCCCCAGACGTAACGGGAGATTAATACAGGTTCAGGTGATGCAAGGGTTGGCACTATTCTAGCATATTCAAAGAATAACGTAGTGTATCCCTTACTATCTACTCCAGTCATTCTAAGGTTTAGGAACTTATTTGCTATATGTTCTTTTTCATTGGGAGGGCAGAACTTCCTTTCCACCATGTTTTTAAATTCCTCCCATTCCATATTGTAAACCCTGTCACTTCATCTAGATTGGAGGATAGTGTTCCACCATTCTAAGGCTGAGTTCTTAAACAGATTGGAGGCAAACATTATCTTATCCTCTTCCCCACACTTGCTTATTTTTAAGACTGCCTCAGTCTTTTCTATCCAGCGTAGAGCTGCAAATGCCCATTCATTGCCCGAGAATTCCATTGGTTTACAAGACCAGAATTCCTTATAAGAATAACCATAAGGCATGGTTCTTCTTCTTTTGGGAATGGGCACTTGAAGTATAGGTCCATTGTTTACGTTGTTTTCTGGTTCAGTGGGTCGTTTTCTATCACGGTTACTTTTATTATCAGCTTCCCTTACTGTTTGAATAATATATGGCATCGCATCTATTATTCCTTGTGCTACTATGTGTTGGATGGCACTGTTATCCAATTGGTTTCCATTGTTATCATTGTTCGGGTTATCGTTATTCTGGTTTTTCGGGTTATTATCCGGATTCTCTTGATTCACTTGGTCGGCCATCTGAATTTTAAACATTTACCACATATTAATATCACAAGATAATATCTTAATATAATCAATCACATAACACGCATATTGATAAAAAAACGTCGAGCATTGCGACTTACTCTTTCTTATATTATGCATCTAATACAAGCTAGAACTGAAATTTAAAATTACAATACTAGTAGGCATCCATAGCTATGATTTAGATTTTTTTTCGAACATACACACATATTATATATTATTATTATTATTATTATTACTATTACTATTACCCCCATTACTGATATGGGTTCATCCAGAACTCCATATTGCGCTCGTCGTACTTCCAGACGAGTCGCTGATGCGTGTGTAGTGTGTATATAAGTTTAAGTATATTTTAAGCCCTTTTACACTTTTTAGTCAAGTTTTAAATTTATAAAACACGATATTTACTAACACTAAACACACATATGGGCAAGTGCACCCATCGTGAACGTAGTATAGTGTTGGTAAGATACCGAGGTCGTCCAAGGACACAAGAGCTTTTAGTACCGGTTTATCCTCAACGTCTAATCAAATCAAAAGGTTAGAAAAATGTTTTTAAACTAAAAAAGTAAAAACTAACTAAAAATGTTGAAAAATAAAATAAAAAGAAAAACAGATAGACAAGATGAATCACTTGGCTCCGACTCGTGTTTAGTGTAACCTTTGATTATTTCAGCACTTTTGCACTTTTTAAGAGATTATCTAAGTTATTGTAGTAGGCCCCTATTTTGAAGGTGACGTTACCCTCAACCCAGTAGTTTGAGTCAGCAAGGATACAATCCTAAAGGGTCGGATTATTGAAAGATAATTAATTAAGTTATTAATGCATATTATGGTAGGCCCCTCTTTTTAAGGTGACGTTACCCTCGGCTAAGTAGTCTGAGTCAGTAGGGATACAGTCCTAAGTAGCCGGATTAAAGTATTAATAGTAGCTTACATATGAGGGGATCAAAGAGTTTGGACCCCCACCATCCAATACCGGTGGGTATTGAAGGAGGACCTACTAAATTTGACCCAGGTCCTTGCAGGATCTATACACTGAATAAGGCAAGACTCTTATCAAACCGTTCCCTTAACCCCCGACCAGGTAGCCAACATATCTCCATATAGACCGTGGTGATATGAATGGTGAAAATCTTTTATTTTATATAGACAGTAAAATAATGCCAAGACACCACGGACAAACGATAAGGAAGAATCACCTTCAACATAAGAAACTAGTTATTAAAGTCATTAATACATAACCAAGTAAAAAGTACGAAAAGATTAAAAATAAAAAGTATTACACTAGACACTTGTCTTCACCAAGTGATGTAAGAGACTTAGGCAAACATGGCCTTTGATTGTCAAGAACTCTTACGATCAATCTTGGATCCCGAGATGACTCACACACTCTATGATGGACAATGGATGATGGTGGTGGATGATGGTGTTGTGATGGTGGTGGGTGGTGGGTGAAGTGTGAGAGAGGTGGTGTGCCAAGGGATGGTTTGCAAATGAGCCAAGCACCCCTATTTATAGGCTGAACAGAGGCTCGGGCACGGCCCCGTGTCCACCTTCCTTCTCTTTCTTCATTAACTGCAGTTTGTCTGCATTAGTTGACCACGCCCCCGTGTGCA
The DNA here is from genome assembly GCA_030545235.1 of Helianthus tuberosus. Classification (NCBI taxonomy): domain Eukaryota; kingdom Viridiplantae; phylum Streptophyta; class Magnoliopsida; order Asterales; family Asteraceae; genus Helianthus; species Helianthus tuberosus. The sequence goes on from CM060368.1 coordinate 174,800,350, forward strand.
GAAGCGTATCTGTACTATCAAGATTTCTTCAGATTCTGCGAATCTTAGAGTTGACCACGGCCCCGTGTCCGCTGGGCACGCCCCCGTGGTGGGTGATAGAAGCTTCTACAGGTTTGTCTTTTCTGCTGACACTTGGGCACGCCCCCGTGCTCATTGAGCACGGGGCGTGTTCAGTCTTCTGTTCTCTTGTTTTGCTTGGGAAGATGCTGTCGGGGAGGTCGGGCATGCCACGTTTGTTCCTTTTCTTATATTTATGTTAGATTTAGCTGCCTTTTTGCTTCTTTTGTTCATTTGAGCTCATTTAATCCTGAAAATACAAAAGGAAGACAAAAACACACTTTTTCCAACATTAGTACTAAAAAAGGGTTAGTTTTATGCCACAATTGATGTAATTTATATGTTGCATTTTGCACACATCAGTCGCTCTCCGACCTGCCTCATCCTCTCGCTACTTTCTAAAATCTCTTCTCCGAAAGTTCGGAGCTCTTGCACATTTTCTGCACTCATTGGGGGTGCAGGTGCTGGGACTGGGTTTGGAAACTGGGGCATGGGTTCCTGGTATGGGTATGGATTCTCTAAAAATTTCCTGATGTACTGATCAATATCATAGTAGGGATCTAGAGGGTCCAAATCTGGGTAGAATGCTAGGTTCGGCATAGGTGTGTCTTCTGGTATTGGGTAGCGTTGCACATAATCCCTATGGTCGTCTAACCACGGGTCGTAGTCTGGGTCTAAGGGATTGGGTGCTGGTACCCTAGGTATCTCTTCTGGGTTAAAATCATGCATTTGGATTTGATTTTCTGGGTTGTTCTCGATTTCCATTGGCTGTGTGGGGAATAGTGGTAATGGTTGGGGTGCTACTAGTTGCTCAAGGTTAGGGTCTGCAGCTGTGGTTGCTAGGATATGAAAATTGGTTAAACTCCTATTGAGCATATCCTGAGTGTGAGTATCTATTTCTCTTTTAATGGCTGCTAAGGCTCGCTGGTTTTGCAACTTTTTCATCATCTTCCTACGTTCATGTGCTCCCCTACTGAACCATCCTCTCTTTTTAGGAGGGAATGACTCTTCAGACTGAGCCTTAAACACAAATATCCTATCTTCATTGTCAGCTGAATACCCTGAGAGGGCAGGCTGTGAAGAGGTGCCTTCACTTCTAGGTGAGCTGGACAACTGACGGTAGGCGTCGGAAGGTCCTTGGTCGCTCATACTGTAAACTAACAAATAGTCAAATAACACACAACAATAAAATACAGATATGCACGTATTTCCATAATTTATTTCCTAACACTTTGAATAATATCTTGGTGTCAGCAGAACACTTCTGTGACTGAATCAGTGGCTTAGCTCTGATACCACCTTCTGTCGCAACCCCCGCCCCCTATCTGTCCCGGGAACGGGCGGCCGCGAGATATCAGTTTTGGTGGTATCGGTGTTTATCAATTTGGCAGCGGAAATTACATCAGGACCATAGTTAGGAAATATTTTATCAGAGTAAACATCACATTTTTATAATATTAAACATATTTGGATAAAACCCAAGTTTTCATTACAAACTGATTTATAGAGATAATCTCTATTTTATTGAATAAAACATCTTCTTTTATTTAGGTAACTTTTATAGCCACTTTTCCAAGCCTTCAGTGCTGTCCAGCTGGCTTCTAGTTGGCTTTCACATTTTGTTACCTGAAACGCGTTTAAAAACATTTTGTCAGTGGGAAATACTGGTGTCACGACCCCCATTCCGGTTTACCCGGTTCAGAAGCCGCGGGACAGAAAAACCTGTGGTATTTTATTTTGGTGTTTAATTTGGTAGCGGGAATATTAACATGATCGTTTAACTGAAAATGCCCAATTATTTTATTTCAGATTTTTGGGACAAACCCCGTAGTTTACAATAAAGGAAATCCACGGGGGAAATTCCCTGTTTACAAAAACATGTTTATTTATTTACTGGCCATTTTATCCAAACTGGTAGTGCTACGCGGCAGTTTTCCTGGTTCACAGTAAATTACCTGAAACATGTTTAAAAAGATTTTATCAGCGGGGAAATACTGGCGAGTCATTCAATTTGCACAAAACGACACAGTGTTATAATCTACAGGATTAAGATCGATTACAATTGCCACTATCTTACAATTATCTGGTCTAGTGTCACACCCTGGTGACTATGGTCATACCACCATTGGGTCCTTTCACCCAATAGTGATGATTATCACTGTTTAGGTTCGTCCACCTAAAAGTGAGAAAACAGTAGTAATGTGCACAATACCCCACTTACTGCCAGTAATTTAAGATAACAAAGACGTACCCCTTGTAAAATATAACTTGAAAATAATTTAAGGTTTTGTAAACAATTTGATAAAAAGAGAATGACTCATATTGCAAGTTTAGTTGGACAGATTTTTGCCTACTGATTAAGCCTGGTAACCTAGTTAAATAATAATACACATGAAACTAGGTTAGTAACTTAATACAACATTTACGATAAACTCACGAAATCAAAACCCTCACGACGAATGACAAAGTATAGCCCGGATTCGGGCATCACTTAAACATCCATCGGATCGGTTTCAATCGATCGGACATTGTATCGTAGCAGTGATCGAGTTATTACCCCGTAATCGTAGCAGCGTTTCGACTTCTAAACACTCGAATACACGCAGAAAGTTGCTGTTTTGAAAGGATTTTTCGAACACAGATGAAAGCCCCATGCACGTACTATTTATAGCAAAATTTTGGGTTTTACGCGGCCCGCGTAAACTCTAAGAGTATCTTACGTGGCCCGCGAGGGCCACCCTAGCTACGGCTAGGGCTGCCGTGTCACGGTGTAGGTCTGCCACGTGTCAGACACGTGGCCTAAAGCTTATCCGGAACATTTCCCAGCTGTCGCGCCCCTCGTAAGCATTCCTTGAGTCTTACGCGGCCCGCGACAGACCCATAAATTTTGAATTTCTTGATTTTTCATAAGGATTAGGGTTTTAGGGGTCCGGGTTTCCACTTACGGGTCGTTTTGGGACATTTTTGCAGGTCCTTACATCCTCCCCACCTTATTTAAAATCTCGTCCTTGAGATTCACTGAAACAGGTAGGGGTACTTTCGCTTCATTTCTGATTCCAGTTCCCATGTGTACTCAGGTCCTCTTTTTGAATTCCACTTGACTTTGACCAGTACCAGTCTTTTATGCTTGAGGAACTTGACCTTTCTGTCTTCCATTTGAAGGGGTTTCTCAACAAATTTTAGCTTTTCATTTACCTCGATGTCTTGAAGAGGTATTATCAGGGATTCATCAGCCAAACACTTCTTGAGATTAGATATTTGAAACACGTCATGTACCCCGGCTAATTCTTCTAGTAGTTGTAAGCGGTAAGCAACTGGTCCTATTTGTTGGGTAACGGTAAATGGTCCTATGTACCTTGGACTTAGCTTTCCTTTCTTACCGAACCGAACTACCCATTTCCAAGGAGAAACTTTCAAGAGTACCTTATCTCCAACTTGAAATTCTAACGGTTGCGTCGATTATCTGCATAACTTTTCTGGAGATCTCTAGCCGTTTTTAGTCTTTCCTTGATTTGAGTTATCTTATCGGTGGTTTCTTGCACAATTTCGGGACCTGATAATTGACTTTCTCCTATTTCTGCCCAACATACCGGAGTTCGGCACTTTCGTCCATATAGTGCTTCGAATGGGGCAGCCTCGATGCTTGCATGGTAACTATTGTTATAGGAGAATTCTATTAACGGTAAGTGGTCGTCCCAGTTTCCATCGAAGTATATCACACATGCCCTAAGCATGTCTTCGAGGGTTTGGATCGTCCTTTCACTTTGTCCATCTGTTTGGGGATGGTATGTCGTACTTAAATTTAATCGCGTCCCCATTGCTTCTTGAAAACTTGTCCAGAAATGCGAAGTAAAACGACTATCCCTATCTGACACAATGGAGAGTGGAACTCCATGTAAGGATACTACTTCATCTACGTACAACTTTGCTAATCTTTCCATGCTAAAGGTTTCCTTCATGGGTAGGAAATGAGCTGATTTGGTTAATTTATCTACAATCACCCAGATTGCATCGTTACCTTTCCTGGTTTTGGGCAACTTAGTAACAAAGTCCATTGTTATTAGTTCCCATTTCCATACAGGCATTTCTAACTGTTGAAGTAGACCTGAGGGTTTCTGGTGTTCTGCCTTAACTTGTGAACGAGTTAGGCACCTAGAAACATATCTAGCTATGTCCTTCTTCATTCCTATCCACCAGAAATTATTTCCTAAATCTTGGTACATCTTGTTATTACCAGGATGCATGGTATACCTAGATTTATGGGCTTCCTCTAAAATCTTATCTCTTAAATTTCCTTGCTTAGGTACCCAAATCCTTTTCTTGTGGAATTTCCAAATTCCATCAGTCCATTGTTCTAATTCCTTTATTCGTCCTTTCATTCTTCAACATCATCCTTGATTTCTGTTTCCTGAACGTTCTTCAGTTGTTCCATTAGATCTAACTGGATTTAATTTAAGAGCACGAACTTGTCTTTGCTTTTCATGATACTTACGACTTAGGGCATCTGCTACTACATTTGCCTTTCCTTCGTGATATTGAATATCACAATCATAGTCACTTAGAATTTCCATCCATCTCCTTTGTCTCATGTTTAATTCTTTTTGCCCAAATATGTATCTTAAGCTTTTATGATCTGTATAGACGGAAAACTTACTTCCATACAGATAATGTCTCCAAATCTTAAGGGCAAAAATTATTGCTCCTAATTCTAAGTCATGAGTCGTATAAGTTTCCTCGTGCTTCTTCAACTGTCTTGATGCATACGCAATTACCTTCTTGCATTGCATGAGTACACATCCTAACCCTAACTTAGAAGCATCACAGTAAACTTCAAAATCTTCTTTTCCTTCTGGTAAAGCAAGAATTGGGGCGTTTGTTAACCTTTGCTTTAAAATCTTAAAGGCCTCTTCTTGCTTGGTTCCCCATTCAAACTTAACTGTTTTACAAGTTAACTTAGCTAATGGCACAGCTATCTTAGAAAAGTCTTTAATGAATCGCCTATAGTATCCAGCTAATCCTAGAAAACTTCTAACTTCAGTAGCTGATTGTGGAACCTTCCAATTGGTGATTGCTTCTATTTTGGAGGGATCTACGTGAATACCTTCGTGATTCACCATGTGACCTAAAAATTGCACCTCCTGTAGCCAAAATTCACACTTCGAGAATTTGGCGTAAAGCTTTTCCTTTCTTAACAGAGTTAAGAGTGCATGTAGGTGCTCACAGTGTTCATCCTGACTTTTGGAATAAATAAGTATATCGTCGATGAAGACAATTACGAATTTATCCAAATAGGGTTTACAGATCCTATTCATCATGTCCATGAATGCTGCTGGAGCATTCGTTAACCCGAAGGGCATGACTGTAAACTTGTAATGACCATACCTAGTCCTGAAGGCAGTTTTAGGTATGTCTTCCTCTTGTACCTTTAACTGATGATATCCGGAGCGCAAATCTATTTTAGAGAAATGCATAGCTCCTTGAAGTTGATCAAAAAGGTCATCAATCCTAGGTAATGGGTATCGATTCTTAATTGTAATTTTATTCAATTCCCTATAATCGATACACATCCGCATCGAACCATCCTTCTTTTTCACAAACAACACAGGTGCTCCCCACGGGGATGAACTAGGTTTTATGAATCCTTTGCTTAACAATTCATCTAACTGCTTTTTCATTTCTAACATTTCTGTGGGTGCTAGCCGATAAGGTGCCTTAGCTATTGGTGTAGTTCCAGGGTTAGATGAATTCTAAACTCTACTTCCCTATCGGGTGGTAATCCAAGTAGCTCTTCTGGGAATACATCCGGGTATTCTGATACTATTGGAATTTCCTTAAGTTCCTTACTTTTAGTGTTAATGATTACCGAAATCATATACTCTATTCCTTGTTTTCGTTCATAACTAGCAATTTTCATTACTGAAATGAACTTCATTGGTTTCCGCGGCTTATCTTCTGTAACCATAATTACTTCTCCTGTTGGCGTACGTATTTCTTTGGAATTCTTATCATAAAGGATTCGAGCATGGTTGGCTACTAACCAATCCATTCCTAATACAACATCGAATCCAGCTAAATTCATAGGCAACATGTTTGCAGAAAACTTATGGCCTGAGAGTTCTATCTTTCCTTCTTGCAACACCTTATCTATTTTAACAGAATTACCATTTGCCGTTTCTACCGTAAAAACTTGCCTAAGTTTAGTTAAGGGTAAGTTAAGAGCTTGGCAGAATGAAGTATTGATAAAACTTTGGTTTGCACCAGAGTCATATAATACTTTTGCGTAAACGCCATGTACAAGAAACGTACCAGCGATCACATCTGGAATCAGATATGCTTCCTGGGTGGTCAGCTGGAAGGCTCTTACATTTTTCTTATTAGTTCCTTCAGCAGGTTTGGCCTTGTTATCAGCTGGCTTGACTAATTTTGGGCATTCTGGTCTAAAGTGTCCAGCTTCTCCACAGTTGAAGCAAATCGTTGATTTCTTCCTCCTGCATTCTTCTTCTGGGTGTCCCAGTCTATTGCAGAAATTGCAATACCCTTTACATTTCCCAAAATGCTTTCTTTTACAGGTACTGCAAAATGGCGGGGTGGAGGATTGCCCAGTTCCCTTTTTCTTGAAACTTCCACTATTATTACCCACACGAAATCCTTGGGAAATCTTTTGGGCCAATTCCTTCTTCCTGTTTTCTTCTCGCGTACGTACCAGTCCGTCTGTCAAGGTGTTGGCCAGTTCAACAGTATCGTCAATTGTGCGGGGTCTCGTAGCTTTGACGATATCAAGAATCTCGTTAATCAAACCCCAAATATAGCGAGAAATAAGTACCGGTTCTGGCGAAGCCAAAGTTGGTACAATTCTAGCATACTCGAAAAAATTCGAAGTATACCCACGGCAGTCAACGTCTACCATCCGGTGGCTCAGGAACTTGTTTGTCATTTGTTCCTTTTCATAGTCGGGACAAAATTTTCTTTCCACCAATTTCTTGAATTCTTTCCAACTCCTGGCGTAAGCCACGTCACTTCCTTTTGCCTGCAGTACCGTGTTCCACCATTCTAACGCCTCTTCCTTGACAAGGTGGGACGCATACATAACCTTGTCTTCCTCGGCACATTTACTTATTTTAATTACTGCTTCAGTTTTCTCCAACCAACGCAGTGCGGCAGTTTCCCCTTCATTGCCTGCAAATTCGATCGGTTTACAGGCAATAAATTCTTTGTAAGTGCAACCAGGTGTTGCAGCTTTCATTTTCTTAAGAAATGGGACTTGAACCACATCATTATTATTATTGCCGCCTCCATTTACACTGTTACTGAAATTGTCGTCGTGAGTACTTTTGCTGTGGTTGGCTTGTGAAGGTTCAACGGGGTTCTTAACAGCAGCGACGATTGCGGGGATAGCGTTGGCTATTCCCTGAGCAACGATATTTTCTATGGCTTGCCTATTAAGGAAGTGATCCTCATTGTTTTGTTCAGATTGATTAACTTCATTGACCGGTTGGTTTTCCACGTTTTCCATCTGAATAATTAACAATATATACAAATTATTGCCACAAAATAGATAGCAACCAAACACACAACAGAGCAATCATACATAATCAAGTCAACACGTATAGCCAAAATTGTCGTCCTTACGACTTTTATATTTTTATATATTAGTATGCATCGATACACACCATTTATTTTACAAAAGTTTTATTTTAATTATTATTAATCAATATTATATTATTATTATTATATTGTTTTTATATTATTATTATTATTACACAAACACACCATCACAGTCAGCTGGCCTTTCAGAAACGACGCTCCCGCTCGTCGTATTTCCATGAGATCTTCTTCCCCACATCCCGAATTCTATTTCCCGCATCCACCAGTTCCTCGCCATAGTGGCGGAGTTGAACTAAGTTTTCTGTGCTCATAGGTGGGTATGGTGCAGGTTCAGGATCAAACTGGGGAAAATAAACATTGGGGTTATTCATGAAGTTCTGAAATTGCCAGTCACTCGTCCACCATTCCTCCAATTCTCCGGGTAGAAGTTGGTGGTTGACAATAGGGTCCGGAATTGCAGGTTCCAAATTAATTGGAAGTTCAGAATGGGCTGGGAAATTGAAAAGGGTTTCGTCTGCAGGTCCGATGAGGTCACAGTTTGCAAGTTTTCGATCCAGCTCTTCCCAAGGTGGTAACTCTTGGGCCAGACCCGAGCTTTCCCCTATTTCTTTTCCTTTCCCTTTGGGATCCTCTATCTTCTTTACCCGTTGGGCAGGTGGCTTCTTCCTTCGTCCGCGTTTCCAGTCCAGGATTCTTCTCCTCTTTTTAGGCTTAGGTTTCTCCTGGGGCTGGGCCTGGAACACTGGTGGTTCCTCAGTATACGCCTGATATCCAGATTGGTTCCCTGTTATATCCATATCGGTGGTATGGATGGTAAAGTTTCGGAGTGCCTCCGACAATTCATTCATGCTGTTAGCACACATGAAGAAACACATACAAATTTAAGTTAAAATTGTATTTATTAAATTAAATTTTCACAAAATCACAGAATGGTAAATTTGGAAAATTAAGTATTTCTAAATACTTAATTGGCTTAGATCAGTGGCTCTGATACCACCTTTTTCTGTCATGACCCCCATTCCGGTTTACCCGGTTCAGAAGCCGCGGGACAGAAAAACCCGTGGTATTTTATTTTGGTGTTTAATTTGGCAGCGGGAATATTAACATGATCGTTTAGCTGAAAATGCCCAATTATGTTATTTCACATTTTTGGGACAAACCCCGTAGTTTATAATAAAGGAAATCCACGGGGGAAATTCCCTGTTTACAAAAACATGTTTATTTATTTACTGGCCACTTTATCCAAACTGGTAGTGCTACGCGTCAGTTTTCCTGGTTCACAGTAAATTACCTGAAACATGTTTAAAAAGATTTTATCAGCGGGGGAAATACTGGCGAGTCATTCAATTTGCACAAAACGACACAGTGTTATAATCTACAGGATTAAGATCGATTACAATTGCCACTATCTTACAATTATCTGGTCTAGTGTCACACCCTCGTGACTATGGTCATACCACCATTGGGTCCTTTCATGTAGGTCCCCATGTTCGTATGGATCGTCACAGAATTATTTATCTAACCTAGAGTGCGGAATCCTCTAGATCAGATTTGTTACAGAAACGAGTAGAAAATAGAAATTCACAATCAAACAGGTCTTCTATTGATTATCCAACTTGCAGTTTACAATCAACTCAAGACCTCACAACCACACAGCCTATCTCTGTGATCTTGCTCAAGAACCCTAAATTCGAAATTCTTTCTCTCTCTACGTTTTCTCTCTCTAGAATTCTCTTAGAACTGAAACCCTAATCACAAAACATGTTTATATACCACATGTCTGTGAACTGGGCTTCCTACTGGGCTAGGCCATTTTCCAAGCCCATTACAACAAATAACTCATTAACCAATAAGCTAAGCCCATTACAAAATATCCAAAGACTAAATAATTAAACTATTAAGCTGTTGTCACCGAATATGCACCAACAGACTCCCCCTTGACAATAGCTTCATAGTGTAACTTTGTCTTCAAACATCTTGTGTTCTTTTGGTCTTTAGATAGCGTCAGCAACACAGTTTCTGACATCAATAGACTCCCCCTTAGCTGATGCTTCCAATCTCCAAAACTTTAATTCCTTTGTAGATCAATTAGCTAGCAATCCTTGGTTAAGTAAGTAAGCTCCAACTCTTCATATCACTTTCTTTCTGCAATGTAGTAGAAGGATCCTACCATGCATCTTTACACGTTCTTTACTTCACTCTTAATCTGCACTTTACTTGTATTCTGCACTTCATTTTGATAACTGCATCAATCTGTTTAGCAACACAAGCAAGTATCTCGAAACACCATTAGTCTTTTTAACATTTAAAGATAAACCAATATTTTATCTTATCATGCAAAAACAACAATCTTTCAGTTCAAAATGGGAGATCTTTTAAAATAAAATATTTTTGGTATTTTTGTTTTTTTAATAAAAACTAACAAACTAAACTAAACTAAAAAATATTTATAATTTCATCTTTTTGTGAGAATCATGTGCAAGAAGATTATATCAACAAAATCAAACTGTTTTCACACTCTTAGATAATTCTTTTTATAATTTTTCGTGAAAAGCAGTCCAAGACGATTACCAGTATGTTTGTCCACCTAAACAAAATGCATGAACATTTCAAGCACCATTACCATAGGATACGTTAAGGTAATTTTATTTCTGATATATTAGTGTGTCCCACTTCAGGATATACCCCCGCGATCAAGGTATGCACAAAGATTCATCGTAGTAGGTGAGTATACTGAATTCATCCGTTTTGATTTTCAACGATAGATAATTGGTGAACAGGTCAGTACTTTCGTACAACAAAGAGACCAAAATATCTAACGAGGGCTAAGACAAATACCATTTTTGGTACGAATTATGCATTTTGCACATTTTGAATGACTCTCTAGGAGAGCTTCTTCATTTTTGGGTTTTGGCATTTTTTGCTCTTTTAAGATATCCTGGTTGTGCCTAGGTCAGCATGTATCTGGATGCAGCAGAAGGACAACCCTGATATCCCCGGATGAAATAACAGTATAAAGACCCAAAACCTCAGATTTTGGCAATCTATCAACGCAAGATTTAAGGTCATTAAACCATACACCACTGATGTGTTCCCCACTCATACACAGTTCGTTTAAGTTTATATCACATTGGTAAGTTGATTATATCATGCTTTTGCCTACTGGTACATCATATGATGAAGCTGCTATCACACTTAAGCATTTTAATTTCATTTTCAGTGTGACAGTTTAACTTGCTGATGTACTATCATTTCTTCTTTTTCACACAATGATAACTCATTTTTTATTTTCTATTTTTTTATGTTTTTCATTTTTCATTGTTTTTGTATTTTTCTTTTTTTTAATATTATAACTTACTCCCCCTAAACACACGCACTATCTAAACTCTTTTTGGCTTAGGGAAATTTCTCCCCCTAAATTTTTGTTTTTATGGAGTAAGTTTTGAAAACACAAATTTACAAAAACAAACAGACTCCCACTTCAACCTGACAACAAGTTTTTCAATGTAAAAGTTTAGTATAATCATCACTATCACTGTAGTAAATAGTTCGTTACCAATTTTAACTTACTATTCACCTCAAATACTTTACAGGAACAACCACTGTCGAACACATCAACAGTCCTTCTTGGTCATCCTGCACACACTCAACAACTTAGTTAGACTTAACAACCCAAACCTGACCGGTTTTGGGTCGACCATGTAAATCCACATAAGATGCTTCTAACCAATATCAATCACACCTTACTGGTGTCTTGGATGTTTTACTTGTTGTTGAACAAGATTTATAACTTCCACTATGTCTTTGATCGTGAGAGTTCCAATAAAATCTCGGATTCTTTGACCTTTGAAAATTATTATCTTGATACATTCTTCTCCCGTTATTATACCATGAATTTTGAAAAAATTTTGGATGTTGTTGAACATTTGAGCTACTAAAACCCCTATATTCATTTCTTCTTTGAAAATTTCGATTACCAGAAGTTTGGTATCGATTTTGATATCCAAAATTTCTATTTTGACTTTGAAACCGATTTGATTTACCATTAAAATGACTAAATTGTGTAAAATTGCTTCTTGGTCTATCAAATCGTCTTGATGTTGAAGTTTTAGATTGGAATCTTGGTTGATTACTTTGACAATGTGGTTGCACATTATTATGTAAGCCAACCCTATTTCCATCCTTAACCTCATCAACTTTTTGCTTATTTTTCTTTAAAGGACAACAACTCGCCACATGCCCTTTAGTGTGACATTTAAAACAAGATTTTGTCTTATAAATTCTCTTTTTGTTAAATCTCTTTTTAAATGTTTTCTTCTTTTCCTTTTCAGTATCCTCATCCGATTTATGAGGTGTACTGTTAGATCCTACAGATTCTTTCAAAGATACTGGACTATTTGGCAAGTCCACAGCTATCGGATCCACTACAGCTGGTGTAGTGGGCACAAAATCAGTTAACTCGTTCTCATCAGGCAGAAAAGAGTAATCTTGATCCTTAGAAGATGAAGCTTTACTAAACCCCACTCCCGTTCTATCATTACTCCTTTTCAGCCCTTTTTGAATGTGAGTCCTAACTAATGAAGAATTTCCAAATTTGTCTAACTTTCCTTTTAGTTCAACAATTTGGTCTTGTGCAATTGCCAATTCCCTGCACTTATCAGAAAACTCATTAGTTTTATCCTTTACAGTTTCACGAGCCAAATCAATGATCTATAACAGTTCATTGACTTTGCTTGTTAAACTGCTGATTTCTTGTTCATTTGATTTGAGTTCATTTAAGCAAATTGACTCTCTTTTAATCAAAAGAACATTTGACTCTTTTAATTTTTCCAATTCAGCTAACAGGATTTTGTTTTGCTCCGATAGTCTGTTAACTTTACCCTGTAGTTCAGTGCAATTATAACACGTATGACTTACAGGTGTTGATGTTACCTTCACCTCTGTTGTAAGTTCATTCACACAATACATGCACTTTGAAACTTCTGCAGCCTTCTTCTCAACATTCTCCTTCTTCTCTTCTTTCACAGCATCTGCTTCTTTACCTAAAGCACGATCTCTACACTCTGTCTTGATGAGCTCTGATAACGTTTTTCTAAAGCTTCCCATAGATCTCTAGAAGTCCCATAGTGCTTGATGGTATTTTTAATTCCCTCAGGCAAGGTCATCTTGATCACTGCTAAAGCTTTCTTCTCAGCATTAACCATAAGTTTCTCAGATTCATCCATCTGGTCATAAGAAATCACTTTTATCCTTCCTTCAACACGACGTGTAGGAGCAACATATCCATCAATCATACAACACCACATTCTGAAATCCTCACTTTTCACAACCGATTCAAACTCCTCCTTCCAGACAACATATTCTTTGACGTTTGTAAGCTTTGGCCAATTCTTAAGAGTCTCACTGACCTTATCCATCTTGACCATCTTTAAAACAAGTTTTTACCGTAACCGTACTGATAAAAACGTACAAAATTTTTCCGAAAACAGTTTTTACCAAATTATACGGTTAGAATCGTATCGAAAAAACGAATCCAATGATATATAATGTCGAAAACCAAATTCGGGATTTTCCAGAGTTTTTTTTTTTTTTCTAAAACCAACCGAGTCTAACCGTGTAAACGGTTTGTAGAGATTAGCTACGGATCACTTTCTATTTTCAAAAACGTTAATTTCTCTATATGTATCTAATTCCTCTACAAAAATAAATACTCCACCTTTTAAATCCTCTACAAATTTCGCTAGCAAATCTACTTAATTTCGCTGGTTCACGCTAATTATGCTGGCTTATTAAATTTACTGGAACAAATTCGATGATCACTTAATTTCGCCGGTTAATTATGCTGACTTAATTTCGCTAACCAAATTAATTTTGCTGGTCTGATCAAGTTCGCTATTACGACGACTGTTAATTTCGCCGATCACCGTAATAATGTCACTGAGGACAATTATACGGTTACCAAAGTCGCCTTTGGATTTAATTTCACCGGTCACCGAGTTGCTAGGTCACAAATTCGCTGGTCTGTCAGTGTAGATGTTAAATTTGCTGCGAAATTGTTAATTATGCTAGTAAATTTTTGGAAACTCAATCTGATCGAATTTTCTGCAGATTTTCCAGATCCTTCTAACAGTTTCCTGCAAATCAACACAGCAAATTATCAGTAATTTTCTGCAAATTATGATGAACACCACGAAGAACAGTTCTTCAAATCTTCAAGTTTCCTTCGCAAAAACACCAAATATGCAGAATTAAATTCGTTGAACACCAACAACAGCCTATTTTCAACCAAAAACCCTAAAAATTTCGAAAATTTTCCTCCAAAATTTCGAAACCCTAGGTCTACCACCTTCAAAAATTTTGAAAATTTCAACACAGAACCCGAAAATCCACCCTTTTCTGCAGCAACAATTCTGAACCGAGCTTCTTCAAGAGCCTATCTCTCTGATACCAATTGTAGGTCCCCTTGTTCGTATGGATCGTCACAGAATTGTTTATCTAACCTAGAGTGCGGAATCCTCTAGATCAGATTTGTTACAGAAACGAGTAGAAAACAGAAATTCACAATCAAACAGGTCTTCTATTGATTATCCAACTTGCAGTTTACAATCAACTCAAGACCTCACAACCACACAGCCTATCTCTGTGATCTTGCTCAAGAACCCTAAATTCGAAATTCTTTCTCTCTCTACGTTTTCTCTCTCTAGAATTCTCTTAGAACTGAAACCCTAATCACAAAACATGTTTATATACCACATGTCTGTGAACTGGGCTTCCTACTGGGCTAGGCCATTTTCCAAGCCCATTACAACAAATAACTCACTAACCAATAAGCTAAGCCCATTACAAAATATCCAAAGACTAAACAATTAAACTATTAAGCTGTTGTCACCGAATATGCACCAACATTTCACCCAATAGTGATGATTATCACTGTTTAGGTTCGTCCACCTAAAAGTGAGAAAACAGTAGTAATGTGAACAATACCCCACTTACTGCCAGTAATTTAAGATAACAAAGACTTACCCCCTGTAAAATATAACTTGAAAATAATTTAAGGTTTTGTAAACAATTTGATAAAAAGAGAATGACTCACATTGCAAGTTTAGTTGGACAGAGTTTTGCCTACTGATTAAGCCTGGCAACCTAGTTAAATAATAATGCACACGAAACTAGGTTAGTAACTTAATACAATATTTACGATAAACTCACGAAATCAAAACCCTCATGACGAATGACAAAGTATAGCCCGGATTCGGGCAACACTTAAACATCCATCGGATCGGTTTCAATCGATCGGACATTGTATCGTAGCAGTGATCGAGTTATTACCCTGTAATCGTAGCAGCGTTTTGACTTCTAAACACTTGAATACAAGCAGAAAGTTGCTGTTTTGAAAGGATTTTTCGAACACAGATGAAAGCCCCATGCACGGACTATTTATAGCAAAATTTTGGGCTTTACGCGGCCTGCGAGGGCCACCCTAGCTACGACTAGGGCTGCCGTGTCACGGTGTAGGTCTGCCACGTGTCAGACATGTGGCCTAAAGCTTATCCGGAACATTTGCCAGCTGTCACGCCCCGCGTAAGCATTCCTTAAGTCTTACGCGGCCCGCGACAGACCCATAAATTTTGAATTTCTTGATTTTTCATAAGGATTAGGGTTTTAGGGGTCCGGGTTTCCACTTACGGGTCGTTTTGGGACATTTTTACAGGTCCTTACAACTGGTGAGTGAATCCCAGTTAAATCAAGAAGAGTTTTATCTTTTCACAGTATTGAGAGCGATTACAATGTTTACATCTACACAATTACTCATTCAGTATTGTCAATCCTGACTGGTGGGTCATATTACCCATTGGCTAACTCTTTGTCCAATGGTAACGTGTTCCACATTTTATATACAAAACCCCAACATACCGGCAGTAATTGAAGAATTACAAAGACTTAATCACTGCTTAATCACATTGTAAAATATTTAAGGTTTTGTAAACATAGTTTGTAAAAAGGTTCACCAAAAGGAGATTACTCACATTGCTGTCTTAGGGTTTTCTTTAAGGGTTTCCTGGTGATTATCTATAATTTACACAAATGCACACGTGTTAGTATAATAACCCAATATTTACATTAGCAATACCCTCCCCGAGACGGCATTCCAACGACTACGTCGGGCAGAACCACGACAGCCGTTACGGAACCCTGGATCAATCGGGCAGTGTATCTAATATGTAACCGGGGTTATGATACTTACAACGAGGCAAAACTTCGTTATTTAGGGGGGGGGTATTACGCCCAAAAAGCACTTTGACTATATAGAAATTCGTGAGAGAGAAAGAGATTGAACGATCAGAAGTGAAAGCTGATGGCCTCTATTTATAGGGCTGTATTTGGACTTCGTCGCGCCCCGCGTAAGTTGTAGCCAAGAGCTACGCGGCCCGCGTAGTAGGCTGGGTAGGCCCTAGCCTGGCACAGTCACCGGTGTAGGCTCGACGTGTGGCTGCCACGTGGCAGCTCAGGGCTGCGCCTCGTTGATGAGCGCTCACACCCCGCGTAGACCAAAGGGTCGTCTTACGCGGCCCGCCAGAGACCCATTATTTTTGTTTTTATTTTATTTTAATAGAAATAAAGGTATTCGGGTCCTGTTTTCGTATACGGGGTGTATTTTAGGACGTTTTGGGAGATTCTAATTATTTTTAAGATGTCAGAAATTATTTAGGAGGGTTGTTATATCCTCCCCACCTTGTTTTAGAACTCGTCCTCGAGGTCTACTGGAATAAATGCGGGGATTTCCTTTGCATTTCTGATTCAAGCTCCCATGTGTATTCAGGTCCTCTTTTGGAGTCCCATTTTACTTTGACTAGAACTAATCTCTTGTGCTTGAGATTCTTAACTTTCCTGTCTTCAATCTGTAGAGGTTTCTCTACAAATTTAAGTTGTTCATTTACCTCTATATCCTTAAGAGGTACTACTAGTGATTCATCAGTTAAGCATTTCTTGAGATTACATACATGAAATACATCATGTATTCCTGCCATTTCCTCTGGCAGTTGTAGCTGATAGGCTACAGGTCCTATTCTTTTAATAATCTCAAAAGTTCCAACATACCTGGGGCTTAGCATTCCCCTTTTTATGAATCTTACCACTCCTTTCCAAGGAGAAACTTTCAGTAACACTGTGTCACCTACCTGAAATTCCAAGGGTTTTCATCTGTTATCAGCATAACTCTTTTGTTGGTCACGTGCTGCTTTCATCCGTTATCAGCATAACTCTTTTGTTGGTCACGTACATCATATGATGAAGCTGCTATCACACTTAAGCATTTTAATTTTTTTTTCAGTGTGACAATCTAACTTGCTGATGTACTATCATTTCTTCTTTTTCACACCATGAAATCTCTTTTTTCAAATTTTCATTTTTTTATGTTTTTCATTTTTCAATGTTTTTGTATTTTTATGATTTTTAATTTATAACTTACTCCCCCTAAACACACACACTAACTAAACTCTTTTTGGCTTAGGGAAATTTCTCCCCCTAAATTTTGTTTTAATGGAGCAAGTTTTAAAAACACAAATTTACAAACACAAACAGACTCCCACTTCAATCTGACAATAGGTTTTTCACCAATAAATCATCAATCAATCACCAAAGTAAATAGTTAGTTACCAATTTTAACCTACTATTCACCTCAGACACTTTACAGGAATAACCACTGTTGAACACATCAACAGTCCTTCTTGGTCATCCTGCACAATCTCAACAACTTAGTTAGACTTAACAACCCAAACCTGACCGGTTTTGGGTTGACCATGTAAATCCATATACGATGCTTGTAATCAATATCCATCACACCTTAATGGTGTCTTGGATGTTGTACTCGTTGTTGAACAAGATTTATAACTTCCACTAGGTCTTTTATCATAAGAGTTCCAATAAACTCTCGGATTTTCCGACCTTTGAAAATTATTATCTTGATACCTTCTTCTACCATTATTATACCATGAATTTTGAAAAAAATTTGGATGTTGTTGAACACTTAAGTTACTAAAAGCCCTATGTTCGTTTCTTCTTTGAAAATTTCGATTACCAGAAGTCTGGTATCGATTTTGATATCCAAAATTTCTATTTTGATTTTGAAACTTTTGAAACCGATTTGATTTACCATTATAATGACTAAATTGTGTAGAAAAACTTCTTGATCTATCAAATCGTCTTGATGTTGAAGTTTTAGATTGAAATCTTTGTTAATTATATTGACAATGTTGTTGAACATTATTATTCAAACCAACCCTATTCCCTTCCTTAACCTCATCAACTTTTTGCTTATTCTTCTTCAAAGGACAACAGCTCACCCCATGTCCTTTAGTGTGACATTTAAAACAAGATTTTGTCTTATAAATTCTCTTTTTCTTAAATCGCTTTTTACATGTTTTCTTCTTTTCCTCTTCAGTATCCTCATCCGATTTATGAGGTGTACTGTTAGACTCAACAAATTCTTTCAAAGATATTGGACTATTTGGCAAGTCCACAGCTATCGGATACACTACAGCTGGTGTAGTAGGCACAAAGTCAGTTAGCTCATTCTCATCAGGTAAAAAAGAGTAATCTTGATCTTTAGAAGATGAGGCTTTACTAAACCCCAAACCCTTTTTATCATTACTCTTTTTCAAACTTGCTTGAATTTGAGTCCTAACTAATGATGAGTTTCCAAATTTGTCCAACTTTCCTTTAAGTTCAACAATTTGGTCTTGTGCAATGGCCAATTCCATGCACTTATCAGAAAATTCATTAGTTTTATCCTTGACAGTTTCACGAGCCAAATCAATAACCTGTAACAGTTCATTGACTTTGCTTTTTAAACTGCTGATTTCTTGTTCATTTGAGTTTATTTAAACAATCTGACTCTCGTTTAAGCAAAAGAACATTTGACTCTTTTAAATTCTCTACACAAGCTAATAGAATTTTGTTTTGCTCCGATAGTCTGTTAACTTTACCTTGTAGTTCAGTGCAATTATGACACGTATGACTTACAGGTTCTGATGTTACATTCACCTCTGTTGTAAGTTCATTCACACCATTCATGCACTTTGAAACTTCTGCAGCCTTCTTCTCAACAGCTTTCTTCTTCTCTTCTACCACAACATCTGCATTTCCCTGATATCGCTTTTCTAATGCATCCCACATATCCTTTGAATTAGTGTACTTCGTAAAGGTATGCTTGATGCCATCATGTAAGGACATTTTTATTGCAGCTAAAGCTTTCTTCTCAGCATCAACCGCCTGTCTCTCAGATTCATCCATCTTGTCATAAGACATCACTATAACCCTTCCTTCTACACGACGTGTAGGAGCAATGTATCCATCAATCATACAACACCACATTCTTGTATCTTCACTTTTCACAACCGATTCAAACTCCTCCTTCCAGACAGCATATTGTTTAACGTTTATCAGCTTTGGCCACTTTTTAACTTTCTCACCAACATTGTCCACTTTAACCATCTTTAAACACGTTTTACCATAACCGTACTAATAAAAACGTACAAAATTTTTCCGAAAACTGTTTTTACGAAATTACACCGTTAGAATCATCTCGAAAAGACGAATCCAATGATATATAATGTCAAAAACCAAATTAGGGATTTTCCAGAGGTTTTTTATTTTATTTTTTATAATTTCGCTGGCTAATCAGGTCACTATTACGACGACTTTAATTTCGCCGATCACCGTAATAATGTCGCTGAGCACAATTACACGGTTACCAAAGTCGCCTTTGGATTTAATTTCGCCGGTCACCGAGTTGCTAGATCACAATTTCGCTGGTCTGTCAGAGTATTTATCCGATTTCAGCAAATTTGCTAGAAAATTTTGGAAACTCAATCTGTTCGAAATTTCTAAAGATTTTCCAGATTCTTCTAACAGTTTCCTGCAAAATTAAACACCAAATCAGCCGAATTTTTTGAAGAAAATACGAAGAACACGAAGAACAATCTTCGAATCTTCAAGACTTTTTTTTGCCAAAATCCTTCAAAAATCAACCAAACCTGCAACCAAAAACACTTAAACAGCAAAATTAAATACGCAAACAGATCAAACAACTTCAAAAATTTTCGAAAATTATATCAAACCCAAGAAAAATTTCGAAACCCTAGTTTTCAGGTTTCAAAATTTCGAAAATCCACCCTTTTCTGCAGCAACAAATTCTGAACTGAGCTTCTTCAAGAGCCTAAACCTCTGATACCAATTGTTGGTGCATATTTTGTGACAACAGCTTAATAGTTTGATTATTTAGTCTTTGGATATTTTGTAATGGGCTTAGCTTATTGGTTAGTGAGTTATTTGTTGTAATGGGCTTGGAAAATGTCCTAGCCCAGTAGGAAGCCCAGTTCACAAACATGTGGTATATAAACATGTTTTGTGATTAGGGTTTCAGATAACTTGGAGGCTAGAGAGAGAAAACGTGTAGAGAGAGAGAGACGAATTTGTGTGAGGAAAAATCACAGAGAGAGGCTGTGAGGTTGTGCGAGTCTTGAATTGATTGTAAACTGCAAGTTGGATAATCAATAGAAGACCCGTTTGATTGTGAATTTCTGTTTTCTACTCGTTTCTGTGACATTCTGATCAAGAGGATTCCGCACTCTTGATTGGATTGACAATTCTGTGACGATCCATACTAACCAGGGGACCTACAATTGGTATCAGAGCATTAGGCTCTTGAAGAAGCTCGGTTCAGAATTGCAGACTGCAGAATTCGGGTGGAAGTGTTAAAGAATTTCGAAATTTTTAAACCTGATAATTAGGGTTTTCAAAAATCTGAATTTCTGATATAATTTTCGAAAATTTTAGGGTTGTTTGATCTGTTTGCGTATTTAATATTGTTGTTTTAGTGTTTTTGGTTGCAGGTTTGGTTGATTTTTGAAGATTTTTGGCTGAAAAATTTGAAGATTCGAAGATTTGTTCTTCGTGTTCTTCGTTAAGTTCATCAAAATTTTTGTCAAAAGTTTGCTGATTTGGTTGTTCAATTTTGCAGGAATCTGTTAAAAGGATCTAGTAATCTTTGATAATTCGATCAGATTGAGTTTCCAAAATTTGCTGGCATAATTAATAATTTCGCAGCAAATTTAACATCTACACTGACAGACCAGCGAATTTGTGACCTAGCAACTCGGTGACCGGCGAAATTAAAATCCAAAGGCGACTTTGGTAACCGTTTTAATTGTCCTCAGCGACATTATTACGGTGATCGGCGAAGTTACTAGACTTCGTGCTAGCGAAATTATTAACCAGCGAATTTGATCAGCTAGCATAATTAACCAGCGAATTTGATCAGCTAGCATAATTAACCAGCGAATTTAATAAGCCAACATATTTACTCTACCAGCATAATTATAATTACTCTACCAGCATACTTATAATTACTCTATCAGCATATTTAACTTGGTTAACTAGCATAATTAGCGTGACCCAGCGAAATTAACTTGGTTTGCCAGCGGAATTATCTAGAGAAATTAAAAGGTGGAGTATTTATTTTTGTGGAGTAATTAGATACGCATAGAGGAATTAACGTTTTCGTGAATAGAATTTGATCCGTAGCTCATCTGCCGAAACTGTTTGCACGGTTGGACTCGGTTGATTTTTAGGACAAAAAAAAATCCCGAATTTGGTTTTCGACATTATATATCATTGGATTCGTTTTTTCGAGGCGATTCTAACGGTATAATTTGGTAAAAACAGTTTTCGGAAAAATATTGTACGGTTTTATCAGTACGTTTATGGTAAAACGTGTTTAAAGATGGTTAAAGTGGACAATGTTGGTGAGAAAGTTAAAAAGTGGCCAAAGCTGATAAATGTTAAAGAATATGCTGTCTGGAAGGAGGAGTTTGAATCGGTTGTGAAGAGTGAAGATACTAGAATGTGGTATTGTATGATAGATGGATATGTTGCTCCTACGCGTTGTGTTGAATGAAGGGTTAAAGTGATTTCTTATGAGAAGATGGATGAATATAAGAAACTGATGGTTGATGCTGAGAAGAAAGCTTTAGCAGTGATAAAGATGTCCTTGCCTGAGGGTATTAAACATATCTTCAAGAAGTATGGGACTTCTTATGATTTGTGGGAAGCTTTAGAAAAACGTTATCAGAGTTCATCTAGACAAAGTGTAGAAGAAAAGAAGAAAGCAGATGAGGAGAATGTTGAGAAGAAGAAGACTGCAGAAGTTTCAAAGGGCTTGAATGATGTGAATGGACTTATAGCAGAGGTGAAGGCATCATCAGGATCTGTAAGTCATACGTGTCATAATTGCACTGAACTACAGGGTAAGGTTAACAGACTATCGGAGCAAAACAAAATTCTATTAGCTGAATTGGAAAAACAAAAAGAGTCAAATGTTCTTTTGATTAAAACAGAGTCAAACTGTTTAAATGAACTTAAATCGAATGAATAAGAAATCAGCAGTTTAACAAGCAAAGTCAATGAACTGTTACAGATCATTGATTTGGCGCGTGAAACTGTGAAGGATAAAACTAATGAATTTTCTGAAAAGTGCAGGATGACCAAGAAGGACTGTTGATGTGTTCGACAGTGGTTATTCCTATAAAGCGTCTGAGGTGAATAGTAGTTTAAAATTGGTAACGAACTATTTACTTTAGTGATTATTATGATTATTCTAAAACTTTAAAGGTGAAAAACTTGTTGTCAGATTGAAGTGGGAGTCTGTTTGTGTTTGTAAATTTGTGTTTTTGAAACTTACTCCATAAAAACAAAAATTTAGGGGGAGAAATCACCCTAAGCCAAAAAGAGTTTAGTTAGTCCTTGTATTTAGGGGGAGTAAGTTATAAATTAAAAATATTTAAAAAAATACAAAAACATTAAAAAATGAAAATCATAAAAAAATGAAAAATTGAAAAAAGAGATTTCATTGTGTGAAAAAGAAGAAATGATAGTACATCAGCAAGTTAAACTGTCACACTGAAAATGAATTAAATTGCTTAAGTGTGATAGCAGCTTCATCATACGATGTACCAGTAGGCAAAAATCATGAAATAATCAACTTACCTATGTGATATAAACCTAAATGAACTGTGTATGAGTGGGGAACACATCAGTGGTGTATGGTTTAATGACCTTAATTCTTGCGTTGATAGATTGCCAAAATCTGAGGTTTTGGGTCTTTATACTGTTATTTCATCTGGGGATATCAGGGTTGTCCTTTTGCTGCATCCAGATACATGCTGACCTAGGCACAACCAGGATATCTTAAAAGAGCAAAAAATGCCAAATCCCATAATTGAAGAAGCTCTCCTAGAGAGTCATTCAAAATGTGCAAAAAGCATAAATCGTACCAAAAATGGTATTTGTCTTAGCCCTCGTTAGATATTTTGGTCTCTTTGTTGTACGGAAGTACTGACCTGATCACCAATTATCTAAACGTTGAAAAACAAAATGGATGAATTCAGTATACTCACCTGCTATGATGAATCTTTGTGCATACCTTGATCACGGGGGTATATCCTGAAGTGGGACACACTAGTATTTCAGTAATAAAATTACCTTAACGTATCATATGGTAATGGTACTTGAAATGTTCATGCATTTTGTTTAAGTGGATAAACAATACTGGTAATCGTCTTGAAATGCTTTTCACGAAAAATTATATAAAGAATTATCGAATAGTGTGAAAACAGTTTGATTTTGCTGATATGATCTTCTTGCACATGATTCTCACAAAAAGATGAAATTGTAAATATTTTTTAGTTTAGTTTGTTTTGAAAAATATCAAAAAGATTTCTTTTTAAAAGACTTCCATTTTAAACTGATAGGTAGTTGTTTTTGCAAACTAAGATAAAATATTGGTTTATCTTTTAATGTGAAAAAGACTAATGGTTTTTCGAGATACTTGCTTGTGTTCCTAAACAGATTGATGCAGTTATCAAAATGAAGTGCAGAATACAAGTAAAGTGCAGATTGAGAATGAAGTAAAGAATGTGTGAAGATGCATGGTAGGATCCTTCTACTACATTGCAGAGAGAGAGATATATGGAAGAGTTGGAGCTTACTTGCTTAACCAAAGATTGCTAGCTAACTGATCTACAAAGTATGAAAGTTTTGGAGATTGGAAGCATCAGCTCAGGGGGAGTCTGTTGATGTTAGAAACTGTGTAGCTGATGCTATCCAAAGACCAAAAGAACACAAGATGTTTGAAGACAAAGTTACACTATGAAGCTATTGTCAAAGGGGAGTCTGTTGGTGCATATTTTGTGACAACAGCTTAATAGTTTGATTATTTAGTCTTTGGATATTTTGTAATGGGCTTAGCTTATTGGTTAGTGAGTTATTTGTTGTAATGGGCTTGGAAAATGGCCTAGCCCAGTAGGAAGCCCAGTTCACAAACATGTGGTATATAAACATGTTTTGTGATTAGGGTTTCAGATAACTTGGAGGCTAGAGAGAGAAAATGTGTAGAGAGAGAGAGACGAATTTGTGTGAGGTAAAATCACAGAGAGAGGCTGTGAGGTTGTGCGAGTCTTGAATTGATTGTAAACTGCAAGTTGGATAATCAATAGAAGACCCGTTTGATTGTGAATTTCTGTTTTCTACTCGTTTCTGTGACATTCTAATTAAGTGGATTCCGCACTCTTGATTGGATTGACAATTCTGTGACGATCCATACTAACCAGGGGACCTACAGTAAGATTGGAGGCAATCAGAATATTCTTGGCATACGCATAATATAAAAACTTCAAAGTCTTCCAAATTGACGTAAAGAGCGCTTTTCTGTATGGAAAGGTAAAGGAAGAAGTCTACGTTTGTCAACCTCCGGGCTTCGAAGATCCTCATTTCCCAGGACGCTACTATAAGTTGGAGAAAGCCTTGTATGGTCTTCATCAAGCTCCGCGTGCTTGGTACGAGACTTTGTCAACTTACCTTTTGGAATGTGAGTACACCAGAGGAAAAATCGACATGACACTCTTCACCAAAAGAATCGGAGAATACGTAATGCTGGTAAAGATATAAGTGGATGATATTATCTTCGGATCAATGAATGAGGAGCTGTGCAAGGAGTTTGAGACAGTAATGAAGGCAAAATTCGAAATGAGCATGATGGGAGAACTGACGTTCTTCTTGGGATTAGAAGTAAAACAAAAGGAGGATGGCATCCTTATCCATCAACCTAAGTACATTAGGGATATCCTCGCAAAGTACAACATGAACGACTGCAAAGTTGCAAGCACCTCGTTCACCTCACAGACCGAGCTTACTCTAGATCCTCAAGGAAAACCAGTAAACAAATCCTTTTATCGCTCCATGATAGGCTCTCTGATGTACTTAACTGCTAGTAGGCCTGACATTA
This sequence comes from Helianthus tuberosus, assembly GCA_030545235.1. Taxonomy (NCBI): domain Eukaryota; kingdom Viridiplantae; phylum Streptophyta; class Magnoliopsida; order Asterales; family Asteraceae; genus Helianthus; species Helianthus tuberosus. The sequence goes on from CM060368.1 coordinate 174,825,353, forward strand.
TGTGGGTCGTCTGTCTCTGTGCCTGTTTTCAGACAAATCCCAAAGAATCACATGAAACCGCTGTGAAGCGCATCTTCCGCTATTTTAAAGGAACTCCGAAACTTGGTCTTTGTTATCCTAAAGATAGTAATTTTGATCTTATTGCTTATTCCGACAGTGATCATGCAGGTTGTAAAGTTGATCGCAGGTTTGTATCAGGAGGATGTCAATTCTTGGGAAATCGTCTAATCTCGTGGCAAATCAAGAAACAGACGACTGTGTCCACCTCCACTGCTAAAGCTGAGTACACTGCGGCCTATAGTTGCGGTTCACAAGTTCTTTGGATATAAAATCAGTTGTTGGATTATGGAATCAACATCATGAAGACTCCTATATTCATCGACAATGAGGCGTGTCTAGGAATTGTGAAGAATCCCATCCACCACTCAAGAACAAAGCATATCGAGATTCATATTCACGCAATTCGAGATGCCTATGAGAAAGGATATATCCAAGTGGTGCCAGTAGATACAACACAGCAACAGGCCGACATATTCACGAAAGCCTTTGATAAAACCCGATTCAACCAGCTGGTAACCTGGTTGGAAATGGTTAATTTCCTTGAGTGGAAATGAAACTTGTTGTCTGTCATCGTTTGTAAATACTCAATCTTTTGTCCATAATTAAAAAAAACGTTCGTTAAAAGTAAAACAAGTATCTTAAAACGTTGCCCACCAAAAAGATTTTCTGGTCTTTAAAATTTCATTTTTGGGCAATGGACTTACGAAAATAAAATTTTTAGGGGAGATATTGCAGAAAATCAAAAGATTGGATGCTTGTGTCTGACTCCTGTTAAAAGAAATGATAGAAAATTGCTAACACTTTGTCATTTCTTAATAAACAGCACACAAAAAGAAATCGGGGTACCAAGCAACGACGTGTTAGTAGATTCAGCAATACCGACAAGTAAACTGCTATTAGGCGGCAAAAGATAACATCTACATAAGGATTCTGGCTTTCCACAGGCATTACGCATCATTGTGGGTAACACGTTGTGGCATATGGGTTAATGGTCTTGAATCTTGCGTTGACAGATTACCAAAGTCCGAGATTCCGGGTCTTTATATTGGTTTTTCATTCGGGGATATCATAGTCGCTCTTCTGCTGCATCCAGATATATGCTGACCTAGACGCTATGATATCTTTTCAAGAAAAGAGCCAAAACGTCCAAATCCCTAAATTGAAGAAGCTTTCATAGAAAGTCATTCAAATGCGCAAAAATGCACAAATCGTACCATTTCTGGTATCTGTCTCCGCCCTCGGTAGATTTTGGTCTCTCTGCTGTACGGAAGTACTGACCTGATCACCAATTATCTATCGTTGAAAAGCAAAACGAATGAATCCAATATACTCACTTGTTATGAGGAACCTTTGTGCATACCTTGATCGCGGGGGTATGTCCTGATGTGGGACTCACGGGCGTAATGATTCTATTTCCGATAGCTTGTGTGGGGGCGATAGAATTCTTGTCAATATTACAAAAAACATGATAAACGCGGTCACCAAAAGCATGTTGAAAGAAGGATGCATGGATTTAAGCGGACAAACATACTGGCATTTTTTCTTGTGCCATGATTTGCCAAAAAGGAAAATTACAGATTTGACAAGTGTTGACAATATGATCTTTTGCAAGAAAGTTGATGTGTGTAAAATGCAACATATAAAATACATCAAATAAGGCATAAAACTAACCCTTTTTTAGTACTAATGTTGGAAAAAGTGTGCTTTTGTCTTCCTTTTGTATTTCCAGGATTAAATGAGCGTAAATGAACAACAGGAACAAATATGCAACAAAATCTAACATAATTACAAGAAAAGGAACAAATGTGGCATGCCCGACCCCTTGACAGCATCTTCCCAAGCAAAACCAGGAAAACAGAAGGCTGACAACGGCCCCGTGCCCAGCGGACACGGGGGGGGGGGGGGGGTGGCCAGATGTCTGCAGAAATGACAAAGCTATAGAAGCTTCTATTCCCGACACGGGGGCATGCCCAGCTTAACACGGGGCGTGGTCAACGCTAAGATTCGTAGAATCCAAGAAAATATTGATAGTACAGATACGCTTCTGCACATGGGGTCGTGCCCAGCGGACACGGGGCGTGTGGAGCTAATGCAGACAAATTGCAATTAATGAAGAAAGAGAATAAGGATGGACACGGGGCCGTGTCCGGGCGTCTGTGCAGGCTATAAATAGGGGGTGCTTGGTTCACTTCAAAGGCATCCCTTGGCAAACCACCTCTCTCCCACTTCACCCACACTCCACCACCACTACAACCCACATCCACCACCATCATCCATCATCCATCATAGAGTGTGTGTAGTAGTCTCGGGATCCAAGATTGATAGTAAGAGTTCTTGACAATCAAAGGCCATGTTTGCCTAAGTCTCTTACATCACTTGTTGAAGACAAGCATTTAGTGTAATACTTTTGATTTTTAATCTTTTTGCACTTTTTATTTGGTTTTGTATTAATGACTTTAATAACTAGTTTCTTATGTTGAAGGTGAAACTTCCTTATCATTTGTCCGTGGTGTCTTGGCGTTATTTTACTGTCTATATAAAATAAAAGATTTACACCATTCATATCTTTACGGTCTATATAGAGATAAGTTGGCTACCTGGTCGGGGGTTAAGGGAATGGTTTGGTAAGGTTCTTGCCTTGTTCAGTGTATAGATCCTGCAAGGACCTGGGTCAAGCTTACTAGGACCTCCTTCAATACCCACTGGTATTGGATGGCGGGGGTGCGAATGGCTTGATCCCGTCATATGTAAACTACTATTAATACATTAACCCGGCTACTTGGGATTGTATCCCTGCTGACTCAAACCACTTAGCCGAGGGTAATGTCACCTTCAAAAGAGGGGCCTACCACATTACGCATTAATAACTTAATTAATTATCTTTCAATATTCCGACCCTTTAGGATTGTATCCTTGCTGACTCAAACTACTGGGTTGAGGGTAACGTCACCTTCAAAAGAGGGGTCTGCTACTATAACTAAGATAATCTCTTAAAAAGTGCAAAAGTGCGGAAATCATCAAAGGTACACTAAAGGCGAGTCAGATCAAAGTGATTCATCTTGTCTATCTGTTTTATTTTTATTTTATTTTCAGCATTTTTAGTTTTTATTTTTATGTTCAAAACTTTTTCTAAAATTTTGATTTGATTAGACGTTGAGGATAAACCGGTACTAAAAGCTCTTGTGTCCTTGGACGACCTCGGTATCTTACCAACGCTATACTACGCTCACGATGGGTGCACTTGCCCATATGTGTGTTTAGTGTTAGTAAAATATCGTGTTTTATAAATTTAAAAATTGACTAAAGTGTTAAAAAGAGCTTAAAATAATACTTAAAAACATATTCACACCGACACACATCAAAAGTCGACGAGCGTTTGAAAGGAAATTAGCAAAAACGAAACCTCCCAGGTTTCAAAAGTGAAGTTCGGAGTCCAAAATTGCCCATGTTTTCAAGTGTTTATATATATTTTCCTCTTTTTAATACTTTTCAAACTAAATGGGCATGTTTTTCAAGAAAGTTTGAAATTTACGAGCGTATTTAAAATCAATTCTTGAAAAAGGGGGATGTGAAAACAAGGGGCGGCGGAATTATTAGTCTAGCAGAATAATAATTTCGCTAGTAACCCTAAACCGCCTATAAAAGGTCTTTAACCGGTGTTATTTCAAAAAATTTAAAACACATCTTATCTTTCTCTCCTATCATCATCGAAAATCCCAATCATTCATATTTATCGCACATTCTCTGTTTAATCCAAGGTTACTCAGTATCGATTCAAGGTAATAAAGTACAATCCATCAATCGACACAATCAGTTGAAGGTTCATCCTTTTAAGATTGTCTAGTTTATATGATTTAGGGTTGTGATTGAAGATGTTTTGCTATGAAATCGCTTGGTAAATGACTAATAATCATAGGATAACAAGGGTTTTAAGCACTGGTTCTGATCACTTTCGTTCTAGACTCATACATTGTTCTTCATTTGATCGGTACCTAGGGTTTTTAAAAGGGTTTATCAAGAAATAGTTGATGTCTGCGAAAATAAGGATGAATGCAGCGATGAGTTTGGCGAAATTAATATTGACCAAGGAATCTCAAAAGTCTCGAATGCGAGTTCGAGCAACCGACGAAATAGATTATTTTGCCGGTAAGACTGCTTAGACTATTGTCTACGCTGTTTGCTTGCTTCGAGAACAAACTCTGTCTTCGCCGGCCATTTACAGCTAAATTAAAAGGCTTGATTATCTCTGCTGTCGGCGAATTAACACTGTTGCCGGCGAAATTGTCCCTGTCTGAGCTTGTTCAAAAGACAACGAAGATATCAATTTTCAGCGAATTTGAAGTGTTTTCTTTTTATTAAAATTATATATATATATATATTAATATACTTGCAAATACTTTTACAACCACTTTTAAATATTATATATATTTTTTTGTAAATTTTTGTAAATATTCTATTTTTGTGTTGACATATTTATACGATTGTCTCTAACTTGGCACGTTTATCGTGAATTTAGCATAATGGTGAAGATAGTCGAGTGGGATAAAACGTTCAAGCACAATCAATCAATTAAACTCGATCCAGCACCGAAAGACTTTGAGGACGTGGCTAAATGGATATGTTCGAGCAAGATCAATTATGCTGTGCAAACGGAACTAACCATTCATCGTATTCACATTCAAGAATTCTGGCAAACGGCAAAACCTGAAGTTGTCGACAAAGTTAGAAGAATTTCAGAAACAGTTAGAAATAAGCAAGTCATTGTTACTGAAGGAAGAATCCGCAGAGTGTTGAAGCTCGGAGATGAGCATGATGATCCTATCAGCCTTAACAAAGATGATATTCTGGATGGTTTTCGTGGAATGGGGTATGTAGGAGATTTCAGGCAAAAGAAAGAAATTAAAAGGAACGACCTCACAAGAGATTGGAGGTTCATTTTACATGTGATTGCAATGAGTATCGCTCACCGAAAAGGAGGATACGACGGTCTAAATCTGGAATGGTCAGGCACTATGTTGAATCTGTGCTTAAACCAAAAGTTCAATTTCTCAGGATTAATTTTTAATTACATGATCGAGAATGCAAGAGGAAACACATGGACGATGTACCCTCGTTTTGTTCAGATGCTTATAAATGATCAACATCCCAAATTGCCACATGAAGGAGATCCTTACAACTTCCACGTTCCTACTAGTCGTCAGCTTACCGAGATCAAAACAAACGAATGGGTTATGTTGCATGACTGGATGTACATTGCGGAAAGACTTCCCTTAGTTAAAGCTGCATACAAAAAGTATAGGGAGGCACTTAAAGCAAAGCTACAGAAAGATGTGCAAGCAGAAGAAGAAATTGAAGAAGATGAAGAGGAACAATTAAAGAGAAAGAGGAAAGGAAAACAAGCGGCTGACGAAGAACCTTCAAAGAAAAAGAAATCAACACAGAACCCTGAAAGACTTATGGGGGCAAGCTTTAGGGCTGCGGATTCTCAAGAACATAGACAACACATTCAAGATATGCGTGCAATCCATGCTATGGAGGAAAAACAAAATAAAGAAAAGAAACTTGCGAGACGACAAATGACAGAGTCTGAAACTCCTGTCACAGTAACAGAGGAAGAAGAAAGATTAGAAGATTTTGTCGATAATCTGTTGATCGATCCAGACGAACCATCTGCAAGAAAAACGCCTCCATCCAAGAAGAAGAAAACAGATGAAGGATCGTCAAAACATCCTCAGGTGAAACCAACAAGAATTACACAACCTGCAGCTCCACCACAAAGAATTCTACCATTTCAAGATCTGTACGATAAGCTGGTCAAAGACATCGGTGCAGGTCCAGCAAAAGAAATCTGTATTCTCAAGCACCAGGTGAATGATACCAATATATTGAGAGAAAAGTAGAAAGAACAGAGGAAGAAGAATAGCGAAATGCATGCCTATGTCTCTGAACAATCAAAGTTTATAAGATTTCAACAACATGGGATAGAACAGTTGTATCGAATGATGAAGAAAATTTGCGCCAAAATTGAAATAGAACCTAGATTCTCCTTCGCTGAGCTTTTCGACTTCGAAAAATTCAAAGAGGATGAAACAAATAGAAAAGAAAAAGAGGCAGAAGCGAAGAAGAGGCGTCTAGAATCCACTGAGAAGGTCACTAAAGGAGATGAGAGTGACGAAGAAGAAGTTGACAGGGATGAAATGCCCTCGAGATTCATTGTATGGGGCTTAGAAGAAGAAGTTACATACGAGATGGAAGATGGAGAACGTTTACTCCACAACATCCCGAGTGGTTCAAGTAAGAGCGAGAAAAGCTTCCAGATTTCTATCAAGTAATCACTGTTGAAAAGACAAAGATTACCGATAAAATCATCAGCTGGATGTACAGCAACCTTAGAGCAGGGGCGCAGCATGTGAGGGGCGGGGGGGTCGCCCGACCCTCCGAACTTTTCGGTTAGTAGTGTTACGTATGTGTTTTTCGTATAGAAATTTTTAGGGATATACGTGTTAGACCCCCCGGTTTTAAAAAAAAATTATGTATATACGTGTTAGACCCCCTGGGTTTCTAAAAAAAAATTATGTATATACGTGTTCGACCCCTCCGGTTTTCTAAAAAATAAATTATATAACCCAAATAAAATAGTAAATTAGCCCAAATAAAAGAGTTTGTTATGTATGTTTATCATAATCCCAAAATACCCTACCCAAATCAAAACTCATGGCCCATTTATGAAATTAAACCCAATATGAAACTAATTAACTAAACCCAATATCAAACTCATGTGCGCAGACAAAGAAACAGAAGAAAACGTAGGTCGCAGGGGCTGGGGGAAAGCGATTGGGCTGCTGCTTGTTCGACTGTGCTGGCTGCTGCTTGTTCGAGACTTCAATTCGAGATTTCTTGTTCGAGACTTCTTGTTCACTTGTTGAATCATCCTCACAGGTATGTTAATTTTTATGTTTAGGTTTGATTTAGGGCTCCAATTTATATGAATTAGGTTGAAATAAGGTGTGAGTTTTAGCCCTAAACTTGTTGAATTTTTATGTTTAGGTTTTATTTAGGGCTCCAATTTATATTAATTTTTATGTTTAGGTTTGATTTAGGGCTCCATGGGGAAGAATTCAAAAATCTTAAAGGAAGACGAGCAGAACTATAATTCTTCATCCAACTAAACCGGGTACCCACCTTCCTCTTCTTTTTAATGTTTTGGTATCTTTATTCAATTGTTTGTTAAACAATGTTTACGTTTTAATGTTTGAGAACGGCTTTTAATGTTAGAGGAATGTTCGTGGTGAAGCGTCGAGGTGGTGTAATTCAGTATTTCAAAACTGTGTATGATTTGTTTTCTTTTCCAAGATGGGATGTAAGGGAGCTTGGCAAACTTGACATGCTTAATCCAGATCTTAGCAGCATCGATGCAGATTTTGAGCGCATCATTGCTAAGGGATGCAACAAAGGGTTTCAAGTGTTTAAACCACAGCGTCCTCGAAGAAGAGTTTCTAAAACTACAAGAGATCCTATTACTGGCAAAGGGAAAGTGACTTGGGTCATTGACCCTGCTAAAGTGGTCACCAGAATCAAACTCCCATCTGAAGTCCCCGTCTGTCTGAACAACTTCAAAAAGTGGTTTTATGACAGTCAGACAGGTGAAGCAGTAATCCGATCAAATACAAATGAAGACATTAAGATTCTGGATCCAATGGACGTGATTATGTTTGGTCTGTCCGACTTAAATGTGCTGAACTCTAATCGTATAAATGTTGGAGCTGGTAATGCCAATTTGGAAGAGGCTATGTTGTTTCAAAGAGCCGTAGAGAGAGCATGGAAAAGAAAACGTGATATGCTTGATATCATCGACAAAATTGAGAAGAAGAAAGAAGCAGCAGAAGCGAGGAAAAAGAAGAAGCTCGACAAAAAGAAAGACAAATCTCCATCGAAGTCGAAAGATTCCTCGTCAACCACTCATGAAGAACAACAACCTCCGGCCTCATCCACATATGAGGCCATTAGGGAGGATCCACCATCAAACAGTCAAGCTATTCTCATCCAAGAAACACCAGAGACAACAGGTGATGTTCAATCGCCACAGCAAACAACAACCACTGCAGAGATCCCACCAGAAGCTGAAAAGGAAGCTACAAGCAATCCAGCCACTACAACTGAAGAATGAAAGATTAAACAAGTATGCAATGATCTAGGGGGGATATTGTTGGATCTTGTGAGATCGTTGATACTTGTACTGGATTGATCTTGTTATAGTTTGTAGCTTTATGGAAGTCTAGGGGCTAAAGTTGTAATGTTTTGTAACTAGCAAATCTGACTTGGTGTATTTAATATGCCAGCATAATTATAATTATGCTGGCAAGTCAGTTACTATACAAATGAATGAGATGATGCCCTAGCCAAGCTTTTGGCTAGTTTTGGTGAAAAACCTTGTGTTGTTACTATTTGATTGTGCTTATCAGATTTCCAGGTGCTTATTAATTATTTACTTGCTTTGGATTCAATACAACACTTGTTGTATTCATCAAACCATTAGCTTCATCTTCATTCTTTGATTTCTCTTAACTTTCTCAAGGTTTAAGCACCTAATCTATAGGTGTTTTGGACTAAAACAATCAACCACTGTGATCCGAATTGATATTGGGATCTACAGACATTTTTTTCCAAATACTTGAAATCAGTGAATCGTCCGAAATGTGGGCAATTTGAAGGAATAATACCGGATAGTTTGTTGGGAAAAAGTTTGATGTGAAGAAGTATGCTGTGAAGATTTTATGCTCCCATGCTAACACTCTCCACGATGAAGTAATGGCTGAATTGGTAGCATACAACGTGGCGAGTAGGCTTAGTGTTTAAAACGTTCCATGCAAACAATAGTAGTAAAGACTATGTTTTTGTTTTTCCGATATGTGGTTATTTGTGTGTTTGGTTGGGTTATTTTTTTATGTAAACTAGATGTTTAGTTCATTGGTATACTTTATAATATGTTTTTGGATTTGTTTTTGGGACATGTTATGGTTTATGGTGAAGTAGTATGAACTTACTAATCTAAAAAAAGGATTATACACAAATGTATATATGTCTGTACATAGGTGTATTAAATTTAAATACACAGGTGTACTTCGGGGATTCATGAATGTGTGTACGTAATTGAAATCCGAGTTTTTTTATCGATGAAGAAAAAATATATAATGATGAAGAACTGCTCGATTGAAAAAAAAAATCTGGCTTTTTTTGAATGGTGATTATGAAATAGATCTTGTTTAGATTTAAAAAATATTTTGAATAATCACAAAAAATAGGAAAGTGTAACTGTCATGGATTAATTAAATAAATAATTGATAATAACTTAATGTATAATTACAATCCTATCCTTTACAACAAAAAAGATAATCAAGGGCTATGATCAGTTCACGCAGTTCACTCTTGAGAGGTTGTTCACTCTAAAACCTTACCCTATATATATATATATATATAGGGTCAGGATCTAGAGAAAATGGTAGAAAGTGTGAGAACGGTTATGATATATATATATATATATATATATATATATATATATATATATATATATATATATATATATATATATATATATATATAGGGTCAGGATCTAGAGAAAATGGTGGAAAGTGTGAGAACGGTGAGAACGCTTACGAATCGTCCGATCAAAACAATCTATGGACTAGATTAACGCGGTGGCGTTTTCGTAAATAACATCAATTTTATTACGTGGACGCGCTTCATTAAGGGTAAAAAAGTCTTTTGACTACTCCACACAAAACGCCATCTCATGAAATAAAAAGCCAAAACATATAGCACACACCATTCTAACTAAAACACCATAGATATAAAACGCCAAACTTAATTATAATAAAATACCGCCTAAAAAACCGCAAAAAAAAATCCTATATATACAACATCTCAGACCTTTAATTAAAAACACACACAAAACCCCAAACGTCATATTTAATATATACCATTCGTCTTAGAAATGCCAAAAAACCCAAACATCAAATATCTTCTAAACCAAAACGTTTATTTGAAATTCAGTTTGGTTGTCTCTAAGGTTTCACTCAATGTAATGGACAAAAATCCTTAAGTGAGGATATTGTCCATTTCATTGAGTAAAATCTTATTGACTTTATCATCAACTTCCTTCCTATTTATAACGCCAAAACATACAACAACATTATTGAGGTTTGTTTTCAATAAAGTTTAGCTGTATGGGGTGGACAACATTGTCAGTTATCTTTCTTAACCGAGGATTAACAATGTTGTCCATCCCATACAGCAAAACATTATTGATTTTAGCATGATCAAATTTTGAGGTTTAAGATGCTTTTATTTAGTGGCGTTCTTTTTATCGGTAAAACGCCAAAATTAGAAAATCAAACATCGTTTCAATCGAAAATTCAAGATTGTTAGCTGAAAGGGTGTAAACTCATTAACATTTTGCTGCATGAGATGGACAAGTCTTCAAGAAAAAGATGCTGATGTCAGACTTTGTGCTTCCAAACGACGACAAATAAAACTACTTGAAAAACAAAAAAACAAAATGAATCATACGAAAGTCGAACCAGCCAGTTAAGATGATTCAAAAAAGAAGAAAGAGACTGATGACAGTGAAGATTTGGAAAATTAATTGTTTATATATTCTTTTTTTTAATTTTCTTTTTTCAGTTGATTGTTATATAATAAAAACGCCGTATATAATAAAAACGCCAGACACCCAAATGCTTGTTAAAACGCTATCATGCCGTAAAACGCCAAAAAACTCCTAAACTATAATAAAATTACTTTGGAAAATTATTATAAAAAAACCCAAAAAATAAAAAAAATAAAAACTAAACTTAAAAAATGTAACTAGAAATAGTAACTACAAAACAGTAAAAATGAAGAGAAAAAAAAATTGTTATATTAGAATATAAAACGCCAAACTTGAAAGACGGGACGAGTTACAGACTTCAGAGTTAAAAGCTTATAAAAAACAATAATTACAAACAGTAACTGAAACGGCACCGCCTAACCTACACCGCCAAAAGAAATCCTATAAAATAATAACTCTCAGCAACTTTCATTTAATCAAACAAAAAAACGCCAAATACTACTAAATACTCTCACTGTAAAACGCCAAAAAATTAAAAAAATCAAAGATGGCTAATATGCTTTCTTGGATATTCAGCATTGTTCTTCATGAAGTTTCACTAAGTGGATTGTTAGCTGGGGGGAGTAACTCAGTAAGATTTTGCTGCATGAAATTGACAAATCTTCAAGAAAAAGATACTGATGACAATCAAATGTCATTTTGTGCTCTTTGTTCTTGAATAAGACTTGGATGAGGAGAAGAGATCAACCCACCCACATGTCATAAATCTATGTCCCCAAACATCCAGAAAAAGCCACTTCAACAGACGAGCAGGCAAAATAATCAAACCGATGGGTTTGTTAAGTTTTACATAAAATGCCATATATTTGGTGACAACTCTTGTACTATTAAAGAAGAGATAGACTGATGACAGTGAAGATTGTGAAGAGAGATCCGATTAAGATTTTTAATTTATTTTCTTCGCTTCTATTTTTTCCCTCTGTTTGTAATATAATTTTACAATTGTAAAACGCCAAGATACAACAAACGCCAAAATGTATATAAAAAATATTAGAACAATGGGCCATCTTGTTTAAAACGCCTTGAAAAAACGTCATTCAAATAGATTCCCTGACCCCCGGGTTCCAATGACATAGGATTTGAAAAACGCCATAAACGCCAAAATGTTAATACAATGAAACCATTAAACGCCATTAATTATTGAATTTAGTTAACGCCAAAAATCTTAAACCCAAAAAATAAAACAATATTGTGAAAAACGGAACTGGAAAAGCAGAAGATAGAAGGACAAAGAAGCCCCTCCGCCCTTCTCTATGCCGCATGACACGTGTTTGGCCAGGATGCGTTCTCACCGTTCTCACACTTTTGAGCGTTTTCTCCTGATCCCGTTTCTATATATATATATATATATATATATTATAACAACCCTCCAAAATAATTCGACACCCTAAAAATATTTAGAGCGCCCTAATACATCCTAAAATACACCCCTAATACGAAAACGAGCCCCGAATACCCTTATTTTTATTACAATTAAATAAAAACAAAAATAAAGGGGCTTTGGCGGGCCGCGTAAGACCCCCCTTGGTCTACGCGGGGCGCGGGCGCTCATCAACGAGGCGCAGCCCTGAGCTGCCATGTGGCAGCCACACGTCGAAGCTAGAGCGGTGACCCGGATCAGCTAGGGCCTACGGAACCTATGTCGCAGGCCACGTAGCCCTTGGCTACATCCTTCGCGGGCCGCGAGGGACTTGAATTCAGGCCCTATAAATAGAGACCTTTGGCCTTCAGTCCCAATTCGCACCAAAACTTTCTTTTTCTCGAAATTCTGAAGAGTAAACATAATTTTCGGGTATTATACCCCCCTAAATAACGAAGTTCTGCCCCGTTGTAAGTATCATAACCCCGGTTACGTATTAGATACGCTGCCCGATTGATCCAGGGTTCCGTAACGGCTGTCGAGGTTTTGCCTGACGTAGTCGTTGGAATGCCGTCTCGGGGAGGGTATTACTAATGTAAATATTGGGTTATTATACTAACGCGTGTGCATTTGTGTAATTTATACCAGGAAACCCTTTAAGAAAACCTAAGACAGCAATGTGAGTAATCTCCTTTTTGTAAACTATTTTTACCAAATCTTAAATATTTTACAATGTAATTAAGCAGTGATTGAGTCTTTGTAATTCTTCAATTACTGCCGGTATGTTGGGGTTTTGTATACAAAATGTGGAACACGTTACCATTGGACAAAGAGTTAGCCAATGGGTAATATGACCCACCAGTCAGAATTGACAATACTGAATGAGTAATTGTGTAGATGTAAACATTGTAATCGCTCTCAATACTGTGAAAATTGATAAAACTTTTCTTGATTAAACTGGGATTCACTCACCAGTATTTTCCACTGACAAAATATTTTTAAACGCGTTTCAGGTAACAAAATGTGAAAGCCAACTAGAAGCTAGCTGGACAGCACTGAAGGCTTGGAGAAAGTGGCTATAAAAGTTACCTAAATAAAGAAGATGTTTTATTTCAATAAAATAGGATTTACTCCTATAAATCAGTTTGTAATGAAAAACTTGGGTTTTATCACAATATACTTATTTATATAAAATGTGGTGTTTTACTCTGATAAAATATTTCCTAACTACGGTCCTGATGAAATTTCCGCTGCCAAAATGATAAACACCGATACCACCGATACTGATTCTCGCGGCCGCCCGTTCCCGGGACAGATAGGGGCGGGGGTTGCGACATACATATATATATATATATATATATATATATGATCCTTGTAACTTTGTAAACTTTAAAGCCCATTATCTTATTGATGTTACAAGGTAAAGGAAGAAACGTTGAAGATTTGATAAAACTTATGCATGAGACCATTAGACTCAAACTTATGGGTTTGAAGTTTACATATTCATTCACACATCTATCTATACTTTCTATAAAAGGAGAAATCCCAATGACATAAGAAAAACTGATGTGTCAGCCAGAGAGGCTGTCCAACAATGCTTTTCTTATGTCATCAACGATGAGGTGGCAGCCATAGAGGGAGCATAGTGACATCATAAAGCTTAGTTTAAAATACATTTAAAGTTCAAACATCTGCCATCAAACCTCTGACCCACATTCAAATTTCAAAGGTCTGCCTACACACTTCAAACCTCTGCTATCAAAACCTCTGCTCATGTTTAAAATTCAAAATCACGGCTCCAGATTCAAAATTTAAACAACATACGTATAAAAAGCTCAACTGTCTCTCTCTCTCTCAAACTCATTTTCAAACGTTTCAAATCCAGAACTCTCTCTAAGCTTCTCAACTCTCAACTCTCTCTCTCTCTCTCTCTCTCTCTAAAACTCACTTGCGAAGATACGTATCACACACCAGATGAATTCAAAAGCCGAATAAACACACATTAAATCTTGACAAGAAATCATCAAAAATGTCGATCGCAAGAAGAGGGCTTTAACAGTACTCACTTGTGAAGAAACTCACTTTCAAGAACTGGGTTTTGTTTGTTTTGATGAATTAGAATCTAGTATGTTTTATTTGATGATCTTGAACTGATTTTCCATTTGATTTTGAACGAAAGGTATGTAATTTTCCTTTTGATTTCATTGTTTTCTTATTCGAATCGGATTTGTTGATTTGGAATTGGGTTGTTGTACAGAGTTTTTCAGTTGTTGTTGGGCCTAATGGAAGTGGGAAGAGTAATGTTATTGATGCTATGTTGTTTGTGTTTGGGAAAAGACCCAAACTCCCGTCGCCGGCGACCACTACACCTTCCGGCGAACACATCATCATACCTTCACTTCACTCAAGTACTCTCTAAATCTCTCATTGATAATATCATTTTATTAATCTCATATTATATAGGAATAAGATTTTGCGATTGTGAATTGTGATTGCGATTATGTTTTCAATGACGTAGATGGTTTACAACCATGTTTAATTGGAATCAGTGTGTTTTGTTGATTATTTACGTTCTGCTCGGTAGGTTGATTTGGAAAAATTGTGTATATATGTGTGTGTGACATGTTTGTTGGTAAAAAATTGTATTAGTTTTGTGCTTCTTTTGAATTTAGTTAAAGAATTAGTTGTATAGTGGTACTGAAAATGTTGGAAGTTTAAAGGGAATTTGGAAATTTTGAAAATTGTGTGATGTTATTAAATTTTTTTACTACATGCTAGCTGAAGATAGTAACATGGTGCCTAATGAGAATGGTGGGGAGCCTGAAGAATTGTTAGTTCGTGATAATGTGGAAGAAGGTAAGAAGAATTTGACATTTAAGTATACTTGTTGCGTTTTATGATGAAATTAAGTTGATGTGCGCTTTTACGATGTCATGTGGTGGTTTATTGGGTATAAAACGAAATTCATCAATGCGATGGAACATTTCATCAATGTAGTGTTATTCATTTATTTTGTTTCTTGAGGTCATTTCATCAATGCGATGGAATAAAATGTAAGGAACTCATCATAATCAAGTGCTGATTCATACATGTTATGGGGAGACAACTGTTTCAGCCGGGTGTAAATCTAAACATGTAATATTTTAGTCCTCGGAATTGATCTACAATGTCTACATCATTAGTTGTTCTTGTATGGTTGTAGGAACACCCCAAGACCAATAATTGACTTAAAACAATTTTAAAGTCAGAATAAATTATCAAAGAGCCCCCCCCCCAAAAAAAAAAAAAGTTTAAAAAAGATCATGTTTTTCCTTCTAACTGTGAACCTCGCATAAGTTGTTATTGTGTTTAGAGAGAACTATATGGTTCATGTCTTTCTCCTATGAGTGCAATGTACTGAGCTATTACTTTTGTGTGCGCAGATTGAAGGACGAATCACACACAGAGGGGGATGCTGACTCCCAAACAATGCATTCGGAACCAAAAGATGTAGTTGAAGGTCATTCATTACCTGAAACCATGTCTATACCTCTCAATTGTTCAGTTTTTTACTTTGTGATTGCTCAATAAAACATATATTTATTTCGATTGCAGTGAAAGAGCAAGTGACTTCTGCTCCAGAGCCTATTGAGGAGGAGGTGGAAAAGAACAAGAAACACCATTTGAATGTGGTATTCATTGGTATTGAGGTGATTACTTTTGAAATTAGGTTTTATTAAAGGAGTTATAGGAATTTGTTTGTGTATAATGTCCTTTTCTTTTGTTGTCTAGATGTGGCTTTCAGTGTTGTTAGTTTACTTTTTGGGCTTGCTGATTGTGCTGCACATGGTTTGCCTTATTCGGTTGAATTTGCATGTTCTGGTAAAGATGATTGAAAAGTGTTGTTAGTTTATACTTATGGAGCATTAAATTCTTGCCTGTTACTAGCCATCGTAGATTCTTGCATCTTTTATCGTTGTTGGTTTTATGTTCATTACCGAAACAGTTGGAAGCTACTTGATCTTGTCATAATTTTTTAACTTGATGGAAATTTTTATTTATTTTTTTAACTATTCAGTATCATGCTCAGGTACAAGAAGAAGATGAAGATGAATGCGATTCCCTTTCCTTCCCAAATGATTACCCCTTCAAGCATCCAAAGGTGAAGTTCAAGACCGCTTGCTTTCATCCTAATGTCGATGCTTTCAGAATAATTTTTTTTTCTTTAGGTATGTATATATGTCTACATATTGTTTTAACTATAAGTTAAAACTGATGATGATTATTTGAAGACAATAATCAACTTGTAGGACAAATGGTCAGCTGCTTATGATGTGAGAAGTATACAAGCAGATAAAAACAATCAATGGCCTTATCTTAATGACGCTTTAACCAAGTTTTAGGTATATTTCACTATCTTATCAAAAAAATTTAACTTGATGGAAATTTTTATTTATATTTTTAAATATTCAGTATCATGCTTAGGTACAAGAAGAAGATGAAGATGAATACGCTTCCCTTTCCATCCCAACTGATTACCCCTTCAAGCCTCCAAATGTGAAGTTCAAGACCGCTTGCTTTCATCCTAATGTCGATGCTTTCGGAAATATATGTTTGGATATTCTTTAGGTATGTATATACGTCTACATATTGTTTTAACTATAATTAAAACTGATTATGATTATTTGAACACAATAATCAACTTGTAGGACAAATGGTCAGCTGCTTATGATGTGAGAAGTATACAAGCAGATAAAATCGATCAATGGCCTTATCTTAATGACGCTTTAACCAAGTTTCAGGTATATTTCCCTATCTTGTCATAATTTTTTAACTTGATGGAAATTTTTATTTATTTTTTTTTAACTATTCAGTATCATGCTCATATACAAGAAGAAGATGAAGATGAATACGCTTCCCTTTCCTTCCAAACTGATTACCCCTTCAAGCCTCCAAAGGTGAAGTTCGAGACCGCTTGCTTTCATCCTAATGTCAATGCTTTCGGAAATATATGTTTGGATATTCTTTAGGTATGTATATGCGTCTACATATTGTTTTAACTATAATTTAAAACTGATTATGATTATTTGAACACATTAATCAACTTATAGGACAAATGGTCAGCTGCTTATGATGTGAGAAGTATACAAGCAGATAAAATCGATCAATGGCCTTGTCTTAATGACGCTTTAACCAAGTTTCAGGTATATTTCCCTGTCTTGTCATAATTTTTTAACTTGATGGAAATTTTTATTTATTTTTTTAACTATTCAGTATCATGATCAGGTACAAGAAGAAGATGAAGATGAATACGCTTCCCTTTCCTTCCTAAATGATTACCCTTCAAGCCTCCAAAGGTGAAGTTCGAGACCGCTTGCTTTCATCCTAATGTCGATGCTTTCGGAAATATATGTTTGGATATTCCGTAGGTATGTATATAGGTCTACATATTGTTTTAACTATAATTTAAAACTGATTATGATTATTTGAACACAATAATCCAGTTGTAGGACAAATGGTCAGCTGCTTATGATGTGAGAAGTACACAAGCAGATAAAATCGATCAATGGCCTTATCTTAATGACGCTTTAACCAAGTTTCAGGTATATTTCCCTATCTTCTCATAATTTTTTAACTTGATGGAAATTTTTATTTATTTTTTTAACTATTCAGTATCATGCTCAAGTACAATAAGAAGATGAAGATGAATACGCTTCCCTTTCCTTTCCTGATGATTACCCCTTCAAGCCTCCAAAGGTGAAGTTCGAGACCGCTTGCTTTCATCCTAATGTCGATGCTTTCGGAAATATATGTTTGGATACTCTTTAGGTATGTATATATGTCTACAAATTATTTTAACTATAATTTAAAACTGATTATGATTATTTGAACACAATTATCAACTTGTAGGACAAATGGTCAGCTTCTTATTATTTGAGAAGTATACAAGCAGACTTAATGACGCTTTAACCAAGTTTCAGGTATATTTCCCTATCTTGTCATAATTTTTTAACTTGATGGAATTTTATTTTTATTTTTTTTAACTATTTAGTATCATGCTCTGGTACAAGAAGAATATGAATATGCTTCACATGTACAAGTTGTTTTCATCAGTAATTCATGTATATAGATAGTTCATGTATATAGATTCACACTTTCTCACGTCTCTCTACCCTTTCGTTCTCTCTCTCCCTCTCAAAATCTCAAAATCACAGTTTTTTGAAACCACTTTTGGGTTAAAAACAGTGTTTGAAACCACTTTTGGGTTAAAACAGTGTTTGAAACCACTGTTTTGGGTAAAAAAGTGTTTTAAAACCACTGTTAGGTTAAACATTGTTTGAAACCACTGTTGGGTCAACAGATGGATGAAAACAGATGTTTGAAACAACTGTTGGGTTTGAACAGGTTTTGAAACCACTGTTTTGGGTTAAAACAGTGTTTTGAAACCACTATTAGGTTAAACAGTGTTTGAAACCACTGTTGGGTTAAAACAGTATTTTAAAACCACTTTTGAAACCACTGTTGGGTTAACAAATGGATGAAAACAGATGTTTGAAACATCTGTTGGGTTTGAACAGTGTTTTGTGGAGAAAATAGTGTTTGAAACCCTCGAGGAGCTGAGCAAGAGCACCGAAACCATACAATAAGTTAATGATTGATTTATTAATCGGATAATTAGGTTTGTGTGATGAAGGTTTGGTTAGGATTTTTGTGGGTGTTTATTTTATTCTGGTTAAAACAGGTTTGTTTTACTCTATAATGAAAATAAGATAATAATCAGAGTTTTGTTTAGTACATACAAGATTCTTATTTTCAACTGTTGCAGGATGCACAAGACCTTGGAATAGCCATATCGCAGTTGATTTCATTTGAAGACTCAAGACTACAGAGATTTCGTTTCAATTACAAGGTAATTTCTCCATATCCCAGTTGATTTACTCCATATTTAGCTTAAATATTTAATGTCATCGTTCAGGTAAGAAGCGTTGTTGATGGTGGATCTAGAATGATCTATACCACCATCGTGCATCACCACTTCAAATTAGGGTGTTTGAATGTATGTTTAAGAATGGTTACTTGAATGTTGAAATAAATTGTTAAAATCAGTGTGGTTTATTTAGTTTTTTTTCATATGGTTTTCTTTAGTTTGATTATTCATAGATATTTTGCTAATTCTGGTGTTTGGTCATATCTTTGAATGCAGATTTGATGCAATAACCATGTTAGAAAGATTGAGGATCTGATTGACTCTGCTTTCTCATGACAACCGGCAAGTATGCAACCATGGTTCTTGGTTATTTTAGCTGATGCAACTTCAGGTGCATAAAATTAACCACTCTTAGATTCAATTTAAGTTAGTTAGATGATAAAAAAACTTATTTTGTATTTGTGTTTTAATATAATAAATACTTTTGAAGAATTTAGATGGAAGTGTTAATTAATTCAATATTATTTAGTTGTTGTATATGTGACTTTGGATGATTTGACAATTAGTTTTGCCATTGAAAACAGTTGATGTTTTTTTAATTCTTTCATGATCATTATCAAGACAGGATGGTATGTGAACTTGGATGAAGTGTCTATTCACCATGATTCGCACGTTTTTTTCGAACTCTAATAAATTTGATCTATCTAATAAAATGTATAGTCATTCATCATTTAATAAAATGTGGTATGCATCATTTAATAAAATGTAGTATGTAACTGATATATTAATTGATGATCTATGTTTATAGTTGTCTATTATCTATAATAGATAACAAGTTTTGGTACAATATCTATATATCTATCTACACTTTCTATTAAAATGTATTGTGGTTTTCTAAAAACCACCCGTGTTTGCACACGGGTTTTACCACTAGTACTATATAATAAAAGAAACCATTTGAGGGACACTTGTCATCATATTAGGCCATGTCTTATAGATAATTATTATTTTAGTTTAATCTCTTCTAAATAATTATAGATAACCCTCTTATTAAATATTATTTAGTTTAATATCTTATGGATAATTATTATTTAGTTTAATATCCTTCTTTTTTATAATATTACTTATTTGAATTAATTATTACTTTTATATTTATCTATTTACTTCAAATTCAAACTTAGTTATCTAATTTGATCTTAACTATATATTTGAACGCTTTGTTTAGTTTGGTATCAAATAGATTTTATGAAACTTAAAATAAAATTAACTAATATTATTTATCATTTATACATTTGCGGAGTTTTAAATAAAGGATTAAATTTATTGAGACTTCGTTAAGAAATTTTGCTACAATAGAATAATCTATTTATATCAATCTAAATCTTTATCTATACAATACTATATGATAAAACATTAATGTATGACACCTATAGTCTATACTATACTATACTATATGATAAAACATTAATGTGCGACACTTGTAGGCATTTATTTTATAATTTTCTCAACACACTTCCAAACTTATCCTATATTAATTAAATAAATAAATGAATAATGAGCTAATATTAAAATTTATCCTATTTTAAATTTCAAATACCATTCTTCTATTTTTCTAGTAAAATATTATCCTAAATTTTAAATTGTTAACTTAAAATATTTTTAAATAAAAAAATTATTTATCACGAAAACCAAACTTTGTATTAATATATAAAATACTTTTATTTTCACTATACAAAATTACAGTTACCCGACCCGTGTAATACCTGAGGTTTTTTAAGATATAAATTTTTTTTATTTGATATATAAAATTAGATTTATTCAATTTGTATAATACACGGGGTTTTTTAAGGATATATATTTTTTATTATTTAGTATAGAAAATTACATTTATTCAAACCGTGTAATACACATATTTTTAAAGATGTAATTTTTTTATTATTTGGTATATAAAATTACATTTATTCAACCCGTGTAATAAATAAGTTGTTTTAAAGATGTATTATTTTAGTATTTAGTAAACAATATTAAATTTATTCAACCCGTGTAATACACGTGGTTTTAAAGATATAACTTTTTTATTTGATATATAAAATTACATTTATTCAACTCGTACAATATGGTTATTATAGATATAAATTTTTATTATTTAATATATTAAATTATATTTATTCAACCCGTGCAACAAATGAGGTTTTTAAAGATATATTGTTTTATTATTTAGTATATAAAATATATTTATTCAACCCGTGTAATACACGGGGTTATAGCCTAGTTATATATATTTATTTATTTCGAGGGATGATAAATTGTTGGAACCTGAAGGTTTATTCATGTAGGATAGCATAGTTGAAGGATTGTTTCTGTGTTTTGTTTGGTTTACATATGGGTCGAATTATGTATGGGTTGGGTCGGTTAGCTAGAAGTCGCATGGGCCTAGGTTAGAGTCCATTTTGTTTTGTATTTAAACAAACCTCAACCTCTTGGTTGAGGTTGTTCGTTAGTTTGTTGGTTGCGACACAAGGGAGCCGAAGCTAGTTAAGAGTCTTGTATCAGTCATCGTTTAGCTTTGAATGCAAGATCTCTGGTTTGTGTTTTAATCATATTATTGTTTACTTATTTGTTCTTGAATCAACTTGTGATTGTATTCCGCACCTTCACAAGTTAAGATCGATATCATTGAAGGATCCCAAACGGGTTTTACAATTGGTATCAGAGCCAAGAAACCATTCTTGGTTCGATTTTGATATCAATCGGATTCAAGAACATCAGTTGCTACTAATCCGGTTTTGGTGTTTGTTTTGCAGTGAAAATTATTAAACATTCAAACTGTTCTTCGTGTAAATCATTGAAAGATATCACTGATTGTGGTTTGTGTGATTTCAGAATATTGTTAGCTGATTTCTCGGGAGTTGATGATCAAAGAAAATTCAAAGATTACGATATCTTTGAATTTTTGAAAAGTGCTGAAAATCAGGGATTACGAGTCAACAGTGTTTATCTCATATCTGTTTTGCAGGTTTCGACTCGCAACCGTTAGCAGTCTCGGCTTGTACTGTTCCAGTCTCGACTCGCAACCGTTAATTGTCTCGACTTGTCCTGCTCCAGTTTCGACTCGCAACCGTTAGCAGTCTCGGCTTGTACTGTTCCAGTCTCGACTCGCAACTGTTAACTGTCTCGACTTGTCCTGCTCCAGTCTCGACTCACAACCATCGCTGTCTCGGCTTGTGTGGATTTAGTCTCGACTTGCAACTAACTACGGTCTCGAGTTGTCTGATTCTTAGTCTCGACTCGCAATTGTGGTCTCGACTCGCAACGTCACTTTGCAACGTTACTTGGACCTGGACTTTGAACTGTTAACACTTTTGGACCTTTAAAATAATTAATTGATTAATTAATTAATTATGACAACAAATAACGTTGAATTGGCTGCCCTTAACAACCAACAAGAACTGGATTCAAAGCTTGGAACCACAACACGCATTCCAAGGTTGACTGATGCAAATGATTTTCCCGAGTGGAAGTGGTGCTTTGAACAGCACTTGAAAGTCAAAGATTATAAACTGTGGCGAAGCATCTTAAGGGGTCCAAGGGAGATTATGATGGAAAGTTCCACTAAACCAGGTGTTAAGGTAAAGAAACCTAGAGATCAAAATACCGAAGATGATTTGCTTATAGTTGAAGAAGATGACCGAGCACTTTCATACTTAACCATGGGTTTGGGTCCTGACATTGCTATTGGATTTCGCACATGCAAATCTGCCAAAGAACTGTGGGAATCATTGATCGACGTCTATGAAGGAAATGAAGATATGAAAGAGAGTCAAAGAAATCTGCTGCGACAAAATTTCAACAACTTCAACCATATTTATGGTGAAACTGTAGACAATCAAATTCAGAGGTTTGTGAAGTTAGTGACACAAATGCAAATGGAAGAAATTCATACATCAAATGCATCTACCAATAGACAGCTTCTTAATGCATTGCCAAAGAGTTGGGATCATCATGTCGCTATGATCAAGAAAACTAAAGACCTCGCGAGATGCAGCCTGTCAGAGATGATCTCTCATATCAAAGCTTGTGAACTAGATGATAAACAAAGCGAAACCAACTACAAAAACAGCATGCTAGCCGCAGGCTTTTCCGTTGCTCCCACTTCATCAAACAACAGTAACACAGCTTTGTTGTCTCAAGGAGGTTTTCAAATGTTTCGCAATGCAACATCTGCTAAGACTGCTCCCACTTCAGCAAATGTCTATTGCTCAGGGTCCTCTAATCAATTTGCTCCTCCAGTTGCTCCCACTTCCACTACAAATGCTGGAAATGCCTCCACTGCTGCTTCCGCCTCCACTGTGAACAATGAGATGATAGCTTTCTTTACTAAACAGTCAAAGGAAAATTTGGATATCGCAGCCTCCGTTATCAATTGTTTGAACGCTTTCGTTGCAGGAAAAATTGATCCTCCAAAATGGTGTGGCGATGACCTATCTCAAATTCATCCTGATGACGTTGAAGAAATGGACATCACCTGGCAAATGGCAATGGCTGCTTTCAGGGCACAAAAGTTTATTAGAAGAACATGTAAAAACAGGTGGGGAACTGCTTGGAATGGAGCTGCTAAGGTGCCTTTTAACTTGCGTTGTTACAACTGTCATGAGGAAGGACATTATGCTCGAAATTGCACAAAACCACTGATGAATAGAGAACAAACTCCTGCACAGCCTGTAACACCTAATCGAGAAAGAGCTCTTGTGACCACTGCTAGTATATCAGATGCTGCTACTACTGGAAGCCCTCAACCGCAGGGATTAGCACAAGCCCTGGTGGTTCAGCCCAACATCAATTTTGATTGGACTTCTGAAATTGAGCGTCTGAACATCTCAGCTCCAGAAAATCAAGCTGCTTCAAATAACATTGCTTTCATGACCTCAAGTGATCAAAACTCTAAGCCCGAAGAAGAGACTTCAGCTGAAAACTTTGCTTTTATGACTCAAATTCTTTCAGCTCCTGTTAAAGGTCTCACCAAAGAAGAGGTACTTTCTGTTTTCTGTACTCCTGAGTGTAGGGAAAGGGTTGAAGCTTATAGAATACACAACGCTGAGCTCATTCAAGATTATCAAGACATAAAAAATAAAAATTTTACCTTATCGAAAAACGAGAAACTTTATAAAGAAAAGATTGAGGCTCAGCGAAAAGACATCATCAAACTTAAGGATGATGTGAGTGTAAAAACAGCCCATTTCTTAGAAGCTCAAGAAAAAGTATGTATTTTAACTAAGGAACTGGAAGATATTAGAGACAGATATCAAATTAATGAACTTAATATCAAGAAATTTGATTCTTCCAGTAAACTAGTTAAAAACCTGTGCGATCAACAGCTTACGTACAAAGAAAAGAAAGGGCGTGGTTTGGGTTATAATCAGACTCCTCCTCCATATAATGATAATTACACTTATCTGCCAATGACTGAGGAGGAGATGATGAATAAGAGTAACATGACTTTTGGTTCCAAAACCAACAAGTCGTCTTCTCATGACAGACAAGTTGAGAAACAGAAGTCTACTCCATTAAATTTTGTTTCCAAAGGCTCAATTGATCCTAACGTTTCATGTTCATGTGCAGATGATATTTCTGAAGTAAAGTGTGGAGATGTTCATGGGAGTGAACCAGTCGTTATTTCAAATATTTCTGAACCTTATTTTGAACCTTATTCTGAACCAACTGAATCTGACATTGCTTTTAGTCGTTCTTTATTTGCGTCGTTTTCTGCTTATGTTTCGTCTTGTGAGCCTGTTGTTTTGGGCAAAACTGATGATGTTTGTGTTGATAGTTTGAACAATAAGTGTGGTGATGATTGTTTTTCAGCTAATGTGTGTGATACTAACGTTTCTAATGTTTTAGTTAATGAAAATGTTACAGGTGAGGTCCCTCAGGACGCATTCAGTGAAACCACTGAAACGACTTCTCAAGAAAATCAAGTGTATCCTGATTCTTCTTCTGAATCTGTCTCAGTGGGTGTCCCTAATGTTGAATCTAGTGGGACCCCTTTGGAAACTGTAGTAGAAATTGAACCTGAATCAGTTTCACATGATAAATGCGTTGAGGAAATGCATATTGATGAGACTTCTACACGTTCAGATAATGAACCTGAATTAGTTTCACATGACAAATGCATTGAGAAAACGCATATTGATGAAACTTCTCCATGTTCAAATACTGAACCGAAATTAAGTAACAAAGAAAAGGGAATTGATATAAGTGAGAAGTCATTAGAAGAAAAACCACCAAAATGCTCAGAACAACCACAAGCACAACATGTTCAGAAAACCAAAACGTCAAATCATTCAAAATCAAGCAAATCGTGCAAAAACGTTCAAAATACTCACAAATTGAAGCGTCAAACATGTTTTAACTGTGGCATCGCTGGTCACATTGCCAGAAATTGTGTTCAACTCCCAAGGGCATCGTACAAGAAAAAGTCAGTGCAAGATCAGAAGGTCATGTCTAACCGATATCGTTGTTCAGAGTCAATGACGACTGAAAAGACTAAGACAATGAAAAACAACTATCGCAAGACTAAACCTTCTGATCAGGATTGGAATGCAGCCAAACGCAAAAATCAAAATCAACAAAATGATTTTCAAAGACATCAACATAATGCTTTTGGTAATTACAATTCTAATTGGTCAAACAAGCATTGGAAACCTAAAGCTAAGGTCATGCAATCCAATCCATCTCATCCACGTTATCGAAATTCTGCCATTAGAAATACTTCGAAGTTTTTGAATAAAGACAATTTAGTGTGGCAGAGAGTGACTTATATTGATGCACAAGGAAAACCCAGATCCACTATGGGCTGGGTTCCTAAATCTAACTAATCCCGCTAATCGTGCAGGAACAGCTGTGGAGGACTACCGTGCGCCTCTGGTACATGGATAGTGGTTGTTCCAGGCACATGACAGGAGACTTATCCCAACTGGTAAATGTCAAAGAATTTAATGGAGGATATGTCTCATTTGCGGGAGGAGAATCAGGCAGAATCACGTTGAAAGGAACAGTTCAAAACGGCGTCTTAAGCTTCGAAAATGTCAATTATGTTCCAGAACTGAAACACAATCTGTTGAGCATTTCTCAGATTTGTGATCGTGGGAATTCAGTTCATTTTACAAAGAAAGGATGTCATGTTCTTAAACCTGGGATTGTTATTCCAGAAGACTGGTTCTTAATGACAGAAGAGAGAAGAGGAAACGCCTATGTAATTGATATGAACAAGAAACCGTGTGAAGAGATCACTTGTCTATTCTCAAAGATTTCAGAACATGATGGTCTACTGTGGCATCGTCGCCTTGGGCATGTGAACATGAAGAACTTGAACCGTCTGGCTAAAGGTCAACTAGTACGTGATCTTCCAATAAAAGATTTCATGTTGGTTGAAAAGTGTGTTGCTTGTGCAAAAGGAAAAGCTCATCGAAAACCTCATAAGGCTAAACCAGCACCCTCGACGAAGACCGTGCTTGAACTACTTCACATGGATCTTTTTGGTCCAGTGAATGTGTTGAGTATTGGCAAGAAAGCTTACTGTCTTGTAATCGTCGATGATTATTCTCGCTACACCTGGGTATATTTTCTCAGTCATAAAAATGAAACTGCAGTCTTGGTGAAACAATTTATCACTCTGGCTGAAAATCAAGCGAGTACTAAGGTGAAGGTTATTCGATCTGATAATGGGACATAATTCAAGAACGTTACTTTAGACACATTCTGCACAGAAAAGGGAATTGATCGTCAGTACAGTGCACCACGAACTCCTCAACAAAATGGAGTAGCTGAAAGAAGAAATCGTACTCTTATTGAGGCTGCACGAACTATGCTGGCTGACTCGAAGCTTCCTAGTTTCTTTTGGGCCGAAGCTGTTAGCATGGCTTGTTACATCCAGAATCATGCTTTAGTAAATAAACGACATATGAAAACTCCTTATGAGATTCTGGAAGGACGTAAACCTTCAGTTTCACACTTTCGCATTTTTGGTTGTCCATGTGTGTTACTACTTATGGACGCTAATGGAAAGTTTGAGGTCAAAGGGGACGAGTGTTACTTTGTTGGATATGCTAAAGGCTCAGCCTATAGAGTATACAACAAGGTAACTAAAAAGGTCGTCGAGTCGTGCAACATTGAATGGCTCGAAGAAAATGCTACGGACGCTAGAGTTGGACCAGATTGGTTATACGATTATTCTGAATTGTTTAAGTCATTTAACATTTTGTCAAGTGATTTTTCAGATACAGGTGTGTCTATTCCAAAACAACCGCTGTCTTTTGAGGACACTGAAGAAGAAGAACAGACAGAAGGAAGCGTCAAACATCATACCATTGATCCGCCGGGAATGGTGTTTACGCAGCATCCTACGTGTCAGCAAACGTCCCATCAATCCCCTAAAGGTGTTTCAACTAGTGGTTCTGCATCTACTGGTTCCGGATCTGCACTATTTCCTGAACCCATTCCTGAAGATTGCATTGTTACCACTCCATTCGTTCATAATACTGCAGCATCTAATGAGGGGGAGTCTAGCAACACCACCACTGAAGACGAGACCATACCTGACCTGGCAATACCCACAAGTGTTCAACGAAATCATCCTATAGAGAATGTGATTGGTCCTGTAAATGCAGGAATTTTGACCAGGAGCCAATCGGGAACCATCAATACTTGCTTATATTCTTGCTACATTTCTCAAATCGAACCTAAAACTGTTGATATAGCTTTGCAGGAACCAGGCTGGGTAGATGCTATGCATGAAGAGCTGAACCAGTTTGAGAAGCTTGGAGTATGGAAACTTGTTCAGTTGCCAAAGGGAAAGCGCAAACTTGGAACTAGATGGGTATTTCGAAACAAGCAAGATTCTGCAGGGGTTATTGTTCGAAATAAAGCAAGACTGGTGGTTCAGGGATTTCGACAAATAGAGGGTCTGGATTATGATGAAGTATATGCTCCGGTTGCCCGACTTGAAGCCATCCGGATCTTCTTAGCTTACGCGTCATATATGGGGTTCACTGTATATCAGATGGACGTCAAGACCGCGTTTCTATATGGAGATGTGAAGGAAGAAATTTTTGTTGAGCAGCCGCCAGGATTCGTGCATCCAGATCATCCCGAATATGCCTACAAGCTAGATAAGGCATTGTATGGATTACACCAAGCACCACGAGCTTGGTATGCCACACTAACTGAACATCTTCTGGCTCATGGGTACACACGTGGCACGATAGACCAGACTCTGTTTATCAAGAAAGTGGGCAAGGATCAGATCTTAGTTCAGATCTATGTCGATGATATCATTTTCGGGTCTACAAGTGAGGATCTTTGCAAGGAGTTTGAGAGAGTTATGAAGAAGAAATTTGAAATGAGTGCTCTCGGGGAAATGACACTGTTTTTGGGTCTACAAGTCAAGCAGAATTCTCAAGGGATTCTTATCCATCAAGGGAAGTATGTGGATGACGTGCTAGCAAAATTTAAGTTTTCAGACGCAAAGCCTGCTGAAACACCAATGGCAGAGAGACCATTATTGACTGAAGATGAAGAAGGCTCTCCTGTGGATCAACGTCAGTATAGGTCTATGATCGGGTCGTTGATGTATCTGACAGCTAGCCGTCCGGATATCATGTTTGCTGTCTGCAACTGTGCAAGATATCAGGCCAATCCTAAAACTTCTCATCTTATTGCTGTCAAAAGAATCTTTCGGTACCTTAAAGGCCGACCCCGGTTTGGTCTGTGGTATCCGAGGGATTCCAATTTTGATTTGTTTGCATTTTCTGACAGCAACTTTGGAGGTACTGACAGTGACAGGAAATCTACATCAGCGGGGATGTCAATTTTTGGGCGACAGGCTCATTTCTTGGCAATGCAAGAAACAACAAACAGTGGCGACATCTACAGCTGAAGCTGAGTACGTTGCTGCTTCTGCATCTTGCTCTCAAGTGGTGTGGATGCAACATCAATTGCAGGACTACGGTTTGACCTATCTCAACACTACTATTTACTACGATAATGATGCTGCAATTCAAATTGTTCGAAATCCTGTTTTTCACTCCAAAACCAAGCACATTGACATAAAAGTTCATTTCATTCGAGACTGCTTCGACAGAGGTCGTATTACTCTTGAACAAATCGACACAGATGCAAATGCTGCCGATTTATTCACTAAACCTGTCAGCAGCTCAAAATTCAAAGTGCTTGTGGATTTTCTGAAAATGATCCGTTTCACTGACTGAGCATGTTTGTGTTTCGTAGGTAAATTTGTTCATAAAGTTTTCTATTCTTAGGTAGTTTTTATTTATGCACAAATTTAGGGGGAGAAAAATACAAAAACAATAAAAAATTTGAAAAATACAAAAACAATAAAATTTGAAAAATACAAAAAGAGGTGTTGCATGACAGGGAAATGAAATGAATTTTCACATTATGGTCAAGGGCTGACTCATGTAAGACCAGTATCGAAATAGTTTGACCCTAGTATGATGTGTTGGTAGACTCTATCCATAAGACTGAAAACATTGGCTGTTTTGTTCAGAACTTAAATAGTACATGACCTCAGGAAAGAAAATCACTTGGAATTAGCTCATTTCTATTTGAATGTCTGTGTGTTGTCCCGATACACACAATTTTGATCTAACTCTGAAATCTTCTCTGAAAAAGTCATGTATCTCCTTTGCTGCATCCAGATATATGCTGACCTGGAGGTACTAGGCCACGTTAGCTTCTGCTGCATCCAGATACATGCTGACCTAGCTGTACGTTGTCGCTTTGTAGATCAATTAAACACCCGAAAGAGGCCCTCTAGTGCCCAAAAGAAACCCTATAAACCTATGTCAAATTGAGAAAAACTCATTTGATCTTGTATATTATACCTTCTCTGCTTAAGATCTATTCTGTTCTCTTCTCAATCTATTCCCAGTTAAGATTTCAGAGATCTAGATTGGACTTGTGAAATATGTGGTAGGGAAGCTACATACATGATAGAGTGTGCTGTTTATATTTCCGGGATTTGATTAGTATTTGCTTGGGTGTTCATTGTTAAGAAATTAAAAAAATGATAAAATACGTTACAGGCAGTTATATGGAACAGGTCTGGGGAGATGAGTTTAGGTGGACAAATATACTGGCAATCGTCTAGATCATTCGATAGTAGATCAGTGTTGATAAGTGAAGTCAAGCCCGAATCCCTGTGATTTGATCCCTGAGTAATCTCCGTTATTTTCCTAATTTATTTTTGTAAATAATAATTTTTATTTATTTTTAGTTTTTAGGTTTTTGCAAATCATGCTCAGAAAGTTTAATGGGTTATAAGTGTTAACTGCTTAATGGATTTGATTAAATTTGATTTACTATAAAAATATTTTCAAAGATAATCCATCTTTATAAGCCCAAACAGTTGTTCCGGCCCAGGCCCATTTAATCGGGTTAAGGTATAAGTTAAGGGTCTCGAGTCGAGACCTCATTTCTCACTCGAGACCTTCAGCAATTCTCTCTCAAAGTTCCGGCGAAAATCTTTGTTCTTTGTATTTCCGATTTGATTCCGACGTAAATCTCCGGTTTCGAGTCATCATACTTGGTGTTTCCGGTCTCGATTCATTGTTTATTAAGGTATGATGATGTTTTGCTTGAAGTTTTGCAGATAATTTGCAGATTTGATGATGATCGGATGATGTTTTGAAGATGGCCAAGAACCCTAACTTTATATATTTTGGTCTTCAAACGGATCAGAGGATGTTTTGGGATTTTGATCCAAATAGTGAAAGGATAAAGTTGTTTGTGGAAGTCTCGACTCAGATTTCATCAGGACTCGAGACCAGTGATTGCGAGTCGCAACCTCATGATTGTGACTCGAGATCTCAGAATCTTGACTCATGGTCTCGACTTTGTGATTCCTGATTGCGACTCAAGAACTCATGGTCTCGACTCATGGTTTCGAGTCAACAGTAACCGGTCTCGAGTCAAGATTAGAAAATTCTGAGTTGATGAAAATATTACTGTACATGTTTGTAATGCACTTCTGTTTTGTGCAGACTATGGAGTTAAAGTTCATTGCAACACACAATCAGGCTGGATACTTAGCACCTCCTCCAGAGAAGCACAGAAGATTGTATACCTCATTGATGAAAGGTCTCAACAACTGCCGCATCGTTCACGCATTACGAGACAATCCAGTTATCTATGAAAGTCTTGTTCAAGAATTCTGGAAGAATGCAAAAATTGAAGTTGTTGAGGGAAAGGGGGTTATTGTCTCTGAAGTTCAAAAGAAGACTGTTACTGTGTCAGAGCAGATGATTCGAGAAGTATTGCAGTTCAATGATCAAGAAACAGATTCGATCGAGCTTCCAGCTGGCACAGTTGAAGCAATATTGCCTAGACTGAGTTATGAAGGAAGATATCCACCTCTGGTTAAGAAATTTGTGCATCCTTATTGGCGACTTCTGCTGCACATGTTTCTCTTGTGTATATCCGAGAATAGAGGAGGTACAGATCAGCTGAACAGTACACAGGCTGCTGCTCTAGTCTGTGTGATAACTAATGAACCGTTCAACTATTCGAAGTATATTTTGGAAGCTATGAAAAGGAATGTGCTAGGAGTCAGGAAAGACAAATTTCTCATGTATCCAAGGTTTTTGCAAATGATTTTTAATGTTCGTTATCCAGAGTTGGAGAGATCTGGTAACACATTAGAGTTGAAGCCTATGGGTCCAGCTTGTTTTGGTGCTCTCACTCCGAAGAAGGGTACTGAAAAGAAATTTGAAGGATTAACTGAGTTAGAGAAATTTGGTCAATTTGCAGAGACTGAAGATGTTGTTGCTAATCCAGTCATTGTGCAACCTGTTCCAGTGAATGTTGCGCCTGCAAATGCTATAGTTGCTGAAGAACATGATATCCAAATGGGTATTGAAGATGAGCCTGAGACAGAGATTCTAACGATTGATTCTGACAATGAAGGCATTGAAATTATGTGTGATTCTGGAGAAGATGAAGAGCTTCCTCCTGAAGCTGAAGTTGATACTGTTGTTTCTGCTGTTCCACCTGTGATTACTGCTGAAAGTTTGGCTTTGTTATTAAAATCTGTAACTGATAAGATGGGAAATCCTCCTCTGATCTTTCAGTATCAAGTGAAAAGCCTAGTGAAGACCCAAAGGATTCTGATTCCATGCCATTGAAGCGGAAAAGAAGGGATCCTCGACTCGGAATGTATGTTGAGCAAAACAAAGATCAATCCATGAATGTTGCTGAAGATGATGACGGTTTATATGATTTTGATTTTGAGAGAAGCGTTGCTGATACCACCATCACTACTGAAGATATCTTTGAGTTCAACACTGACACTCAAGGAAATGTTTTGGAGACCACTGCTGCTGATATTCAGGTTACAAATGTTGATAATGACCCTATTGTTGATGCTATGCCACTTGGTATTTCTGAATCTACAGGTCCTTCTAGAATTGTTCTTGATGAACCTAGTAGTTCGAGTGGTAAAAGACCTGAAGAGCCATTTAGAATGCCATTTGATGATGATTCTAGTGATGAAGATGAGTTTATTAGCATGAGAAATATGAAGAAACGAATGGTTGTGCTTGAGCAAGATTCAATTCATAAAGATGCGAAGATTATCCAACTTGAAGATATTATTGTGAAGAAAGATCAACAGATTGAGCAGCTTCAAGGAGATGTTAGTTTGTTGTTCAATATGGTTTATGATCTACGTGGAAAGTTGGAGAAGAAATTTGGACAAGAATTCTCTGATCCAACTGATGTTGAAAACAGAAGAAAAGCCTTTGCTAAAGATGATGCTGAAAGAAGTGCTGCAATGGAACAATATTTCAAGAGAGTTACAAATCCAGCGGCAGACAAAGAGAAGGCTGAACGAATTAAGAAGAAAAGAGAGTTTGTAATTTTGAAGAACAGGAATCTTAATCCAGATGATGATGATGCTCATGCTACACATCATTTATTGGATGTTGGTGAAACTCTCTATGATGAAGTTGGAAATAGATCTGGTGTAGTTAGCTGGGGATTTGATCATGATCGTAAACGATGGTGGATAAAAAGGAAGGTTGGACCTGTTGAGTGGTACAAAAGTCCAGGCCAATTTCAGTCTTTTACTAAGATTGATTTAACTGATCTGTCTAAAGCACCTTATGTAGATGATAAGCCTGGAGGTCCTGGATATATGTTTTTTGAGAGATTGAAGAGGGAGGTTCTTAAGGGTTTTCCTTCAATGCGTACAGCCGAGTCCATTGTTAAACCAGCTAAAGGTGTTAGAGATCCATATACACGCAAGCGTATGAAGATTGTGCACTGGCCTGTAACTGATAAAGAAAAGACAATTCCGTTGGTGAAAAAGATTCCAAAAGGTGCTTTGAAGTCTTTGCAGTTTTGGACTTATGATGAGCTTCTAGGGCAGGCAGTAATTGTTTGTGATGATAATGTGGATTTTCATTTGGTGGATCAAATCGATTTATTGAATCTTGCTTATGAAGACTTAGAAGTTTTAGCTCGTAATCAGATTAGAGCTACAGAAAAATATGAAGAAATAGCAAAAGGTTGGACTGCTGCTGTTGCTTCGGTTCTGCATATCAACCGAAAGGGTTTTGGTGGCTACAAAGATAGTGCGAGTGGTGATCATGACAGTCGAAGATAGAAGAACCTCCATGCATAAACCTAGGGGGAGATTGTTGGAACCTGAAGGTTTATTCATGTAGGTTAGCATAGTTGAAGGATTGTTTCTGTGTTTTGTTTGGTTTACATATGGGTCGAATTATGTATGGGTTGGGTCGGTTAGCTAGAAGTCGCATGGGCCTAGGTTAGAGTCCATTTTGTTTTGTATTTAAACAAACCTCAACCTCTTGGTTGAGGTTGTTCGTTAGTTTGTTGGTTGCGACACAAGGGAGCCGAAGCTAGTTAAGAGTCTTGTATCAGTCATCGTTTAGCTTTGAATGCAAGATCTCTGGTTTGTGTTTTAATCATATTATTGTTTACTTATTTGTTCTTGAATCAACTTGTGATTGTATTCCGCACCTTCACAAGTTAAGATCGATATCATTGAAGGATCCCAAACGGGTTTTACATAAATAGTAACTTTATTTTTATAATAATATATAGTTTTTTAATATTTTAATATTTTATTATTTAATATATTATAATAGTTTATTATTATATTTACTTTTAATAACATATTTTTCTTTTTTTTAAACATATATTTCCTTTACCTTTTTTTTAATAATTGTTTTTTTTTCTTTTTTTGAACATATATTAATTTATCGATTAATTTGATACTTCTTTAATAAGTTATGTTTATAACTTTTTGAGTTAATTACATAGTTAGTCCCTATGGTTTGCACAAAGTAACATATTTAGGTACTAATAGTTTAAAATCACATTCTAGGGTATTAACTTTTCATTTTGTAACGTTTGGAGGTACTAACGTTATTTGTAGGTTTAAAATCACATTCTATTAGTACCTAAGTATGTTATTTTGTGCAAACCACAGGGACTAACTACGTTAATACCCTAGAAGTTAATACCTCCAAACATAACAAAATGAAAAGTTAATACCCTAGAAGGTGATTTTAAACTATTAGTACCTAAGTATGTTATTTTGTGCAAACCACATGGACTAACTATGTAATTAACTCTAACTTTTTTCTAAATACTTAAGTACGTAGTTGTGCTTGATTTCTTTCCCTGACATTCTGTTATAAGTTTTGTTAAACGAGGATATACTCAAAATAAAGTATTTATTTGGTATCATAAAACGGTACGATGATAAACTAAATCGTTCTAATGGTTTGACTTTCTAAACAACATGTTTTATTTTCAAATCACGTTTGTTTTACATTATTATTTGCTCAGTTTCGCCGTAACGCTCGATATAAAAAACTAGTTGTCATTAAAGCCAATGAAATATGGAAATTCTTGAGTCTTAAGTATGAAAAATTAACATAATGAAAAAAAAAGATCTATAAAAAATAGAAGGAAACGAACACTATAAATGTGACAACTGGCACAAAACCGGTAATTTCCGTACAATTTAATTATTATTTAATATCTGCAATTATGTGCTTAAATGTCAACATTGTATGATTACATGTTATACAAGTGAATTCATGCGCGTTTTATACTTCAAATATTGCTTTATGCATTACTGTTAGCGTTGCGTCAGAAAGACTAGTAAACTCACCGGTAAGACACATTGTGTCAGCAATTCTGCAGAAAGCAGTCAGATAATGAAACTAGGGCCTAGGAGTAGGTCCAACGTCTAAAATACATTAAAACCCAAGCATGGATACAAGGGTTGACATATAGACTTTCCGGAAGATAAAATATGCACCAAAAAGCACCCGAAACACACTTTAAATGCTGAATTTTATATATTTCAGCAAAATTCAGCATTGTAACAAGTTTGTACCATGCAAAAACATGACTAAATGGTCCTGAATGCTTTCCTAAGTGTCGAGAATTAAAAGTGTCACAAAAGCGTACTTAAAGATCACTAAACGGAATAGCTTGACACTTTAACGAACCGGTATCTAACCGAACAACCGGACACTACCCGAAACATCAAAATTATACTAGAAGCATTGTTTTAATGTTTCTGAGCTAGTTATGATCCCCGAACACCCTAACACACTATATAACACATCATACACTTAAACACTAAACACTATACTTGAAATCTAACTTAATCACTTAACTACCCATTAATCACCAACCAAGACCCCCCCCCCCCTCATGTTCACGGTCACAAGGGTGTGGACCCACCCTTGATCCACCTTGATTTTATTTGATCTTCTTGATCTTCCTTGGATTCACTAGAGATATTGCCATGTACTTTAGGAACATATTACACAAAGGATAACACTATACGATGGCTATAAGATCAAGACCTCATCTTCTTCACATTAACACACTACACTCTCTCCTCCCTTCTCCCCACTCTCGGCCGAGACCACCACCCCACACCACCATCATCATCAACTCCATTTCATCCATTTCCAAGTGCACTCAAGGTGTAAGAAGCAAGGTTAAGGAGCTTGGAGGTCTTGGATCTTGAAGGACCTCTCCCATTAGCTTTTATCCTCCACATTCGTCATCTACATCTTCTAGTGTTCTTCCCTAGCCTTGTGCTAGTGGTGAGGCCCTCATGATCTCTTATTACTTCATATTTTGATGATTAAAAGATGTTGTACATTGTTAATCTTGATGAACACTAAAGAACATGATCATGATACTTTAACATAAGCTTAATAACATAAGAATACATGTTGATTGTGTTTATTTGCTTCTTGATGATTGATGATTTGTGTTAGTGATGTTGGACATCATAAGAAACCTACTAGATTGTGATTAAACACATGATCTAGTAAGTTAAGGTGATGATCTTGTGAAAGACCAAGATGATCATACTTTATATACATGAACTTGAATGATGAAATTTGTTTTCATATGTAAAGATGATTTAAAAAAATACAAATCTTGTAAATAGATGATTACAAAACTAATTTTCTCAAGAAACCAAGTTTATTTATAAGATTTACAAAGTCATGGTTTCTAAGTAAACTAATCAAACTTTTTGTGTTAAATCAAGACTAGGAACATGATTATAATAAGAAAAATACAAAAGAAATATTTTTAGAAAAATCATCTTACGAGTTGTAAATGACTAAATCTTTCAAGAATGTGATTTGCAAACAAATAACAATGTTTTAAAGGGTAACTAAACCTACTAATTAGCATGGTAAGTTACTAAAAGTTCTTACAAAAACTTCAAGTTCATTATGTAGTGTAATTTACATGATCTTGGCTTATGGTAAGTCTTGATTGTGTTGTTGACGTTTGATGATGATTTTAAAAGAAAAAAACACATGTTTTGAAAACATGGGAAACCTCCATTTTTAGGGGAAACTATGTTAAAATTTCTATAGAATTTTGACACTTAGAAAGATATAAGTTTTGGTGAAACTTATTCCCTAAAAATTTACCTAAAAATATTTACCAAGGTTTCCCTAATTTTTGTGTAAAATTTCCAAGTTAAGGAATGATGATTTCTTCAAGATAAAAATTGATACTAAGTATGTACATTTCTGAGAAAAAAATATATATTTATTGGTCACCAAATTTTGTGCTAAGTGTATGTAATATGTATTGTATGTAATAGTGTATTAGGACTTGAAAATACACTAAATACTCCCAAGGAGTAGAAATACAAAAATTGTTAGTGCATTACGTCTATTGACTTCATCTTGTATCATGTAATAAGTTAGAATAGGATTATCAGTGCCCGAGGTTCGAGAAACAGTATTTCAAGATTAAGATGCTGATTCCGCCCCAAATGACAAAGAGTCATTAGGAGCGAAATCAGAAGGTTTTGATTCCGCCCGAAATGACTAAATGTCATTAGGAGCGGAATTAACACCACTATATATAGGGCATGTGTTGTTTCATTCGGTACGCGACTTCCGGATCTGTAACGAAGTGCTGCCAAAGTCTGTTCAGGTTGTAATTGATGTTATTATCAATATAAGTGACAGATTAAAGATTATCAAGCTGTTATCAAGTCCAGTTCACTGATTCCGCCTTTGAACCGGATATAAAGCTCTTCTGAACGACTCAGTTGGGTCTTACAACGATCCTACAAGTGGTATCAGAGCTAGTTGGAGGAGTTTTGCAAGTTACAGCTGAAGTTCAATGAAATTTCTCGTTTCTACATCTTCTTTCTTTAATCGAACAGGATTTCACGGTCCGAATTGGTTCAAATTTTCACAGAGCACTCGAAATTGAACATAGACAAATCCTTGAAAGTTT
Source organism: Helianthus tuberosus (assembly GCA_030545235.1). Lineage (NCBI taxonomy): Eukaryota > Viridiplantae > Streptophyta > Magnoliopsida > Asterales > Asteraceae > Helianthus > Helianthus tuberosus. Next base: position 174,863,189 of record CM060368.1, read on the forward strand.
CATGTTAAAATACGGACTAAAAATGGTCAAAATTGACCTTTGAACTGATTCCGCTCGAACTGGATAAGTTCCTGATTCCACTCCTAATTGTCTGATTCAGCTTCAAAAATCTAATTCCGCTCCAAAAGACTTGCTGATTCCGCTCTTGATCAGTTCCAAAAGGCTGATTCCGCTCCAAGTTGTATGTGTCAGTCCTAAAGTTTAATTCCGCTCCAAAGAAAAGCCTCTGATTTCGCTCTTAGACACAAACTTCTGATTCCGCTCCAGTGTGCCTTGTGATTTCGCTCTAGACTGTTTGTAGTGATTTCGCTCCAAACTGCATTTAGTGATTTCGCTCCAAAGACAAAATTCTGATTTCGCTTCAAAGTGTTGTGTATCAAGATTATTTCACAACAATCGAGTGTCGGTATTGTTTCAAAATATTTGATATTGTTTGTACTGATAAGTGTTTGTTTGATTGTCTGTTCAGGATTACATCATGGCTGAAGAATTCTACAACACGTTCTTCAATGCGTTCACATCTGAATCTTCCGAGATTGCAAATGTAACACCGAAAACTATCACGAAAGCGATCAATGAGAACATCAAGCATGATAATTTCTATGGAACACACTCAAAACCACCAACTCTGGAGAGCATTGAAGATTATACATGGTGGAAAGAACGTTTTCTCAATTGGACGAAAGCGTATGCTCACGAAAGCTGGTTCTGCTTAGAATTTGGATACGAAAGGCCAAAAGATGATAAAGGCGAAGAACTTACTGTAACGCCCGGCTCTTTTGTACTTTCCATTTATAGAAAGTTTTGTTCGTATTTCTATTTTTGGAAACGTTGTGTTCTTGTAATCGTTCCTTCTTTGTAATCGTTGTAAAACCGAGACTTGAATCATTAATGAAACTCGTATTTTGTTACAAATATGTTATACACGCTTTATATATGCTCGTATGTTCGAATTGGTGAATCAATTGATGTTTAATCGTCATTCTTGGAAACTATATGCTAAACTTGTAATTAAGCTAAACTTATGCCCAAAACGTGTTTTGAACGAGAACGACACTTGACCTTGATGCTCATACGATTAATTATACTTGGGTTATACTCCTCGTACTTGGAATTATCTTAAAATATGCTTTTGTGACAAGAATGGTTCTTAAAAGTCCTTAAAACATCAAATAGACAACTACAGGGACTAATCTGTCATTTTATGAAACTTATGTCAAATAAACAAAGCCCGGGCGGCCCACTTTAGCTTACATGATATCCCATGCGGGCCGCATGGCCTTCTGTTTCACAGAAAACGAACTCAGCTGCTATGTTACGCGAATTATGCACGAAATCCAAGTTTCTAACCCTCCCCAATCACCTTAAAGCCACCTCTAATCACCTCCAAACTCTTCCACTATAAATATAACCCTTCTCCACACCATTTTACACTTTCACAACACTCAAATCTCTCCAAAATACTCTCTAGTTCTTGCAAGAATCTGAAATTCGGACAGATTCATAACCTTGTGCAAAAGTGAGTGTAACTTGCTCATTTCTCAACGAAATCACTTGATTCTTCTTCCTACTTGCTTGGATAATCCTTGGGTTTGATTCCTTGACTTCTCCTTGGAGAAATCAGACCTGGAAATGCCCTGAAATTGTCCATAAACTTTCTATTTTGTTCAAACTTGTTTAAACTTCATCCAACTTGTGTCTAACACATCTCACACCAATGTCCTAATGCTTACAACCTCTCTTATGGTTGGTTAAGCTTAAAAACATGGTTGAGACACTTAAATCAGAGGATTAAACCTCATAAGCTTTCTGTTTTGTTAGGGTGTTTTGACCCACAAGTCATGTTCAAGCTAGTTCTTGATGTAGAGTGATTATGGAACAACTTGGGTTGTTCCAAACATACAATCCTCACATGATTTGATGATTCCTCTTAGTTAGATTGTTTATATTATACTAACCCTAGTTCGTGACCCTCCTTGGTTGTTTTTACATCAAGAGAAGTGGTGAACATTCAAGGGGTTCCTAAATGGAAGCTTGTCTTCCTACCCCATACATGACATCTATGAACAACTTGAGGTGCCTAAATGAAGATCTTAATCTTCTACCTCCTACTTGAATTATTGGATTTAATAATATGTAATACTTAACCTAAGTATAAATACACTCATTCGAACCTTTAATATTAAACTTGTGTTTATATGTTAAAGTAGTAGAATACCATCTAAGACTTAACACCCCAAGTATGATTCTAATGGGCATACTACCCATGAAATACAATATAACCCTAGTGGTTACGTAGTGTCATACAAGGGTTACTAAGTCAAAGATGATTATTTTCATATCATGATACTTTATGTTACTTTTACAATCCGAATCTTTATTCTACCGTATACGCCAAACTCACACACCTATGTTTACTCGTGTAGAAGGACTAGGTGCTCCAAAGTAATCCATCACCAACTCACTCGTGGGATTTCAAGTAGGAAAGCTTGCAACCACCGTGAGTATACTCGATCCCTTTTCCCCCTTTTTATTTTGGGATGCAACATGTACATTATGTAAACAATCTTTGAAACTAGAAACTAAACATACTCAATCCTTGTACAAACATGAAACTAATGTGCTTTACTTATGATTCTTGTATGCTCTATTTGAACGATTTGGAACGTATATGCTCATTAACTTTGCTAGCCCACCTTAACAATTATAGCGCTATAGGATTTACGCACCGCCCTTGAGACTTGGGGGTATTGTTAAGTTAAACATTTACTATCCCGCTATCAATTGGGATTAGGCTATTTTATGCGTTGGATTCTTGGGTTTGATCATAGTGTACGCCAAAATTGCATACTAGTAATTCACATATTATGAATCATGTTGGATTTGAGCTTTTATTCTATTATGCTATGTAAACAAACTTGTATACTCGCTCATTGCCTTTGCATTGAAACTCTATTTTAATACATGTTGCAGGTTGATTATTGAAGTATGGATGATTGACGAAACAAGTTTAGGGTGGACTAGATACACACCTTTAATCTACTTATCTTTGTTGATTTGAATTTGAACAATGTTGTTATTTCCATTTTAAATGTTGTATGACAATTTAGTCCTTGCAATGAAATTTGAATTCAATTAAACATTGTCACATAGTGTTATGATGTTTTGAGCAATTTATTCGTCTCATCCCGATGTTTCCGCCATCGGTTGGGGTGTGACAGATTGGTATCAGAGCCATAACTATAGGGAATTAGGAAAATTGCCATGCTTTTGCCCTAATCTATAGTTTTAGGAATTTAGCCTCTTATGTGTTGTTTAAAACTTTTGTACTCTACCATGCATGCTTCCTAGCTACACTTCTTGTTGATTAAATTTATATGCCTTTCCTAAGGTTAACATGAATACACTTTGTTTATTTGTATATCTTGTAACACAAACGAGACAACTTTACCAAAATAGGCGTGAAACCCACAATTTGGTAAACGACTCTCATTCTACCTTGAACTATTTCTTTTTGCACGAAATTACACCATTAAGCTAGGAGTGAAATCCACAACTTAATGGTAATTTCCATTTCAACTCTAGTGGACCCTTGTCATAGTGTCGAAATTTTATTTTGACCCGACAAGTACCAACCACATTTAGGGTACGAAATCGTCAAGCTAGGGGTGAAACCCGCATCTCGTCGATTAAGTCCCATTCCTCGATTTTCAATCTCGCCAAAGTCCCGATTGTTTCAATCGATTAGAGATGTGTAGTAACCGGAAGGGTAAGATACCGTTAATCGCTTCTCGACGAGAGTATCTTACCTATAGGCCAAAGCACGTTTTCTCTAATTCGAAAGGACCTTCGACCCACTTTGGAATAGTCGACGTTTCTCTACCCGAAACAATCCTATGTTTTATTGAGCCTTTCTTTTATGTATCTCAATTTATATGTGGTTTTATACTTGAACGTTCGTTCATTTCAAAATTTCGTTTTAATCATTTCGCACGTTATCGCAATCACAAACAATAATACTCCCTCGTGAACAAACTAAATTTACAATGCTTTCATTTATTCATGCTATACTATGTGGGACTCATGACTATGCTATGTGAAACTTCTAAACTCTTTATGCGATGTGAACCAATTTGAATCTTTTATGCTATGTGACACTTTATGCTATGTGAATCATTTTATGCAAACGATTTTTCTTAAACAAACATTATGATCAAGTCTCACCTATTCGTTCTTTTGAATCTTAGATGTCTTCTCGTCACTCCAACTCGTCTAGGAAGTCAAAGTCCCGTGCTACGAAGAAAATGATGGCTTTCATGGCCGATCAATTTGCGCGCGTCGTTCCAAAGGTCATTTCCGAAATTCGAGCTTCTGAAACTCCGAACTCTTCCGTCGACTCCAAGGTCGAGATACGCAAGCCCGCTTCGTTCAACTTCAAGCACTTTTCATCGTGCAATCCCAAGCCATTCACCGGCAATGATGGGGTGACCGCCATGCTCGAATGGTTTGATAGCATGGAGGTCACATTCATCAACAGTGATTGCCCCAATGAGCTCAGAACGCGTAGTGCGACTGGGGTATTCCAAGCCCGAGCTCTCGAATGGTGGACGAACGAAAGGAACATTCGTTCGAACGAACTGGCATATGCGTTGGAGTGGGAAGAAGTCAATTCCCTGATGATGGACGAGTTTTGTCCTCCGCATGAGCAACAAAGGTTGGAGGAAGAATTTTGGGCGCTAAAGCAAGTGGGAGACGAAAACCTAGCCTACACCACCCGTTTCAAACAACTTAGCTTCATAGTTCCTCACCTTGTTATGACCACCGATCGCAAGATACGGAAGTATATCAATGGGTTACCTCCTGCTATGCGCGACACGGTCGAGGCTGCCAAACTCGACAATATCGAAGCTGTTTATCGTTTGGCCGCTTCCCTGAACAACAATCGTGTTCGCGATAAACAAGCCGCAAACCCCGTTTCTTTCAAGCCAGCTCACCAAATTACCCAACAGTCGAGTAGCAATAGGGGGAAGAAGCGAAAGCAATCGAACCCTGTTTGCAATGCGATTGTACCACCCGTTAACCCAAACCCTGTTGCTCCTGATAACACCCAAAGGTCGTACACTGGGATTCACCCCAAGTGTGCCACCTGTAATTTTCATCATCCTGCAAACGCTAGGTGCCGTCGTTGTAACGATTGCAACCGTTATGGTCATACCTCCAACTTTTGCCGCTACAATCAACAACAACAAGCACCACAAGCACAACAAGCACCACCAGCTCAACAAGCACAACAAGCTCCACCTGCTCCTCAAAACGTAAGACCCGCTAGAGCTTGTTTCAAGTGTGGGGACGTCAATCATCTTCGTCCTCAATGCCCACTATGGAATCAAGAACAACTACAACCTCCTCGTGGACGCTGTTTCAATCTAAACGCAAATCAAGCGCGCAACGACAATGATGTCGTTAACGGTACGTTTCTTGTTAACCATCTTTATGCTTCGATACTATTTGATACTGGTGCGGACAAAAGCTTTGTGTCCTTAGAATTCGAACCATTGTTAAATTGCACACGCTCTAAGCTACCTAAGTCGTTTTCCGTTGAAGTCGCCAATGGCAAATCCATCCTAGTCGATTCCGTCCTTCGTAATTGTCGCCTTACTCTTAACGAGCACGTCTTCCCTATCGATCTCATACCCATGCAATTGGGTAGTTTCGACATCATCATAGGCATGGATTGGCTCCAAAAGAACCATGCCGAAATCGCTTGTCACGAGAAATACGTTCGTTTACCCCTCCCATCTGGTGATGTTTTACACGTCTATGGAGACCGACCTTCAAAGGGACTGAAGTTGATGTCCTGCACACAAGCGAACAAGTATTTACACAAAAAGTACCTTGCCTTTTTAGCCCACGTTGTGGAAGAAAAGGGCAAGGGAAAGAGTGTAAGTGATGTTCCAGTGGTGCGCGACTTCCCTGACGTCTTTCCTGAAGATTTACCCGGTCCTCCTCCACCTCGATCTGTTGACTTTCGTATTGACCTCATACCTGGCGCGACCCCTGTTGCAAAAGCTCCTTATCGTCTTGCACCATCTGAGATGCAAGAATTATCTACGCAACTTCAAGAACTCCTCGATAAGGGTTTCATTCGTCCAAGTACCTCACCTTGGGGTGCTCCTGTACTCTTCGTCAAAAAGAAGGATGGTTCCTTCCGCATGTGCATCGATTATCGTGAACTTAACAAACTCACCGTAAAAAATCGTTACCCTCTCCCGCGTATCGACGATCTCTTTGATCAACTTCAAGGCGCTACTTGTTTCTCCAAAATCGATCTTCGTTCTGGTTATCACCAACTTCGTGTCCTCGATGAAGACATTCCGAAAACCGCTTTTCGCACTCGCTATGGGCACTACGAGTTCGTGGTTATGCCTTTTGGTTTGACCAACGCACCCGCTGTGTTCATGGATCTTATGAATCGTGTTTGTAAGCCTTACTTGGATCGTTTCGTGATCGTCTTCATTGATGATATTCTCATTTATTCTAAAACTCAAGCCGATCATGAACGTCATCTTCGTCTTATACTCGAGCTCTTACGTATGGAACGATTATACGCTAAATTCTCTAAATGCGAGTTTTGGATTAAAGAAGTCCAATTCCTTGGACACGTTTTTAGTGAAAAAGGAATCCACGTTGACCCTGCGAAGATCGAAGCCGTAAAGAATTGGACCGCGCCTAAATCTCCTTCCGAGATCCGTTCTTTCTTAGGATTGGCGGGTTACTACCGCCGATTCATCTCGAACTTCTAAAAAATCGCCGTTCCTCTCACTTCGTTGACTCAAAAAGAGAAGCCTTTTGCTTGGGGTCCTGAGCAAGAGGAATCTTTTCAAACTCTCAAAGACTTGCTTTGCAACGCTCCTATTCTCGCTCTCCCTGATGGGAATGATGATTTCGTGGTGTATTGCGATGCCTCGAACCGTGGTCTGGGTTGCGTCCTCATGCAACGAGGCAAGGTCATCGCTTATGCCTCTCGTCAACTCAAAATACATGAGAAAAACTATACTACCCATGACCTTGAACTTGGCGCAGTTGTTTTTGCGTTGAAGATTTGGCGACACTACCTTTATGGTACTAAGTGTGTGGTTTTCACTGACCACAAGAGCCTTCAACATATTTTCGACCAAAAGGAACTGAACATGCGTCAGCGTCGTTGGGTGGAACTGTTAAACGACTACGACTGCGAAATAAAATACCATCCGGGTAAAGCAAATGTCGTGGCCGATGCGCTTAGTCGTAAAACTCATGTAGATTATATGCGTTGTTTTCATATCTCAAGCGACCTTCCTCAACGCATTCGTGAAGCTCAGTACGCCTCTATTAACGAGGGTAACTTCCACGTCGAGATACGAGGCGCAAAAGAACACGATCTCATCTCCAAGGCCGATGGTATCCTATACCTTAACAATCGTGCCTGGATCCCTGAACGCGAAGCACTTCGAGACTTCATTATGAACGAGGCACACAAATCCAAGTACTCAATTCATCCTGGTGCCGACAAGATGTATCATAATCTACGTACATCCTACTGGTGGCCTGGGATGAAGAAAGACATTGCCACTTACGTCTCTAAGTGTCTTACGTGTTCAAAAGTCAAAGCCGAGCATCAACGACCTTCTGGCCTACTCGAACAACCCGAAATCCCCGTTTGGAAATGGGATAGCATCGCGATGGACTTCATCACTAAACTCCCTCGTACATCTTCTGGTCACGATAGCATTTGGGTGATCATCGATCGTTTGACCAAGTCCGCTCAATTCATTCCCATTCGCGAAGATTTCAAGGTTGAACGACTTGATCGCATCTATACCGATGAAGTCATACGACATCATGGTATTCCCCTCGACATCATTTCTGACCGCGATGGTCGATTCACTTCGCGTCTCTGGCAAACCTTCCAGTCCGCTATGGGTACTCATTTAAATCTCAGTACGGCTTTTCATCCTCAAACGGATGGACAGACTGAACGTACTATCCAAACCCTAGAGGACATGCTTCGTTCTTGTGTCATCGACTTTGGTGGTAGTTGGGATGTGCATTTACCTTTGATCGAGTTCTCGTACAACAATAGCTACCACTCCAGTATTAAAATGGCTCCATTCGAGGCATTGTATGGTCGCAAATGCCGATCTCCTTTAAACTGGCACGAGATTGGTGACAAACACTTTACTGGCCCTGAAATCATACAAGAAGCAACGGATAAGATTCACCAAATCCATGATAATCTACTCAAAGCTCGTGAACGTCAAAAGGTTTATGCTGATAAGGGACGCAAACCTATGCAACTCAACGTTGGGGATCACGTTTTACTCAAAGTGTCTCCTTGGAAAGGAGTGGTTCATTTTGGTAAAAAGGGAAAGCTTGCCCCTCGCTATGTTGGTCCTTTCAAGGTACTCGAAAGGATTGGCGCGGTGGCTTATCGACTCGATTTACCTCAAGAACTCAACAACGTGCATCCAACGTTCCATGTTTCTAATCAAAAGAAGTGTTACGCTGAAGAAAGACTTCAAGTTCCTCTCGAAGATCTCCAAATAAACGACACTTTGCATTTCGTGGAGAAACCCGTCGAAATCATGGATCAAAAAGTCAAATTATTGAGGCGCAGCAAGATTCCTATCGTCAAGGTTCGATGGGAAGGTAAACGAGGCGCCGAATTTACTTGGGAACTCAAGAGCGAGATGAAAAAGAAGTATCCTCATCTCTTCCCTACGTCTTCCTAAATTTCGGGATGAAATTTCCTAAAGGAGGGGAGACTGTAACGCCCGGCTCTTTTGTACTTTCCATTTATAGAAAGTTTTGTTCGTATTTCTATTTTTGGAAACGTTGTATTCTTGTAATCGTTCCTTCTTTGTAATCGTTGTAAAACCAAGACTTGAATCATTAATGAAACTCGTATTTTGTTACAAATATGTTATACACACTTTATATATGCTCGTATGTTCGAATTGGTGAATCAATTGATGTTTAATCGTCATTCTTGGAAACTATATGCTAAACTTGTAATTAAGCTAAACTTATGCCCAAAACGTGTTTTGAACGAGAACGACACTTGACCTTGATGCTCATACGATTAATTATACTTGGGTTATACTCCTCGTACTTGGAATTATCTTAAAATATGCTTTTGTGACAAGAATGGTCCTTAAAAGTCCTTAAAACATCAAATAGACAACTACAGGGACTAATCTGTCATTTTATGAAACTTATGTCAAATAAACAAAGCCCGGGCGGCCCGCTTTAGCTTACATGATATCCCATGCGGGCCGCATGGCCTTCTGTTTCACAGAAAACGAACTCAGCTGCTATGTTACGCGAATTATGCACGAAATCCAAGTTTCTAACCCTCCCCAATCACCTTAAAGCCACCTCTAATCACCTCCAAACTCTTCCACTATAAATATAACCCTTCTCCACACCATTTTACACTTTCACAACACTCAAATCTCTCCAAAATACTCTCTAGTTCTTGCAAGAATCTGAAATTCGGACAGATTCATAACCTTGTGCAAAAGTGAGTGTAACTTGCTCATTTCTCAACGAAATCACTTGATTCTTCTTCCTACTTGCTTGGATAATCCTTGGGTTCGATTCCTTGACTTCTCCTTGGAGAAATCAGACCTGGAAATGCCCTGAAATTGTCCATAAACTTTCTGTTTTGTTCAAACTTGTTTAAACTTCATCCAACTTGTGTCTAACACATCTCACACCAATGTCCTAATGCTTACAACCTCTCTTATGGTTGGTTAAGCTTAAAAACATGGTTGAGACACTTAAATCAGAGGATTAAACCTCATAAGCTTTCTATTTTGTTAGGGTGTTTTGACCCACAAGTCATGTTCAAGCTAGTTCTTGATGTAGAGTGATTATGGAACAACTTGGGTTGTTCCAAACATACAATCCTCACATGATTTGATGATTCCTCTTAGTTAGATTGTTTATATTATACTAACCCTAGTTCGTGACCCTCCTTGGTTGTTTTTACATCAAGAGAAGTGGTGAACATTCAAGGGGTTCCTAAATGGAAGCTTGTCTTCCTACCCCATACATGACATCTATGAACAACTTGAGGTGCCTAAATGAAGATCTTAATCTTCTACCTCCTACTTGAATTATTGGACTTAATAATATGTAATACTTAACCTAAGTATATATACACTCATTCGAACCTTTAATATTAAACTTGTGTTTATATGTTAAAGTAGTAGAATACCATCTAAGACTTAACACCCCAAGTATGATTCTAATGGGCATACTACCCATGAAATAAAATATAGCCCTAGTGGTTACGTAGTGTCATACAAGGGTTACTAAGTCAAAGATGATTATTTTCATATCATGATACTTTATGTTACATTTACAATCCGAATCTTTAATCTACCGTATACGCCAAACTCACACACCTATGTTTCCTCGTGTAGAAGGACTAGGTGCTCCAAAGTAATCCATCACCAACTCACTCGTGGGATTTCAAGTAGGAAAGCTTGCAACCACCGTGAGTATACTCGATCCCTTTTTCCCCTTTTTATTTTGGGATGCAACATGTACATTATGTAAACAATCTTTGAAACTAGAAACTAAACATACTCAATCCTTGTACAAACATGAAACTAATGTGCTTTACTTATGATTCTTGTATGCTCTATTTGAACGATTTGGAACGTATATGCTCATTAACTTTGCTAGCCCACCTTAACAATTATAGCGCTATAGGATTTACGCACCGCCCTTGAGACTTGGGGGTATTGTTAAGTTAAACATTTACTATCCCGCTATCAATTGGGATTAGGCTATTTTATGCGTTGGATTCTTGGGTTTGATCATAGTGTACGCCAAAATTGCATACTAGTAATTCACATATTATGAATCATGTTGGATTTGAGCTTTTATTCTATTATGCTATGTAAACAAACTTGTATACTCGCTCATTGCCTTTGCATTGAAACTCTATTTTAATACATGTTGCAGGTTGATTATTGAAGTATGGATGATTGACGAAACAAGTTTAGGGTGGACTAGATACACACCTTTAATCTATTTATCTTTGTTGATTTGAATTTGAACAATGTTGTTATTTCCATTTTAAATGTTGTATGACAATTTAGTCCTTGCAATGAAATTTGAATTCAATTAAACATTGTCACATAGTGTTATGATGTTTTGAGCAATTTGTTCGTCTCATCCCGATGTTTCCGCCATCGGTTGGGGTGTGACACTTACATTCAAGAAGTTATCAAGAGAAGATAAATCTGAGTTTGCTGCCAAACAAAGAATGATTGCTTTGATCCAAACTGCAATCAGAAATGATATTTTTGCATTGCTGAATCATGATGGGTCATCTAAATCAGTTTGGGAAGCTTTACGTGTTAAAGCTGAGGGGGGTAAACAGATAAAAAAGAACAAAATTGCTTTACTTAAAAAAGAATTTGATCTGTTTGATAGTTTAAGAGGAGAGACAGTGAGACAAATGATTGAGAGATTTTGTCATCTTAAAATTGAACTTGAGAGATTTGAGATAGTGAAAACAAGAGAGGAACTTATAGATAAAGTGATTGAAGCGTTACCACGAGCTCATCAGTGGCAAACATTTATTTTTATTTTGAAAAATGATGCTTTATATGATACAATTTCTCTTGATGCATTGTTTGAAAAGATAGAGAGTCATGATCTGGAGCTACAGAAGCAAAGCAAGATGACTGGTTCTTCACATCAACAGAATGTTGGTCTATACTACAAAGGCAGTGTACCTTCAGAGAAAGGTGTTGGTTCACCAAAGACAACATTCAGTGGAGAGAAGATGAAAGAACCTCAAACAACTTCAACAAGTCATCATTCTGGATATCATTCATCTTCAAAAACAAATCCTGGTGAAGCTGAGGAGATTCTGTGCAATATTGCTCTCAAACTGAAGAATTCTCCAGCGATGAGCATCAATGTAGCTAAGCAACAAATGAGTTTCCTTGCATCTGTTCTGGAATCGTATGAAGGTCTTGTAGCTGGAAAAATTGGAAACTCCGAATTGACCAAAGAAGACTACGACCAGATTGATCCGGAAGAGATGGAACTCATTGACATCCGTTGGTGTTTGGCAAGCTGTATTCGAAGAGCTCAGAGATATATGGAAATTACTGGGAAACAATCTCTTGGAGGTGCATCAACAAAGCTTGGATTCGACAAATCCAAAGTGACTTGCTTCAAATGTAAGCAGAAAGGTCATTTCAAGAGAGAATGCACTAATTCTGCAGTTGGTGGAAATGAACATCCGTTCAACGATGATTACTACAGAAAGGCAATCTACCATCGAAGCAGAGAAGAGCCAAAGATGATTGAAGATAAACCCAAATCGAGAGCTTGTTTTGTAATTCAAGAAGATGAAGGTTTTGATTGGTCCGAGATATGTCTAGAAGAAGATCGTTTGGAGAATGTTCGAAAAACAGCTCATGGGAAAGCTATAACAGAGGATAGAAAGTTTGTTTTTGTTGCTGAAATCCGTGAAGAAAACAATGAAGATAAAGATAAAGTTGAAATGAAGGAGAAAACTAGAGAAGAGATCTTGAGTGAGAAAACTTATCGAGAAAGAAACATTGTGTTGAACAGAATGGATGAGATGCAGGAAGAATATGAGAGTGCTGTTATGAGCAGAAGATGGGATAAGAAGAGAGAATGTTACTTCAATAGAGAAGGAGAACCAGTTGTTCCAAAGAAAGATATAATCTTTGATGATGTTCTTCTCATAATTCCTTTGAGAGCTGAATACTATAGAAATGTGTTGAAAGATGACAAATATGCTAAAAGGCATGAAAAGGAGATCAGTTATGCTATGACATCGTGTCTGAGAAAAAGGGATGAAGAGAGAATGAAGAAGAGTGTTGAAGAGATGGTGAAAAATCTGAAGAAAGTTGCTGAAGAGGTTAAAGCAGAAGCTGTTGAAGTTGAAGAAGTAAAAGAAGAAGTTGTTGTGAATGAAGAAGTTGAGAAAGCTGTTATTGAAGAGCAGCAAATTGAAGAAAATGTGAAGAAAGCAGAAGAAGAAGTAAAGAATGAGAATTTGGAATCTGATAATGTTGGTGATGAAGTCGGTGTTGAAGGAAAGAAGAATGATGCTAATCAGACAGATGCAGCAAACACCGAAGTGCCAATCACTGAGGTAAATTCTAACTCTGAAATCTTAAAAACGGTTGAACAGTGCAAGAAATGCATGGAACCGTGCAGAGCTTGTACTGAAAAAGATGAGCAATTCAGAACAAGAGATCTTGAATTTACTAAAATTGAAAACATTTTTAAAGAAAAATGCAAGGAAATGCTAGAAAAAGAAAAAGTTTTGAAAGAAAATGATGAAAAACTTTCAGAAAAATGTAAAAAGTTAGAAACAGAAAATGAAGTTTTGAAAGAAAATGTTTCTAAAATGACAGAAGAATGTTCACAAAAAGAAATTGCTTGTCAAGAAATGAAGAAAGAATATGACTCAATGAAATTAGCATATCATAATACGAAAGAGTCATACGAAAAAGTGAAAGATTAAATGAAATATGCTCAATCAAGAATGAATTATCTTTCTGAAACAACTAAAGAGCTTAAACGAATGTATTCTAAAACAAGATGTTGTTAATTCCTATATTGAGGATGTTGCTAAGCTAAAGCGACAGATTGCTGATCTAGAACAGGATAACAACAAGTTGAAAAGTTATCACGTGTCGTCATATGTGCTTGAACGTATTTTCAATATAAAACCGGGAGATGGTGAGTCTGAGCAAAACAAGAAAGGCGTTGGCTCAGAGTTTCATCAAGTTCCACCACCGGGAAAATTTGCATTTTATGATGAGGAAAAGGTTGAAAAAGCTTTCAACATGGTAGATCAATTGCCAGACAACATTGACATAACCTATTCCAAATCTGATGATTCTCATGATTCAGAGGTGGTAGGTAAAGTTGTTGAAAGTGTGTTGAAAGAAGAGTCGGTTGATACAGGTAAATCTGAATCACAGGATGAAGATGAAGGAAATCTTCATGATAGTTATCTGAAAAACACAAAATCCGAGAAAAGTTTGAATGATGATTCAAAAGGATTGGTTTATACCATGATTGGATCGGACAAATTGTTCTTAGATGTTGTATTCCCGATTCAGAATGTGATTTCAGAAAAGGTTGATAAAGTTTTCAAAATGGTTGAGATTGAGAAGTCTGAGATTTCAAAGTTTGCTGGTAAAGGTCACAAATCTTTTTATAAGTTTTAAGAAGAAAAACATGAAGGCTGGGTTGGGTTATAAGAAGAAACAAAGTTGGAAAAGAAATGAAACTCCGAATTTTCAGACAAAAATGAGTTTTGTTCAAGGAAAAAGTTTTGAAAAGGAGGAAAAACTCAAATTTAGTAATGAAGAGTTTTGTGTTCAAAAGGAAAAACAACAACCACAGGTCAAAGATGTGTCCATGAGAACATGTTTTAAATGTGATCAAAAAGGACATCTTGCTCGCAAGTGTTCAAATCTGAAACATGTGGATGTTGACAAAAAGAAGATTGATGCTGAGAAACAAAAATCTGAGAATGTGAGACAAAGGTCAACCAGATTTGACTCAAAACAAACTTGGAGGTACAACACAAACAAGTTTGCTTCGAATCAAATTTGAAAGTCAAACCTGTATAGGTTTGATTCTAGACAGACTTGGAATTCTCACACACCCAGATTTAGAACAACACAAAGTTGGCAAAAATCAGTTGATATGACAAAACCCCAAGAGTTTTGGAAACCAAAAGTTGTTGTTCAAAATCAAAAAGTTCAAAACGAGTCACATTTTTACAAAAGAGGTACTCCGAAAGGTCAAACATGGAGTGTAAAGAAACATGTGATTCTTGAAAAAGATGAAAAAGTTGAAGTAAAAATTGAAAAGATTTTTGTGAAAGGTGACAAAGAGTTTCCAGCATTGAATGAAAATTATTGTGTTGAAATGCCTAAGGTCCAACAGACCTGGGCTAAATTGTTCAAGTAATCAAGTAGTCTGAATGTGCAGGTGCTCAACAAATCCGAAGATTGTGAGAATGGAAGTTGGAGCAGCCTGGCACAAGGTGGAGAGGAGGCTGCTGAATCCTGTGTTTGTTGAAACAGGAAGTTTGTTTGTTTTTCTGTACATAAATAAACAATATGTTCAAAAACCCTAAAAATTTGAAAAATTAAAAACAAAATTACAAAAATATGTGTTGATTGAATATGCCGGAACTCTCACGGCTGAACAAACATGATTACTTTCACAAGATTGAAAAACGGTTTTCAAACTGTCGAAAATCAATGGGTTGTAAATCATGGGGGTAATTGTTGGTACTTTATGTTAGATTTTCTGCAAAACAGAGCATAGTTAGCAGAAAATGGATGGCGAGACAAAGCTATCAGTATTGGTTGTCAATTTTCTTTAAATGATTTTGCATTTTAGGGGGAGTATTGTTGTTAGAAAATACAAAAACATTTGAAAATTTTGAAAAAGTCAAAAACATGATAAAATTCAAAAATTGAGTTTTTGCATAAAAAGAGGAAATGATAGTACATCAGTAGACAGTTACAGTATGCTAAAGAAATGTAATGATTTAATAGCGTTAAACAATCTCACTGATGATATGCCGATAGGTTTTTATACATTTAGTAAACTTTTTCGGGATATAAACTTAAATTCAAACTTGCTTATTTCGTGGGGAACACTACTTGGATATATAGGTAACCCCTGAAATCTTGTTTGAAAGGTCCCTCTTTCTGAGATACTAGGTCTTTATACTCAGTGATATCTGGGGTATTATCTCGAGACTTCTGATTTTGCGGAAGCAATGGCCTAGTCCCCGGAGAATACTTTCTGCATTGCTTGAAATATAGCGCCGCCCTCAGCAAATTAATGAAACAATAAAATTGATAGTCATTGCTGTTGTAATACAAAAGATCCTCTAAAGGGGACACACCAAAAGTCGAGCCGTCATCTCTCTGCTGAACGGAAGTTCTGACCTGAGCTCTCACGGTTTCGTACTATAATTTATTCCCCTTACAGATATCATCTAGGTATACTCACCTGTAAGACTGAATATTGGGATCTGGATACGGGAGTATATTCAAGAGGTGGGACACATGAATGGGTTTAAGTTCTTAATACATCTAATTCGTATCCTGAATCAGTTGAACTTTGTATGAAAATTTAAGTGGACCAGTATATTGACAATCTAAGTGAATTGTTTAATTCTTAATGTGTAACTAAGCTCAACGGTACTTGTGACTTGTCAAAAACTGATATGATCCTCTGACGCATACTCAAACAAAAATATTGTCTGTAAATATGTTTGTACATATTTCTTTACTGCTTTATATTTTCAGAAAAATCCAAAAAGATTTTTGATTCTGCTTTATTTTCGACAACCGATGTCTGAAATACTGAGTTTCAAAATCTAAGTATGCTGATTGTGTTTCTGAAAATAAAACAAGTTCATTAATTTGAAACTTGATTTAAAATAAAAATTTCAAAAACAGTTTGTGATATCTCTAAGGTCATTAATTTGGACTTGGAAGATTAACTGTGAGGGAGTTGGATTTTTAAACTTTGTCATATCAATTGAGTTTGTTGATAGGGGGAGCAGTTAAAGAGTTTAAAAGAGTCTGTTTATGATTTCTGAGTATTTGAATATAAAAACATTGCATTTATAGATGTTTGAGTGTTTGCAGATAGTCCAGATTACGATCCCGAGAGTAGAGTCTAAGGGGGAGTCTGAAGACAAGCTTGAAGAATAGAGGAGCTTGTAGATGGAAAGCTAGGTGTCGATCCCAAAGCACGGAAGCTTAACAAAAGGGGGAGCCTGAAGCTGATAGGAGAGAAAGTTTGATGGATGCTTATAATGTTACAACTTGAATGATCAAGACTGAAGATGTGTCATACTGAAGACTAGACACTGAAGACTTCGTCAATATCCGAGGGGGAGTCTGTTAGTGCATTACGTCTATTGACTTCGTCTTGTATCATGTAATAAGTTAGAATAGGATTATCAGTGCCCGAGGTTCGAGAAACAGTATTTCAAGATTAAGATGCTGATTCCGCCCCAAATGACAAAGAGTCATTAGGAGCGAAATCAGAAGGTTTTGATTCCGCCCGAAATGACTAAATGTCATTAGGAGCGGAATTAACACCACTATATATAGGGCATGTGTTGTTTCATTCGGTACGCGACTTCCGGATCTGTAACGAAGTGCTGCTAAAGTCTGTTCAGGTTGTAATTGATGTTATTATCAATATAAGTGACAGATTAAAGATTATCAAGCTGTTATCAAGTCCAGTTCACTGATTCCGCCTTTGAACCGGATATAAAGCTCTTCTGAACGACTCAGTTGGGTCTTACAACGATCCTACAAAAATACACATACAACATGCTTAGACAAATACAAGAACATATATTTATGAAAATATATTTCTTAAAAGATTATGTAACTTGGACAAGTTACAAACTTAAAATGCCTTTTTGGACGAATATATATAACTCGGGTGAAAAATACAAGATACTTATATTTATTTTTGAGAAAATAATATAAGTAAGAGACATAGTTAAAAATATGAATTATTTTTAACAACAAAGAACGCATACATAAAAGATGGTGACTTGTACTTGTGTGATACAAGTCTAGTGACTAACGTTAATAAAACACGTATAGGTCACGACGCTATATAAGTAAACCCGGTGAAGTTTACGGCGCAGGAAACGCAAAGTTATGAGTTCATGTCCCCACTTTTAAACTTTTACATGCTTTTTAAACTTTGGGGAAAATACATGTGTTATGGTATGTGGAATACAAAAACTAAGGAATGATAATTTAGATCATGTCACGAATAGGGTATCTTAAGCACCATTAATCAACAATATACCTAGACCGCAAAACAAAAGGTTAGATCTAATGGGTTTCAGGCAGCCATACTCTGGGCCACGTGCTACCTGGAGTGCTTTTGTGTCTCTAGTCGTGAATCGACAACTAAAAATGCCTATGGTTTGGATGCTTCCTATGTCGTGTCACATGTTAATGGCCTTGCAAACCATTAGCGATCTCGATTTCCTTACATTTACAGAAATACTTGTTTCATACAAATTACATACCATGTTTTCATTCAAGTATACAAACGTTCAATACAAAAACTACATGAATTCACACCAACATTATGTTGACGATTTTCCAAAAACTCACATGTATTTCAGGTAACTAAAGTGGATGTGCGCGCGGTTTTACTCTCGCTCTTGGATGTTGTTTATGTTGTTAGCTATGTGTGTCAAGACTCCTATGCCTCTTTTTCGGGATTGGTTGTTATATCCCACCTCATGTGGTGATATAATAATTAAAACCTTGTTGTTTGTGGATGAAATAAAGTTGTAAACTTTTTAAAACAATTATTGGTCGTGTGATGTTAACGCTTATCTTAAACCATGTTTTGAATGTTTAATGTCAATGGCATTTGGAGTTATTTTATGAGCATGTAGTATGTTTACCATTCGTATGCAATGAGAACCTTTCAAGATCACACCTCGTGCTTCCGCCTTAGAAAGGGGTGTGACAGATTGGTATCAGAGCTGCGATTGTAGTGAACCAGGATTCCTTCTCGAGTCTAGACTACAATCTTTAGGATCCTTTCACGAAAACAATTTTTCAAAAGTTTTCATTGCATAAAACTTTCCGCGACATCCACTACCTGAAACAGTCTCCAAAGAGTCAAGTAAGGACACTACGAAACTTAGGGTGCACTGGAGTAGCACTTGTCTTTGACTAGAAATTACTTGCAACTATGTGTGATAATTAATATATACATATACTAGAAATAGAATATCTCAAGTACGCATGTCTTCGCCAAAAAAACAGTGGCCTACCTGAAGGAAGTGATACGAGGATGAAACAAACTGTGCAGACTGTGCAAGGAGTTACATAATTATGGATGCATACATAATTATGGAATTCAGTGCACAGAAACCATAGCAAGTCTTGTCACGTATCATAAGGGATTCTTCTAGCACAAGAAAAGGTCAAACGTGAACACCCTAACCCCCCCCCCCCCAGCCTATTAAATACTCTTTTAGAGTTATGATTTAGGGTATAAAGACAAGAACCGCCAATGTGAAGAAAGATATTTTGTCCTTTGCATATATTAAACTTGTACTTTGGTGAGAAGTAACCCTTATGCATTTTGTTTAACTCGCAAACAATGATGTAACAAGTTGCCCTGATATGTGCAAAGACTCGGTGAATATCTTATGACACATCAGTATTTATCTATTTATGCATGCTTGTTGCTGTATGAATTGATTTATACGTTTGGCGGATTGTTTGATGTGTGACAACCGTCAAATTTGCATCTATCCATACAATTAATTAATGTTAATTACGTGCTTAATGATTGTGCTTAATTACAACTGATGAAGTGAACTGCTTTTTGATTTCTGTATCATACATACCTGTGCATCACATTTCATACTGTCACTCCATTCATTATATACAAATTTTAGTGACATACTTATGCACAAAGCACAGTTAGCACAATGAGCGGATAACTCAGAAATACACTGACAGCGCCAGTACATAGACAGACAGTGTTTTGAGACCCAGTATGGGCCAGGGACAAGGTACTACACCAGTATGGTGTGTAGGGAAGTGAGGACCATAAAACTGCGTCACTAGGTGATAGTTTGAGTGCCGGAAAGTGCCTAAAACACACTTTAAGTGCAGAATTCTGCATTTTCAGCAAAAATTCAGCATTTAACATGCTAGTAAGGTGCAAAAATATGACAGAATGGTCCTGTATGCTTTCCTAAGTGCCGGGAATTAAAAGTGTTACAAAAATATATATAAAAGACACTTTACAGTATAACTTAACACTTTAACGGAACGGTATCTAACCGAACAACCGGACATTACCCGGGACACCAAAATTTTGCCAAATACATTGTTTTATTATTTTTGGACTAGTCATGATCCCCGAACACCATAACACCCACGAAAATATCCACTAACTAACATATGTAACCATATATTTGATTTTTAACTAGCATGAAACCAACTACCATCAAATGTTACAATTAACCCCCCCCCCCCTCATGGTTCACGGTCACAAGGACCCCACTTGTGATCACCATAATCATTCCAAGATTGCCAAAAATCTTCTATTGATTTTGCTTAGATTGTATGAGATCTTGTAGGTACTATTGGATTTAAAAAGAACTTTATTAGATTTTATATATCATGATCATAACTTTCATATCTTCCACTTCACAATTTCACCCATCACCCTCACATCTATCCCTCTCCTCTCAGCTCCCTCTACATCCGCCACCATCACCACCTTACAACCTATATTTTTCCATTTTCAAGCTTCATTCAAGTGCTAGAAGGAGGATCAAAGGAGCTTGAAGTTGTAGATCATCAAGGAGCTCTTTCACTTGCTTTTACACACCATTTCATCATCTTTTTCTCTTGAGTTCTTCCCTAGCCTTTGAGCTAGTCGTAAGTTCTTGTTAACCCTTGTTTACTTCATGTTTTGAGTAGTTAAAAGATATAGTATGTTGAAATATACAAGAACACTACAGAACATGAACTAAAAGTTTAAACATAAAGCTTTACATAAAGAGCATGAGATGAAAGATGATGATACATGATAAATCTGAGTTAAATAAACAATAACCTGCTGTAAATAACTTATGATCTGATATTAATCGTTATTAGAAAGTATGGTGATCGTATGTGTGCATTTTAGTGGCATTTAAGCTATAAACAGCATGCTGAGTAACATTTTCAGCCAACTTCAACTGGCTGTAAATGGACTGTTATAAATCGAAAAATTGATTTTCTAAAGTCTAAATTATGTATTTTCGAAAAACGGATCAAATGGCACTGGAATCATATTTTTTGAGGTCGTTTGCTATTTTTAAAGGGGCGTTTTTCACAGAAGCAAAATCTGCATTTTTACTGCAGAAAATGTGTGTTGTGTTCTTCGTCATAACTTAAAATCTGTGTTAAATTAGCTCATGAAAATTTGTATTGTAGATGACCACAGATGTCCTTGTAATTCTCCCACTAGAATTTCGTCAATTGGGCTTACGATGAATTTTAAATAAATTATTCCGTGGACTGCAGTCAGAAAGTGACGAATCTGATTTCAGTCCAGTAAATGATTTTTTATAAAATATGGGTAATGAATTGGATCCCGATATTTTTACACACTAATATTTGGATCGTTTAAACCATCCTGTAAAAATTTGAGAATTTTTGGAGTAAGTTAACTATTTTATTCAAATGCCCGAAAACAGCCAGTTTTGAATATTAAAGCTGAAACGACATAAGTAGTATTTTGCGTGTCTAAATGTCGGGTAGGTTATCTGAGAACGATCTAATGTGTTATATGTCAAAGAAAATGATACGCTATTTAGCATGGACACCACCATTTATAAAGGAAATTATGGCAAAATTTTCTGAAAATTTCAACACTTAGTAAATATTTTCCAGACAAGTGTTTACTAGTATATTTTAGACTATGTTTTTCAAACATAAACCTCGCCATAATTTTTGTAACAAAATACAAAGTATCGGAGGTTGGTTTTATACATGAAAATGGTTAAATATATATTTAGAATATATATTTTACACTAAGACACTTGTGTGAATACTTGTTATTTTGGGGAATAGTTATATTATTTTAGGGTAAAATAATATAATCTACAAATTACCATGACAATTACAACTCCAAAATAATACCAAAAATTACAAGGAATAAATATTTAAGTTACACACTTGTCATTGTGAAACCGAACGCGAAAACGGAACTTATGAAATATTCCGGAAGACACCGGAATACGACGCCAATACATGGCAAGATATACCAATGCAAGAATACGAATACACAAGTATGAGATACTCCCATCCTTGGGAAGGAAATGTGAATAACAATACTTGAGAAGTATTATTACAAATATATTAAAAACACTTTAAAAACGTAACTCAAAGGCACTAGTCAATACTAAGACAAGGCACGAACCGCTCGTCTAACAGACCATAGTACGCATGTAGGTAGTCGTGCGTTCTAGAGGGAGCTTCGAGTTACATTGGATACGAAGACGCAAAACAGTGAGTTCATGTCCCCCTTTTCTCTTAACTGTTTTCAGTTTTATAACTTCGGGGGTGAAATACATGTTAAAATTATTACAGACATTTTTATACATGGTATGGTTAGCTTAAGGAGGGCATACTACTTAGATCATGTGAGTGGGTAGGCGGATACTTAAGGCCATTAATCCTCGTTGTAGGACCGAGGGACATGAGTGATAGATCTATTCGGGTGTAGCGAGCCCCACTCCTGAGTCCGCTGAGTGGACCATGAGGCGACTATGTCTTACCGACGAAATCCGCTAGGTTTGAGTCTTCCTGCATCACTTCACACATATCAATGGCTTTGCAAACCATTGGTGATCTCTTTTTCCTTATTGCTACATACCAGGGACTTACATGCATACTTATGACATTTACAAAGGCTTATACATACATACAAATGAACACATGAACTCGCTCAACTTTTGTTGATGTTTTTCAAACTACATGTATTTCAGGGAATTTATAAGTGGATCTGGCGGGCGTAGGAAGTTTTTATGCTGCGTTAAGAATAAAGATATCATCCATGGTCTTTGAGTTTGGTCAGTGTGTCTCTTTCCTGGACAAGACACGCCTTCCAAACCTTGGTGCTAATTAATATCTTTTGATGAGTCCTTAGTGAACTCTTAAACATTTTGTAAGATTGTAAAACTTGAAATTGAAGTCTACGCTTTTGAAACAAGGATGGTTATGTTTTAAACTTATCTTATGGATGACAAATCTATGGTTTTATCATATAGCATTGTTATGATTGTTGCTATGATATTAAGAAGTCACACCAAATAACCACGCTTCCGCAAAAGTCAGGGTGTGACATGATGTCACTTATGTGGGTATATGTCTATGTATATATACTGCTACTGTCTCGTATGACGATGTCAAACAAATGTATAACCCTACTGTGTTGCGTTCTTTCAGAACATGGCACCTAGGAGAGCTGTGAACAATCAGGATTCTGATCAACCCCCTCCTCCGCTTCTGTCGAGGACTGCTGAAGAACTGAACGCCCTACTGGAAGAAAGGATCTCTGCAGCTATCGCTCAGTACGAGGCGAACCGCACCGAACAAAGTAGAGGACCAAGAAATGCTAGACAGAACAGACAGGGAGATACATCTGGAGGAAACACAGCTCAAGGCTGCACTTTCAAGCAGTTTCTCGACTGCTAGCCACTGAATTACGATGACACTGGAGGTGCAGTGGCTTTTGTGCGCTGGACGGAGAAGACTGATTCCACTATCCGTATGAGCAAGTGTACCGCGGATCAGCAAGTCACTTTTGTTACTAGGTTATTTGTTGATGAGGCGTTGACTTGGTGGAATTTGCAAGTCCAGACTCTGGGTGATGATGTTGCGTATGGCATGACGTGGGATGAGCTAAAGGAACGAATGAGAGAGAAGTATTGCTCTCATGCTGAACTCCAAAGGTTGGAGACTGAGTTCTAGCACTTGACCATGGAAGGTGCAGACATTACTGGTTATACCCGAAGGTTCCACGATTTGTCAAGAGTGATCCCCTACATGGTGACTCCTGAATTTAAGCGCATTGAGCGCTACATCTGGGGATTGGCTCCAGAGTTTCGCAGCATGGTAACTTCAGCTAAACCTGAATCGATCACTCAGGCTGTAACTCTGGCTGTCAGCCTTACTGAAGATGTTGTTCGTATGAAGAAGTTATCACTGAACCCAACTGAAAAGACCGAGACGCATGCTGAGTCGTCTGGTGACAAGAAAAGGAAGCATCCAAGTCTGAATCAAGCAACCCGCAGCAACAACAAGGGTTCAAACAACAAGAAGCGTGATACTAACCCACCTAAGGAGGCGAAAACCTTTGCAGCGGCAAATGATACTGTAGCCAAAGGATACCAAGGCACCCTGCCTAAATGCCAAAAATGTAGGTATCATCATGAAGGAGCTTGTCGCATTCCAAGGTGCGACAAATGTGGTAGGTTGGGTCATCAAACAGAAGATTGTTGGGGAAGAGGGAACGG
The DNA here is from genome assembly GCA_030545235.1 of Helianthus tuberosus. NCBI lineage: Eukaryota > Viridiplantae > Streptophyta > Magnoliopsida > Asterales > Asteraceae > Helianthus > Helianthus tuberosus. The sequence goes on from CM060368.1 coordinate 174,887,355, forward strand.
AGGTGCTAATAGGAATGGAAGTGGTAATAGGAATGGGAATGGAAACCACAACGGTGCTGGTAACGGAAACGGTGGTGGAAATGGCAATGGCAATGGTAACCGGTATACTAATGGAGCTGGGCAGAACCAAGGATGCTTTGGTTGTGGAAGCAAAGATCACTTCAAGAAAGATTGCCCAAGGGAGAACAATGCTCAGGTTCGAGCATTCGTGATTGGATCAAGGAACGCACGCGAGGACCCTAATGTGGTCACCGGTACGTTTCTTGTTAACAATCACTTTGCATCCATACTATTTGACACTGGTGCCGATTATAGATTCATGTCTGTAGAATTTAAACGTATGCTTGGAATAGAATCGAGTAGATTAGATATTCCTTATTCCATAGAACTATCCAATGGTAAACTTGTTGAATCGGGCGAAGTTGTTAGAGGTTGCACATTAGAACTTGGTGAGCAAAGATTTAGCATCGACCTCTTACCTATTCAATTGGGTAGCTTCGATGTAGTGGTCGGAATGGACTGGTTGTCCAAGAACAAGGCTGAAGTTGTCTATCATGAGAAAATCATTCACATCCCTCTGACGAATGATGAAACTCTCATCATGCATGGAGAAAAACGAGACGCGCCTCTGTGAATCATCAGTTGTATGAAGGTGCAGAAGTGCTTAAGGAAAGGATGTGTTGCTTTCCTGGCGCACGTTTTAGATAAGAAGGATGAGGAGCCGAAACTCGAGGACATTCCTGTGGTGAAGGAATTCCCTTATGTTTTTCCCGAAGATCTTCCAAGACTACCTCCGCAACAAAAAGTCGAATTTCATATAGACTTGGTTCCAGGAGCCGCTCCTGTAGCCAAGGCACCCTATCGGCTTGCACCATCCGAAATGCAAGAATTATCTACACAACTCCAGGAGTTGTTGGATAAAGGATTCATAAGGCCAAGCTTCTCGCCTTGGGGAGCTCCAGTATTGTTCGTGAAGAAGAAGGATGGAACTCTGCGGATGTGTATCGACTATAGAGAGTTGAACAAGCTCACTGTCAAGAATCGGTACCCACTACTGAGGATTGATGACTTATTTGATCAGTTGCAAGGATCGAGCTACTATTCCAAGATCGATCTCCGATCTGGATACCATCAGTTAAGGATCCAAGAGGAGAGCGTATCAAAGACTGCATTCAGAACACGTTATGGACATTACGAGTTCCATGTGATATCATTCGGACTAACGAACGCGCCAGCGATATTTATGGATCTGATGAACCGCGTATGCAAACCATATCACGATAAATTTGTGATTGTATTTATTGATGATATCCTGATTTACTCGCAAACGAGAAAAGAGCACGATCAACACCTCAGAACCATTCTGGAACTACTGAAGAAAGAGAAACTTTATGCAAAGTTCTCAAAGTGCGAATTTTGGATTCGCGAAGTACAGTTTCTTGGTCACGTTGTGAACGAGAAGGGCATTCATGTAGACCCATCCAAGATAGAAGCAATAAAGAATTGGGAAGCCCCCAAAACCCCAACTGAAGTTCGACAATTTTTGGGCTTAGCGGGCTATTACAGGCGATTTATCAAAAACTTCTCCAAAATAGCTCAACCGCTGATACGTGGTCGAAAACTGGTTATCATTTGTGCTTAAGTTGATGTTTTTACATATGTTTAATCTTGAATAGTCTACTTGTAAAAGGAATTATGTTTTGTAGGTCTTGTGAAGATTAAGGAGCTAATTGGGAGCTTAACGGAGCACTGGGACGTGAATTGAATAAACCGGGGATGAAAAATGACAACACCGGGTTAACCACGAAGATTGGATGTGTTTAAGGGAATGTTAATGGAGTTAACATGAAGATATTGAAATATATTATGATAGAGGGCTGAATTACGAGTACGTGGGCGAAAACGGTGCGTAAAACGGAGCTATAACGAAGAAGTTATGAAGAAAACAGTTTCGGACGAAACAACAAAATCTCGAGGCCGTCGGGGACGGGCAATCAGGCCGTCGGGGACGGGCAAGGGAACTCAAAACCGGGGAATTTCTTCCTTGGATGCCTTCAATGATTGCTAGACTTGTTTTTCTTGGTCAAATACGGGTTTTTAGTCAAATGAGGGCCAAGAACATAAACTTTGAGCAGACTTTAGAGAAATTAATCAACTTCCAATTCTTCTAACTTTAATTCTCATATGAAGACTATCATGAAGATCATCCAAAAGTCTTCCAAGAATTAAATGCTCCAAAGTTTTCCATGGCTATAAATCAAGATCATCATCAAAGAAGAAAGATGTCGAAGGACCAAAGACGGTTCACAATCACTCATTTCCAACATTCATCATTCTCCATCCTCCAAGCTCCAACATGACTCCCGTCAAGGTTCATTCTTCCGGTGATCAAGCTTCTTCAACCGTGAGCGGCTAATCATCTTGGTTTCACCCCGGTGTAGGTAGTTGTTTAATTTATGGTTTTGAAGTGTTCTTGCTTCACTTTGTGACAATTTGTGTATGATTTTAGAAACCTTTGACAATAGCTTGCATTTGTTTCGTATTCATAAATTGTCGAGCGATGTTAAAAGTTATGACTTTATGAAATGGTTATGTGTAATATGCGTTGTCTTGGTTAGGATTTACTTGTGTTGATTACAAAGTGTATTCTTGTCCGTTCATTGAAACGTTGATAGTTATTAGCACCTAAGTCACGGTACACTAAATCCGTTAATTGTATGCAATTGAGTTGAAGTCTAAAACTTGTAGAAACCATAAGTTATCAATTACTGAAAGCGGGTGTGATTCCTTTTACTTATTATTGTCTAGTAACCAAACTTTTATTATAATTATCAATTAGTAGTTGTTATCCATTTAAACCAATTCATTTAGATAAATTCATATCTTCCATCAAAAACACAAATACAAGAATATCATAGCAAGCTTCATAATTTGTGACAATCGTTCTAATTCTAGTGAATCCATTCGCAAACTACATACTCTTCGTGGTTCGACCCCTTACTACCACTAGCTATTTGTTAAGGGTAATTTGGGCATATAAATATTATCTTTGACCGGAGCGCGACAATCCGATCAAATTTTGGCGCCGTTGCCGGGGAGTGCGTGCGCTTTGTGTTTGGATTATTGTTTGAAATTCGTGATTATATGTTTAAGTTGTTTAGTTTATTTTCTTTCCTTTGTCTTGTATAGTTGTGATTTTACTTCGGGTGGTCGAGCTTGTTTGTGCAGGAACATGTTTTGCAGGTACCATCTTTCAATATGAATTGGGTAGATGATGATCCATGTGAGTGTTGCGGAAGCGGAGAGCATTATTTAAAAGATTGCTATGTTTTCCACGAAAAAGTTCAAGCCAACAAGGAATGGGAAGACTACCTCAGTGGATTGTTTGAATATAGGAGGGCGGATTATGAAGATTTCAATGGTCCATCCTCATATTATCCATGCGCTAATCCACCACCACCACATTATCAAGAATACTACTATGAACCCAAATCACCATATTTCTCAAGTTACCGGGAGGAGGAGTATGATGATTATTATAATGAATACCCTCAACCGGTATACGAGAAACCACAAGATTCGATGCATTCCAAGCTTGATACTCTCATGAACATGATGAAAGAATATCACCAGGATATCAAAGATATGAAGAAAGCGAATGAAGTGAGAGATAAAGCCCATGAAGCATTGGTGGTGCAAGTGGGTCAATTAGCGGAGGAATTAGCCCAACTTAAACGAGACCAAGAGGTTTGGGCCAATGGTACAATAGTAGATGGTGATGTGGTGGAAGAGGTTATCGATCTTCCCGAGCAAGAAAATGAATGCTTGAACCGAGCGAAAGACATCACACCGCGAGACGAGTCGGATCCGAAAGATGCCCACTTTCATATCCATCCTTCTCCCATACTTATCACTCCAACCAACAAAGTTGGGAATGAAGGTCCGGGTATAAGGATTCGAAGGGTGGCGTTGCAAGACATTGGCCAATTTGTTAAGAAACGACCCCAAAGTTGCTTAATACGTGTGCCGAGCAAAATAAAAAGAGAATGGATCCGGCATGCCAAATATCGAGCGTATGTAGGCAACTCGGTAGGAAAATGTGCACTTCGACCACCATGAGAGGTAAGTCGGTTAAATGAACGTTGTGGGTGTGTTCCCTATATAACCCTCACGAGACCTCTCGTCCTCCCAAGCTATTGGGGGGTTTAAAAAGGACTTGTAACATTTTAGTTTGAATTGTGTATAGTTTTAAATTTTTGTGTATTTTAGATATTATCGTAATCGTTTCCTACTAACCTTATTTGATTATGTGAAGTCCGAACATCATAAACGACTCTTGAAGACATAAGGTATGTTTTAGATTTCGTTTTGTGCATTGAGGAAAATACACGTTTATTTTAGGGGGTGGTAGAATCGTTACGATTTTTCGTATTTTTAATTTTAAAATTTTAGCTAATAAATTTTTACAAAAGTTTTTTTTTATAATTTTTAGGAATTTTTTATGTATATAGTCCCTTTATTAAAAGTTCTTATTTTTAAACATATTTTTCAAAAAAAAAAAAAAAAAAAAAAAATTTGAAAAAAAGGATAGCCGTCGGCGACGGGCTTCAAAGCCGTCGGCGACGGGCTACAAAAAACAGCCGTCGGCACTAAAAGCCCGTAGCCAGTAGCTTAAGCCGTCGGAAGATTTTGCTCAAACCACTAGCCGTCGGCGACGGGGTTGCAGCCGTCGGCGACAGGCTTGTTTTTTTCAAAAAAAAAAAAAAAAAATTTAATAAAAAAAAAAATTTCGTTTAAAAAAAATTGTTTTTAATAAAAAAAATGTTTTTAATAAAAAAAAATGTTTTAAAAAAAAAATTCGTTTAAAAAAAAATAAAAAAAAATTGTTTTTAATAAAAAAAAAAATTCGTTAAAATATATATATATATATATATATATCTCCAAGAACACAAAACCTTCAAACCTTCATAACTCCTTCAATCCTCCACCAAATCAACTGATTTTTGAGTCCATTTTGTGTAATTTTTCGAGAGGAACAAAACCCCCAACACGGTTTTCATCAATTCTTGTTAGTTGCAAGATCTTAAGACGTGTAAATTCGGGTTTTTAAAGGGAGTTCATCAAGTTTCTTGTTTTTTCATCTTTTTCTTAGTTCTTAGTATCTACAACATCAAAGGTATGGTATGTTTTGTGTTGTTTATTTTGTGTGCTTTATTTTTATTTCATCTTTTATTTGTTTTTCCACATAAATAAAGGTAAAATAATGCATGGCTTGGTAATATTTTCATAAAAATGGTAGAACTAGGTAACTAACAAATTTTGATGGTTATGAGAAGCATGCTTCTACACAAGGGTTAGAATTTGTAGGTACATGATGTTCACGAGACAACCATTTTTTTATCAAGAGAAGAAGGAGATATGGACATCAAGCAACAAAATCAGGTGCATGCGTTTCCATTTTACCTTGATTGTTAGTGTAATAATAAGTGGATTGTATTTCGTATTTTGTATTTTCCGGGGTGAACTTTGGGAGGGTTAGCTGTGTCACATCCCTTGTGCATTTTAAAACTCTAGTTCTTACACATTGAGGACAATGTTTACCTCAAGTGTGGGGATGGGGGAGTAGTAAAAGTTTTCGATTTTGACCCGTTCATTTAAATACTACACATTGAGGACAATGTTTACCTCAAGTATGGGGATGGGGGAAAATTTCAAAAATTTTTCAAAAGTTTCTTGTTTCAAAAGCAATCTTAAAAGCACAAGTAGCTAAGTCAACGAGGGATGGCACAACCCATTTGGTCTTTTGTCATGGTCAAGTTCAAATTAATAGCGTGAAGGGTATTTAGCGGGTGGTTATTTGGGAATAATTCGCCTAAGAAACTAGCAATTGATGCATATCACATATCATACCCTTATACGTGGGGTTTTGAGCCACTTCTATATCATAAGATTTACATTTACATGTTTCGTTGTTTGAGTGGACCATTAGTCGCGTATTGTAGAACTTGCAACTTTTGATATGTTCAAGACCATAGACCGAATACGAGCACGAGAATGATTAAGGCATTAGGTGAACCTTTTCCTTTTTAAACCATTCTTATACCCTTACCAAAAAATTATCCCCCAGTAGCCAATATTGAGCCTAAACCTTCGTTTGACAACCCACTTAGCCAACAACCATAAGCCTTTTTGTTTAAACCCGTGTGATGGAAATTCGATTATTTAGCAAAGTTTGTATAGTGTATTTACATATATAAAAAAAAAATCAGAAAATGTTGCGAAAAAGAATGAAAAAAAAAAAGCATTGAGAAAAATACAAAAATATGTGTTTCTAGTTGTTGAATAAAAGGCGAAAAAAATCATTGCCTTATAGTTGATGTTTGTAGTTTACTTAAGTTGGAATAGTTGTGTTGTAATAAAAATCGAATTTTTCATCACCTTAGCCACTTAAAAATATCCTATTCCTTACCTTTAGCCCTAGCCCCGTTACAACCCTTTCAAAGACCTTATGACTTGTGCTTAGTATTCGTGATCGATGGTGGAGAATGATTGAGTTGCAAGCCTATGCGGGTACGTGTTCTAATCAGGTTTTGAGCGATTATTTGTTAAAGTGCTAATACATCACATATTAGCCAAATGTTAAGCCGAATGGAGAGAACATTGTAAGGGATATGTATGATTTGTTAGTTTCAAGGGCGGGTTAATCTTAGATAACCATTTATATGTGATTTATCATTTATTGCTAAATATTCCAGAAATTGTAAAAGGTTTGAACTTTTGTATGACAATAGACCTTAACCTTTGTCTCGGGAATGGGAAGTGTATTCATTGTTCGACCCACGTGAAAGTGAAAAACAGATTTGCTTGAGGGCAAGCAAAAGACAAGTGTGGGGATGTGATACGTGGTCGAAAACTGGTTATCATTTGTGCTTAAGTTGATGTTTTTACATATGTTTAATCTTGAATAGTCTACTTGTAAAAGGAATTATGTTTTGTAGGTCTTGTGAAGATTAAGGAGCTAATTGGGAGCTTAACGGAGCACTAGGACGTGAATTGGATAAACCGGGGATGAAAAATGACAACACCGGGTTAACCACGAAGATTGGATGTGTTTTAGGGAATGTTAATGGAGTTAACATGAAGATATTGAAAGATATTATGATAGAGGGCTGAATTACGAGTACGTGGGCGAAAACGGTGCGTAAAACGGAGCTATAACGAAGAAGTTATGAAGAAAACAGTTTCAGACGAAACAGCAAAATCTAGAGGCCGTCGGGGACGGGCAATCAGGCCGTCGGGGACGGGCATGGGAACTCAAAACCGGGGAATTTCTTCCTTGGATGCCTTCAATGATTGCTAGACTTGTTTTTCTTGGTCAAATACGGGTTTTTAGTCAAATGAGGGCCAAGAACATAAACTTTGAGCAGACTTTAGAGAAATTAATCAACTTCCAATTCTTCTAACTTTAATTCTCATATGAAGACTATCATGAAGATCATCCAAAAGTCTTCCAAGAATTAAATGCTCCAAAGTTTTCCATGGCTATAAATCAAGATCATCATCAAAGAAGAAAGATGTCGAAGGACCAAAGACGGTTCACAATCACTCATTTCCAACATTCATCATTCTCCATCCTCCAAGCTCCAACATGACTCCCGTCAAGGTTCATTCTTCCGGTGATCAAGCTTCTTCAACCGTGAGCGGCTAATCATCTTGGTTTCACCCCGGTGTAGGTAGTTGTTTAATTTATGGTTTTGAAGTGTTCTTGCTTCACTTTGTGACAATTTGTGTATGATTTTAGAAACCTTTGACAATAGCTTGCATTTGTTTCGTATTCATAAATTGTCGAGCGATGTTAAAAGTTATGACTTTATGAAATGGTTATGTGTAATATGCGTTGTCTTGGTTAGGATTTACTTGTGTTGATTACAAAGTGTATTCTTGTCCGTTCATTGAAACGTTGATAGTCATTAGCACCCAAGTCACGGTACACTAAATCCGTTAATTGTATGCAATTGAGTTGAAGTCTAAAACTTGTAGAAACCATAAGTTATCAATTACTGAAACCGGGTGTGATTCCTTTTACTTATTATTGTCTAGTAACCAAACTTTTATTATAATTATCAATTAGTAGTTGTTATCCATTTAAACCAATTCATTTAGATAAATTCATATCTTCCATCAAAAACACAAATACAAGAATATCATAGCAAGCTTCATAATTTGTGACAATCGTTCTAATTCTAGTGAATCCATTCGCAAACCACATACTCTTCGTGGTTCGACCCCTTACTACCACTAGCTATTTGTTAAGGGTAATTTGGGCATATAAATATTATCTTTGACCGGAGCGCGACAATCCGATCAACCGCTGACTACCCTTACACAGAAAGACAAGAAGTACGACTGGGGTGACAAGCAGGAAGAAGCCTTCTAACTGCTCAAAATAAGCTATGCGATGCACCGATACTATCCCTACCCGAAGGCACTGAAGACTTCGTGGTATACTACGACGCTTCGCGTCAAGGTTTGGGTTGCGTGCTCATGCAACGTCAAAAAGTCATCGCTTACGCTTCAAGACAGTTGAAGGTGCATGAAAGGAATTACACCACGCACGACTTGGAGCTAGGTGCGGTGGTATTCTCTTTGAAGGTCTGGCGACACTATTTATATGGTACTCGATGTACAATCTTCACAGATCACAAAAGCCTACAACACATATTTGACCAGAAGGAATTAAACATGCGTCAGCGATGATGGGTCGAGCTGCTGAATGATTATGATTGTGAGATTAAGTACCACCCTGGAAAGGCAAACGTTGTAGCAGACGCGTTAAGTCGAAAAGAAAGGGTTAAGACCCTAAGGGTTCGAGCATTGGAAATGACTATTCGGACGAACCTCACTGCACGCATTCATGACGCACAACAAGAAGCCCTTAAGGGGGATCATAGTAGAGCTGAATACCTCCGAGGTATGCTGAAGAATTTGGTGCCAAACAAAGAGGGAACCTTATACTTTAAGGGGCGTATTTGGGTTCCGCTCTACGGTGGTATTCGAGAAGTCATCCTTAATGAAGCTCACAAGTCAAGATACTCGATCCATCCAGGATCGGACAAAATGTATCAAGACTTGAAGGAATACTATTGGTGGCCGAGGCTTAAAAGTGATGTTGCTATCTATGTTGGAAAGTGCCTAACCTGTGCTAAGGTTAAGGCTGAATATCAAAAACCGTCTGGTCTACTGCAACAACTAGAGATACCCGTGTGGAAGTGAGAGCAAATCTCGATGGATTTCATAACGAAATTACCCAGGACCCCTAGGGGGCACGATATGATATGGGTGATAGTCGATCGGTTAACGAAATATGCGCATTTCCTACCGATCCGAGAGAAGGATAGCACTGGAAAGCTTGCTGAGCTGTACTTGAAGGAAATCGTGGCACGTCATGGAGTGCCTATCTCAATTATTTCAGACAGAGATGGACGTTTTGTCTCGAGAATCTGGCAATCCTTCCAGGAGGCCTTTGGATCTCAACTAGATCTAAGCACGGCCTTCCATCCGCAAACAGACGGCCAGAGAGAACGGACCATACAAACGCTAGAAGATATGCTTCGTGCATGTGTTATGGACCTAGGCGGCAGCTGGGATACTCATCTACCTTTAGTTGAGTTTTCCTACAATAACAGCTACCATACGAGCATAAAAGTCGCACCCTTCGAAGCCCTATATGGACGCAAGTGCCGCTCGCCATTGTGTTGGGCAGACGCTGGAGACAAACGAATGGTTAGTCCTGAATTTGTTCAAGAGACAACCGAAAAAATCATGCAGATCCGAGAGCGCATTAAGGTGGCTCGAGATTGACAAAAGAGCTACGCTGATCGAAGATGAAAACCCTTAGAATTCGAGGTGGGAGACAAAGTTTTGTTGAAGGTCTCACCTTGGAAGGGTGTAGTAAGGTTTGGAAAACGTGGAAAGCTGAATCCACGATACATCGGACCATTCAAGATCTTGGAAAGAATTGGTACCGTGGCTTACAAGTTGGAATTACCAGAAGAACTTAACGGAGTACATGATACGTTTCATGTGTCCAACCTCAAGAAGAGTCCAACCCAAGAAACAGTGATCATCCCTGCAGATGAAGTGCATATTGACGACACACTCCGATTTACAGAACAACCCGTTGAGGTTACAGACTGGAAAGTCAACAAGACCCGGAGGAGTAGTGTCAAACTTGTTCAAGTACGTTGGAACTCTAAGCACGGACCCGAGTACACGTGGGAACGTGAAGACCAGTTTAAAGAGAAGTACCCCCACCTGTTCAAGAAAACTCTTGCGGGAGATAGCTCAGCCTGAATTTCGGGACGAAATTCTTTTAACGGGGGGAGACTGTGACAACTGGCACAAAACCGGTAATTTCCGTACAATTTAATTATTATTTAATATCTGCAATTATGTGCTTAAATGTCAACATTGTCTGATTACATGCTATACAAGTGAATTCATGCACGTTTTATACTTCAAATATTGCTTTATGCATTACTGTTAGCGTTGCGTCAGAAAGACTAGTAAACTCACCGGTAAGACACATTGTGTCAGCAATTCTGCAGAAAGCAGTCAGATAATGAAATTAGGGCTTAGGAGTAGGTCCAACGTCTAAAATACATTAAAACCCAAGCATGGATACAAGGATTGACATATAGACTTTCCAGAAGATAAAATATGCACCAAAAAGCACCCGAAACACACTTTAAATGCTGAATTTTATATATTTCAGCAAAATTCAGCATTGTAACAAGTTTGTACCATGCAAAAACATGACTAAATGGTCCTGAATGCTTTCCTAAGTGTCGGTAATTAAAAGTGTCACAAAAGCGTACTTAAAGATCACTAAACGGAATAGCTTGACACTTTAACGAACCGGTATCTAACCGAACAACCGGACACTACCCGAAACATCAAAATTATACTAGAAGCATTGTTTTAATGTTTCTGAGCTAGTTATGATTCCCGAACACCCTAACACACTATTTAACACATCATACACTTAAACACTAAACACTCTACTTGAAATCTAACTTAATCACTTAATTACCCATTAATCACCAACCAAGACCCCCCCCCCCTCATGTTCACGGTCACAAGGGTGTGGACCCACCCTTGATCCACCTTGATTTTATTTGATCTTCTTGATCATCCTTGGATTCACTAGAGATCTTGCTATGTACTTTAGGAACATATTACACAAAGGATAACACTATAAGATGGCTATAAGATCAAGACCTCATCTTCTTCACATTAACACACTACACTCTCTCCTCCCTTCTCCCCACTCTCGGCCAAGACCACCACCCCACCCCACACCACCAACATCATCAACTACATTTCATCCATTTCCAAGTGCACTCAAGGTGTAAGAAGCAAGGTTAAGGAGCTTGGAGGTCTTGGATCTTGAAGGACCTCTCCCATTAGCTTTTATCCTCCACATTCGTCATCTACATCTTCTAGTATTCTTCCCTAGCCTTGTGCTAGTGGTGAGACCCTCATGATCTCTTATTACTTCATATTTTGATGATTAAAAGATGTTGTGTATTGTTAATCTTGATGAACACTAAAGAACATGATCATGATACTTTAACATAAGCTTAATAACATAAGAATACATGTTGATTGTGTTTATTTGCTTCTTGACGATTGATGATTTGTGTTAGTGATGTTGGACATCATAAGAAACCTACTAGATTGTGATTAAACACATGATCTAGTAAGTTAAGGTGATGATCTTGTGAAAGACCAAGATGATCATACTTTATATACATGAACTTGAATGATGAAATTTATTTTCATATGTAAAGATGATTTAAACAAAATACAAATCTTGTAAATAGATGATTACAAAACTAATTTTCTCAAGAAACCATGTTTATTTATAAGATTTACAAAGTCATGGTTTCTAAGTAAACTAATCATACTTTTTGTGTTAAATCAAGACTAGGAACATGATTATAACAAGAATAATACAAAAGAAATATTTTTAGAAAAATCATCTTACAAGTTGTAAATGACTAAATCTTTCAAGAATGTGATTTGTAAACAAATAACAATGTTTTAAAGGGTAACTAAACCTACTAATTAGCATGGTAAGTTACTACGAGTTCTTACAAAAACTTCAAGTTCATTATGTAGTGTAATTTACATGATCTTGGCTTATGGTAAGTCTTGATTGTGTTGTTGATGTTTGATGATGATTTTAAAAGAAAAAAAACACATGTTTTGAAAACATGGGAAACCTCTATTTTTAGGGGAAACTATGTCAAAATTTCTATAGAATTTTGACACTTAGAAAGATATAAGTTTTGGTGAAACTTATTCCCTAAAAATTTACCTAAGAATATTTACCAAGGTTTTCCTAATTTTTGTGTAAAATTTCCAAGTTAAGGAATGATGATTTCTTCAAGATAAAAATTGATACTAAGTATGTACATTTCTGAGAAAAATATATATATTTATTGGTCACCAAATTTTGTGCTAAGTGTATGTAATATGTAATGTATGTAATAGTGTATTAGGACTTGAAAATACACTAAATACTCCAAAGGAGTAGAAATACAAAAATACACATACAACATGCTTAGACAAATACAAGAACATATATTTATGAAAATATATTTCTTAAAAGATTATGTAACTTGGACAAGTTACGAACTTAAAATGCCTTTTTGGACGAATATATATAACTCGGGTGAAAAATACAAGATACTTATATTTATTTTTGAGAAAATAATATAAGTAAGAGACATAGTTAAAAGTATGAATTATTTTTAACAACAAAGAACGCATACATAAAAGATGGTGACTTGTACTTGTGCGATACAAGTCTAGTGACTAACGTTAATAAAACACGTATAGGTCACGACGCTATATAAGCAAACCCGGTGAAGTTTACGGCGCAGGAAACGCAAAGTTGTGAGTTCATGTCCCCACTTTTAAACTTTTACATGCTTTTTAAACTTTGGGGAAAATACATGTGTTATGGTATGTGGAATACAAAAACTAAGGAATGATACTTTAGATCATATCACGAATAGGGTGTCATAAGCACCATTAATCAACAATATACCTAGACCGCAGAACAAAAGGTTAGATCTAATGGGTTTCAGGCAGCCACACTCTGGGCCACGTGCTACCTGGAGTGCTTTTGTGTCTCTAGTCGTGAATCGACAACTAAAAATGCCTATGGTTTGGATGCTTCCTATGTCGTGTCACATGTTAATGGCCTTGCAAACCATTAGCGATCTCGATTTCCTTACATTTACAGAAATACTTGTTTCATACAAATTACATACCATGTTTTCATTCAAGTATACAAACGTTCAATACAAAAACTGCATGAATTCACACCAACATTATGTTGACGATTTTCCAAAAACTCACATGTATTTCAGGTAACTAAAGTGGATGTGCGCGCGGTTTTACTCTCGCTCTTGGATGTTGTTATTGTTGTTAGCTATGGGTGTCAAGACTCCTATGCCTCTTTTGCGGGATTGGTTGTTATATCCCACCTCATGTGGTGATATAATAATTAAAACCTTGTTGTTTGTGGATGAAATAAAGTTGTAAACTTTTTAAAACAATTATTGGTCGTGTGATGTAAACACTTATCTTAAACCATGTTTTGAATGTTTAATGGCAATGGCATTTGGAGTTATTTTATGAGCATGTAGTATGTTTACCATTCGTATGCAATGAGAACCTTTCAAGATCACACCTCGTGCTTCCGCCTTAGAAAGGGGTGTGACAATAAAAGATCAGAGGCAACATGGCTTATAATTAAGGAGGTTATTATCTTGTATGGTTAAAGAGGTTAGAGAATTTATCTACAGCTATAAAACTATCTTTAAACATTCAGTTGGTCTTCATTATTGAGTTGAAGGAAGGGTTGGGTTGGGTTAGGAAACACTTGAGTCTTGTGAGGTTTGGAGTTTGTGGGAGGTCATGGTTTACAATTAAGGAGGTTAATTTTTTTAAAGTAAATTTAATTAAAACACACATCCGACCGAAACAGGCAAAAGGCCAAACAATAGACAACACCCTCGACTCAAACGGGTAAAGGGTGGACAATTACAACATATACAACGGGTATTTACACCATTCCACCCAACTAATATATTTACAAGGCAGTCTATTTTTAGCCCACCCAAAACCCCTCGATTTAACCTCCCCTAAAATATCTTGCGGACTTCGTCTAATCTGCTTGAAAACCAATTCATTTCTTCCTTTCCAAATACACCAACACGAGATAAACACCAAACCTTGGATGAGACTCTTAGCTTTCTTACTTAGTTGCATAAACTTGTGAATCTCCATAATGTCTTTGAAATCGAAAGCATATACCTGAGGCAAGTTACACCAAGCACTGAAGGCCGACCAAACCCTATCCACCATCGAACATGTAGTAAATAAGTGCTTCACCGTTTTCTCAAATTCTTCGCAAAGAGGGCACATACCCGAAGTAATATTCACATTCCTTCTTCTTAAATTAACTCTCGTAGCTTAGCTATCCATATTACCTCTCCACACCATATTATTGCATTTGAGAGGCACCCATTTACACCATTCGAAGTTAGGGGGATGACTATCACCTCTATCCTCAATTAAAGCCAGTTTGACGGCCTTCACCAAGAAACCTTCTTGATTGTCATCATTCCACTTCCATAAACCCTTATTATTAATAAGCGAAATCCTACTTAGGATCTCTTGACATTCCTGTCATTCCTTAAGCTCAGCATCCGACTCTGGCTGTCACACCCCCAAAATACCACATGCGGAAACCCCCGCGAGGCGTGTGACGTACCAGGATCTAGCCACCAATCACATTGAACTCATATCAATATTTCAAATAAAAACTTTCATTCTTTAACATAAAGTGTTACAAAACATTAAATGTAATTCAACGTGTTCAGCGGAAGCATAAATCATTAATTAAGTGTTTCATAAACCATATGTATGAAAACCATTAGACTTGTCTCACGATTCCATGTATCTCGACCCATGACCACTCCAGCCTCCCAGACTACAAGTTCCACATCTATACATGTCTATAACCTGCGAGCATGCAAACAAGTGTATCAGACAACGCTGGTGAGTTCACGGTTTTATGAAAACGTTTGGTTACCAAGTGTTTAATCCAGTTTAATAACGATTTCGAAAGTAATGTTGATAATAACTCGAGTACCGTACAAGATGGCTCCAGATTGTTTTGCCCGTCCCCAATGCCCCCTATCTAAGCATTGATCATGATTATGGTCATTAGTTCATGCCCGTCCTCTCAGGTATGGTATGAGGTTGCCAAGCCTAATAGCGTTATCAACTAATATCCCGTTACCTCTCAGGTAACTATTCGGTATAAGATGGGACTTAAAGTGATAGGAAATGAGTGTATTATCCAACATTCCAGTTTTTATCCAAAAAGACTTATTCCTCTCAGGAATACCCGTTTGAATAACCCAAAGACTTATTCCTCTCAGGAATACCCGTTTGACTGTCCCACCCACCGGGACGCATGCTCAAGAGAAGTGAACTCACCTTAGATTACTAGGTATGTTATATTACCCATTCCAAGGTGGTCAACCATACCCTACCGTGGTTACCAAGAATAGTCAGTATAGTGTTCACAAGTATCACATATCCATAATACACTTTTCACAAGTAGCAAACAAGTACAACACATGTCCGTATACAAGTCGTGACCGTTAATCATGCAACCCATTGATCCATAACGTTTTTCGTAAAGTCACATAACAAGTGTATGGGTTTCATATGCAAGTCAATCACATAACTGTACACATATTTTCACAGATTGCATTTGCTGCTAAGATCACAGTATATCACATAACAAGTATTCAGTTCTCATACAAGTCCACATCCCATGTGGATGTCACAAATCAATACTTAACAGGTGAATGTTCTACCTACACAAGATAATTCAGATTTCTCATTCTTAATCAGTATTATTATCATGCAACAAATAGCATTTATAAACACAAGTATCCATCAACCTATGCATCACAACTGTCTACTGTTCTGCCCATTGTCTTCACGGCGAAGTATCCCTATGGCGAAGATTCATTCTTCGCCTGAGACGAATGTGACGAAGGATTCAAGGAGTTCGTCAACACCAGACGATGAAGAATCCATCCTTCGTCGGGCCAGAATCTTCGTCGTGGATGGACTTCGTCACCCCTCATCAAACAGTTACAACTTATTAAACACATAACAACAGTTAACACATTTTTGACATGAATAATGGATCAAACAACAGTTATTCTTGGATGTTTATACAACCCTAATCGTCGTTCATCATCAGAACTAATAACCCCACAGCATTAACACCGAATTACATACCCTTGTTATTGATTAGTAATAGTCAAAAACACTAATAGATCAACCCTAACTTGTTTGTTTTCAACAAATATTATTGCTCATGTTATGAATCAAGTTAATCTACAACCCTAGATCAACATGGTTTAAGATCACTGTTGCACACATATTAACCAATTACACGCAGTCGAGTACAATCAAATAAATAACCACAATCGTAATCATACTCACCGAGAGATGATCGATGCTAGGTAAGAGAGATACGCTTTGAGATTCCCCAAACTGCCGTCGCACGGAGGATAGGAAGAGAGGACTTTAGGGTTTCGTGATTACGTTTATTGATTATGAGGGGTTATACAAACAACATGTCAGTTGGGCCACGAACCACCCTGGGCCGAGGCCCCTTTTCGGCGAAGGATCCCCTGACGAAGAACTATACTTCGTCGGAGGGTGTTTGGGCGAAGAATCCCAGCTCTTCGTCGACATAAGCTTCGTCGACACAGGTTTTTCATGAATCAAGTATGGTGTCATGCTAGATCTAAACATTACTCCTTAAACAACACATACACTTACATGCCACAACCAGACATAACAATATTTTAACCATTCAAATATCGCGCACATGATACAACGCAAGATGACTGTGAAAAACAAGATTGCGAAGCACGTGATGCGTAGCAGAAAGACCTTGAAATCTCGGGTTATCACATCATCCCCAACTTGAAAGAAATTTCATCCTGAAATTTGATGAGTAACCCCAAAGCCGTAAGTTGGTAGATCAGGATGACTGTGGATTTTCTCCAGGTGCCACATCATCCCCAACTTGAAGGGGAATTTCGTCCCGAAATTCACCAGTTGCATCAGATTTAGATTGGTTAGTTGGAAATAATTGAGGGTACTTGAGCTTCATTTGATCCTCGTGTTCCCACGTGAACTCTGGTCCACGTCTGGAGTTCCAACAAACTCTCACAATCGGAATTCGACTATGTTAAAGAACCTTGACTTCCTGGTCCATGTTTTCAATGGATTCCTCGACAAACTGCAACTTGTCATTAACCTTAGGCTCTAGTAAGGGTATCACAAGTGTTTCATCGGACAAACACTTCTACAAATTCAATACATAAATGACATCGTGAACGTTACCCAATTCGTCGGGTAACTCGAGTTTGTAGGCCACGTTACTGATTCTTTCTAGAACTTTGAATGGTCCAACGTAACGTAAATTAAGCTTGCCACGCTTTCCAAAGCATACCACACCCTCCCAGGGTGAGACTTTTAACATGACTTGCTCGCCTGCAGCGAACTCCTAGTGTTTCCTAAGCTTATCAGCTTTTCTGGCGGTCACGCATTGCCGCCATACGATTTGCGTTTTAATCAATCTTCTCATGAGATTCGAGTACAAGCCATGTGCCTGTGATTAGGCTGTCACCCACCTCAGCCCAACAAGGAGATCGGCATTGTCGTCCAAACATTGCCTCAAACGGAGTTGCCTGAATACTAGATTGGTAACTGTTGTTGTAGGGAAAACTCTATCAAAGGTAAATGTCTTTCCCAAGCTTAACCCAAGTTAATCACACATGCCTGCTGAATGTCTTCGAGTGCCCGGATGGTTCGTTCACTCTGACCATCTGTCCGAGAGTGATAAGCAGTGCTCACGCCTAGATGTGAGCCACAGGATTTATGTGCTGCCTGCCAAAAATTGGGTATAAACGCAGATCACAATCAGAGGTAATAGAAGTTGGTGCCCCGTGTCTAGAAATCGCCTCTCTCAGAGGAGTATCCACAAGCTGCGAAGACTTGTCAGTTTCCTTGATTGTAAGAAAGTGTGTTGGTTACGTGAGACATTCTGTGATCACCCAAGTGGTATCACTTCCGTTTCGAGTTTTTTGGTAGACCAGTGACAGAATCCATGGCCGTCTGTTCTCATTTCCATATGGGTGTTTCTGATTGCTGACACAAACCAGAAGGTTTCTGATATCCCATCTTGACTTTCGCACAAGTCAAACATCGTTCACATACATTGCTATGTGGGCCTTCATGCCCGGTCACCAGTACAAAATTTTTAGATCCTACTATCTGCAATCAAAACTCAGACGACTAGAATATTGAGGCTGGTGTGCTTTGCTCAACACATGTTCCCTACTGTTGCCGTATAGTGGGACCCATATTCGTTCCATGAAGTAGCAGATATCGTCCAACTTGTCAAAAGTTGTTTCTCCATGCCCCGCATGGGTTCAACTTGAAAATTCTCTTCCTTCAATGCTTCGGTCTGGGCAGGATAAATCTAATCAAGTAGGTTAGAGTCGATGGTGGGCTGCAAAGCTTGTACGCGTTTAGGTTTAATCGTCGTAATCGTCCGAGAGTTCCGTCCAGCGACGCCATCGTATGTTTAACTCTTGCTGTTCAAAGATATGATGAAGGCCCTTGTGATCGGTCTAAATAGCGCTTTGGTGCCGTACAAGTAATGCCTCCAGATATCCAACGCACGGACCATGGCTTCCACCCCAGGTTGTGAGTCGTGCAAATCTTCAACTGCTGGGAAACGTAAGTTATCATCTTCTCGCGTTGCACCCACACGCAACCGAGACCCTGAATCGAAACAACGCGGTATACTACCAAATTACCTGTACCATCGGGTAAGGACAGTACTCGGTGTACTGTAGAGTTTGGTTTCAAAGATGAGAAGACGTTCTCCTGTTTTGTCCTCCACAAATACATAACACCCTGCTGTGTTATCGCGTTACCAACTGTGGGGTCTTCGAAAATCCCCCAATGAACCTACAATATTACCGAGCGAGACTAAGAAGTTTGCTAAGGGTGAGACTCGAAGTTTGCCGCATGTCCGAAGGGTCCCTTGGTGTTGTCCAGCTTCTGGTAGAGTCGACTATAGTGAGTTCCTCTTATATTCCCAACTTGTTGACTAGGATACCAAGAAAGTGTACTTCCCAGACCCAGAAGTCACACTTAGAAAGACTTCGCGTAGAGTTGCTCCTCCCTCAGGAGCTCTAAGGTAAGACACAAGTGCCACTCATGGTGTTCCTTTCTCCTGGAAATGATTCTAAACGTCATCAATAAACAAGGTTGACTAATTCGGCGGGATAAGGTTTACACATACGATTCATGCAATCCATAAAACTGCTAGTGTGTTGTGAGACTTGGTTGACATGAACAGAAGATCGTCATAGCCATTCATTATTCGAAAGGCCGTCTCAGGAACATCCTCCATTAGGTCTCTCATCTGATGATAGTCCGGTCTTAAGTCGATTCCCGAATAGAAGCTTGACCCTTGCAGCTGGTCAAGCAGATCGTCGATGCGAGGTAAAGGGTAACGGTCCTTGACTAACACCTTGTTAGGTTCTAGATAATCGATACACGTGTGAAGAAACCAAGCTTTCCTACTCTCGATTAGGACTAACGTTTCCCCAAGGCGAAAAAGTAGATCGGACAAAACCTCTGTCCAACTGTTCCTGAAGCCGGTTAGTCAGTTCTTGCGACCCTCTTGGTGCAAGATGATAATAAATATGAGTAATCAGGGCTGCTTCTGTCGTGAGATCAAGCTGTGATTCCACCTGACGATATGGAAGTAATTACTTGGAAGTTCTTAGGGAACTCATCGGGAAAACCACGAACAACTGGTAGATCTTCAATCTTCTTTTCCTCAGGCTGTGTGTTGGTAACCAGTGATAGAGTAGTAGGGTAGCGGAAACACCTCGGGGCTTCCGTCACTGAAGTGATACTGACAACCAGTGAATCTCCTACCAGGGAAGGATGTACGTGCTATTTTCCCCTTACCTAGAATTTCTGCCCGGGACTTGGTTATTTAGTCCATAACAACGACTGCATCGAAGCTTCTAAAAGTAGTAGGGAGGAGGTCAACGTCGAACACGCGACCTGAAAGATCGAGCTGGCACCCTAACTGATCATATAAGGCTTCTCTTGTCTGGTCATTAACCTGTTCTACAACGTGTCTGGTCTCGAGAGGTGTCGTAGTGAAGTCAGAACAGAGGCGAAGAGATTTGCTACCAAAAACGTACAAATCACCATGTTGCTATCATACCTGGCGTCACCCACGCCAATCTTAAACGCTCTTCCACAAACATCACATCCAGGGTCGTTGTTATCGTTATGAGGATTCCTAATGCTGCCATTGATCCCTTGGTTGTTGGCGTCTTGACTCAACTACAGTCAATCCTTGTCGAAGTCACCTTCATTCCCATACTAAGGGTTACGATTGCGAGTACCTTGCTGTCACCGTGGTCATTGCCCCTAACGTTGTTGCTTTGTAGACAGATCTCTACGGTCTTTTGCCAGTTGGGTCCACCTTCCCGCTGTTCTTGTCACATCCTAGAGTACTACCCATTGCGCTAGCAGTCACACATTCCACACTCTAATCAATTGTCATCGTTTATCCCCAGATGAATTCATAAGAGTTGGCTCCTAGAGGTTGCTGACTAGAGTTAGTGACTTGATTGAAATCAATCTGCTGGTGTTCGTCGTCGGAAAGCAGGGTCGTCCTAATAATAGGGTTGGTAATGTATTACGTTCATCTACTTATCCATTGGCCTTACGAGTCGATTGAACAATACACGGTAAGTTGCTAGAGAGCACAGTAGTGATCATACTTCGAGATTTGAGGCATCAATTTGTCAGGTTCATGTATTCGAGAAAAGTGAGGAAAGTACAGACCAAACGATCAATGATTCGACAACTAGCTCAGAGATGTTCGCACTAGCACCTAACTTTCACATACGGGTTACTCAGGTGTTCAGATACGTGTTTAAGCAACACCTAACATCAACGTGATTCGTAAGGATTTAGAGGGAAGTGAAAAGATCACGCTCGGTAGGAGGCAGTCATCGCTATGACTCCTATAGATTTGTTATGTTTTTCATTAGATCGAATAATGGAACAGAACCCCTATTTCACTTGTTAAGCCTCACTGGGACTCACATGCACCCCACATTATTATTATGTATGCACCCACAATAATATTGTGATTTGCATACTCATCTCAGTTCCTCCTAACTCATGTCAAATGGTTCCTCAACTCAAATGTCAACGGAGGTTGTCAAAATGACAAGATCAGAGAAATCTAGGGACTACGACATACTAGCAACGCATCATACTGTAAACAAGCTATTCATGTAATTATGCTATAGTGACAAGTGTGTGTCCGTATGCTATATCATAAACAAGTGTACACTAATCATGTAATGTATACCACAGGTGAAAAGACGAACCTTGCAATCTGGAGCTGAGTGTCATGGTCGTATTCACGTATTCAGAATTGTTCAGTTATAGTCTGGTTTTATAAAAACATTTTTAAAACCAAGTTCACTATAACCAGTGGCTCTGATACCAAACTGTCACACCCCCAAAATACCACATGCGGAAGCCCCCGCGAGGCGTGTGACGTACCAGGATCTAGCCACCAATCACATTGAACTCTATCAATATTTCAAATAAAAACGTTCATTCATTAACATAAAGTGTTACAAAACATTAAATGTAATTCAACGTGTTCAGCGGAAGCATAAATCATTAATTAAGTGTTTCATAAACATATGTATGAAAACCATTAGACTTGTCTCACGATTCCATGTATCTCGACCCATGACCACTCCAGCCTCCCAGACTACAAGTTCCACATCTATACATGTCTATAACCTGCGAGCATGCAAACAAGTGTATCAGACAACGCTGGTGAGTTCACGGTTTTATGAAAACGTTTGGTTACCAAGTGTTTAATCCAGTTTAATAACGATTTCGAAAGTAATGTTGATAATAACTCGAGTACCGTACAAGATGGCTCCAGATTGTTTTGCCCGTCCCCAATGCCCCCTATCTAAGCATTGATCATGATTAAGGTCATTAGTTAACGCCTGTCCTCTCAGGTACGGTGTGAGGTTGCCAACCCTAATAGCGCTATCAACTAATACTCCATTACCTCTCAGGTAACTATTCGGTATAAGATGGGACTTAAAGTGATAGGAAATGAGTGTATTATCCAACATTCCAGTTTTTATCCAAAAAGACTTATTCCTCTCATGAATACCCGTTTGAATAACCTAAAGACTTATTCCTCTCAGGAATACCCGTTTGACTGTCCCACCCACCGGGACGCATGCTCAAGAGAAGTGAACTCACCTTAGATTACTCGGTATGTTATATTACCCATTCCAAGTTGGTCAACCATACCCTACCGTGGTTACCAAGAATAGTCAGTATAGTGTTCACAAGTATCACATATCCATAATACACTTTTCACAAGTAGTAAACAAGTACAACACACGTCCGTATACAAGTTGTGACCGTTAATCATGCAACCCATTGATCCATAACGTTTTTCGTAAAGTCACATAACAAGTGTATGGGTTTCATATGCAAGTCAATCACATAACATTACACATATTTTCACAGATTGCATTTTCTGCTAAGATCACAGTATATCACATAACAAGTATTCAGTTCTCATACAAGTCCACATCCCATGTGGATGTCACAAATCAATACTTAACAGGTGAATGTTCTACCTACACAAGATAAGTCAGATTTCTCATTCTTAATTAGTATTGTTATAATGCAACAAATAGCATTTATAAACATAAGTATCCATCAACCTATGCATCACAACTGTCTACTGTTCTGCCCATTGTCTTCACGGCGAAGTATCCCTATGGCGAAGATTCATTCTTCACCTGAGACGAATGTGACGAAGGATTCAAGGTGTTCGTCAACACTAGACGACGAAGAATCAATTCTTCGTCGTGGATGGGCACGGCGAAGAACCAAGGAGGTTCGTCAAGAGTCAGCCGATGAAGAATCCATCCTTCGTCGGGCCAGACTCTTCGTCGTGGATGGTCTTCGTCACCCCTCATCAAACAGTTACAACTTATTAAGCACATAACAACAGTTAACACATTTTCGGCATGAATAATGGATCAAACAACAGTTATTCTAGGATGTTCATACAACCCTAATCGTCGTTCATCATCAGAACTAATAGCCCCACAGCATTAACACCGAATTACATACCCTTGTTATTGATTAGTAATAGTCAAAAACACTAATAGATCAACCCTAACTTGTTTGTTTTCAACAGATATTATTGCTAATGATATGAATCAAGTTAATCTACAACCCTAGATCAACATGGTTTAAGATCACTATTGCACACATATTAACACGCAGTCGAGTACAATCAAACAAATAACCACAATCGTAATCATACTCACCGAGAGATGATCGATGCTAGGTAAGAGAGATACGCTTCGAGATTCCCCAAACTGCCGTCGCACGGAGGATAGGAAGAGAGGACTTTAGGGTTTCGTGATTACGTTTATTGATTATGAGGGGTTATACAAACAACATGTCAGTTGGGCCGCGAACCACCCTAGGCCAGGGCCCCTTTTCGGCGAAGGATCCCCTGACGAAGAACTATACTTCGTCGGAGGGTGTTTGGGCGAAGAATCCCAGCTCTTCGTCGACATAAGCTTCGTCGACACAGGTTTTTCATGAATCAAGTATGGTGTCATGCTAGATCTAAACATTACTCCTTAAACAACACATACACTTACATGCCACAACCAGACATACCAATATTTTAACCATTCAAATATCGCGCACATGATACAACGCAAGATGACTGTGAAAAACAAGATTGCGAAGCACGTGATGCGTAGAGGAAAGACCTTGAAACGAATTCTACATATATCCGCTATTTCCTTGTTTCACAACCCTTCTGTCTGCAACCCGGCATAATTTAGACAACTCCAAACCGAACAAATGTGGCCATCTTTCCATGAAAGACGTATCGCCCATCCAAGTGTCTAACCAGAAACGAATTTCCTCCCCGTTCCCTACCTTACCCAAGATCAGAAGGTTTAAACCCTTCCCATTTATTTTCAAGTTGGATATCGAATTCACAATATTTTTCCAACATCTCGTAATGTTACCATTAAGTGGTAGGAAGCTCCTTTGATTGTTTTTACCATGACAAGCTTCCACCACCTTTCTCCATAAATTTTGATATTTGACCCTGTACCTCCATCCTCATTTAAAAAGAAGAGCCAAATTAATCTCTTTAAGTCTGTTGATACCCAACCCTCCTTTTGATTTAGGCCACGTGATCCAATGCCAAGCCACCCAGTTCATTTTTTTTATTGTCATTTGATCCTCCCTAAAGAATTTTTCTCATTTTCGCTTCAAGAATCTTGATAATTCCCACTGGAAGCTTAGATAACGAGAAGTAATAGATAGGGAGACTTTCCAACACGAAATTAATCAAAGAGGTTAGAGAATTATCTACAACAATAAAATTCTCTTTAAACATTCATTGGATATTCATTAGAGTTGGTGGGAGGACATGGTTTAGGTTTATATTTCTATCTTTAACTCTGAGTAAGTCATTTTTTTTTCGGCAAATTTGGTTTACTGATGGATCACTGGAGTATCATCGTGCTACCAGCGGAACCACCCGATCATATCCATCCCCACTAGGCATAATGTCTATACACAAATTCAGGAGAAAACCCAATAAATATGGGAAAAACCCCCACTTGTGGGAATTAAACCCAGGACCTATTGGTCCCAAAGGCTTATCTCATCCTCAAAATGCCACTAGGCTATAAAGCCATATGCTCTAAGGCTGGACGAGTGGACGGTATGGCCCGTCCTCAGCCCCGGCGCCGGCGTCACCCCATCCCGCCCCCCCCCCCCCCGTCTTCATCCCGTCACCGTCCTCTCCGTCTGTTTCTCAACGTCCAGGACGGACCAAAACATGTGGGCCACCTTCTTTCTTCTCGGCGATGGCTCCGTCACCCCATCCCGCCCCCTCCGTCTTCATCCCGTCCCGTCTTCATCTCCGTCACCATACCTCTTAGCCTAAGTAAGTCATGTGAGGTAAGTTGTGGGTGGGGGACATGGGTAATTGTGCTGAAATAAGGTGCACAAATATTATTTAGGTAGTCATGTGACTTGCTACAAAGCAGCACATCACACTTCTTTTCTTTCTCATTAGCTTTTATTTTCACATTTATGTTATGTTGTTAACATGTGAACCAGTTAAAAACTGTTGTTTATGGGTTTGGAAAACGCATGGGGTATGCAAAAACAAAAGAGGAATAAGGATGGACTGTTCCAAGATTTATAACCCTTCCACCTGAACCTGGTAGCACCATATCTTGGAATATGTCCATTATTTTGAGTCAACCTTTTATTATTACATAATTGAATCATACGAGGGAACGAATAGTATGGCTAGGATTGGTTTAGCATATTACAAGTAGGTTTGTTTTGTGTGACAGTTAAATGGCGGTTAGGACGGGGTCGGTCTCGCAAGCCGACCTGCAGCCACTCGGTTCAATCTGAAATTCGTCGTTCTAAAAAAAATGATGGTTAGGAGTAATGCACAAGCCAAGTGACATTTGAACACAAGTGGGCTTTGTTGTCGGTTTTAGGGAACCTAACGGTCAATTAGTTACTTTTATGGTTGGTTTCTTTTCAAAGTTACACCGTGGATGGGGGAGTATAATGGTTCAAGATAACTTGATGAGAGGCCGAAATGTTCAAGACAAAATGGTTCGAGTATTATATATTTTTTGAATGAATCGTTTTTTGATTATATACATTGTAATAGTTTTATATACGTTTTGGATGGTTTTTTGATTATATACATTGTAATAACTATTGGGCCGTGTATAAGCCCAATACGATTGATAGTGCTTGGGAGTTTGGGGCCTAGTACATTACCCAAAATCTATAGGGCTAAAATCTTTGATTGTTTGTGGGGATTTAGACTTTTTTTGAGGGTTTATCCCAAAACATCTAATTTTTTTTATGTTTGTAATTTTCTGATAAATCTTGTAAAATTTACAGGGCTTATACCGTGAGAATGAGTTGACTAGGGCAAAGAAATAGGTTCATTTAACTCAACTCAAATTAAACAATGGGTCAATTTGGTCTGCCCAAATCAGATGTTTCTATTTGGTCTAGTCAGACTATCGGTTAAAACGGGCCACTATTATTAAATTTGTTAACTTAATGGTTCCAAATGGGTTAACACCACGCATATCTATTGTTTGTCTTCACCACCTACTCCTAGCCAGTGCCTCCATAGCTTTACTACTGAAGTCAACAACGGGTTACGGTAGTTGCCTCCACCACCCCCATCCTTCACTGCACAGCCCCCACCGATTTTTCGCTCCTAGCGTTAATTTTACTGAAAAATTTCGATTTTTTTGGTAGTGTAAAATATTGGATTTTAAAGAGTCCGGCCTCCACCGATTTGGATTTTGAGAGCCCAGACTCCACTAAGTTTTCGTTCAAGCTCTGCCACAAGTCACCACCACCATCATTGCCGACTCCACCACCGTCACACCACTACCAATTCCACTTGTCGCCATTAGTTGCCATAAAAAAATTTAATGTGTACCTATGTCGATGCTTTTTTTTTTTAAACTAATTTCAAACAAAGTCCATTTTGGTCGGAACCCGTTTTAACCCGAACCAAATTATTTATTAAAAAAAAACGGTCCGTTCCATACTCATTTTTCTCAGCCTCCGTTTTGATCCGTCACCTAACCCACTTGGTTTGCCATTAACAACCGTAATATATGTAGTATGTACACAAAGATGATCAATAATAACATTCCATTAATTTGTTGAAGTTGCGTAAATAATAATAACAACAATAATAATCAGCGAATTTTAGCAGCATTCCTTTTAAGGCCATTGGAGACAGTGGATGCCGGTGTGATTGCCTTTCTAATCTTGACGACGTTCCAAGCAGTGCCCGCGACGTGCCCTGCAGTTGCAAGCACGTCGCCGGTTGCTTCTCCCGCACTTTCACCAAACCTGTTTTGAACATATAGTAAATACACAACAATGAAGAAAACTATTGGTACAAATTGTTTTTCTATTTTTTTAATAAATAAAAAGAAAACGTTAAAAATAAGTTTTAATTAGGTGTGTAAACGAGCTTGAGTTTAGCTTGCTTAACTTACGATAGCTCGGCTCTTACGTAATTCTCATTATATTTGTTAATTAGTTAGTAGTTTTGTTTATATATTTATAATTATTCTTTTGTATATATAGTTACAGCTTTTGTATATAGCATGAAGCTTAAATATTATTTAGTTACTTTTATATTGAGTTGTATGGTGTTACTTTTATAGTTACTTTTCAGATAATGAATCAGATATCCAAATATCCAATTATTTATTTTATTTTTTTATTTTAAATCGGATATTTCAGAATCCAAATATAACTTTTCGGATATCCAAATATCTTTTTGGATATTTTCGGATAATTTGGATATTCAATTTTTTTTAAATCACTATCCGAATATAAAAAAATCAGATATCGGATATCCAAATTTTCGGATAATTCGGATTCGGATAGTTCGGATCGTATATCGGATAAGATTAGGAGTGGCTAGTATATCGGATAAGATTAAGGAGGGGAGATTTAGATGGTTTGGGCATGTGAAGCGGAGGCAAACGACGGCACCAGTTAGAGTAGTGGAAACTCTTATGTGGAGGGGAGGAGAGGAAGAGGCAGACCCAAACTGACATGAGATGAGCAGATTAGGAAAGATTTACTAGAGTTGCATCTTTCTGAGGACATGATCCAAGATAGGACTTCATGGAGGCGTAGGATTAGGGTTAAGGACTTCTAGAGGATATCGCAGTAAGGTCTTAGGTGTATTTTTAGGGACATAGGTTTTTCTTATTCTTTAAGTGTCTTTACCGGTGATTGTCTTCTTGTGTTTATGCTCAAATGATGTTGTATGCTATTATACATGATTTACATTATATTGTGTTACTCTGATCACTTGCTTGGTATTGGTGACTTCTTATTTCTATATTCTTTGACTTGGTGTGTTGGTATGCTGTTCGTTTTGGAGCCGATGGTCACTCTGGAAGCAGCATCTCTATCCCTATGGATAGAGGCAAGGACTGCCTACATCCCACCCTTCCCAGACCCTATAAGTAGCTTGCTATTTGTGGGATTTACTGGGTATGGTTGTTATTGTTGTTGTTGTATAGTTCGGATCGGATTTTCGGATTCGGATACTTTTGAACACCCTGTGTATTAATAATTATTGAGTAAATATATATTTAATATATCTTAAAAAAGTGTAAGAATAATATGCCTGTTTAGGTTTTGAAGCTCTATAAGTGAAGCTTGGGCTTGTTCGAGCTCGTTTAAACTCTGCTCGGTTTGAGTTTTTTATGAGTCAATCTGGAGTAACTCACAAACAGCTAGACTCGTTTACAACCCTATATTTAGTTTACCTTTCGCTGACCATCCTAGTTGCAGCACCAGATGTGGCAGATAAGGCTTGCTTTTGAGCAGCTTCAGCTGCATCCATCACTGTGTCTGAAATTCATCAAGAAACATTAAGTTTCATCGTTCAAATTTCTCTATAACTAGTTTCAAGTGTAACGATAATTTTAACCCGTTAACATGAACATGAGTCAACTCGTGTCTCGTTATATCAATAAAATGGTGAAACTACAACACTGGGGTTAAAATTAAAGAAACGGTTTTAAAAATATATTTTTGGATATTTTCGGATAATTTTAACCCGTTAACTTAAGGCATAAGTGTATAAAAAAACAAATGGAAATAAGCAAAGGTTGGGGGTTGGCCCAAGCCAGCCCAACTCATATGGGCTTGTTTTAAAAGCTTTATATAGTTTGATCTGAACTCGTTTTTACTCTGAGGGCAAAAAACCGGTTATTTAACGAGCCGTAAGTGGTTAATAACCGGTACACCCATAACCGGTTAGGAGTTAAAAAATAACCGGTGGTATGTAACCGGTTATAAACATTTAGGAGAGTAACTGGATATGTTTAACTAGTTTTTAATTGATGTACTGGTTAACTCAAAAAAAATGAAAAAAATAAAAATAACGGGTTAAAGTGAATAACGAAACGAGTTAAAATAATAATCGGTTAAAGTAAAACATTGAAAGTAACTTTTTATTTTCACCTATAGGAGTTCCATACAGGTAACAAATGGGTAGGTTGGGTAAAATATTCTTTAACTTTTTTATAAATTTTTATGACTAAAATATTATATATTACCGTAATTGTTTAAATACGCCTCATTTCATCATTTTCATTTTTATCTAATATTTTATTATATGAAATTCAAATTGTATGATCTAACTGCCGATAAAAGAAACTAGTGCTTTAGAAAACAGACTTTTAACAACAAATAAAAGTACTTACTAACTGCATCAAGAGAAGCTAGAAGGACCTCCCCTGGAACCATGCTAAAAAAGGTCTTTCCGGCTTGCGACCGAACCACTGGACCCATGACCGACCCGGTTGCTATTCCGACACCATTCAACATCGCTTTACTCATGCTTTCGGTCATCTTCGAGAGCTTTCTTACGCTAGATATACACGCGCACGTTTAGTGACCAAATAGAATACCAATCTACAAAAAAATAAAATAAAAAATACAAGGTTTATTGCACCTTTTTAAACTTTTATTGATCCCATTCTCCTTTCTTGAACCATTGATTTTGTTGCTTTCATTAGAAGTAGTTCTTGAGATGTCATTCTTTTCCTCCATTGCTTGGTTTAAGATCATATTACCTCCCTTTTGCACCTGTTTTGGGTCCATTTAATGATATTTGTCATAACAAGCTTAGCGTGTGACTATTAATGAGTCGCGTATCCAAGATTTTTCTTTTATCAATCAAGAGTGTACACAACAAAAAAAATTGTCAGTGTATAGGGACGCGACTGAGCCAGATACAGGATGAGTTATGGTAATTCCAACCTATGTTGTCAAAAGCACGTCGGGCGCGCGCCTAGGCGCCCGGGCGTAACGAGGCGAGGCTATAGCGCCAGGTGGTAGCTTAGGCACAAATCTTGGCTTTTTTGTAAAAACGGTGCCCAGGGGAGCGCCCGGAGCTAGACGTAGCAAGAGAAAAACGTGGGTTTAATTCTGTCAGGCGCTCCTTTCTTTTTTATGCTATTTTTAAAGCTTTTTACAGCTTTTTCACAGCTGTAAAGCATTGTTTCAACTGACTTGAAAAGTCAACCTTTTAACCATTGGATAAAGATTTGTCTCCTTGTCCTTTTTAATCTAATCAGCCACCACCAGACCACACTCATCTTTTTTAAAAATTAAAACACCAAAATTAAATGGCTTTTATAATAGCTTCTTTATTTTATATGTGGAATATGTGTTAATTTTCAAAGCATAATATATCTTTTAATTTTTTTCCTCTATAAGCGCCTTTCTTAAAAGAAGTCCTCGCTTTTTTTGCGCCTAGGCTCCATGCGAGGCCTATGCGCATCGCCTGCGCCTTGCGTCTTTGACAACATAGATTCCAACCTGATTACTTGAAATTGTCACGTACCTGTTTACCGGCATCAAAACCGAATATATTAATATATTATAGAATCTTAAAAGTTTAACGATTTTGTATATTGAAGTTACTAGGTTAGAACCCTGTGTATTACACGGGTTGAATAAATATAATTTTATATATTAAATAATAAAAAGTTATATTTTTATGAACTCTGTATATTGTACGGGTTAAATAAATGTAATTTTATATATCAAATAATAAAAAAGTTATAAATAAATGTAATTTTGTATACTAAATACTAAAAATGCCGTATCTTTAAAAAAAGTCGTGTATAATCGGGTTGAATAAATCTACCAAATAATAAAAAAAATTACATCCTTAAAAACCCCGTATGTTACACGTGTTGAATAGATCCAAAAAAAGAGTTATATCTTTAAAACCCATGTGTATTACACATATTAAATAAATGTAATTATGTATATTAAATACTAAAAAGGCCGTATCTTTAAAAAACTCGTGTATAGTTGGGTTGAAAAATCTACCAAATAATAAAAACATTATATCCTTAAAAACCTCTTGTATTATACGTGTTGAATAAATCTAATTTTACATAGCAAATGATAAAATAGTTATATCTTTAAAAAATCGTGGATTACACTGGTTATATAAATGTAACTTTGTATACTAAATAATAAAAAAATTATATTTTTCAAAACCCCGTATTTTAGACTTGTTGAATAAATATAATTTTCTTTATCAAATAATAAAAAATTTATATTTTTAATAAATTAGGATAACAATTAATATTAATTTATTATTTATATATTTAATATAAGATAAGTAGGAAAGAGAGGTGTTTGTTTTAAAAATATATTAAATTAACAATTTAGATTTGAGGATAATATTTTATTAAAGTATGATAAGATTTAATATTAATTTATTATTTATTTATTTACTTAATATAAGATAAGTATAGATTTGAGGATACCTTCAATGAATGACACGTGTCCAAAACTTGGTTTCTTTTATTATAGTAGATAGATTAGGAGCTTGAAACTATTAAATATATAGAAACTAGGTTAGAACTCCGTGTATTGTATGGGTTGAGCACATGTAATTTTATATACCAATCAATAAAAAGTTATATCTTGTTATATCTTTATAAACCTTGTGTACTTTTAAACCTTTGGACTAAACTGACAAAATGGGCCAAACCACAGGGACTGAAATGGCATTTAACTCTTTACATTATATTAATTTATATTTAGTATACGTCTTTTGTTAATTTCAAGATAAATAATTTTGAAATCTAATAAATATTTCAAAAGATTATATTATCTCTTATACGAATTGTTTAAATTTATATTAAATTTAATTTCATAATTATCTTTTAATTAATATTAATTATCTATAATTAAGTAGGAGATAAAGACAAGAAAACTAAAAAATAGATGGCTCAACATGTGTCCTCATATTGGTTTCTTTTATTATATAGTATAGATATAGATTTTAGAGGTATGGTTCGTTAATTAATATTTGAAATCGGTTTAGGATGAGTTTAAGAGCGGGTTTTGGGTGTTTTAGCCACGTAAAATCTTAAAAATTCATACCTATCAGAGTATCAAGTAAATGTGAAAAAAAAAAAATACAACTAATCCAATATCCGGTCTTATACCCATCAGAAATGGATAAGTATTGAACCCATCGGGTTGTGTCACTAAAAATATATCATTATTCACAAAGTGTACTATCTTTTATCCACACACAAAAAAGTGTAAAAGACCTATATATATACATACATATAGTTTTCTTACCTTTTTTAGACACCTCTTAACCCAAAACTATAATCTTTTACCCACACTTTTTTAAAAATGTCCCTATATATGACATTTTTCATCACGTCTGTTTTACTAAATGTCACTAGCCTATATTATTAGTATATAACATCTGTGTATAAATATTGAACCATGATGTGGCGATATCGATAAATAAGTGTTTACATCCCAACCTGAATTGACCCGGCCCGTTTTGATTCATACTTGGGAGGTGACACTTTTTCGCATGAACCCATTTACCAATTACTTCATGTATTTACCGAAGAAAATCAATTCGAAAACGAACCTTGTTGGTATAAGCATTACTACATATAAAGATCCCTTTAACAATCTGGCCAGTTCCTTCAGCAATAGCCTTTGCAATAACATTATTATAAGCATCAATCTTTGGAGCAAATTCCTTCCAATCAAGATCGGTTTTTCTTGATGACGATGATGAAGTCGAAAAACACGAATGCTCTTTCAAGAACTTATCCAGCAACTTGAAATCCCCATGGCCCGTATCAGAAAACGTGACACCATAATTTAACGGGTGTTCATCTTTAACCACTTTCAAAGAGAACAGGTAGTGAAGACGATCAAGCTTCACTACTGGTTCATCTTTGGTTAAAGGCCATTGAAGATCATCGTTAATTTTGATTATGGTTGCTAGTAAAACGTCATCATCGGATAGCTGAATGATTTTGAAGTCCCCCGTAGCGAGGTCTATGGCTTCCCCTTCATCCACTAGATGGACTTTGCAATGAGGGATTGATAGCACGGTTTCATGTTGGGCGGTTTTTGGTTGTGGGTAGTTATTGGTTGTCGTTGGTAGCGGCATTGGTCGTGGTGGTGATCGGGTTGGGGAGAGTGTTTTTGGTTTCCTAGCTCCACAACAACTCATTTTGTTGTGTCTTTTGGTTGTGGTCCTAATGGTGATGTTGAAGTAGAATGTAATAGTAGGATGGAGAAGGGTAAAAAGGTAATTTTAACAAGAGAGGGAATTATGGCTTTAATTGATGCTTTTTGAGTTTTTGTCAATGAAACTTTATCTTATTCTTAACTTTGGCATATTTAGCTTTCGGTGGAGGGAAGATGAGTTTAAAATAAGGCCATTTTCATCCATTAAATGACTGTTTATTACATTAGTACAAATCTTTTTTACGGCAAATTTGGATCACTGACAATGCAGGTAGAACACATAAAGTAAGACTGTAGATCCGAACATGTTTTTGGCAATACGCCATTTGTTTGATTACCATTTTTCCCTTTGCGATTTTGAAAAGAGAAAAACTTTAGATAAGGTTTCATTGATATCAAATTGATATTATTCTCACCTTGGTTTAAAAGGGATCTGATTCTTGACTCTACACATGAGCTAAAGTCGCGATCTAAAAGAGAATAATTCGAATGCTATTCGAACAAATGAGTATAACAATGTGACAAAGCCTTGGGGTGGTAGGTGGGCCCAGGTTGTAAACTTGTAACCAAGTCCGGGTTGTAAATTTGTAGTGGGACCAGGTCTTAACCAGACTTTTTAACGGTCTGGGTTGAGCAGATTGTTCAAATAGTTCAAAACGCGTAACTTTATGCCTTGGGTCAAAAAAATATCAAGTCGGATTGGGTCAACCCGACAACACTTTTTTTTTCTTTTCTCTGTTTTATAAATAAATTACTTAAATATTGAACAAATTCTAACCCGTTTGAACCATTTCATTTTCAGCTAATTTCCAACATTTGACTAACTAGGCCCGTAATCAAATATAACGCAACTAAAATTGACGTTTTTCCGTATAAACGGGCTAAAAAGTTGCCCGATTCAGAACTTTATACCCGAAAATATATAAATAATGCAAACATCTGGCACTTTTCCATTCGAAAAACGGGTCTAACATTCGGGTTTGAAAACGCAACAGTAGTTCCTTTAAATTACACAACAATCAAATTTACAGGTTACAAAACTGAAAGCCAGACATAAATGCAGCTACAGCTACAGCTACAGCTACAGCTGATGAATCAATCAATTGAATTGAAATATTTTTCTTTAAAAATGGACCGAAAGAATGGCTACTTCATGGACTGAATCATGAATCAATCAAACCATAAATGCAGATGGATGAATTACATTACCTGGTTATATTTTCAGACCGAAAACCAGATAATGTTGATCACAAGAAATTTGGAAAACGCAGGTTTTTTTTTCTACACATCGAATATAACGTACAATACAACATATGTATTTAAATTGATTCAAACTATGGTCTTCAACAAGAGCATTAACCGCGTCTTCTTGTATAGTCTGTTGTGTTTTCAAACCTTTGTGTATACTTCAACGAGGTCTTGAACCACGTCTTCTTGTACATTAACTTCCTACAAAAAGAACAAACAAATGTTGACGGTTGTGGCTGAGGCACGTGTTCAACACGCTTCCCTTAAAACAGATTTCGCGCCTCTACTAAAGACGACGCGTCTGTTTCCCAGGGTACAACAGCCGAAGCAGTCTGTACTGCCGGAGAAGGCCACGCGCCCGAGGTTACACCGGGTAAAATCATAGTGTTAGAACTTTTGGAAACTAAGAATAGAAATGTAGTTGAATCGTGTAGAGAAACTTATCTCTGTATGTTCCCAACATATGGGTCATCAAGTACTTCTTCTGCAAGGACTCTTCATGCATACATCTTTCTTTCTTGTATCTAGCACCATCAAAAGAGGCACATAGCCTACTAAGAATGCAAGAGTCATGGGTGGTGAAAAGTCCAACATAATTAGAGACTTAATTTTGCCATAAAATCTCTAATCAATTGTCATAAAAGACATCAATACACCACATGAAAAGTTTATTATACTAATAGAAAATTAAACAAATGACATAAATAACTCTACTCAAGAGTTTGTCACTATATGTAGAATTTAATATTAATAATCTCACTAAATTTTCATTCATCACATTTAAAAAATTTCCAACAATCCCCCACATGAATGGAGATTGATCAAAACACATAAAATTTTCAATGCAACCTCGACAGTTGCGTATTGCCGGATAAGTAGGTGTTCCCTTTGAACTTTCCGTTGTGAAGCATACTTAGCCTCCTAGAGGTTTGTAGACGCGATGTCCTTGAACAAGCCCCCATTTTCGTAGACGACAATACACTTCACACAATACTCTCCTTAGCCAGGTTATCCCCTCATAGTCGTGTCCAATAATGGTCGTGGAACACTTCCCTGGTTCTGCGAGAGCTCTAGGAATTGTGCCCCCAATTCCACTCGAAGCGACCCCACTTTTCTCTAACATAGGTGATTCTCCTTAAATCATTAAAAGCATCGTGGTTACCATGATTATGCAAAATCATTTACCACATAATATGCTTAGCCTCTCAATTTGTCACTGAATTGCATAGGAATGAACGTATTTAAACACCCTTTTATCGTTTAGGGGGTATATATGACCATATATACTAGCTTATGCATATCAGCTATGCCCCCACAATGACCACCCTTAGGCATATGAATTCGTTGTCCTATTGAACTTAGATCTTGGGATCATCAGTCAACTAAGGTAGGTTTCCTTCACACATCCTTTTTCCATGGGCTTTAGTCTCATTCCACAACTTGATCTCTAATAAACCCTCAAGTTGTTGGATCCATAACATTATCTTTGACAAGTCACTAAAGATAACTTTGCAGTTGAGATCAATTGTCATGACGTGTTCGTAACTCGAAAGTTAACATTGCCTATTGTCAACTTCTAAGACTATAACCTCAGTGGCCACCTGAATCTGGTTATAATATTTGTCTTAGAATAATATTTTTATCATTTAAGGCAAACACATCTCCATTATGCACTACGACATTTGTGTCCTCCACTTAGTCGTCTATTTGCAATGTTAGATTCGATTACAAATTCCTTATTGCCAAAAACAAATGCAAGACACCCCCACATTTAAGTGTTATTGGATAACATCTAGATGGGTTAATGAGAACCATTTCTACATACCCTTATAGGGTTATTTCTTAAATGGATCCTCCCCCACATTTCTTACCATTTGATCAACATTTTCGAAACATCACTTATGACAACATTTATACACATATGATTGAACAAGATCAACCTCATTGTATCAGTGAATTCAACTCATATTGCATTAGCTTACATAAGCTTTCGAGCTGACCAAAGCAACACATGTCATTGTTATAAGTTTGTCACCAACTTAGAATAATTCTAATTTAACATCTATAATAAGCTTAGACAATGAGTTCTCCTCATTAGCTTTTCGAACAAACTCTTAAAATTTTACATGCCTTTTCCTTATAATGAATGAAAATTCTCCCTCAACTTTGTGTATACACAAATTCTTTTTGTGTTCATACACATTTGAATGTTTAGAGTTAATTAGTCTTCGTCAAGACCCATAATTAACCAAGTACTAGTCTACCATGCTTTAGACTACAATATTTTAGCATGTGAACAGAAGATGCATCATTCTGATTCTTCACAGCCCTAAGGATATCATAATATCACTTTGCAACATTCATCCCTTGTTAAGACAAAATAATGAGACTTATTCATAATCCTAAAACATCAATATTTAGGAAAGTCTCACAAATTATTGTATATAGCACATAGCTAATTTTTATCATTCAATTAAGGAACATAACTTGTTTACCTTTGATCTCCAATGCTTTACCATTGACTCATAAGGACTTAAATATAAGTCTAAATCCAAGTCACTTGGTGATCACATTCATCACCAACAAGATGAATGTTTCTCGTCTACAATCACTATTATGTGTGAGATAGAGTCAACTAGATCGACACTCAACAACATGGCATTCATAATTTTGCCATAAGTGATTTGCACACATCTATTGCTATTCATTAGGAGATATGTATATTTAGGATGCTCTCCCAAATGAAGGTAAAATCTCCATATAGATCTAACAATAATCAAGTGGTAGACGCATCTACTTATAAATCTCGCAAGATTTATTAAAGATATACAATAACATATAGTACTTTCGCTTTCATATGTTAGAATTCACACTTGTAGAAATAAATGATTATAAGGCTTATTAGTTTATATAAAATAAACCTATTTTTAACATTCATTTTTGAACCATATTAGATAAATAATATGACCATTTCTAACAAACATGTTAGAACATGAAAAGTTTACAAAAAAAACGTATTGTTTATAAAAATAAAGCCGGTCTAACGCATACGTTAGAGAATTTTAACGTTTACAAAAAACGTATGGTTTACACTTATAAACCCGATCTAACACAAAAGTTAGAAAAACTAACGATTTCAAAAATCGTTTCTAAACCAAACGTTTGAACCATATTTCATTTGTTTTTTGTATCACGGTGTAGGATTTAAGATTGTACCACAATCTCAATAAATCCAAACACAACTAGTTGTACTACATACATATTTCCCAAAAAAGTATTTAAAAGATCATAATCTTTAAAAATATTTTTTATTATTATAAATCCTTTTGTGAACCCAAAATCCTTATAAATAAGGTTTTAAGATTGTAGCAACAATCTCACAAAATCTGTTTTAAGCTTGTAGGACATGGGTCACGATAATAATAAAAATTATATAAATAAATATAAAAAATAGTAAAGATATCCTCTTTACATATTTGGGAAATTATAGTACATGTACCGTGTACAAATCATTACGAATATAACGTACAATGCAACATATTTATTTAAATTGATTCAAACTATGGTCTTCAACAAGAGCTTTAACCGCGTCTTCTTGTATAGTCTGTTGTGTTTTCAAACCTTTGTGTATGCTTCAACGAGGTCTTGAACCACGTCTGTAACACCCCGTGTTTCGAAAGTCAAAGTCAAGAATGAAGTCAAAGGAAGACAAGATTGCTAATTGCGATCTGTCACTCCTTGCTCACTCCTGTTTTAACTTCTTTGACTTGTACATAGTCTAATTATGTTATCACGTTAGTTGTATTATGTGGAGTACTTGTTAATAATCGAGGTTTAATCGCTATTAATCGCATGTTTAATCGATTTATCGCTTATCGCTATCGCACTCGCAACTCGAATTATGTGTTCTAGTTATTGTTTTACGTGTGTGTGCTATTTATGTGTTACTTGTGCATGTTATGTTTATGTTGAGGTGTTAATCGAAAACGCAATCCTATCGCATCGCAATCGAATCGAAACGCCTAACGCAAGTTAATTATAGTGATTGTATGTTAGATATAGTAGTTGGGATTAAAAGTAATTTGATGGGTAATACTATCGCATCGCAAAGCTCTACACTCGAATCAAAACGACAAAACTCATCACGCCGGACTCATGGATCGAGTGGCCAACCGACCGAGTGGCCATCTGATCGGATTGCCATCCGATCGAGTTGCCACCCGATCGGGTTGCCACCCAATCGGGCTGCCACCTGATCGACCAGCCTTTCCCCCACTTTCCTTTTATGGAAACCCTATAAATACCCCCATATGTCACATAACTTGATGTTGACAGCTCTCTCTCTGCTCAACTCGCTCCAGCCCACTTTTCTTCCGATTTCTCGCGATCCTTGTAAGTTTTCAACCTAAATCTTGTACTTTCTTGATCTACACGCACTCCTACACCTTTCTATCTTTTGAATCTTAACGTTTAACCATGAAATCACTAGAATTGAGGTGTCCTAGGATGATGTCATCGTGTGTTCTTATGAACTTCATGTTTTGGCTTCAATCCACCAAGAACGACTTAGATCTGAACGATTTCCACATGAATAAACAAAGATCTTTCATAGATCTGAACATATTCATGGTGAAAAGGATTGAAAGATGGTTTTCCAACTTTCTTTCAACTCTTTTACACTCAATGCACTCAAACCCGATGGAATCGGAGCTCGTTTTGATCTTCTACCCATTCTTGGTGATGTATTAGTTCCAGATCCAAATTCTATCCAAGAGATATTGACTTCAGGTTGAACATGAACTACCGACTCGAACCGTGAACCGGTCGGAATAGGGTGATTCCTGTTCGGTCGGGTCACTTGGGCCGATATAGGTTTCCATTGTTCAAGCATGTTATCAAAATGTCTCATTTAAACACTACAAAACTTCAAACGAATCAAGTTACAAGACGAACGGATCGTCGGGACGGATTGCCGTCCGATCGGATTGCCACCCGATCGACCGGCCATCCGATCAGGTTGCACTTGGGTTCCATACTTAAACTATTTTTCAAACTATTCAAAGGTTCTGAACGTTGAAACGGATTACCACCCGATCGGATTGCCATCCGATCGAGTGACCGTCCGATCGTGTGACGTTTGGGACTTGGATATTTAAACAATTTTCAACATGTTCAGTACGTATGGATTGCCACCCAATCGGATAGCCATCCGATCGAGTGACCGTCCTGCTGTGAACTTGTTCTCAATCTGAGAAGTCTCGCCAATCGGATTGCTGCCCGATCGAACGGCCATTCGATCGACCGACCTGAAAGGTAGAGATACTTCTCTATTTTCAAAATGCTATAACGAAAACTTCAAAAGGCAAACCGTCATACACAAACACATCCACACCAAGCGAGGTGACAGTCCAATCGAATGGCCATCCGACCAGGTGACCATCCGAACGGATTACCATCCGATCCTTGGTACACTTGTATCATTTTACGCGCCGTTTATCGTTATACTATCATTCTGATCAGGCTAAACTCACTCTAGCGCTCCCTTCAATCCATCAATCGCTGTGAGTATACTCGAGCCCTTTTTGCTTTACGCACTCTTGGGTGTTACATACGTTACATATTCTAAATCACATCGAACACACTACGCAATACTTTAACGCTAACCGTTACCGCATGTTATACGTGACTTAATGAATGTTTGTTTGTTATGTTTACACATGGATTGTTGTCTACCTGCCTTAGCAATGATAGTACTATAGTTTGGACTCAGCACCTGTTTGCTCAGGGGTTGTTAAGGACAATTAATTACATGGCTCACAGTGGTGAGTGTGTATTACGAACTGCCTTGGGCAGTCAACCCGCAGTCATTGGTATTGATAGGATCATGTCGATAACTTACGTGCTTCATTTCACACAGTGTACGTGCTGGTTATGCGTAAACGATTTCGAACCCTATTATATCTATCAAACTTATATGCTCACCTTTACACTATGTGTATTGACTTTTACTTTAACGTATATGGCAGGTGCTTAAGATGTTTAAATGCTTGGCTTGCTGTGAAATCGAGGCTAGGAAAGGTCTAGAAACAAATAAACGAATTGTCTGTATTTAAATTCTGAGTTGTCGAAACAGAACAATTTGTCTTGACTTTACCTGTAATAATTATGTTACTTTTTATGTCATGGTATGGGACGTGATGCTTTAAATAATTGGTAATCATAGTTGTTATGGAAACTTCTGGACAATCTGTTTCGCTCAGTGCCAGCCCTGATGTTTTCGCCATCGGTTGGGGTGTGACAACGTCTTCTTGTACATTAATTTCCTACAAAAAGAACAAACAAATGTTGATGGTTGTGGCTGAGGCACGTGTTCAACACGCTTCCCTTAAAACAGATTTCGCGCCTCTACTAAAGACGACACGTCTGTCTCCCAGGGTACAACAGCTGAAGCAGTCTGTACTGCCGGAGAAGGCCACGCGCCCGAGGTTACACCGGGTAAAATCATAGTGTTAGAATTTTTGGAAACTAAGAATAGAAATGTAGTTGAATCGTGTAGAGAAACTTATCTCTATATGTTCCCAACATATGGGTCATCAAGTACTTCTTCTTCTTCTGGAAGGACTCATCATGCATACATCTCTTTTTCTTGTATCTAGCACCATCAAAAGAGGCACATAGCCTACTAAGTATGCAAGAGTCATGGGTGATGAAAAGTCCAACATAATTAAAGACTTAATTTTGCCATAAAATCTCTAATCAATTGTCATAAAAGACATCAATACACCATATGAAAAGTACTTAATTTTGCCATAAAGTCTCTAATCAATTGTCATAAAAGACATCAATACACCACATGAAAAGTTTATTATACTAATAGAAAATTAAACAAGTGACATAAATAACTATACTCAAGAGTTTGTCACTATATGTAGAATTTAATATTAATAATCTCACTAAACTTCCATTCATCACATTTAAAAAATTTCCAACAATGAGTTGGCGGGTTGCGGGTTGAAATGTGCAACCCGAAGTCGACCCATATGATTATTTCCGTCAAAGATTTCAACC
Organism: Helianthus tuberosus; assembly: GCA_030545235.1. Lineage (NCBI taxonomy): Eukaryota > Viridiplantae > Streptophyta > Magnoliopsida > Asterales > Asteraceae > Helianthus > Helianthus tuberosus. The sequence goes on from CM060368.1 coordinate 174,929,118, forward strand.
CCAACCCGCACACACATAAATTCGGGTTAAGTAGTCAACCCAAACACGACCCGTTTAACCTATTTTTTTTTAAATGAGTCATACATGTTGACGAGTTATAAGCAGGTTGTTGGGTTGTAAAGGCTTATCGATAACGTGTTTAATGGTGAGTATGAGTGTGACAAGTAAATTATATCATGTATTTAAACTAACATTATTATAACTAACCATGTAAATGAAAGACGAAAAACCAAAAACAAAATATATATTTTTTTCTAAATACCAAAACGGGTTAACTGGTCAACCCGGACTCAACCCATTTTTTAACAGCCGTGTTAAACCTGTTTTTTTCATGTCGGGTTTTGGACGGATTTCGGGTCGTGTCACTAAATTGTCGCCCTTAGCTTAAACCAAAGACAGGACCAATGACCATGATATCCGGCAGCCGGTTTGGGCAGTCGAGACCTGTTTTTGTATTCTGTGAACATTTTGCAGTTTTCAATAAATATGATGTGTGCAAAATGCAACATATAAATTACATCAATTGTGACATAAAACTAACCCCTTTTTAGTGCTAATGATGGAAAAAGTGTGTTTTTGTCTTCCTTTTGTATTTTCAGGATTAAATGAGCTCAAATTAACAAAAGAAGCAAAAAGGCAGCTAAATCTAACATAAATACAAGAAAAGGAACAAACGTGGCATGCCCGACCCCACGACAGCATCTTCCCAAGCAAAACAAGAGAACAGAAGACTGAACACGCCCCGTGCTCAGTGAGCACGGGGGCGTTCCCAAGTGTCAGCATAAAAGACAAAGTTGTAGAAGCTTCCATCGCCCACCACGGGGCCGTGCTCAGCGGACACGGGGTCGTGGTCAACTATAGGATTCGTAGAATCCAGGCAAATCTTGATAGTACAGATATGCTTCTGCACACGGGGTCGTGCCCAGCGGACACGGGGCCGTGGTCAACTAATAAAGACAAGAGCAATTAATGAAGACAGAGAAGAGGATGGACACGGGGCCGTGCCCACTGGACACGGGGCCATGCCCGAGCTTCTGTTCAGCCTATAAATAGGAGTGCTTGGCTCAAGCTCAAACCATTCCTTGGCACACCACCTCTCTCACACTTCACCCACCACCCACCACCACCATAACACCATCATCCACTACCATCATCCATTGTCCATCATAGAGTGTGTGAGTCGTCTCGGGATCTAAGATTGATCGTAAGAGTTCTTGACAATCAAGGCCATGTTTGCCTAAGTCTCTTACATCACTTGGTGAAGACAAAGTGTCTAGTGTAATACTTTTTATTTTTAATCTTTTCGCACTTTTTAATTGGTTATGTATTAATGACTTTAATAACTAGTTTCTTATGTTGAAGGTGATTCTTCCTTATCATTTGTCCGTGGTGTCTTGTCATTATTTTATGGAGGTATGTTGGCTACCTGGTCGGGGGTTAAGGGAACGGTTTGGTAAGAGTCTTGCCATTGTTCAGTGTATAGATCCTGCAAAGGACCTGGGTCAAATTTAGTAGGACCTCCTTCAATACTTAACGGTATTGGATGGCGGGGGTCCAAACTCTTTGATCCCCTCATAAGTTAAACTACTATTAATACTTTAACCCGGCTACTTAGGACTGTATCCCTGCTGACTCAGACTACTTAGCCGAGGGTAACGTCGCCTTCAAAAGAGGGGCCTACCACATTATGCATTAATAACTTAATTAATTATCTTTCAATAATCCGACCCTTTAGGATTGTATCCTTGCTGACTCAAACTACTGGGTTGAGGGTAACGTCACCTCCAAAAGAGGGGCCTACTACAATAACTAAGATAATCTCTTAAATAGTGCAAAAGTGCGGAAATAATCAAAGGTTACACTAAACACGAGTCGGAGCCAAGTGATTCATCTTGTCTATCTGTTTTTCTTTTATTTTTATTTTTCAGCATTGTAGTTAGTTTTTATTTTTCTTAGTTTAAAACATTTTTCTAAACTTTTGATTTGATTAGACGTTGAGGATAAACCGGTACTAAAAGCTCTTGTGTCCTTGGACGACCTCGGTATCTTACCAACACTATACTACGCTCACGATGGGTGCACTTGCCCATATGTGTGTTTAGTGTTAGTAAATATCGTGTTTTATAAATTTAAAACTTGGCTAAAAAAGTGTTAAAGGGCTTAAAATATACACCTAATATATATAACACTATACCGCACATCAAGTTTTTTTGGCGCCGTTGCCGGGGACACAAGGATTTTAAGAAAGCTTAAAATCGACGGCCTAATCAGTTTTTCAAAACCTTTTTAAAACGCGCGCACATTTTTCTGCATTTTAGTTTCGTTTTGCATTTACAGTAACCTGAACATGGGCCGTGTTCACTGAACACGGGGCCGTGCTGCACATTTTTCATAAAACACCCACTAACAGAAGCTGAACACGGGGTCGTGATCACTGAACACGCCCCCGTGCTCAACGAAATCAGTAACTTTAATTAAAACGCCCAGATACAGATCCTGTACACGGGGCCGTGTCCACTGAACACGGGGCCGTGTCCAGCCTCTGTTTCCGTTTTTATTTTTGTTTTCTCATCTCGAGACTTGGTTGTGGTCTACTGAGTGATTCTTATGGATCAATACTCAGGAGGTTACAACTACACCTATGAGGAGGATGATTATAGGGGTAACTATTGCACTAATTGTAGTAATCAGCACTCGGTTCAATATAGTCACTCATATCAACCATCCAATTCATACACCTACTATGAGGAGCCCAGGTACGAGCCATCGACTTCATACACATCCTATGAAGACCAAAGGTATGAACCTCCTCCCTCATACTCATATTTTGATGAACCAAGGTATGAGCCTTCTTACTCATACTTTGAGGAACCAAGATATGAGCCACCACCTTCGTATGCTTATTATGAGGAACCATGGCGTGAACAACCCACCTCATATGAGTATTATGAAGAACAAAATTACGACCCTTATCCATCATATACTTACAATGAAGAACAATGGTGTGAACCATCTACTTCATATGGGTATTATGAGGAACAAAGGATCGAACAACCGGATTCAAGCTCTGAAAATCCCGATCCTTTTTCTATAACCGAAGTGACCGATAGGATATTAGAACACCTTAGAGTTATTGATCGCTATATAAAAGAATCTCACGCAAGGGAAGAGGAGTCCCGCGCAAAAGAATAATTAATTAAAGAAGAAATAACTGAAGGTGTAAAAATGGAAGAACAAATAAGTGAAAAACCGACACATGAGTTAAACAACGAAAAAGGTGAGTCCGACAACGTAAAAATTCAAGAAGGGTCTAATTTTGAAGAAATTAATCTCTTGTCACCTTCTTTTGAAAATCATTGTTTAGTTCCCACTCATGCTAAGTTTTTAAAAGAGTTAAACACCAACACTAAAATTGACGAAACGGTAAGTGTTAAGTTAACTACTGATCAAACCTCACTAATAAAAGAAGACCCATTTGAAATTAACATTACACCGGTTTCATGTTTCTTTCAAAATTCATTTATTAGTAATGTCACAATCGATAAAGATCTTTGTGTTAACATAATGCTTAACTACATTTTCGAAAAATTAAGTATTAGTGATTTTTCTCCACTTCAAATACCCATTTTTCTATCCAATCGAAAGGTAATAAAATCAATCGGTGTAGTTGAGGATGTCTTGGTTCAAACAAATCAAATGGTAATCCCAACCGACTTTGTCATCCTCGATGACGCTCCTCTAGTGTTGGGACGACCCTTTGTAAAAACTCACGAAGCTTTGAAAAACCGGAAGTTCAACAATCTACCTCTTCAATTAGGGGCATTTAAAAAAAGTGTCGATCTTGAACGGTCAATGAAATATCCATTCGGCAATAATGACCCCCTAATTGAAGATGAAGATGAACCACCTGATACAAGTGAAAAGTTTGACCACTTTGTTGAAGAAGAGGTCTCTATAGAACAAACTTTTAAGGTTCTTGATCAAAATGAGCAACCAAATAAGGAGTCTTCTAAAGACCCACCTCTTGAGCTCAAAGAACTTCCAAAAGGTTTGGAATATGCTTTTCTAGACAAAGATGGTAAATTACCTGTAATTATTTCATCTAAATAAGATAGTTTAGAAAAAGAAAAAAAATTAATTAGTCTTTTGAAAAAATACAAAAATGCGATCGCTTGGAAGCTTGTAGATATTAAAGGAATAAGTCCTTCCATGTGCACGCACAAAATTTTAATGAATGATGACTACAAATCGGTAATACAACCACAACGTCGAGTAAATCCAAATGTTCAAGAAGTGGTTAAAAACGAAGTCATCAAATTACTTGATGCCGGACTTATTTATCCTATCTCCGATAGTCCTTGGGTAAGTCCCGTCCAAGTAGTTCCAAAGAAAGGAGGTATGACGGTAATAACTAATGAAAAGAATGAACTAATACCAACGAGAGCCGTCACAGGATGGAGAGTATGTATAGATTATAGACGATTAAATGAAGCGACAAGAAAATATCACTTTCCTTTACCCTTCATTGATCAAATGTTAGAAAGATTATCCGGTCATAAATTTTATTGTTTCTTGGATGGTTTTTCAGGTTACTTTTAAATCCCGATAGCACCCGAAGACCAAGAAAAGACAACCTTCACATGTCCCTATGGAACTTTTTCTTATCGACGCATGCCATTTGGTCTCTGTAATGCCCCCGCAACATTCCAACGTTGCATGGTAGCCATCTTCCATGACATGATAGAAAAGACAATGGAAGTCTTCATGGACGATTTTTCTATCTTTGGGGATTCATACGACCAATGCCTCAATAACCTTGAACGAATGCTATCCCGATGTGAGGAAACTAACCTCGCCCTTAACTGGGAAAAATGCCATTTCATGGTAACGGAGGGAATAGTACTCGGTCACAAAATCTCAAGCGAAGAAATGGAGGTGGATCGAGCCAAAATAGATACCATTTCTCGACTACCACCCCCATCCTCCGTTAGAGCTATCAGAAGTTTCCTAGGGCATGCCGGATTTTATAGGCGGTTTATCAAAAACTTTTCTAAAATCTCAAGGCCTCTAACAAAATTACTTGAAAAAGATGCTCCTTTCATCTTTGACGAGGATTGCAATCAAGCATTTCTAACCTTAAAGGAAATGCTAGTCAATGCACCTATCATGATAACGCCTGATTGGAAATTTCCTTTCGAAATCATGTGTGATGCCAGTGACTTTGCAGTTGGAGCTGTCTTGGGACAAAGAAAAGAAAAGCATTTTCACCCAATTTATTATGCTAGTAAAACACTTAACGATGCACAAGAAAATTACACAACAACTGAAAAAGAATTACTAGCTGTGGTATTTGCTTTTGATAAATTTTGTTCTTATCTTGTTCTTTCTAAAACTATAGTCTATACAGATCATGCAGCCATTCGATATCTCTTCAAAAAAGCAGGACGCAAAACCACGTTTGATTCGGTGGATTCTACTCCTCTAAGAATTTGATATTGAAATCAAAGATAAAAGAGGAGCAGAAAACACTGCAGCAGATCATCTTTCACGCTTAGAAGACCCAGCTTTGGAGGCAACCAGGGACGAGCAAATCAACGAAAAATTTCCAACAGAGTCCCTAGAAATGGTGGAATACAAGGAAGAACCATGGTACGCCGACTATGCTAACTACCTAGCTAGCGGTATAGTCGCTAAGGGTTGGCCACTGTAACACCCCGTGTTTTCACGAGTGAAAGTCAAAGTCAATGTCAAAGTCAACGACCGATTTCGCGCGACGTGACTATTAGAAATGTTTGTATTTTATTTATATTATGAGGAGTAAATGTCATACGTTACAATAATCGAATCGTGTTTACCGTATTCCAATCGACCTACGACTGTGAATGATGGGAAGTAACAATGCGATAAAGTTAATCAAGCTATGCTAATCAAATCGACATCGAACCGTAACTCGAACTGTGTATTCTACTTATTGTTTATACGTGTGTGTGCGCTTTACGTGTTACCTGTGCATGTTTATTTTATGTTATGTTGTGATAATCAAGCGAACCCAATCGAACTCGAAGTCTAACTCGAACGTAAACGAACCCGAACCCGAATTCCGAGTCGTGCCATGAAAGAAGTAGTTGGGACTGAAAGTAATTTGACTAGGAAACCCTATCGAATCGCTCGCAAATCGAAACCGAAACAACATCGCGCCGAACACACCCAAGCAGGCGGCATCCGCACGGATGGTCAATCCGCACGGATTGCCAATCCGCACGGATTGCCAATCCGCACGGATGACCAGTCCGCGCGGATAGCCCACCCGGGTACGTGCCATGCGCACGGCTAACCCTTTCCCTTTTTTGGCATCCTATAAATAAACGGGTCACTCTCCACTTTTTCCACTTTTGGCAAGTGACGTCCGAACCGCACGCATTCTTCACTTTTTCTCAGATTTCTCTCAATCCAGGTAAGATCTTGCACTAATTCTTGTACATCCTTGATCACTACACAATTCTACACATTTCCATCTTTCAAATCTTCACTTTTAACCATGAAATCATCCGGATTTGGGGTATTCTCGGGTGATGTCATCATGAAGTTCTTATGAACTTCAAGCTTGACTTCATTCCACCAAGAATGGCTCAGATCTAAACGATTTCTACAAGATTTCATAATAACTTCACCTAGATCTAAACTTTTCTAAGGATAAAAGAGTTGAAAGAAATAAACCTAAGTTCCCTCCTTCTTTTACCCTTAAAATCGGTACGAATCTGATCGGTTCTAGTCTCTACTCGATAATAGTGATGCACTAGTCCTAGATCTGGAATTCTACCGCAAGACACCTGATTTCGGGGTCAATCGGAACTACCGTTCTGAGTCGCCGACAGGCCGAGTTAGGGTGGTTCCTGACCGGTCTGGTCACGCGGGTGAGAATACAAATTCCAAGTGGTTGCCACGTAATCAGAACGTCTCGATAAACGACAACAGAAACCAAGTGTAGACGAAAGGAACAGCCAGACCAGTTGTCCGCACGGACAGGCTGTCCGCACAGACAAGCTGTCCGCACGGACAGGCTGTGCGCACGGATTACCATCTGCACGCACAGGACATCCGGACGAGTTGTCACCCGGACGAGCTACCCTTGGGACCCACTTTCCAAACAAGGTTTGAGTATCGACGAATGAGCAATCCGGACGGACGACCTCTGAATGGATTACTCTTCGGATCATGAGATACTAAGGCCTTAAAATGAAAATCGAACAATGTTCATCCGCACGGTCAAGTCGTACGCACGGACAGGCTATCCGGACGGATTGTCTCTGCCCGCGCGCACAGGCTGTCCGCACGGACTACCATACGCACGGACTGTCGTCCGCGCGACCGGCTTGAAAGGTAGAAACACTTATGTGTTTTCTAAATGCTACAACGAAAACTCCAAAGCACAAGCCATCATACACAAACACATCTTAGGAAGAAACAATCCACTTGAACGCTTATCCACACAAACAAATTAGCCATACGGATAAGTCATCCGCACGCACGACTAATCCGCATGGATCGCCATCCGTACGGACAGTCACACGCACGGATAACTTATCCGGATGGATCACCATCCGCACGCATCACCATCCGCACGGATAGGTCATGCGCACGGATGGCTTCTACTCACGGATAGCTGGTCCGCATGATCGGCCATCCTAACCACTCCCACTTGTACTGTTTTACGTGCCACTTATCGTTACGTTATCGAATCTATTCAGGCTAACCGCACTCGCTGTAAAGCGCTCCCTTCAATCCATATCGCTGTGAGTATACTCGAACCCTTTTCGCTTTTAGCACTTTTGGGTGTTACATACGTTACAACTATTCAAACTACAACTATCACACTACTCAAGCTATTTTAACGCTTAACCATTAATGCATGTTATACGTGGCTTATGAATGCTTGTTTGTTATGTTTACACATGGAATACTGTCTACCTGCCTTAGCAACGATAGTACTATAGTTTGGACTCAGCACCCGTTCACACGGGGGTTGTTAAGGATCTTTTACTTGCATGGGTTACAGTGGTAATCATGCATTGCGAACTGCCTCGGGCAGTCAACCCGCAGTCATTGGTATCGATGGATCTATGTCGATAACTAACGTGCTTCATTTCACTATGTGTACGTGCTGGTTATGCGTAAACGAATTCGAACTCTATTATCCTACTATCAAACTTGTATGCTCACCTTTACATTTTATGTATTGACCTTATTTTCACGTATGTGACAGGTGCCTAGGTTGTTTATATGCTTCTCGGGCTGTGATGAAATCGAAGCTAGGAACTGGAGTCCTAGAAACCAACGAATAAATTAGTTATGTTTAAATCTGAGTTGTCGGAACAGAATATTTGTTTTGATGTTATCTGTAATAACTTGTTTGACTATTTAAGATACGGTATGGGACGTATCACTTTAATTGAATGGTAATGATAGTTGTTATGGAAACTTCTGGACAATCTGTTTCGCTCAGTGTCGCGCCCCGATGATTCCGCCATCGGTTGGGGTATGACAGCCACATCATCAAAGAAAAAAATTCTTTGCCAATGTGAAACACTATTTTTGGGAAGATCCATATCTTTTCAAAATGTGTGCCGACCAACTCATCAGACGATGCGTACATGGTAGTGAAGCACGAAGAATTCTCCGCCATTGTCACGAAGGTCCATATGGAGGACATCATGGTGCTGCAAGTACCGTACAAAAGGTATTTGATTCAGGATTTTATTGGCCAACCATTTACAAAGACGCCCAAAGTCTTGTCAAGACTTGTGATGCTTGCCAAAGAACAGGTAATATTTCTTCCAAAAACGAAATGCCACAAAATGGCATTCTTGTTTGTGAGATTTTTGATGTGTGGGGACTCGACTTTATGGGACATTTCCCACCGTCAAAAGGAAACAAATATATACCTGTGGCAGTAGACTACTTGTCTAAATGGGCCGAGGCCGAGGCACTTCCAACAAATGATGGAAGAGTCGTGGTAAGATTTCTGAAGAAATTATTCTCTCGTTTTGGCACACCTAAAGCATTAATAAGTGATAGAGGTAACCATTTTTGCAACCATCAACTTGAAATTTTTTTAACAAGATATGGGGTCTATCACCGGGTCTCAACAGCGTATCACCCTCAAACAAACGGACAAGCCGAAGTGACTAATAGAGGTTTAAAACGAATACTCGAAAAAACCGTAGGGTTAAATAAAAAGGAATGAGCAGATAAATTAGATGATGCTTTATGGGCTTTTCGAACTGCTTATAAAACAACAATAGGTACAACCCCATATAAGCTAGTCTATGGAAAAAGCTGTCACTTGCCAGTAGAAATTGCACACAAAGCCTACTGGGCAATTAAAAATGTAAACTTAGATTTAGAATTTCCTGGTAAAAATCGATTTTGTCAATTAAATGAACTAGACGAGCTTAGGAATTATGCATACTCAAACTCCGAAATTTACAAGGAAAGAATGAAAAACTTGCATGACAAACATATTAAACCTAATGAATTTCGAATAGGAGATCTAGTTCTTTTGTATAATTCACGACTTCGATTATTTCCTGGTAAATTAAAGTCTAGGTGGTCAGGACCTTTTTCCATCACCCATATTTTCCCACACGGTGCAATAGAAATTAAATCTCGAAATGGACCCCCATTCAAAGTCAATGGCCAACGGCTGAAACTCTATCAAGGATTCATTGAGGATGAAGAGGAGGAGATCTCGCTTCAAACGGTTGAAGAATGAAAGCATCAACATCATACCTGGTAAGTTACGAACGATTGGGACGACATCTAAATCGGTAAGTTTTCTAACCAAATGTTCTTGGGAAACAAAGGGCACTCACACGAGCACAAAAAAAAATTCAAAAACTTTGCTCGGCACGAGGCCGTGTTCGTTGGACACGGGGCCGTGTCCGCGCTACTGTCGGGATATATTCCCCTTTTCCTAACAGTTACTTCATTCCACACGCCCCGTTTCCCCGAAAACGCTCTGGTTCCAGGCGATTTTCCGCAGATTTTCGACGTCTCCTATCATTCTAACAACATCAAGGTATGATTCTATCACTATTATTAGTTAGATTAGGCTTTTGCATGTAGTTAAAACTTCAAAAATTTGGGGAAAAATCTAGGGCTCTTGAACTACACCCGGATCGAACCTCAAATTTTTGCTTTAATATGTTAGCATTTAGTTAGATTAGTGTTAAAGGAAGTAAATACACTTGTATTGTTCATAGATTCGCCCGATGTCTCACAAAAACCCCAAACCCTTGTTTTTGAACCGAAAAAGATAAAATTGAATGGGTAAACGGGTTGTTTTGGGAAAAACGGCACTTGGGGTTTCATTTTCGGGGGAAACCGCACCTATTGGACCAAAAATTTTCAAGTTTTCGAAACCGGGTCGAAAAATGATGTTTTTGAGTAACAGACGCCTGGACACGGGGCCGTGTCCGCTGAACACGGGGTCGTGTCCAGAACACTGTTTGCAGTTTTGTCCGAAAATTCTAATTTTTCGTGCTAACTTTTGGTGTATTCTTTCAGATGGCAAGGAAGTTCACAAGGTTTAACGCAAATGAGCTCGATGCTAGGGCTAGATACGAAGTATTTCAAACAAGACCGGAAGAATACCCAATGCAAGCATGCACGGATTTGTTAGCATTGGTGAACCAACTCGGCCGCTTCAACAACCTTGTCACAGGCCCACTAAGAGTCGCTTTAACAACTCGACTTCGTTCCGTCCACGAATGCACTTTGGAATTCTATAGCACATTCACATTCAACTCAAGGTGCGACCCATTTGACAATGATGGGGTAGCATTCCAATGTGGTGGAACTAAGTATTCGATTTCTATGGCACAATTTGGGTCGATTGTCGGGTTGTATGCGGAGGAAGATGCGGGTAACGAGGAAAATACTGGAGGGATGCGAGAGATATATGAGAACGATCGCCAAGCCGCGTGGGCTCAGATTGGTGAAGGGCACTACAATCCGAGCAGCACTAAGAGCACGAAGTTGAGGGATCCGCTCTACCGATACATCCATAGGCTCCTCGGCTACTCTCTTAGCCAAAGGCAGGATAGCGGTGGCGTTGTTGGGTTAAGAGATTTACTTGTCCTCCACTGCATCCATAACCGCAGACACCTCGATGTTCCGTTCCTCATGCTCCGTAACATGCATCTGAACCGGCTTGCTACTGCACCAACCCCTATCTTCTTTGGGGGATGGGTGTACCGTCTCTTCAAACACTTCACCAACATACCTAGGTCATTCGGAAGGAGCCCATGGTCGAGTAGGGTAGATATACACATTTGCCGCTCAATGAACCTAATTTATGAGGCTGAAGACGGGACAGTTAGCTTCCAAAGGATGCAAGAGCATGCATGGAACCCGCAAGAGGCACTTGTCCTTCACGCTCCACAACATCATCAGTACCAGTACCAGCCCCATGGTGATCCAGGCCAGTCCTCCTCAGGAGGCGGTTTTCCTAACTTCCAAAGTTTACATGATTTATTGCAGGAAAACCTCATGTGCACCAGGAACACCTACAATATGGTAAGCAACACGTACAACCGGGTTGGAGCGATCGAAAGAAACATATCTGATATCCAAGACGATATTGGAAATATCCGGGAGTACATTGCGGGGCACGGTGGAGATGATGATGATGAGGACGAGGACATGGACTAGGCGGGAGGAGCGGAGGAAGAAACGGTTGGTTGGTGATATTACAGGTTAACCCCCTTTTTATCTTGAACAATTTCCGGCCTGCGTGCCGTGTATTGAACAATTTACTTTCCTTTAACTCTTTTATTTTCTGCATTTTTTTTTCTAACTTTGTGATGGATGGGATGTTGAACATTGGTAATCTAGGATGTTTGCTATGTTTTGGCGTAGTGTTTATTGATAAAACAGGTACATACGAGGCTTAGAGCACTAAACCTTAATGCTACTAAAGCCGGGACAGGAAAATCAGAACCAGAAACCTGTTTCTCAACATTGCAGACTGTCTACACGGGGTCGTGTCCAGCCGACACGCCCCCGTGCCCACTACCCCAGACCTGCTGTTTGTCTAAATATGCAGACTTTTTGCCAGACACAGGGTCGTGTCCAGCCGACACGCCCCCGTGTCCACCTTCTGTAAGTTTTCGTTACTGGCACCTGAACACGGGACCGTGTCCAACGAACACGGGGCCGTGTCCAGAAGTCCAGTGACACAAATTTTTGCTTTTTCACACATTTTTACACATTAAATCAACCTAAAAATTTATTTTTGGACACATTGAGGACAATGTGTAATTTAAGTGTGGGGGGATGCTAAAACCTTGAATCTTGCAAGTCCTAATAACAAGCCTTACACAAAACTCTATTGGAACCGCTAATCACCCCAAATTTTTTCGAAAATTTTCATTTTTTTTACTTGTCTAGGTTTAATTTGGGAATTTCAAAAATCTAAAAAGGTTATATTTTTACAAATTTACAACCGATAGCGTCGTGATAAAAAGAACCAACATAAGAAAATTATGAAAAGGCATGACAAGCTTAGTTAAAATTTGATTATATATACTTGATCACATAAAAACCCATTCCCACAAAAGTGAGTTTTGAGCCTTTATTGAGCATACAAATATATATCTTTAAATTAAATGCTCATTTTTCGTTTCTTTTGTGAATAGCCGCTTGGTTCTTACAACTCTAGAACTTGCCACGACGATGCATTCCCGGTCCTTACCAACTTAAACCCGAGTAAGTAAATGATGGAGGCATTAGGACTAACCCTTTTTATTTCTACACCATTATTTTTTTTACCACCTACCCAAAATCCCCCTAGTTAACCCCTTTGAGCCTAAACCTTTTCATTTCTTAACCCAAACCAAACACCCTTTCACCCACCAAAACCTTTTTATTTTTAACCCTTTGTTTTAGTAAAAAGTTCGGTTCTTCGTATGAGTAAAAAAAAAAATTGATGATGAAGCAAAAGAAATAAACAAACAAGTTCATCAAAAAAAAAATAACTTTGTTTGAATAATAGCTTCATCAAAATAAAAAAAATAAAAAATTGCAAAAAGTCTTACGAAAAACCGATGCTTTTTACGCTTTTCGCCCTTTTTCTACTAACCACTAACCCAACCACCTACCTTTAACCCAAGCCTAACCCTTCACCCAAAAGTACTCTTGATATTTACAAAGGTATATAGTTAAAAAGGAGGAGGATTGATTGCTTGGCAAGCCTATGGTAGGAGTAAGTTCCATGCCGCTCTCGAGTGATTCACTAAAATACATCTTCGGCCGAGTGTTGAGTGATCCCCCGTGAGGTATGTGAACTTGTATATAAATAGAATTTTAAAGAGGCATGCTATGCCCTAATAAGTAATTTATCTTATGAGAAGTTTTAAATAAATCATGACGAATATGATTGTAAATAAATAAAAATAAAACTTTATAAAGAATCTTGGAAATCCCGACACTCTATGACAAGCCCAAAAACCTTCTCTTCTACCCATTTCATTTGGGAGTGTAAAGCCACATTGTAAAGAGTTTTGCTTGAGGACAAGCAAAGATTCAAGTGTGGTGGTATTTGATGTGTGTAAAATGCAACATATAAATTACATCAATTGTGGCATAAAACTAACCCCTTTTTAGTACTAATGTTGGAAAAAGTGTGTTTTTGTCTTCCTTTTGTATTTTCAGGATTAAATGAGCTCAAATTAACAAAAGAAGCAAAAAGGCAGCTAAATCTAACATAAATACAAGAAAAGGAACAAACGTGGTATGCCCGACCCCACGACAGCATCTTCCCAAGCAAAACAAGAGAACAGAAGACTGAACACGCCCCGTGCTCAGTGAGCACGGGGGCGTGCCCAAGTGTCAGCATAAAAGACAAAGTTGTAGAAGCTTCCATCGCCTACCACGGGGCCGTGCTCAGCGGACACGGGGTCGTGGTCAACTATAAGATTCGCAGAATCCAGGCAAATCTTGATAGTACAGATATGCTTCTGCACACGGGGTCGTGCCCAGCGGACACAGGGCCGTGGTCAACTAATAAAGACAAGAGCAATTAATGAAGACAGAGAAGAGGATGGACACGGGGCCGTGCCCACTGGACACGGGGCCGTGCCCGAGCTTCTGTTCAGCCTATAAATAGGAGTGCTTGGCTCAAGCTCAAACCATCCCTTGGCACACCACCTCTCTCACACTTCACCCACCACCCACCACCATAACACCATCATCCACTACCATCATCCATTGTCCATCATAGAGTGTGTGAGTCGTCTCGGGATCCAAGATTGATCGTAAGAGTTCTTGACAATCAAGGCCATGTTTGCCTAAGTCTCTTACATCACTTGGTGAAGACAAAGTGTCTAGTGTAATACTTTTTATTTTTAATCTTTTCGCACTTTTTAATTGGTTATGTATTAATGACTTTACTAACTAGTTTCTTATGTTGAATGTGATTCTTCCTTATCGTTTGTCCGTGGTGTCTTGACATTATTTTACTGTCTATATAAAATAAAAGATTTTCACCATTCATATCTCCACGGTCTATATGGAGGTATGTTGGCTACCTGGTCGGGGGTTAAGGGAACGGTTTGGTAAGAGTCTTGCCATTGTTCAGTGTATAGATCCTGCAAAGGACCTGGGTCAAATTTAGTAGGACCTCCTTCAATACTTAACGGTATTGGATGGCGGGGGTCCAAACTCTTTGATCCCCTCATAAGTTAAACTACTATTAATACTTTAACCCGGCTACTTAGGACTGTATCCCTGCTGACTCAGACTACTTAGCCGAGGGTAACGTCGCCTTCAAAAGAGGGGCCTACCACATTATGCATTAATAACTTAATTAATTATCTTTCAATAATCCGACCCTTTAGGATTGTATCCTTGCTGACTCAAACTACTGGGTTGAGGGTAACGTCACCTCCAAAAGAGGGGTCTACTACAATAACTAAGATAATCTCTTAAATAGTGCAAAAGTGCGGAAATAATCAAAGGTTACACTAAACACGAGTCGGAGCCAAGTGATTCATCTTGTCTATCTGTTTTTCTTTTATTTTTATTTTTCAGCATTTTAGTTAGTTTTTATTTTTCTTAGTTTAAAACATTTTTCTAAACTTTTGATTTGATTAGACGTTGAGGATAAACCGGTACTAAAAGCTCTTGTGTCCTTGGACGACCTCGGTATCTTACCAACACTATACTACGCTCATGATGGGTGCACTTGCCCATATGTGTGTTTAGTGTTAGTAAATATCGTGTTTTATAAATTTAAAACCTGGCTAAAAAGTGTTAAAGGGCTTAAAATATACACCTAATATATATAACACTATACCGCACATCAAAAGACAAAATAGTAAATTTAGAGTGGAAGTTGGCCATGAAACATTATGTACATTAGGGGTGTGCATGGGTCCAGTGGCGGAGCTTGACTAAAAGTTTCGAGGGGGCGTAAAGTGATGGGAACCAAATTTTTTTTTCCTATCGTTATGTTTTAAGTCGGGTTGGCTATTCGATTCAAGTCGGGTCAAATAATAATAGTTCCAAATAAAACAAAGTGTATATTTACCAAACTACCCATCATTTATATACAAACTTTATAAATATTTTATACATACAATTTAGGAAAAATAATCGGGGGGTCGATCCTATATAATTTTAAAATTTTCAGACGAAAAATCAGAACTTATACACTTCTAACCGAAACATTGGGGTGGGCAGGTGCACCCCCGGGCACCCACTATACTTCGCCCCTGCATGGGCCGGTTTGGTTCGGTTTTTACTATTAACCATAACCATAACCGCTAGTTCGGTTATGGAGTTTTGGTAACCTTAACCATAACCAAACTTCGGTTACGGTTAATCGGTTATGAAGTCGGTTATGGCTCGGTTTTGGTTACTTTCGGTTAAGTAACCAAGCAATGTTTGAAATAAATAGGGTTGTGCACGATTTGAACTTAACTTGAGCCCATTTTATAAGATAACGGAGACTAAACTTTTTGGTTAAACTACCGATTTGGGGTTCTTTTTAATAAGGTAATTCTCAAAAAAAAAAAAAATTATGGACATCACACCTTAGTTCTTTATTAAAATAAAGGAAAATTGGTTTTTAATAAATCAACCTTTGTCCCGTGGTAAATAATAATCTTACCTACGTAATTGGTATACAATAATCCTACCTATCAACATGTTGGTACTCAATGAACTTCCGTTAATTTTTTTTAACTGAAGTTAATTTTTAAGTTTTATTTATTACGCAAAAAAGTCCATGTAATTGTAATTTACTAGTTTTAACTATTTTATAAAACAAAAAAACCTCAAGGGACTGTAATTTACTAGTTTTAAAATAGTTAAAACTAGTAAATTACAACTACAGTGACTGTTTGTGTAATAAATAAAACTTAAAAACTAACTTCAGTTAAAAAAAATTAACGGAAGTTAATTGAGTACCAACATGTTGATAGGTAGGATTATTGTATACCAATTACGTAGGTAAGATTATTATTTACCAACGGGACAAAAGTTGGTTTATTAAAAACCAATTTTCCTAAAATAAATGGCATCTACATCAAGATCATTTTGTTACTAACATACTTTTATCTTAGTAAAAACCTTCTATACGGTTTTGTAAAACATAAATCCATTATATAAAGTTAGCATTACAAGTTCGGTTCGGTTATATCGGTTAACCAAAGCTTCATAACCATAACCGATTAAGCGGTTATACAAAGTTTCATAACCAAAACCATTGGTTATATTGGTTATCGGTTATTGTGGTTCGATTATGTCAGTTATGGTTCGGTTATCGGTTATCGGTTATGGTGGTTAATTTGCTCACCCTTTTGAGAAAAGAGGTATTACTATGAGGGTGGGTTTACGTTGGATGTGACTATGAAAATAACACAAGCAATTATTACTGGAATATAAATATATAATAAATCGTACCTTGTGTATTTTCCCATTCCTTAAATGGTACCGGATACCAGACGAGTTGATAGACTGAGCTTATTATGGTTTAGAGGTGGCAATTTCGACACATTTAAGAGTTGACTTTGGTCAAACATGTAAAACAAAATGTGGCTTTACAAGAATGGGTCATCAGATCTATAACACATCTTGAATCATTTTAATCAAGAAATCATGATATCTTTTCAAATTCCAAGTATTATTATTTTTTGTAATCATATATGACATTAGTTATTTATAAAGACTAAAAATTAGATAAAAGTGTTTACTTATGAATGGGTAGATTCAGGTTATGTTTTATGACTTTTATCTATTAACAGATCAATATAATTAGTTTAAAAATAATAAAATTATATTAAAAGAAGAAAAGAAAAAGAAGCTTAAAGGGAAACGGGTCAAATGGGCAAAAAGGCATCCAAAGCGTATTTTATTGTAGAGCATTAATATCATTGTATACAAAAGACTGTATTAGTAACTTTTGACCCGTTTAACCATTTTCTCATCTCAGATCTTTACTTGCAGAAAAAAAATTATTTCAAGACAACATAGCACAACCCATTTTGATCCATTAACCACCCAGTGTGACCCGAACCCAGATCTGTTGCATAAAGCGAAAGAAGAAAAAGAACTTACCATTCGGGTTGAGAACATGTTCTTCGGCAGAATTATACTTAAATTGAAACCTTATGTTTCAAGTATGCCACTATTTGAGAGAAATATATCGTCATGTCATGATATGGAATCATAGTGAGATTGTAATGATAGCAAAGAACCATTCTGTGTTGATCAGTTCTGTTTAAACGTAATGGAAAACATGAATAATTACATACCAGTAACGGCAGCAAGGCCAACGGAGAATCCAGTCAGAGACGAAGCCATTGAGTTCGACATCTTTGTCAGTACGATCTGGTTCCTCCTTAGGGTGTACGTGCTTGATGGTAGTACCGATTCTAGGAGCTTAGAATCGTATGGTGAGAGAGAGAGGATTATGATGTTAAGTGAGTAGGTTGTGAAGTTGTGAATGAGCCCATGACTTCAACCCTTAGCCTCTCTATATATAGACTCTTTGATACACCCGGGAGGAAACCATAATTAGTCATTAAGGGTAATATGGTCCATCAACAATTACCCACTAATTATTTAATAGGTTGTTATATATTTTGATCCATATAATGTAAATGATTATAATGGCTACTAGATTAAATATTATACCATAATATATTTAATCTTACATTCTCCCACTTAGCCGAGTAATCATTTACTATGAGTATTAGATAAGCCTGATCAGGGGTTAACACTCATTTTAGCCTTAAACAAGTACTATAGCAGAGAAATACAGCCGTTGAATCATTATGCGACTCAAGACCCCCATTAGTCATACTATAGCCTTAATTTAAGACCTAATCGTCATGATCAAAATATGCATAAGCCCTTTGTTTGATTTGTAACTTTACTTGTCTATATGCCATTATGTCGACTTGACATATTCTTAGAGACATACAAAATCAAACTGATGAGGAAAATTAACTAATACTTAGTCATTCATAGTACGATATGCAATTGCGCACGGCCATTAATTAATACCCGTCTATGAGCTCTCTTAATAAGACTTATGGGTAATAGCCATTCGGTTATAGGATCCTTAAGCATATCATGAATGTATTCGATACAAAACTTAGTTTCCTCAATTCGTTCATAAACGAATAATTAATTTCGTATCGAAATTTAATGCAACACCTCTTGAACTGTTACTGTTCAAGGAGTCATGGCAGCTGACTTTATCACACTAAGTCTTCAAAACATTAATTATATGGAGTTAATAATCTTATGAGTCCACTGATAAATTTCTAACAACATTTAGTGACTATATTATGTCGTTATAACTTAGGTTGTTAATATCAGTGCATTATGACTCCTCCATGAAATAGGTTTTGTCTGCTGACATAAAGATGTATCCGAAATTACATTTTGTCATCTTTGAATATCTCAAAGTTAGAGTAATAAACCGGTTTTAATTCTCACTTCTTCTTCAAATTATAGCTTCTCGTTTCTTTTAAAGATATTGTAATACTCCATTAGATGCTTCACATTAATCTAGACATATCTAGTGTGTTGTAATGTGAGTAATATCTAAACGAGTATAGACTTGAACTTACATAAGGCTTCCAATTAATGAAGCGTAACGAAATAATCTCTCATACCCTATTATCCTCTAAAGGAGAGCAGTATTGTTTGTTACATATGTAAGGACCCATTTAATGTTAAACTTGTGGAACGGAACTAATGTCCCATTGGGTCTATCTCGGTATGTTATGATATCTATCACGTAAGAGATATCTTTGAGATATATTATATCAAAGTTTGTGTTAACAATGCTTTGACTTATGTAACACATACTTGTCAAAAGAATGTCATCTATATAGACAAGTTTATCTTAGTTGCTCTCACTCATTTTGAGGTAGGTACATTAATCCACTTGGTTGTTGATGAAAATAATTACGTTAAGATTTCATCACATTATGATGTTTGCATTAACCCATACATGGATTTTATTGGCTTACAAATAAAGTGTTCTTTAACCTTCAGTTTATAACTTTCAGGTTGTTTTATGAACATGTAAATATGTCAGCCATTTGTTAGGGAAAATTGTTTTAATGTTCATCTAATGTAGCTTAAAACTATTATAAGCTACTAGAACAGTGATGATCCTCAAAGAAATCTTCTGTAAGATAGGTATGAAAGACTCTTTGATAATTTATCTTTTCCTGAGTGTAACCTTTGACAATCAATCATGCCTCTTCGTGTCTTAACGCTTATATTAGGATTTGGTTTAGTTATGAACACTCTTAGGTAATTCAATCAAATCCCAAACGTTATACGAACACATAAAATCAGTTTTACTAGAAAATTATTTTATTTAGAAGATAGAAAACTATTTTATTTAGAAGATTGATTGACACTAATGGCTTAATTAGAAGACATAGGATCAGTGAACTTTTCCAAAATCCATTTCAACTTCAATTAGGGAGGTTATGTAATCATCAAAGTTAGTAGGCTTTTAAACGTAGATGACTTCCTGAGTTGATTATTGGGTTTTAAAAAAGTTTCAGTTTTATGGATTAGCTCTTGGTTAGGTTGCTATCATTTTCAGGATTCTAAGTTTGTAAGAGTTGGTGCAGTATGGTGTACAAGAGGTGTAATCGGAGTTAAATTCGAAGTGAAATTTAATGACATTCTTCCCCCGGCTCTTGTATTCCTTGCAAATCATGATAAGGACTTTGACTGCTCCCACTGACCTTAGAAAACTTTAGGAACTCAGCATGCTTATGGTCAATATGCAACGACCAACAAATTCTAATAGAGAAACAAGTTAATGACGTTAGTCGTTGTAGTTTCTCTTATTGAGGATTATGTTAGTTTAGGTAAGAAATCTAAGTGCGCCCACAATTAGGCAACAATGAAACTTTTGTAAGAGTAGCATTAGATTTAAGGAGATAAGTTATGATAGAACAGTGTCATAATGGAGCAGTGTCTTGTACAAGAGGTGTAAATTGAAGTAATATAAAGTTTTCACTCCCCCACCTCTTGCAACTATTGCAAGTTATTATTAAGACACTTAATGCTCCCACTGATCTTTGATATCTCTAGAAATGCTACAAGAGAAGTGTCAATGAGGTACGTGACGTGGGAACCTATCATATATATGTTAGACTTTAATTGATTTCCTTGACGTCCAAATGTCATAAGAAACTTAAGGACATATTTAATAGAAATCTTAATAAGTAAACATATGAATAGATTTCTTCTAAGACTGTGGGCCATATGCGACAAAAGTTAGATACAAGTTGATAGTCTTTTAAATGATAAATGAATTATGTGTGAATATTCCATTTGGAATAAGTTCCACGAATGTCAATGAATGACTTATGATGGACCCATACTTATTCCTTAAGCCAAGTAATATTTAGAGCTATAACGTCATGATTTAAAATCACTTAGAATGAGATTAAATGAAAAAATCATCCTCATTAACCATGTCATGATTTCTCATGAATTTTGGTTATAATGGACGAAATTTATAAGTCTCATTTTCCTTTTGTCAAATTCTCATTTTCATGATGACAAAAGTTGTGAAAATGTAAGGTATCATCTAGTTCCATCTTAGTAATGTTTCAATCCAGATATTTAGAACAAATAATATGAGAGTTTAAGGTAAGTGTGACTTTATGTTGACTATGCAAACCTCACAACCTTCATAACATAGCTTAATTATGATACTATGTTCTGATTAATCTTCAGAATATATAAGGTATCGAAAAGCTTTGTTGGAAGACTTCTTATTATGGTTCTTATAGCCTTAACATTTAATTTTGTCATTAACTCTCATGTTAGTTATTTGTCGAGTTCTGGTAAGGAAACATATGGAACTAGAGTCAACTAATCACGTGTTAATTGGAATATTGAAATTAGCAGACTCAAATATTATTAGTAAGTGACTATCTGATTAACTTATCCAACTGTTCCTTTGAATAATGGATAGTCTCGTTGCTTATGCCTAATCTAATGACATAATTATGCAGTGAGATTTTCCCTTGAAGAACCTTAGAGTTGGGATTTTGTACTTGTATTTTGTCTATGGACCTTAGAACAATCCTCTTTTAAAGTATCAGTGGTTGTAAGGTGAATAACATCTTATTTTCCAGTTTCAAAACATTTATTTCTACGTACATATGTTGCTTATCAACACACTCATTATACTTTGGTACTTTTGAGTGTTATAGTTGATTTATAAGGCATCAAATTGTACAAGTGAAAATCTTAGTATGTAATGTACTAAAAAAAATGTACTTATTTCCATGCGTAAGCCCTTAACTTTACGGGTCATGGTATTATACATTATAATGTATTCACATATACCATTTAATTTTATAGTTTAGAATTTTAAATGAAGGCATGCATCTTAGGAATTTTGTAATTATTCCACAGATAACAGATTAGTCTTAGGAAAGACTTAATCTGGAATAAGTTTAGTGATAGCATTTATGTTAGAGAATTCTTGATTGTCATAAGAGACATCATGTTCGATTTATCCTAATCATCATGCTCTACTTTTCTTCTGTAGTAATCATTATCAGAAGAGAGTAGTAGGATTATCGCGTCTTAATGGATAATCAAGGATTCAATTTAAGAGCTAATTCTTATAGAAACTTTAAGTAAAGCAAAAACATATTAGATTTAGAAATTAGAGTGGATGAGATATAGACTTATAGAAAGAAAATTATAGTGAGTAAAATTATGGGTACTAAGAATAAGGCAGACGAAATGATCATAAAAATTAATTTAGGGATCATTAATATAAGGATCATTATGTGAAGAGGTTGTGATATGTCTATTACTAACATCAAAATAATAGACTATTTAAAGTTCTACTTAAACGAAAACAAATCAGCTTTGGCCAGAAGTGTAATCATTTAAGCATGTGTGCAAAGTAATTGTGACAAATCAGCTTTGGCCAGAAATGAGACAATTACCTAGTTATGCACTTGTTAAATATGCAAGAAATGAATGAGTTAAATCAGCTTTGGCCAGAAATTAAACATTCACTTTTGTAAGGCATAATTAACATAGCTTTCGTAATACTTGAACAATAAATAGATGTATCAAATCAGCTTTGGCCAGAAGTGATATATCAGAAGCTCATTCAAGTTAAGCTATTTTTGGTTTTGTAAAAGTTTATTGATCCTGATTAAGTGTTTACAAAACCATTTTAATTGATTAGGTGGACATGCTTTGGCCTAATAGGTATCGGTACTCTCATTGATAGTCCCTGGTAGGTAACGGATCCTTTAATTGGATTTGTACGAATGCCAGCCTAGACAGGAGTTCTCAAATCACGGTACGTAACCCTTCCAGTTACTACATGTCCGTTATTTTAAGCATGATTGTTGACAATAAAGCCAATTATGATAGTTATTCCAAGGATATAATTAATATAAAAACTTTAGTTTTTATAAAACATATCATATCCTCTATTATAAAAACTTTAGTTTAATAAATTATTGTTAAGACTATAATGGGGCAACTAGGCAATAATAATAATATAGTATAATATACAAAGGCAATATTAGATGATGGAAAAGGCAATAATGCCGTTAATTAATGTTGCTCTGGTGTAAAGTCTTAACAATAATAATAACATAATGCATGATTGATTAGAAATTCAAAAGAGAATTCAAAAAGCAGCATGATTAGAAATTAGGAACTAATTTAAGAAAAGGAGTTGTTTTCTATTCAAAAAGCAAAATATAAAAAATATGCTTTTTGACTTTCGTGTGGCCACCGTTAGCAAAAAAATTCAAAAGGCAAAACTGCTTTTGACTTTAGTGTTTTTTTTTTTATTGATTAGGAACAAATTATTAAAGTGTCGTTCAATTATAGTAGGTAGGCAACTACTGGATGCATTTGATCAGTTTCGATGCAAAATTTTATCATGAACATATTCTAAGAACACTAAGAACATACACATAAATTCTGGAAATCGAAAACTGAAAATCTTTATAGTTCCTTATTTATATTTCGAAATTATTAGTTAGGATGTGTTTAAACATCTTATTTAGAACATGGATTTCCAAACAATAAATTTTATCTGAAAATTGTTCTTGAGTCTTGTTTTCCAGATTTTATTCCAGATTGATGGATACATAACAGAACTGATTTATCAACATATGCTCTGATACCACATGTTGATCAGTTCTGTTTAAACGTAATGGAAAACATGAATAATTACATACCAGTAACGGCAGCAAGGCCAACGGAGAATCCAGTCAGAGACGAAGCCATTGAGTTCGACATCTTTGTCAGTACGATCTGGTTCCTCCTTAGGGTGTACGTGCTTGATGGTAGTACCGATTCTAGGGGCTTAGAATCGTATGGTGAGAGAGAGAGGATTATGATGTTAAGTGAGTAGGTTGTGAAGTTGTGAATGAGCCCATGACTTCAACCCTTAGCCTCTCTATATATAGACTCTTTGATACACCCGGGAGGAAACCATAATTAGTCATTAAGGGTAATATGGTCCATCAACAATTACCCACTAATTATTTAATAGGTTGTTATATATTTTGATCCATATAATGTAAATGATTATAATGGCTACTAGATTAAATATTATACCATAATATATTTAATCTTACATTCTGTACTGATATACGGTTCAAGACATACATTGAAACAGAGCCACAACCTTGGTTTTAAAATGCGCGCATCACATGATGCGTTTGATGCGGTCTGATGCGACGCCTTACGCAGCTGACCAATATTTGAACAAATTGGACCGTGATTGCAAAGGGTCTGAGCTTTTTAAATCTGATTGAACAAATCTAACCATTGATCGAGCAAAATTGGTTTGAGTATTTGAACAAACTAGACCATCGATTGAACAAATCTGACTAGAAATGATGAGAATATCTTATATTTTAGTATTTAAATTTTAGCAAGTTGAAATATTATCCATACATACTTTCTTAGTATTTTTTTAATAACAAATGCCTCACCTACGTGATGCTCACGCATCGAATCGCTACACGCTTTTCAAAACCTAAGATAAATGTTTCTTGCCATCATGCAGCCTCCCCAAAGAAAAAAGGTCCTTCCACCAGTTGCAAAACCCATGAACATGGCTGTAAAGAGAATGATGTTAATCGAATAAACAAGAATTTTAAACTTAAAAGATCTCAACTTGAAGAGTCTTGTCATTACAAAAAGAAAAGCTAACCAAACATAAATAGTGAATGTAGGAAACGAACAGATTGAATGAGCCAGATAACGGCTAATTCTTTCAACATCCCTAAGGGTATTAAGGTTGCTTAAAACACTATTGCCCTAATAAAAGAGTAAAATGCCATTTTCATCCCTGAGATTTAGCTGGTTTGCGACTTTCATCCAAAGGTTTCTTTTTTCGCATCCGAGTCCAAATGGTTTGAGATCTTGCCATTTTATCCGACCCTGTTAACTCCGTCCATTTTTAAATGTTAAGTAAGGGGTATTTTCGTCCTTTTACCAATTTGCTTGTTTATTTATTTATTTATATACAAATAGGTAAGAAGACGAAAATACCTGACTTAACGTTAAAAATGGATGGAGTCAACGGGTCGGATGAAAATGACAAGATGTTAAACCTTTTGGATTCAGATGCGAAAAAACAAACCTTTGGATGAAAATCGCAAAACCGGCCAAACCTTGGGGACGAAAAATGGCATTTTACTCCTAATAAAAATTACATATAAGTGGTTATGTTATGCATATTGTATAAAAATTATATTGTTTCCATAATAATCTGTTTTTATGCCAACTGATCAGAAGATTTTATGCAACCCCTTTTAACTGGCTCAACATAGTTAGCCTGTTTCCTTTGTACCTATTTTTAATATAAAACAAAACCCGAATTGACCCGTTTATAAGTAAATGAGTTAAAACTGCCACTTTTTAGTAATTACAAATACAAGACATGTGAAAGAGGATGTGTTTTACCATGCGATATTCATAAATGCAGTAACTTCCCAAACTTCCAGACGGTAAATCAAGCGGGTAACCAGTTTGAATAAATATCTGCATAAATTGAAAAAGATGACAATTAAGCCCGTTGTTAAACTTTGAAAACAAAAGGAAAGAAAACGTTAAATTCAAGAACTAAATACGTTATTTTATACTATGCTGGGTAGGGATGAGCACGGTACCGGTCCGGTACCGAACCGGTACCGGTACCGAAAGAACCGGTACCAAAAAAGGGGGAAAAGTGGTACCGGTACCGGTACCGAATACACCGGTTCGGTACCGGTACCGGTACGGTACCGGTACTTACCGGTGTTTTACCCGTAAATACCGGTACCGAAAAACGAAGAAAATAGGAACCGGTACCGGTACCGAATATACCCGGTACGGTTCGGTACCAGTACGGTACCGGTTCGGTACCGGTTCGATACCGGTACCCGGTACCAAATGCTCATCCCTAATGCTGGGTTAAAAAAAGAGAAAAATTAAAAAACAGTTCAGGTTTTTGTAAGCCATAGTGGGTTTGTATTTCATGCCAACTAGTTTTTTTACCCGTACACATCGTGATAAATTATAGACTACAATCAACCCGACTCGTTTCCAAACTAAACTTACGTTGAAACGTAGAATAATCCGAATTCATACCGTTGAATGAAAATGTATTATATTTGATCCGACTTGTTTCCAAAGAAAATTTATGTCGAAACGAAAACCAACTCAAAAACGTACATAAAATAAACACGTGTGTGGGCGTCGTACGCGGCGTGATAAAGTATAGACTACAATCGACCTGACTCATTTCCGAACTAAATTTACATCGAAACACATGCTAACTCAAATTTATATCGTCGAATGAAAACGTATTATATTTGACCTGACTTGTTTCCAAACAAAATCTACGTCAAAACGTAGTCCAACTCAAAACGTACATAAAATAAAACATTATATAATTGAGCTGACTCGTTTCCAAACAAAAATTACGTTAAAGCGTAGACAAACTTGAATTTATGCCGACACGTACATACAAATAAAAATAAAAATAAAAACGTAAAAAATTAGTTTCAGGGTAAACTCGAAACTTTAGAAATTTGAGGGGATCAAAGTGACGAATTTAAAGTTAAAGGGTTAGTTTTGACATTATTGCAAAGTTGGGGGTAGAATGGGTCGGTGGGTATATAAAATATGGCACGAAGAGGTCCAAAATGTTAAGCAACTCAGTTTTTATTCTAGCCTCAAAAGTTCAAAATAAATGAACCACCAGGGCCCATATTAACCTATAAGGCGGATGGGTATGGGGCTCGTCCCCGGGCCGTCCCCCTCTTTTTGGGCCGTCGCACACCGCCCCCTTGGGGCCCGTCTCGGCACTTTCGTCGGAAATGAGACGTTAGAGACGGGGCGCTTGTTTGAATTTGTGGGCCCCCTAACGGTAACTTTGAACATTTATAAAAAAAAAAAATTCACCCCATCACTGTAAATTAAACCACTTTTCACCCCACTTTTTTACCAAAATACTTCCACTTTTCTCCCAATTTTATAAAAAAAGCTCTCCCAACCTTAAAAAAAATTATGGATCCCTACAACCCAAATAATCTCAACTCAAGTTCACACCCGTTTTTGTCACCCGGTTACACACCCGTAATGGAAAATAATAACCACCGACCTTAGCGAATATCCACCCAAAGACCGTCCCATTTTACAAATGATGAAGGAAAAAATTAGGAAAAAATGGAGTGGAGGAGTGTAATTTTTTTTTAAATGTAACTTTAGGTTTTTTTTTAAGTGTGTTTTTTTTTTTAATTTAAATGTAACTTTAGGTTGTTTTTTTAGGTTTTATTTAAATGTAACTTTTTTATTTTTATTTACTTTGTTTTCATTAATTAATTAAATCAAATAAATAATAATAAAAAAATGGAGGAGGAGCATCCACCACACCCTTGGGTAGTCCCCAAGAGGATGCTCCTCCACCAATGCTTATGTGGCGGATAGTTTCTTTGGAGACTATCTTCCCCATACCCCATGGTCTAAAAGGTTTATAATAATGAATCTAGGTTCCTAATTATGAAAAGAAATAAAAATTATCTAAGGAGGATTGATAGTCTCTTTGGAGACTATCCTCCCCATACCCCATGTTTATAATAATGAATCTTAGGTTCCTAATTATGAAAAGAAATAAAAATTATGGCCCATTCTATACACACACACCCCCTCCCCCCCCCCCCCCCTCCTGATTACACCCTCCTTTGAGAGGAAAACTGTCCCACGCAGGCCCTACCTGTAAGTATGTGAGAGGAGGAGGGGTAAAAAAAGTAAATAGGGGTGTAGAAAGTAGCACCCAAAATTATCTAAGGAGGATTTGCAGCATACTAGCTGATTATGAACTTTTTGACTACAAGATGTGGATGGGCCCGCTACAATTAACTTTGCATCAACATCATCCTGCAAAATGCAAAACAAGGGAGAGAATATATACAGTAAAACAGACAAGCACCCGTATTTAGTTCAAAAGTGCATACATTCAGAGTAAAGTTTTTAAATAATGGAAGTAAAAGAGAATCCCATTATTTTACTTCTTAACAGTTAAACATAACGAAGTAAGAAGAATAAGAAAAAAATTGTTGGTGGTGCATAATATTTAATTACCTTAAAATCTAATAATAAACGAGATACAACATGATAAGCTGGGTCCAGTGGTGTTTTGGGGGTTCCCGGGAACCCCCTTAGTTTGAAAAAAAAATGAAAAAAATAGTGGAAATGTTGTATGATTTAAAAAAATAGTGAGAATTAGTGAAAATCTATCAAAAGAAACCTGGTGGGAAAAATTCATGGATCTGCTATCCACAATAAATAGAAACTCCAGTGGACCACCATAAAGAGAAGTTAACTGTATGGACCACCATAAAGAGAATTTTAAAGCTGAAGTGGTAAACCTTTGGCTAGGGGGGTAATGTCCTAAGGTGCTCGCGGATTTTGTTGCTTCGGCGCCCCTAACCCCTTTGTTGAAGCCTGATAATGGGATTCGCCCCATTGCTGTGGGGGCAATTTGGAGAAGATTAGTCTCCAAAGTAGCCATGAAGAAAGTTGGGAAAGAAGCTGTTAAGTACTTGGGTGACTATCAATTTGGGGTGGGGGTCCCCAATGGGGCGGAGGCGGTGCTGCACAGCGCTAACAGGTTTCTTAATTCTTTTCATTCAGATGGTTCGCTGGCCATGCTTACGGTTGATTTTTCCAACGCTTTCAACTTAGTTGACCGTTCAGTTTTGCTTCGCGAGGTCCATCGCCATTGCCCCTCCATATTCCCATGGGTTCAATTTATGTATGCTCAGCCTGCTAGGCTATATGTGGGGAATGACCGTATCGGGGCATTCACGGGGGTGCAGCAAGGGGATCCCTTGGGACCTTTGCTTTTTGCCCTAGCCTTACACCCCTTAGTGCTTCAGGTGCAGGAAAACTGTAAACTCCCCTTTCATGCTTGGTACTTGGATGACGGGACAATTATCGGGGACGCTGTTCAGGTTGCTAAAGCTCTCGACATCATCGGTTCGGAGGGTCCAGCCTTGGGGCTACGGCTTAATATTAGAAAAACTGAAGTATTTTGGCCGACAAGCAACGGGGTGAAGGTCCGGCCAGGGCTTTTCCCCAGTGAGATTGGGAGGCCGGAGAAAGGTGTCAAACTGCTAGGAGGGGTAGTCAGCCGTGATGCCAGTTTTATTAGTGGTCTAGCGGCTAAGAGGGCAACGCGTGCTGTTGACATTATGAGACACCTTCCCTTGTTGCGGGATCCTCAAAGCGAACTCCTCTTGCTTAGATCTTGTATGGGGGTTGCAAAGTTGCTATTTGGTTTGCGAACTTGCCAGCCCCCCTTTGTGGATGATGTTGTTTCATGTTTTGATAAAGGTCTTCGGGAGGCAATAGAAGACATTGTCGTATGTGGGGGTCCTTTTTTTGGTGATCTACAGCGGCGAATCGTGACCTTGCCAATGAGGCTTGGTGGGTTGGGCCTTCTCTCGGCCCGGGATATGGCTGCCTATGCCTTTGTGGCTTCCAGGTCTCAATCTTGGGAGTTGCAGGACCACATCTTACGTAACAGTGGGGTTGCTAATGTTAGTGCATTCATCTGCCGACTTCGTCTTATATCGAGTCTCAGTTACGTTGCGGATCTGATCAAGTGTGACATCATCTTATACAATGATGACATCATCAAGATGACATCATCATTGCATCATCTCACAAAAGACAAAATAGTTTACACTTTAAGGCTTGATTTCGCTCCAAGATTAATTGTCTGATTTCGCTCGTATTTGATGTGTTGTTTTCGCTCCTACAAGCATGTGTGGTTTGGAGCGGAATTAAGACAACTATAAATAGGGTAGTGTGCATTTCATTTGTAACAGAATTTTCCAAGTGATACCGAGGTGCTGCCGGTTTATCCTTTGATTGTAAACTTTGCTAAATCAATATACAAGAGGTTTAAAGTGTGAATCAAGCTGTTTTCACATCCGTTTCTCTGTTTCCGCCTCTGAAACGGATTTGAGCTCTTCCGAACGACTCGTTTAGGTCGCAATCCGATCCTACAAGTGGTATCAGAGCTCAGGAGGAGGAGTTCTGCAGATTACAGCTGGATTTGATCGGATTTTCTATCTTCTACACCTTCTTTCATCATTTCAGCAAGATTTCACGGTCAAAACTGGATCAATTTTTCACAGATTGTTTAAAAATACATATAGACAAACCCTTGAAAGTTTCATCGCAAAATTCAACCTAAAAGTGACTGAAATGGACCTTCGACGTGATTCCGCTCGAACTGATTTTGTTTGAATCAGTGCTGATTCCGCTCCAAAGTGTTTGTTTTAGCTTCATTGTGTTGATTCCGCTCTAGAACAATCAATTTTCTGTTTCCGCTCCAAAGTTATTTTCTGATTCCGCTCCAGAGTACCAAATCAGAGATTCCGCTCCAAAATTTATCATCTGATTCTTCTTGAAAGTGCATCGGGTCATGTGAATATATCGGTTTATGTGTGCATGTGATTGATTAGTAATATTGTTGCTCACACATCAGATTTACATGTGAATTTCATCGAGATATGTTAAAGTTGTCAGTTAGCATGTGTTTCATTGTTTAGGTTATACAAAGTCATTCAGAGCATGTGAAGATTGTTGGCTCAATTTAATATCGTCTATCCATGTGCATGTCATCGGGCCTTGTGTGAATGTTAGACAATAAGTTTGCTTAGCCCAAGAATCAATTCGAGTTTATCAAGCATTGTTTGTTGTCGGATTAGTGGATTTTGAGGCCCAATCAAATTTGAGGATATCTTTTGTTTTGTCAGCCACATTAGTTCCAAGTCAAAACAAAAGCACCAATTGTTGTCGACTGCATGTTGTCGATTGCATGTGTTGAATTGAGAATATCACGTGTTTTCTGATAAGTTTTTATAAAAAGTTGATATTGTCGGCCATGAGAATTGAATAGGCTACTCAGATTTGCATGAGAAACAATTGTGGTTGTCAGTTTAGTGGATTAATTGGTCAAATCATCTAGTTCATTTGATCTTTATAACAGTTGTGGGCTTTAAAGTTCTCGGCCCAATCATATCAATTCGCAAATATTGATCGGCCCAATCACCTGATTCAATTGGATAGTTGTTTTGTTCTAAAAAGTCTTGGTTCAATCAACAACCAGTTTGCTTGTGGATTTGAAACTCGAATAACTTTGGAACAAGTTCGCAAATCTTCGACACGAGTCTTAGATTGATTTCATCAACACACATTTTTACGTGTTCAGTACGTTTAAACTGATTTTGTGTTCGTTTGTTACCGAGGTATTTCCCGAAGTATCATCTGATTATTGAATCATGGCTGAGGAATTCTACAATGCTCATCAGAAAAGAATCCCAATTTTTCCAGATCTTGGAAGTGATGTGGATACCGATGATGAGAAAGAACATCTCAACAAAGCTAGAAAAGGCATAGATCCTACTAGTTTTAATTTGTTTTTTGCAGATAAAATGGAGATGCTGTATCAGAAGAAGATGGCAAGATTGAGGAAAGAGCTGGAAACAGTAAGAAGGCTAACTGATGAAAAGACAAAGACAGAAGCTGGAGAAGCTAATGTTGAACCAGCAACTGAAAAAGTGGTAGAGAAAATTGTTGAGATTGAGAAAATTGTTGAAGTCGAAAAAATCATTGAAGTTGAGAAAGTAGTCGAAGTTGAAAAACTGGTCGAAGTAGAGAAACTCGTCGAGGTAGAAAAAATCGTTGAAGTAGAGAAATCTGTCGAGATTGAAAAGATAGTAGAAAAATTGGTTGAAGTTGAAAAACCATGTTTGAAGTGTTCAGTTTCTTGCAAAGATTGTACTGAGAAGGATACAAAGATTGCTGAGTTAGAAAAGATTAAAGAAGATTTATTGTCTGATGTGAAGTACATTAAAGAGTCTTATGATGTACTGAACAGAACAGTTGATAGTCTGAAGAAGACAAATTCAGAAACCGAAAAAGCAATGGATAAAATGAGTGCAACATTAATGACAAAGCAGAGCGTCATCAATGAGTATATTGAAGACTGTGCTAAATTGAAGAAAGAAGTAGAACTTGAGAAGATTGAGAGTGAAAGGATTAAACGATTACTGTTGAGTTATACTACTTGTGATTACTTGATTGATCGTGTTTATCCTACTGTTGCAGGTCTTGAAGCATTCATGGATAAAAAGACTGAAGATACTGATACTGGTAAGAAACCAAGTGTCAAGTATAACAGATGTCCGCCCCCGATCCATGAAACTTATTCTCCAAGGAATCCTAACGAGGAGCGTCTAAAAAAGGCAGTCAACATCAAGTTAAAGTCTGAAATCATTGATGAATTACCAGACAATATTGATGTTACATTCACAGCGTCTGACACTGATCATGAGTCTGAGTTAGTAAAGAAGGTTGTCGATCAGGTGTTAGATACGGATGAAGAGTTAAAGTCGGAGTCTAAATCTGAGAGTTCGAGTTCGTCAGAAAAGAGTCCGAGTTCGTCATAAAAGAGTCCGAGTTCACCGGTTAACAGGGTTTACAATAGAGAATTCCTGTTATCAAAATCTAATTTGAATGACGGGTCAATCAAAGTGGCTTATACTTTGTATGATTCAGACAAATTATATTCTGATGAGGAATTTCCAATAAGAAGTGTAAAAACTGAAATGATCAAACAGGTTTTCAAATTAACAGAAATTAATACTTCTGAAATAAAAGATTTAAATCTTGATGAAAAACCTAAAAAATACACTTCAAGGGTCCAACAGAGATTGAACAAGAAAAAGGGTTACGGTTATGGTTATAATTTCCAAAAGAAATCAAACCATAATGGTAATCTCAAAAAGAAAGGTCTTGGTTTTATTTCATCAGAAAATTATAAAAATCAGAAAACTTATAAACCAAAAACAAAATTTGTTTCAGGAGAAAGTTCAGAGGATGAACAGAAGAAACCGTTCTGGAAGCAGTCGAATCAAGAGTTTCTTGCTGAGGTAAAGAAGAATGTGAGAAAGTTTGCTGAAAGAGTTGACAGAAGAACCTGTTTCAAATGCCAAGAAGTTGGACACATAGCTTGGAATTGCCCCAAGACCAACTACCAAAAACAGGAAGTTTCTTCTAACTCTGTTTTGAGAAAGATTTGTGTTGATAAGAAAGAACAATCGTTGAAAAATGGTAAATTGTTTGAAAATTCTAGTTCTGAAAAGGGTGAAAGTTCAAAACGTTTTTACAAAAGAAAAGGTGACATGAACAAGCAAAAGTGGGTGGTTAAATCTGAGGGTAATTCTGACAATGAATCTGATTCCATAAAATCAGAGGAGTCTTTGGTTGATAAAAAGGTTGTGAATTCCTTTCTAGAGGTGAACGATGAAGATTTTCCTCCATTGTCAAAGGAAAATTTGATGAAGAAAGTGGGAAAGGTAGAAATCTCAAATCAATTCTTCGCTGATAAGGGAGAATTTGATGTTGAGAAGACTTTCAATGGAAAAGTCAAACATATTTTCGGGAAGATGGTTGATGGGAAGGTTAAAACTGCAAAAGATTTTTATAAATCAAAATGTTGGTGGGACAGATGTGTTCCAGAATCTCCCAAGGATGGTCAGCCTTGGGGGAAAGTTTTTCCAAACTAAAAATCCTGACTTGCCGGAGCTCCCAGGTTGGTAAGAGTGGAGCAGGTATCGGCATCTTTCTTAGTATTTGATCCTACAAGTGGTACAGTTGGTAAAGTACAGGTGGTATATTTAAATTGTTATATTTTGATGTGCAAGTGGTTATGATTGATAAGTAAACCTGTAAGTGGTTGAAAGAGGTTTTCATTGACAATGTGGTTAATCAAGGTCATTAAGTTGAACTTGATTGGACCATTATTACAAGTGGTTAACAAATATATGGGGTTAATTACATTGAGAAGAGGAACTTATCCCCTAACCTACAATTGGTAAAATCAACAAAATTTATTTTCCGGAAAAACCATTTGATTAAAACAAACTTAAGTGTTTTGAAATCACAATGGGAAAAGAGTTTGTTGTGAGGGGGAGTTTTGATTGTTTATGCCAAGTGGATGGCGATTTGAAGTGATTTGATATCAGTTGTCATTTTATTGTACAGTTTATTTTCAAATTTCCTAAAATGTGTTTGCATTTTAGGGGGAGTAAAAATTTTCAGAAAATCCAAAAACATTAGAAAATTTGAAAAAAATAAAAAACATGATAAAATGAAAAATGAGTTTTGTTGTACAAAAGAGGAAATGATAGTACATCAGTGGACTATCACAACATGCTAAAGAATTGGAAAGTCAAATGTGATAAACGATCTCACTGTGGATGTGTGAGTAGGTTTTTGCACATTTAGTATATTGTGACGAGATATAAACCTAAATTCAAACTTGCTTATATCGTGGGTAACATCTCTCGGATATATGGGTAACTCCGGAAATCTTGTTTGAAGGACCCCTCTTTCTGAGATACTAGGTCTTTATGCTTAGTGATATCTGGGGTATTATCCCGGGACTTCTGATAATGCGGAAGCAATGGCCTAGTCCCCGGAGAATACTTTCTGCTTGCTTGAAATATAGCGCCGCCCTCAGCAAAAATAGACAATAAAATTGCTAATCAATGCTGTTGTAAAAAAGATCCTCTAAAGGGGACCCACCTAAAGTCGAAGCCGTCATCTCTCTGCTGAACGGAAGTTCTGACCTGAGCTCTCACGGTCTTCGCAATTTAACCCCTTACAGATACCATCTAGGTATACTCACCTGTAAGACTGAATATTGGGATCTGAATACGGGAGTATATTCTGAGGTGGGACACGCGAATAAGTTTAAGTACTTAAAACATTAATCTCGTATCACGAAACAGTTGAACTTTGTGTGAAAATTTAAGTGGATCAGTATACTGACAATCTAAGTGAATCGTTTAGAACATTAAATGTATAAAGCTTAACGGTGTTGGTGATTTGTCTCAAAAACTGATATGATCCTCTTACACAAACTCACAAAAAACATTGTATGTAAATATTTCATTTCTGCATTTCATTTCTGTTATTTCATAAAGTCCAAAAAGATTTTCGGTGTGTTTTAGCATAAATTTTTGAAAATTCAAAAAGATTTTAGACATCTGATGTTGGAAAGCTGATTTTCAAAATTCCTAGTGCTAAACATGACGAACAGGTTTGGGAAAGTTGTATTTGAAGAGGTGTAAAATGAAAATGATATATATTCAAGTGGTTCATCAGAAATTTTCATGATAAATCTTTTTGTTCAGGGTTGTGTCTTCAAGAGATTAGCAAAGTTTCTAAATTTGTTATATCTTATCTTTTATGAAACTTATGTTTTGGGTAGAGTATATGCAGGTGAGTCAGGTTGCAATACCTGAACCTGTGAAAGCCAGACTACGATCCCAGTACAAGTTGAGGGGGAGTCTGTTAGAGAAAGAGAGTCTGAAGATGCAAGAGCTAGGAGTCAGAGATCCTGAAAGAGAATTGGAGATACGATAGAGCCAGATAGAGATAGTGAAGGAAGCCCAAAGACTGATAAAGACTGAAGATTGAGAAGACTCGACACTTAAGACTCGTCAACATCTGAGGGGGAGTCTGTTAGTGCATTCATCTGCCGACTTCGTCTTATATCGAGTCTCAGTTACGTTGCGGATCTGATCAAGTGTGACATCATCTTATACAATGATGACCTCATCAAGATGACATCATCATTGCATCATCTCACAAAAGACAAAATAGTTTACACTTTAAGGCTTGATTTCGCTCCAAGATTAATTGTCTGATTTCGCTCGTATTTGATGTGTTGTTTTCGCTCCTACAAGCATGTGTGGTTTGGAGCGGAATTAAGACAACTATAAATAGGGTAGTGTGCATTTCATTTGTAATAGAATTTGCCAAGTGATACCGAGGTGCTGCCGGTTTATCCTTTGATTGTAAACTTTGCTAAATCAATATACAAGAGGTTTAAAGTGTGAGTCAAGCTGTTTTCACATCCGTTTCTCTGTTTCCGCCTCTGAAACGGATTTGAGCTCTTCCGAACGACTCGTTTAGGTCGCAATCCGATCCTACAGCTAACACTGATCCGGATTATGCCAGCGCCTTGGAACGCTTGCATGAATCTCTACCTGACTTTGATCTCGGCGGTTTCTCTAACAGGGACACCGCCCCCAAAAAGCCACAGAAAACTTTGGCGAATGCCCTTTGTTGTCTAATCGCACAAAGTTTGGGAGAAGATTTCCATTTGTCACCCCGCCAGAAAGCCGTCATTGAATGCCTACAGAGGTCTCATGCTCAGGATTTCTTAACTGTTATTCCTATTGAAGGTTTGGGTCAACGTATGTCAGCGGTGGAGTACAGGTCAATCCTTAAGTACCGTTTGATGATCCCCATGTTCCCGAATGATGAAACTTGCCCAGTCTGCCGTAAAGCATGCCTGGATAAATACGGGGAGCATGCGTTACACTGTAGAGAGTTGCCGGGGTTTAAGTATCACCATGACTTTGTGCGAGACGCGTTAATGGATATTCTCAGACGAGCAGGGATCTCGGCGAAGAAGGAGGCACCGGTTAATTTTCTTACAGACCCGTCGGAGGGGAGATCCACCCTACGCCCAGCTGACGTGCTAGTTTTTGGTTGGGAGGGCGGGAAACATGCTTGTGTCGATCTCACAGGTGTATCCCCACTAGCCGGGTTCCGGGAAAATGGGTTTGTGGCGGGGCAAGCTGTGCTGAAAGCAGAGTCAAAGAAGGTGGAAAAGCACGCAAAAGCTTGTGAGGATAATCAGCATGCCTTTGTCCCCCTGGCGTTTGACACGTTCGGCTCCTTGGCGCCGGAGGCAGTTCGGTTCTTGTCCAGAGTTCAGCGTGTGGTCCATAGCAACTTTTCGACCCCTCAGGGACGGGGCTTTGTTTTTAGTAGATTAGGGTTTTCTATTCAGAAAGGGATGGCGGCGCAGTTTGTTGCTCGTCTACCTGCTATCCTTATGTAATTTGCCCTGATGATTGGAATGAAATATAAATGCTAATTTTATTAAAAAAAGAAGCTTAAAGTAAAGAATCCCCCAGAGAACCTATCATGAGTGGGACACATAAGTTTTGATATATAGGGCATGACAATTACTCATAGTCACAGTTAAGATATCTATATTACCAATATTTTATAGTGTTTGTAAACAGATAAATGGTGACCTTAATTGAAACATTGCAAAAACAAAATGTAGCATTTATTTCTGAGCATACCAAAAAAAAAGAGTAAAATGTATTTTCGTCCCTGAAGTTTGGCTGGTTTTGTGACTTTCGTCCAAAGGTTTGTTTTTTTCGCATTAAATTCAGAAGGTTTGAAATCTTGCCATTTTCATCCAGCTCCTTAACTCCATCTATTTTCTACGTTAAGTCAAGAGTATTTTCGTTTTTTTTTTGTTAACTTAAAGGGCAATTCAGTTTTTTTTCACTTTATGTACAAGTAATGAAAACATAACAAATAGGTAAAAAAGACAGAAATACCTCTGACTTAACGGAGCCGGATGTTAACTTAAAGGGCAAGAGTATTTTCATTTTTTTTGTTAACTTAAAGGGCAATTCAGTTTTTTTCACTTTATGTACAGGTAATGAAAACACAACAAATAAGTAAAAAGACAGAAATACCCCTGACTTAACGGAGCCGGATGAAAATGGCAAGATTTCAAACCTTTTGGATCCAGATGCAGGAAAACAAACCCTTGAACGAAATTTGCAAAACTAGCCATACCTCAGGGACGAAAATGAAATTCTACTCCAAAAACATAATTTATGGCATTTATTTAACTCCAAAACCTTTCAAGGGCATTACAACTGTGACACCTGGCAATTTGACCTGGGTTGAATGTTCTAGGTCATGAATATCATGACTGAGAAATGCAAAGGGATTGCCATCTTTCATACATTTTTCATCTGTCTTATTTCTCTGTTTCTGCGAGTGATAAGAATGAAGTTTTGTTAAGTTTCAAAAGAGGTTTTACTCTTGCTGGTAATATAGTTGAATAAAAATAAAAGTGTTGAACCCTGTTGTTATTGTTAGTTTGGTATCTCATTATGAAATGGATCTTGACACCCCTATCTCTTCTTCATTTGCAAGCAATGTGCCACCTAAGTAAATAAATAAATCTATTTCATTCAATTATTGTTCACGTGTCTTCTTTATCGCTCGAAGGTCATGGGATATAGCAAACTTCAGGTGTGTGGGATGTTAGAAATTGAGGATCTTCTGAATTCTTCTGCACAAGGTAATTTGTTCTTTGAGCTTTGGACACGATGAGAACTAACTACATTGTTTCTGCTAGTATCCCAAAGAAAACTGGGATTTTAGTACGCGCAAAAGCGTCCTAAAATGTTTTTTATAGGACCTTTCATTTAATAGGACCAACGGTAAAAGTGTTTCATGTAAAGGGGTCGTAATAAGTCCTGGAACTAAAAAAACATCCTAACATCTCAAATAAGATTATGAAACCAATTTTACGGTCGCGTAATATGTTTTTGAACAACCAAAATAGTGTCCTAATAAAAACATATTAGGACACTTTTACGATATTCTAACATGTGCTTACATACTTTTAATCTTTTGATACACTTACAAGCGTCCTTAGAAATTAATTGATAGGACCCTTATGATGTAATATTATAGCTAATTTAGTACCAACAAAAGAGTCCTAATATACCAAATAAGATTATGAAACCAATTTTATGGTCGCATAATATGTCTATAGACAACTTAAATACGTCCTAAAAAGAACATATTAGGACACTTTTACAATATTCTAATATGTGATTACCTACTTTTAATCTTTTGATACACATACAAGCGTCCTTAAAAATTAATTTTTTACGACCCTTATGACACTACAAAAAAATTGCCATTTACTGACACACAAAAAGTGTCGCATAAAACCAAAAGAGTGCCACTAAAGACATATTTAGGAATGGGCAGCACACAAAAAAAGTGCCACTAGAAGCGCTGACGCTAAAGCCTTTTAGTGGCACTTTTTTAGTATGTCACAACTAACTATTTAGCCTTTAGCGGCATTTTTGTGTGTCACTGCAAACTTTTTAATGGCATCTTTCATTACCACAATAATTAAATCAAATTAAATGCCAATACACACATTTATTATATTAACATAAATGAATTAAAATTGTAACTTATTTACAATATAAAATAGCGATAAAACTGTATAAATGTAGAAATCATAATATCATCACTTCATTTAAAAGTTTAATCATCTTCCAAACATTCCATATGTTTACAAGCAAATGTCGACTATGCGGCATAAGTACATAACTTGAGTTTTACATAATTGCTGAATAATCCTACACGAGCTCGAATTTAGTTAAGGCCGGCGTAACTGCTCAGGAATCAAGCCTTCAAGAGTTCTTCCTTTAAGTCTCCTGTAGAACATTAACAAAGTTTTGTTACCACTAAGCTAAACTTTCATAATTAGAAAATATAAACAATAATTATGCTTAAAGTCTTGCGTTGTTAGATGTGTACATGTTTTAAAAAATTCTAATAAAACCTCAAAGGGAGGAAATAGAATAGTTGAGCTAAAACCATATACTTGTCTGTGAGGTTGTGTATGTGTTTGAGAGGAAGGGGGGATGAGGTGTACTCACAAACAACTAGCATAAACAGAAAAGCATGCAAATAACATAGCATCAACAACCTGAGGGCTATGATCACTAACAACTATGTTGTAGTGACCTACAAACCAAAAGTACGAATGCATGAGATCCTATTAATATAAAAACACTAGCAACTGATGATAAGCACCACATAAAACCTACCTGATGTGTCGCCCATCTGCCGAATAGCATATGCCCAGTTAACTTTAATATGTTGATCAAACCTAAAAAACATTGATAAAAAGTGGTGACATAAGATACCTCTAGTAGAAATACTTACAATTGCCTCCCATTTAGAGATAATATAGCAAGTGCAACTAACCAAGTCATGAATCTATAAGATAGATGTAGGATTTGGGTCACGATAATAATAAAAATTATATAAATAAATATAAAAATAGTAAAGATATCCTCTTTACATATTTGGGAAATTATAGTACATGTACCATGTACAAATTCTTACGAATATAACGTATAATACAACATATGTATTTAAATTGGTTCAAACTATGGTCTTCAACAAGAGCTTTAACCGCGTCTTCTTGTATAGTCTGTTGTGTTTTCAAACCTTTGTGTATGCTTCAACGAGGTCTTGAACCACGTCTTCTTATACATTAATTTCCTACAAAAAGAACAAACAAATGATGACGGTTGTGGCCGAGGCACGTGTTCAACACGCTTCCCTTAAAACAGATTTCGCGTCTCTACTAAAGATGACGCGTCTGTCTCCCAGGGTACAACAGCCGAAGCAGTATGTACTGCCGGAGAAGGCCACGCACCCGAGGTTACACCGGGTAAAATCATAGTGTTAGAACTTTTGGAAACTAAGAATAGAAATGTAGTTGAATCGTGTAGAGAAACTTATCTTTATATTTTCCCAACATATGGGTCATCAAGTACTTCTTCTCCAAGGACTCTTCATGCATACATCTCTCTTTCTTGTATCTAGTAACACCAAAAGAGGCACATAGCCTACTAACTATGCAAGAGTCATGGGTGGTGAAAAGTCCAACATAATTAGAGACTTAATTTGCGATAAAATCTCTAATCAATTGTCATAAAAGACATCAATACACCACATGAAAAGTTTATTATACTAATAGAAAATTAAACAAGTGACATAAATAACTCTACTCAAGAGTTTGTCACTATATGTATAATTTAATATTAATAATCTCACTAAATTTCCATTCAACACATTTAAAAAAAAAATCCAACAATCCCCCACATGAATGGAGATTGATCAAAACACATAAAATTTCCAATGCAACCTCGACAGTTGTGTATTGCCGGATAAGTAGGTGTTCCCTTTGAACTTTCCGTTGTGAAGCATACTTAGCCTCCTAGAGGTTTTTAGACGCGATGTCCTTGAACAAGCCCCCATTTGTGTAGACGACAATACACTTCACACAATACTCTCCTTAGCCAGGTCATCCTCTCATAGTCGTGTCCAATAATGGTCGTGGAACACTTTCCTGGTTCTACGAGAGCTCTAGGAATTGTGCCCCCAATTCCATTCGAAGCGACCACACTTCTCTCTAACATAGGTGATTCTCCTTAAATCATTAAAAGCATCGTGGTTACCATGATTACGCAAAATCACTTACCACATAATATGCTTAGCCTCACAATTTGTCACTGAATTTCATAGGAATGAACTAGGATGTATTTAAACTCCCTTTTATCGTTTAGGGGGTATATATGACCATATATACTAGCTTATGCATATCAGCTATGCCCCCCATAGTGACCACCCTTAGGCATATGAATTTGTTGTCCTATTGAACTTAGATCTTGGGATCTCCAGTCAACTAAGGTAGGTTTCCTTCACACACCCTTTTTCCATGGGCTTTAGTCTCATTCCATAACTTGATCTCTAATAAACCCTCAGGTTGTTGGATCCATAACATTATCTTTGACAAGTCACTAAAGATAACTTTACAGTTGAGATCAATTGTCATGACGTGTTCGTAACTCGAAAGTTAACATTGCCTATTGTCAACTTCTAAGACTATAACCTCAGTGGCCACCTGAATCTGGTTATAATATTTGTCTTAGAATGATATATTTATCATTTAAGGCAAACACATCTCCATTATGCACTACGACATTTGGGTCCTCCACTTAGTCGTCTACTTTCAATGTTAGATTCGATTACAAATTCCTTATTGCCAAAAACAATTGCAAGACACCCCCACATTTAAGTGTTATTGTATAACATCTAGATGGGTTAATGAGAACCATTTCTACATACCCTTATAGGGTTGTTTCTTAAATGGATCCTCCCCCACATTTCTTGCCATTTGATCAACATTTCCGTAACATCACTTATGACAACATTTATACACGTATGATTGAAAAAGATCAACCTCATTGTATCAGTGAATTCAACTCATATTGCATTAGCTTACATAAGCTTTCGAGCTGACCAAAGCAACACATGCCATCGTTATAAGTTTGTCACCAACTTAGAATAATTCTAATCTAACATCTAGAATAAGCTTAGATAATGAGTTCTCCTCATTAGCTTCTGATGTGTGCAAAATGCAACATATAAATTACATCAATTGTGGCATAAAACTAACCCTTTTTTAGTACTAATGTTGGAATAAGTGTGCTTTTGTCTTCCTTTTGTATTTTCAGGATTAAATGAGCTCAAATTAACAAAAGAAGCAAAAAGGCAGCTAAATCTAACACAAATACAAGAAAAGGAACAAACGTGGCATGCCCGACCCCACGACAACATCTTCCCAAGCAAAACAAGAAAAAAGAAGGCTGAACACGCCCCGTGCTCAGTGAGCGCGGGGGCGTGCCCAAGTGTCAGCATAAAAGACAAAGTGTAGAAGCTTCCATCGCCCACCACGGGGCCGTGCTCAGCGGACACGGGGTCGTGGTCAACTATAAGATTCGCAGAATCCAGGCAAATCTTGATAGTACAGATATGCTTCTGCACACGGGGTCGTGCCCAGCAGACACGGGGCCGTGGTCAACTAATAAAGACAAGAGCAATTAATGAAGAAAGAGAAGGATGTGGACACGGGGCCGTGCCCACTGGACACGGGGCCGTGCCCGAGCTTCTGTTCAGCCTATAAATAGGAGTGCTTGGCTCAAGCTCAAACTATCCCTTGGCACACCACCTCTCTCACACTTCACCCACCACCCACCACCACCATAACACCATCATCCATTGTCCATCATAGAGTGTGTGAGTCGTCTCGGGATCCAAGATTGATCGTAAGAGTTCTTGACAATCAAGGCCATGTTTGCCTAAGTCTCTTACATCACTTGGCGAAGACAAAGTGTCTAGTGTAATACTTTTTATTTTTAATCTTTTCGCACTTTTTAATTGGTTATGTATTAATGACTTTAATAACTAGTTTCTTATGTTGAAGGTGATTCTTCCTTATCGTTTGTCCGTGGTGTCTTGGCATTATTTTACTGTCTATATAAAATAAAAGATTTTCACCATTCATATCTCCACGGTCTATATGGAGGTATGTTGGCTACCTGGTCGGGGGTTAAGGGAACGGTTTGGTAAGAGTCTTGCCATTGTTCAGTGTATAGATCCTGCAAAGGACCTGGGTCAAATTTAGTAGGACCTCCTTCAATACTTGACGGTATTGGATGGCGGGGGTCCAAACTCTTTGACCCCCTCATAAGTTAAACTACTATTAAAACTTTAACCCGGCTACTTAGGACTGTATCCCTACTGACTCAGACTACTTAGCCGATGTTAACGTCACCTTCAAAAGAGGGGCCTACCACATTATGCATTAATAACTTAATTAATTATCTTTCAATAATCCGACCCTTTAGGATTGTATCCTTGCTGACTCAAACTACTGGGTTGAGGGTAACGTCACCTCCAAAAGAGGGGCCTACTACAATAACTAAGATAATCTCTTAACAAAGTGCAAAAGTGCGGAAATAATCAAAGGTTACACTAAACACGAGTCGGAGCCAAGTGATTCATCTTGTCTATCTGTTTTATTTTTATTTTTATTTTTATTTTCAGTATTTTAGTTAGTTTTTATTTTCTTAGTTTAAAAACCTTTTTCTAAACTTTTGATTTGATTAGACGTTGAGGATAAACCGGTACTAAAAGCTCTTGTGTCCTTGGACGACCTCGGTATCTT
The DNA here is from genome assembly GCA_030545235.1 of Helianthus tuberosus. Classification (NCBI taxonomy): domain Eukaryota; kingdom Viridiplantae; phylum Streptophyta; class Magnoliopsida; order Asterales; family Asteraceae; genus Helianthus; species Helianthus tuberosus. The sequence goes on from CM060368.1 coordinate 174,972,949, forward strand.
ACCAACACTATACTACGCTCACGATGGGTGCACTTGCCCATATGTGTGTTTAGTGTTAGTAAATATCGTGTTTTATAAATTTAAAACTTGGCTAAAGAAAGTGTAAAAGGGATTAAAATAAACATTAAAACCATAACAAACTTCACGCACATCAAGTTTTTGGCGCCGTTGCCGGGGACACAAGGATTTTAAGAAAGTTAGGAATCAACGGCCTAATCGTTTTTCTTATCTTTCTATTTTTTTTAGGATTTTTCTTAATTTTTCAGCTTCTGCAGAACTCAGCACGGGTCGTGCCCGCTGAACACACCCCGTGCTCAATCATTGGAACTGGCAATCCTGTTTTAAGTCAGACAGTAAGCTGAACACGGGCCGTGCCCACTCAACACGCCCCCGTGCCCAAGATTCAGTTACTGAAAACAGAACCGTAAGATCCCGACGGTTGGTAATTTCTGACACAAACATGAGTGATACTGATACTTTTTACTTTCGGCACTCTTATGGTACGTGGTGTCAATTATGTGGTGGTTCCCATAAGGAATTAGAATGTTATTTTCTAAATTATAAGCCCCACTATATAGACCCATCGTTTCCTTGTATCCTTAAGAGGGGCGAAAGTAAAAATAATCCTTATCTCTCCCTCGAATGCTCCCAACCGGATTTTCTAGGAGAAATGCTTCTTGATGAACTATTTCAATTAGAAGATTTAATTCTTAATTGGTTAAAAGAGCTTAGGATAGATTTAAAAAATTTATCTCAAAATGATAACCAAGAAGAAGGGTTGGAATCGCATTCAAACAACTTCGTTGTCCCCGATGATACTTCTAACTCTAGTGAGGACTTGAGCGATAGTCGTCCCTGTGCCGATTGTGCCTTGAATGACTCCCCCATCGACTTCGTTTGATGCATACATAGACCTGAGCGATTCGGCATACACCTTCTTTAACGAGAGCCTGGGAAAGGGTTGGACTTGTCCACCTACATATAGCATAGGAATCACCCTCACCGACAACCTCTTGCGTTCTCGTCTCAATCTAGAGGAATTAAGGTATCTTAGGCACTTTGGGGTTGTTCCATCTAGTAAGGAACCACCCGATCCGGAAAAGTTCCTTAAAAATTAGACAAACTTCATAAACAGTCCTTCGAGACGGGGTCGTGCCCATGTCAACACGCCCCCGTGTCCACCAAAAGATTCCCTTCTGACTTTTTGTCAGAATACGAACAAAACGTGTCAGGATCTTGCCTGCACATGTGGCCGTGTCCAGCCGATACGGGGCCGTGTCCAGCATGCTGTTGTTTTCTATAAATGCAGCCAAGAATCCTGCACATTTGGACCATCCAGGGACAGAGATTTGAAAGGATTTTCTAACTTACCATCCTAGGTATGTTCTAAAAGAAGGTTCTAACAAACATCTTGTCCCTTCCTCTTTTATCTATTACCTTCTTCTTCACCTTTCTTGCAACAACACCTCCCTAGAAGCTTAATTCCAAGCTTTTTTGTGATGTTTGTTAAACTTTTGTTCAAGGAATCTTGTTAAAAATAAGTTACACAACATGGTTTTAAGTTATTTCTGTTCAAAAATGCTTCATAAGTTGGGAAAATAATTTGAAACTCCAAGATTCCTTGTTCTAAAAAACTGCAGAAAGGTGAACACGGGGCCGTGCTCATTGAGCACGGGGCCGTGTCCGTGGTACTGTTTCATTAAAATGAATTGTTTTTGGTTTGTTTTCATAGAATGTCTAGCCAAAACAGTGGAACCTCTTCTGCGCACTCCAGAAACAGTCGAAGGGAAAGAAGGCCATCAATTGAAGCAACTCTCGTACATTACGTAATGGCGTTACGTGAAGCTCTTGACGAGATAACTTCGGTAGAGGAGGTCCTAATAGACCGTATAAATTATCTTACGGTAGGGCTGGAAAACAGTTTTCAAGAAATTAACCTCTTGCACCAGAGGTTAAACATTCTTGTAACACCTCCCATGGAACCGATCCTCCCTCAAGAGGATTGGAACCTAGCACTTGGAATCCACAATCCTACCGGTTGGGACGACATTCCAGCGGAACCGCCTCTTGAAGATCTACAAGAAGTCCCGGTGGAGGTTGCACCTCCTCAAACCGATGCTAATGAGCCCGCCTTTCTTCTCCCAAGGGAGATAGAGGAGTGGCTCGCCGACGTGTGAGGAACCCATGCCCGGAAAAAGAAGTTTTTCAAGCCACATTTAACCGAGGGATTTACCTTTTCGGAAATTTTGCTAATAGAATAAGTAGTAGGCTAGAACTTCTTGGTTTAGATTTCTTGTGTTTCTTTGACCTAACTATCTAGTATTTTAACTTTTAGGTTATTATGTAATTCTCTCTATGACTTACTGAATGATGGTTTTAGTTAATTTGGTGTTTGGATGGTGTTGAAACGAATAAAATATACTGAGGATGGCAAAGGATAACAAGGGAAACTTGAACCAGCACCCCATGCAGGAAAACAGGGCCATCCGACAATTTTCTTCATTAACAGTAAGCTCAGCACGGGCCGTGTCCGCCCAACACGGCCCCGTGCTGCACAGTCTGCAGAAATAACCCAGTTCAGGTACACTGGACACGGGCCGTGTTCACCCAACACGCCCCAGTGTCCAGGCTTCTGTTTCTTTTGTTTAATTTTTGTTACTGGCACTTGAACACGGGGCCGTGCCCGGACAACACGGGGCCGTGTCCAGTGCCCAGTAAAACAAATTTTTGCTTTTTCACACCTTTTTACACATTCAATCAACCTAAAAACTTATTTTTGGGACACATTGAGGACAATGTGTAATTTAAGTGTGGGGGGGGGATGCTAAAACCTTGAATCTTGCAAGTCCTAACTACAAGCCTTACACAAAACTCTATTGGAATCGCTAATCACCCCAATTTTTTTTTCAAAAAAAAAAATTTCATATTTTTTTACTTGTCTAGGTTTAATTTGGGAATTTCAAAATTCTAAAAAGGTTATATTTTTACAAATTTACAACCGATAGCGTCGTGATAAAAAGAACCAACATAAGAAAATTATGAAAATGCATGACAAGCTTAGTTAAAATTTAATTATATATACTTGATCACATAAAAACCCATTCCCACAAAAGTGAGTTTTGAGCCTTTATTGAGCATACAAATATATATCTTTAAATTAAATACTCATTTTTCGTTTCTTGTGTGAATAGCCGCTTGGTTCTTACAACTCTAGAACTTGCCACGACGATACATTCCCGGTCCTTACCAACTTAAACCCGAGTAAGTAAATGATGGAGGCATTAGGACTACCCCTTTTTATTTCTACACCATTATTTTTCTTTTTTTTTTTACCACCTACCCAAAATCCCCCTAGTTAACCCCTTTGAGCCTAAACCTTTTCATTTCTTAACCTAAACCAAACACCCTTTCACCCACCAAAACCTTTTTATTTTTAACTCTTTGTTTTAGTAACAAGCTCGGTTTTTCGTTTGACTTAAAAAAAAATTATGTTTTGTTGATGAAGCAAAAGAAATAAACAAACAAGTTCATCAAAAATAACTTTGTTTGAATAATAGCTTCATCAAAATAAAAATTGCAAAAATAAAAAGTCTTTCGAAAACCGACGCTTTTTACGCTTTTTCGCCCTTTTCTACTAACCACTAACCCAACCACCTACCTTTAACCCTAGCCTAACCCTTCACCCAAAAGTCCTCTTGATATTTACAAAGGTATATAGTTAAAAAGGAGGAGGATTGATTACTTGGCAAGCCTATGGTAGGAGTAAGTTCCATGCCGCTCTCGAGTGATTCACTAAAATACATCTTCGGCCGAGTGTTGAGTGATCCCCCGTGAGGTATGTGAACTTGTATATAAATAAAATTTTAAAAAGGCATGTTATGCCCTAATAAGTAATTTATCTTATGAAAAGTTTTAAATAAATCATGACGAATAGGATTGTAAATAAATAAAAATAAAACTAAATAAAGAATCTTGTAAATCCCGACACTCTATGACAAGCCCAAAAACCTTCTTTTCTACCAATTCCATTTGGGAGTGTAAAGCCACATTATAAAGAGTTTTGCTTGAGGACAAGCAAAGATTCGAGTGTGGGGGTATTTGATGTGTGCAAAATGCAACATATAATGTACATCGATTGTGGCATAAAACTAACCCTTTTTAGTACTAATGTTGGAAAAAGTGTGCTTTTGTCTTCCTTTTGTATTTTCAGGATTAAATGAGCTCAAATTAACAAAAGAAGCAAAAAGGCAGCTAAATCTAACACAAATACAAGAAAAGGAACAAACGTGGCATGCCTGACCCCACGACAGCATCTTCCCAAGCAAAACAAGAAAACAGAAGGCTGAACACGCCCCGTGCTCAGTGAGCACGGGGGCGTGCCCAAGTGTCAGCATAAAAGACAAAGTTGTAGAAGCTTCCATCGCCCACCACGGGGCCATGCTCAGCGGACACGGGGTCGTGGTCAACTATAAGATTCGCAGAATCCAGGCAAATCTTGATAGTACAGATATGCTTCTGCACACAGGGTCGTGCCCAGCAGACACGGGGCCGTGGTCAACTAATAAAGACAAGAGCAATTAATGAAGAAAGAGAAGGATGTGGACACGGGGCCGTGCCCGAGCTTATGTTCAGCCTATAAATAGGAGTGCTTGGCTCAAGCTCAAACCATCCATTGGCACACCACCTCTCTCACACTTCACCCACCACCATCATCCATTGTCCATCATAGAGTGTGTGAGTCGTCTCGGGATCCAAGATTGATCGTAAGAGTTCTTGACAATCAAGGCCATGTTTGCCTAAGTCTCTTACATCACTTGGTGAAGACAAAGTGTCTAGTGTAATACTTTTTATTTTTAATCTTTTCGCACTTTTTAATTGGTTATGTATTAATGACTTTAATAACTAGTTTCTTATGTTGAAGGTGATTCTTCCTTATCGTTTGTCCGTGGTGTCTTGGCATTATTTTACTGTCTATATAAAATAAAAGATTTTCACCATTCATATCTCCATGGTCTATATGGAGGTATGTTGGCTACCTGGTCGGGGGTTAAGGGAACGGTTTGGTAAGAGTCTTGCCATTGTTCAGTGTATAGATCCTGCAAAGGACCTGGGTCAAATTTAGTAGGACCTCCTTCAATACTTGACGGTATTGGATGGCGGGGGTCCAAACTCTTTGACCCCCTCATAAGTTAAACTACTATTAAAACTTTAACCCGGCTACTTAGGACTGTATCTCTGCTGACTCAGACTACTTAGCCGAGGGTAAAGTCACCTTCAAAAGAGGGGCCTACCACATTATGCATTAATAACTTAATTAATTATCTTTCAATAATCCGACCCTTTAGGATTGTATCCTTGTTGACTCAAACTACTGGGTTGAGGGTAACGTCACCTCCAAAAGAGGGGCCTACTACAATAACTAAGATATTCTCTTAACAAAGTGCAAAGTGCGGAAATAATCAAAGGTTACACTAAACACGAGTCGGAGCCAAGTGATTCATCTTTTCTATCTGTTTTATTTTTATTTTTATTTTCAGCATTTTAGTTAGTTTTTATTTTCTTAGTTTAAAAACCTTTTTCTAAACTTTTGATTTGATTAGACGTTGAGGATAAACCGGTACTAAAAGCTCTTGTGTCCTTGGACGACCTCGGTATCTTACCAACACTATACTACGCTCACGATGGGTGCACTTGCCCATATGTGTGTTTAGTGTTAGTAAATATCGTGTTTTATAAATTTAAAACTTGGCTAAAGAAGGTGTAAAAGGGCTTAAAATAAACATTAAAACCATAACACACTTCACGCACATCAGCTTCTCGACCAAACTCTTAAAAATTTACATGTCTTTTCCTTATAATGAATGAAAACTCTCCCTCAAATTTGTCTATACACAAATTCTTTTTGTGTTCATATGTCACACCCCGAATTTCCACGTATCACCGGTGGGCCCGGTGGGGAGTATCGTGACGTCATGGTTGGCAACATAATAGTCAAACAACACAATATATATGAATGCACAGCGGAAGCAAACGATAATCATTATTACATTCCGAATATAAAGTAATATTCAGTATTACAACGGAAAGTAAAGGATCTACAGGCGGATCTTTAAAACATATCATTTGTTCAACAGACTTTAGACGCCTAGAACTTGCAAGATTCCTTATTAGCGCCCTGAGCTTCCAGCCAATTTCGTTTAGTACCTGTCACTTAACCTTTTTGGAAAATACGTCAGTTTTCACTGGTAAATACACTCAACCGACTCATTTGAAAAGAGTCTAAGAAAATTGATTTAGATGCACCAGGCACAAAACCTTTTGACACTTTGATTAAAATGCACAGAGGCAAAATTAATCTTTTATAACTTGGGAAAATTATTTGTATATAATCTTGTATACAGTTTTACTTATTTGCCGTCCATTAGGGCCGGTTTGTAGGGCCGGACTAGATTAACAGACACGCCACAGGTATAATGCCCACGGGCTATCATCCTCTAAGTGGATTACCAGTTCCGGTATAATGCCCACAAGGATGATACCTCGGAGTGGATTACCAGTTTTTACATAATGCAGCTGTCAGGTGTATGCCTACACCCCGTGCTTAAGTCGTGGCCATTACTTCGAATGATGCCAAGGATATCCGGGACATGGTCATTAACCCCCAAAGGCCATACACCAAATAATAAAATAATACATATTAAACAGGTTATGTAAGTACATCAATCACAATCCGATTTAAATGACTACATACACCCGACCAAGCGGTACTTTTATAGTACCGTATCCCAAGCCCGTATAGGGAAAATAAGTTAAGAGTATTTACCTGAGCTAGCTCCTGTCTTTAAATATCAGAAATTAATAACTCAGTCGTATTCACTTAAGTAAGCGTAGGTACCATTTACCGGAAAGCTCTAGTCTGGAATGATGGTATAAATAATTAATTAGAATGCTAACGGGTCTTTAATTAAGCCTAAGCTTAGACCGGTTAGTCTTATAGGAAGATACGGTTCAGACGCATGAATAAGCGAAGACCGGATAGAATGTGATTTAGACCCGACAAGTTTGAATACTTGTTTAATATGGGTTTATTATTCACGTTCTGGATTTTGAGATAAAACCGATAAGGTTTGACCCGTTTCGGCTAATTTATGTAAACTTGTTACATAAACCGAACCGAACGCGAAATGAGCGTAGCGGGTACCCGTAAGAGCCATATACAGGTTTCCTAAGTTAATATGCTTCAAATATGTTGTGACATCAGTGGGATGTCTTTCGTTATGCCCCGAACTAATTTAAACACAAACTATGCCCCGTAGGGGTAGTTTGGTCATTTTAAAGTTTGTAAAAGAGTTTAAATTGTTTAACTGAGTTACAGGTCTGATGTAAACAGCAAACATACTCAATTTGATAAGTTATATCAGTAGGCTAAAGCTTATATGTGAAATTTATCATCTTTAACCAAACTATGCCCCGTAGGGGTATTTTGGTAATTTCACATAAGCCGAAAAGCTCAAAAACGAAGTCTGAGTTTATCAACCTTTGCTTACTGTTAAAATATCATCATTTGCCTCATATATCAGTAGGTATCAACCCGGGTATGTCCAATATGATTTTAAGACATACTATGCGTTAAAAACGCTAATTATGGCGATTAAAGGCCATTTCCGGGTTCTATACTTAAATCTGATATTTTTATATTTCCAGAAGGCTTAAAATAATTTATTTAACATATGTGATCAGTAGCAAAAGGTTTGGAGTCGTTTAGATAAGTAAAACTCATTTTATGGCCCGTAAGGGCAAAACCGACAATTACCGGATTAAGCCTACGACTACTAGTTATGCTCGGCCTAAAATTGATTAAAAATCTTTAAAAATCCTAAAATAATATATAATATCAGTGGGTAAAATATTTGATATCAAAAAGTATGTTTAACTAGGCTATACGCTAATTACGCCATTTTGTTAACATAAAGCTTTAATTTAGCGACAATGAGCATAACTCTTAATCTACAAGTCAAACTGATGTCAAACTTTGCATGCAAGTTTATATATCAGTAACTAAGGTTTCTACACTTTTACATTTTCATAAATCATGATTTAAGGTAATAAGGGCATAACGGTCAACGTATGAGCAATTAACGGAAATATGCATATTAATTGGATAACTAGTGAACCAAGGTGTGTAATCACAGAGGGTTGTTCTAACATGTATCCTAATCCAATTAAAGCTCTGAGGCATTTCTAAAACATGCCTAAACGGGTCAGAACTGAAAGTCAACGGGAAAGTCAAACTATGTGACTTTCGGTTCCGAACCGGGTCCAAACAGGAAATAGTCGGGTTGAACATGTTTGGACATGTTCTTACACTTATTACTAAGTTATAACAATGTTCAAACAGGTTACATATGTTCTAGATAGCTAATTATGCATAAATGACATTTTAAGCATTATGTTGACTTTTTAAATAAAAGTTTGACCCGACATTTGACCTGGTTAGAATGGGAATCAGGGGGAACCTTTTTAGGGGTTTATTACCCACCTAATTACCAACTTATAACTACTTTCACTTTGACTAATCACTGGACCATTAGTGATTAATCTTAAAGTCAACCGTTAATTACGACGGTTTGACTTTTAAGCTAAAACTAAGCTAAAACTTAATCAAGAAAGGTTTAGCAAACTTACCAAGGTCCTAAGCTTGATTAGGAAGGGCTTGGGTCTGCTTTGAAGCTCCAGAAAGGCTCCTCAATTGCAGATGAAGGTGTGATTGAAATGTTGCAACTTAAAGCCTTTATATAGTGATTTTAATCACCATAAGATGTTGACAACTAGGTCTATTACTTACCACAACTGATCAACATGTGTCCTACATGTTTAGGGAGTGTTTAGGGGCCAAGGGTGATGAGGAAAATCGATTAAAGATCAGTTGCAACCTTTAAAACAGCCAAAAGCCAAACTGCTGCATCTGGGCATGGCTAGCGCACCGCTACGCTTCTGATGTAGCGCACCGCTAGCCCTCCTCAGGGGCAATTCTTCCATTTTTCAGTTTGCATCCCTGGCTCTTGGTGCTCCGAAAGGTCAACCAAGCTTAATTCTTGCATTTTGACCCCTTATTATTTACCCACAAGGGCTTTAGGACTTATACCCACTTTGCCAAGTCCCCGAACACTTCCGGTTAACCCGAAAAGTCTTATCTTTCAACGTTTGCACTTTAACCCCTCGCACACGAATTTGATCATAACTTTCTCATACGATAACGGAACTTTATGAAATTTATATCGCGTATTCTAATGAGCATAATTTACATTTACAAAGCTTCGGGTTCGTCAAAAGGTCACTCAGAGGTATATCTTTAACATGTTGACACATTTAACCCCTGTAGTTTGTAATCTCTCACTTTTAGCTTCGTATGATCCATGATTTATTCGTTTGATGTTATAAACATCATGTAGGGTTATTATGAAGTATATTTATTCACTGTTGACACTTAGAATCCGTATATCACATACTTTCCATGTTTGTCAACTCTAGTCCTTTTATAACATTCTTTCACACGTTCAAACTTTATGACACGTGTCATCACATTATAGGACGTGAATTTTCGAGGTGTTACATCCTCACCCCCTTAAAATAAATCTCGACCCGAGATTTACTGAAATAAGTAAGGGTATTTTTCTTTCATCGTGGATTCAACCTCTCACGTGAATTCGGGTCCTCTACGGGCATCCCATTTTACCTTTACAATAGGTATATGCTTTCTTCGAAGCTTCTTTACCCGTCGATCTTCAATCGACACAGGTTTTTCCATAAATTTTAAGCTCTTATCTATGTGCACATCTGTATGCGGTACAACCAGTGATTCATCAGCGAAACACTTCTTCAGATTGCAGATGTGGAACACATTGTGAATTCCACTGAGCTCTTCAGGTAAGTTTAACTTATAGGTAACTGACCCGACACGTTCGATAACCTCGAAAGGTCCTATGTATCTCGGGCTTAGCTTGCCTTTCTTACCCAACCGCATCACTCCTTTCCAGGTTGACACTTTCAGTAGGACTTTGTCACTTACTTCGAAGTGAAAATCCTTACGCTTAGGATCAGTGTAACTCTTCTGCCTATCACGGGCAGCTTTGAGACGGTCACGAATCTGGACAATCTTGTCCGTTGTTTCGAACACTATCTCTGGTCCTGATAACTGGACATCTCCAACTTCCGCCCAACAAATAGGCGATCTACACTTTCTACCGTATAATGCCTCAAAAGGCGCAGCATTGATGCTGGTGTGGTAGCTATTGTTGTAGGAGAATTCGATTAATGGTAGGTTCTTATCCCAACTACCACCCAAATCGATTGCACATGCACGTAGCATGTCTTCTAACATTTGAATAGTACGCTCACTCTGGCCGTCTGTCTGAGGATGGTAAGCCGTACTAAAATTCAAACATGTGCCCAAAGATTGTTGGAAGCTTTTCCAAAAAGGTGACGTGTACCTAGTATCTCTATCAGAGATAATAGCAACAGGTATGCCATGTAAGGCTACAATCTTATCTACGTATAACTGGGCTAACATATCGGAGTTATAAGTCTCCTTGATGGGTAGGAAGTGTGCTGACTTAGTCAGTCAGTCAACTATAACTCATATCGTATCATTTCCTTTCCTTGTCTTGGGTAACTTGGTAATAAAATCCATAGTTACCATTTCCCACTTCCACGTAGGAAGTTCAGGCTGTTGTAGCAAGCCTGACGGCTTTTGATGCTCGGCTTTGACTTGTGCATATGTCAAGCATTTAGCTACATGGGTGGCTATAGACTTGTTCAAGCCTATCCACCAATAATTTTGCCCTTAGATCCTGGGTAGCTGATGGCAAATTCTTAATCGTTGCCTAATTAGAGTTGCGGCATGTATGCATAAGCAATATGAACCGTCTTTCTTATTTAATAATATAAAACCCTCAGAAGATTGAGTCAGGTTTTATGTGCCTATGTTTTAAAACCTATCTAATCAAGGTTTCGATTATTCCATAATCAATATGGAGTTTTCACAATACTCCAGCCCACAGCGGGATACAATCTTAATTCTACCTGCCTTCCCGGAGGTAAGCAGGGAAAACTTATGAGAAGATAATCAAGATTGCAAGGAGGCTACAGAGATTTTCCATATCTCAGGCTCCAGTTCATCCATCATTGTTCGTGTCAAATGAGTGACACCTTCATGTTATATGTCCACGAATTCCTTAATCGGGAACATTTACTTGAGAAAAAAATAATTCCATATTTGGATATCTTCTTTGAATACTACTAGTCGACTTTAGTACAATATGACCATTGGGATATCTCAGGGGTTCCATGTATTAAACCTCCATGCTGATCAGACATGGAAATAATCTATGGGACACACTAGGATACGCCAATCCTCATATGACACTTTTATCAAACATAGTTTGGCATTCGTAGGCGATAGAAAAACAATGAGAAAAATAATTTAAAATAACATATGTTGTCGTACTCTATTCAAAGAAAGAGTACTCTGATTTTCGGAAGGTTTTTCTTGCCGATACGAGGAGAATCGGTTACTATGGTTTCCTTGGTAATTTATACCTTGTGGATAATATAAAAGTTTGCTAAGCTTATGGTCTATGAAGATTTATTATTGCCTGTATTAAAAACAGGGCACTTAGCAGAAATTATCATTGATAAATGATAAGGAAGTTTATTGTACAAGTGCTTATATTTAATTATTAATGGAAGTTTCACAAACTAGGCACCTAGCTCGGTTGGCTAGGCGCGCGAAAGGGTGCGGCCGGCCTAGACCCAGGTTCGATTCCGGGGACGGCCAATTCCACCATTTTTTTATGTTTAATATCTGAAGATTAACTCCATTAATATTGAGGTTTACGTTTGTAGTTTTATTAACTTTCGTCGCCTTATTAGTATTGCGACTTTCGTCTACCTCATCCGAGTTTTCCATACTCGAAACTTGGTACTAATCACCAAGATTTAACCTTTATTAGTCATCATCCTGATGACCTGATGGTGTGTGCTCATGAGCGTGTTATCTAAACAGTTGATTTTAAGCACAATTTTAAGTTTTAAATTTATAAAATGGTTATACCTTAACATTAAAACACACACAACAAAGGACAAGTGTATCCCGTCACATATGCAGTAAAGTATTGGTAAGATCCAGGTATCGTTCAGAGTCAGACAAAAGTTGACATAGACATAAGTTTAAATGAAAGGTAAAATGTTATAAGTACTGAATCTTTATTATTATTTTACCAGAGGAAGAAATAATTGATTGGTTGTTTAACTAAATTAACTGAAAAATAAAATTATAAAAATAACAAATATCTTATTTCACAAATAACCTAAGCATGTTATCTATCATGTATTTCACCAAAGCACTTTATCAATTTTCCAATTGCAAGACAGCTAGTCACCTTTCGGAATTTTCTAACATAATAATTCTTTGGAAAAGTAAGACGAAGGTCCCATCTTAAATTACCTAAAATCATGTATTAGCGAGCTATTGATTTATGTGAACCTTTAAAGATAGATTAGTCATCCGTTAAGAGTTTTCTAACCTCACTTATCAAAGAAAGCAATACCGATGGTCACAATACAGCCACGAAGATAAGCATTTATGTAGATCATATAACGAATAATTTCACATTTACAAGTCTTGAATACAAATCTACCAAGATAGCAATTTCAGACCAAAACTACTAAACAAGGATCATAAATAGCATACAAGAACATGTAATCCACACCATATAATTCATAAGAACCCTTACGTGTAGGAAAGTACTCTTAATCAAAATAAGACATATATTGTGTAATACCAATCTCCGGGTCTGGTTTCATGGTGTAAACAGAATTTACAAATAAGTGAATAATCAAGAGTTAACATCAAAATTATCACATATCCATTACCCAATATAATCAAATATAATCAAGAACACAACATCAATGAAACATTCTTTACACAATCATGAAGATTCAAACATAACAAGTACTTGGATTTCACACAAAATAAATTACAATACCAAGATTATTCAAGAAACAAGTTCACAATTACTACAAACACATAACTATATACAAATACTATACATCAACCTAATAACATGCACAATGATTAGACTACATGTTCAAAAACAAGGAATCGCACCATAAACACGCACTAAGTTGACGGGGTGGATAATTTCAGCATCAAAACGACCTTGAGACTTGAAAACAACTTGATCAGAACTGTCCCGGAGCTCTTGGTTCGTCATTTTATCAGAGAAAAAACCAACATTATGCTTGAAGATGGCTCGGCTATTTATAATGGAAATTTTGGCAACTGTTCAATGCTAGCGCACCGTTACTCTTAGAAGGTAGCGGTGCGCTACCCTTTTATGACCTACTCCACTGACCGACAGTAACGGGCTAGCGCACCGTTACTCTTTTCTTGTAGCGGTGCGCTACCGCTTTACTGAACTAACTCATTTTTTGTCGTCTATGTTGGTAGTGCACCGTTACACTATTACTGTAGCGGTGCGCTAAGGCTGACTTAGGTCAAATGTTTGCTTTTCTTTGACACGTTTCCCGAGGTATCAATTCCTTCTTCGATTTTGTACTGTTTTCTCGCACAATCTACAGATAATTCACCGATTCCTGCAGATTCATATTTTTATCGAATCAGTATCGAAAACAACGAATAAACGCGCACAATCTATCTGAAACAGGGGTTATCTGATATAAAAGATGTGTATAATTCTAAACACATCAAATATCCCCACACTTGAGCTTTTGCTTGTCCCTAAGCAAAACACTGTACAAACTTATAAGAAAAGAAATTTAAACACACAAAAATGTACATAAATGTTTTAAAATTAACTAATAATGATAGCAATGAGAAATCTTAATGCAATTATTCAAAAATAAATAGCGTTTTTAACACTAATTATTCACTTACTTGCATCTTTGATGTACTTCCCTCGGCTCACTGGTGTAAACTAGTGAATTGTGCACTAGTAATTTTTCTGTGATCACTCAATAGCCGGGCCATATAGTAACATTTACATAGGCTTGTAATGAAATCTCATTTTCATCACTTAACACATAAAAATTATAAAAATTAAGAGGACTTTTATTGTGGGTTGTAACTTGGCTAAGGGTTAAGGGTAGGATTGGATATTTACTGGGCGATATGTTGCAATCCGCTATAGCAAATTATCCTAACAAACCTCACACAAAAGTAAATTCACTCTATTTTTTTTTTTTTTCACACAAAATATTCACAAACCAAGTGACTCTTTTAAGGTCAGATTGTCAAGACCTGTTTTATCTTTGATGTGTCGAATGTCTTCTTTTATCCTGTAATGAACATTACTTCCTTTTCTAATGGACCGTTCGGCATTGAGCCTAATAGCCCCCATTCTCATGAGAAGTGTATATTCATGTTGGGATTCAGTTTGACTTTTTCTACATCTTCCTTCGTGAGACCAGTTTCCACATCCAATGCATTTGTCGTATCTTTTTGCTCTTCTTTTCATTGCACTTTTGGAAGTCCCACAAAATGGTGGCGTTTGTTCTTGTTGTCGCCACTTTTTCCTAACTTCTCCAGTTAGGTGAAATATTTTCTCCCTAATCTCCAACGGTAAGCTTGGTTTCGCGAATTGTAAGCAGCAAAGCAAATTTGAATCAAATGAATGCATGTCCAGTTCTTTTAGGTCTGCCGGTAAAAGACCCAAACAAAACTCCTAAAATAGGAAAATTATACTAAACCGGATTTCACACAAGGGTTAAAACAAATGAAAAGGTGAAAGCTCAACATGGTTTACTATTGGATAATATTTTTGGGTTTTTAAGGGTTTTTTTTTTTTTTTTTTTTTTTTTTTTAACAAGAAAGGTAAACACATGGTTGTATCCTAATGCCTCTATCATTTTTATATAATTTTTACAGTTAATGATTTAAACAAGTATATTCAAGACAAGTTCTGAAATATATACTAATATGCGGCACACTCAACAAAATGAATTTTAAAGCGTATAATATTGCTTTTAGAATGGCTCAAAACTCACTAATTTGGGTGTGTATTTTAGATGCAAATTTATGAATAATTATAAAAAAAATTTATTTTTTTTTTAAATTACATCAATATTTTCTCATTTGTAATATTATTAGTTAAGAATAAATCAAATATGTACAAAAATATTTACAAACTAGCTAAATTTTTTTTTTTTTTAATTTGTACAAAAATTAAGCAATTAAGGACAAACAAAGTTAACCCCTCCCCACACTTGAACTTCACATTGTCCCCAATGTGAAATACATATTAGTTAAGTAATTATGAGGAACTAAACTAATAATGTGAAAAGGGAAAGATGCACTCCCTTTTGAGTTGACTCGTTTGATTAGACTTTGATTTGTAGTCATCTCAATTCTGTGTGCATTTTACTTGAACCTGCCAATGATCTCACTTTCTAAAATAGCCAACATCAAGCAAAACAATTATTCACACATAACATATATCTAAACAAACATAAATTTAAAAAGCTAAACTAAAGACTGAATTTAAACAAACCAAACATTTTAAAAAAAATTAAATATTTCATACCTAAATTACGCTAAAACTATAAAAACACATAAATTACTAAATTAATACAACAATGTCCAGAGACATTCTTGCTACATTTTTAATCTTCGAGTCAGTAGCGTAGACTCTCCTCCCCACACTTATTAAGTGTGTGGGGCTTGGAGTTCACAAACCTCCAATACCGAATTAATCGGTCCGGCAACGTACAACTTCAACCTATGCCCATTCACTTTGAACTCATTTCCATTCTTTTCCTCAATTAAGACAGCTCCATATGGATATACATTTTTCACAGTGTATGGACCTGTCCAGCGTGAATGAAGCTTTCCTGGAAATAATCGCAAACGTGAATTGTACAACAGAACTTGATCTCCCGCTTGGAATTCTTTCTGGTTCTTCAAGCGTTTATCATGCAATCTCTTTGTTCTTTCCTTGTACAAAATGGAACTTTCATAAGCTTGTTGTCGTAATTCTTCCAATTCATGGATCTGAAGAAACCGGGCTTCACCTCCAGTTTTTAAGTCCAGATTTGCTGTTTTAAGAGCCCACATCGCTTTATGTTCCAATTCCACTGGTAAATGGCATGCCTTTCCGTATACAAGTCTAAAGGGAGTAGTCCCAATAGGAGTCTTGTAAGCTGTACGAAAAGCCCACAGTGCTTCGTCTAGTTTGTCCGACCATTCTTTACGGTTTGTACCTACAGACCGTTCAAGAATGCGTTTCAGCCCTCGGTTTGTGACTTCCACTTGCCCACTTGTCTGTGGATGATAGGGCGTGGAAATACGATGATGCACACCGTAACGGGACAAAGCTTTTTCAAGCTGGGTGTTGCAAAAATGAGTCCCTCTGTCACTGATAAGTGCCTTTGGGGCACCAAACCTGGCAAACAAAGTTTTCAGAAATCTCACGACCACTCTGGCATCATTGGTGGGTAAAGCTTGTGCCTCTGCCCATTTTGAGACATAGTCTACTGCAACCAGGATGTATTTATTACCTCGTGAGGGGGGAAATGGTCCCATGAAGTCTATCCCCCAAATATCGAAGACTTCACAAACTTGTATCCAATGCTGAGGCATCTCATTGCGTGCTGAGATATTCGTTGCTCTCTGACAAGCATCACATGTTCTAACATACTCATGCGCATCACGAAAAATTGTGGGCCAAAAGAATCCAGAGTCTAACACTTTCTTTGCAGTGTAGTTCGCTCCATGATGACCTCCGGTTGGTCCCTCGTGACAGTGATGCAGAATGCTAGCTGCCTCCTCTCCAAATACACATCTTCGGATAACCTGATCGGCTCCGATCCTAAACAAGTATGGTTCGTCCCAGATGTAATACTTCAGATCTGCAAAGAACTTCCTCTTTTGTTGATATGACAATCCTTTGATAAGGATTCCACATGCGAGGTAGTTTGCATAATCAGCGAACCATGGTGAATCGTTATTCATCTCGATACTCAAAAGAAATTCGTGGGGGAAATTGTCATTTATTTGCTCCTCCACTGAATTATCTGAATTTCCATGCTCAAGTCTCGAGAGATGATCGGCCGCAACATTTAAAGCTCCCTTTTTATCTTGGATCTCTATGTCAAATTCTTGTAATAACAAGATCCATCGAATAAGACGCGGTTTTGCGTCCTGTTTGCTAAAAAGGTATTTAATTGCTGCATGATCCGTGTACACAATTGTTTTGGACAACACAAGGTACGATCTGAATTTATCGAATGCATATACTACTACCAAAAGCTCTTTCTCTGTAGTCGTATAATTCTCCTGAGCATCATGTAGAGTTTTACTGGCATAGTATATTGGGTGAAAATGCTTCTCCCTTCGTTGTCCTAACACTGCTCCTATTGCATAATCACTGGCGTCGCACATTATCTCAAATGGCAATGCCCAATCTGGTGCAACTAGAATGGGGGCTTCGATAAGCCTTTGTTTCAGCTGCTTGAAAGCATTCATGCATTCGTCTGAAAATACAAATGGAGCATCTTTTTCTAACAAACGGGTCATAGGTCTTGCGATTTTTGAAAAGTCTTTAATGAATCGCCTATAGAACCCTGCATGACCTAGGAAACTTCTAATCGCTCTAACCGAGGTAGGTGGAGGAAGTTTAGAAATGGTATCCACTTTTGCTGGATCAACTTCCAACCCGGCTTCAGAGATTTTGTGCCCAAGAACTATCCCTTCTTTCACCATGAAGTGACATTTCTCCCAGTTAAGCACAAGATTAGTTTCCTCACATCTCATCAACATTCTTTTCAAATTTCCAAGACATTGATCAAAAGAACTCCCGAATACAGAAAAGTCATCCATGAATACTTCCATGGAGTCCTCAATCATGTCATGGAAAATAGCAATCATGCAACGCTGGAATGTAGTTGGTGCATTACACAGTCCAAAAGGCATACGCCTGTAGGCAAATGTGCCGAACGGACATGTGAAAGTAGTCTTCTCCTGATCTTCAGGAGCAATTGGAATTTGAAAGTACCCTGAGAACCCATCCAAGAAACAGAAGTATGACTTCCCCGACAGTCGTTCCAACATTTGATCCATGAATGGAAGCGGGAAGTGGTCCTTACGGGTGGCATCGTTGAGTTTGCGATAATCAATGCAAACTCGCCATCCTGTGACGGTACGGGTAGGAATAAGTTCATCTCTATCATTTGAAACTACAGTAATACCACTTTTTTTAGGTACTACTTGCACTGGACTTACCCAAACTGAATCAGATATGGGGTAAATCAGACCTGCGTCTAGCAGCTTGATTACTTCCTTCTTCACCACGTCTTGCATGTTTGGATTCAGGCGCCTTTGATGCTGCGCTCTCGGCTTGTAATCGTCTTCCATGAGAATCTTATGAGTACAAAAGGATGGATTGATGCCTTTGATATCCATAATCTTCCACGCCATGGCTTTCTTGTGGAGCGTTAGAACCTCAAGAAGCTGTCTCTTCTCCTCTTTTTCTAAGGTTGCTGAAATGATGACTGGCAATCGACACTCTTTGTCTAGGAATGCATACTCGAGATGTGGAGGGAGTTCTTTCAACTCCAAGGACGGTGGTTCTTCAACTGATGGCTTTGATTTTTCTTCAACTTCACGATTTAGTTCCACAAATTGATTTGGGCATTGAGAATCATTTACATCAGATGGTTGCTTCATTTTTGGATATATGTCCGAATCAATTTCTTCAACAGTGCTTTGAAAATGAGAGCTTACACATGTATCAACAATGTCAACACAGTATAGTACATCATCGTGACTTTGCGGATGTTGCATTGATCTTTTAATATCAAAAGTCACGTGCTCGTCATCTACTCGGAGCGTGATTTGGCCAGCTGCCACATCAACAATTGTCCTCGCAGTGTTGAGGAATGGGCGTCCGAGTATCAATGGCACTTTTGAATCTTCGTCCATATCAAGAATTACAAAATCCACGGGAAAAACAAATTTATCAATTTTAACAAGCATGTTTTCTACGAATCCACGAGGATATTTGATTGATCGATCAGCAAGTCGAATGCTCATTCTAGTGGGTGTAGGTTCTCCCAGATCTAACTTAGCAAAAACTTTATAAGGCATAAGGTTTATGCTTGCTCCTAGATCTGCTAATGCATTACTAACTGTCATGTTTCCAATGAGACATGGAAGAGTAAAACTGCCCGGATCTCCCATCTTTTCAGGTAGACGGTTTTGGAGAACGGCTGAACAGTTTTCATTCAACAACACACAAGACAAACTTTCGAGTTTCTGTTTGTTTGTGAGGATGTCTTTCAAGAACTTTGCATATTTAGGCATTTGGGCCAATGCTTCAACAAATGGTATGTTTATGTGCAATTGTTTAAACATTTCTAAAAACTTACCATGTTGTTCTTCGTTCTTTTGCTGCTTCAATCTGCTCGGATATGGAATAGGAGGGATGAATTCTTTAACTGGCTCCTGAAACTATGCTGTACTTGCTGGGTGTAGCCTAGCGTGCACCTCGTCTGAAGCGTCAGTTAGGACAGGATCATTAATCGGTGGTGAGTCCGATTTGTCAGGTCCTGTTGTTCTACCACTCCTCGTCATAACTGCATTACATGTTCCTCTCGGGTTTGGTTCTGTGTTACTTGGAAGACCACCTTGTGGTCTTTCTGATAACATCTTGGCTAACTGGCCAACTTGATTCTCAATGGTTTGCAATGAAGCCTTCTGGCTCCGCAATTCCCCTTCTTGTGCCATGAAACGCTCCTCATGCTGCTGGTATCGCTTTTCAGCTAATTGATTAGCATTGTTGGAGTTGTTTAACAGCTGCGCCATCATCTCCTCTAGTTTTGAATTGGTTTGAGAGGTTTGAGGCTGTTGAGTCTGGGAAGTGCTTCCTAAATTTGAATTGTTGAAACGTGGTTGAAAGGTTTGCCCTGATGGCTGAAAAGATTGATTTTGGGGCTGATAGAATTGATTTTGGGGCTGAAAGGATTGCCCTTGAGATTGTTGTGGTGCGGGTGCACGTTGAGCGAATCCGAGTGGATTTTGGTTATTGGAATTGGATTTCCAACCAAAATTTGGATGATTTCTCCAACCCGGATTGTATGTGTTACTATAGGGGTTATTTTGGGGCCTGATTGGATTGCCCAAATAGTCCACCTCTTCGTGGCCTGTAAACATAATTCCCTGCTCACATGTACCTGGCTCGTGTGACACTCCACACAGCTCACATGATGATTGAACTGATTGTACTTTCGAGGCGTTCTGAGCTTGATCAAACCTTGCTGCCAAAGCTCCAATCTGTGCTGAAAGGGCTGTATACGTATCTACTTGATGAATTCCAGGATTGGATTCAATTTTTGCTCGTACTCCACTATGACGTGAACTTGACTTCAACGCAGCTTTCTCAATGATTGCATAAGCTTCATTGGGCGTTTTCGTTCCCAAATCACCTCCTGCATAAACATCTAAACGTTCTTGTGAATTGTAGCTGAGTCCTTGGTAAAAGTTCAAAACAAGTTGTCTTTTGGAAAACCCGTGATGTGGAACATCGATCAGAAGATCTTTGAACCTTTCCCAAGCTGCATGTAGAGATTCTCCTTCATCTTGTTTGAATGTCATGATACGGTTCTTCAGCTTAGTTGTCTTTTCTGGCGGGAAATATTTTTGCATGAAAAGATCTGCCAACTCGTTCCAAGTCGTGATGGATCCTGCTGGTTGTGACAAAAGCCAAGATCGGGCTTTGCCTCGCAAAGAGAATGGAAAAAGGCGCAAACAGATTGCGTCCTCAGAAACGTTGCCAATCTTAAATGTCGAGCACACTTCGAGAAATGATGCGATATGTCGACCAGGATCTTCATGATCCTTACCATCAAATTGCACAGAATTTTGTATCATATTAATTATACTAGATTTAATTTCAAAACTAGGTGCCTCTATCTCAGGTCGATTAATGCTTGGTATCAAACCTTCTCTTCCAGGACGGTCAGTCTCATTCAAAGGCTGGTCGTCGTCTGCCATAATGCCTTCTTTGTCGTCCTCCGAACTATCGCTGTCAGAAAGTGTCACTGGTTCGTCGATCGCGGCCGCAATCCTTTGTGCAACAACAAGTGCTCTTTCATGTAGCCGCCTACTTCTTCTAAGGTTATTTACAGGTTCGTTGGCTGGCTCAGCGTTAAACGGGTTCAGGGCCGTGGACATTAACCTACATTTGAAAAGAAAAGTATTTTACAGATAAAATGAATAATATTAATATTATACAAAATATAAATGCTAAAACTATTATATAATATACATATATATACACAATATATTAAATAATTCTAATAAATATTTACACTATATATACACAATTAAACTAGGAAATAAACAACATCAGGCCTTGGTCCAGTGGTTGACAAAGGCGCGAATGAGTGTCTGGGCGCACAGACCCGAGTTCGATTCTCGGGGGCTGCCTCCATGCATATTTTTTTTTTAAAACATTCTTTATATATTTATTATTATTATTATGTTGCTAAAAAGTCGTACATGGTCTCAACCTATGTAGATCGGTTCGCAACGCCTTTTTGTTATGTGCATGGTAGTTTAATCAGTTCCCACATTATTGTGTACCCGATGACTACCTTATGCATATTATTATTAACAATTATTAAATAAATAAATAATGAAATAAATAAATAAATAAATAAATGAAATAAATAAATAAAATTCCGTATATAAGCGGTTCGATTTTGAACACTGCTATCAACGTACTTGTACAGAAATAAATAAATAAAATGACAGAAATAAAATAACTGAATTGAAGTAATGTAATAACTGTACAAAAATAAATAAATAACTGAAATGAAAAAAATAACTGAATTAAAAGTGCTGAAATTAAATTGCAGAAAATTAAATTGCGGAAATTAAATGTTAGTCGACAATAAATAAAATGTTAGATTGTTAGTAAAGTTAGTGTGTGACTACTGAGAATTAACCCAGGTCTCCACTGTTAGTAAAGTTAGAAAGTTAGTAGTCCGTAAAGTTAGTAGTCCTTATTAAGTTAGTAGTCCAAAGTTAGTAAAATTAATTTAGTTAGTATAACCAAAACACAAATCTTATCACAAGAATTATGGTAGACTCGGCTGGTTTAACCAAACACTTGCCACCACAAAGAAAAATATGACAGATTTGGATGGTAAAAATGTTAGAAAGTTAGAATAAATAAATAAATAAATGGTTGGGTAAACAATAAATAAAAGGTTAGTCGTTAGTGGTTAATAAAATAAAAAAAAATAATTACAAAAAATGTACAAATATTAACAATTATTTACAGTTTATACATTGGTAAAATAATAACTCGGATTGTTCCATTATTGACACCTTATCTTTTATTTAAAAAAAAATGTTTATGTCTTTCCCCGGCAGCGGCGCCAAAAACTTGGTGTGTGCTCATGAGCGTGTTATCTAAACAGTTGATTTTAAGCACAATTTTAAGTTTTAAATTTATAAAATGGTTATACCTTAACATTAAAACACACACAACAAAGGACAAGTGTATCCCGTCACATATGCAGTAAAGTATTGGTAAGATCCAGGTATCGTTCAGAGTCAGACAAAAGTTGACATAGACATAAGTTTAAATGAAAGGTAAAATGTTATAAGTACTGAATCTTTATTATTATTTTACCAGAGGAAGAAATAATTGATTGGTTGTTTAACTAAATTAACTGAAAAATAAAATTATAAAAATAACAAATATCTTATTTCACAAATAACCTAAGCATGTTATCTATCATGTATTTCACCAAAGCACTTTATCAATTTTCCAATTGCAAGACAGCTAGTCACCTTTCGGAATTTTCTAACATAATAATTCTTTGGAAAAGTAAGACGAAGGTCCCATCTTAAATTACCTAAAATCATGTATTAGCGAGCTATTGATTTATGTGAACCTTTAAAGATAGATTAGTCATCCGTTAAGAGTTTTCTAACCTCACTTATCAAAGAAAGCAATACCGATGGTCACAATACAGCCACGAAGATAAGCATTTATGTAGATCATATAACGAATAATTTCACATTTACAAGTCTTGAATACAAATCTACCAAGATAGCAATTTCAGACCAAAACTACTAAACAAGGATCATAAATAGCATACAAGAACATGTAATCCACACCATATAATTCATAAGAACCCTTACGTGTAGGAAAGTACTCTTAATCAAAATAAGACATATATTGTGTAATACCAATCTCCGGGTCTGGTTTCATGGTGTAAACAGAATTTACAAATAAGTGAATAATCAAGAGTTAACATCAAAATTATCACATATCCATTACCCAATATAATCAAATATAATCAAGAACACAACATCAATGAAACATTCTTTACACAATCATGAAGATTCAAACATAACAAGTACTTGGATTTCACACAAAATAAATTACAATACCAAGATTATTCAAGAAACAAGTTCACAATTACTACAAACACATAACTATATACAAATACTATACATCAACCTAATAACATGCACAATGATTAGACTACATGTTCAAAAACAAGGAATCGCACCATAAACACGCACTAAGTTGACGGGGTGGATAATTTCAGCATCAAAACGACCTTGAGACTTGAAAACAACTTGATCAGAACTGTCCCGGAGCTCTTGGTTCGTCATTTTATCAGAGAAAAAACCAACATTATGCTTGAAGATGGCTCGGCTATTTATAATGGAAATTTTGGCAACTGTTCAATGCTAGCGCACCGTTACTCTTAGAAGGTAGCGGTGCGCTACCCTTTTATGACCTGCTCCACTGACCGACAGTAACGGGCTAGCGCACCGTTACTCTTTTCTTGTAGCGGTGCGCTACCGCTTTACTGAACTAACTCCTTTTTTGTCGTCTATGTTGGTAGCGCACCGTTACACTATTACTGTAGCGGTGCGCTAAGGCTGACTTAGGTCAAATGTTTGCTTTTCTTTGACACGTTTCCCGAGGTATCAATTCCTTCTTCGATTTTGTACTGTTTTCTCGCATAATCTACAGATAATTCACCGATTCCTGCAGATTCATATTTTTATCGAATCAGTATCGAAAACAACGAATAAACGCGCACAATCTATCTGAAACAGGGGTTATCTGATATAAAAGATGTGTATAATTCTAAACACATCACCTGACTTAGGTTAGCCACGGCATTCATAAGCCGTATGGCTATTCTGTTCCGAACATTCATAGTGAATGTCATTTGAACTTATTTCCATTATATTTAGCCTAGGTCACAACGGGACCATCAATGGTATGCAAAGTTTGGAGCGAGTCCAATACCTGCTTGACAGGGGACCATAATGTCACAACTGTCTTTGTCACACATGGACAATGTAATATGGCCCATAGGCGAAACATCACTAATGGATGTTTATAATAGGTTCATCCTATTAGAAGATATAAGTCATGATTGCATTAATCATATTGACTATTTTGGCTTGAGCATAGCTCACCACCTCAGACAAGGAATCATAACGATAACAATGTCAATGTCTCAAATGGACAATATATTATAGCCCGTAGGCAAGACATCCCTAAAGGATGTTAAATAATATGATCATCGTATTAGATGATATTAGTCATGATCGCATTGATCACATAGACTATTATGTTTGGACATAGTCCAACATTTTAGACAGGAGGTCAAAGACCACCACTGTCGTTGTCTTATCGGACAACAAGTTTAGTCCGTAGGTGCTTCATCACTAACGGATGTTTATAATATGATCATCTTATAGGATGGTATAAGCCATGATTCCTAGATCACTAGGCTAGATTTGAGAATTGGAAGAATCCAATATAAGGATGACTGTTGTGATTTTCTCGAATCACATTTGTCAAGAGTGCTAACACATTCCTAGGTGTTAACAAGGATGTGAATCCCTTGAGTAGGTTTCACCATCTTGGCCGCGTAGGCTAGGTTTCACCTTTAAGATTTCCTTCAATTGCATACGGACAGAGAAGGAAGGATATTTATTTTATTCAGGATTTTTATCATAAATCCTAATTCATAAGTTAATAATAGCACCAATGGCCTAGTCGCATAGACAAGTTAAATTTATAAGCCATGATTTCAGAGAATCGTGGCCTTAAGGTTTGAATCAAAGTTCATTACCTTTTCTTGACAGGGAGCTGTAGGCTACCACTGTCTTTAGTCTCAGAGGACATTAACTATAGCCCGTAGGCACTTCCCTTATAAGAGATGTTTATTACTGGATTGCCCCTTAGGGAAATTCATTAACCATGGTAAACAGAGACCATATTTGGTTAATTTATTAATCATATTTATTTAGGATTTCTATTATAATTTATCCTAATTATAAAACATTAACAGTCTTATTAGTGGCACCAATGGCCTGGTCACATGGACATTTATAAATTATAAGCTTATGATTTCAGAGAATCAAAGCAACAATAACTGTTTTATTTAATAGCACAAAAGGCCTAGTCACAAGGACAATTTTTTTTTTTTTTAAATTATAAGCCATGATTTCAGAGAATCAAGGCCTTTAAGTATATTAGCACAACTGGCTTAGTCACAAGGACATATATAATTTACAAGCTATGATTTCAGAGAATCAAAGCATAAAAGTATATTGGCACAATAGGCCTAGTCACGTAGACAATTATAAATTATATGCTAGGATTTCAGAGAATCAAAGCATTTGAGGTTTGAACCTAGTTCATTACCTTTGTCTGACAGGGAGTCATAGCTACCACTGTATTTTGGCTCATGTAGAAATGAGCAAGGCCCGTAGGCACTATATTACCACGTATGGTTAAAATATGATCATCTTAATTGATGATGTAAACCCAGGATTTAGAGATCATTAAACTGGGTTAGGAATGTTTTGAAGAATTCCATATAAAAATGACGTGTGTGATTTTAAATGAATCACATCTGCCAGGAGTGTTAACATGTTTTAAGATGTTAACAGGGATTTGAATCTTTTAAACAGGTCTTACCATCTTGGCCCGGTCTTATAATTGACCCGAAGGCTAGGTTTCACACTTAAGATTCTTAATTAATAATTAATGCAGAACAATTTTAAATTAAGGTGTTAATATGGATCTGAATCTAATTATGGAACTACCATCTTGGCCGGTCTTAATATGACCCGAAGCTAGGTCTTGCCCTTTTTAGATTTTGCCATTTTATTATAATGGTAGATCTTGCAAAAAGGAAATGTTATTTTTTTCCATTTATCTAATATTTCTTATTTAGAATGAAAGTTTAAACTTAATCATTCCATTTATAAAAATAAAAATATAAAGTTGCCCTAAGCGGGACTTAAAAGGAATAATGTTGTCCTTGAAGGGACTGAAAAGGTAAATATGTCCTTATAAGGACTATTGAGGAAACGATCTTCAGCAAAGGAGTTTCTTCTTCATTCGATTCTTGAATGCTTTCTCCTTGGTAGCACGTTTCATCCTGGTCGCGGTACGAAGCTCAGCATTTCAAGGCTCCAGTTGTGGAGGATTATTATTACGGCTTCTTCGCTTGGCGACGTATCCAAAAATTTGGAAATAAAAATTTTTGATTAGGATTGAGAATATTCCTAAGTTAAGTCTAGACTCAGAAGTTTAGAATTGTGCAATTGTGTAACTGAGATTAAACACTAAGGCTAGTGTTTAATTCACTCAGTGTTGGCTCTGATACCAACCTGTCACACCCCGAATTTCCACGTATCACCGGTGGGCCCGGTGGGGAGTATCGTGACGTCATGGTTGGCAACATAATAGTCAAACAACACAATATATATGAATGCACAGCGGAAGCAAACGATAATCATTATTACATTCCGAATATAAAGTAATATTCAGTATTACAACGGAAAGTAAAGGATCTACAGGCGGATCTTTAAAACATATCATTTGTTCAACAGACTTTAGACGCCTAGAACTTGCAAGATTCCTTATTAGCGCCCTGAGCTTCCAGCCAATTTCGTTTAGTACCTGTCACTTAACCTTTTTGGAAAATACGTCAGTTTTCACTGGTAAATACACTCAACCGACTCATTTGAAAAGAGTTTAAGAAAATTGATTTAGATGCACCAGGCACAAAACCTTTTGACACTTTGATTAAAATGCACAGAGGCAAAATTAATCTTTTATAACTTGGGAAAATTATTTGTATATAATCTTGTATACAGTTTTACTTATTTGCCGTCCATTAGGGCCGGTTTGTAGGGCCGGACTAGATTAACAGACACGCCACAGGTATAATGCCCACGGGCTATCATCCTCTAAGTGGATTACCAGTTCCGGTATAATGCCCACAAGGATGATACCTCGGAGTGGATTACCAGTTTTTACATAATGCAGCTGTCAGGTGTATGCCTACACCCCGTGCTTAAGTCGTGGCCATTACTTCGAATGATGCCAAGGATATCCGGGACATGGTCATTAACCCCCAAAGGCCATACACCAAATAATAAAATAATACA
Organism: Helianthus tuberosus; assembly: GCA_030545235.1. NCBI lineage: Eukaryota > Viridiplantae > Streptophyta > Magnoliopsida > Asterales > Asteraceae > Helianthus > Helianthus tuberosus. Next base: position 175,000,475 of record CM060368.1, read on the forward strand.
TATTAAACAGGTTATGTAAGTACATCAATCACAATCCGATTTAAATGACTACATACACCCGACCAAGCGGTACTTTTATAGTACCGTATCCCAAGCCCGTATAGGGAAAATAAGTTAAGAGTATTTACCTGAGCTAGCTCCTGTCTTTAAATATCAGAAATTAATAACTCAGTCGTATTCACTTAAGTAAGCATAGGTACCATTTACCGGAAAGCTCTAGTCTGGAATGATGGTATAAATAATTAATTAGAATGCTAACGGGTCTTTAATTAAGCCTAAGCTTAGACCGGTTAGTCTTATAGGAAGATACGGTTCAGACGCATGAATAAGCGAAGACCGGATAGAATGTGATTTAGACCCGACAAGTTTGAATACTTGTTTAATATGGGTTTATTATTCACGTTCTGGATTTTGAGATAAAACCGATAAGGTTTGACCCGTTTCGGCTAATTTATGTAAACTTGTTACATAAACCGAACCGAACGCGAAATGAGCGTAGCGGGTACCCGTAAGAGCCATATACAGGTTTCCTAAGTTAATATGCTTCAAATATGTTGTGACATCAGTGGGATGTCTTTCGTTATGCCCCGAACTAATTTAAACACAAACTATGCCCCGTAGGGGTAGTTTGGTCATTTTAAAGTTTGTAAAAGAGTTTAAATTGTTTAACTGAGTTACAGGTCTGATGTAAACAGCAAACATACTCAATTTGATAAGTTATATTAGTAGGCTAAAGCTTATATGTGAAATTTATCATCTTTAACCAAACTATGCCCCGTAGGGGTATTTTGGTAATTTCACATAAGCCGAAAAGCTCAAAAACGAAGTCTGAGTTTATCAACCTTTGCTTACTGTTAAAATATCATCATTTGCCTCATATATCAGTAGGTATCAACCCGGGTATGTCCAATATGATTTTAAGACATACTATGCGTTAAAAACGCTAATTATGGCGATTAAAGGCCATTTCCGGGTTCTATACTTAAATCTGATATTTTTATATTTCCAGAAGGCTTAAAATAATTTATTTAACATATGTGATCAGTAGCAAAAGGTTTGGAGTCGTTTAGATAAGTAAAACTCATTTTATGGCCCGTAAGGGCAAAACCGACAATTACCGGATTAAGCCTACGACTACTAGTTATGCTCGGCCTAAAATTGATTAAAAATCTTTAAAAATCCTAAAATAATATATAATATCAGTGGGTAAAATATTTGATATCAAAAAGTATGTTTAACTAGGCTATACGCTAATTACGCCATTTTGTTAACATAAAGCTTTAATTTAGCGACAATGAGCATAACTCTTAATCTACAAGTCAAACTGATGTCAAACTTTGCATGCAAGTTTATATATCAGTAACTAAGGTTTCTACACTTTTACATTTTCATAAATCATGATTTAAGGTAATAAGGGCATAACGGTCAACGTATGAGCAATTAACGGAAATATGCATATTAATTGGATAACTAGTGAACCAAGGTGTGTAATCACAGAGGGTTGTTCTAACATGTATCCTAATCCAATTAAAGCTCTGAGGCATTTCTAAAACATGCCTAAACGGGTCAGAACTGAAAGTCAACGGGAAAGTCAAACTATGTGACTTTCGGTTCCGAACCGGGTCCAAACAGGAAATAGTCGGGTTGAACATGTTTGGACATGTTCTTACACTTATTACTAAGTTATAACAATGTTCAAACAGGTTACATATGTTCTAGATAGCTAATTATGCATAAATGACATTTTAAGCATTATGTTGACTTTTTAAATAAAAGTTTGACCCGACATTTGACCTGGTTAGAATGGGAATCAGGGGGAACCTTTTTAGGGGTTTATTACCCACCTAATTACCAACTTATAACTACTTTCACTTTGACTAATCACTGGACCATTAGTGATTAATCTTAAAGTCAACCGTTAATTACGACGGTTTGACTTTTAAGCTAAAACTAAGCTAAAACTTAATCAAGAAAGGTTTAGCAAACTTACCAAGGTCCTAAGCTTGATTAGGAAGGGCTTGGGTCTGCTTTGAAGCTCCAGAAAGGCTCCTCAATTGCAGATGAAGGTGTGATTGAAATGTTGCAACTTAAAGCCTTTATATAGTGATTTTAATCACCATAAGATGTTGACAACTAGGTCTATTACTTACCACAACTGATCAACATGTGTCCTACATGTTTAGGGAGTGTTTAGGGGCCAAGGGTGATGAGGAAAATCGATTAAAGATCAGTTGCAACCTTTAAAACAGCCAAAAGCCAAACTGCTGCATCTGGGCATGGCTAGCGCACCGCTACGCTTCTGATGTAGCGCACCGCTAGCCCTCCTCAGGGGCAATTCTTCCATTTTTCAGTTTGCATCCCTGGCTCTTGGTGCTCCGAAAGGTCAACCAAGCTTAATTCTTGCATTTTGACCCCTTATTATTTACCCACAAGGGCTTTAGGACTTATACCCACTTTGCCAAGTCCCCGAACACTTCCGGTTAACCCGAAAAGTCTTATCTTTCAACGTTTGCACTTTAACCCCTCGCACACGAATTTGATCATAACTTTCTCATACGATAACGGAACTTTATGAAATTTATATCGCGTATTCTAATGAGCATAATTTACATTTACAAAGCTTCGGGTTCATCAAAAGGTCACTCAGAGGTATATCTTTAACATGTTGACACATTTAACCCCTGTAGTTTGTAATCTCTCACTTTTAGCTTCGTATGATCCATGATTTATTCGTTTGATGTTATAAACATCATGTAGGGTTATTATGAAGTATATTTATTCACTGTTGACACTTAGAATCCGTATATCACATACTTTCCATGTTTGTCAACTCTAGTCCTTTTATAACATTCTTTCACACGTTCAAACTTTATGACACGTGTCCACACATTATAGGACGTGAATTTTCGAGGTGTTACATCATACACATTTGAATGTTTAGAGTTAATTAGTCTCCGTCAAGACCCATAATTAACCAAGTACTAGTCTAGCATGCTTTAGACTACAATACTTAAGCATGTGAACAGAAGATGCATCATTCTGATTCTTCACAGCCCTAAGGATATCATAATATCACTTTTCAACATTCATCCCTTGTTAAGACAAAATAATGAGACTTATTCATAATCCTAAAACATCAATATTTAGGAAGGTCTCACAAATTATGTCACACCCCCAAAATACCACAAGCGGAAACCCCCGCGAGGTGTGTGACGTACCAGGATCTAGCCACCAATCATATTGAACTCATAGGTATATTTAAATAAAACTTTCATTGATTAACATTAAGTGTTACAACATTACAAATAATTCACAGTGTACAGCGGAAGCATAATTCCTTCATTAAGTGTTTATAAACCACATGTAAAAACCATTAGTCTTGTTTTGCAATTCCATGTATCTCGACCCATGACCACTCCAGCCTCCCAGACCGCAAGTTCCAACATTATGCACCTAAAGGCCTGCAAGGCATGTAACAACGAATCAACAACAAAGTTGAGCGAGTTCACAGTTGGTTGTCCAGTTTTAGTGTTGTTCCAAAAATCATAAGTTCATTCGAAAACCAGTAGTTAATCAGTTCCTTGTTTCCCAAACCATAACCAGTGGGGGCTACCCCATGTTGTGAACCACTAGACTAGTTATATACATTGGCGTCCTTCCCAGTCCGAGGACGGAGGTACGTATTCTACCCAACCGAGAATACGCAGGTTAAATGTAGGCGTCCTTCCCAATCTGAGGACGGAGGTACGTATTCTTCCCAATCCGAGAATACGCAGGTTTAGTGTAGGCGTCCTTCCCAATCCGAGGACGGAAGTACGTATTCTTCCCAATCCGAGAATACGCAGGATTAAATGTAGTCTATTAGTGGTGAATATACAGGTTTCATCTTAGCTTCTTAATCTCATTCCCAACCCACCGGGAATCCCATGCCATAAGAGTGTGAACTCACCTTAGATTAGCTCGGCAGATTAAGTTATGGAAAGAAATACATGAGCAGGAACCAGTCAATCACGTCCTAACATGATTACCGTCTAAGGGTTAGTGGGTGTGCTCACGCGGAAACACGAATCCTACACGTATCTAGCACGTAGCACATTTTATCATACAATACCAATATCATGCATGCATTTATCGCGACAGAGCTTAGCGACAACACAAGTGTCACAAAAGACTTAAATACTCTTCAATAAATATTCAGCCATATAGTGCATTTTCGGCAGTTTTCGGATTGTTATCCGGAATAGTTCGTGTACAACAAAATTCCCAAAAAATTACAGAACGTGTTAAACGATCCAAATATTATTGTGTCAAAATCTCGGGATCCAATTCATCACCAATTATTTTATAAAATTCATTTACCGGGATGCAATCAGATTCATCACTTTCTGACTGCAGTCCACGGAAAAATTCATTTAAAATTCATCGTAAGTCCGATTGACGAAATTCCTGTTGGAGAATTACTACGACATCATTGGTCATCTACAGTACAAATTTCGTGACCTAACTCTATCCAGGTTTCAAGTTATGATGAAAAACATAACACACATTTTCTGCAGAAAAACGCAGCTTCATTTGCTGAAACGAAATAATATATTTAAAATAGAAAACAATGTCCAAAAATCATGATTCCAGCGCCATTTGAAGCGTATTTCGAAATAACACATTATACACTCAAGAAAATCCAATTTTCGTTAAATTATGACCCGGTTATAGCCAACTGAAGTCGGCTGTAACTGATGGACAGAACCTGTTTTCGCATATACTTTACTAAAAAGAGTTTCCGGGTTTCTCTATCATGTTTTACCGCTATATAAACATCTCTACATTATCATGGCAGGTTATAGGCTGTCTTATATCAGATTCATCATGCCAAATTATCAATATCATCAAGAATCTAAACCCTAAACAACTTACAAGTGTCTAAGCATAACTACGCAACAATACGGATTCATCATAGCTGATCTTCACGCATTCAAAACCACAAATATCGATCATCATCAATGACACATTAAAACTCGAGTGACTTAACCGAACTCACAAGGATCCGAACATTACAAACACATGATATCTAGTATCTAGCACTTCATATAACATCAAATCATTGTGCAAATCAAACAATCGCAACCAACATACGTAACCTTATATAAAAAAATCAACTAAAACAAAAGAATTACCGAGTTATAATAGTGGTGGGGATCGCTAGTGCTCGAACCAAGGACTTGAAGAGCTTTCTTGGTCTGATTCCGTGCCAACAGTCGAGACAAAGAGAGAGCATGGAGGGAGGCAGAGTAGTCGTAGGTTAGGGTTTTAGTTTTAGGGAAGTTATGACATTCATTCATGTTACGCAATTATATAAAAAGGATTTAGAGTTGGTGACGGTTTGGGGTTATGGGATTGGGCTGATGACAAGCAAAACAAAAAAAAAATATAAATGGAATGGGTTGAGGGTTTTGGGCCGTAAGGGTTGCTAACGAAAAGCAAAAGAAGTGGAGGTGGTAAATGGTGACTTTCATTTGATTAGTGTTCTATATTTTTTTTTACACTTGTACCCACTAATAAGTTAATATAATACATATCCAACAATACTAAATTAGTGTATTACATAATCGATCAAATACGGTACGATGCGGAAACTAGAACATATAAGAAACGTAACTAAAGTAACCGAAAAGAATGAACGGTTTTTACCTCAGAACTACGGGTTGTCACATCATCCCCATGTTGAAAGAAATTTCGTCCCGAAATTTAGCACATAGCCACTGAAGAAGCTAGTTGTGTTGAGCGTTTTCGCGGGGTGTCATATCATCCCCATGTTGGTTTGGAATTTCGTCCTGAAATTCAGTAGTAGCTTCAATACTGGACTCATCTTTCTCGAACAACTGAGGGTACTTGCGTTTCATTTGGTATTCTCATTCCCAGGTAAACTCTGGGCCACGGCGTGAGTTCCAACGAACTCGAACTATGGGTATCCTGGTTCGTTTGAGAATCTTGACCTTCCGGTCCAAGATTTGCACTGGTTCTTCGATAAATCGCAACCGACCGTCGATGGTGAGCTCCTTGAAAGGAACTATGAGGGTTTCATCTGACAGACACTTCTTCAGATTTGACCCGTGGAATACGTTGTGAACTCCACTGAGTTCTTCGGGTAGATTCAATCTGTAGGCCACCTTGCCAATTCTCTCAGTGATTTCGAAAGGTCCAACATATCGCTGGTTGAGTTTGCCTCGTTTACCAAAATGAACTACACATTTCCAAGGTGAGACTTTAAGTAGTACTCGATCCCCAACCTGGAACTCGAGTTGTTTCCTGCGCTTATCAGCGTGGCTTTTTTGACGGTCACAAGCTGCCGCCACTCGTTGTCGTATCTGATCAATCTTCTCTGTTGTGTCTACGACGAGTTCTGGGCCATTGATTTGGCTGTTTCCAACTTCTGCCCAACAAGGAGGTGATCGGCACTTTCGTCCGTACAATGCCTCGAACGGAGCAGCCTGGATGCGGGTGCGGTAACTGTTGTTATACGAAAACTCCACTAAAGGTAGATGCCGCTCCCAACCATTACCAAAGTCGATTACACATGCTCGAAGCATGTCTTCAAGTATTTGGATGGTGCGTTCAGTCTGCCCATCCATCTGTGGATGATATGCTGTGCTCATGTCTAGACGTGAGCCAAAGGATTTGTGCATCGCTTGCCACAAATCAGATGTAAACCATGGGTCGCGATCAAAGATAATGGAGGTTGGCACCCCGTGCCTAGCAACCACTTCTTTCAGGTAGATGACTGCAAATGCAGAAAACTTATCCGTTTCCTTGATGGCTAGAAAGTGTGCTGGTTACGTGAGACAATCAACGATCATCTAAGTGATATTGTTTCCGTTTCGAGTTGTAAGTAGACTAGCGACTAAATCCAAGGCAGTCTGTTTTCGCTTTCCATATAGGTGTTTCTGGTTGCTAACACTTCACCTTGACTTTCCCATAAGTCAAATATCATTCCCATACCTAGCTAGGTGGGCCTTCATGCCCGATCACCAGTACAAAGTTTATAAATCCTAATTCCTCTCATCAAAACCCAGACGACTAGAATATCGAAGCCGGTGCGCTTTGCTCAACACGAGTTCCCTACAGTTGTCGTATAATGAGACCCACCTTCGTTCCATGAGGTAAAGAGTATCGTCCGACCCGTCAAAGGTTGCTTCTCCATGCCCCGCATTTCCTTCAGTTCTCCAGTTTGAACAGAGCGAGTCTGGTCAGGTAAGTTAGAGTCGATAGTGAGCTGCAAGGCTCGTGCATATTCAAGTTTCATAGTCGTAATTATCCTAGAGTTTCCCTCCAGCGATGCCATTAACTGATTTAGCTCTGTTGAAGCCAAGGTACACGGGAGGCTCTTGTGATCGGTCTAAATAACGCATCTGGTACCGTCCAAGTAATGCCTCCAACTTAAATCCAAGGCCCACGATTACCACCGCAGGTTGTGTGTTGTGCAGTCCCTCGTTGTAACTCCATTACGTACGCCATCACTCTCTCGTGTTGCATCGGTGCGTAACTGGGACTCGGATTCTAACCATCATGGTATACCACTAGATCGCCCGTACTCTTAGGTAAAGACGATGCTCAGTGCATTGCAGAGTTGGGATTTGAAAGCTGAAAAGACGTCCTCCTGTTTTGTTTTCCATGAACACAACACCCTGCTGTGCTAAAAAGATTTAGGCTGCACGATCTTTGAAAATCCCGTGATGAATCTGTGATAGTGTCTAGTGAAACCAAGGAATTGCTGCATCCCCGAAGGAATCTTTGGTGTCAATCAGTTTCTAACAAGATGCATCTCAGTGAGATCCACGTGTATTCCCACTCTGTTGGTTACATGATCGAAATGCATCTCTCGAATCTAGATGTGACATTTACCAAGACTTTGCGCGGAGTGGCTCCTCCCTTAGAAGTTCTAAAATAAGATACAAATACCACCCATGATGTTCCTTTCTCCTGGTCATGATTCAGAACGCTGTCAACAAATACGGTCGATTCATGTGATCCCTGAAGCTGCTGGTGTGTTGATCAACTCAATGATCATGGTGTACAAAGTTAAAACGGCTGCATTGCGTTCGACGTGCTGTTCTAAGAGCATTCTCCTCTTGGACTTCCATCTGATGATAGTTTGTTCGCTAGCCAACCCTCGAATGGAAGCTTGTTCCTCGCAACTGGTCGACAGGTGGCCGATGCATGGTCGAGATAAGCGGTTCCTAACTGTCACCTTGTTATGTTCTCAATAATCGATACACATACGAAAAGGCTTATCTTCACTGGTATTACTGGGCTCCCCAAAGCGAAAAACTAGATCCGATAAAACTCATGTCCAATAGTTCCTGCAACCTTCCTGGTGTAAGACAATAAGGAATACTAGTAGCAAGGGCTGCTTCTGACATGATGCCGGTCTGATATTCCTCCTGACGATATGAAGGTAAACCTGATAGTTCCTCTGGTAGCACTTAGGGAGAAATCACGAACAATTGGTGGATCCTCGATCCTCCTTTCCTTAGCCTCGACATCAGTAACGAGAGCTATCATGGCGGGGTAATCCTTCCGTGGACACTTCAGGCCTTCACTGCTAAATTGATGCTAACCTCTGCACCACTCGGATGGTTTATGACAGACGACAACTTTCCCCTCACAGGGTATAACTGCGCGATGTCTAGTTAACCAGCCCATACTGACTACTGCATTAGCACCATCGTGGGTAGTAGAAGGAAGATTGATGCCGAAAACTTGTCCCACTCGGTTGAATTTGCATCCCTACAAACATATGATGCTTCAATTGACCTGCCATCAGCCTTTTGAGAAGCATCAGGGTTAAACACGACAGAGACGAAGCGATTAGCTACCCATATAAGCTTCCAAGTTGCTACTATTCTGGTGTCGCCCACGTCAACCCTAAATGCCCTTCCATGAGCATCATTTCCAGTGTTGCTGTTACTGCTGCTCCCAATGTCGTTGCTCGAAACGAAGCCCTACGATTCTTCACCATCAAAGTCCATCTTCTCACATTCTGAGCCACGTCCTAAGGCGCTACTCACTGTGCTGGCAGTTACACGTTCCACGTTACAGTCGATTGTCATTGCCTATATCCCGATTGATTCGTAAGAGTTGACTCCCATGAGTCGCTGACAAGGGTTAAGGATTCGATTGAAGCCAATTCGCTGGTGCTCGTTGCCGGTAATTAGGGTCGTCAAAGTACTAATGTCGGTACAGTACTACGCTCATCCTCCTGCCCATCGATGTTGCAAGTTGTTTGAGTAATACACAGCATGTTGCGGGAGTGTTGCAGAAGTGATCACACTTTGGGATCTAAATCGTCAATACATGAGTTCCAGCAAACGAAGAGGAGTAAGAAAGGTATCGATCAATCATTCAACGCTGCGACATCCAACTCAGGGACATTCATATAAGCACCTAACACTCTACACGTTTCGCTAAGTGTTCAGATGGGTGTTCAGGTAATACTCAATAGCACCGTGATTTGAAGGGACCCATAGAGAAATGAAAAGTTCACGTTCGAGTAGGGGACAATCACTGCTATAACCCCTATAGGTTTGTTATGTTTCACATCGATCAAATAACAAAACGGAACCCCTTTTTCACTTGTTAAGCCTCACTGGGACTCGCATGCACCCCACATTATTATTATGTGTGCACCCACAATAATACTGCGAGTTGCATGCTCATCTCAGCTCCTCTTAACTCATGTCAAATGGTTCCTCAAACTCGAGTAGCAAACGAAGAGCATCACGAAGCGTAAGTCATGAATGTTTAGGGAAATACCACCCTATCAGTCACATAACACATGCAAGTAATACATGAATTCATACTGTTGTGCTAAACGTGCAATCACATGCAATATCATATGTAAGTGTTCACTAGTCATGCAGTACAATGAGTATACGAGAGACGAACCTTGTAATCTGGAGCTGAGTGTCATGGTCGTATTCACGTTTTCAGAACTGTTCGGTTATAGTCTGGTTTTACAAAAACGTTTTTCCCTTTTTTTTAAAACCAAGTTCACTATAACCAATGGCTCTGATACCAATCTGTCACACCCCCAAAATACCACAAGCGGAAACCCCCGCGAGGTGTGTGACGTACCAGGATCTAGCCACCAATCATATTGACCTCATAGGTATATTTAAATAAAACTTTCATTGATTAACATTAAGTGTTACAACATTACAAATAATTCACAGTGTACAGCGGAAGCATAATTCATTCGTTAAGTGTTTATAAACCACATGTAAAAACCATTAGTCTTGTTTTCAATTCCATGTATCTCGACCCATGACCACTCCAGCCTCCCAGACCGCAAGTTCCAACATTATGTACATAAAGGCCTGCAAGGCATGTAACAACGAATCAACAACAAAGTTGAGCGAGTTCACAGTTGGTTGTCCAGTTTTAGTGTTGTTCCAAAAATCATAAGTTCATTCGAAAACCAGTAGTTAATCAGTTCCTTGTTTCCCAAACCATAACCAGTGGGAGCTACCCCATGTTGTGAACCACAAGACTAGTTATATACATTGGCGTCCTTCCCAGTCCGAGGACGGAGGTACGTATTCTACCCAACCGAGAATACGTAGGTTAAATGTAGGTGTCCTTCCCAATCCGAGGACGGAGGTACGTATTCTTCCCAATCCGAGAATACGCAGGTTTAGTGTAGGCGTCCTTCCCAATCCGAGGACGGAAGTACGTATTCTTCCCAATCCGAGAATATGCAAGATTAAATGTAGTCTATTAGTGGTGAATATACAAGTTTCATCTTAGCTTCTTAATCCCATTCCCAACCCACCGGGAATCCCATGCCATAAGAGTGTGAACTCACCTTAGATTAGCTCGGCAGATTAAGTTATGGAAAGAAATACATGAGCAGGAACCAGTCAATCACGTCCTAACATGATTACCGTCTAAGGGTTAGTGGGTGTGCTCACGCGGAAACACGAATCCTACACGTATCTAGCACGTAGCACATTTTATCATACAATACCAATATCATGCATGCATTTATCGCGACACAGCTTAGCGACAACACAAGTGTCACAAAAGACATAAATACTCTTCAATAAATATTCAGCCATATAGTGCATTTTCGGCAGTTTTCGGATTGTTATCCGGAATAGTTCGTGTACAACAAAATTCCCAAAAAATTACAGAATGTGTTAAACGATCCAAATATTATTGTGTCAAAATCTCGGGATCCAATTCATCACCAATTATTTTATAAAATTCATTTACCGGGCTGCAATCAGATTCGTCACTTTCTGACTGCAGTCCACCGAAAATTTATTTAAAATTCATCGTAAGTCCGATTGACGAAATTCTAGTTGGAGAATTACAACGACAGCTGTTATTCAATCACAAATCACTGCCACTCAAACCACCACCACTGTTCCACCCAAAACATCATCTGCCTCTCCTACAATAAAAAGGAGAAGGATTTTCATACCAGATGATGATTCTCCATCGCGAGGATTTGAGGCATTTAAAAGAGCTGGAAGCCTGAGAACGTTGTTAGCAGTATCATCATTGGCCATCTACAGTACAAATTTCGTGACCTAACTCTCTCCAGGTTTCAAGTTATGATGAAAAACATAACACACATTTTCTGCAGAAAAACGCAGCTTCAGTTGCTGAAACGAAATAATATATTTAAAATAGAAAACAATGTCCAAAAATCATGATTCCAGCGCCATTTGAAGCGTATTTCGAAATAACACATTATAGACTCAAGAAAATCCAATTTTCATTAAATTATGACCCGGTTACAGCCAACTGAAGTCGGCTGTAACTGATGGACAGAACCTGTTTTCGCATATACTTTACTAAAAAGAGTTTCCGGGTTTCTCTATCATGTTTTACCGCTATATAAACATCTCTACATTATCATGGCAGGTTATAGGCTGTCTTATATCAGATTCATCATGCCAAATTATCAATATCATCAAGAATCTAAACCCTAAACAACTTACAAGTGTCTAAGCATAACTACGCAACAATACGGATTCATCATAGCTGATCTTCACGCATTCAAAACCACAAATATCGATCATCATCAATGACACATTAAAACTCGAGTGACTTAACCGAACTCACAAGGATCCGAACATTACAAACACATGATATCTAGTATCTAGCACTTCATATAACATCAAATCATTGTGCAAATCAAACAATCGCAACCAACATACGTAACCTTATATAAAAAAAATCAACTAAAACAAAAGAATTACCGAGTTATAATAGTGGTGGGGATCGCTAGTGCTCGAACCAAGGACTTGAAGAGCTTTCTTGGTCTGATTTCGTGCCAACAGTCGAGACAAAGAGAGAGCATGGAGGGAGGCAGAGTAGTCGTAGGTTAGGGTTTTAGTTTTAGGGAAGTTATGACATTCATTCATGTTACGCAATTATATAAAAAGGATTTAGAGTTGGTGACGGTTTGGGGTTATGGGATTGGGCTGATGAGAAGCAAAACAAAAAAAAAATATAAATGGAATGGGTTGAGGGTTTTGGGCCGTAAGGGTTGCTCACGAAAAGCAAAAGAAGTGGAGCTGGTAGATGGTGACCTTCATTTGATTAGTGTTCTGTATTTTTTTTACACTTGTACCCACTAATAAGTTATTATAATACATATCCAACAATACTAAATTAGTGTATTACATAATCGATCAAATACGGTACGATGCGGAAAGTAGAACATATAAGAAACGTAACTAAAGTAACCGAAAAGAATGAACGGTTTTTACCTCGGAACTACGGGTTGTCACAAATTATTGTATATAGCACATAGCTAATTTTTATCATTCAATTAAGGAACATAACTTGTTTACCTTTGATCTCCAACGCTTTACCATTGACTCATAAGGACTTAAACATAAGTCTTAATCCAAGTCACTTGGTGATCACATTCATCACCAACAAGATGAATGTTTCTCGTCTACAATCACTATTATGTGTGAGATAGGGTTAACGAGATCGACACTCAACAACATGGCATTCATAATTTTACCATTAGTGATTTGCACACATCTATTGTTATTCATTAGGAGATATGTATATTTAGGATCCTCTCCCAAATGAAGTTAAAATCTCCATATAGATCTAACAATAATCAAGTGGTAGACGCATATACTTATAAATCTCGCAAGATTTATTAAAGATATACAATAACATATAGTACTTTTACTTTCATATGTTAGAATTCACACTTGTGAATTTTCCAATGACTTCTAATGAAGTATGTCGACATGAATGTCGTTAGTGTATTCATCTCAATACACTCATTACGTTCTTTCATCACTCACTCATGATGTGGTTATACATTTGATGTTTCGATTTTGACTTTTAGTCAATGTAACAACTCTCAAGTTGTTTATGTCCAAGTATTTTCATGTACTATCCGTTTAAAACCATATTCTTTTTAACAATGTATAACCGACGCTATAATTATTTTCCACAAAAATTATTTATACGTCACAAACATTAGTGATTTATTTCTTTGTAAAAAAATGCATGTGTTATCTGAAGATATTGAACACAAAACAATAAAATACATGGGAAACTAAATCATAAGTGCCAATCACTTTTGAAATTTAAACGGAAGCATAGACAATATGTAGACATCAAATAGCAAAGTGCTTTTATCTTCAACACTTTATAATTTGACCGTAATCTTTTCAACGATATCATCCCATGGCATGTCTTGAGGTACTCCCTCAATAAGACTCCATGCACTTGTAAGTACAAGTTGCCCATTTCATCTTGAAACTTTGAACTTGGACAAGTTTGCTCAAAACAACACCAAGTTGTTACAAAGGCTACATTTAAGTAGCAAACTTGAACAATTAAATTTGTTCACAACAACACCAAGTTGTTTTCCACCAAATCATATTCACGAGATTGTTACTTTGTTCAACAAATGCTACTTCTAGCAAGAGTAGCAAACCATTTGAATTCTAAAAACTATGCAAAATAGGCAATTAAATGTTTACATAAAACATTTCCATTCCTTATGGCTTATACAATGTACAATCTCTAACCTTGTATTTGTGATACACATTTTCTAACACACGTGTTAGAAAATTTAAGTCATTTATATAAAACATGACCATTTAGATTTAGAAATTACAAATTAAAGTTGGTGATAAATCTCACACAACTACACCATCACTTTATGGTGATTTAATTCTTGTATTCTTACTCTTGTAGTTTTTCAAACTCATCAAGTTAGGCATATAACCAACTTTTAATACAAGAGACATGGGGTGAAGAAAAGTATCACTTAATTAGAGTTTTTATTAGAGACATACACTCTAATAAAAACTAATAAATTGACATAAAACTCTACTTAAGAGTTTATCTTCCATACGAAGAATCTAGTAAATGATTTTAATTTCATTAAGTTTATATAAATACCACACCATCACTTTATGGTTATTTAATTCCTTGAAGCCAATCAAACATAAACTTCAATGTATGACCTCTTATTTCTAATTTCTAAACCATACAAAGCATAATATAAGTGTTTATATTCATTAAAATCAATGCTACAACAAATTACTTATATAAAATGTTTACATAAAACATTTCAAAGCATTTGTATTTAACCATTTTTAACAATCATGTTAAAATGAAAGAAATTTTAACGCGCACGTTAGAAATATTAACATTTTCACAAAATGTTAATTCGACTTGTTATAAACACATATATGGTTCAAATAAATAAGTCATTTCCAATACACACGTTAGAAAATAAACAATTCCAAACTAACACTTTCCATGAACGTTTCTAACACACATGTTAGAATACAAATGATTACAAAAATCATTTTCAAATTTAATGGTTTTATAAACCGTTTCTAACACTTTTGTTAGAAGTAAACAATTACAAAAATTGTTATAAAGCTTAAAAACTTATCAGTTTGTATAAATAACCCAATTCTAACATGCACGTGTAGAAATAAATGATTACAAAAATCATTATAAGGCTTATCTATATCTATATCTATAATCTATAATATCTATAATACTGTATAATAGATTTCCCTAGGATAGAATAGAGATGTAATTTCCAACTAATTTTTTAAGACGTTCATCCCAGGTGATGTTATTGTTTCCCTAATTTTTCATCCACACTCCCAAATATGCCCCTAATTCAATGCAGTTTCAATGATTCCTTCTGTTTCTTCTTCATGGAGTTGTGTAATCGATTCAAGTTTCGTTTGCCTCAATTGAATGTGGTACCACAATGAATTTCGCATTTAAATCATGAAGAGAAATCGTCTTCATCCTTTCAAATCCCCTTCATCCCTTTAATTGTTAAATTGACATTCTCTGTTTCTACCGCCAACGAATTCCATCGGTTCCGATTCCATCACCTCGCCCTCGTTCCCGATCCCGCTTTCCCCATCCGCCGTACGCCATCTGTGTGTCTACTTCAACTTAAACATCCCACTCCTCTGATATAGACGTTACGAAGCTTGACCTGGGAACCAAAATAAAATGGGTGTTCAAAGGCTTCAATTTCATCTCACATATCTTTGGTACCTCTCTTGCTGTATCTATTTTTAAAGTCAAAAATTAGTGTTCTTTCTCTTCAAAATTTACAATTTTGATGTGTGTGGAGTTTATCTATGATACAAGCGCTGGTCTATAATACAATTTTGATGTGTGTGGATTTTATCTATAATACAAGCGCTGGTTCTTTCTATTATCAACAGAGATGGTGGTTGTATGCCTTTAGGGTGTATAAACTATTTGTTATTCTATAATACAAGCGCTGGTCTGAAGATCTCGATTTCAAAATTGAGGTATGTTCTTATGGATTTCTATTTTTTATGGTTATTTAGATCATCTATTACCTTGCTGTATTTGGTTGATTTCCAGTGTATTGATCATGAGTAGTAACAAATGAACAGGGGTGTATAAAACAAGCATAGATCTTGAGTAAGTAAATGCCACAGACTCATACATAGTGTACATGAATGCAGACCCAGCTGCACTTATAAAGAAGCTTAACAAGTTTGTAAACATCCCGACCTATGGGGCCCACAAAAAGGCATGGATGTTCATACATAGATTGCTTTATTTTCGTCAAAGAAGTGTATGATTAAACGTTATATTAGAAATTATATGTACATACGTATATGATTTTGTGAATTGCCGGTCTAATTTAGCAAACGGCAGTTGAGCGGGTGGGTAAAGATCGTACGATTGCACTTGATCAGGTGATTATTTTTTAATTTGGGTTGTCGAAGTTAATGCGGAGTTAAATTATCTGTGAGTTTTGACGCATGCGTTTGCAAATTTGATCAATTACGAGTTCAATTATTTTATTCATGTGTTTTCTTAAGAGAATATTGTATAAGATCATATTGGAGAGACTTTGCTTCTCTTTGATTAGGATGATTATCAGAGAATTGGATGTTTAAATTCGTGTAATGGCAGACTTAACCTGATTTACTAAATTGATGGTAATATGGTAGTCAAAAGTCAGGGTTTATAACTATAAACCTGATTTAGTTCCATTGGTTGAGATTGTTTTGGTGCTATTGTTGCAGTTATTCAGGTGTGCATAACTGATTTTTGGTGTATTTGTTTCTTCTGTAGAAGAAAGAGCTGTTTCAAGATTTGGCTCCATTGATACTATTGCAGCTCTCTTACAGGTTTGTTTTTATGCTATTGAAACGGCACTTCACTTCTCCTTTATGTGCGGTGACAAGTTAGAAAGAGATTGCCTACCAATGCCTACATCTTGAACGAGAAAAAAGACTGACAATGAAAGAAGTTTTGGTAGAACTTAAGAAGGCATTGGAATTTCAAGTAAGTTAATGATCATAGTTATAATGTAATCTAGCCATGTTTGTTTAATGCATAATCCAAAGCTTTAACTTCTGTTCATTTAATACAATAAAAATTATGTCTGGTAACTTTTTATACCATTATCCCAATCGAATTAGAAAGCCCAGACACAGTTTCATAGGGCTGCCAATCCTATTCTGTCATTTTCTAATCTTGATTTTAATTTTCGTTTGGCTTTCTCATTGCCCCAGTTGAATTCGGAGGTTTCCATAATTGAGACACAAGTAGTTGAGCTATCTAGTGAATTGAACAATATGAACATGACTTGCAAATCTGAAAATTCTAAAATACGTAACAAGGAAAAGATGTTACTTGACCAAACCGATGACTAAGCTGAATCTGACTGTTTAAGTTTGCTTTGTTATAAATATTTAAAATGATTTTATCATGTGTAGTTTTAAGCTGCTGACAACATTTATATGCGAGTTCAGGAAAGTAAAGACTCTCAGGAAGGCTGCTACACCTTGTCGGCTGAATATCTCATAAACAAATGCACATATATGAAAAGGAGGCTTAGTTACAGGTACTTTTGGTTGGTGTATTAGGTGGGGTGGGTTGAATAACATATTCGCGTTCATACGGGTCTTGTTTCATATAGGTTTAAACTGGCAAGTGGATTGAGTTGCACTGTTATTTTTTTGCATATAACTTAATTTGTTTGTATAAATGAATGTCATGTTGATGCTTCTTTAGCTATAATAAAGGCATCAAATTTCAGTGTAGGCCCCGAAATAGAACTGGACGCCCCTGAACTTGCTCATAATAATCTAGATTTTATCAGTGAATGTTTTACCTCATAAATGTAGTTAACAAATATGTAATCACGTGTAGATATCAGAAGGTGACTGAGCTTCAAGCACAAGTACCTTTAGAAATTGAAAGTGAACCAGGTCCGGCACATATAATGAGTGTATTATTGTGAATTTGAAACTTGTAACACTTACGAAAGAATGGTGAGCTTCAGCCAATGTAAGAATACATATATCAGAAAATTTCTAATATATACTGCTAAAATATAATTAATCTAGACTATGCATGTTTTATTATTATTATTAGATACTATAGGTTAAGGGAATTATATAACCAAGTGCTTCCTCCAAAGCATATAGTTGAGAATAAAAAGCAACACCAGTGTTTACCTACAATAACAAAATGGGATTTTTAAGGTTTGTTTTCATTGAATCAGCTTCCCCTGGTACAATTATCATGAAAACGTGTTAGAAGCCAGTTCTGACCCAAACCAAAAGAACCCCTTAGTTTAAATAACTGGTTCCAACCTGAGCTCATCGTGGCCCCAACCCATTCTGACCCGTCACCGCACCTCACACGACCGTCCGTTTTCCTAGATTTAATTTTATCCACATGCTTTCAATTTCATCAGGATCCATTTGTGGGTTTTTATTCAACTTCTAGAATATGAAAATTCCCTTGAAATCAAATCAATTTTCAAGCCCTATCCATACAGAACTATGTTATCGCGTTTCTTCCTTTTATTCTTGTTGATTACTGGATGCAAACACAATGTTAGTGAAGATTATTGTTTAACTACAGGAGATGCTCATTAGTCTGTTAACTTTGATATTTTTTTTATTATTATTGCCGGTGATCCTCATTAGCTTGTTAACTTTGATTTTTTTTATTGCAAAGCCTGTTAACTTTATTATTTTTTTATTGCAACTGCTGCATTTGTGATCTTGTTTTCCAGCCCGCGTTAAGCTATAATACCTTGGTTTGGAAAGGCGAGCTTGAAGCATGAAGTGCCCGAGGCATTAGGAAAACGCTAAATTTTTCCCAGAATCGTTATTTAACGTGAAGCGTTTTGAGGTGACACTTTAAACCCGAAACGCTAGGTATGTGAAGCAACGCCTTGCGCTTCTCACGTGCGTAAAGCGTTTGGAACCAAAACGCTTTGGAGTGCGTCGCGTTATATTAAACCAAGCATGATACCCAACATAAAACAAATGTATGATTGTTGTGTGTAACTACATGATCAGACGCGTGGACAACCTATGAAAGCCTTGGTGGTAAGTCGTTCTGTAACACCTCGTAAAATCATGTCCAATATAGTATCGACACATGTCATGGACTTTAAACGTGTAACGGATTGATTATGAGGGGCTAAAGTTGATAAACGAAGAAAGTATATGTATATAAAAATTCAAAGTGTCAACATTTAATAATTTTGCCTTTTAACAACCCTACACGATGTTTATACCCTTAAACGAATGAATCATGAAGCGTGTGAAACCGTTTGTGGAAGAAAGTGAAAGTTTACAAGACGCGAGGGTTAAAAGTGTCAACATGTTTAAGTTCTACCTCTGAGTGACCTTTTTGCGATCTCAGAGCCTTGTAATGATTAATTATACTCCCAAGAATAAGTGGTAAAAATTTCACAAGGTTTCGATATCGTATGAGAAAGATACGCTAACTTTCGTAATTAAGGGGTTAAAAGCGTCAACGAGGCAAAACTTGTGTTTTCGGTTATCATTTAACGAAACTGGACCTAACGATGTCTGGTTATATCTCATGGATCATAGAAATATAAATTTCATGGGTTAAAAGTGCTTAAAATGGAAGAAATTAAGCATTAGAAGGTCCAGGGGGTGAAAATGACATTGTTTGAAACTTGTTGATCAGACCAGCCACATGCTGGCGTCGCGCCACCAGTGAGGCACTCCTCCGTCGCGCGACGCGACGGACTGCCAGCTCAAAAAAAGTTTGTTTAACGTGGCAGCTTGCATGTTTGCTAAATTCCGCGAGTTTGCCACCCTCTCGCTGCTTGAAACGCGTCCCTAGACACTTGTTTTCATCCCTAAAGTTGCCATAACACCTGTAGCAATCTCCATGATCCATTCATGGCTATAAATAGATCCATTGTTGCAACTTGTGAACTTACATTTGCATATCTTCCTTGTTCTAACTCTCTGGAGCATTCTTGGCAATTAAGAAGCCTTCTCTCTGTTCTAATCCCGTGCTGAGGACCATTGTAAGTCATTTTAGCTTCTGTAATTCAGTTTTAATTAGTTTAATGGCCCAAAGTCAAACCGTCGTAATTAAGGTTTGACTTAGTGATTAATCACTAATGGTCTAGTCAATTCTCGAATTGAAAGTAGCTTTGAGTTGGTAATTATGTGGGTAATAAACCCTTAAAAGGGCACCCTCTGATTCCCACTCTAACTAGGTCAATTGTCGGGTCAAAGCTAATTATAAAAAGTCAACAGAAAGCTATTTTTCGCATAAACACATAATTAACAATGTAGAAGCTATGAAACCTGCTTTATCACTCATATAACTTGGTAATAAATGTAAGAACATGTCTAAACATGTTCAACCCGACAATTTCCAGTTTAAGCTCGGTTCGGAACTGAAAGTCGCAAAAGTAGACTTTTGCTTTGACTTTCAGTTCTGACCCAATGTAGCATATTTTAGAATTGCCTTAGAGCTCTATTAGGACCAGGTTATAGATTAGTGTAACCCCCTGAGGTTATACAACTTGGTTCATTAGTTATTCGATTCATGTACATGTTTCCGTTATATGCCTAAATGTTGACCATAATGCCCTTTTGACCTTAAAACGAGATTTTTGAAAATGTGAGAGGACAAAAACCTTTGTTACTGATTTATAAACTTGTCCTAAGAATTTGACATCAGTTTGAGGTCTAGATTAGGAGTTATGCTCCATATCGTAATTAAGAAGCTTTTTATTAATTAAACGACGTAATTAGCATGAAGCCTATCTAAACCCAATTTTTGTCACCAAAATTTTTACCCACTGATGTAATATAATATTTTGGGATTTTTGAAGATTTTTAATTAATTTCAAGCTGAGCATAACATAGGGTTCTTGCTATAATTCGGTAAATGTCGATTATACCCTTTTCTTGAATAAAAAGAGTTTTACATAATATTTTGATACCAATCTTTTTGCTACTGATTTTATATGACAAATAAAATATTTTGAACTTTATAAACTGACCAAAAACTCAGATTTCCTATTTAAACCCGAAAGTCGCTTAAAACCGACTTTTACGCGTTTTAAGCACATAGTATGAATTAAAACTATTTTTAACATATAAGACTTAATACCTACTGATTTTTTTAGTAAATTTTTATATTTTAACAGTAAGATAAAGTTTTGAACACAGAATTCTAATTTTGACCTTTAAAGATTATGTGAAATTACCAAAATGCCCCTACGATGCATAGTTTGGTTATATAAGATAAATTTCACATATATGCAATACCCTACTGTTATGACTTATAAAAATAATTTTTTTTACTGATTATATCATACCTGAAACTCAGAGTAGTATTTAAACTCTTATAACCTTTAAAATGACCAAAATACCCCTACGGGGCATAATTTGAGTTTATATACATTTTGGGCATAATGGAAGGTATCCTACTGATATCACAACATATTTAAGGAATATTAACTTAGGAAACCTGTTCATGACTCATTTGGTTACCCGTTACGCATTATTCGCTTTCGGTGCGGTTTATGTAACTAGTTTGCATAAATTAGCCGAAACGGGTCAAACCTTATCGTTTTTATCTCAAAATCCAGAATGTGTTTAGTTTACCCGTATTATACAAGTATACAAACTTTTCGGGTCTAAACCACACTCTAATCCGGTCATCGCTTAATCGTGCGTTTTGAACCGTATATCTTCCTTTAAAACTAACCGGTCTAAGTTTAGGCTTAATTAAGACCCGTTAGGAATCTAATAGGTTATTAAAACCTTCGTTCCAGATTAGGAGCCCAGTAAAAGCTGCTTGCACTCGCTGATTTTGATATATACTTGCTCAGGTAAATACTTTTAACTTATTTTCCCTTATACGGGCTTGGGGTACGGTATATAAAATACCGCTTGGTCGGGCATTGAATTGTTAATCATATGAAGTTTAATTTATTGAGATGACCCGTTTAAACTGTTTTGTTTGCTTAAAGCCTTTGGGGGGTTAATGAACATGTCCCGGATATCCTTGGCATCATTCATTGAAATGGCCACGACCTAAGCACGGGGTGTAGGCATACACCTGCCAGTGCATATATATATATATAAAAAGGTATAACCGACGGAATTGAGAATAACTCGCCGCGGGATTATATCACGTGGTGTGTCTATTAATCTTTAACCCGGTATACAGCCCGGGATACTGAACGTATAACGAACATGTAATTCTTTTACAAGTTTATATATAAATAATTATCCCAAGTTATAAAAGATTATTTTGTGCCATGTGCATTCAAATCAATTTTCTTAAACATTTTCAAAATGAGTCGGTTAATTGTATTTACCAGTGTAAACTGACGTATTTTCCAAAAAGGCTAAGTGCAGGTGCTACACGGAACAGGCTGGCTACTCCTAGCTTCAATAAAGAGTCTTGCAAGCTTAGAAGTTAAATATGTTGAACAATAAACTTTTGAACTTTGATCCGCCTGTGGATCCTTACAACCGTTTTGTAATACATTTGATATTACTTTTTATTCGGTTTGTAATGATTTTATCTTTCGACTTCCGTTGTGTATTAAACTGTGATAATATAAATTGTCTATGATATCAACTATGTCACAATACTCCCCACCGGGCCCACCGATAATACGTGAAAATATCGGGGTGTGACACGTTCAGACGCAATGGATGCATAACTCTTGTAAAATGAAGATATTATTATACTAGGTTTTTACATCGATTTTTATTCCATCGTCTCGAATGATATATGATCTTCTGTTATATGATGTTAATATATTTTGTGATTTGATGGTGAGACATTAGGTATATCATATATGAAATTGTGGCATTCTTCTGAGCTTGTATTATAAATATAGGGTTTGAGCGGATTCAATGCGTAAATGGGGATGGAGTGATGGCCAATGATTTTCTTCTGCACGTGGTCTTCCAAGTTTGTTTCCATAATTCTTATGATTATTTACATTATTACTTTCAACAGCTGACTTAGTATTATCTTAATTTAATTCGAGTATTTGTTTGTTTTTCTATGGGTAAACCATGCTATTTGTAAAAGTGAGAATAAATATGGGTCATCTAAATTTTTAAAAAACTGACAATCACACATCAACCTCTTAATATTCACCTGAAGATAACAGCCATACATATATATGTTTCCATTTCTGAATTACATAATGAATAATTGAATTGATATATTAATTAAAATATACTAGTACTTTTGTGCTAATATCTAATCTGCCTCAAGCACTATATCTATGTGCTATTACCCTTACCTTTATTTTAATAAATATACAAGTATTTTAATAAATCTTAGGATGAATATCAACTACGAATCTTTTGTAATTATACATGTAGTAACCATAATGTTTTATAATTATGATATAAATCCATGTGTGTTGTTAACTAGGCTTGATCCGTCGCAACGTGCGGGGTATTATTACTAATAAACAAACGAAAAATGAGAATACCATTGCAAATTTTTAACTCCGCTGCAACGCGTGGGTTCACTACTAGTTACTTTATATAAAATAAACCTATTTTTAACTTTTATTTTTTGAACCATATTAGATAAGTAATATGATCATTTCTAACAAACATGTTAGAACATGAAACGTTTACAAATAAACGTATTGTTTATAAAAATAAAGCCGGTCTAACGCATACGTTAGAATTTTAACGTTTACAAAAAAACGTATGGTTTACACTTATAAACCCAATCTAACACAAAAAGTTAGAAAAATTAACGATTCCAAAAATCGTTTCAAAACCAAACGTGTGAACCATATTTCATTTGTTTTTTGTATCACGGTGTAGGATTTAAGATTGTACCACAATCTCAATAAATCCAAACACAACTAGTTGTACTACATACATATTTCCCAAAAAAATATTTAAAAGATCATAATCTTTAAAAATATTTTTTTCTTATTATAAATCCTTTTGTGAACCCAAAATCCCTATAAATAAGGTTTTAAGATTGTAGCAACAATCTCACAAAATCTGTTTTAAGCTTGTAGGACATGGGTCACGATAATAATAAAAATTATATAATAAATATAAAAAATAGTAAAGATATCCTCTTTACATATTTGGGAAATTACAGTACATGTACCGTGTACAAATTCTTACGAATATAACGTATAATACAACATATGTATTTAAATTGTTTCAAACTATGGTCTTCAACAAGAGCTTTAACCACGTCTTCTTGTATAGTTTGTTGTGTTTTCAAACATTTGTGTATGCTTCAACGAGGTCTTGAACCACGTCTTCTTATACATTAATTTCCTACAAAAAGAACAAACAAATGATGACGGTTGTGGCCGAGGCACGTGTTCAACACGCTTCCCTTAAAACAGATTTCGCGCCTCTACTAAAGCTGACGCGTCTGTCTCCCAGGGTACAACAGCCGAAGCAGTCTGTACTGCCGGAGAAGGCCACGCGCCAGAGGTTACACCGGGTAAAATCATAGTGTTAGAACTTTTGGAAACTAAGAATAGAAATGTAGTTGAATCGTGTAGAGAAACTTATCTCTATATGTTCCCAACATATGGGTCATCAAGTACTTCTTTTTCAAGGACTCTTCATGCATACATCTCTCTTTCTTGTATCTAGTAACACCAAAAGAGGCACATAGCCTACTAAGTATGCAAGAGTCATGGGTGGTGAAAAGTGCAACATAATTAGAGACTTAATTTGCCATAAAATCTCTAATCAATTGTCATAAAAGACATCAATACATCACATGAAAAGTTTATTATACTAATAGAAAATTAAACAAGTGACATAAATAACTCTACTCAAGAGTTTGTCACTATATGTATAATTTAATATTAATAATCTCACAAATTTCCATTCATCACATTTAAAAAAAAATTTCCTACAATAGATGACTTCACAAATAATAAACAAAAAAAACATGATTAAGCCATCAATGCACTTTAAAACAAAAATAAAACCACACAAATGTTGGGGTTCAACTTACGAACCGCAACTCCTGTACCCGATAACTCGCTTCTAACCAATATCAGCTTTGACCCGCATCCAGTTAACCGACTTTGATTCCTGCCCATCAAGATTAACCTACAACAAAATGGTCAGCTACAACAATTAAAAGCTAAAATATATTGTAAAGGCCTATATTGAACTGGTATCCAACTTTGAAATAGTTGTAATCAGTTCTTCCTTATTTTCATTGCAAAACACAGATTGGAAGTTCTAAAATGATAAAATCTATGTCGTCAAGATTACACCTTTCACAACATTAATTCATTTATCCTACCAAAATAGATTACAAGTCTAAACATGCACTTTGTAATAAATATAAAAAAATGATAAAAATCTAAAACAAACTTTTATATATGTATATATATCTATTATATATAATAAATGAAAGTTATTTGGGTCACGTGTCACTTGATTAGGGCATCCTCAGTTCTCTTTTCCCGCCCAACAGTGCCATCCCCTTTTCCTTATATAACCTCTCTTCTCACTTCTGATCTTTCTTTACAAACGCCTAGGGTTCTTTCTCTCTCTATATTCAGGCGATTCAAATTCAAATTTCACAAACCTTAATCTTCTTCCAGACGCCACCATAAAATCATCTTTTGTTCATCGATTACTTCATCAAAAGGTTTGTTCTTCTTTTTTTTAGTTGAAATAGTTTCATGATTTCCTGTTATTTATACTAATCCTTTGTGTTTTGTGTCTTTTCATGTAACCATTGTTAGGGTTTCGTTCGAGAGTTAGATCAAGAGATGTGTCGCCGGCTAATGGTTCTCCATAATCATGGTATGTGTTTTTGTTTTTGATTTTTACTTAAGTTTTGTTATTTGAGTTGTTACTAAATGATTATTTTCAATGATCTGTTGCAGATGATAATGATGATGATTGTTCTACTGTCCTTTCCAGTATCATTGTTCCAACATCGTTTAAAGTATGTGTTTTTTGCTACTCCGATTTCCAAATTTTGAGTTTTTAATTATCAAGTGATATACTCTAATTGTCGCTTTATATTTCAGTCTAATCACATTTGTTTGAAATTCATACAATATGTTGCGGGTTATTATAGGTTTGTAATCAAAGAAGTTTAAAGTTTTATTAAACACAAAGAAAGATTATTAAATTTACAGTTAAAATAATTTTTTCTTATGAGTAAATGATGATTATAATTGACTTGTGCAGCAGATGATGATGACTTGTCCAAGAAAGGATCTGCTACTGTTGTATTAAAAGAAGCATAAAGTTTGGTTTAAACCACAGTTCTTTATAAACAAAGTTAAGGATTAAGTATATGAGGACAGGGCTCTTCTTCACCAGCTGAAGAAGTGTTTTCATGTACTGCATCTTGGTCTGTTCACTAGAGATCAGCTTTCTATAAATCCTGATGTTAATGCATTGAGTCCTTCCATGGAGTTCATGTCGATTGTTGGAGATATACAATGATTGACTTTATGTACCTAGAGTTTGATTAACCAAAGGAAAACGACTGTTTAGTATCAGCAGTGGTTCGGCATCTACAACGGATTTAAATTTAGTATTTAATTATCAGTGGTTCTTATGTAACTTTAGTATTTAATTATCAGTGTTTCTTATGAGGTGTTTATATGTAACAGTATTTATCACAACTCGTTATTTGTTTGATCTGTATTATAAATACAACAGTTGTTTGATTTTTATACTATTAAATAAAAATGTAGTACACTTGGATGTTAAATAAGTTCCTCATTATGATTATTTGGATATAATGTTTTTGAAATTCGTCTTTTTTTTTACAAAGAGATGTTTATGGGCAAACCTCTATTTATCGTCAAACATTTGTTTAACAGGAAATATGTTTTTATGTTCAAACATCTGTTTAAGGTCGTTTATGGGCAAACCTCTATTTATCGTCAAACATTTCTTGGACAGGAAATATGTTTTTATGTTCAAACATCTGTTTAAGGTCAAATATCTGTTTATCTCCAAACAACTGATATTGAAGGTGAAATATTTGTTTAAGGTCAAAGATATTTAAAATAGTAAAAAATGATAGTTTTCATTAATCCTTAAAAGTCTGTTGGAACCACTGTTTTGGTTCAAACATCTGATTGTTAAAGTCTGTTGGAACCACTGTTTTGGTTCAAACATCTGATTGTTAAAGTCTGTTGGAACCACTGTTTTGGTTCAAACTTCTGATTGTTAAATGTTATCCACTGCTGAGAGACAACCTCCGTTTCTTTATGCTGAGAGACAACCTCCGTTTCCACTGATCGGAAAAAATAGCCACTGGTCACTTTTACATTTTTTACATCCACTGATATGGACCATCAGCGGTTTCCCTAAAAAATAGTAACTGCTCACATTTTTATTATTGATGTTGTTAATTAGTAATAGATTGAAATTATTAAATGAAAACTAGAATTGCAATCAAATTACCATTTTACCTGATCTTTACATTCCAATGACATAAGAGTTCCACCAAAATTATTTTCATGATAAAATTTAAAGTTAAATTAAAAAATAAAAAATAATCTTGATGACTATTTGTTCCAAATCAAATCAGTAATTAATGCTGATTTCTTGAGCTTTGGACATTTGATTAAGCAAATTTTGAATTTCAAATTGACGGTTATTATATCTTGATTAAAGTTTAAATAAAATTTAAAAAGTCATGATGACATTTTTTTTCAAATCAAGTCAGTAGTTATTGATAATATCAGTAATTTTGAAATTCAAAATATTCAAAATGGTAATTTAAAATTTTCGTTCTCTCTTTTTTTTTCCTACTTTGCATATCATTTCTAATATTTAATTACTTTAATAAAGCAGCATATAAGAATATACACTACTTACGTTTGAAATTAAATCTGAAATTTATAACGTACAACAACAGTGGATAACTACAACAGTGGTTCAGCATCAACTTTAGTTTTTCTATTGTTTATTTGTTTATGTTAGCAATGTTTATATGTAACAGTGTTTTCCGCATCAATGTTGTAAAGACTGATAGGTTGTTAGATGTCATCACCTCAGTGTTTTATATGTGACCATTTTTATGGCATCGGTGTTTATATTTAATTTATATTTAACAGTGTTTAGGACTGTTGTTTATACGTAACTCTATTTATCACATCAATTCAGTGGTTTGATCTGTACTATTAATTGAACAGTTGTTTCATCTTTATACTAATAAAATTCATATACACTTTGATTAATAGTAAGCTCCTCATCTTGATTGTTTGGGTATAGTATTACAATCAAATTATGAAATGAAAACTAGAATTACAATCAACTTACCATTATACCTAATCTTTACATTCCAATTACCTACAAGAGTTCCACCAACATTATTTTCATGATAAAATTTAAATTTAAAATAAAAAATAAAAAAAATTCTTGATGACTATTTGTTTCAAATCAAATCAGTAATTAATGCTGATTTCTTGAGCTTTGGACATTTGATTAAGCAAATTTTGAATTTCAAATTGACGGTTATTATATCTTGATTAAAGTTAAAATAGAATTTAAAAAACTCATTATGGCATTTGCTTTCAAATCAAGTCAGTAGTTACTGATAATGTCAGTAATTTTGAAATTTAAAATTTGCAAAATGGTAATTTAAAATTTTGGTTCTCTCTCTCTTTTTTTTTTCTACTTTGCATGTCCTTTCTAATATTTAATTACTTTGCATACCTTTGAAATTAAATCTGAAATTTATGACGTCCAACAACAGTGTCAAACTACAATAGTGGTTCAGCATCAACGTTTGTTTATTTGTTTATGTTAACAGTGTTTATATGCTACAGGAGTTCCGCATCAATTTTTTATAGACTGTTAGGTTGTTAGATGTCATCACCTCAGTATTTTATATGTAACCATTTTTATGGCATCAGTGTTTATATGTAACAGTGTTTCGGAACAGTTGTTTTTACTATGTAACAGTGTTTCGGAACAGTCCTCACTCCAGTGGTTTGATCTGTACTATTAATTGAACAGTTGTTTCATGTTTATACTAATAACATTCCTATACACTTTGATGTAACAGTATTTATCACATCATTTCAAATTGATGGTTATTATTTCTTAATTAAATTTAAAATAAAATATAGAAAAGTCATTATGACAATTGCTTTGAAATCAAGTCAGTAATTTTGAAATGATAAATATACAAAATGGTAATTTAAAATTGACGTTCTTTCTCTTTTTTTTTTTCTATTTTGCATATCATTTCTAATATTTTATTATTTTAATAAAGCAGCATATAGGGATATACACTCCCTACCTTTGAAATTACATTTGCCACTGCATTCAGTTAAAATTTTTATTGGATAATCGGTAACCTTGAATTCCAACCTTGATATTTTTTTTTAAGAACATCCATGCTTATTGTATTATTAGCATATTACGTTTAGCAATACTTATTATTTACAAGATTCTTTTTTTTATGTACAGTCAATGGAGGTTGCAAAGGTTACCATGCTTAACGATCTTAATACATTCTCAAACAACTATTGGATTAGAGTTAAGATTGTTAGCATTTCGAAGAAGATGATGAATGATAACAAAAATGAAATATATCGTCTTGATATGATCTTCATGGATGAGATGGTACCGTATATAGTTGTCTTATCATTTTTTTGGACATATGAATATCCAAATTAGTATAACACCTTTTTTATTTAATCGGATGTTTCATATTCTTAGGGAACTATGATACAAGCCAGCTGTTTGCATAAAATGCTTGGAAAATTCAAAGACTTCCTTCAGTTGGATGAATGTCTTCTTATCACCAAACCTTCTCTTGCTACTAATAAGTCCTCTGCTAAGTATACCAAGAGAAATGACAAAATATCACTTTATTTCTATACTTCTGTTGAGAAATGCTTTGACTGGTCTGGACCGAAATACCGTTTTAATTTCGTTAACCTCAAGGATGTTGTTAAAAATAAAATTGAAGTAAATACAGTTATTGGTATGTAAATCACTACATGATATATATCTATTGTTTTGTCTTATTGTTTTTTTTTTATTGTTATCACTTCTTAATGCTGTTTTCTTTTAACAATATATTTTTGTTTATAGATTGGATTGGTTATGTGGATGTATGTTTCAATCTAGAGGATACGTCAAAGAAGGATGGGAGCAAGGGCAAGAGACTTAATCTTAGACTTGAAGATCTTGAGTGCGTTCTTTTTATTAAGTTGTTGCATTTTGACGTTTAAAGCATTATAAGGTTGCTTGATGTTATTATGTTTTATGTTAATATTTTTAGAGGCCAAAAGTGTCCGGTTACTTTGTGGGATGGTTTTGCTATTGACATGTTTGCTTACATGAATGATAAGAAAAGAGAGAAATATGTTGTTATCCTTTGTCATTTTGGTATGGTCAACCTTTACAAAGGTACAATTTAAACTTAATTAGTTTAATTTTTTTTATCTTTAGTAATTTAAACGTTGTATTTATTTATATATTTTAAATTTGACAGTATTTATATTGATCTACATTTGTTTTTATTTTTAAATTCAGGCAAGCGTGGAGTTGCAAATGGGTTTGAGCTGAGCAGACTTTTTATTGACACTGACATTGAAGAGATTTCCTCTTTTAGGAAGAGGTATAGTTAGTAATATGCATATAAACATTGAATATTATTATTTTGTACTTACATTTAATTTTTACGTTTTAATTTGATCGCATGAATCTGTTTAGGTATGTAGAGAAAATTTCAACTTCATCTTCATCAAATGAGCATGTTGGTTCAAATGTTATCTCAAGTGTTGAAGATGAGTTTCTTAGTAACCCTGATTTCATGCTTATTGGTTTCCTTGGAACGATATCAACGGTGTGTATTTTCTTATAAGTACTCTACATGCTGAGTTTTTTTATACTCTTTTCTAAGTGTTATTATTTTTGTTTGATATTGATAGACAAAGAAGGTTTTGATTCTTGCCACAATCACAGCTATATGCACTGATAAACTTTGGTATTACAATGGTTGTAACCACTGTAAGTCAGGTGTGGAGGAAATATTTGTAACGAAAGAAAATGCGGATGGTTCATTTGATGTTGATCATGCAAAATCGTTGGTTTGTACAAATGATAAATGTGGAGGAGTCGAAATCTATTCTATTCCGCGGTTTGAGATTACAGTTTTTTATTTCCTTATACTAAATACTAATATGAACGGTTCATATTAGTAATACTAATGTTTTCATTTGTTTTTAACTTTGATAGGTTCAAGATACCTATTAGGGTGCAAGACTCTTCCGGTACTGTGTCTTTGACACTGTTTGATTTCGAAGCTTACAAGATTCTTAACAAATCTGCAAAAGAGTTACTTACAATCCAAGATCAGGTAACAAATACATGCATTCAGTTGTTTGGCCATGTAGTTAATATAACTTAAAATTATTTTTTATAAAATTCTATGTTCTCAATTATGGAATCATTCTGCTTATTGTAATTTATATTAATTTTGATAAAATCATAGGTTGTTAATTCTGGAGACATACCGAACCCATATCCTGAGATCTTTGACACATTGATTGGAAAGAGGTATGCTTTCATCATAAGTGTTAAAGACTATAACATTGAGCATCAGGTTGAAAACTATGGTATTTCAATGGCCACTAACGATGATGAGATCCTTGCTGCGCTTTCCGCCAAATTCACTCTTAACCTGGTTTAAATCTTCATTATGTGAATCTTTTAATTTTATAGTTATATCTTTTTGAAATAGATTTATACCATTGTGTGTATTTTATGTTATTGTGTATTATGTACTTAAAGCATGAGCAGTCCGAATCGTTGGATGTTCCAGATTCCTGCAGTTTGTCTACTCCTGTTGACCTTATGAAGGTAATATGAGAATTTGTTTATTTGTACTAAATTTTTTGAAACGTTAGTACTTATTGTCTTTTTATATCAGGATGAGATGTCATGCTGTGGTGACAATGTTACCCCTTTATCCCAACCACTGGTAGGCACTAAGAATCCCTCTTCAGATGAAACAAAACGTAAAATTCTTGAAGTGTTCGATGTGGATGATGCATTAGGTTGCTCCTCGACAAAGCGCCGCATCAGTGATGAACTGTGTCAGGATGAAGATGCTGGTGTTTCGACGCTTTTGATTCCAAAGATTGAAAAATAGTTTTTTCAGTATTTTCAGATACATTTACGTGTTGATTTCATATGCTGTTGCCATGTTGAACTTATGGTTTTCGTTTTGTTGCTTTTGGGTGTTTGGTGGGTTATGTTTTGGACTCATTGTGTGGTTTTGAATTCCTGAAAACTTATCTGCTTATTATACTGTTATGTTCTAATATTATAATGACTATGATCTTTCTTTGCATATTATTATCTATATTGTTAAATAAATATTGAGATGTCAAAGAATTCACGTTCATCTTCTACGGCAGCTAATTCATCTCAACGAAATTTACATAGTAAGTGAAATTATAACTTCTTAACTCATGTATCAGTTGTTAAGTAGCATCACTTAATCCTTAACTCATGTATCAGTTGTTAAGTAGCATCACTTAATCCTTAATCACGATTCTCTATCCACTGACTACTACATCAGCAGTTGTTAACCATTAGTAGTTCACTATCAGTTGTTAAGTACCCTTAGTGTTTTAATCACTAGCAGTGCTTACAAGTTTTTCATCAGCTGTTTCACTTAACAGTAGTTTCACATAACAGCAGTTTCGCTTAACAGTAGTTTCACTTAACAGTATTTTGCTTTATTCATTTTAAATTCATGTTAAATTCATTATTACAATTAAAGCCAACATAAATGCACACTTGCATTATGTTAAACATACATAACGGACACAAAACGTCATACCTAGAAACATAGAAGGATATCCAACTTGGTAGACTTGACAGAACTTACAGACTCGAAAACAAAAGATTGTAACATACAACGAGTTTTCAAATTTCTTTATAATGAAAACTCAAGGAGTGAATGGTGCACTTCGGAATGTAGCTGATAACCCCCTTTTTGGTGTAGCTCTTCGATTTTCCTTGAAATTCCCAAGCTTGGTATTTTCATATCTGCCACTGGGGTTATATTCATTCATATGCACCAAACAGCTTATGTTTTAGCAATTGATCGTTCTGATCAATCACTTCCTTATGTGCATCGCACTAACTTCTAGGAGGTTGTCAAGTATTCTCGCCAATGTTTTCGTAGTTGGTGTTTTGCGTATCTTTACATCCGCAGCCATTCTGTACAATAAAAATATCCATAGTAAGACGGCTGATACAGTACTTTCATAATGCATATAAGTATACATATATGATGAACCCAAGATGAGGAACCCAAAACACAGTTGATCTGAAATGAAGAAAACACATTCAAATGACCAATACGATGAACACAAAACATATAGTCTTTAACCAACTTTATATGAGAATCAAAACAACAACCATACCCAAATTTCAACATGAACAGCAGAGACTTAAGAAACTCAGATTTCAACATTAACAGCAGATACTTAAGAAACATGTCCCTGTTTTAATCGATTGTATATTTTAAACATTTCAAACAAACTATAACACAAAAACAATCTTAGATTAACGCCAAAAACCAAAAAACCAGTATTAATAAACAGATAAAACCAAAAACATCACAAACAAACCTTTATAATAACCAAAACCCAAACCTCTGTTTTGATACCCGAGCCAAAAACCCACAATAATCAAACAATATTTCCTACAATAATCAAACAATATTTTCACACAAAAGCTGTTACTTTCATACAGTGGTGAAAATGAGATATCATCAAACATCAACTTACATAGGGTTACACAAGCATCTAACAAGAACAGAGGGTAAACCATAGTGTCGATCATGTTTTAGGTATGTGATTTTACCTTGGATTGTTATAACAACAAATGGTTGGTGAGGAGATTCAATGAAGATGAAGATGATGATTGGTGTTCGGAGTAGAGATTTTCAGATATTTTTGAGAAGTGTGATCGGTCTTTAGGGTAATTAAAGGATATTTCATAATTGTCAAACAGTCAACATAGGGAAGTGTGAGGGAGGGACTCAAACTGTTATGAATTTATAAGATCAAGGGCTCAAAAAACCAAAAAATGAATTTAGGGGCTCAAGTTGATGTTTCACACATATCACAGGGACGCAAATTGCATTTTTCTCTAAACATAAATATTACTTTTTTTCAACATATTTTATAAGTTTTGGGGTGATATCAGCAGATGTTAACCACTGCTCTTCCTTAACACTTAATCCTTAATCCCTGCTTCTGTATCTACTGTTTACTGCAGCAGCAGTTGTTAAAAATCTGTAGTTCACTATTATTGGTTAAGTACCATCAGTGTTTTAATCACTAGCAGTGCTTAAAAGTTTTCCATCAGCTGTTTGACTTAACTGTAGTTTGCGTTATTAATTCTAAATTCATGGCTTCAAATTACTTTTCTTGGTAAACGAGTTATAGAAGCTCAAGTTATATCTGGTAGGAACATTGGCACGAGAGTTTTTATTCTAAGGATTAATATGATCCCGTTTGACAAAAAAATACCTTTTCAATTTCAACAAAGACAATTTCCTTTATCAGTTTGTTTTGCTATGACAATTAACAAGTGTCAAGGACAAACGTTATCAAAGGTTGGTCTTTATTTGAAAGATCCTGTCTTCACTCATGGTCAGTTGTATGTTGCATTATCAAGGGTCAAGACCAGAGAAGGTGTTAAAATACTAATATTCGACGCTGTTGGAAAACCAACAAATAAGTAATGTTGTTTACAAAGAAGTTTTTACTAGGTTGTAATCATTGTGAGCAATGTTAAAACCCTGTTTGACCGAAGTCAAGCTACTTATGTTAAAAGCTAATTATAATAGATAAAACACTATTTGAGGAATGTTAAAACGCTGTTTGACCAAAGTCTGTTTGACCAAAGTCAAACTACTTTTGTTAAAAGCACAACCGTCAGTATTTCTTCATCATCATTACACATCAAACATCTATCATCTCTTCTTTCAAAAATCACTTCTCCCCAGTCATTTTCTAGGGTTTCAATTTTCTTTTCCTCCATCTTCTACACTTCAATCACCTGAGGTTTTATTATTTTTTCTTCAGCAACTGGTATGTACATTCCTATTGATGAACTTTATATTGTTTAGTCTATGTTAATTTAAATCCTATCTTGCTACTAATACGATTTTAAATGTTTATTGCTATACATTCAAGAAGGGTTTACTTATGTGTTTGAATTATCTGTTGAGAACATGTTAAAATAATTATTATTTGCAGAAAATTTTTAACTCATACTCTGTTTCTATTAGAAAACTCATCATGACAATTGCTTTCAAATCAGATAAGCAAACTACTGCCCATAGCCAAGAAAGTATAACTTAGCAGATATTTCCTTTGGCAAACATATACCATAGCAGTGGTTTTGAAATTGCCGGTAATTTCAAATTCAAAATGCCTTGGGATATATACTTTGCAATTAATGCACGTTAAGCAATCACTTCTGTCTTATGCTAAAGGCGTCTTATAGGTAAATGAATAGGTTAATTGTAATTATAATAACGTGTTTAATTTTATATTTTTCCCGTGTAAATGCATTAAAAGCCTAATAAGTGTCGCATGATATTCTTTCGTCTGACGATGTATTTAGTCATAGCCTTCTTCATTGGGTATATAAAATAGATTTCGCAGAGGTTTTGATCATTACCATTTTCATCTATCTACTCAATCATCTTCAAAAATTTTGTTGACGAGATTTTCACAAGGCTCTTTGCAGGATGGAAAAATTTGGGTTTCAAGTGATTGTTGACGAGATTTTCACAAGGCTTTCTGCAGAAGATATTTGCCGTTTCAAGTGTCTTTCCAAGAATTTTTATAGGGAATTGTCAAGTCATGCATTTCAGATGATGCATGCTCTCCGAAGTGGAGATTCAGTACAAAAGAAACTATTATCCTTTAAAGACACGTCAATTGTCATTGACAACGTAGTTGGTGGTAAATTGGATGTTGTTAGTAGTAAAACCTTAAGTTTTCCTAACAATGTCCACTCTAGCTTCTTACGTATTCTATCTTCATTTAATGGGTTGTTGTTAGTTTCCAATGAAGGGATTTGCTGTCAGTTGATTCTTTGGAATCCAACTATCAGGCAGTATAAGGTTTTGTGTGATGACTACTTTAATTATAATCATCATCGAAACTCTGATACCGGTGGAATTTATTTTGATCAGTTCAATGATCTCAAAGTGCTGAACATCAGATGTTACCGTAATGTAACTGCTGCTCGTGTTTACTCACGACGTCGTGAGTCATGGACAATAATAAATTTCAGTATCGTAAACAATTATAGTTCAAGTCGTTATTCATGGTCTACAGGAGTTTATGCTGATAAAACCATATATTTTATGGTTTCAAATTATTGGTATCCACTAGGTGAGAGGAACATCGTTTGTTTTGATGTTGTTAGTGAGACTTTCAGAATGCTTCACTTTCCTGAGAGTATTGTAGTCAATCCTTGCCAAGGGCATTTTTTGACCATTGCAAAGAGGTTGCATTTGATTGTTATTGGAAAGTCTACTGAGCTAACTGCTGATTTGCTCAGATATGAAGAAGAAGGCTGGAAGAAGATGTTTGTTTTCAATAATCCTCGTGTAGTTGGTTACGTAGATGCACGCCGAAGTACTAATATAATTGAAGACAACAAGTGGTTGATAACAAGCATCTGGGGGGATATGATTGAAGTTGATCTCACCAACGAACTTCTGAAATACCTCCAACATGTTGACAACTACAATGGTCTGAAAGGAGCTTTACTTATCGAAACTACTGTTTCACCAATAGATTAGGAATTAGGATCCTGTATTTTATTGAATGCTATTATCTGTTTTGACAATTGTATCTTTTATATAATTAGTTGTGTTAAAATTATTAATAATGTTTGTTATTAAAATTAAGTAAATGAATATCGATGTTTGAGAGTGTAAATTCTTGTAATATTGGCAAAGGTCGGTTTAAATGATCAAAGCTTTGTTATTGAGAACAGGTGTTTCAAAATTAAACAGTGGTTGATACATCTGTTGAATTGGGTCAACAGATGGATGAACTTTGTATGCTGTTTAACACTTGTACTTTTTATAAATATTTAGGTTTGAGAGTGTAAAAGCTTGTAATATTGGCAAATGTATGTTTAAATCATCAAAGCTCTGTTATTGGGAACAGATGTTTGAAAATAAAACAGTGGTTGATAAATCTGTTGACTTTGGTCAACAGATTGATGTCCACAGATGTTTGGAACTACTGTTCAGAAAACTGTGGTCGAAACCGCTGTTTGGTTAAAATGGTGGTTTAAAACCACTGTTGGGTTAAAACTGTTTGGTCTTTTAAGGCTTAAACTGTTTTGCCTTAAACAGATGTTAACAAGTTAAACATCTGTTAAGGCTTAAACAGATGTTTGGCCTTTTGTATCAGATGTTTCGACTTAAACAGTTGTTTGATCTTAAACACATGTTTGACCTTAAACAGATGTTTTGCCTTAAACAGATGTTCTTATTCTATATCAGATATTTGGACTTAAACAGATGTTTGACCTTAAACAGATGTTTGGCCATAAACAGATGTTTGGCCTTAAACCAAACATCTGTTTAAGCTCAACATCTGTTTGACTATTTGTCAATATCTTATTGACTTTTGGTTAACATCTGTTTCAAATTTGGTCAACATCTTATTTTGTAAAAGAGGTACAAAAACAAAGATTTTTTTGAAAATCCCAAATCACCCTATCATGTAAGTGCATTGATGTAAAAGTGGAAATTATATTATTCATATGGTCCTGTTGTGGTTTTGTTTGTCCTCTAATATGAGTTCATGATCTAATCCGGTGATTTGAAGTCATTGTTGTTGAATTGAATGAGATGGTTGATGTAATGTGGTCGTATTACAAACAAATAGTAATTAATTAATCTAAATAACTTTCCCGAGCCCGGGAAGCAATCCCGGGTAAAAACCTAGTATATATATATATATATATATATATATATATATATTGTAAAACACTTACCCAGTGGTTACAAATTGCACCATGGCACTTAATGCTTGATGCCTTTATGAAACCATTTCAAGGTAAATTTGTACACAGATCTCAAAGATAAAAGTAAAAAGCTTACAGAAAAAAAAACATAATCAATCACATTGAGGGGTGCAAACGAGTCGAGTTGAGCCAGAGCTTGACTAGGCATGCGTTTGAGCTCGCTTAACTTATGATAGCTTGAGCTCGACACAATTCGGACTAGACTCATAGGCAGTTTTTCAAACTCGAGCTCAGCTCGTTTATTATTTATTAATTAACTTATACCAATTATAATAATTACTTTATATATAATTTAGTTATTTTTCATAACTCTATAAACAGTAATACATATTATTTAAATATATATATTTATATAATGTTAATAAAAAATATATAAACAATCTCACCGATCCACCACCAGCAGCCCCCGACCACCACCACCGTTCTGCCGATCGTTTATCAATGTAGATATAACGAGAGTTGATTGTTGGGGCTGTTAATGTTCAAAATTTAGGGTTTGTGTGTGTTTGAAACGTAGAGAGAGAAAGGGACGAAGAATGTGTTTGGATATTGTGTTTGCGTGTTTGGGCTTATTGGATATCTACACAAGAGGGAAAGTTGAAAATTTAAATTTTGGTAGGAGGGAGTCAACTAAAATTATTATTTATATTTAATTAAACTTTGATTATTCATGATAACTAGATATACATATTGGTAGGAGGGAGTCAAAGGAGGTGCAAACGAGCCGAACGGCTCGCGAGCTACTCGAGATCAACTCGAGAAAAATCTTGAAACGAGCTGAGCCTTATCGAGCTCAAACCGAGCTTAAGCCTAAAATAAAGCTCGTTTGTTTATCGAGCCCGAGTTCAAGCCTCGCATGTGAAGCTCGTTAGGCTCGTCGAGCCTTATTGTAAACGAGCCGAGCTTATTTAAACTTGTTTAGAAGCCGAACTAAAATTTTGTAAAATACCGATACAGTGTCAAACTAAAACTACTCGTACCGAAAACAATTTTGTAGGGGAAATTCGGTACGGGTACTAATATAAATATTAACGTATTAGAAGAAAATGAGTAATAAAAAAGTTGGTTTAAAATATAAATATTTAATAATAGTTTGAATTTTTAAATACGTAACAGATTTTTTTGTTTTTTAAAACTAAATAATTTAATGTTTTAAATGAGAATACTATTTGAGAAGGAAGTTTTAGTATGAAATATTTTGGAGTGAAATTTTAGTACGAAATATTTTAGGGGAAATTTTAGGATGAAATATTTTGGGGAATTTTTAGGACGAAATATTTTATGGGGGAAGTTTAAATTTTAGAATGAAATACTTTGGGTGAATTTTTAAAGATGTAGTAAGTTTAACATTTGGTCACACTTTTTTTTCCGTGGCATTTGATATCATTTCGTCACACATAATAAACAAAGTGATTATGGTGTGACGAATATCTATGTAAAGCCACATGGAATTTTGTAATTTTAAGTGTGGCTATTGTCTATATTTGGTCATACAAAATAATATATGTGGTCATTTTTATTAGCTTTTAACAACATTTTCAAACATTTACCGTGGCCGTAGATCATATTGGGCCACACTTTTCTAGTGTGACTGTTTTTTCTTAACGTGTGGCTAAATGTCTAGAATACATCTGTTTTTAGTCACATGAAACAAATATTGTGGTTGTTGATCATATTTGGCCACACGTTGCTAGTGTGCAGGGCCGTTCCAACGTTTTTGTAGACCCTAAGCTGATCGCGATGTGGAGGCCCTTTTGCAAAATATATAGAGATTAATAGAAAAATTAGCTGCTAAAGTTAACCTATGTTTAGTAATTAGCCCTAATTTTGCCCATAAATTCTCCTCCAATCCCGACAGACCCGATGCCATGGGTGATTACCGTTAGTGATAGCCGACAACTTAGAAAATCGAAAGAGCAGGTTGCGATAGGAGGTAGAAACGATGACTGCGGCTCAATTTTAGGGTTTTTTCGCGCTAATTCACGGAATTCTGATGATGTCGAGTGGTAGATGGTTGCTACAGACTGCAATTATGTCTGTGGTTTAATTTCGAAACTGAGTCTTGAATTTGAGCCTTTTTTCCTAAACAATTACAGACTGCGGTTCTGGATTTTTTGCTTTTCATTTGAGTATAATACATATACAATATATAAAACATTACTAAAAATTGGAGGCCCTTAATTTTTGGTGGCCCTAGGCCCGTGCCTAGATTGGTAAGCCTAACGGGCCGGCCCTGCTAGTGTGGCTAATAAAAGTCATTGTTTTTTTCAAAGTGTGGCTAAATTTCTGAATACATGTGTTATTGGTCACATGAAAACAAATATTGTGGTCGTAGATCACATTTGACCACATTTTGCTAGCCTGGCTAATAATTGTCACATTTTTTTCTTAAAGTGTGGCTAAAGGTGTCAAATACATGTACTTTTGGTCACATGAAACAAAAATATGTGGCTATAGATCACCTTTGCCCACACTTTTCGAGTTGTGGCTAATAAATGTCACATAATTTTCTAAAAGTGTGGCTAAATGTTCTGAATTGGTATACAATTGTCACATTAATAATATAATGTGTGGCTAAAAGTGTTTTAAAATGTTATGAATGACATTTAACCACACAATTTTTCAAATGTGTGACAGGGCGGTTTTGCCAAAAGTGTGGTCGTAGCCTACTTTTGACATAGTGTTGTTTGTTTACTACCATCCCGTGTAATCACGGGTCAATAACCTAGTGTTATTATAAAACTTTAGCGAATAAACGTCCTATAAAACTTATGTTTTACGACTCAAATATCAAGTGTCCTATTACGGTGTATTATAATAACACCATAATGATTAAACGTTCTATAAAGGTTAAAGTTATAAGACCCTAGTGTCAAGTGTCCTATTAAGTTATGTTATAATAGAACTCTAGCGAATAAGCGTCCTATAAAACTGATGTTTTATGACTCAAATAGCAGGTGTCCTATTATAGTGTATTATAATAACACCACAATGATTAAGCGTCCTATAAAGGTTAAATTTATAAGACCCAAGTGTCAAGTGTCTTTTTAAGTTATATTATAATAAAACTCTAACAAATAAGCGTCCTATAAAACTAATGTTTTATGACTCAAATATCAAGTGTCCTATTACGGTGTATTATAATAACATCACAATGATTAAGCGTCCTATAAGGTTTAAAGTTATAAGACCCAAGTGACAAGTGTCATATTAAATTAAGTTCTAATATGACTTCGACTAGAAAGGGTCCTATAACACTGAACATTTATGACTTAACTACAACGTGTACTATTAAGTTATGTTATAATAAGACCCCAGATGATCATGTGTCCTAATACAGTGCCACATAATGAGACTCTAACAATTAAATGTCTTATAAAGTACTTTATTAGGATCTATATTTTAAGTGTCCTATTAAATTATATGATAATAGGACCCCAAAAAATCATCCATCCTATTAAATAGTTTTTTAGGACACCGGTTTAGTAGAGTATATTATAAAAGGACCTCAAAAGTTCATTAGTCCTA
The DNA here is from genome assembly GCA_030545235.1 of Helianthus tuberosus. Classification (NCBI taxonomy): domain Eukaryota; kingdom Viridiplantae; phylum Streptophyta; class Magnoliopsida; order Asterales; family Asteraceae; genus Helianthus; species Helianthus tuberosus. The sequence goes on from CM060368.1 coordinate 175,041,931, forward strand.
TTAAATAGTTTTTTAGGACCCTCTTTTACAGGCGTCCCACAGAAAAGATACTAAAAAGCCATTTTTATTGTAGTGTGTTATATACAATTTGTTTTACATCTTCACATAGTATGTTTTGTGTCATATTGGTTTAATGATTCTTTGAATTTTGTGAAGGCCTTCTCTTGATTCCTCTATTGAGCGCTTCTTTAGAAATGTTGTTTTTCCTATCTTACATAAGTTTCTTTTATCCTAATTATTATTTTGTATGGCTTATTTTTATTACTAAATTTCATTAGAATTTTTTTTCCTATCTTATATCAGCTTTAGTTTATACTAGTTATTATTTTGCATGGCTTATTTTATAACTTTTAAAACAATACTTATATTTTTTAATTAATTTTATGTGTATTTCGTTTTTCTCTCATTTAGTATAAATGTTTTATAGCGGTTCGAGCATGTAATCATGACGTTTCTATTTTTATATATGTGTCGATATAAACTTTTTTCGAAACTTAATTGTCAGTAGTAATGTACACTTGCAGTATATATTAATTTTGTTTTTCTATTATAACTTTAAAATACAATGTTTTATAAAATTTCGAGTATGTCGTTTTGACGTGTTTATTTGTATATACATCTTAATATAAATCTTACTTAAAATCGTTTAGACATTAACTGGTATTAGTATCGGTGTTGTGTTATTGGAACCTGTGCCGGTATTTATTTTTATGGTTTTTTATTCTCTTTCTCTTGTTATATATTTACAAAATAGTGTAGGTCCACCCGGAGGATCGAGTTAAACCTCTATTCCCTGTTTTCCGACGAACTAGAGAGTGCGGAATCCAAACGGGTAAGTTAAACCAAGTTATGAACACGTAAGACACAAGATTCAACGATTAACACTCAATGTATTAATGTAGAAACGGTTACAAAGCAATGTTTACAAGATGCTCTCATAAACTCTCAGTGTGTATGTGTTTACAGTGTTCGCTCCGAAATCTATTCAGACTTCCTTCTTGTTTCTGTCTGTTGTCTGGGCTTATATAGTAACACAGTGACGAAAACCAGTGGCCCACGAAATCACGTCAACGAAATCCAAGATCTGGACGAAATCAGGTGATTTCGTCACCTATGGGATTTCGCCAAAGTGTTTTCACCACAAGGGTGATTTCGCCAACAAGTGATTTCGTCACTTGTTTGGCTTTCTGATTTCGTCCCACATAGACTTGGGCCATGGGCTTTGTCACTTGGGCTTCTTCAATGTTGGACTACTTCTCATTTTGGGCTTCAACATAGAAGGGCCAAACAACAAACATAAAACAAACAAGCTATACTAAATGCAAACTGCACACACGCAGTTGCACGTACATGATTTGTTACAAAGTAAATGGCATACCGAGTCAAGACAGGAGGATGTCTTGACTACGGCCTTCACTTCGTAGCCGATTCGAACCGAGCCGAGCCGTATCCACAAAATATGTATCAACAAACTCCCCCTTGGATGCTGCTCGTGAGGTTCGTAATCTCGTTCTCCATCTCTTGGTGGTTCTTTTTCTCGGAAAGGATCTTCAAAGTCTTCATGTGACACAATCAGGGAGTGTATCAACAAACTCCCCCTTGAACGATACTCGTGAATCTTTTGAACTTCAAAACTTTAGATCCTTGTGGTGTTGAAAAGTGGTCAGTTGCAATTTGATCGTCTTGATCTTCAGATTGCATCACTGTCGTGTCTTCACTTTACGGCTTGTCATCTGACACGTTCTCTTCGCTTTTAGCTGGTTCAAATGTACCATCTGCACATACAACAGAGCTAAAAACGTAATGAGAACAACCGCTTGGAATTTAGACAAATTAAACAAAAGACACATATGAGATCAAATCTCATTTAAACACCGATTGACAACAGTTTGAAAGTTTAGAAAAATGATCAATTTTAATCCTTTAACTTTCAAAAATCGTTAACTTCGACTATTTATGAAGATGCAATTGTTTTCCGGCTTACAATCAGGATTTTGGGTAGGATAGACTCGAGTTCCAACATCAGTCAATCAAAAATAAACTAGAAGCAAAATCTTTTTGGCTTTTATAAAGATTATATTAAAACACACCTAAAATCTTTTTGGAATTTTTCATTTTTCAAATGTAAAGACGGAAAGCAATAAATAAATATATACAAAGATGCAGAAACGAAGGCAATAAACAAATATTTACAGACATTCTTTTTGCGAGTTTCGAGGGTAAGAGAATCATATCAGTGTACGGTCATGCCAAAACGCTCTTGTTGTTCTTTTAGTTAACAATTAGATAAGCATCCTATAACGATTATCGGTATTGTTGTCCACATAAGCTCAACTTATCAGATGTAATCATGGCGAGGGGATACGATTAGTGTATGATTTATACTTACAGACCGGTGTTCATCCACACACGACACATTCCCGTATCAAGGTATGCGTGAGAGTTCATCTTACCGGTGAGTATACCGCTTATCATCCGTTTGACCGTATAAAAGATGTGAGAAACTCACTTATTTTGATTTGAAAACAAGCCCTATGTGATAGAATCACTTATTGATGAGGAACTTGATTTTCAGATGCATGAAGGGCACAGGAGCAAGTCCGTGAACAGGTCAGTACTTTCGTACAGCAAAGAGACGAACTTGACTCCCAGATAAATGTGATAAATTATCACTTATTTTGAGTGGACATGTGATTGTTGATCACTTATTGAGGTCGTATGCAATATGTACACGTATGTATAGTATCATGGAAGATCTAGACTTCGTCTCCATTATTTTTACGGTTTGATACAACCATGATACCCAGATGATAAGACAGCATAAAGACCGAATATCTCAGAACCTCGGCAATCTCTCAAACGAAATTTCGGTACTAAGACCATATGCCAATGTGCGGTTCCCACCTTGTCTTCAGTCGATTTAGGTTTATATCACCCTGCACACTTTAAGATGATTGTGAGCCTACCGATACATCTTATATAGAGCTGCTTATCGTTTTTCATTTTGCATTTCAGTTTAAAGAGGTTTAGACAGACCACTGATGTACTATCATTTTCTCTTTTGCTCGCCAGGAAACTCATTTTTGTTTTTCTATTGTTTTTGCGTTTTGAAATTTTTCGATGTTTTTGAATTTTCAAATTTGGATTTACTCCCCCTAAAATGCAGCAAACTAAGATAAATTAAAAACACAAAGATATTTACAAAAACGATTTTCCGATGTCGGTTAACTCATGTTTTACCTCAATGTCATTTACCAAAATTAAGTTTTAATCAGAAAAGAATTATCGAATTTTGGAAAAATCAGTTGGCACGTCGGTAAGCGGTGCGGACCATGACAACATTGACGAGTTTCATAGTGAAACAATCACGTGTGAGGTGATATTCGAGTTCAACGTGTCTGGCCAAAGAGTGCTATACGAGATGTAATAATTCATAAAGCAGCTTAAATATCGACAAGTATAGGAGAGATTAGAAATTCAAAACCGTATCCTGCAACTGCTTCGTGCATTGCAAGGAATCTGAGTGCTCTCCCAAACTGGATATCCACCCGGTGTGGACTTCAAAGTCGATTTTGTAGCTACTGAGAAATCTCTTCATAGCAACAAGATCATAAACCTTTGGGTCCGGCTGGTCTTCCACATTGCACCAGCGAAGGTCTTTGTCTTTCTCTTTCAGAAGTAGTCTGCGGTTGTTCAATCCACGCCAAGGCATCCGTACACCCGGTTGATTTGTTCAACAAACACATTTTCTTCAATCACACCGCGAAGAAATGTACACTGCACGTTCATTTTGTTGATTTTGAACTTCAGACGTGCTGCAGGTGCGTACATTTTGATTGAATCTATCCCGGTGACCCGATTAAAGCCTTGAACAATCAAACTTTGGTATGATTTTCATTTTGTCGAAGGTTTTCAATTTCTTTCGACAGACAATTCTGTCTTCTTTTCTTTTTCTCTCCATCAAAAGGCAACAATTTCTTTTGTCGCCGATCTTGTGCATGGACACTCCACTATCAACAATCCGATGACTATCGATAGTTCCTCCTGGAACATCCTGCACACTCACTCAGAGATTAGTTGGAGAGGGGGACCCAAGCCTTCATAGACTTGGGTTGCCCCTGTTCATCGACAAAGGTTATTTCAACTTCGCGATGACCTGGAACTGGTGAGACTCCCCCTGAAACTTTATCCGTTTTAGGTTTCCAAGCTTGTTTTCGTTTACCGGATTGTATATCATTTACAGATTTTGAAATCTCCGGTTTTAACGGTTGCGACAAAATTGGTTTCCTTTTAACAGTTTCTGGTTTTAAAGCCTTTTCGATCACCTTCACATTTTGACGTCGTTGTTTTGTTTCTTGTTCTTTAACAGCTTGTTTGTCAGTTTTTGGTAACACAGGACGACGTTGTTGGTGACCTTGTTCAGAAGGGGCTCTTTCTACAAAATTTGGTTTCGGAGAGTTTGTGCAATTTCTGATAATGTGGCCAAACTCTTCGCATTTAAAGCATGATCTCCTTTCAAAAAAATTAGGAGATTCTGTTCGATGACCTGACGTTGAATTTGTAGACCCTGAGGTACTTGTTCCTTCATCACACTCGTTTGTGTGTTGGGTGTAATTGTTTTGAGAGTTACGCTTTAAAATTCTGACTTTTTGAACAAAATCGGTGTTTGATTTATTTTCAAAAGTCTCCACTTTATCAGTACCTTTGGAGGCCACAAACTTAACGTCTTTTGCTTTCTTCTTGTAACGAGCTCCTTTTGATTCAACCTTAGCCTTAGGCTTTGGAGCTCGTTGTTGTTGTTGTTTACCCTTAAAAGCGACAGGTTGTTGCTTTGTCGGTAATGTTTAATTTCCATGCTGTTTCCTAACTTCAGCTTTTGGAATAGGATCACACTGAGTTACAGAAACTCTCTGGATCCGTTTTTCCAAAAACTTACTTGTAGTATCTTCAAACACTTTGTCAATCAAAGATTGATTGACATTTTTAATGGGAAAATCTTGGTTTGAATAAATTTTACCATCACCGACCAAAGTGTACAACACGTTATCACTTTTAACGGTAGACACTGTCTCAGTGATAGGATCCATCTCTTGTTTAGCAGTTGAATGCACAGCAGTAGGGATGAGCATATCGGTATCTGATACCGAACCGATACCGATACCGCCTAATACCGATCCCGAATTTCACCCAAACTAGGTACCGATACCGAAACATGTCGGTTCGGTATCGGTAAGGTACGGTATCGGTATTATACTGTATTTTGAGGGTCGGTATCGGTATTATACCGATACCGTACCGTACCGATACCGAAAACGCCAAAAAGTGGATACCGATCGGGATACCGAAAAGTGCATGGTATCGGTATTTCGGGATCGGGATCGGTATGGGATCGGTATTCGGTGGCATATGCTCATCCCTACACAGCACGAGTAGGAGGATCACACAGAATGTGATTCTCAAAAGGAACTTCAACTCCTTTGTTCTTCTCAAGAGATTTATCCTCATCACTCACATCTGGTTCATCATCTGACGAATCATAGTCCTCAACTGTGGGAGGACTTTGTTCCATACCAACAGATGCTGAATTTTCGCTTGTTCCAGATGAGCCCTACGAGGAACTGTCCGATTTGAACCCTAGACCAGTTGTAAACTCCTCATAATTAAGAGGTACAGTTGGTTCAAACCGAGGCATTTCCTCCTCATCGGGCATCTTGGTATAGTTGCCCCTTAATGGAGGTGGACACGACTTATACCCAATGCCTTTAACATTACCCTTTAGTTTTTGAACGTCAATGATGTGAGCAAGCACATATCGGGAGTTTGAGTAACTCTCCAATTTGAGCTTGATCGCTTCATGCTCACATTTCGCCTCGGCTAGCTCTTTCTTAGTTGCCTCGATGATATTAATGTAATTATTAATACCAGTTTGCTTATTAAACGTTTTTGATAACTCAGAAACACTTTTCTTAAGTGTTTCAATTACCGATTTAAAATCTTTTTCGTTGCGAGCTAAGGCCATGTTTGCCTCTTTGCACTTTGACAGTTCAATAACTAAACTCTGATTGTGACTGTGAATCTTTTCAGATTCTTGTTTCATATCAGCACATTCATGTTTCATATCAGCACAATCACTACATATGCTAGGAGTTTTAGATTGTACCTAACTTGTAGAAGCTGAGACATTAGCCATAAAGGCAGTCTGAGAAGAGAAAGATCCATCTTCAGTGAGAATCTTCTCCATTTCTTCAGATGTAGCATCAGCTTTCTTGATCAAGACATATTTCTGACACTTGACCTCCTCAGCATCAATCAAACTATCACCTTCAGAATCAGTTCTCTCATTCTCATCTGATTCTTCATCCGAACTGCCACTGTATCCCGAACTATCATCTGATTCAGAAAATTCTTCTTTGTGCACATGCTTGATGTGACTGATGATCTTCGCATAGCATGCATTTCCTCCTCCTAACTGTACGGACCAATCACATCCCTCATCGGCTTGTACTATCAATGCCCGGTTGGGGTTTGAAGGCCCTGACTGGTTGGTTTGGTTGTTAGCAGCTACTATCCCTCTTTCGTTGTTAGCTTGATTTGAAGTACTTGTTTGATTTTGGAAGGGATTTTGGTTGCCTTGTTTGCTCGGTCGTGTGCATTCACGTTTGAAGTGACCCTTTTCACCGCAATTAAAGCATGTGACAGCACCCTTGTCAAACCCGTACTTGGTATCCCTTTTGCTTTCCAAGCTGGTTCTCCCCGTTCTGCTCATATAATCCTTTGCCCTTCTCACAGCACTCGCAAACGCCCATTTAATGTCCATCAACTCCATCTCATCTCTGTCTATCTGCTGATAATCTTCATTGGTCAAATTAATGTTTCCAATTTGACTTGCGACTAATCCGCTGTAGGCATTAACCATAGTGGTAAGAATTTCAATGTGATCCCGTGCAGCTTCTACACTCACTTTGGAAAGATTTGAAGTATCAGGTTTGTTACCATAGAAGGCTTGTTGTGGTTTAGAAAAATAGGCAGTTGGATCAAATTGGGGTTGAGGTGTGGCAACTTGAGTTTTCGGAAGATAGGCATTTATATCAAATTGGGGTTGAGGTGTGGCAACTTGAGGTTTAGAAAAATAGGCAGTTGGATCAAATTGGGGTTGGGGTGGTGCAACTTGAGGTTTCGGAAGATAGGCATTTATGTCAAATTGGGGTTATGCAACTACTCCTCCAAAATAGGAATTTGGGTCGAAAGCAGTTGACACATAAGCTGTTTGTATCTTTGGTTGCTGGCTTGTACTAGCAGCAGGAGCAATCCCTCTAAAGTACATCTCTGGATTTTGAGGGACAGAAATTAGTTTAGCTTTTCTGATTTCTTCTGCATCCTTGTTCTCCAGCTTTTGAACAAACTCATAGATACTGACAGTATCCAATACACCTGTATGCTTTAACAACTCAATGAATGGGCTCCACTTTGGTGGTAGAGCATCAGCAAACCGTGTGACTATTTCCTGCGAAGATACAATAACCTTGTATGAAATCATTTCACTAATTAAATGATAAAAACGAGTTGTCATCTCATTCAGTGTTTCAGTCTGCACAAACATAAACCCTTCAAACTCTTTCTTTAGAAAATCATGACGCGTCTTCCGTGTGGCCGCATTTCCTTCTCCTCTGTTAACTAGGATGTCCCACAAGGCTTTGGTGTTGGTACAATGGGCGAATTGATGATAGATATCTTTATGCAATGCTTGCGTAAGAATAGCAAACGCTTTCTTTTCAAGATCATACGCCTTCTTGTCATTTTCAGCCATGGCCCCCAAAGTTGTAGCATTTGATCCGGCTTCCTCAAGAGCGTCATTATATGTTGTGGTGAAACACGTCCATAACTCGGTGTTTTGACCTAAAACATAATTCTGAAAACGACCTTTCCACGATGGATAGTCGTTCATGTGGTTGAGTTTTGGTGGACGGTTATTGCTACCTGTTTCATTTTCGCTTATGAGCAGGTTTTGGATACTTTGATTTTGATTTGCCACGCACGCCCATTGAGTAGCCGAAATTCTTTCCTGTGGCATCAAAGACTTAACCCATGCCATATCAGGGACCGTGCTAATGCTCCAATCTAATGGATTAGAACTCATATTTGATATTAGAACAATTGTACCTGCTTAAAAACTTGAAATCAAATGGTTAACAAAGAAATAAAAGGCTACTGTAAGAAATATCACAAATATGTTTGACGAAGTCAAGGGGTTTTCGTCGCTGATGTGTGATGAAATCAGAATTGATTTCGTCGTTGATGTGTGACGAGAATAACTGCTTTTGTTTCTGAAATTGTTAGACGATATCAGGTGGTTTTCGTCAGGATCAACACAAGTGATTTCGTTGGATATTGTGGAACGAAATCAGGGTTTTCGTTGAGGGTGATGTGAAAGGTGATTTCGTCCAAGATTCAATGATATGGGATTTCGTCTCATATGGAAGCTGGTGATTTCGTGGAAGACACTTGTGGGATTTCGTCCAGAATAAGTAAAATTGCACAAGTGTTTTCGTCCAACAGCTTGATTTTGTTGACTAAATGTGATTTCGTTGACTAGAATGTGATTTCGTCCATCACAAGGTGTTGGTGATTTCGTCCAGCAAAGAGCTTTTGTTGACAAATCTGATTTCTTTGAAGCTTGATTTTGTTGACTGGATGAGATATTTATCAAAACCAATTCTTATCCTGAGACAAAGACTTCCTTTTCAAACACACCATATCTTGTGACTTGTTTTTCAACGTTTCATCATTTGTTTGTCAAATAATTCAAACACTTGTATTATAATAATAATAACACAATAATTCAATCACAAATCATTTTAGAATTTTAAGATCAAACAGAGATATTTATCAAGAACAAATAAGAACAATCTTGAAGATATGAAGAACTTGATGAAAATTCTGGTGACCAATAAATTTTTCGAACAACAATTTTGCACAATGTTTCAAAAACAACCTTATCCTAACATGTATAACAAAGATTTAACAAGGTTTTTAACAAAAACAAACAGAAAAATCACAAGGTTTTCAAGATCTTAACACCTGTTTTTCAGAAAAATATAATCTTTAAACTCAAGCTTTTAAGAAAAACACATTAAAATCTTTTTGAAAACACAAGAAAACAACTTGGTTTTAACAAGGAATCGAGCCAATGCTCTGATACCAATTGTAGGTCCACCCGGAGGATCGAGTTAAACCTCTATTCCCTATTTTCCGACGAACCCGAAAGTGCGGAATCCAAACGGGTAAGTTAAACCAAGTTACGAACACGTAAGACACAAGATTCAACGATTAACACTCAATGTATTAATGTAGAAACGGTTACAAAGCAATGTTTACAAGATGCTCTCATAAACTCTCAGTGTGTATGTGTTTAGAGTGTTCGCTCCGAAATCTATTCAGACTTCCTTCTTGTTTCTGTCTGTTGTCTGGGCTTATATAGTAACACAGTGACGAAAACCAGTGGCCCACGAAATCACGTCAACGAAATCCAAGATCTGGACGAAATCAGGTGATTTCGTCACCTATGGGATTTCGCCAAAGTGTTTTCACCACAAGGGTGATTTCGCCAACAAGTGATTTCGTCACTTGTTTGGCTTTCTGATTTCGTCCCACATAGACTTGGGCCATGGGCTTTGTCACTTGGGCTTCTTCAATGTTGGACTACTTCTCATTTTGGGCTTCAACATAGAAGGGCCAAACAACAAACATAAAACAAACAAGCTATACTAAATGCAAACTGCACACACGCAGTTGCATGTACATGATTTGTTACAAAGTAAATGGCATACCGAGTCAAGACAGGAGGATGTCTTGACTACGGCCTTCACTTCGTAGCCAAGTCGAACCGAGCCGAGCCAAGCCGTACCACAAAATATGTATCAACAAATAGTAACCATGAATAGTAACTGGGTGAGTGCGAAAATGCCATGTTATTTTATCTAATAACTTGCATCCATTAACGTTAAAAACACTAAATATGTAGTTGTGTTAAACGGAGTTGTATTCGAATTAAAACATTTTTTTTTGCATCATAAACCAGACCTATTACCTATATTGTGAAAGCCAAACCGATATTGACTGAACAACGTTAATATTAGTATTATCAAAATCGGTATCTGTATTTGTTTTTATGGTTTTCGATCAATCCAAAACACGTGTCGATGTGTCTCTTTGAGCATATTACAACTTTATTTTATGGGTTACCGGAGACAACTTTTGTATCAATAAACTATTGTAAATAAGCTTCTTATTTTGAAATACATATGTTTTTTTCTCAAACCAATACCGGTCGAACAATATTGATACTATTATCAATATTCATTGTTATGGTTTATTCTTTACGATTTATTGGTGAAACTGAATAAAATCTCTACATAAACGCGCAATGACACTCGATAGTTATCTAGATACTACGAGATTTGCACATAGACAAATATGTATACCAACGAAAAGAACACTATAAAAGATTTCGGATTATTTTATTTTTATTTTTAATGAATACAATGAAAAATGTCACAAGTACATCAATCAATTATCAATCCCATGTGCGCACGTGGTTGAGGCAATATCTTAATATTAAATTAAGGGTCCTAATATTAACACATGGAAAAAACTTATTTTCACATAGTGTATACAGGTCGTATAATGTTATACGGCCCGTATAGAATTTAAAAAACTAACAAAGTCTGTGCCACGGGCCGTATAGAATTTAAAAAACTGACAAAGTCTGCTGGCACAGACTTTGTTAGTTTTTTAAATTCTATACGGGTCGTATAACATTATACGGCCCGTATACACCATGTGAAAATAAGTTACCTGGTCGTATACAATGTATACGAACATAGTATGCGGGCCGTATAATGTTATACGGCCTGTATTCCTCGAAAATTGGATTTTTCTCAAAGTATATAAGGGGTCTAAGGTGCCAATCACACGAGACATTTTACAGTCGTGAGTTGGTCAAACCTTTCTAAAAGTAGAAAAAAATAAAACATAAACAAGTAACAAAGATTGAAGAACAAAAAGTCGTGTCGCATGTATAACAACCCTCCTGATCCCAATATGTCTTAAAATATACCCCGTATGTGAAAACCGAGCCCAAAATACGATACATCATTAAAAATAAAATAAAAATCAAGTTTTTATGTCGCTCGCGGGCCGCGTAGACTCCTTGAGGATCTTACGCGGGGAGCGGCAGCTCGGAGTCAGGGCCGCACCCGGTGCCGCCACGTGTCATCATCGTGTCGAAGCTAGCCGATGACTGGGCCAGGCTAGGGCCTACCCAGCCTACTACGCGGGCCGCGTAGCCCGTGGTCTCATCTTACGCGGGCCGCAAGGAACCCGAATTCAGGCACTATAAATAGAAACCGTTGGCCTTCAGTCCCAAATCGCTCACGAACTTTTTCTCTCTCAAATTTCTAAAGAATTAATATAATTCTCGGGTATAATACCCCCCTAATTAACGAAGTTCTGCTCCGTTGTAAGTATTATAACCCCAGTTACGTATTAGATACGCTGCCCGATTGATCCAGGGTTCCGTAACGGCTGTCGAGGTTCTGCCCGACGTAGTCGTTGGAATGCCGTCTCGGGGAGGGTATTACTAATGTAAATATTGGGTTATTATACTAACGCGTGTGCATTTGTGTAAATTATAGATAATCATCAGGAAACCCTTAAAGAAAACCTAAGACAGCAATGTGAGTAATCTCTTTTTTGTAAATTGTTTTTACAAAACCTCAAATGTTTTACAATACGATTAAGCAGTGATTGAGTCTTTGTAGTTCTTCAATTACTGCCGGTATGTTGGGGTTTTGTATACAAAATGTGGAACATGTTACCATTGGACAAAGAGTTAGCCAATGTGTAATATGACCCACCAGTCAGGATTGACTGTACTGAATGAGTAATTGTGTAGACATAAACATTGTAATCGCTCTCAATACTGTTTAAGGATAAAACTCTTCTTGATTAAACCGGGATTCACTCACCAGTATTTCCCACTGAAAAAATATTTTTAAACGCGTTTCAGGTAACAAAATGTGAAAGCTAACTCGAAGCCAGCTGGACAGCACTGAAGGCTTGGAAAAAGTGGGTATAAAAGTTACCTAAATAAAAGAAGATGTTTTATTCAATAAAATAGTGATTTTCCCTATGAAAATGTTTGTAATAAAAACGTGGGTTTTATCCCAATATGTTTAATATTATAAAAGTGTGGTATTTACTCTGATAAAATATTTCCTAACTACGGTCATGATGAAATTTCCACTGCCAAATTGATAAATACCGATACCACCAAAACTGGTCTCGCGACCGCCAGTTCCCGGAACAGATAAGGAACGAGGGTTGCGACAGAAGGTGGTATCAGAGCTAAGCCACTGATTCAGCCACAGAAATATTCCGCTGACACAAAGATATTATTCAAAATTGTTAGGAAATTAATTATGGAAATACGTGCATATCTGTATTTTATTGTTGTGTGTTATTTGACTATTTGTTAGTTTTCAGTATGAGTGATCAAGGACCCTTAGACGCATATCGTCAGTTATCCGATTCACCTAGGAGTGAAGGTACCTCTTCACAGCCTGCCCTCTCTTGGTATGCAGCTGATAATGAAGAAGGGATGTTTGTGTTTAAGGCTCAGTCTGAAGAGCCATTCCCTTAGAAAAAGAGAGGATGGTTCAGTAAGGGAGCACACGAGCGTAAGAAAAGAATGCGAAAGTTGCAATAGCAGAGAGTCCTAGCAGCCGCTAAACGAGAGACAGATGCCCATACACAGGATATGCTTAATAGAAGCTTAGCCAATTTTCATACCCTAGCAACCACAGCTGCTGACCCAAACCTGGAACAACTAGTAGCCCCACAACCCTTACCTTTGTTTCCCACGCAGCCGATGGAGATAGAAAACAACCCCGAAAACCAAGTCCAAATGGATGATTTCAACCTAGAGGAGATACCTAGGATACCAGCCCCTAATCCCTTAGACCCAGATTATGATCCATGGTTCGATGATCATAGGGATTATGTGCCACGCTATCACTTAAACGACGAACCCATGCCAAATCTAGCAGCCTATCCAGGTCTGGACCCTCTAGATCCCTACTACGATAACGATGAATACATTTGGGAGATCTTAGAGAATCCGTACCCTCGGGAGGAACCCATGCCCCAGTACCCAGATCCAGTACCAGCACCTGCACCCCCAATGAGTGCAGAAAATGTGCAAGAGTTCCGAACTTTTGGAGAATAGATTTTAGAGAGTAGCGAGAGAATGAGGCAGGTAGGAGAGCGACTCGTCTGGAAGTACGACGAGCGCAATTTGGATTACTGGATGAATCCATATCAGTGAAGGTGATGGAGGAAATAGTAATAATAATATATATATAATATGAAAATAATAATAATAATAATAATAATAATAATAATATATGTTGCAGTATAGACCACTTTGTGGTTAGTGATGCATATTAGTGTTGTAATTTTTAATTTCTAGTATCGGTTTGTATTAGAAGCATACTATATAAGAAAGAGTAAGTCGCAATGCTCGACGCTTTTGACCAATATGTGTGTTGTGTGGTTGTTACCTAAATTATTAATTATTCTGTGATATTAATAATTGGTAAATGTTTAAAATTTAGATGGACAACGAAGTGAATCAGGAAAACCAGAATAATGATAACCAGAGTAACATTAACCTGGATAACGAAAACCCGAACAACAACAATAATGGAAATCAAGTGGATAACAGTGCCATGCAACACCTAGTAGCACAAGGAATAATAGATGCGATGCCATATATTATCAAAATGGTTAGGGAAGCCAAAAATAAAAGTAAACATGATAGCAAACGACCCTCTGAACCTGAACACAGCGTGAACAATGGACCCGTACTTCAAGTGCCCATTCCCAAAAGAAGAAGAACCGTGTCTTACGGTTGTTCTTACAAAGAATTCTGGTCTTGTAAACCAATGGAATTCTCGGGTAATGAAGGGGCCGTTGCATCTCTACGCTGGATAGAAAAGACCGAGGCAGTCTTAAGAATAAGCAAATGCGCGGAAGAGGATAAGATAATGTTTGCTTCCAATCTGTTTAAGAATTCCGCACTAGAATGGTGGAACACTATCCTCCAGTCGAGGGGAAGTGATAGAACTTACAATATGGAATGGGAGGAATTTAAAAACATAGTAGAAAGGAAATTCTGTCCTCCTAATAAAAAGAACAGATAGCAAACAAATTCCTAAACCTTAGGATGATTGGGGTAGATAGTAAGGGTTATACTACATTATTCTTTGAATATGCTCGAATAGTACCAACCCTTGCATCAAAAGAACCAGTATTAATCTCCCGTTACATCTGGGGATTAATTGGGGAGATAAGGCATATAGTCAAGGCAGCTAGACCCCAAACCATAGAAGAAGCTGTAGAACTAGCAAACGCCTTGACAGATGAGTTAGTCCGTACACGAGAAGAGGATCAAAGGAGTAACCTAACCCAGAAGCTTACCCAAGAATTCCGTTATGGAAATTCTAACCGTGGAAAAAACATAGGCTCTACCTCTGCACCCTACTGTAAGTATTGCAAAAGAAAGCATTCAGGAAGATGCTCCATATACTGTAACTTCTGCAAAATGTCGGGACACAAGGAGGAAGATTGCAGGAAGAAACCTAATAACAGGATATGCTTCAACTGTGGAGAACAAGGTCATATCAAGCCTAACTGTCCAAAACTAGCACCAGCCACGAACACCAAGAATACTAAAAATGCTAAAGCATTTGTTCTTACTGCAGAAGAAGCAAAGATGATCCCGGATGTGATCACTGGTACGTTTTTAGTTAATGATGTTTTTGCTAAAGTATTATTTGACTCTGGTGCGAACCAAAGTTTTATTAATACTTCATTTTGCAAACTTCTCAATCAACCATTAACTAAACTCCCACAAGAATGTCTAGTAGAGACAACAAATGCGGAAACCATTAAGATTTCTGAATTCCTGAAGGGAGCAAGAATAGAAATTTTAAATCAGAAATTTATTGGAAATCTTTACCCAATGAATCTGGCAGGATTTGATGTTGTATTAGGAATAGATTGGTTAATAGCCAATAAGGCCAGTATTTTATGTGATCAAAAGTCAATTCAAGTAAATTCACCAAGGGGTGAAAAGATCACAATTAAAGGAAATAAAACCTCTAGATCCACAAAGTTCATCTCTGTGATGAAAACAGCAATTTACATAAGAAAAGGGTCATTAGTGTATTTGATTTCCATGATCACTAACACTAAAGGAAAAAAATTAAAGGATATTCCAGTAGTATCCCAGTTTTCAGATGTATTTCCAGAAGAGCTACCAGGGCAACCTCCAAACAGGGAAGTTGAATTCAGAATCCATTTGATACCAGGAACTGCACCAATTGCCAAATCATCTTACCGTTTGGCACCCGCAGAAATGAAGGAACTAAAGAAACAGTTAGATGAATTGTTGGAAAAGGGATTCATACAGCCAAGCTCATCGCCATGGGGAGCACCGATTTTATTCGTTAAAAAGAAGGACGGATCAATGCGTATGTGCATCGATTACCGCGAATTAAACAAAGTCACTATTAAGAATCGGTATCCATTACCAAGAATCGATGATTTGTTTGATCAATTGCAAGGAGCACGATTTTTCTCTAAAATCGATTTAAGGTCAGGATATCATCAGTTAAAGGTACAGGAAGAGGACATTCCTAAGACCGCTTTCAGAACAAGGTATGACCATTATGAATTTACTGTCATGCCATTTGGTTTAACCAATGCCCCAGCCGCATTTATGGACATGATGAACCGAATATGTAAGCCATATTTGGATAAATTCATAATTGTCTTTATAGATGATATTATTATTTATTCTAAAAGCAAAGAGGAACATGCAGCGCATCTGCACGCACTTCTAAGTTTATTGAGAAAAGAAAAGCTTTATGCTAAGTTTTCGAAGTGTGAGTTTTGGTTAGAACAGGTACAATTTCTAGGACATCTAATTAATCATGAAGGAATTCATGTGGATCCTACCAAGATCAAGGCAATTACCAAATGGAAAACCCTTGAGTCACCAATCGAGGTTAGAAGTTTCTTAGGATTGGCCGGTTATTATAGAAGATTTATTCGAGATTTTTCTAGAATAGCCATTCCATTAACTAAGTTAACCTGTAAATCCGTTAAATTTGAATGGGGACCAAAACAAGAAGAAGCCTTTAGAATTCTTAAGCAAAGATTAACCAACGCACCCATACTAGCGTTACCAGAAGGAACTGAAGATTTTGTAATCTATTGTGACGCTTCTAAGTTAGGTTATGGGTGTGTGTTAATGCAACGTCAAAAGGTTAGAGCTTACGCCTCTAGACAACTTAAGAGTCATGAAGAGAATTATTCAACCCATGATCTAGAATTAGGAGCTATAATTTTTTCCCTTAAAATTTGGAGACATTACCTTTACGGTAGTAAGTTTACCATTTTCACCGACCATAAGAGTTTAAGG
The DNA here is from genome assembly GCA_030545235.1 of Helianthus tuberosus. Taxonomy (NCBI): domain Eukaryota; kingdom Viridiplantae; phylum Streptophyta; class Magnoliopsida; order Asterales; family Asteraceae; genus Helianthus; species Helianthus tuberosus. Next base: position 175,058,477 of record CM060368.1, read on the forward strand.
TATGTTTTTGGGCAAAAGGAATTGAATATGAGACAAAGAAGCTGGATGGAGATACTTATTGATTACGATTGTAATATCCAGTATCATGCAGGAAAGGCAAACGTAGTAGCTGATGCTTTAAGTCGAAAGTATCATGAAAAGCCAAAAAGAGTACGTTCTCTTAAGTTAAATCTGCAAATAGATTTAAATGAACAGATTAGAAAAGCACAAGAATCAGTAATCAAGGATGATACTGAGAAACTGAAAGGAATGATTAAGGAATTAGAACAAGGAACAAATGGAATTTGGAGATTCCATAAGAAAAGAATGTGGATACCAAAATTAGGAAACCTACACCATCGTATATTAGAAGAAGCCCATAAGTCTAAGTATACGATGCATCCAGGAAGTGATAAGATGTATCAGGACTTAAGAAAGAATTTTTGGTGGATAGGAATGAAAAAGGATATAGCAGCATGTGTTGCAAAATGCTTAACCTGTTCACAAGTTAAAGCTAAACATCAGAAACCCTTAGGTTTATTGCAACAGTTAGAAATGCCTGTTTGGAAATGGGAATTAATAACAATGGATTTTGTTACTAAATTACTCAAAACAAGAAAAGGTAATGATACAATCTGGGTGATTGTAGACAGACTAACCAAGTCAGCTCATTTCCTACCAATGAAAGAAACTTTCAGTATGGAACAACTAGCTAAATTATATGTAAATGAAATAGTTTCATTACATGGAATTCCTCTATCAATTGTTTCTGACAGGGATAGTCATTTTACCTCTCATTTTTGGACAAGTTTCCAAAAAGCAATGGGAACCAAGTTGAACCTAAGCACCGCTTATCATCCTCAAACAGATGGACAAAGCGAAAGGACAATTCAGACATTGGAGGACATGCTTAGAGCTTGTGTAATTGATTTCGGAGGTAATTGGGACGATCATTTACCATTGATATAATTTTCTTATAATAACAGTTATCATACAAGTATCAATGCTGCACCATTCGAAGCACTTTATGGACGAAAGTGCCGAACGCCAGTCTGTTGGGCAGAAATTGGAGAATAGCAACTATCTGGACCTGAGATAGTACAAGAAACAACAGACAAGATCATTCAAGTCAAGGAATGACTGAAAGCAGCACGTTATCAGCAAAAGAGTTATGCAGATAACAGACGAAAGCCATTGGAATTTCAAGTAGGAGATAAAGTATTATTGAAAGTCTCTCCTTGGAAAGGAGTGGTAAGATTCATCAAAAGGGGAAAGCTAAGCCCCAGGTATGCTGGACCTTTTGAGATTATTAGAAGAATAGGACCTGTAGCCTATCAGCTACAACTGCCAGAGGAAATGACAGGAATACATGATGTATTTCATGTGTCTAATCTCAAGAAATGTTTAGCTGGTGAATCAATAATGGTTCCTCTTAAGGATATAGAGGTAAATGAACAGTTAAAGTTTGTAGAGAAGCCTCTACAAATTGAAGACATGAAAGTTAAGAACCTCAAGCACAAGAGATTAGTCCTGGTCAAAGTGAAATGGGACTCCAAAAGAGGACCAGAATATACATGGGAGCTTGAATCAGAAATGCAAAAGAAATATCCACACCTGTTCCAGTAGATCTCGAGGACGAGCTCTAAAATATACCCCGTATGTGAAAACCGAGCCCAAAATACGATACATCATTAAAAATAAAATAAAAATCAAGTTTTTATGTCGCTCGTGGGCCGCGTAGACTCCTTAAGGATCATACGCGGGGCACGACAGCTCGGAGTCAAGGCCGCACCCGGTGCCGCCACGCGTCATCATCGTATCGAAGCTAGCCGATGACTGGGCCAGGCTAGGGCCTAGCCAGCCTACTACGCGGGCCGTGTAGCCCGTGGTCTCATCTTACGCGGGCCGCGAGGAACCCGAATTCAGGCACTATAAATAAAAACTGTTGGCCTTCAGTCCCAAATCGCTCACGAACTCTTTTTCTCTCAAATTTCTAAAGAATTAATATAATTCTCGGGTATAATACCCCCCCTAATTAACGAAGTTTTACTCCGTTGTAAGTATTATAACCCCGGTTACGTATTAGATACGCTGCCCGATTGATCCAGGGTTCCGTAACGGCTGTCGAGGTTTTGCCCGACGTAGTCGTTGGAATGCCGTCTGTGTCACACCCCCAAATTACCACCTAGGGCATGTCCCTAATGGAGGTGCAATGATCCAACAAAGAGCCACCAATCATATCAAACACAAGTTATAATGTATTGAAATACTCAATTGAAAGAAATGTATCGTTTGTAAGTTAAACCAAAACCAAAGTATTGAGCGGAAGCATAAATGTATAAGCGTATAAATGTATCAAAACCAAATCAATGTAATTGTTTATTATGACCACAACCACTCCAGCAGCATCAGACGGCAAGCTCCCAAGTTCCTTCAATGATTACCTACAAGCATGTAAACAAGTGTGTCAGACTACGCTGGTGAGTTCAAGGTTTTGTTAACGTGTTTTGTTACCAGATGTATGTTAAGCCAATTCAACGTTGTGATATGATGCTGTTTATGACTTGTTGAAATACCCTAGGGAGTGTGCCCATATGTATCCGGGAAGTGTGTCCCTTAATAACCTGGAAGTGTGTCCAGTCCCCAATGCCCCTAACCAAGCATTGGTAATGATGCCCAGATAATTAGTTCGCGCCCGTCCTTACGGCCCGGTGCGAGGTATCAAACCTAATAGCGCTATCAACTAGTTACCCCATTGCCTTACAGGCAACACGGTAGATGATCGATTCTGTGTTCAATAACCAACATCCCAAATAACAGTTTACCCAGTATTCCCTTTAGAAACGTTTACCAGATGTCCCAAACCACCGGGACGCATGCTTGAGAAATGCAGTGAACTCACCTTAGGTTTGCTCGGTAAGGTTAATTACTTGTTTTCAGTTGTCCAAACACGTCCTAAAAGAGTTACCGATAACAATCAGTGTCACACAAGCTTTGATCACATATTTCTTATTCATATCACACAAATTGCACCCATGTATTTCCCGTACGTCATACAAGCATCAGGGTGATAGTACATTTACGATACGCGTTCATGTCACAAATTCACACGTCACATGTTACATAACCACTAACATCTCATTGTACTATTCATACGGTGCACCACAAAATGATATATATACATAAATATATCTACATCAATTAAACAGTTTTGGCATCTAATATGATTATCATAGGGTCCTAAGCACATGCTGCATTTATTTACAATACATATACAATGAATCAGACCCATTTACATGAACTCATCAGCCCATTAAATCAATTAAATTAAGTTAATATTTGAATCCCAGCCCCGTAAAGCCCAGCTGTGTTTTCTGGTCTGAGTATAAAGCCCATTTACAATCTACAAACATCACAAATAAACACCAAAAACCCCCTTGTAACTGATCATGTCATATGTTATATACATGTACTGATGTTCGGCCCAATTTAACATGTGATTACGTTTAACCTGCAGCCCAATATCTAGTTTTACACCAAATTTATCCAACCCACTATTACCCTTATTGCTCCTTTCCGCAGCCCAAACCTGACCGGCCCAAAGAGATGTGCGCCCTAAGGCACCTGTGAATTTGTGTGGTCCAGTTAATATACTATTTTATCTCTAAAGTTATTCTCTTATCATAGTCTCAATCAAATAATTACAAATCATGACCCCTACCCCCATGTTACAGATTACAACACGTGAACATGGCAGCCATATTAAACACAACATTGATCAACCAACCAATCACGAATTTACTCATACTTAATTATTTAATCATGTGCCTCCCACTTATTCATTATATCCTAAACTGAATCATAGTTTCATGCAAATACCTAATAACACAGCATCAAGGACAAACATAAACAATCATTATAATCGTGTATCGTTTAAATCGGATTCAGCAGTGATTCTAATAGCATCCAGCACTAAACATTAATTAAGATGCAAGAACCATACATAATTATCTCACGTTTACAAGACATGCGATGCACTTTGTTAATCAGGGACACACATAAATAAGATTATCAATTAAAAGTTAGCTTAAATATAAATTTACTAATCCAAAAACTTGATCATAAAAGATGATACCTCGATGATGATGAGGCTGATCGTCGGCAGGAGTGGATGCAAATAGGGTAGGGTTTCTCTTTGTTAACCTACAGTTTATACGTACCCCTAACTACTTATTCTACAATTAATCACATAAGCAAATAAACAACCCACAACAGCCTCATGTTTGCGGATCCAACAAGTTGTGGGCTGGGCTAAGTGCAAGGTGGGATGAGGTGGGCCGTAAGTTTGGAAGCAAAGATTTAAAGTGGGTTACAAGATCTTAATCTTTTACATAATCAAAGTCCATGAAGAGTGGGCTGCCCAACTCTAAGGTAGCCGGCCCAACTCGATGGTTCAGTTGGGCTCTAGGCCCAACAGAGTCTGAGGTGATTTCATGTGTAAGCATGCAGCCCAACACATGTTACTTAATCAAGTCTACACAAACGTCTAAATTTTAACGGAGTTAAAATCACAATAATAAACATTACTAACCTTGAAACTTCGGGTTGTCACATCATCCCCAACTTGAAAGAAATTTCGTCCCGAAATTTGACAAGTAGGCACAAAGAAGTGAAGTGATAACTCAAGATTGTTGCTGATTCTCTCAGGTGCCACATCATCCCCAACTTGAAGAGGAATTTCGTCCCGAAATTCACCAGCTTTACCAGGATTAGATTGGGCGTTAGGGAAAAAGTTGAGGATACTTGTGCTTCATCTGGTCCTCGTGCTCCCACGTGAACTCCGGTTCACGTCTTGACTTCCAACGAACTCTCACAATTGGAGTTCAACTATGCTAATGATTCTAGACGTCCTGGTCCATGATTTCAGTAGATTCCTCAACGACTGCTACTTGTCATTAACTTCAGACCCTAATAAGGGTATCACAAGCGTTTCATCGGAAAAACACTGCCTTAGATTCGAAACATAGCTGACATCATGCACGTTATCCAATTCGTCGGGTAACCCGAGTTTGTAAGTCACGTTACCTATTCTTCCCAGAACATTGTACGACCCAAAGTGAGGTAAGTTAAGCTTGCCATGCTTCCCAAGCGTACCACACCCTCACAGGTGAGACTTACAACATGATACGATCGCCTACAGCGATCTTCCAGTGTTTCCTAAGCTTATCAGCTTTCCTGACGGTCACGCGTTACCGCCAACAAATTCTCGATCTAGACAATCTTCCTGATAGTTCCGAGTACAAGTTCTGGACGTGTGATTAGGTTGCCACCCACCTTTGTTTAGCAAGGAGATCGACATTATCGTCTATGCAATGCCTCAAACAGGGCTGTCTAAATACTAGAATGGTAACTGCTACGGTAGAACTCAGCCAAAGGTATGTGTCCTTCTAATTCTTACTAACGTCAATCACACACATGCTCGCAGCATGCCTTCGAGGGTTTGGATGGTTCGTTTACTCTGGCCATCTACTCTATGGCGACAGGTAATGCTCATGTCTAGACGCGAGCCAAGGGTGTTCTGTATTGCCTGTTACGAATCGAGGGTATATCAAAATCAGAGGTATCAGGAGTTGGCACCCCGTGCCTAAAAGCAGCCTCTCTCAGAGGAATATTCACAAGCTGTGACGACTCGTCAGTGTCCTTGATTGCCATAAAGTGTGCTTGTTACGTGAGACAATCAACGATCATCCAGGTGATATTGTTTCCGTTCCGAGTTGTAAGTAGACTAGCGACAGAATCCATGTCAGTCTGTTCTCATTTCCATGCGGGTATTGCTGGTTGTTGATAACTCACCTTGACTTCCCCACAAGTCAACCATCATTCACATACATAGCTAGGTGGGCCTTCATGCCCGATCACCAGTACGAGATTCATAGACCCTAATCTCTCACATCAAAACTCAGACGGCTGGGATATCGAGGCCGGCGTGCTTTGCTCAACACAAATTCCCTAAAGTTGCCTAATAATGAGATCCACATTCGTTCCATGAGGTAGCGAATATCGTCCGGCCTGCCAAAGGTTGCTTCTCCATGCCCCGCATGGGTTTAACTTGCAATATCTCTTCCTTCAGTTCTCCAGTTTGAACAGAGCAAGTCTGATTAGGTCGGTTAGAGTCGATAGTGAACTGCAAGCTCATACACGCTTAGGGTCCGTAGTCGAAGTCATTCAAAGGTTCCATCCAGCGATGCCATCATTTGTTTAGCTCTTTCAAAACCAGAGTACACAGGAGGCTCTTGTGATCGCTCTAAGTAGTGCATCCGGTACCGTCCAAGGAATGCCTCCAACATAAATCCAAAGACCACTGTTTCTACCGCAGGTTATGTGTCGTGCAGTTCCTCTTTGTAACTCCATTACGTAAATCATCACCTTCTCATGTTGCAACGGCGCGTAAGTGGGGCTCTGATTTGAACCATCATGATATACCACTAAATCACCCGCACCTTCGGGTAAGGACAATGTTCAGTGTATTGCAGAGTTGGGATTCGAATGCTGAAAAGACGTCCTCCTGTTTTGTCTCCCACGAGCATAGCACCCTGCTGTGCTAAAGAGATTTAAGCTGCGCGATCTTCGAAAATCCTATGATGAATGTGCGATAGCATCTAGTGAGACCAAGAAATTGCTGTATCCTCGAAGGGATCTTTGGTGTCAATCAGTTTCTAACCAAAACGGGTCTTAGCGAGATCCACGTGTATTCCCACTTCGTTGATTACGTGACCAAGAAAGTGTACCTCCCAAATCCTGAAGTCACACTTAGGTAGACTTCACGTGGAGTTGCTCCTCCCCTAGGAACTCTAGGACAAAATACAGATGCCGTTCATGGCGTTCTTTTTTTTTTCCTGGTAATGATTCTAAACACCACAGATAAATGCGGTCGACGAACCTGGCGAAACGAGGTTGACGCATACTACTCATGTGATTCCTAAGGCTGCTGGTGTGATGATTAGCCCAAAAGTTATGGAATACAAAGTCGCAATAGCCGTACTGCGTTCGATATGCTGTTGTAGGAATCATTTTTCCTGTGGACTTCCATCTGATGAGTTCGTTTGTTAGTCAACCCTTGAATAGGAGCTTAACCCTCGCAGCTGATCAACCGGTTGTCAATACATGGTCGAGGCAAACAGTTCTTGATTGTCACCTTACTGAGTTCTCGATAGTCAGTACACATGTCCAACGATAAGGCTTATTTTTACGGATATAATCAGGGCTCCCCAGAGCGAAAACTAGAACCGACAAAACTCCTGTCCCATAGTTCCTGTAGTTGATTTGACAGTTCTTGCAACCCTCCTGGCGCAAGACCGTAAGAAGTACGAAGAATCATGGTTGCCTCTGGCGTGGGATCAAACTAAGAGTCCATCTAACAGTTGTGGAAGTAAATCTGAAAGTTCCTCGAGTAGCTCACCGAAAGAAATCACGAACGGTTGCTGGATCCTCGATTCCCCTTTTCCTTAATCTTAACATCGGTAACGGTTGCTAACATAACGGGGTAATCCCTCCGTAGACACATCTATGTTTCCATTGCTGACATGATGCTAACCTTTACACCACTCTGACACTTCAGAGTATAAAACGACGCAAAATTTTCTTCCCACAGGGTATATCTACGCGATATCTAGACGACCAGCTTACACAACTACTGCATCGAAACTATCAAGGTTAACATAAAGGAAAGTCGGGGACAAACACTTGTCCCACAAGGTCGAGTTTACATCGCAGCGGACATATGAGGTTTCAAGAAACATCAGGGCAAACAGATCGGAGACGAAGCGAACAGCTACCCATCCAAGCTATCGTGTTGCTATTACGCCTGGTATAGTCTATGCCAATACCAAGTGTCCTTCCATGAGCTTCATTTCCAGTGTTGTTTTCGTCACGAGAATTTCCAGTACTGCCGTCGTTCCCTTGGTTGTTGCTGTCTTGATTGACCAACGGCCAATCCATGTGGTAAACGTTTTTCACTCCCATGGTGAGGGCTACTATTACGAGTACCCTGATGTTGTCGTAACTGTTACTTCTGCTTATTGTTTCATGAAGCGGAGTCCTATGATCCTCCACTGACAGGATCCATCTTCTACTGTTCTGTGCCACGTTCTAAGATGCTACTCATTGTGCTGACAGCGGTGCATTCCACACCGTATTCGATTGTCATTACTTACGTTCCGAGTGATTCGTAAAAGCTGACTCCCATGAGTCACTGGCAGAGGTTAAAGAGTCGATTGTATTCTATTCGTTGGTGTTCGCTGCCGGTCATCAGAGTCGTCCAATGTTTGAGGTTGGTGAAGTACTACATTTACCCTCTCATCCAACGATGTTGCAAGTTGTCTATGTATTACACAGTCTGCTGCGAGGGCGTTACAGAAATGGTCGTGATTCGAGATTCGAGACGTCAATATGTCAAGTTCCAACAAACGAAGAAAAAAAATGGGAAAGATATAGATCGTTCATCGTTGTGCATCACCCCACTCGGGGATGTTCGTATAAGCACCTAGCACTCTACACAGTCCACTAGGCGTTCAGTTGGGTGTTCAGGTAATACTCGATAGCATCGGAATTCGAAAGGTTTCAAAGGAAAAAAAATGGAAAGATCACATTCGTGTAGGAGACAATCTCTACTATTTCTCCTATAGGTTATCAGGTTTCGCATCGATCAAATGATAGTTCAGAATGAGATAGAATCAAGTATCACCTTAAAGTCTACAACTTTCAAGTTCACATACAGTAGGGGAGATTCCCTCTTGCACTCGTTAAGCCTCATTGGGAATTGCATGCACCACGCATTATTATTATGTGTGCACCCATGATAATAAGGCGGTTTGCATGCTCCTCTCGACGCTTCTTAACTTATGTTCGAAGTTTCTCCCACTCCAATCAACACAGGTATGTACTAACAGCAAGACTAGGATTTACAAGATGCAAGTGTTGTGTTATGCTATCGATGTGTCATGATATCTATCTTGTTGTATCGTGCATGCTATGTATATAGATATGTCTACTAAACATGTGATGTATACTGTAACGAGGAACGGACCTTGCAATCTGAAGCTGAGTGTCATGGTCATCGTTTGGATCAATTCGGTTATAGTCTGGTTTTATGAAAACGTTTTAAAACCAAGTTCTCTATAACCAGTGGCTCTGATACCAAACTGTCACACCCCCAAATTACCACCTAGGGCATGTCCCTAATGGAGGTGCAACGATCCAACAAAGAGCCACCAATCATATCAAACACAAGTTATAATGTATTGAAATACTCAATTGAAAGAAATGTATCGTTTGTAAGTTAAACCAAAACCAAAGTATTGAGCGGAAGCATAAATGTATAAGCGTATAAATGTATCAAAACCAAATCAATGTAATTGTTTATTATGACCACAACCACTCCAGCAGCATCAGACGGCAAGCTCCCAAGTTCCTTCAATGATTACCTACAAGCATGTAAACAAGTGTGTCAGACTACGCTGGTGAGTTCAAGGTTTTGTTAACGTGTTTTGTTACCAGATGTATGTTAAGCCAATTCCACGTTGTGATATGATGCTGTTTATGACTTGTTGAAATACCCTAGGGAGTGTGCCCATATGTATCCGGGAAGTGTGTCCCTTAATAACCTGGAAGTGTGTCCAGTCCCCAATGCCCCTAACCAAGCATTGGTAATGATGCCCAGATAATTAGTTCGCGCCCGTCCTTACGACCCGGTGCGAGGTATCAAACCTAATAGCGCTATCAACTAGTTACCCCATTGCCTTACAGGCAACACGGTAGATGATCGATTCTGTGTTCAATAACCAACATCCCAAATAACAGTTTACCCAGTATTCCCTTTAGAAACGTTTACCAGATGTCCCAAACCACCGGGACGCATGCTTGAGAAATGCAGTGAACTCACCTTAGGTTTGCTCGGTAAGGTTAATTACTTGTTTTCAGTTGTCCAAACACGTCCTAAAAGAGTTACCGATAACAATCAGTGTCACACAAGCTTTGATCACATATTTCTTATTCATATCACACAAATTGCACCCATGTATTTCCCGTACGTCATACAAGCATCAGGGTGATAGTACATTTACGATACGCGTTCATGTCACAAATTCACACGTCACATGTTACATAACCACTAACATCTCATTGTACTATTCATACGGTGCACCACAAAATGATATATATACATAAATATATCTACATCAATTAAACAGTTTTGCCATCTAATATGATTATCATAGGGTCCTAAGCACATGCTGCATTTATTTACAATACATATACAATGAATCAGACCCATTTACACGAACTCATCAGCCCATTAAATCAATTAAATTAAGTTAATATTTGAATCCCAGCCCCTTAAAGCCCAGCTGTGTTTTCTGGTCTGAGTATAAAGCCCATTTACAATCTACAAACATCACAAATAAACACCAAAAACCCCCTTGTGCCTGATCATGTCATATGTTATATACATGTACTGATGTTCGGCCCAATTTAACATGTGATTACGTTTAACCTGCAGCCCAATATCTAGTTTTACACCAAATTTATCCAACCCACTATTACCCTTATTGCTCCTTTCCGCAGCCCAAACCTGACCGGCCCAAAGAGATGTGCGCCCTAAGGCACCTGTGAATTTGTGTGGTCCAGTTAATATACTATTTTATCTCTAAAGTTATTCTCTTATCATAGTCTCAATCAAATAATTACAAATCATGACCCCTACCCCCATGTTACAGATTACAACACGTGAACATGGCAGCCATATTAAACACAACATTGATCAACCAACCAATCACGAATTTACTCATACTTAATTATTTAATCATGTGCCTCCCACTTATTCATTATATCCTAAACTGAATCATAGTTTCATGCAAATACCTAATAACACAGCATCAAGGACAAACATAAACAATCATTATAATCGTGTATCGTTTAAATCGGATTCAGCAGTGATTCTAATAGCATGCAGCCCTAAACATTAATTAAGATGCAAGAACCATACATAATTATCTCACGTTTACAAGACATGCGATGCACTTTGTTAATCAGGGACACACATAAATAAGATTATCAATTAAAAGTTAGCTTAAATATAAATTTACTAATCCAAAAACTTGATCATAAAAGATGATACCTCGATGATGATGAGGCTGATCGTCGGCAGGAGTGGATGCAAATAGGGTAGGGTTTCTCTTTGTTAACCTACAGTTTATACGTACCCCTAACTACTTATTCTACAATTAATCACATAAGCAAATAAACAACCCACAACAGCCTCATGTTTGCGGATCCAACAAGTTGTGGGCTGGGCTAAGTGCAAGGTGGGATGAGGTGGGCCGTAAGTTTGGAAGCAAAGATTTAAAGTGGGTTACAAGATCTTAATCTTTTACATAATCAAAGTCCATGAAGAGTGGGCTGCCCAACTCTAAGGTAGCCGGCCCAACTCGATGGTTCAGTTGGGCTCTAGGCCCAACAGAGTCTGAGGTGATTTCATGTGTAAGCATGCAGCCCAACACATGTTACTTAATCAAGTCTACACAAACGTCTAAATTTTAACGGAGTTAAAATCACAATAATAAACATTACTAACCTTGAAACTTCGGGTTGTCACAGTCTGGGGGAGGGTATTACTAATGTAAATATTGGGTTATTATACTAATGCGTGTGCATTTGTGTAAATTATAGATAATCATCAGGAAACCCTTAAAGAAAACCTAAGACAGCAATGTGAGTAATCTCCTTTTTTGTAAATTGTTTTTACAAAACCTCAAATGTTTTACAATGCGATTAAGCAATGATTGAGTCTTTGTAGTTCTTCAATTACTGCCGGTATGTTGGGGTTTTGTATACAAAATGTGGAACACGTTACCATTGGACAAAGAGTTAGCCAATGTGTAATATGACCCACCAGTCAGGATTGACAGTACTGAATGAGTAATTGTGTAGACATAAACATTGTAATCGCTCTCAATACTGTTTAAGGATAAAACTCTTCTTGATGAAACTGGGATTCACTCACCAGTATTTCCCATTGACAAAATGTTTTTAAACGCGTTTCAGGTAACAAAATGTGAAAGCCAACTAGAAGCCAGCTGAACAGCACTGAAGGCTTGGAAAAAGTAGCCATAAAAGTTACCTAAATAAAAGAAGATGTTTTATTCAATAAAATAGGGATTTTCCCTATGAAAATGTTTGTAATAAAAACTTGGCTTTTTTCCCAATATGTTTAATATTATAAAAGTGTGGTATTTACTCTGATAAAATATTTCCTAACTACGGTACTGATGAAATTTCCGCTGCCAAATTGATAAATACCGATACCACCAAAACCGGTCTCGCGGTCGCCCATTCCTGGGACAGATAGGGAACAAGGGTTGCGACAGTATGACTGTAATAAAACGGAAGCTATCAACGCGGGGATGGGTACGGAAGCCGACATGTCTTCCTGAATCTGAATTTGAATAGCAACGTTAACTTTGACTTATAAAACCCACTAGCAAAATAAGTGGTTTTATCATACAGTCGTGAGGTGGTCAAACCTTTCTAAAAGTAGAAAAAAAATAAAACATTAACATGTAACAAAGATTTAAGAACAAAAAGTCGCGTCGTATGACTGTAATAAAACGGAAGCTATCAACGCGGGGATGGGTACGGAAGCCGACATGTCTTCCTGAATCTGAATAGCAACGTTAGCTTTGACTTATAAAACCCACTAGCAAAATAAGCGGTTTTATCCTGTTAGGGAGAATGTTCTCGAAATTGAAGGAAAAGGAAAAATGGTTGCTGATGTTTTTCAGTATTCGGATTTTGTTGGTTTGTTTCCAGCTAGGGTTTAGAATGGTTGAAGGAATGTCGGTTTTTCAGTATTCGGATTTTGTTGGTTCAATACCAACTCATCTTTAGTAGGAAGGGTACGTACAGTTATTCTTTATTTAATATTTACAGAATAAAAGGAAGAGTACGTAGTGTTTGTTTGAGAACCTGATTCAGATACACAACGGTTCTCCAATTCCAGATCAGTAAGCAAATACACAACGGTTCTCCAATTTCAGATCAGTAAGCAAATACACAACGGTTCTCCAATTCCAGATCAGTAATGTAAGGAGAAGCGTTGAGATAACGGACATCCATGAAGCTCAAAAAGAAAACTTGTGTTTCCCATAGTCACAAACGATTTCGTTTAAAATCAAGGGTCCCGTCATTACAACCACTTGGTTTCAACGGGGATGTAATGCAATGATTCATCTCAATTGAATAGACAGACACTTCCTTCATAGGACTCACTTGAATCGTCTCGGAAGTACAAAACAACCGAAATAACAGCTTCAGTTTCATCAGCTGCATCGTTTACCGTGAAATGCATCCTTACAGAAACCACTAAAGATGAGTTGGAAAATTGCATCAACTCTCCTATATCAACATACTCTTCTCCAGACGGTTGATCAGCCTGTACCGAAGAAACCAAATTCGCAACAATGAAAACACCGATAAACGTTGATCGGAAAACACCGCTTAGTTGTTATGAATGACAACTTGAGGGGTCTAGTCCTAGCTAGTTGTTATCATATGATTAAGAAGATGTGTCGGGTTCTTCTGCTAGTGGTCAGGCTTCCAATGCTCACACAGGGTGATAAACAACGCTGATATGAACACAAACCAACTGCTTTATCTGGAGTCGTCGGGAAAACTTTTCCTTAGGGGAGGGTGAGTAGTATGAGTCTGAGTCCATTGTGGTTCGTGAATGTTTCGAATCATCATAGAAGACGTGTCGGGTTCTTCTGCTAGTTATTCGAAATGTTTCGAATCATCATTAAAATTAACAATGCGGTCTCGATTGAAGACGTAATTGCAAGACTGTTTGTCGGGCTTCCAATGGTCACACAGGGTGAAAAACAACCCTTGATGTTGAAACCGGTTTTACCTCATGAAAAGGAAAGAAACAATTTTTTTTAGAGAAGCATTGGGATTCAAGGGTTTATGAGTCAAAGTTAACTTTCAGATTCAGATTCAGAAAGCAGATGATTTGTACGCGGTTTAATATCTTAAATCTATTAGAACGATCCTTGTTTTGTCACGTACATGCATTTAATTCCCAACATCCTTGTTTTGTCACGTACCTGATTCAGATACACAACGGTTCTCCAATTCCAGATCAGTAAGCAGATACACAACGGTTCTCCAATTCCAGATCAGTAAGCAAATACACAACGATTCTCCAATTCCAAATCAGTAATGTAAGGAGAAGCGTTGAGATAACGGACATCCATCAAGCTCAAAAAGAAAACTTGTGTTTCCCATAGTCACAAACGATTTCGTTTTAAATTAAGGGTCCCGTCATTACAACCACTTGTTTCCAGGTAGGGTTTAGAATGTTTGAAGGAATGTCGGTTTTTCTATATTCGGATTTTGTTGGTTCAATACCAACTCAATTGAATAGACAGACACTTGCTTCGGTTTACCGTGAACTGCATCCTTACAGAAACCACTAAAGATGAGTTGGAAAATTGCACTGAACGTTCAGTTGTGTACACAAATTCATCACCGGTTTCTACGACACAAGCACATACACAGTTAGGGTTTAGAATGTTTGAAGTATTCGGATTTTTTTGGTTTGTCGGGTTCTTCTGCTAGTGGTTTCTGTACCTACAATCCTTCCTACATTATTGAAAATTACTATATCACCCCCACCAGATACATCTATGATGATCCGAAACATTTCGGATAACTACACAAAGATTTGTTGAAAACCCAACTCTCTCTATAGATATGACTGAGAGTGAGGGTTACTCTGTTATATATATCAACAAATCATTGGTTCAATACCAATTCATCTTTATTGATCTTCATATTATTGGTTCAATACTAGCAGAAGAATCCGACATGTCTTCTATCAACTGCTCGAAATCCCTTTCGTTTCTTGGATTTCCCTTCGGTTGAGATTGAGAAGGATGATGTGAATGATAAAAGCTGTGCCAGCAGACTTTTATCAGTTTATTTAAATATATAAGGGCCGTATAAACTTATACGGCCCGTATAAACCATGTGAATAAAATTTACCTGGTCGTATACAATGTATACGATGATTTTATACGGGCCGTATAATAGTATACGGTCCGTATTGTTAGGGTAAAAATGGTAAAAAAAATATTATATTTAGGACGTGGTTTATTCTCTTTAATCTATTAGACGATCCTTGTTTTGTCTGAAAAATACAACGGATTACTCGGTCGAATAATGGCCAATAAGAAAC
The DNA here is from genome assembly GCA_030545235.1 of Helianthus tuberosus. Taxonomy (NCBI): domain Eukaryota; kingdom Viridiplantae; phylum Streptophyta; class Magnoliopsida; order Asterales; family Asteraceae; genus Helianthus; species Helianthus tuberosus. The sequence continues at coordinate 175,073,745 of CM060368.1, forward strand.
AAAACTGTAAAAATACAACTGATTACTCGCCATTCTCTTGCACCTTTTGCAGACATGCACCTTCAACTATGTTGGTTCGGTTTAGTTTTTTTTTCAACTTTCAAAATTCAAATCAAACTAACACGAAGTATCTCGAAGGTATCTTATTCATAAATTTACAAATTAATCATTGAAGGAAAAGGAGAATTAGAATATCGATATGGTTGGTGTAAAAGCTCACATTTTGACAAATCATCTGCTTCCTGAATCTGAATCTGAATCTGAAAGTTAACTAGGAATTAAATGCATGTACGTGACAAAACAAGGATCGTTCTAATAGATTAAAGATATTAAACCATGTACAAATCATAACCTGACATAACCTACACCTGTCAGTCTGCCATGTCTGTTGACAAGTCATCTGCTTCCTGAATCTGAATCTGAAAGTTAACTAGGCGGTCTTTGTTGCATATTTTAGAGAGACCTTTAAGTACAGATCCTACAGCTGCATTTGGAACAAGAAGTCCATCAATATGTTCATTATCTGTTGTCGTCTAAACAATATGAATGCACACAACGAATTTGACAACTGGTCAAATCACACACTATAAAGTGTAAACCGCAACCGTTTTTTACTACGGAAACGGTGGCTATGGGAAATAAAAACCGCAATCGTTTGTGACTCTGGGAAACACATGTTTTCCGTATGAGCTTGATGGATGTCCGTTATCTCAACGCCTCTCCTTACGTTACTGATCTGGAATTGGAGAACCGTTGTTATTTTAGTGCTTCTCAATCAGATATTAAACAGTACTTGCCAGAGAACATTTTCTTGAATGTACCGGGACCACTGGACCAGACACATGTCACATAGTTTGTCAGTAAACAAAAAGATATGAATGACAACTTGAGGGGTCTAGCCCTAGCTAGTTTCTCATGACAAAAGATATAGATGTAGGAATATAACTAGATGTTACGTGTGTCAGCCTTTAAAAAAGTTGTTTAAATCTGAATCAAGTTGTCAAACAAACACTACTAAAGATGATCCGAATCAGGTTGTTAATGTTAATGAAGCAATGAAGATTGAATGTGTAAACCGCATCCGTTTTTTACTACGGAAACGGTGGCTATGGGAAATACAAACCCGACACGTCTTCTATGATGATTCGAAACATTCCGAATAACTAGCAGAAGAACCCGACACGTCTTCTCCTAGTTACTATTTTCTTCGATTTCAACAAATCTTTCAAGATCATTCACCTCTTTCAACCTACCAAAACACCTTAAACCCCTTCTTTTCTTCCCAAAACCAACCCGCAACGAATTTGACAACTGTTTAATCTCTTTAATCTATTAGAATGATCCTTGTTTTGTCACGTACATGCGTTTAATTCTCAAACATCATTACGAATTCCACGTTTACATTGTGTAGTTATTCGGAATGTTTCGAATCATCATAGAAGACGAAACTTCTGCAACCATTTTTCCTTTTCCTTCAATTTCGAGAACATTCTCCCTAACATGAGAAACGAAAGAGATTTCGAGCAGTTGGTCGATGAAATGATAGATAAAGATCTTGATACGATCATATCCATTTTCAAGTTTTAGACTAGATAGAAGACGTGTCGGGTTCTTCTGCTAGTGGTTTCTGTAACCAATTGGGAACCACATATCTGCTTCAAGATTTACGTCTGATGTCCAAGTTTGATCACATTTGACTTCATCTGCGGCAGTCCAATGACTTTCTTCCCACGTGTCTGCACCATGATCTTCATATTCTTGGTTCAATACCAACTCATCTTTAGTGGTGTTTGTTTCAGAACCTGATTCAAATACACAATGGTTCTTCAATTCCAGATTAGTAAGCAAATACACAACGGTTCTTCAATCTGCATTGCTTCATTAAAATTAACAAGGCGGTCTCGGTTGCAAATTTTAGAGAGACCTTTAAGTACGGATCATACAGCTGCATTTGGAACAAGAAGTCCAATAATCCGTTCATTACCTGTTGTTGTCTCAACAATATGAATGCACGCAACGAATTTGACAACTGTGATAGCTTATTAAATGTAGAAATCACCTCCAATTCTTTCCTGGTCAAATCACACAATATAAAGTTTAAAGTTATCGTGTGTTGTAGTTTGGAAAGATGACCGAATAGAGATCTGAATAACAAACTGTGGAGAACTTGTTTGTGTCGGGTTCTTCTGCTAGCGGTTTTTGTAACCAATCCATTATCACCCTTAGTGGTTTCTATACCCATCGCCGCCGATAACTAGCAGAATCGATAAATAACCAACACGAAGATCTCTACGATCGCTAAGGTTTCCATCAACGGACTGATCGGTAACGTTACTCTACTTGTGCTCCGATTTAAGCGGCGTGTTCCGATCAACATTTATCAACATTGTTAAAGGTGATGAAGAGTTTAGAAACCCTAGAATGATTGTGTTTTTACTGGAAAAAACATGATACTTGGAAAAACATCCTTATATACAGGCCGTATACAGTTATACGGCCCGTATACATTTGGTAACATCAAAAACCTCACAAAATAAATCCATTGAGCCGTATATGTAACAATCCTCAATAAACCGACACTCTCGATAATTTTTACGACACCCTAATATATTTTAGAATATCCCGATATGTCCCAAAATACACCCCATACGCGTAAACGGGCCTCAAATATATTAAATAATATTAAAAAATAAATAAAAATCTGAAAGTTAAGTTGAGGCGGGCCGCATAGAACCCACCTCAACCTTACGCGGGCCGCGAGTGTCCTGAATTGTGGCGCAGCCCGGTGATGACATGAGTCATCATCGTGGCTAAGCTAGGCGATGACCCGGATCACCTAAACCCTACCCGGTCTAGTACGCGGGCCGCGTAAGCCCCCCCTTATCTTTCACGCGGGCCGCGTGAGAGTCCAGTTCAGCAAGTATAAATACAAGGCATCGGATTTCATTTCGAATTCGCTCACAACGACTTCTTTCTCTCAAATTCTGATAGTAGGCTTATAATACACGGGTATTATACCCCCTAATTAGCAAGGTTCTGCCCCGTTGTAAGTATTATAACCCCAGTTTCGTAATAGATACGCTGCCCGATTGATTTAGGGTTCCGTAACAACTGTCGTGGTTCTGCCCGACGTAGTTGTTGGAATGCCGTCTCGGGGAGGGTATCATTAATATTTTCAAAGGGTTATGATACTAACCTATGTACATTTGTATAAATTATAGATTATTCCCAGGAAATCCTTACGCGAAGTCTAAGATAGCAATGTGAGTTTATCATCTTTTTGTTAACCTTTTTGGAATGTTTTACAAAACCTTAATTGTTTTACAATGTGATTAAGCGGTGATTAAGTCTTTGTAGTTCTTCAATTACTGCCGGTATGTTGGGGTTTTGTATACAAAATTTACTACTGCAAGTAGTAAGTCGGGGATGACAGTACGTTACCATTGGACAATGAGTTAGCCAATGTGTAATATGACCCACAAGTCAGGATTGACAGTATTGAATGAGTAATTGTGTAGAAATAAACAATGTGATCGCTCTCAATACCGTTTTAATTGATAAAATGTTTCTTGATTAAACTGGGATTCACTCACCAGTATTTCTCACTGACAAATTATTTTTAAAACGCGTTTCAGGTAACACATTGTGACAGCCAATTAGTAAAAAGCCAGCTGAAGAGCACTGAAGGCTTGGAAAAAATGTGGCTATAAAAGTTACCTAAAAGACGATGTTTTAAATTCAATAAAATAGGGTTAATCCCTATAAATGTATTGTAATAAGAAACTTGGGTTTTACCCATGTAATTATTAATATTAAAAATGGTGGTTTACTCTGATAAACATTTCCTAACTACGGTCCTGATGTAATTTCCGCTGCCAAATTAACCAAACTGATACCACCGAAAATCTGAGTTCGCGTCCGCCCGTTCCCGGGACAGATAAGGGATTGGGGGTTGCGACAGAAGGTGGTATCAGAGCCTAGCCACTGGTCTGAGCCAAAGAAGTGTTCTGCTGACACTTAAATTCTAAATTTTGTGTTAGGAAATAAATTACAGAAATACGTGCATAACTGTATTTATTTGTTATGTGTTATTTGACTATTTGTTAGTTTACAGTATGAGTGATCAAGGACCCTCAGACATGAGTCGTCAGTTGTCTGATTCACCTAGGAGTGAAGGTACCTCTTCATAGCCTGCCCTTTCTGGGTATTCTGCTGATCAGGAAGAAGGGATGTTTGCCTTTAAAGCTCAGTCAGAAGAGCCATTCCCTCATAAGAAACGAGGATGGTTCAGTAAGGAAGCCTTTGCACGTAGGAAAAGAATGTGAAAGTTGCAATAGCAAAGAGTTTTAGCAGCCGCTAAGCGAAAGTCAGATGCCCATACACAGGATATGCTTAATAGAAGCCTAGCTAATTTTCATATCCTAGCTACAACTGCTGCTGACCCAAGTCTGGAACAACTAGTAGCCCCACAACCACTAATCCCAGACCAACCCATGGAGATAGAAAACCTTGAAAACCAAGTGGAGATGCATGACTTCAACCCAGAGGAAATCCCTAGGGTACCTGCACCAAACCCTCTAGATCCAAATTACGACCCCTGGTGGGATGATAATAGGGACTTTGTGCAACGTTACCCGATACATGAAGATACACCCATACAGAACATAGGAGCCTACCCAGGTATGGACCCTTTAGATCCCTATTACCACGATGAATATATTAGGGAGATCTTAGAAGATCCTTACCGATTTCAGGCACTTTCACCCCCATATCAGGAACCCGCACCCCAGATTCCGAACCCAGTCCTAGAACCTGCACCCCCAATGAGTGCAGAAAACGTCCAAGAACTTAGGACTTTTGGGGAGGAAATTTTAGAAAGCAGTGAGAGAATGCGATAGGTGGGAGAGCGCCTCGTATGGAAATACGATGAACGTAATATGGATTTTTGGATAAATTCATATTCGTGATGTGATAGAGGAAACGGTAAGAGTAATAATAATATAATATAACAAAATACAAACAAAATATGTGTGTATGAATGCATATTACTATTAGTGTGATTCTATTTCTGTTGTTATTGTAATTTTTATTTCAGTACTAGTTTGTAATAGTATATGGAAATAGAGTAAAAGTAGCAATGATCTACGTTTTTGGCTAGATTGCGTATCATGTGATTAACTATATTAAATATTATCTTGTGATATTAATATGGGGTAAATGTTTAAAAATTCAGATGGCCGATGACGGAAATCAAGGAAATCTGAATAATGACAACCAGAGTAACATTAACGTGGTTAATGAGAACCCAAGCATCAATAACAATGGAAACCAAATGGATAATAGTGCTGCTCAACATATAGTGGCACAAGGAATCATAGATGCAATGCCATTTATTATTCAAACTATTCAAGAAGCGAATAACAAAAGTAAGCATAGCAGTAATCGACCAATTGAACCTGAAAACAGCGTGAACAATGGACCTGTACTTTAAATGCCCATTCCCAAAAGGAGAAGAACCGTGTCTTACGGTTGTTCTTATAAAGAGTTCTGGTCTTGTAAACCAATGGAATTCTCGGGCAACGAAGGGGCCATTGCAACCCTACGCTGGATAGAGAAAACTGAGGCAGTCTTAAGGATAAGCAAATGTGCTGAAGAAGATAAGATATTGTTTGCTTCTAATCTGTTTAAGAATTCAGCACTAGAATGGTGGAACACTATCCTCCAATCAAGAGGAAGTGATAGAACTTACAACATGGAATGGGAAGAATTTAAAAACAAGGTAGAAAGGAAATTCTGCCCACCCAATGAGAAGGAACAGATAGCAAACAAATTCCTAAACCTCAGAATGACTGGTGTGGATAGTAAGGGATACACTAAAATATTCTTCGAATATGCTAGAATAGTGCCAACTCTTGCTTCTCCAGAACCAGTGTTAATCTCCCGTTATATCTGGGGATTAATTGGAGAGATAAGACACGTAGTCAAGGCAGCTAGACCTCAAACTATAGAAGAAGCTGTAGAACTAGCAAATACCTTGACAGATGAATTAGTTCGTACCCGAGAAGAGGATCAAAGGAGGAACCTAACCCAGAAACTCACACAAGAATTTTGTTCTGGAAATTTTAATCGTGGGAAAAATATAGGTTCTACCTCTACACCTTACTGTAAGAATTGCAAAAGAAAGCATTCAGGAAAATGCTCTATATACTGTAACTTTTACAAAATATCGAGACACAAGGAAGAAAACTGCAGGAAGAAAGTTAACAACAGGATATGTTACAACTGCGGAGAACAAGGTCATATCAAGCTTAATTGCCCGAAATTAGCTCCAGCTACGAACAACAAGAATACTCAAAATGCTAGAGCATTTGTTCTAACTGCAGATGAAGATAAGATGATTCCAGATGTCATCGCTGGTACATTTTAGTTAATGATATTTTTGCTAAAGTATTATTTGACTCTGGTGCTAACCAAAGTTTTATTAATACATCATTTTGCAAATTCCTAAATCAATCATTAACTAAACTACCACAAAAATGCTTAGTAGAGACAGCTAATGGAGAAACTGTTAGGATTTATGAGATCTTGCAGGAAGCAAGCATAGAAATTTTAAATCATAAATTTATTGCAAATCTTCATCCCATGAATCTGGCAGGATTCGATGTTGTTTTAGGAATGGATTGGTTAATAGCCAATAAAGCCAGTATTTTATGTGATCAAAAGTCAATTCAAGTAAATTCACCAAAAGGTAAAACGATCACAATTAAAAGAGATAAACCATCTAGATCTACAAAATTCATCTTTATGATGAAAACTGCAAGTTACATAAGAAAAGGATCATTAGTGTATTTGATTTCCATAATCACTAACACTAAAGGAAAGGATTTAAAAGACATTCCAGTAGTATCTCAGTTTTCAGATATATTTCCAGAAGAATTGCCAGGGCAACCTCCAGATAGGGAAGTTGAATTCAGAATCCATTTAATACCAGGAACATCTCCGATTGCCAAAGCACCCTATCGTTTGGCACCCGCTGAAATGCAGGAACTGAAGAAACAATTGGATGAATTGTTAGAGAAAGGATTTATACAGCCAAGTTCGTCGCCATGGGGAGCGCCAATACTGTTTGTTAAAAAGAAGGACGGATCGATGCGTATGTGCATTGACTACCGTGAATTAAACAAGGTTACGATTAAGAATCGGTACCCATTACCGAGAATCGATGATCTGTTTGATCAACTACAAGGAGCTCGATTTTTCTCTAAAATCGATTTAAGGTCAGGATATCATCAATTAAAGGTACAGGAAGAGGACATTCCTAAGACCGCATTTAGAACAAGGTATGGTCATTATGAATTTACTGTCATGCCATTTGGTTTAACCAATGCCCCAGCTGCATTTATGGACATGATGAACCGAATATGTAAGCCATATTTGGATAAATTCATAATCGTCTTCATAGATGATATTCTCATTTACTCTAAGAATAAAGAGGATCATGCAAAGCATTTGCACGCACTTTTAAGTTTATTAAGAAAGGAAAAGCTTTATGCTAAATTTTCTAAGTGCAAATTTTGGTTAGAACAGGTACAGTTTCTTGGACATTTAGTTAATCATGAAGGAATTCATGTGGATCCCACAAAGATCGAAGCAATTACTAAATGGAAAACCCCTGAGTCACCAACCGAGGTTAGAAGTTTCTTAGGATTGGCCGGTTATTATAAAAGATTTATTCAAGATTTTTCTAGAATAGCCATCCCTTTAACTAAGCTAACCTGTAAATCTGTTAAGTTTGAATGGGGATTAAAACAAGAAGAAGCATTTAAAATCCTTAAGCATAAATTAACCCATACACCCATATTAGCGTTACCAGAGGGAGCTGAAGACTTTATAGTATATTGTGACGCTTCTAAATTAGGTTATGGATGTGTATTAATGCAACGTCAAAAGGTTATAGCTTACGCATCTAGACAACTTAAGAATCATGAAGAGAATTATTCAACACATGATTTAGAATTATGAGCTATAATTTTTGCTCTTAAGATTTGGAGACATTACCTTTATGGTAGTAAGTTACCATATTCACTGATCATAAGAGTTTAAGGTATATTTTCAAGCAAAAGGAGTTGAATATGAGACAAAGACGCTGGATGGAAATGCTTAGTAACTATGATTGTGATATCCAGTATCATGAAGGAAAAGCAAATGTAGTGCCAGATGCTTTAAGTCGAAAGTATCATGAAAAGCCAAAAAGGGTACGTTCTCTTAAATTAAATCTGCAAGTAGATTTAAATGATCAGATAAGAGAAGCACAAGAATCAGTAATCAAGGATGATACTGAGAAATTAAAAGGTATGTTAAAAGAATTAAAACAAGGAACAGATGGAATTTGGAGATTCTATGAAAAGAGGATGTGGATACCTAAATTAGGAAACCTACGTCATCGTATATTAGAAGAAGCCCATAAGTCTAAGTATACAATGCATCCAGGAAATAATAAAATGTACCAGGATTTAAGGAAAAATTTCTGGTGGATAGGAATGAAGAATGACATAGCAACTTATGTTTCTAAATGTTTAACTTGTTCTCAAGTCAAAGCTGAACACCAGAAACCCTCAGGATTTCTACAATAGTTAGAAATGCCAGTGTGGAAATGGGAATTAATAACAATGGATTTTGTTACTAAATTACCCAAAACAAAGAAAGGAAATGATACAATCTGGGTGATTGTAGATAGGCTAACCAAGTCAGCTCATTTCCTACCAATGAAGGAAACTTTCAGTATGGAACAATTAGCCAAATTATATGTAAATGAAATTGTTTCTTTACATGGAATTCCTTTATCAATTGTTTCTGATAGGGATAGCCGATTTACCTCTCATTTTTTGTCAAGTTTCCAAAAGACAATGGGAACCAAGTTAAATTTGAGCACGGCTTATCACCCTCAAACAGATGGACAAAGTGAAAGGATAATTCAGACAATGGAGGACATGCTTAGAGCTTGTGTAATTGATTTTGGAGGTAATTGGGACGATCACTTACCTTTAATAGATTTTTTTATAATAATAGTTATCACACAAGTATCAACGCTGCACCATTCGAAGCACTTTATGGACGAAAGTGCCGAACCCCAGTCTGTTGGGCAGAAATTGGGGAAAAGCAACTATCTGGACCTGAGATAGTACAAGAAACAACCGATAAGATCATTCAAGTCAAGAACGACTGAAAGCAGCACGTGATCGACAAAAGAGCTATGCAGATAACCGACGCAAACCCTTGGAATTTCAAGTAGGGGACAAAGTATTATTAAAGGTCTCTCCTTGGAAAGGAATAGTAAGATTCATAAAAAGGGGAAAGCTAAGTCCCAGGTATGTTGGACCTTTTGAGATTATTAGAAGAATAGGACCTGTAGCCTATCAGATAAAACTGCCAGAAGAAATGGCAGGAATACATGATGTATTTCATGTATCTAATCTCAAAAAGTGCTTAGCTGATGAATCACTGATAGTACCTCTTAAGGATATAGAGGTAAATGAACAACTCAAGTTTATAGAAAGGCCTCTACAGATTGAAGACAGGAAAGTCAAGAACCTCAAGCATAAGAGACTAGTTCTGGTCAAAGTGAAGCGGGACTCCAAAAGAGGACCTGAATATATATGGGAGCTTGAATCAGAGATGCAACAGAAATATCCGCATTTGTTCCAGTAGATCTCGAGGACGGGCTCTAAAACAAGGTGGGGAGAATGTAACAATCCTCAATAAACTGACACTCTCGATAATTTTCACGACACCTTAATATATTTTAGAATATCCCGATATGTCCCAAAATACACCCCATACGCGAAAACGGGCCTAAAATATATTAAATAATATTAAAAATAAATAAAAATCTGAAAGTTAAGTTGAGGCGGGCCGCGTAGAACCCACCTCAACCTTACGCGGGCCGCGAGTGTCCTGAATTGTGGCGCAGCCCGGTGATGACACGTGTCATCATCGTGGCTAAGCTAGGCGATGACCCGGATCACCTAAACCCTACCCGGTCTAGTACGCGGGCCGCGTAAGCCCCCCCTTATCTTTCACGCGGGCCGCGTGAGAGTCCAGTTCAGCAAGTATAAATAGAAGGCATCGAATTTCATTTCGAATTCGCTCACAACGACTTCTTTCTCTCAAATTCTGATAGTAGGCTTATAATACACGGGTATTATACCCCCTAATTAGCAAGGTTCTGCCCCGTTGTAAGTATTATAACCCCAATTTCGTAATAGATACGCTGCCCGATTGATTTAGGGTTCCGTAACAACTGTCGTGGTTCTGCCCGACGTAGTTGTTGGAATGCCGTCTCGGGGAGGGTATCATTAATATTTCCAAAGGGTTATGATACTAACCTATGTACATTTGTATAAATTATAGATTATTCCCAGGAAATCCTTACGCGAAGTCTAAGATAGCAATGTGAGTTTATCCTCTTTTTGTTAACCTTTTTGGAATGTTTTACAAAACCTTAATTGTTTTACAATGTGATTAAGCGGTGATTGAGTCTTTGTAGTTCTTCAATTACTGTCGGTATGTTGGGGTTTTGTATACAAAATTTACTACTGCAAGTAGTAAGTCGGGGATGACAGTACGTTACCATTGGACAATGAGTTAGCCAATGTGTAATATGACCCCACAAGTCAGGAATGACATTACTAAATGAGTAATTGTGTAGAAATAAACAATGTGATCGCTCTCAATACTGTTTTAATTGATAAAATGTTTCTTGATTAAACTGGGATTCACTCACCAGTATTTCCCACTGACAAATAGTTTTTAAAACGCGTTTCAGGTAACATAATGTGACAGCCAATTAGTAAAAAGCCAGTTGAAGAGCACTGAAGGCTTGGGAAAAATGTGGCTATAAAAGTTACCTAAAAGACGATGTTTTAAATTCAATAAAATAGTGTCACACCCCGACTTTCCACGTGTCACCGGTGGGCCCGGTGGGGAGTATCGTGACGTAGTTGGCAACATGATAGTCAAACAACACAATATATAAATGCACAGCGGAAGCAAAAGATAATTATTATTACATTTCCGAATATAAAGTAATATCCAGTATTACAACGGAAAGTAAGGGATCCACTGGCGGATCTTAAAATATAAACATATCACTTTTTCAACAGACTTTAGACGCCTAGAACTTGCAAGATTCCTTATTAGCGCCCTGAGCTTCCAGCCAATTACGTTCAGTACCTGTCACTTAACCTTTTTGGAAAATACGTCAGTTTTCACTGGTAAATACACTCAACCGACTCATTTGAAAAGAGTTTAAGAAAATTGATTTGAATGCACGTGGCACAAAATATCTTTTATAATTTGATTAAAATGCACAGAGGCAAAATTAACCTTTTTAACTTGGAACAATTATAGTTATAACCTTGTATACAGATTTACATGTTCGTTGTACGTTCAGGGCCCGATGTAGAAACCGAGTCAGATTAACAGACACACCACATGATATAGTTCCGCGGCTGGTAACCAGCGGTTATACCTTTATATATGAGCACTAGCGGGTGTATGCCTACACGCGCGGGCTAAGGTCGTGGCCATTTCGTAAAATGATGTCACTAGGATATCCGGGACATGGTCATTAACCCCTAAAGGTCTTTATTTCAAACAATACAGATTAAACCGGGTTACTTCAATGATTTAACCATAATAAGATTAAAGATTCAGTACCCGACCAAGCGGTATTATTATACCGTATTCCAAGCCCGTATAGGGAAAATAAGTTAAGAGTATTTACCTGAGCTAGCTCCTGTCTTAAATAGCAAGAATCTAATAACTCAGCCGTATTCACTTAAGTAAGCGTAGGTACCATTTACCGAAAGACTCTAGTCCAAGTCCTAAGCTCGAGTAGGAAGGTATTGGGTCTGCTCCTAAGCTCCAGAAGTGCTCAAGAATTGCAGATGAAGGTTGTGAAGAATAAGTTGCAACTTATGGCTTTATATACTAGTTCTAAACACCATAACTTATTGACAACAAAGTCTATGATCAACCACAACCTTCCAACACTTGTCCTAGTGCTCTAGGATAGTTTAGGGGTCTTTTACACGTGAGAAAAACCGAACAAATAGGTCACAATCGCGAATAACCTGCTGCAGAAGGTTTTCAGGTGCTGGCAGCTACCTTACGGACCGTAAGGTCCCCAAGCTTACGGTCCGTAAGCTTGACATCAGGGACCAAACTTGCTTGTTTGTTGGTGGTTCGAAAGGGCAAGCTTATTTCTGACTTTTGGGACATTATTTCCTCACTTTGGGACCCTTAAAACATGTCTTGAACAGTTTGTACCCTACCATTTGAGTTTGTTTCATTTTAATCCATAAACAAGAACCGAAACTGAAGGTTTACCAATCCTCTTCTTCGTGGGATCCAATCATGCTTTTGGAATCCCATTAATGATAATAATTCACTGAATTTAGGGCATCATAGGTGTGTGTAACATTTAATCGGGTCTTGGGATTTATAAATGAGGTCGTTCAGGTGTAAAAATTTACACGACGCCACTTTCAAATCCTACCGAAACATCTTTATTAAATCCGGGTTTACAACGCTTGTTGTCATACATGACACGTGTCGTTATTTTATTACACACGAATTTTCGAGGTGTTACATCCTCACCCCCTTAAAATAAATCTCGACCCGAGATTTACTGAAACAAATAAGGGTACTTTTCTTTCATGGAGGATTCTAACTCCCACGTATATTCGGGACCTCTACGGCATCCCATTTGACCTTCACAATCGGTACATGCTTCCTTCGAAGCTTCTTAACCTGTCGATCTTCAATCGACAAAGGTTTTTCCACCAATTTTAAGCTCTCGTCTATATGCACATCTGTGTGGGGTATAACCAGTGATTCGTTAGCGAAACACTTTTTCAGATTGCAGATGTGGAACACATTGTGAATTCCACTGAGCTCCTTAATTAGGTCTTAGCTCATAAGCTATTTAATCTTGATGCATTCGAATCCTTCGAATGATTCTATCTGTTCAGAACTTAACCAGCCTGATAATTCAACAATTTGGCACACCCTTCCTGGGGGATATCTTTGGTTGAATCTTTATTTCTTAACAAGAATTTAGGCAGGCTACTACTCTCCATTAATCCTCGATTTTCTGCCGAATAATGGCAACTTATAGATAATTAGGGATTTGTTTGATCTTATTTGTTGTTTCCCTGGCAACTTTTAGATCTTGATAATTGGACTTACCAATCCTCTATCTAACAATAGATGTTTAACATCCCATCGACACAAGGTCTCCAAAGGAGTAGCCTTAATACTTACATGTCAATTATTATAGAAAAGCTTATCTTAAGGTGAGATGGTTATTCCAATCACTGCTTAACTAATTTTACGAAATAGTTACTTCTTACAGTTAGTCGAATGAATCGACGATCCTGGGCAGGTAATAGTGAATTCTTAATTGTTGCCTAGGCAGGGTTGCGGTACAATGCATAAGCAAAATGAACCGTCTTTTATATTTAACTATACCGAATTCTCCGGATAATGAGTTAGGCTATAAGAATCTATATCTTAGAGTTTACTTAATCAGGGTTTCGGTTATTCCATAATTAACATGGAGTTTTCACAATACTCCAGCCCACAGAGGGATGTTAATCTTAACTCTACTTGCCTCTCAGGAGGTAAACAGGGTAATCTTAGGAGAAAATAATCAAGGTACAAGGAGGTTACAGAGATTTCCATATCTCAGGCTCCAGTTCACTCATCAATGCTTGCGTCTAATAAGTGACACATTCATGTTATGAGTCCACATATTCCGTTACCAAGGAATATTTATTTGGATAATTCTATTCCGGATATCTCCTTTGAATACTACTAGTCGACATTAGTACAATATGATCATTGGGATATCTTAGGGGTTCCATGTATTAAACCTCCATGCTGATCAGACATGGAAATAATCTATGGGACACACTAGGATACGCCAATCCTCATATGACACTTTTATCAACATAGTTTGGCATTCGCAGGCGATAAAAAAACAATGAGAAAAATAATTAAAATAACATATGTTGTCGTACTTTATGCGAAGAAAGAGTACTCTTAGATTTTCGGAAGGATTCCTTGCCGATACTAGAAGAATCGGTTACTATGGTTTCCTTGGTAATTTATACCTTGTGGATAATATAAAAGTTTGCTAAGCTTATGGTCTATGAAGATTTATTATTGCCTGTATAAAAAAAACAGGGCACTTAGCAGAAATTATCATTGTTAAATGATAAGGAAGTTTATTGCACAAGTGCTTATATTTAATTAATGATGGAAGTTTCACAAACTAGGCACCTAGCTCAGTTGGCTAGGCGCGCGAAAGGGTGCGGCCTAGACCCAGGTTCGATTCCGGGGACGGCCAATTCCACCATTTTTTTATGTTTAATATCTGAAGATTAACTCCATTAATATTGAGGTTTACGTTTGTAGTTTTATTAACTTTCGTCGCCTTATTAGTATTGCGACTTTCGTCTACCTCATCCGAGTTTTCCATACTCAAAACTTGGTACTAATCACCAAGATTTAACCTTTATTAGTCATCATCCTGATGACCTGACTTAGGTTAGCCACGGCATTCATAAGCCGTATGGCTATTCTGTTCCGAACATTCATAGTGAATGTCATTTGAACTTATTTCCATTATATTTAGCCTAGGTCACAACGGGACCATCAATGGTATGCAAAGTTTGGAGCGAGTCCAATACCTGCTTGACAGGGGACCATAATGTCACAACTGTCTTTGTCACACATGGACAATGTAATATGGCCCATAGGCGAAACATCACTAATGGATGTTTATAATAGGTTCATCCTATTAGAAGATATAAGTCATGATTGCATTAATCATATTGACTATTTTGGCTTGAGCATGGCTCACCACCTCAGACAAGGAATCATAACGATAACAATGTCAATGTCTCAAATGGACAATATATTATAGCCCGTAGGCAAGACATCCCTAAAGGATGTTAAATAATATGATCATCGTATTAGATGATATTAGTCATGATCGCATTGATCACATAGACTATTATGTTTGGACATAGTCCAACATTTTAGACAGGAGGTCAAAGACCACCACTGTCGTTGTCTTATCGGACAACTAGTTTACTCCGTAGGTGCTTCATTACTAACGTAAGTTTATAATATGATCATCTTATAGGATGATATAATCCATGATTCCTAGATCACTAGGCTAGATTTGAGAATTGGAAGAATCCAATATAAGGATGACTGTTGTGATTTTCTCGAATCATATTTGTCAGGAGTGCTAACACATTCCTAGGTGTTAACAAGGATGTGAATCCCATGAGTAGGTTTCACCATCTTGGCCGCGTAGGCTAGGTTTCACCTTTAAGATTCCCTTCAATTGCATACTGACAGAGAAGGAAGGATATTTATTTTATTCAGGATTTTTATCATAAATCCTAATTCATAAGTTAATAATAGCACCAATGGCCTAGTCGCGTAGACAAGTTAAATTTATAAGCCATGATTTCAGAGAATCGTGGCCTTAAGGTTTGAATCAAAGTTCATTACCTTTTCTTGACAGGGAGCTGTAGGCTACCACTGTCTTTAGTCTCAGAGGACATTAACTATAGCCCGTAGGCACTTCCCTTATAAGAGATGTTTATTACTGGATTGCCCCTTAGGGAAATTCATTAACCATGGTAAACAGAGACCATATTTGGTTAATTTATTAATCATATTTATTTAGGATTTATAATTTATCCTAATTATAAAACATTAACAGTCTTATTAGTGGCACCAATGGCCTGGTCACATGGACATTTATAAATTATAAGCTTATGATTTCAGAGAATCAAAGCAAGAATACTGTTTTATTTAATAGCACAAAAGGCCTAGTCACAAGGACAATTTTTAAATCATAAGCCATGATTTCAGAGAATCAAGGCCTTTAAGTATATTAGCACAACTGGCTTAGTCACAAGGACATATATAATTTATAAGCTATGATTTCAGAGAATCAAAGCATGAAGGTATTCTGGCACAATAGGCCAAGTCACGTAGACAATTATAAATTATATGCTAGGATTTCAGAGAATCAAAGCATTTGAGGTTTGAACCTAGTTCATTACCTTTATCTGACAGGGAGTCATAGCTACCACTGTATTTTGGCTCATGTAGAAATGAGCAAGGCCCGTAGGCACTATATTACCACGTATGGTTAAAATATGATCATCTTAATTGATGACATAAACCCAGGATTCAGGGATCATTAAACTGGGTTAGGAATCTTTTGAAGGATCCTATATAAAAATGACGTGTGTGATTTTAATTGAATCACATCTGCCAGGAGTGTTAACATGTTTTAAGATGTTAACAGGGAATTGAATCTTTTTAAACAGGTCTTACCATCTTGGCCCGGTCTTATAATTGACCCAAGGCTAGGTTTCACATTTAAGATTCTTAATTAATGATTTGAATCTTTTTAACAGGTCTTACCATCTTGGCCCGGTCTTATAATTGACCCGAGGCTAGGTTTCACACTTAAGATTCTTAATTTATAATTAACGCAGAACAATTTTTAAATTGAGGTGTTCATATGGATCTAAATCTAATTATGGAACTACCATCTTGGCCCGGTCTTAAAATGACACGTGGCTAGGTCCCGCCCTTTTTAGACTTTGTCATTTTATTATAATGGTAGATCTTATAACAGAAATGTTATTTTACATTTATTTAAAAATTCTTGTTTAGAATGAAAGTTTAAACTTAATCATTCCATTATATAAAAATAAAAGTATAAAGTTTCCCTAAGCGGGACTTAAAAGGAATAATGTGTCCTCGAAGGGACTGAAAAATAATTATGTCCTTATAAGGACTAATAAGGAAACGATCTTAAGTAAAAGGAGTTTCTTCTTCATTTTTATTTCTGAATGCCTTCTCCTCGGGTGTTCGTTTCATTCTAGCCGCGGTACGAAGTTCAGCATCTCAGGGCTCCGGGCGTGGAGAACTCCTATTACGGCTTCTTCGCTTGGCGACGTATCCATTAAAAATTTGGAAGTAAAAATTTCCATATTAGGATTAAGATTATTCCTATGTTAAGTCTAGACTCAAAAGGTTTAGATATGTGCAATTATGTAACTGAGATTAAACACAAAGGCTAGTGTTTAATTCACTCAGTGTTGGCTCTGATACCAACCTGTCACACCCCGACTTTCCACGTGTCACCGGTGGGCCCGGTGGGGAGTATCGTGACGTAGTTGGCAACATGATAGTCAAACAACACAATATATAAATGCACAGCGGAAGCAAAAGATAATTATTATTACATTTCCGAATATAAAGTAATATCCAGTATTACAACGGAAAGTAAGGGATCCACTGGCGGATCTTAAAATATAAACATATCACTTTTTCAACAGACTTTAGACGCCTAGAACTTGCAAGATTCCTTATTAGCGCCCTGAGCTTCCAGCCAATTACGTTCAGTACCTGTCACTTAACCTTTTTGGAAAATACGTCAGTTTTCACTGGTAAATACACTCAACCGACTCATTTGAAAAGAGTTTAAGAAAATTGATTTGAATGCACGTGGCACAAAATATCTTTTATAATTTGATTAAAATGCACAGAGGCAAAATTAACCTTTTTAACTTGGAACAATTATAGTTATAACCTTGTATACAGATTTACATGTTCGTTGTACGTTCAGGGCCCGATGTAGAAACCGAGTCAGATTAACAGACACACCACATGATATAGTTCCGCGGCTGGTAACCAGCGGTTATACCTTTATATATGAGCACTAGCGGGTGTATGCCTACACGCGCGGGCTAAGGTCGTGGCCATTTCGTAAAATGATGTCACTAGGATATCCGGGACATGGTCATTAACCCCTAAAGGTCTTTATTTCAAACAATACAGATTAAACCGGGTTACTTCAATGATTTAACCATAATAAGATTAAAGATTCAGTACCCGACCAAGCGGTATTATTATACCGTATTCCAAGCCCGTATAGGGAAAATAAGTTAAGAGTATTTACCTGAGCTAGCTCCTGTCTTAAATAGCAAGAATCTAATAACTCAGCCGTATTCACTTAAGTAAGCGTAGGTACCATTTACCGGAAGACTCTAGTCCAAGTCCTAAGCTCGAGTAGGAAGGTATTGGGTCTGCTCCTAAGCTCCAGAAGTGCTCAAGAATTGCAGATGAAGGTTGTGAAGAATAAGTTGCAACTTATGGCTTTATATACTAGTTCTAAACACCATAACTTATTGACAACAAAGTCTATGATCAACCACAACCTTCCAACACTTGTCCTAGTGCTCTAGGATAGTTTAGGGGTCTTTTACACGTGAGAAAAACCGAACAAATAGGTCACAATCGCGAATAACCTGCTGCAGAAGGTTTTCAGGTGCTGGCAGCTACCTTACGGACCGTAAGGTCCCCAAGCTTACGGTCCGTAAGCTTGACATCAGGGACCAAACTTGCTTGTTTGTTGGTGGTTCGAAAGGGCAAGCTTATTTCTGACTTTTGGGACATTATTTCCTCACTTTGGGACCCTTAAAACATGTCTTGAACAGTTTGTACCCTACCATTTGAGTTTGTTTCATTTTAATCCATAAACAAGAACCGAAACTGAAGGTTTACCAATCCTCTTCTTCGTGGGATCCAATCATGCTTTTGGAATCCCATTAATGATAATAATTCACTGAATTTAGGGCATCATAGGTGTGTGTAACATTTAATCGGGTCTTGGGATTTATAAATGAGGTCGTTCAGGTGTAAAAATTTACATGACGCCACTTTCAAATCCTACCGAAACATCTTTATTAAATCCGGGTTTACAACGCTTGTTGTCATACATGACACGTGTCGTTATTTTATTACACACGAATTTTCGAGGTGTTACAAATAGGGTTTATCCCTATAAACGTATTGTAATAAGAAACTTGGGTTTTACCCATGTAATTATTAATATTAAAAATGGTGGTTTACTCTGATAAACATTTCCTAACTACGGTCCTTATGTAATTTCCGCTGCCAAATTAACCAAACTGATACCACCGAAAATCTGAGTTCGCGTCTACCCGTTCCCGGGACAGATAAGGGATTGGGGGTTGCGACAATATACGTTTTACAAATCGTATACACATGTATACGGCTCGTATAACTATATACGGGCCGTATATAGTAAAATCAAAAAAACATTCCCTGCGCATTTTCTTATTCAAAAACATTATATATGGGCCGTATAACTTTATACGACCCGTATACAATAGGGGGTGTGAAAATAAGATATAGGGTATGTGTAAATAAGAGGGGCCTAAATTAATTATATATTTATATGTAAATTGCCTTGACGTGTCATACCAATGGTATATAAAGTAATTACATTTTTATAAGTAATTTGATTAGAGTCTCGTGTCTTGAACGAGTTGAATAATAAAAACTATTTATTAAAGAATAATAAAACAAGTAACGGGTTTACTCCTTTCATTTGTTTTCACTACATGATGTTGTAATTTTATTAGTTTTTACTATCCATCACCTATTAAAATAATATTTATTTTTTATAAATCTAAAAGCTTAAAAAAGTAAGGTTGCGTGTAAATAGTGACCGCCACATATTTTTTTTTTCTTTTCTAATTGGTCCATCCAAATTAATTCATCTTCATCACTAGATCACATTCCTCCTTTGCAGCGCAAGCTGCATAACGCCTGCAACTTCCCAAGCTTTACTCATGGCCCAACAGTGTGCAAGACGCGAAAGAGGGTTAAAAATGCAAGTTGGTATGGGGCATGAAAATAGAGAAACC
Organism: Helianthus tuberosus; assembly: GCA_030545235.1. Classification (NCBI taxonomy): domain Eukaryota; kingdom Viridiplantae; phylum Streptophyta; class Magnoliopsida; order Asterales; family Asteraceae; genus Helianthus; species Helianthus tuberosus. Next base: position 175,093,583 of record CM060368.1, read on the forward strand.
GATACACATAGCCTGATGCATTTAATATTAAATTAATTATATGTAAATTGCCTTGACATGTCATACCAATAGTATATGACGTAATATTTTTTTAATTTAACTATGTTATAGTTTCGTGTATTACACAAGTTGAATAATAAAAGCCGTTTGTTTGTAAATCACAATAAGATAAGTAGGTATACATGATAATCATCATATAAGCTTACAATTTCTTACTCATAGTAATCAATACCCAACATATTTCTAAAATGCTTAATCATCAATTTTTAGGAAGCTTCTAATTCATTTTACATCGTTAGCCACGAAACATATTTAAAGAGTATACCTTTCAAAATCATTTGTCTCATACATTAATTTTTAGGAAGCTTCTAATTACCAGTGTATTATGTTCTACGCTGCATCACGCAAGTTCCCTTGTAGTACATTAATACAAACACACACACACATGGAAAAACATTTTAATTTTTGGCCAAGCTCTAAAAGCTTTTATAACTAGTTTGTAGTAGTTCTAAAAATAAAAGTAAAATAATGTATTACTTATGGTGAATTTGAATTAAATCAAATTTATTTAAATTTGAGTTTCAAGTACGAATCAAATCAAATTTTGAACTGGGCATAAAATTTGAATACCAATTCGAATCCAATAAATCAAATCTGAATCGTATACGAATTCAAGTAAAAAAATCGATATTACTCTAGAGCTACAAGATAGTTATTAAATCGTTAGCACGTATAAAAACATTCCTCCTATTACTCTAGAGCTACAAGATGGTTGCTAAATCGTCAGCACTCATAAAAACATTCCTCCTATTATATAATACAGTAAAGGAGGACAAGAGCACCATGACCGGACCATGTATTGTCCGACAAACTAGAGTCTTAAGAGTCTATAGCTTCAAAATAAATGCTCAAGCCAGTCAATTGAATAAAATCAAGAAAGAATGATAAAACACAAATAAAAGATATTGGCATATGATTGAACTAATGGATTAACTATGTTAAGTTTGACCAATCAATCGATTGAAACTGATTTTCTAATCTACACTGTACAGTGAATACATATCAAACTAGTAATCTAACCTCGCGCGTTGCGGCGATAGTTTGGTTGTATTGATTCGTTTAAAGAGATAGCGCAACATACGTAACTTTGTATAAGAAAAATGAAACCTAGATGTCATTAATAACCTCTGTAGCTTAAAGTGGAGAGGGTATCGATAACTTTATTAAAGTTTAGAGCTTGTAGTATAAATTTGTTAAAAGACGAAAATATATTTATTAAAATTGAAGGGTTATATAATAAACTTATTAATATTAAGAGGGTGTAAGTGAAATTATGAAGTAAAAGACAAAATTAATTACTACTCTCATCACATTAAAACCCTATAAATAAGCAACTACTTGATGCTTAGGTTGGTTGTACTATGGGCTTTGGGTGTTTTTCAAAAAAAAAAACCATTATGCCTCTGCTTCATACATATGTCCACTCCCCACCATACAACCCTTCTTCATCAAAAATATATGCTCACACGCTCATCATCCATTATACTCTGTCAAGAGCAAAACCCAGAATAATCATTCACGCTCACCCATCTAGAGTGATGAGAGGTAGCGGTGTTGAAAGGTTGTGGTGGTGAGAAGGGGTTGTGGCGGTGGCGGCGACGGTAGCTACAGCAGTGGGAGGCAGCAACTTTGTGTATGTACGGGTGTGTGAGAAATCACCATTCTTCCACAATCACAAACCCTAACTTCCAATTCTCATTCAATCCGCAACCAGGTACAAACTAATTACAGTTTTCGTTAATCACAAATTAGGTTTTGTTCTTATTCTTTTGATATTCAAATTGTTGGATTCGTGTAGTAAATTGACTGAAACTGAAGCGTTAAGAGTGAGAGCGTCACTGTTGTCATTGTTCGATTCACCGTCGTTCTATTCCAAACTCTTTGTCTGATTTGTTGAGGTAAGACTCCAATTCTGTAATGATTATACTGTAACAGTGAGGGAGAATTTCGTCTGACTTGAGTGAGGCAATCGGAGTCCGACGAATTCAAACTCCATGCTTTGGTTGTAAGCTTTTCTTGTGTCGAATGGTAGAGTAATGAGTTAAAGTGGGCAACTTTTTAACACGATCATCAAATGAGTCGTGTCGAGCTTTATAAATGGAACAGAAAGTATTGGTGGTCCACTCGAGCCCGACACCCTGGTTTAGTTTTACTAAGTTGGCCCATTTCAACTTAAACTCGCTTTGAACCGCTACCCAAACACCCTCATCATGTTGAGGTTTCGCACCTCGGGCATGTTTATTTTAATAGTTTAGTATTTTGCTAAGGTTTTGAAACCTCCAGTTTTATTAATGAACAAAACTAAATAATATTAAGAGGATAGTTCGAATAAAAAAGATTGATAAATAAGTTGATTTTATCTTTGATTTATATGTTTTTGAGTACTGTCTTGCTGTCAAGTTTGATTTCTTTGAAGAGGTAGAGGGTCGACCTTTTTTTAATAGTCACTGAAGTATGGATGGATGGTGGTGATCAAGATTTGATTTTGGACAAATAAGAATAGAACTTTTAACATTTTGTTTGTCTTAGTGCATACGAAGGGAAAAAAATAGTATCAAACTGAAATTATAAAATAAGCATGTTGGACTTATAAAATTGTAGATACAAGCAGCTCAAGTAGAATAATAAATCAAATTTTGTTGAATCTCCATATTAAGATATTCATCTTTTTTGTTGGAGTTTTTTATTTAAGATATGAAGTGGTAGTGACCATTGATCTTGATAAATCGATAGGTGTGATGTGGTCCGATTTGATTCAGGATCATGAAGAATCAGATGCAAAATTCAAGTTTCTTGAGAAGCATCTTCAATAGGTGAGTTTCTTTATTAACTCAGGTCATATTCCTATTAGATATTGTTGTTTTGAGTTTAATATGCTACCATTAACATAAAACCTAATAACAATCACACTAATGGTGGGTATGCGCCCACAGTTGTATGGCTCGATTCGTTCTAATGTGTTTTTTTCCTTACCACTGCAGAATCAAGTTGTGCCTCAAAGAAGACGCGTGAAGAATGATCGCATATAAAACTGCTTTTTGGATGGCTGCAGACTAGCACCAATATGCAGCTGAACGCCTTAAATAAGCTGGATCACCTATCGCCATCATCTCCCCGAAACATACACTTGGAAAATAACTTTTGTACAACTTATCCACGTCAATATTTTGTACAGACTTGGTAGGTTAGGGTAGGCGATGTGAATGTATTGTGATATATAACCGCTCCCCGCCGCGATGCGGCGGGTGGTAAATCTAGTTGTCACATAATTAGAAACATTGTTGTACTTTATGCTTGCAAAATTGTAAATCACTATTAACAAAAGTTGGTGATCGTATAATATAATATAATATAATATAATATAATATAATATAATATAATATAATATAATATAATATAATATAATATAAGGTTAAGTTCACGTACAAAATGTCTTATCGTACAAAACGTACGAAATGCATGAAAAAGCCAAAAAAACAAGGTGACATTTTTGTAATTATTTGCCCGTATGGTAATTATCAAAATTAATCTACAAGTATCAAAATTACTCTGCAAGTTTATCAAACAACATACAATTCAAAATTACTCTACAAAATCATTTGTAGAGTAATTATGAAACTCTACAAAATTACTTTACAAGATCAAAATTAACATACAAAATTATTTGTAGAGTAATTATGATGCTCTACAATATCAAAATTACCATACAAGATCATTTGTAGAGTAATTTTGATAATTACTATACGAGTAAATAATTACGAAAATGTCACTGTGTTTTTTTTTTTTTTTTACATTTTCACCATATTCGTACGTTTTGTATGATAATGGGTATTTGTATTTTTATCTTTTGTCATGTAATATAATATAATATAAGGATAAGTAATATGCTTAAATATAACTTTTGATCACTTAAAAATAAGAGTTAAATGCCATTTTAGTCCTTGTGGCTTGGGCTATTTTGGTAGTTTAGTCCGAATGTTTAATTTTTCACATGTTGGTTCAAAAAGGTTTCACCATTGCCATTTTAATCCACTGGGTTAACTTCATCTATTTTTTATGTTAACAAGAAAAAGTGGATGAAGTTAATCAAGTGGACTAAATTGGCAACGGTGAAACCTTTTTGGACCCATAAGCGAAAAATGAAACATTTGGACTAAACTGCCAAAATGCCCCAAACCACAGGGACTAAAATGACATTTAACTCTGAAAATAATCATACTTTTCTAAGGTTTATCAAATATCAACACAAATTTTCTAAACAAAGGAAAAATTTTATAAAATTATCTGATGTTTATGGAGTACTGTTTTGATCAAGAAATGTGTAAAGTTAATTTTTTCCATTTAAAGTGATATCTGGTCGATGCAAAGTCCCAATTAAAAAAAAATATTCATTCATGACAGGCTATAACAAGAAGTCGTGGGGAATTTACATGACTACTCGGTAAAGTCTGTAAAGAAATGTATTTTTGATGCGACAAATACTCTTCCGATAACATCTTTTGTATGGTGCAATTGGGTTCCTAAGAAGGTGGTCGTGGTTGCGTGGCGTGCTTTCCTTGATCGTCTCCCTACGGTAGATGCTTTAGCTCGAAGGAACATACATGTTGGCTCTCAGGTATGTAGTGTTTGTGGCACAACTATAGAGTCGGTGGATCATTTATTTGCGGGGTGCCCGGCTTTTATGGAGGTATGGCAGTTGAGTTTCTCTTGGTGTAATGTGCCGCATAGCTTTATATTCCATGCCCGTGATCTGCTCTCTCTGCCTTTGACTGCTAAGAGTGGTGCTCGGGTGAGAAAAGCGTTCTATGGGGTTATTTTGACGGCTTTTTGGAGTATTTGGAGAGCCCGGAATGACTACATTTTTAACCAAAAGGAAGTGTCGGTTAGACGGATCATGGAAGAGGTAAAGGTCATGAGTTTTATGTGGATTACTAAACGGGCGAAAATGTCGGATATGTCGTGGGACTCTTGGGGTAGATTTGATTCATTAAAGATGGGATAGTGTTCGGGTTTTTTTTTCGGATGTATTTTTGTTTTTTGTTTTTCGGATTGTATTTTTCGGACTGTTCCCCGGGTTGTTTGTGGCTAGCTACTTGCTAGCATTTTTAATAAAAGTTTGTTTTGCTGTTCAAAAAAAAAAAAGAAGTAAGAGGATACAGTCACTATCTTATTGAATAACACAATAGTAAATACAAGTCTAAATCCTTCGTGTGTAAATACAATTCCTATATTATAAGGTAGGCTTACTGGATTTCGAAGCTACATAATTTGGTCAATTTCTTTTATCATTATTTATGACAAAGACTTTTATGTAGGGCTGGCATAACGGGTCAATCCGATCTGTTAAGACACGAACACGATAAGACACGAACCCGAAACACGTAAACACGAACACGACACGAAATCTTATCGTGTCAAATTTTCGAAACACGAACACGAACCTGTTAATAAACAGGTTACACGAAACGACCTGATAAGACACGAAAAAATTTATCAAGTATATACATGATTTAATAACATTTTATTCGAACACAAAGACTTATGATATAAAATTACTGATTAAGTTAGTTTAATTCAACCACTATTAAAACTAAAATTTTTATTTAATATGAGTACGGTAATTAATCATTATAATCACTACACGAGCTTAACGAACGAGTCATAGCTTGGATTATTAAAATTTAGTTTATTTATTTTTATGAATAAACGAGTCATAGTTTGAATTATTGAAATTCAGTTTGTTTATTTTTATGATTATAAACCATATTAAATCAGTTTCAATGCAGGTAAAGAGGGTTGTGTAGTTCTATGGGTATCACCCAATACCTTATTGCTTTTAAACTCACAAAATATTTTAAAACTAACACATATTCGAATATTTATTATATCTGTTGAGAGACTTACATGGTTTCAAGTTCCGTGCAGGTATAGATCGATGGGTTTGGAGAGCAGATAAAGAATTTAACGACATCCAGAAGACGGGAGGAAGAGTAATAGAAGAAATAAAAGCAGAGACGTTCTTATGGTTAAAAGCTAGATCGAAATTTAGAAATATTATATGGGAGAGATGGATGGACTTTAATATTAGAGATATCGTGACATGGTTCTAATTAGAGGGGGGATTTATTTTTCTCTTTTGTATTTTACTTGTTTCGGATTTTACAAAATATGCTCGCCCATTCTATAATCATAGAATCTGACCGTTCAAAAAAATATTTTGGGCTTTGTAATCCCTTAATTGGGACAGGAAGACAATATATCCGTTGTACTGGACTACTGGTGTGGGCTCGAAGCCCAGTTCAAAGAGTTTTAATATGTTACTGTTTTCAAAAACCAATTATAAAACACTTAATTTAAATTAACATATCTTAAAACTATATTTATACGATATTAAAAATTAATTTTATTTAATATTGATGTAAATATTTTAATATATTCATAAAATTCTTATTATTAATTTACAATTTATTAAATTTTGTATTTTGTTAAATTTTTTTCATTTATAACTTAAGTAAATAATTTTTTTATTATTTTTCCTCTTAAATTGTAATTTTTTTTGAAAAGTAACAAGAATCGAACGTGAGATCCTAACTTAAGAAACAAACACCTAAGCCACTACGCCAGTTCTATATTTTTAAAATTTGCTATTTATGAGAATTGAACCCATGACTTCTTGGATTATTAAAGTATTAATGAAACCAAGTGAGCTACATTTGTAATTAAGTTACTTATTTATGTTCAAGTGAATTTTCTAGATACATGAAGATTACCACCATTAAATTATAATCATCATCATCCTTATAATTATTATTGTTTTGATCTAAGATATATGAAATTCCTGTTATTAGTAATTTACTTTCATGCATCATGTGGTGGTGTTGATAGCCGAAAGACAAGAGAGTACATGCATTAATTGGCCTTTGTCTTAATTGCCGAGTGTTATGTGCCTTATGTCCAAGGCTTGATGCAAAACTACCATCGAGCCGTGGGTTTCACTAGAAGCAGCCTCTCTATTCCTACAAGGTAGAGGTAAGGCTGTCTACATCTAACCCTCCTCAGACCCTACCTTATCTTTGCTATTCTTGGGATTTACTGAGTATGATGATGATGACTTTCTGCCATACCAACCTTCATTTTGCCCTTTGAACTATCAACACAACTGGTTTTGTTAACTTCTCACTTTTGTAAGTTGCTTAATCTGCTTTCAAGTAGGAACAACATTTGTATAATACTAAGAGAATTTGATCAAAAGACAACAACTTTGAATCTTGATTCTTGAAAAGAGCCACAACGACGCATGGTCGTCATCATCATCGACAGTGTGTGCTCTGATATCATTCAAAACACACACTCGTAAGAAATCTTTAGTTTTTTTTAAAGACTTCCCTTCTAGAAGATGATTGTAAAAGTTTAGAATAAAAACACTTAAGGATTATAGGAAAACATATTGAAACTTTGAAAGCAAACAATCATTAACCATTTTAGTTATAAAGATTTAACCTGTTACAGAAAAGCGATTTAACAAGCAAACCTAAAGCTTAATGTAAAAACATTGTCACTATATAATTGGTTCGACTTTACGAGGGGTTAAGGACAATTAACAATTTAATCATATGAATTATAGGATTATAGCCTATAGACAAATTACAAAAGCAAAAGCCCATTACTAAAGCCCATATGGCTAAAGAGCAATAGTTGTGTGCCTAATTGTTTTTTTCCAAGAGAGCAAGCCCAAATGCCCAATAGCATGTTTTATCACATCAAATGTTGTGTTAACTAATAGTTAGTTTTCTTTTTGCGCACTACTTGTTTGGTTAGCACAAGCTTTATAGAGGACTTTAAGGTGCAGTTTGATTTTAAATGAAATGTCTTTGGAAAAACAGTCTGCAGATGACAATGTCTGCGTGGCGCGGACAGAAAAGTCTGCGCAGATCTTTTTTAGAAAAACAAACACCACCTAAATGTTTAAAAGCGTCCCACCGACTCGCTTCAGACCCTATAAGTAGCTTCTGCTATGAGTAGGATTTTACTATGTTTGGTTGTCTGAATTGTTTAAAAAATGGATTTAATTTGATAAAAAACTTGTATTATGTTTGGTTACTAAATGAGTCATTCTATTCTACCCAACTCGTTCATAAACCATGGAATTATTTCGAAGTTTAGTAAAAAGTCTCCTTTTTTTTGAAGCTAAGCCTTAACTCCTTAAGCCCATAAAACTAGGCTACTTTACACGTATAAGGTATCATTCAAATTTATTGGGCTGAACCTATGAACCCAAAACTATAAAAGCTTAAAAACAAGAAAAATAGGAAGGATTATAAAAATATCAAAATTTTGAATTAAAGAAAATTAAGATTCCAAAACATAAACTATTCATGATTTGACAACCCTAACCCCACCGACTTTTTTTAAGAAGTAAAAGATCTAATTAAGGATCTTTAAGCCATGATTAAATCTCTCTCATACCACTAACATTAATAAAAATATCCAAAACTCTTCAAATTGATACCATTTTCATCACCCTTTTAAATGCCACAAGTCAAACTATCATGGGAAGATTAATGAAAAAGACATAAAGTCAAAGATAATATTATCACTTGATGAGTGCCGGCCCAAACCCAAGTATTTTGAGTCTTGTGCCTTGGGCCACCAAATCTATAGGGCCTCCATGTTTAAAAAAATATATTATATGTGTCTGCGTGCGACTAGAGGCAGCTGCATAATTGATTGCCATGGGGAAGAGAAACAGCTGACAGCCGTATAGGTTAGGGCGGCAAAGACAAAGGCCATGGGGAAGAGAAACAGTCGCTACCGTCGGTAATATGAATGTCCACTAAAACCCTAATTGTTAGAGCTGCCGAATACAAATTCCCAAACCCAATTCCTGAATTTGCTGAAACTGTAAGCACACCCAGACCCAGTTTTGGTTTTATGTTTTATGCTTTATTTGATTGTTTTTCTAGAATTTGAAGGAATGCATCCCAAGTGTTTGTTAAAATGTCTCTGTGTGTTTGGTGGTTTAGGAGACTGAGAAATTCAAGGATCATCTTATTGAGAAGATGTCAAAGAAAGACGTATTTGAAGATTCTGTTGATGAAGTGGTTGAAATCTGCACCGAGGTATTATATACATCCAAATATATGCAAACATTTAGGCCAAAAAGTTATGATTTTAAGTGCTTTTTGCTTGTAAAATGATTCATTTGAACGCAGATTTAAGAAATAAAGGCTAATGTTTGAGTTGGGTTTGTGAATAGATATTTGCAAAATTCATGAATGAGGAATATGGTGGCCCGGGAACGTTGTTGGTTGATCCATATGACATTTTTTAAAGCTAGAAAAATAAATTTAATCTAAACATATCTTTACACAGGGTAAGGTTATTGTAAAAAATGTTAAAAGCGTGAGAAATGTGAGAAATATTGTGGAGATGACATGTGTCCTCCATCTAAATTAATTCAAAAGGGTAAACAAGTAATTTTATAATTAATTCAATTAATTCAAAACTTACCATAACCGCCACCTTAATTATAGGAACAAGATTTTTTAAAAGATCTCTAAAAAAACACTACGAATAACACTGCAACCACCATTCAGCACATATATAACACCATTCAATAATTATATAACACCATTCAGCAAGTATATAACACCATTCAGAAAGCATATAACACCATTCAGTGAAGAATATAACACCATTCAGTAAAGAATATAACACCATTCAGCACATATATAACACCATTCAATAATCATTACACCTCTGTAAAGAATATAACACCATTCAGTAAAGAATATAACACCATTCAGCATGTATATAATACCATTCAGTAAAGAATATAACACCATTCAATAAAGAATATAACACCATTCAGTAAAGAATATAACACCATTCAACACATATATAACACAATTCAATAAAGAAAATAACACAATTCAGCACATATATAACACCGTTCAATAATCATTAAACCTCTGTATCATCTTCTCCACTTCCGGCATCACCACTGCCGCTCCGCCGCTGCTGTCGTGTAGAGAGAGATATCATCTGGTCGTGCGATGTAGAGAGAGAGATCGCCGCTGCCGCACCACCACTGCCGATCCGGCACCACCACCGCCGCTGCTGCTCGCCGCCGCCGCTCTATTGCGATGTAGAGAGATAGATCGAAATTGTAGAGAGAGAGAGCTCTGGTCGTGCGATTGGAGAGAAAGATCGAAATTGTAGGGATTTTGATTACAGTTTCCTATTTTGAATGGATATAAAGACTTTATTACCCCTATAATTTTCAATTCAGTCCAAAAAAATAAAACAAATTTTACAATTTGGTCTCTATTAATCTAAACCATTAGATCAAAGATCTAATGGTGTAGATTCTTTCTTATCATTCTCACACTTTTGGTCTTTTTTACAGGAACCTTTACCTCTTTACACATACAACAAATATATAAGAATTTTTTTTTAACTCCGCCAACAGTAAACCTTATAGTTTATTTTGCCAGTCCCAAGTCCGGGTAAAGGAGGAGGGTTTTTCTCAAATTGTTTTTTTTTTTTTGAAAAAGGCCACAAGCTTTTGCTTCTCCTTAGACCACCAAAATGGTTGAGCCGGCCTTGCACTTGATGTACATATATGGGCTTGTTTTTAATTCATTTTCTTTACTTTTAAAAACATAATGTGATAAACTTTTAAGCTATTTATTCAATGTTTCATTACAAAAGAATCATAGTTTTTCTACGAATGTTTATGCACCACTGGTGTAACTTTTCATAAACAAGGTTTAATGCTATTTGTATATTCTCTTACAAAAGTAACCACATTTTCAGACTATGACTAAGTTCACGAGATTGGAATATAACTAGATTTTGCCCCACCCGCGTTGCGGGGCACAAAGTCGAATATTTCTCTCTCATAACATGTACGTCTGTGTTTCGGTTACTTGTACATACTACTCATAACACGATCTTAAAAAAATTAAATTGAGTCAAACAACTAAATTAAAACACTATCATACTTTTGTTTAAGAAAACAAAAATGATAGAAAAACAATAATTTTAAACTGGAGGCAAAATTGTAATTTTTCAGGATAAATGAGCGTGTGCCAGGCAACCGCCTGACACAAATAAAAATTACACCGATTCAAACAATTAAAACTAAGCACTACTATAGATTTGTCAAAAAAAAAAACTAAAACGATGGCATGACTGTAATTTTACACTGGGACAAAATCGTAATTTGACTGGGAAAGCAAAGGAAAATGATAGCAAAAATGTAAATTTAGATTGAGGGCAAAATTGTAATTTGGCTGGGTGGGGAAAAACAAAACTAATGACAAAACTGTAAATCTAAATGGGTTAAAATCGTAATTTTGAATCGAGGGCAAAATGATAATTTTTAGTTGGGGGCAAAAGCATAATTTTATTTTGAACCGGGAGTAAAAACGCAATTTTGAATTAATGGCAAAATCGTAATTTTAAAGCGTGGTTAAAATCGTAAATTGGTTGAGCCAATGGGGAAGTGCCAGGCAGCTTCCTAGCACTATTCCCCTATCTTGTGTCTATAGTTATACACTGGGGGCAAAATCGTACTTTGTCTGGGAAAGCAAACAAAAACGAAGACAAAAATGTAAATTTAAACTGAGGGTAAAATCGTAATTTAGCTGGGAGGAACAAAACAAAAATAATGGCGAAACGGTAAATTTAAATAGGGAAAAATCGTAATTTTGAACCGAGGGTAAAATTGTAATTTTTAACTGGGGCAAAAGCATAATTTTATTTTGCACTAGAGGTAAAAACGTAATTTTAAACTGATGACAAAATCGTAATTTTAAAGCGGGGACAAAACCGTAATTTGATTTGGCCCAAAGCAGGTGAATTACTGTTCACTAAAAGCATAATTTTATTTTGCACTGAGGTAAAAACGTAATTTTAAACTGATGACAAAATCGTAATTTTAAAGCGGGGACAAAACCCTAATTTGATTTGGCCCAAAGCAGGTGAATTACTGTTATAGAGTTAATAATAATTTAAGTATATATAATAATAATAACTAGAATTACCACCCGCCGCAATGCGGCGGGGGATTCATTAGTTATATATCATGTTAGATGAAATGCAAATATTTCTGTAACACCTCGAAAATTCACGTCCAATAATGTGTTGACACGTGTCATGTGGTTGAACGTGTGAAAGAATGTTCTGAAAGGACTAAAGTTGACAAACATGGAAAGTATGTGAATATACGTATTCTAAATGTCAACAGTGAATAAATATATTGTATATTAACCCTACATGATGCTCATACCTTCAAACGAATAAATCATGGATCATACGAAGCTAAAAGTGAGAGATTTCAAACTACAGGGGCTAAATGTGTCAACATGTTTAAGTTATACCTCTGAGTGACCTTTTGACAAACCCGAAGCTTTGTAACGGTTAATTATGCTCACTAGAATACACATTTTAAATTTCATAAAGTTTCGTTATCGTATGAGAAAGTTATGATCAAATTCGTGTGCGAAGGGTTAAAACGTAAACGTTGAAAGTTAGGACTTTTCGGGTAACAATATAGTTAACCGGGGACTTAACAAAGTGGGTAAATGTCTTGAAGCCTTTAAACATCAATGTGGAGGGTTCATAATGCAAGAAACAAGTGTCTAAACGAAGTTTGAAGAGCCAAGGATCAATACGCAAAAATCTAAAGTTTTTGATTTGGTGCAGAAGGGCCTCGCGTCACGCGAGGGTCCCTGGGGGGGGGGGGCTTGGCGTCGCGCTAGGGGTCATCTGATCCGACTTTCTTGGGTTTTTGCCTGCTAAGTGCTTTATGCTCGACCTTTAACCGAATTTCCTCATCTTTCTTGGCCCCTAGGCACCCCCTAAACACTTAGGGACATGTGTTGATCAGTTGTGGTGGGTTGTAGACTCATGTGTCAAAGATTTGTGGTGGATTAAACACTATATAAAGGACCATGATATGCACCATTGTTCTTCACACCTTCCTCTTGCAATCTGATCATTTCTGGAGCTCCAAGGCACTCTCAAGTGATCACTAATCAAGCTTAGGACTTTTGTAAGTTTGCTAATCCTTCTTTAATAATGTTTAGCTTAGTTATTTAGCTAAAAGTCAAACCATCGTAATTACGGTTTGACTTCGAGATTAATTAATAATGGCTCAGTCAAATCTCGAATTAAAAGTAGTTATAAGTTGGTAATTATGTGGGTTATAAACCCTCAAAAGGGTTCCCCCTGATTCCCACTCTAACTAGGTCTAATGTCGGGTCAAACGTGTAATTAAAAAGTCAACAGAATGTTTAAATTGCAATTAATGCATGATTAGCAATGTAGAGCACATACAACCTATTTGATCATTAATATAACTTGGTAATTAGTGTAAGAACATGTCTAAACATGTTCAACCCGACAATTTCCTGTTTAGACCCGGTTCGGAACCGAAAGTCGCATAGTTTGACTTATACTTTGACTTTCAGTTCTGACCCGTTTAGGCATGATTTAGAAATGCCTTAGAGCTTTATTTGGACCAGGTTACATGCTAGTATAACCCTCTGTGATTATACACCTCGGATCATTAGTTATCCAATTAATATGCATGATTCCGTTAATTGCTCATATGTTGACCATTATGCCCTTTTCACCTTAAAACGTGATTTTTGAAAATGTAAAAGAGTAGAAACTTTAATTACTGATATTTAAACTTGTATGCAAAGTTTGACATCAGTTTGAGGTGTAGATTGAGAGTTATGCTCATTAGCGTAATTAAGAAGCTTTATGTTAATAAAACGGCGTAATTAGCATATAGACTAGTTAAGTCTACTTTTTGGTATCAAACTTAATACCCACTGATGTAATATATTATTTTGGGATTTTTAAAGATTTTTAATTAATTTTAGGCTGAGCATAACTCATGGTCGTAGGCTTAGTCCGGTAATTGTCGGTTTTGCCCTTACGGGCCATAAAATGAGTTTTACACATCTAAACGACTCCAAACCTTTTGCTACTGATCACATATGATAAATAAATTATTTTAAGCCTTCTGGAATAATAAAAATATCAGCTTTAAGTATCGAACCCGGAAATGGCTTTTAATCGCCTTATTAAGCGTTTTAGCGCATAGAATGTGCTATAACCATATTAAACATACAAGGGTTGATACCTACTGATATTTGAGGCAAATTATAATATTTTAATAGTAAGCAAAGGTTGTTAAACTCAGACTTCAGTTTTGAGCTTTTCGGCTTATGTGAAATTACCAAAATACCCCTACGAGGCATAGTTTAGTTAAAATTGATAAATTTCACATATATACCTTAACCTACTGATATAACTTAGAAAATTGAGTATATTTGCTGATTACATCAGGCCTGTAACTCAGGTTAACATTTAAACTCTTTTACAACCTTTAAAATGACCAAACTACCCCTACGGGGCATAGTTTGTGTTTAAATTCATTTCGGGCATAATAAATGATATCTTACTGATGTCACAACATATATGGAGCATATTAACTTAGGAAACCTGTAAATGACTCTTATTATTACCCGTTACGCTTATTACGCGTTCGGTTCGGTTTATGTAACTAGTTTACATAAATTAGCCGAAACGGGTCAAACCTTATCGGTTTTATCTCAAAATCCAGAATGTGCATGAAGGACCCATATTAAACAAGTCTCTGAACTTGTCGGGTCTAAATCACATTCTATCCGGTCTTCGCTTAATTGTGCGTACGAACCGTATCTTTGAAACTAACCGGTCTAAGCTTAAGCTTAACTAAAGACCCGTTAGGATTCTAATAGGTTATTATAAACCTTCGTTCCAGATTAGGAGAACCAGTAAAAGCTACTTGCAATTTGCTTATTGTGATTTATACATTGCTCAGGTAAATACTTTTAACTTATTTTCCCTATACGGGCTTGGGTTACGGTATATAGAATACCGCTTGATCGGGCATCAAATCCTCCACCATTGGGTGGGTAATTGAATAATTTGATCGGCTCGTTTAAACAGTCTTGTTACTTAAAGCCTTTGGGGGGTTAATGACCATGTCCCGGATATCCTTGGCATCATTTTACGAAATGGCCACGACTTAAGCGCGGGGTGTAGGCGTACACCCGTCAGTGCACAAAAGTATATTGTGGTGTGTCTATTGATCTTTAACCCGGACAAGATCCGGGCTACTGAACGCATAAGGAACATGTAATTCGTTCACAAGATTATAATATTAAATAATTCTCCCAAGTTAAATAAAATGTTTATGCCATGTGCAACCAAACCAATTTTCAATCATTTTCCAAAATGAGTCAGTTGATTGTATTTACCAGTGTAAACTGACGTATTTTCCCAAAAAGATTAAATGCAGGTACTAAGCGTAATTGGCTGGGATTTCTCCTTAGCATCACTAGAAGTCTCGCAAGCTTAAGATGCCTGAAGTCTGTTGAACTATTAATACTATTTTATTTTCGATCCATCTGTGGATAAACTTCCGAATATTGTGACATTTGACATTACAATATTAAATTCGGTTGTATCATATTTTTAAATTTGCTTCCGTTGTGCATATTGATTATTGTGTTGTTTGACTATTATGTTGCCAACCACGTCACGATACTCCCCCACCGGGCCCACCGGTGACACGTGGAAATCGGGGTGTGACAATTTCTCACATGACCAAGAGCCTGTGTGTAAAACCGAGAAAAATATAACTAATTCGATCTCTGACTCACACGTTGCGACAAACCAATAGACGCGCAATAGATGAAAAAACTTTGAACCCCACATGCACGTTGCGGCACGTTAAACGGAGAACTTATGAAAGATGAAAAGTATATAAGTGTTCAAAGTTGAAAGTAAAAAAAATGTTGAGATTAAATTACAAAAGCTGAAAAGCTTTGGGTTGAAAGTAAAAAAAATGAAAGGGGTTAAATTGCAAAAGACGAAAACTTTTGAATTAAAAGTGAAAATCAAATTAATCAAATGGGTTAAAATACCAAAGATTGAAACTTTAGATTTAAATTGCCAAAGATTGAAACTTTAGAGTTAAAAAAGAAATCAATTTTAAATTATTAAAACAAAAGAGATAAATAGATTTAGTTAAATTGATGTTTAATATTATTATTATTATTATTATTATTATTTAATAAAATAGATAAATAGAAAAATAAGGATGCGAAATTACCAGAGAATGACACGTGTACAAAAAGGATTTTTGTTTATTAGTATAGAAAGATTATAGAAATCAATAAAATAATTAAAAGTATAAATAATATTATAAAAATATTTGGGTACTGTTCACTGGAAGTTTGCTTTAATATGTATAATATAATAACTAGTTGATGCCTCGCCCGCGTTGCGGGGCGATGGCCGAATAGTTCTCAATCAATCAAAAAAACACTACTATAATTTTGCTAGGAAAAAAAAACTAAAACGATATTTTTCGGATCAGGGCAAAACTGTAATTTTTCAGGACTAACGAGTGAGTGTTAGGCGGCTCCTTGAGACGGAAAAAACTTAAAACCTAGTCAACCAATTAAAAAAAATGTTTTCTACTTTTGCTAAAAAAACCAAAACGATTGGGAAAACGTAATCTTTAACTGAAGGCGAAATCATAATTTTAATTCCGAGATAAAATCGTAAATTAAATGGACCAATGGGAGAGTGCCATGAATCTGCCGGCATGACTGTAATTTTACACTGGGGGCAAAATTGTAGTTTCACCAGGAAAACAAACAAAAACGATGTAGAAAATGTAAATATAAGTTGAGGGCAAAATCGTAACTGGGCTGTGAGAAAAAAAACTAATGGCAAAAATGTAAATTTATACGGGGCAAAATCGTAATTTTGAACCGATGGCAAAATCGGAATTTTTAGCTGGGAGCAAAAGCGTTAATTTACTTTTCAGTAGGGGTAAAAACATAACTTTGAACTGATGGCAAACTGGTAATTATAAAGGAAAAAACTAATGGCAAAACTGTAAATTGAAACGGGGCAAAGTCGTAATTTTTAACCGGGGGCAAAATCGAAATTTTTTAGCTGAGAGTAAAAGCGCAAATTTATTTTTAAGTGGGGGCAAAAACATATTTTTTAACTGATGGCAAAATCGTAATTTTAAAGCGGGATAAAATCGTTAATTTGTTTGGCCAATAGGGGAGTGCCAGGCAGCTGCCTGGCACTATTTCCCCTACCGCCCATTTAATCCAATAGCCGGCTGGCACTATTGCCGCCGACACTTTCTTTTGTTGTTGAAAATATGGTCGATTCATTCAAAATATTAATATGTAAGGCAGGGCCGGCTTGGGCCAGGTGCGGGGTGGGCCATCGCACAGGGCCCACACTCCCAAAGGCCCATAATTTAAATTTTTACATATATTTTTGTTTATATATAGTTTTGAGCTGAAATTTATAGACAAAAGGATTAGTTGTCTAGTGGTCTACCGTCATACATTCATAGAAGATACTGGCGTTTGAGACGTGTTCTGTACTTATTTCTTCCGTTTCTTTGCTTAAGTCCTTGTTTTCTTATTTTTGGGCTTTGACCAGCACATACTTTAAATTTTAATTTCCTTTCTTTTTCCACATAAGCTTTCTTTTCTTTTTTCTATTTCTTTATGGCCCTTATTTTTAACTCCTTTTAGTAAATGTCACACATTGTATTTTTTTCACTCCCTTTAGATTCTAAGGTTGCGAACAAGGCTAAAACTACCCTGCCAAAAGGACTTGAACCCGATGCTCTCGTTGTGTGTTACACTAGGTCAAAAGCTTGTTTTGGCTTGTACTTCTTGGGGTTGTGTATACATATATCATTTAGAAAGAAAAAGGAAAAAGAGAGGAACTCTTTTTAGGCTGAACATTTATACTCAAATTTGACTTATTAATTTGGTAGTGTATTGACTTTGATCTCCAAAATCTTGATTCCAATGGTGGAAGATAATGGGGATGTCCCATAAAAAGAAGAAATAAGAGATGAAGATGATAATAATGTAAACACATTTGTGGTGGGTTCTCCAAATACCAAGGAATGTTTGACCATCAAAATTTATAATAATTTTTATCTATAATAGATAAGAAATCTTTTAAGTAAAAGATAAATTCGTACTACTAATTTATATATTATTGATAATGATAATGGAATTATTAAAAAAATAAAATACGAGTTAATGTTCAAAACAAAGCTGTATTAACTTTATGTAGGGATGAGTATTCTTTGTAGCAAAACATTTATGTAGGGCTTGGTGGTCTTTATCAAAATCCTCATAAAATCAAAGTTCCATCATTTGATTTTGATTGCATTATCATTTTAAGATTATTTTTTTATATATTCATTAATATAATTTTCAATTATTGAGAATTAGTAATCACACATGGTAAAATCTTATTCTCATATGGTGTATACGAGTTGTATAAGGTTATACGTCCCATATAGAATAAAATAAATTGACAAAGGCTGTGCCAGCATAATAAGGTTATATGGCCCGTATAAGGTTATCCGATATATATATATATATAAAATAATACAACAAATACTGTTATAACATAGACGTTTCAGATAATAAAGTGGAAAATTATTCAATGTTACTAGTATGTTTAATTTAAAACTCGTAAAAAATAATAATTATATACAGGTCGTATAACATTATACGGCCCGTATACATGTGTAAAAAACACAATAACCTGGTAAATCTCACAAAAAAAAAAAACACAGCAGGTCGTATAACATTATATTGCTCGTATAATATTATACGACCCGTATACATGTAAAAAAAAAAAAAACATTCCACTGCATTTATTTCTGTGCAACAGCATTCTATACGGGCCGTATAAGGTTATACGACCCGTATACATTTAGGGATATGAAAATAAGAAAATAGGTATGTGAGAATAGAAATTTTATTTTATCTGTGTTACATTGATAGTAGTCATATGTCATTTCAAAAGATATGTTACATGTTGATTTTGACCTAAACAATATTGTTCCCTTGTCTCCTCCATGCAAACTAAGTTTTCACAAGTACAACATATAAATATCTGTATGTATAATATTATGAAACTAAAAATTTATTTGTTACTTCATGCGTTACACTTTCGTGTAAATTGGACTCTAAACTAATTTATGCTAATTCGTTTTATTATGCCCAACACTTATTCACGTGACTTCACTACATGTGCACGTGTGTTTGCACCTACTTTTCGACAAGACGTTGAATATCAGGGGAGGATCTACCCTTCAACAAGGGGTAACCTCCGTTACCCTCTTGACGCTCTGATGGACGTTTTTTCGATTTCGTTACCCATTTTCTTTAAAACGTTGCCCCTATAATAATTTTCTAGATCCGTCACTGTTGAAAATCACATAATTCAAAACTGTTTTTAAACCCAATTAAAAATCTTCATGCAATGAGTGATTTTTGTAAAGTTTTTCTTGTAAGTCCCTATCAATATTAGGTCAACGTTTTATTTATCATTTGATCTCCAACAAACAAATATCAATCCAAGCTTATAAATAAATAAAAGTCAACATGTTCCTTTATTTATTCATACAAAAAAATATGATTAAAAAGAAAGGGCACCATATCATGAAAATAAAGAACTTCTATTCTCCACTATCAAAAATATATTGGTGTCCCAATTTGCGAAGTCAATAAATAATACTACTATTCTATGAATTTAATTAAAAAGTATTATAGATTATATACACTTTTAACTTCAACCTTTAAAGAAAAAAAATCCAGAAATGAGGAATCATGACACAAAAGTGGTTAGATTTTGAATTTACTAATATAGATAATGGATCATCAACAAGAGAGATTTATTGTTCGAAGTATAGAAAATAAATGGCTCAAAATTAGGAGGGTACATTTTTTAAATCGGTCAATGACTCAAAACTAGGAGGGGCATTTGCAAAATCTCAGGTTCAAACAGTTGAAGATTGAAGAACCAAATAGAGGAAATGTATTCTGATCCTTTCTCACTTAAATTTCTCCCCTCTTGATTTTCAAACGGCTATAATTTTTTCATACGTTAATATTTTTTTTTAAATTCCACCGTATTAACGAGTATTTAATTCTCTTTAATTCGAGTAGCCTATTCCTATAGTTTTCTTAAAAAAGTTACATGATTTTGAATACTCATTACGTGATTACGTGATTTTGAATACCGAACACATGACTACGTGAATTTGTATACTCATTACGTGATTACGTGATTTCTTTATAGTATCTGAAACCGCAGTAAGTGATTACGTAATTACGTAACAATAGTTAACTATGTATTTATTACGTGACTACGTGATTTTGAATACCCATTTCGTGATTTCGTTATAGTATATTTTATGTGAAACCACACTGAGTGATTACTTTCTAAGCATAATTGTAATAACATTAGTTATAACAAATCATATTGAATGTGTAATCACGTAATCGATTTATATTAAATGTGTAATCACGTAATGGTTTATGTTGAATGTGTAATCACGTGATGAGTATTCAAAATCATGTAGTCATGTGTTGGGTATTCAAAATCACGTAATAAACTAATAGATATTCAAAATCATGTAAATTTTTTTTAAGAAATCTATAGCAATAGGCTGCTCAAATTAAAGAGAATGAATACACGTACGGTGTAACTTTTTTTAAAAAAGTTTTAACGTACAAAAAAGTTGTAGTCGTTTGAAAATCAAGAGATGAAGTTGTTTAAGTGAGAAATGTTTAAATTACCCTTCAAGCCAAAGACACTTGTTCTATTAGAGTATATATACAGTTTGTATGTATATAACAGTTAGTGATGGTTGTTATAGTTTGTTGATAGTTGTTAGTGAGTAGTTAGTCTACTATATATAGACAATCTTGTATCATAATCAGTAATGAGATTAATAGTTGTTCTTGATACCTCTCTTTATGGTATCAGAGCCATCTCAGCTCCTATGACAGTTACTCTTCCGGCGACAGTTAGATCTCCGGCCAAACTCCGGTCATTCGTTTCACCTTTTTTTCCGAATATTTTTCTGATAATCTTCCTGTGATTCTTCTTTTCAATCTGTAATCATCATTCTTCGGTGATCTCATTCTGTTTTCTTCTCTCCGGTGTCGTTTCCGGCGAATCTTCATCATCTCCGGTGACTTTTCCGGCATTTTTTTTCCTCTCTCTATTTCAACTCTGTTTCTTTCATTCTTCCTCTGTTTTCTTCTCATGTCAACATCTTCCGATTTTAGTACTCAGTCAGCCACATCTTCAACAATGAATGGAAGTTCATCAAATCTGCACAACAATATGCCAAATATTAGGAATTTCATGCCAATAAAACTTGATAATGAGAATTTTTTGAACTGGCAACATCAGGTTCTTACAATTTTGAAGACACTTGGTCTTTTGAAACATCTCAATCGTGAAATAGATCCTCCAATTGAAGTTGAAGCCAGAGAAGCTTGGATTCGATCTGATGCTTATGTTTCTGCATTTCTTACAGCAAATTTATCTCCATCTTTAATTCATCTTGCTCGAGGTATAGTTTCTTCTTATGGAGTAAAATTGAAGAATATTTTAGTCAACAAGTGTTTGCAAATCAGAATCTCTATCGAACTCAGTTTCATCTTTTAAAGTAAGAAAATCGTTCAGTTACTGAATTCTGTGATTCTGCAAAGACCTTATATGATTCTCTTCAAGCTGTTGGAGATCCGATAACTGAACATGCATTAATTCTTCAAATTCTCAATGGATTGAATCCTAAATTTCAGATGTTTGTTACAAACATTGAAACTAATGACACAAAGTTAACCTATTTTCAACTTCGAGCTAAACTCTTAACTCATGAAGCACGTCTAAAACAACATCAGTATCATCACTCTTCGACTATACCGATTGCTGCCATGGCTGCGTTAAATGTCAAGCCACCACATTATGACCAGACTTCTAGATCGCAATCCACTATTGTTTGTCAGATCTGTGACAAAACAGGTCACAAGGCTTCAAATTGCTATCATAGATTTGCTTCGAATACTTTTTCCGGTGGTCGTTCCGGTACTGGTGGTCAGTGGAGAGGCGGCCGTGGTCGCCATGGTGGTCGCTCCGGCCGATATGGACAACGGAACAACCATGGTGGTGCTCGATGGCAATCAGGTTATGGTGGTGATGTTTCAAGAAAATTTTCAGCGAATTTTGCTAATTTGGATGGAGCTAGGGTTTCTCAGTTTGCAAATTTGGACGTTGGGGGCTCTGCACATACTTCTGATCACAACAGTGGTTATTTTGGGGGTAACCCTAGTGGTTCTCAAAGTCAGATGTATGACCCACATATTTTTGGATGTAATTCTGGGTTGGGCCATGATTCACAAAATTTTAGTAGCTTTAATGGTTCAGGAGTTAACTTGGGGCCCAAATCTGGTAACAATGATGGAATTTTAGGTTCTGGTCCAACAGGCTCTAATAATCCTTTTGATTCAGCTACTGGGCCTGGTTTTGGGCCAACTCATTTTTCACAGTGGGCTGGACATACCACTTCGCCTCATTATGGATTATTCGCTGACATTTCAAGTATTTGCGAGCAGGTTGACTCATGGGTTCCGGATTCAGGCGCTACTGCTCACATGACATCTGACTCTTCTCTTGTTTTTGGATCCGTTCCCTACACCGGTTCCGAGCGTGTTGTTGTTGGAAATGGTACGTCACTCACTATTACTCATATTGGTTTTGCGTACCTTCATTTATCTAGTCGTACTATATTACTCAAACACGTTCTAGTAGTTCCTGGCATCGCCAAGAACTTACTTTCTATTACTCAGCTTGTCATTGACCATCCTATTACGATTACTTTCTCACATTTTGGATTGACTATTCAGACACTCGCTGGACAGCTCCTCCACCACACGCGTGGTAGTCCACACCAGTTGTACTCTTTGACTGCTTTTGCTGCAGTTTCTCGAGAGACGTGGCACTCTCGCCTGGGACATCCGTCTGATTCAGTGATGACTAGATTTTCATTTTTACATTGTACGAATAAATCCATGTATACACATTGTACTGCTTGTAGTATCTCGAAATCAACACGACTTCCATTTGATTCTGTTGTTTCTCATTCCATAGTACCTTTACATGTGGTTCATTGTGATATTTGGGGTCCTTCCCCTGTTATGTCTCGTGATGGTTTCAGATACTTTATTACGTTTATTGATGATTTTAGCAGATTTACTTGGATTTATCCGTTGACACGTCGGTCTCAGGCTATAGATTGTTTTCGTCATTTTAAACCTCTTGTTGAAAATCTTTTCTCTTGCACCATTAAACATCTTCAGTGTGATGGTGCTCCAGAGCTTATTCATGGACCGATGGCCCGATTTCTTTCTGAATCGGGAATTTCTTATCGTATTTCATGTCCATACACACCCCAACAAAATGGGGTTGCTGAGCGGAAAAACCGTCATCTTTCTGAGATTGCTCGTGCACTTTTGTTTCATGCGCATTTACCAAAGAAATTTTGGTATGATGCTTATGCCACTGCAGCTTATCTCATTAACCGGTTACCTTCACCGGTTCTTCACTACTCCTCTCCATTTGAGACATTGTTCGGTTCTCGGCCAGATTCTTCTATCCTTCGTACTTTTGGGTGTTTGTGTTATCCGTTTCTAGGTGACACTCGAGCGGATAAACTTTCACCAAAGTCTATTCCTTGTATTTTTGTTGGTTATGCTCCATCTCATCTTGGTTATCTCTGTTATGATCCACATACGTCTCGTACATATACATCTCGTCATGTTCGATTCCATGAGACGATTTTTGATATTCCAGGGAGTTCCACTGCTCCCACATCTTCTTCTGATTCTATTCCTTTCAGTATTTCTCCTCCTACATTTCCGAGATCTACTTCTTCTTCTTCGTCTGCTTCTTCTTCGTCACCTCCTATTATTCATTCTCCATCATCTCCCATTATTTCTTCTCCTGTTATTCCTTCTTCTTCTCCACCACCACCTCCTCCTCCTCCACCACCTCCTCCTCCTCCTCCTGTTCCTGATCACACTCACCCGATGTTCACTCGTTCTCGCGATCACACTCGACAGCCTCGTCAGTTTCCTGATCATGTTCTCTTTCATGCTTCCACTGTTCCCACCACCGAGCCTTCCACATTCAGACAGGCTCAGCAATGGTCTGTTTGGTGGGATGCGATGCGTTCTGAGATTGGTGCTTTACATGCCAACCAGACTTGGCGTCTGGTTCCGTCTCCCACAGATGCCAACATTGTTGGTTGTAAGTGGGTTTATAGCATTAAGCACAATCCTGATGGTTCTGTGAGTCGATACAAAGCCCGGCTTGTTGCTAAGGGCTTTCATCAGACTGAGGGCATTGATTATACTGAGACATTTAGCTCAGTGGTTAAACCCACTACTATTCGTCTTGTTCTTTCTGTTGCTTTTTCCCGCGGATGGGTCATCAGGCAGGTAGATGTCAACAATGCCTTTCTTCATGGAGATTTATCAGAGATTGTGTATATGTCACAGCCACCAGGTTTTGTTGATACTTCTCGACCACATCATGTTTGCCTACTGCAGAAGGCTCTTTATGGCCTGAAGCAGGCTCCCAGAGCTTGGTTTTCCAAGCTATCCTCTGCTCTTACTACTGCTGGATTTTCACAGTGTTTATCCGACGTTTCTCTATTCATCTACAGCAGAGACTCTATTGTCTGCTATGTTCTGGTGTATTTGGATGATATCATTATTACTGGGAGTTCTTCAGATTTTGTTACTAGGTTGATTGAGCGCTTACATTCTCAGTTTGCGCTCAAGGATTTGGGGGAGTTATCCTATTTCTTGGGAGTTCAGGCTACCTTTTCAGGAGACATCTTACATTTATCTCAGCAACGCTACTTACTTGACTTATTACAGCGTACTGGGCTTGCTGAGTGTCGATCGTTATCTACACCGGTTTCTTCGGGTCGACAGTTGTCTCGTCATTCAGGTGATCCTTTGTCTGATCCTACACTATATCGGAGTACAGTTGGAGCATTGCAGTATCTTGTCTTGACTCGCCCTGAGATTGCTTATGCGGTTAGTAAGGTGTCTCAGTTTCTTCAAACACCTACTGATCGTCACTGGGTTGCAGTCAAGCGTATTTTGCGGTACCTCAAGGGTACCATATCTCATGGATTATGTATTCGTCGATCTGATTGTCTAGATTTACATGCTTTTTCTGAAGCTGATTGGGCTGGATGCCCGGATGATCGACGATCGACTACTGGTTATTGTGTTTTTCTTGGGCCCAATCTTATTAGTTGGAGTTCCAAGAAACAACACACTATTGCTCGTTCTAGTACAGAGGCTGAGTATCGTGCACTTGCTCATACAGCTGCTGAGATTCGATGGATTATGTCTTTGTTGCAGGAGCTACATATTTCTTTATCTTGTCCACCTAGTCTTTGGTGCGACAACATTGGGGCCACCTATCTTGCAGTAAATCCCGTGTTTCATCAGCGTACAAAACACATAGAGATTGATCTGCATTTTATTCGTGATATGGTGATAGCTCGGACTCTATGTGTTCGTTATGTGCCCACTACTCTTCAGATTGCTGATCTTTTGACCAAAGGGCTGTCTATGGATCGTTTTGACACTCTTATGTCCAAGCTTCACGTTGCTGCGCCACGTTTGGCTTGAGGGGGCATATTAGAGTATATATACAGTTTGTATGTATATAACAGTTAGTGATGGTTGTTATAGTTTGTTGATAGTTGTTAGTGAGTAGTTAGTCTACTATATATAGACAATCTTGTATCATAATCAGTAATGAGATTAATAGTTCTTGATACCTCTCTTTATTCTCTAATTCTCGCGTATAATTGTTGTCTTATACAAGATCCAACCCTACTAACGTAATTCTTTTATTTTATAAGTAAACCTAAACACGTCTTAATCTCACTATAACTTGTTTAATAAACGGATAAATACATTAACATGCTGTTTAAGTCTAAAAGCTACTATATAATTTCTAGAGGAAGTCATTTAAATAGTGTTAACATGTTTGATATTTTGTTTTTTAACGTTTCATCACTTTTCCTTTTTTTTAAATCTTTTTTATTCATTACTTCAAACTACTCATTCTTCGTTCTCCATTTTCAATCTTTACTATTCAGTTTCTCTAATCTCGAGCTTAATATAAATATACAACTTTGTTAATTGTGAATAAAAGATAAGAAACAGAAACAATAAAAAGCGCACAACTTTGTTATCTAGTCAAGAAGTATACTCAATTCACAAATAAACCTTAAACGTGTTAACCCACCCAAAACATAACAAGATTTTAAGTATGTCTAAGTCAGAGTTAATGTCTTTAACACATACAAATACATGAGTCGTCTTTTGGTTTGAACTATTGAACCCATCAACCTGAAATTATCCGATTTAATACGAGTGACACCTTAGAGAAAATGAAATAAATATAAAATATAAAATATAAACTACTTTTATAAATGAAACATTTTAAAATTATTATACATGTAGGTTGGAGTTAGAATTAGAATCATTTAATGTAATTTATAAATTAATAGAAAACTGGGTTTTATAAAGGTTTATTTCACCATTTTTTATATTTTATTTTTTTACAATGAAGAGAAACCTTTTTGAAAAAAAAGGTATTTTATAAATTAATAGAAAACTGGGTTTTATAAACGTTTATTTCACCAATTTTTTTTATTTTTTAATTTTTTTTCATAATGAACAGAAACCTTTTTGAAAAAAAAGGTGTTTAAATAAAAAAATTAAATCTTTTGTACGGACTAAGAATAACATACCACTAACCAGTTTTTATTTTATTAAAACCCACAATCTCATTGGAGCGTTAATGGTCCAGCTATACTTGATATATTTTTTTAACCAAATTGTAACTTTCTTTCTTTGCATAAAATAAAAAAAATAATTAAGAAACTGCAAGTGGTTCATGGATCAACTACGTGTCGAATAGTGGGTTGACCCAGGCCCATAATAGTGCTTATCCAGCCCAGTCATCATAGCATGGGTATTGTCGGGTTAAAGTGCGTGGGTATCCTCCCACATTTGTCCAAATTAAACCAATTTTTTTGAACAAATTGTATTATTTATTTAGAAAAAAAATAAAAAAAAATAAATAACATAGCTACAAGAATATACCCTGATTTTCTGATTATGTGTGTGGGTTTTTTGGTTAATTATAAAGGTTTTAGATAGTGGAAATCTCACATCTTGTACGAATACCACCATATGGTGATTTTAAGGGTCCATTACCCTAAGGTACAAAACAACTTGTTAAAAAACAGTGGTATAAACGAGCTAAGCTAAAACGAGCCTAAGCTCAAACTTCAGTTATCGAGCTTGATCAAGGTCGCAAGCCTAAACGAGCCTCTTATTCAAAGCACTATTGTTTAATATATTTAGTGTATGTTTGTATAATACTATTTTTTAATAACATTATGATCGAAAAACTAAACTATGTGTATATGTATATGTATATGTATATATGTGTGTATGTATATGTGTATGTATAATATGTTATATATAAGCTTATAAAAATAATAACTATAATTAATATAACTTAATTAATAAATGATAACGAGCCGACTCTGAGCTGAGCTCGAGCTTCAGCTCTCATAAGTAAAACATGCTCGACCTTGGCCTCGTCTTGGGAACCCCTGTTATAAAGATATTAAAATTGTTTTCTTTTAATATAACAGTTAACAACTTAATTTTTTGTAAGTAAAATAGAATATAATGGTTGACGTTAATGTAAAAGCATCTCCATTCAGTTAAAAAGTTTTACTTTCAACGCTAATGGTCTAAGAATGTGGTTATTGGGGGGTATGAAAAGCAAGGGGATTAAAAGCCAACAGAAATTAATAAGTTAATTGCTAATGTAAATTATATGTGAAAGTGTGAAACTATTTCACGCAAACACAAACACATAATACGAACTAATATGAAAATAATTAATTTGGGTTGTAATGTCTAATTCGTTTAATAAACAAGTTATGTTTAAGTTAACATATTTAATTATATAGGTTGAGTTTGGGTTAACATACGTAACTTGTTTAATTAAATAAGTCGACTAATTAATCTGTTTAAACCTAGTATACAAAATACAATTTTACAAGTCCACAACCATCACAACTTCTCACTATGCTCTCCATCCATGAGGAGTAAAATTGGTTGTGGCGATAAATTGGGTTGTGGATCCATGATCTCCAACTAGGAATGACCCGTGATGAGGTCTAAATAGTTGCTCTAACAAGACGGCTCTAGTGTGTAGAGGATTGAACCTCTCGGATTTGGATTATCAAATCGGTTGATCACATGGCTGCCTCATGTGTTATCACTAGACCACCGCATGTCTACACATGGGTCAAGATTCCAGTCAATTTGAATTTGAATGCCGCGACGTTCTAGGATCTGTTGGAGAGCTTACATGGTATGTAGGGATCGTCGAAATGGAAAAGGGTGATGGAGGTTGTGTTTTACAGGGCGATTTGGAGAATTTGGAAGGCGATGAACAAGTTAGTATTTGACAATGTCACTTTCCGAGTCTTAAAGGTGGTGGGTGGCATAAAAGAGGATTTGTTCTTATGGTAGAAGAACAGATCCCTGATCAGTGGCATTGATTGAAAGAGATGCTATGGCTTTAATATCCATGATGTAATTTCGTAATGACTTTTCTTTTCTTTGTTGTTTTTGAGACTCCCAGCTTCTTGTTGGTCAATTTGTTTCAGTTTTATTTCATCTAATAAAAACGGATGTCGTTAAAAAAAAAAACAAACATGACATTACATTATTTCGAACGATTTTTTTGGAAATCATGAGTAAGCTGTCAATTTATGACACGATATGAGTCTCCATGAAATTAACCTAGTTAGTGTTTGTGGTAAAAGTGTTTAAGCAATAAATGACACACAATAACATGATTAAACATGTGTCTAAAAGGTTTCAACCTGTTTGTGAGACATATATGTTTAAATTAATTTTTTTAGATAGGTTTATAGGTCAATACAACATGTTTTCAACATATATAAAAACAACTTAGTAGTATATATAATTAAATATAAATTGTCTTTTTTGGCAACATTTACGTTATCGCATTACCTGTATCTTATTATTTGTAACCGTGTCTAACGAGTGATGTGAATAGCCATGTTAAACGTGTCATGAGCATGTTATTGATTTATTTATATTTAATCGTGATAAATGTGATGTGTCGTGTCATTTGTGTTATTGAACCGAGTACATTTAATTGTGTTAAACATGTCTGTTGTATAAGCTACTTATTAAACATGCGTGTGTTAGTGTTTATGAAAATGACACTTTTAGTTAAATGTGGTGTGTTTAGGTTCAATAGTCATGTTAAACGTAACATGTCAAACACACAACGCTTTTTACCGCCTATAAACAATGGGGATGGAAAAATATAAACAAGAAACATATCATCTCATTTATTTTGAGTAAACTTTAAGTTTTGTTTGAAACAATAAACTTCCACGTTATCAAACTACAACCAAGTTTCATTATTATATGCATGCTACATGAGTTCAAATGTAGTATCTTACATAAATTATTATATAAATGAAAAAAAAATAAAAATAAAAGATTGAATGAGGCAAAACGGGAAAACCATGGGAGGAAGTGAGTTGTGCAAGCAGCTGGATTTACAAATAAATAAAATATTAAAAAAAGGTGTGTAAGTCTAATTTTATAATATTTCATGTGCTTGACACAAAAAAACAAAATAAATAAATAAAAAAAAAACAGACAGGCATATGTGGCTTATGATATATAAACATATGATTAAATGAATCTATATCACGAGTTGATGATTCGATTTTTAACACCGACCTTTACTTATAAGATATTAGACATATTTTATTGCTGTTACATCCTTTCACAGTTTTATATAATAACATATTTACTAAAAATAACTCATGACATTAAATATACTTATTATTAAATATATCATAGTTTTACACTTCCTTACAACTTGTATATATTTATTATCATTCCCCTTTGAAACTTGATTTCCATCAATGATGCAACTCAAGTCATAATCAATTGCTTTTAAATTAATGTTCACACAGTTTTTCAATATGAAAAGTTGTAGTCTATAAATTAACAAGTGGTCATATATGACCCCAACTAACATTTTAATTTGAGTCATTGGATTTGAACTCGTAGATATTTATAAGAGAAAGTTTATAATAATTATTATAAAAGATTTATAGGAACTTCTAATGATACTAATTATGGAAACCTAATGGGGTTGAGGAGGAAAATGATATTTTTTTTTTAAATTTTAGGACTTCTTATACAATTTCTTGTTTCTTTATAAAGTATCTTTTAAAACAGATACTGAGATCAAATATGGCTTGTAAGCATGCTGTAAGAAAACAAAGTTGTTAACATGATCAGTGTAGACAATAGTCTTTGAAAGGACGAGATAGGATCGAAACTTATCGAATGTGAACGCTAAACCTAGTAACCCCTTTTCTGTAGTGGTGTAATTCTCTTAAGCTTCGTTTAGGGTTCTGCTAGCGTAATAAATCGGGTGAAGTGCTTCTCCTTTCTTTGTCCTAGGATGGCTCCCACCGTGTAGTCATTGGCATCACATATAACTTCAAATGGCAACTTCCAAGCAGGTGCTCTTATAACGGGGGCGTTGATAAGTTTATCTTTGTTAGGATATGAGTTTGATTTGTTTGTGTTTGTGTTTGTTTTAAGATGATTAATGAAAGATGATAAATGAAGGAATAATATGCAGCGGAATGAAAAAAAACTTTATAACACAAACAACCAGAGATTTGCTTTCATCATGAACACTTTCAACTGAATGATTCAATACGTATGCATGAATTACAAATCTCCCCCTTAGCCTAAGATCACAGTGATTGTTCGTACAAAATGTAAGTGATGAATTGATCTAATAGAACAGTACAAGCACTGTCTATTTATAGT
Organism: Helianthus tuberosus; assembly: GCA_030545235.1. NCBI lineage: Eukaryota > Viridiplantae > Streptophyta > Magnoliopsida > Asterales > Asteraceae > Helianthus > Helianthus tuberosus. The sequence goes on from CM060368.1 coordinate 175,124,587, forward strand.
ACAATCCTAACCACTATGACATCTTTGCTGACATCACCTAGACAGTGACATCTAACTAAACTAACAACTTTTAAACACGGCTAATGCTAAACACTGTTACATTAATAAAACACTGATTACAAGACTCTGTTGATGCTATCCTCTGATGAGTTCAACCTCTGATGAAGCTTTAGCAGTGCTTTCTTCAAAGGGTGATCAGACCTTTGACTTCCAACAGATCTTTGACTTCTTTAGTGGTTTAGTCTTTAACAGTCTTTATAATCTAACAGAGCTTAACACTGAGCAGACATTAGAAGCAGCAGTAGTTAGATGACTTGCCATTGATGGAATAAGTAATTCAAAACACTATTATTCTGGATCAATAGTTTGCTGAATGTTTTGGCTTTGTATAATCTGTTCTCATGGTGAGATCTACATGAGCCAACAATCTCCCCCTAGAACAGATGATGCCAAAACCCTTCATTATTTTTTATATTTATTTTCTCATCAGCAATTCCTGGATTTGGCCTTTGAACTGTAGTTCAAAGTCCAAGGTATCCATATCTTCTTCATCCCTTTCCAGTTGAAGGTTCAAAAGATCTTGAAGGTCATCTGCACACAAACCATATGCATCCTTCCTATTTATCCTTCCAACACTACCATCTGTTGAGCAATTCAATACGTGGGTGTCTGAGGCTGACTTCCACTTTAGTACTTTTGGAGATGTTTTTCATGGGACAAGATTTATTTGTGATGAGTTTGGTGAATAAGGTCTGCTTGCCAACCTTTTGATAGTTTCTTTCAATTGAGCAGCAAGTTGATCAACAACATCATCCATGTGAAATTCAAGCTACAACTTTATAACCTCTTTTCTATGTTCTTCATACTTCAGCTCATCTTCTTCATCAGTCTGCTTTTGCCTTTTTAATTGATTTAAGGCATTTGTGGATAAAGCAGGTGATGAAAGAAACTTTTTGGAAGCATGGGTCTGTTGAGGCTTGCCAGTAGTGGTTGGAGGATAACCTGGCTTTTGAAGAACTTTTGGGTCTTTGGCTCTAAGTGCTTCTAGCTTTTTGTAGGTCTCTTCAACATTTAGTTTTGACCATCTAGCTATTGATCTTGCAGACCCATATTCAGCAGCAACAATCTCTGCTCTCATTCTCTTGAACCTTAATGCATCATCTGAATCCACTTGTCTGGATTTCTTCCAATTTGGTGGAGTTTTCTTGACCAGAGGATCATTGTTCATTCTTGTAATTCTGTAAATTTCTTCCCTGAGAGCATCTATTGACCAGTCCTTGAATTGGGACCTGGTTGCTTTATAAGGCTTATGCTTCATGATATGATCAATGTAATCAACCTTTAGTTCCTTTTCCAGCTCAGTATCCAAAGGCTGCTCAGACATGGATTTACTAAGGTCTTTAGCAAAGTCTTCAAGCTTTCTGACTTTGTTAAGCCACGTGATAGTAGACCTTGGTATTTCCTGTCACCTAACCCTATGCTTTCTTCTCTGGCTGTAACCTCTGCCTGTCTTGCTTTCATTTTTAAATATTCTTCCAGGTTCTAAGGTTGTCTGAAGCCATAGAGAGATGGGAAGGTTCTTTTTGATGGATCCTCAATTTTGTAAAATGATTCTATTTCACTTTGAACTACAAGCAGTTCTAGAGGATATTGAGCAGCTAGTGGGATGACAGATGGTAGTGTACCAGTGGGTGGATTTAGAAGTGGATTTATAAGTAGAGATGATGAAGGTGGAGTGGTTTGGATAGGAACAAATGATAAGGGGATTGGTGATGGAATCTCCTCATCATCTTGTACCACAAAAGTTTTTCTTTTGCGTACATATGCGAGTTTTGGTACTGGAGGTTGTTTAAGTGGTGAAAGTGGTTGTGAAGGGAATCTGTAAGGTATTGGAGGTGGTTGTGTTGATGGTGGTGTGTTGAAATTGATGGTGGCAGTGGATTGGCTAACCTCTGCTGAAACAACTGGTGTCTCAGCAGCTGTTTGCCTAACATCTGCTGATGCTTTTGTTGCATCAACATCTGCTGGTTTGATGGGTGAGGATGGTTTTGAAGCTATTTTCTGCTTCTTTTGTGGTGGTTTTTGAGGTGAAGGTTTGGTTTTTGGTGAAGCAGGGGATACAAGCCTTTTAGGAGCATCAAATGTTTTGGGAAGGTGGCTATTGGTGATCTGTTATTTTTAAAAGACTTTCTTCTTTGTGAAGTACCAATGTTTTCCCTTTTCATTTTCTCCTCCTGAGCTTTCTTCCAGTTGTAGGCTTTGCTCTCTTCTGTATCTTGCTTCTTCTGCTTTTCTAAAATCTTCTCATCAGTTTGGATGTTGAGGGTCTCATCAATTCCCTTTTTCTTTCCACCATCTGATTTTTCTGAAGTTTTTGCAGAAGTTTGTTTGGCAGACTCTTGCTATTGTTTTTGTTGGCCCTTTGGTTTTACTTTAGGATTAGGCTCCAACTTTCTCAATGAGTCTTTCTCCCCCTTTTTGGCATCATCTTCATCATCTTTTTCAAAGACAGGTGCAGGGGAGGAGCCTGTAAGTTTGGCCAGGGTTCTTTGATACCCCTGATGTATGCCTGAGTATCTTTGTATCTAGTCTCAACCATGATTCTGATCAATTCCATATACTTGTTGTGGTTGAGTTTAGCTAATTCCCTTTGAGCAGCAAGTATTGGTTGAACAGAATTCCATAGTTCTTGAGTAATTTACCGATGGCTAGGATGACTTTTTGAAGCCTCCAACATCTGTTTCATCATTTCTTTCATTTCTCCAACAGTGTTTTCAACTGAAGACATTCTTTCTGTCAAATCCTCGTATCTTAGTTCATCACCTAACTTAATAGGATCATCTGAATTCCCACAAGAGGTGGTTGTATTTATTTTGATAACAGGAGAAGACTCTATATCATCAGAAACAAAAGCCCCTTTTTCTTGGTACTAGGGACTTCCCACTGGAACAGAGGTTACCGTTATAGCCTCAACAGTGGTTGCCTTCAAGGAAGTCTTAGAGATGAAACCGTTGTGCAACTGTAAATTAGGGGATTCAACACTTGTAGTGGCTGCTCCACTTGAATTACCACCAAGAGTTTCGTAAAACTCAAGAGGTGTAGCCTCCTCAGTTGTTTGTGGGATAGCAGATTCAACAGGTTCAGACACAGTCTTTTCTGGTGTTATACTCTCAGTAATGTGTTGGTGAGATGGACTGCTTTAGGTCTGAATGTCAATTGCTTCAAAGAGTGGTAGTATGGTTGGTGGAATCGGAGATGAAGGTGATGGTGTGGAAAGAGACATTGCCCCGGGAGAAGGGCTTTTAAGCATACTTTCAAATGAAAGTAATGCTTCATGATGTGGTGTCCCTGTGATTACAACATGATCCTTTTGTGAGGATTCATGAAGAGTTTGGTTTATGGGTTGAGATCTTTCCACATGCTGTGAGGAAGTAGCAACAGTGGTTTCAAGTGACATTGGTGTTGTCACTGGGTTAACCTCTGGGATCTCATCTTCCGGAGGACCCTCTTTATTGGGTTTGGTGGGCTTTTTGGATTTTGTTTTTTGTTTTTTTTGTCTTTTTGGGTTTTGCTGGTGTGGGTTTCACAGCAGGGGTTTTGGTGTTGTGATCACCAGGAGCAGTGGGCTCAGCAACAGAGGTTTGACGAGCAGATGTGGACTCATCTAAAATTTGCTCATTCCCCTTTGCTTGTGTTTTTGAAACAATTGACTCTTTTGTCATAAGACGAGTAAAAGTTTCAGAAGTTAGACTGTTTATTTTAAAAGCTACACCTTGTTCGAAAGATTTTTTATCAACATGTTTTTGCAGGTAGCAGTTTAGTAGTCTAGGATACATCAGAAAAGCAGCATTTTTCCCCTTTTCAATGTTCTTCACATTTGAAACCAAGTCTAAAAATAATGCCTGGGAGTAGTTAAAATCAGATTTTGTTAAAATTGCATATCCCAAGTACTGGATTTTCAAAGATATTTCATTGAAAGCAGTGGGTTTTGCAGAGAGACATGTTAAGAGGGTATGGAAAAAGAATTTCATTGGGGGTGGAAAATTTGGTTTAAACATAGTAACCCCTTTTAATTGTCCATCATACCCCCTCTCAATCAATTCTACATGAAGATCATTTTTAGGAAAAGATGTCTTACCTGCAAAGTCGTTTAACCCAAATGTTGTTGATATGGTAGTTGGGGGTTATTGCAACAAGAGTACCTCCTACTTTTGAAGTGATTGCATAAGGCTCTTTATTTTGTGCTTTGATTTTGGCATTTGCCCAGAAATCACGTAGTGTATCTTGATAAATGGGAGCGTTGGCAATAAGAATAGCTTGAAACTTTGATGATGTAAGTACATCAATTATTGAGTGGAAGGCGGTGTTTTTGTTAGTTTTCTCAAAAATGGGGAGGTAGATATGAGGGTTTTTGATTGTCAGAGTCATGTCGGAGCAGAAATTTGTGAAAGGTTGAAGAAGATGGAAACTGTTTTAGAGAATTTTGAATTCGATACGGCGAGTAAAAGCTCTGTTTAGGGATAGAATATGGTTTTATAAAGTGAAAAAGCGAATGCTGATGTGGCAGTGGTTTTAAAGATCTGATGGCTAACATTTGTCCATGTGGAAACCTCTGCTGAAATAATGGAAGACAGTTGTTTGGGGACCACTGTTGGACAATAACAGTGGTTGGGAACAGAGAAATGAGAACAGTGGCTGATTTTAGTCTATCAGTGGATAGACATCAGTGGAAGAGACCAACAACGGTTTAATCAATAGTGGTCCAAGCAGTGGTAAATGGAAGACAGAGGATACCTTTCAGCAGTGGATAAATTTTAACCAATCAGAGGATTGAAACATCAGTGGTTATGAACAGACTTTTAAGGATTTATGAAAATATTCATTTTAAGCTATTTTTAAGGATGGATTTTGATTCTTTGAAAACATTTTAATGCTTGTTATTCATGGAAAACAAGGTGTTGTCCTTTAATCCAAGTTAAGCATGCCAATTCTTGAGAACAAGCTTTCAAAGGTAGATGCGTCTAAATATTTTGTCAACACATCTGCCAGTTGATCGTGAGTTGGAACATGATGCAGAGAAATCAAACCTTTTTCATAGCAACCCCTCACAAAGTGATGTCTAATGTCAATGTGCTTGGTGGTTGAATGGGATATCGGATTTTTAATGATGTTTTCAGCTGCTTGACTATCCAACTTAAGAGGAGTCCTTAAAGAAGTTACACCAAAATCCAGCAACTGGTTTTGAAGCCACAACAGTTGGGCTGTACAGCTTGCAACAACAATATATTCAGCTTCAGCAATGGATGTGGAAACAACTGCTTGCTTTTTGCTTTGCCAAGACACTAAGCAATTGCCTAGGAATTGACACCCTCCTGAAGTGGACTTCTTGTGGTGTTGCATACAGCAAAATCATTGTTTGAAGAACCTGAAAGCTTGATTTTCCCATTAGCAGGATACCAGATACCAAGTATGGGAGCACCTTTTATGTATCTGAATATTCTTTTCACAGCAATGAAATTAAACTTCCTAGGTGCTGACTGGGATCTGGCACAAACACATGTTGCAAACATGATGTCTGGCCTAGATGCAGTTAGGTACAATAAAGACCCAATCATGCTTCTGTAGTGACAAGCTTTGTGGTTGCCATGGGTGTACTAAATGGTTTACAATCATTCATCTTAAATTTGTTTAAAAGTTCTCTTACATACTTGCTTTGATGAATGAATGTTCCATTTTGCAATTGCTTAACTTGGAGACCAAGAAAGCATTGGAGTTCACCCATGGCACTCATCTTAAACTCTGCTGTCATGAGTTTCCTGAACTCTTCACACATGGAGGTACATATGGATCCAAAGATGATGTCATCAACATAAATTTGGACAATCATCAGATCCCTTCCTTTCCATTTAAAAACGAAGTTTTATCAATTTTACCTCTTGTGAAACTAATGGAAATTAAGAAGGTGGAAAGAGTTTCATACCAGGCTCTTGGTGCTTGTTTCAAGCCATACAAAGCTTTGTTGAGCTTGTAGACATGATTAGGATAAATGGCATCTTCAAAACCAGGAGGTTGACAGACATACACCTCCTCTTGAATCTTCCCATACAAGAATGCACATTATAAATCCATCTGGTACACCTTGATGTTGTGGTTGACAACAAAGGCTAAGAACAATCTGATGGCTTCAAGCCTTGCTACAGGAGCAAAGGTTTCATCATATTCTATGCCCTCTTCTTCTCTAAAGCCTTGAACCACTATCCTGGCTTTATTCTTGACAAAATGCCCCTTTCATCATTTTTGTTTTTGAAGACCCACTTTATGCCAATTGGACTTACATCCTTAGGTAGTGGTACAAGTTCCCATACTTGTTGTCTTTTAAACTGTTGGAGCTCCTCTTGCATAGCTTCTACCCAACTATTGTCTTTCAGTGCCTCTTGGCACTTGTCTGGTTGGATGAGAGATAGAAAGCCTGCAAAAAGACAGATGTTTTAGGATTGACTTCTTGTGAGAACCCCTTCACTGATGTTGCCAATGATTTGGTCTGGTGGATGAGATTTAAGGAAGATTAGATCCCCCTTGTATGGAACAATGGCATTGAATGGGGAAGGCTGCAGATGTGTATCATCTGAGCTAACATCTGTTGGCACTTTTGAAGATCCAACATCTGTTGGTGATGGAGGTGGAGGAATAAGAGGAATGGGTGTGGCACAATGTTGGTTTTTATCCACAGATGATGGATTTTTATCAACAGAGGTTGGACTTGATGAAGTGGCAGAGGTTTGATCAACAACTGTTGATGCAACAGTGGCAGAGTTTTGATACCTGTTTTGAACATCTGCTTCTCTGGTGGTGGAAGTGACTTTATATTGTGGAATCACAATGTCAAATCCATGATCTTGTGAGGAAGATTATGGTGTACCTGCAGGGTTAGTCTTGACAGACACATTTCAAATGTAAATTCATCAAGGTCAAACAGTTCAGCAAGATTTGTTGGGTTTTTAGTGATGAAAGTTCATTGAACTTCACATTCAAGGTCTCTTCCACACACCTAGTCCTTGTGTTAAACACTTTGTAGGCCTTGGCAGTGGTTGAGTATCCAAGTAAATAACCACAATCCACTTTGGCTGCAAATTTTGAAATTGAATCTTTTCAATTTAGGATAAAACTTGGGCATCCAAAGATTTTTTTGTTAGTTTAAACTTGAGTTTCCCTGTGTGGATTGACCCTGACCCTAACACCTTGTCCTTTTTAATTTGTTATCAATGAATATATCACCCTTTTCATAAAAAAATTGAGAAGGGCGGCTCTACATCCTGTTATGTGCAATGAGCCTCTTCTATCTAAAACAAGTAAAAGCTCAATGAATATAATACCCTCTACATAAAAATTCGAGAAGGGTTATATATTTGGTTATTTACATGAAGCCTCTACTATCTAAAAACAAGTAAAAGCTCCCTGATGTTTGGTAATCAATAAGTTTTGGCGAGTGTCCAAAACCAAAATGGCTTTGGATGGGGTCAAGGACATTCCAGCCTCAAGTTCAGGAGAGTGGTCAGTGGTTTGGCCAGATTCTTTGTAACATCTGTTGGGGACCATTTCCTGTCAGATGATTTTAAACATGAGGATGCTTGTTTACTATTGGCTTTGAAAGTCTTTTGTAGACCTCATTACTATGTGATATTTTTTGAAAGATTTTGCCCATATCCTCTTTGAAAGATTTTTAGTTGGTGATGCATTTGTTACCTGAACCTCTCTAGGAGCAGAGGTTGCATTCAACTGTTTGGTAACAGATGTTTATACATGGATGAAGGTATGTGTTAGGCTTTCCTTTTGTAGTACTAACATGTGGACTCTTAAGTGTTTTTGATTTAAACTCTTTTCTTTTGACTCCAAAAGTTTTGAGATAAACCCACTTTTGAGTTTTGTGAGTTTTCTTCTTCCCTTTTTAACCTTCTTGTCAACAAATGTTATAACATCTGCTAGAAGGTCCTTTTTAAGGAAAGAATTTCAACCAAACCAGAATCATTTACAGCAATGTTTAGAGAAACTTGGTCATTTTTGCAAAATCCTATGCCAAATTTCACATTACTTTTGATCTGGTTTTCTAACATCAACTCATAACCTTTGCAGGTTTCTACCCATTTTCACAAGTGATTTGGGTTGACTCAAGTTCCTTTTTACAACTCTGGTATTTTTCTACCATTGTTTGGAGTTGATCTTTGGTTATGCTTGATTCATGTTTGAGACTGCTGATTTTCTTATCTTTTTCAAACAATTTTGATTTTAATTTTTTAAGGTTTTTCAAACTGTTTTTCAACATATAAGATCTACTTCCTAAGGTTTTTATTCACCTCTTTGATGTTAGCAAAAGCACTAATGCATTTATCTGAACATAAGACTTTGAGGACTTGAGGTGATACCTTAGCAGCAGCCATCATGGAACCATCACATTCTTCATCACAAACACTGAAATCCCATGAAACAATGAATGAACATGGCCAAACCGATGTTGCCAGATATTTTTCTCAGACCTGACAACCATCGGTGGTTTATATAGGGTACCAGTGTTATGAGGATCTTGTGTGTTTTGAGACATTTTGGTTGTTTTACAAAGTTTTCGATTAACCAACTTTGGACGTGTTTAAACTTTTAACTCTGTTTTTCAACTACTACAAACAAAAGATATCAATGAATTGAGCTGATCTTTTATATCAAATTGACTGTTAAATCGAATTTGATTGACCTATGCTCTGATACCAATTGTTAGGATCTGAGTTTGATTTGTTTATGTTTGTTTTAAGATGATTAATGAAAGATGATAAAAGAAGGAATAATATGCAGCGGAATGAAGAAAAACTTTATAACACAAACAACCAGAGATTTGCTTTCATTGTCACGGCCCCCGACCCGGTTTGACCCGTTTCAGGAGCCGCGGGACAGAAATCCCGTGGTATTTAATTAATTGAGTTTAACAGCGGAAGTTTATTATCAGGATCTTTTTAAAACTGAAATGTATTTCCCGATTATGTTATTTCACAGCGCGGGATAAAACCCCGGTAATTTACAATACTAAGATTTCACAAAGAAATCTTTTATTTTACAAAACATGTTTCTTTATTTTATACTGAGCCACTTTCTCAAGCTTGTAGTGCTATATGGCACTTTTCCTGGTTCATAACAGGTCACCTGAAACATGTTTGAAAAAGGTTTTGTCAGCGGGAAATACTGAGTGAATCATTCATTTTGCATAAAATGATGCATAGTTATTAATTACAGCATAAGAGCAATTACAATGGCTTCTATCTTATTTTTATCTGGCGGCCTGTCACAATGGTGACATGTCACAATGGTGACGATGGTCATACCACTATTAGATCAATGAACCTAAATAGTGATGATTATCCCTGTAGGTCAATGAACCTAACAGTGATTATCCCGAGTAGGTCAATGAACCTAACTGGGAGAAAATTAGTAATGTGCACAATACCCCACTAACCAGTAATTCAAGATATCCATGACTTAGTCCCTGTAATTATAACCTTGAAAATAATTTGAGGTATTGTAAAGCAGTTGATAAAAAGAGAATGACTCACATTGCAGATTTATACGGGCAGAGTTTAGCCTACTGATTAGCCTTTTAACCTAAATTTAATAACAGGCACACAATTCTGGGTTAGTAATCAATACTGCATTTACGATAACTCACGAGATCAAATCCTCACAACGAATGACAAAGTGCGATACTTAAACATCCATCGGATTCACAACGAATGACAAAGTGATATCACTTAAACATCCATCGGAATCACGACTAATGACAAAGCATAAACCCTAATGTGGGCAGCACTTAAACATCCATTGGATATTTTGATCAATCGGACATTGAATCGTATCAGCGATCGAGTTATTACCCTGATTGCAGCGTCGATTAGTGATCCGTGTGTGTTAATTGTAGTAAACAGAACTTATCTCAGTGTATGTTTCGACTTTGTTCGTCGTTCAAGCGCCCAGAATCAAGTCCCAACATTTGCTATTTATACACAAAATTGGACTAGCTTACGGACCGTAACACTCCCAATGTTGAGGTCCGTAAGGGTGCTTACGGACCGTAAGCCTATCAATGTTACGGTCCGTAAGGGTCGAAAATAGGTTATAGGGTAGCCACGGTTGGGACTAGCTTTGCTGAGTTGACATAATCATAAAATTCGTTTTTTTTGACAGCGAGTTTTAAGGATAATCGTTTAACTAGGGTTTATCCCCCTTGAGTTTTAGGGGCCCTGATCCTGATTCCGTTTGTTCTGAAATTTTTAGGGTTTGCGCAGAATCACTTGGGTGTCTCAATTAGGGTTTCCTATTGGTCAAATTAATTTAATAAATATGACTTTTGATGAGAGTTGTTACATTCTCCCCACCTTAATAAAAAATCTCGTCCTCGAGATTTACTGGAATAATTGAGGATACTTTTCGATTCTTTTCTGACTCTAACTCCCAAATGTATTAGGATCATATCTTTGAATCCCACTTTACTTTAACTAGCACTAATCGTTTGTGTTTTGAGAAATTTGATCTTTCTATCTTTTATCTGAAGAGGTTTCTCTACAAATTTTCGTTTACCTCTATATCTTGAAGAGGTACTACCAAAGATTTGTCTGATAGACATTTCTTGATATTGGATACATGAAATACATCAGGTACTCCAGCTAACTCTCCTAGTAGTTGTAAACGATAAGCAACTGATCCTATACATTGGATCACTAGAAATGGTCCTACGTACCTTGGACTTAGCTTTCCTTTCTTACCGAATCTAACAACTCCTAGATACTTTCAATAGCATTTTGTCTTCAACTTGAAATTCTAATGGCTTTCGTCTATTATCTGTATAACTTTTCTGACGATCTTTAGCCTTTCCTTCGTGATACTGAATATCACAGTCGTAGTCCCTTAGGATTTTCATTCATCTCCTTTGCCTCATGTTTAATTCTTTTTGCCCAAATATATGTCTTAAATTCTTATAATTCGTATAGACAGTAAACTTACTTCCATACAGATAATGTCTCCAAATATTAAAGGAAAAATTATGGCTCCTAATTCTAAGTCATAAGTGGTATAGTTTTCTTTGTGCTTTTTCAATTGCCTTGATGCATACGCAATTACCTTTTTGCGTTGCATTAACACACATCCAACTCCTAGTTTTGAAGCATCACCGTATACTTTAAAATCTTCTGTTCCTTCTGGTAAGGCTAAGGTTCGAGCATTTGAAAATTTTAAAATCCTAAAGGCTTCTTCTTGTTTAGGTCCTCATTCAAACTTAACTGTTTTATAGGTTAGCTTAGTTAATGGTATAGCTATCTTGGAAAATTTCTTAATAAACCGTCTATATTATCCGGCTAAACCTATAAAACTTCTAATTTCCATTGCGGATTGCGGAACCTTCCATTTGGTAATTTGCTGCTATCTTAGCAGGATCTATGTGAATACCTTCATGATTCACCATATTACCTAGAAATTGCACTTCTGGCAACTAAAATTCATACTTCGAGAATTTGGCGTAAAGCTTCTCTTTTCTTAACAAAGTTAAGAGTGCATGCAAGTGCTGATAATGTTCTTCCTGACTTTTGGAATAAATAAGTATATCGTCGATGAAGACAATTACCAATTTATCCAAATATGGTTTACAGATACTATTCATCATGTCCATGAATGCTGCAGGTGCATTTGTTAATCCGAAGGGCATGACTGTAAACTTGTAATGACCATACCTAGTTTTGAAAGCAGTCTTAGGTATGTCTTCTTTTTTGTTCTTTCAATTGATGATATCCGGATTGTAAATCTATCTTAGAAAAATATCTAGCTCCTTGAAGTTGATCGAAAAGATCATCAATCCTAAGTAATGGGTATTGATTCTTAATTATAACCTTATTCAATTCCCTATAATCAATACACATTCTCATCGAACCATCCTTTTTCTTAACAAACAACACTGGTGCCTCCCACGAGGATAAACTAGGTTGTATGAAACCTTTACTTAATAATTCATCTAATTGCTTTTTCAGTTCGAACATTTCTGTAGGAACTAACCGATAAGGTGCCTTGGCTATAGGTATAGTTCCTGGAATTAGATGAATCCTAAACTCTACTTCCCTATCTGATGGTAATCCTGGTAACTCTTCTGGGAATACATCTGGGTATTCTGAAACTACAGAAATTTCCTTAAGTTCTTTATCTTTAATATTAATGATTACTTAAATCATATATACTATTCCTTGCTTTCGTTCATAATTAGCAACTTTCATTACTGATATGAACTTTATGGGTTTACATGGCTTATCTCCTGTAATCATTATTACTTCTCCAGTGGGTGCACAAATTTCTATGGAATTCTTATCACAGATAATTCGAGCATGGTTGTTTACTAACCAATCCATTCCTAACACAACATCGAATTCAACTAATTTCATAGATAATAGGGTTGCAGAAAATTTATGACTTAAAAATTCTATTTCTACGTTTTGCAGAACCTTATTTATTTTAACTGAATTCCCATCAGCCATTTCTACTGTGAAAATCTGCCTAATGTTGGTTAAAGGTAAGTTAAGAGTTTGGCAGAATGAAGTATTTATAAAACTTTGGTTTGCACCAGAGTCAAATAATACTTTTGTGTAAACGTTGTGAACTAAGAACGTACCGGCTATCACATCTGGAATGAGCTCTGCTTCCTTAGCAGTCAGTTGGAAGGCTCTTACATTCCTTTTTACTCCTTCTGCAGGTTTGGCTTTATTGTCAGATGGTTTGTTCAGTTTTGGACAATCTGGCCTAAGATGTCCAGCTTCTCCACAGTTGTAGCAGACTGAAAATTTCTTCCTCCTGCAGTCTTCTTCTTGATGCCCCGGAATTTTGCAAAAATTGCAATATCCTTTGCATCTTCCAAAATGCTTCCTTTTGCAAAAATTGCAAAATGGGCTAGTGGAAGATTGCCCATTCCTTCCTTTCTTGAAATTATTATGATTACCCAGACGGAATCCTTGGGTAATCTTTTGGGCTACTTCCTTCCTTCTATTTTCTTCCCTTGTCCGTACTAGTTCGTCAGTCAGAGTATTGGCTAATTCCACCGCATCATCAATCGTGCGAGGTTTCGCAGCCTTGACGATATTACGGATTTCGGCAATCAATCCCCAATTATAACGAGAAATAAGTACCGGCTCTGGCGAAGCCAAGGTTGGTACCACTCGAGCATACTCAAATAATGTCGTAGTATACCCTCGACAATCTACATCCACCATCCGGTGGGTTAGAAACTTATTTGCCATTTGATCTTTTTCATATTCGGGACAGAATTTTCTTTCTACAAAGCTCTTAAATTCTTCCCAGTTCATAGCATATGCCATCCTTCTTCCTTTTGCTTGTAACACCGTATTCCACCATTCTAGCGCCACTTCTTTGAAAAGGTTTGACGCGTACATGACCTGATCATCCTGAGCACATTTACTTATGGCAATTACTGCCTCGGTTTTCTCTAACCAACGCAGTGCCGCAGTAGCTCCTTCATTGCCTGCAAACTCAGTGGGTTTACAAGCAAGAAATTCTTTGTAAGTGCAACCAGGCGTTGCAGCTTTCATTTTCTTAGGGAGCGGAGCTTGCCGTGGTTCATTATTATGATTAACATGATCATTGCCTCCGTTTACGCTATTACTGAAGTTATCTTCAGAAATACGTTTGCTAGGAACAATTTGTTGTGGTTCGATTGGATTTTTAACAGCAGCAACGATTGCTGGAATAGCGTTGGCAATCCCTTGAGCAACTATTGCTGGAATAGCGTTGGCTATCCCTTGAGCAACGATATTTTCTATATCCTGCCTAGTCATATATTGATCCCCCGGTTGTTGCTCAGATTGATTAACCTCATTAACTGGTTCATTATTAGCGTTTTCCATCTGATATCTAATTTATAGATAAATAATTAGTATAAAAGAAATAATCCAATATCACAATTAATTGCACATAATCACGTAAACGAATATACAAACTAAATTGTAAATTTTCTAAAATTTTATTGGTTTTATAGATTATAGCATGCTTCTATATACAACCGTTTTATTATTTATTTTACACATACTGATTTTACTATTACTATTACACAACCACAGTTCCATAAATCCCCTATCCTTTGTCAGATGATATTCTAGTAACAGCGTTCCCTCTCATCGTATTTCCAGGAGATTTGTTCTTCTACTTCCCTGATCCTATTTCCGGCATGCACTAATTCTTCGCCAATGTGGCGGAGTTCAGTCATATTCTCGTTACTCATTGGTAGATTTGGTAAAGGTTCTGGATTGAACTGAGGAAAAAACTTATAGGGGTTGTTTTGGAGTTGTATTTCATTAGTCAACCATTCGTTTATTTGCGAGTGGATTGAAGGGTTTGGAATAGCTGGTTCTAAGTTTATTGGTAGTTGTGTTTCAAGAGAATGAATAAAAACATTTTCATTAACAGGCTTAATAGTATTATAGCTTGCCATTATAAAATCTAGCTCTTCCTGAGATGGTAACCCCTCAATTTGTCTAGAGCTTTCCCCAATTTCCATTTTCTTAGGCTTGGGTTTCTCGAGAGGTAAAGCGTTGAATTCTATAGGTTTTTCTATGTCTGGTATATACCTATTGAAATCTCTGGAAACCTCTATTCTTACTGGATAGAGATTTAAATTCTGAAGAGCGTCAGACAAGTCACTCATGCTGTTTAGCAAAATACACACAATTACTAAGTTAAAAATCATAACAAAATTTTTATAGAAAAACTTTTAAATATTATTTCATACTGGATAACTACCAAAACAACTGAAAATTAAAACACACTAAGTTTTATTTGTAAATTTATTTATTTACTGAATCAGGTTTCTGGTTTATATTTAATAAGGATGCTAAAACTTGAATCAAAATATTTAAAGATTTGTATTTACTGCTACAGTGGTTAGCATATAAAGATCTGCCCATACTGTACACAATTAGTCAGATAATAAAACACATAATCATAAAATAGCAATTAATAAAAATTAAGTATTTTCTAAATACTTAATTGGCTTAAATCAGTGGCTCGATCAGTGGCTCTGATACCACCTTATTTCTGTCACGGCCCCCGACCCGGTTTGACCCGTTTCAGGAGCCGCGGGACAGAAATCCCGTGGTATTTAATTAATTGAGTTTAACAGCGGAAGTTTATTATCAGGATCTTTTTAAAACTGAAATGTATTTCCCGATTATGTTATTTCACAGCGCGGGATAAAACCCCGGTAATTTACAATACTAAGATTTCACAAAGAAATCTTTTATTTTACAAAACATGTTTCTTTATTTTATACTGAGCCACTTTCTCAAGCTTGTAGTGCTATATGGCACTTTTCCTGGTTCATAACAGGTCACCTGAAACATGTTTGAAAAAGGTTTTGTCAGCGGGAAATACTGAGTGAATCATTCATTTTGCATAAAATGATGCATAGTTATTAATTACAGCATAAGAGCAATTACAATGGCTTCTATCTTATTTTTATCTGGCGGCCTGTCACAATGGTGACATGTCACAATGGTGACGATGGTCATACCACTATTAGATCAATGAACCTAAATAGTGATGATTATCCCTGTAGGTCAATGAACATAACAGTGATTATCCCGAGTAGGTCAATGAACCTAACTGGGAGAAAATTAGTAATGTGCACAATACCCCACTAACCAGTAATTCAAGATATCCACGACTTAGTCCCTGTAATTATAACCTTGAAAATAATTTGAGGTATTGTAAAGCAGTTGATAAAAAGAGAATGACTCACATTGCAGATTTATACGGGCAGAGTTTAGCCTACTGATTAGCCTTTTAACCTAAATTTAATAACAGGCACACAATTCTGGGTTAGTAATCAATACTGCATTTACGATAACTCACGAGATCAAATCCTCACAACGAATGATAAAGTGCGATACTTAAACATCCATCGGATTCACAATGAATGACAAAGTGATATCACTTAAACATCCATCGGAATCACGACTAATGACAAAGCATAAACCCTAATGTGGGCAGCACTTAAACATCCATTGGATATTTTGATCAATCGGACATTGAATTGTATCAGCGATCGAGTTATTACCCTGATTGCAGCGTCGATTAGTGATCCGTGTGTGTTAATTGTAGTAAACAGAACTTATCTCAGTGTATGTTTCGACTTTGTTCGTCGTTCAAGCGCCCAGAATCAAGTCCCAACATTTGCTATTTATACACAAAATTGGACTAGCTTACGGACCGTAACACTCCCAATGTTGAGGTCCGTAAGGGTGCTTACGGACCGTAAGCCTATCAATGTTACGGTCCGTAAGGGTCGAAAATAAGTTATAGGGTAGCCACGGTTGGGACTAGCTTTGCTGAGTTGACATAATCATAAAATTCATTTTTTTTTTGACAGCGAGTTTTAAGAATAATCGTTTAACTAGGGTTTATCCCCCTTGAGTTTTAGAGGCCCTGATCCTGATTCCGTTTGTTCTGAAATTTTTAGGGTTTGCGCAGAATCACTTGGGTGTCTCAATTAGGGTTTCCTATTGGTCAAATTAATTTAATAAATATGACTTTTGATGAGAGTTGTTACATTCATCATCAACACTTTCAATTGAATGGTTCAATACGTATGAATGAATTACAAATCTCCCCATCAGCCTGAGATCACAGTGATTGTTCTTACAAAATGTAAGTGATGAAATGATCTAATAGAACAGTACATGCACTGTCTATTTATAGTACAATCCTAACCACTGTGGCATCTTTGCTGACATCACCTAGACAATGACATCTAACTAAACTAACAACCTCTAAACACTGCTAATGCTAAACACTGTTACATTAATAAAACACTGATTACAAGACTCTGTTGATGCTATCCTCTGATGAGCTCAACCTCCGATGAAGCTTTTGCAGTGCTTTCTTCAAAGGGTGATCAGACCTTTGAGTTCCGGCAGATCTTTGACTTCTTCAGTGGTTTAGTCTTTAATAGTCTTTATAATCCAACAGAGCTTAACACTGAGTAGACCTTAGAAGCAGCAGTAGTTAGATGACTTGTCATTGAAGGAAGAAGTAATTCAAAGCACTGTTATTCTGGATCAGTAGTTTGCTGAATGTTTTAGCTTTGTATCATCTGTTCTCAAGGTGGGATCCACTTAAGCCAACAATCTTTCAGTGATAGAAATGCCTCCGAGCATTTGTCATAAGTCGAATGGAGCATCTTTTTTCAGAAGTTTCGTCAGTGATCTAGAGATTTTTGAGAAGTCTTTGATAAATCGTCTATAGAATCCAGATGACCCAGAAAACTCCTGATGTCTCTGAGTGAGGATGGTAGAGGTAATCTAGAGATGGTGTCGATTTTTGCACGGTTGACTTCCATTCCTGCTTTTGATATTTTATGTCCAAGCACGATTCCATTGTGGACCATAAAATGGCATTTTCCTAATTTAATGCTAAGTTAGCTTCTTCGCAACGAGCTAACATCCTCTCCAGGTTAGCTAAGCAGTGGTCGAAAGTGTTTCCAAAAACGAAAAAATCGTCGATGAAAACTTCCATGGATTTTTCTATCATATCATGGAAAATAATGACCATGCATCCTTAAAAGGTAGTTGGTGCATTACATAGACTAAAAAGCATGCACGTATAAGCGAACATTCCATACGGACATGTGAAAGTGGTTTTCTCTTGATCCTCTGGAGCAATGGGAATTTGGAAGTATCCAGAATCCATGCAAAAAACATTAATAGATGTACCCGGAAAGACGTTCAAGCAGTTGGTCAATGAAGGGAAGTGAAAAATGATCCTTTCTGGTGGCATCGTTTAATTTGCGATAATGAATTAAGTAGGTGTGAATTGCAGATAGGAGGCATCAAAACTGAAGCAATTGCAATCTAAAGGTAGGTTAGGCCTTTGTTTAAAAATTTAAACAGGCTAATATAAATAACGTTTGTATATCATTTGATGTCTGCCTAAATTGTAATTTTTTAATCATTTGAGCTTATGATAAGGGCAAGGGGCACCCAAGGGTAGTGCCTTTGCCCCGACCAAGCAAATATGTCCATGTCAATTTCTTAAAAACTACCATTAAGCCACAAAATACTAGCAGCGCCATACCCTTTCCTTAAACTCATTATTTTTAATTTTAATAAATTCAAACAATTAAATTTAACTAAAATTGAAATTTCATTAAATAACAATTTAAATTAAACAAACTAATAAAAACACAATTATTATATAGAACAAACTACTCCTCGTCTTCCTGCTCGAGGTATGGTAGATTAGGGGCGGGAATTCTCGACACGACCCGTCAACGCGACCAGAACTCAACATGGAAAAACAGTTTTGGGTCGACTAACACGACCCGTTTAAAAAGCGGGTCGGGTTCGGGTTGACTGTATAAAAACGGGTTGACCCATTAACCCGTTTAACTATTTAGAAAAAAAATCTTTTATATTTTTGTTTTTTTTTTTTCGTTTCTATTTTACATGGTTGGTTATAATAATGTTAGTTAATAGTTTTGACACATTATATTATTTATCTGTCACACTCATACTCATTATTAGACATGTTATCGATAACCCGCTTAAGCCCAACAACTCGCTTATAAATCGTCAACTTGTGTATGACTCATTTAAAAATATGGGTTAAACGGGTTGGGTTCGGGTTGACCCGAATTTATATGTGTCGGGTTAGGGTTGAAATCTTTGACCCGGATAATAATATGGGCCAGGTTCGGGTTGAACATTTCAACCTACCAAACCGCTAAACCGTAACCCATCAACCCGCCAACGTATCAACCCAACATGATTGACACCCTAAGGTAGATCTTGAGCTGCAAGATGGACCACAAGGTCATTTCTAAGCAAAAAAAATGTGTATCTCGATCATCAACTCGCGAAAATGCGTATCCCGACGACGTTGCCACGTCTTCCGCTTCGGCTTCCTCAAGCATCTTTTTGAAAAAAACTAAGCTACTATCGGTTGAAAAAATCGTCTTCGAAATCGTCGGACGGTAAAAAGACACCCAAGTCATCGTAGGAGAAATTAGCCATTAAGAAATGAGATTGATATGAGTGAAAATGGTATAAGATTTGAGTAAGAATGGTATAAAATTTGAGTGAAATGAAGAATGAGATGGTTATTTATAATAAATATTTTTTATTAAACCCAAACGGTCATATGACCATTTCACGGTCAACAAGAGTATCGAACAACACATTGTATCACAGGTTGTTCTACCCGTTTAAATAACCCGTCAGCCATACCCGTAAGGGTGACGACGATATTGTGGAACCATAACTAACCCGGGGAGGGTACCCGCTTGGGTGTCCTGTCCCCCTAATATGCCTAAATGTGTGAAGATTTTACACAGTGACTTGAAGATTATGTTTTTATTAATGAAGATTATGTTTTTTAACTTTGCATGCAAACATTTTAGCTACTAATTTGCTTATGTTCATGAATCGAAGGCCTTACATTTTTACTTCGCTTAGGCCTCCATAAGGATTGAGTCTCCCGAGAACCTTATCCGACCCGCATTGTCGAACCGACCTGAAAATTTGATGTTTGGTACTAGTGGTGAAGCTTGAGATTTCCGACGAGGGGTCGGAAACGTATATACTCAAAAATTTCTATAGAATCAGGGGGTCGAAAACGTATATACCCAAAAATTTCTATACGAAAGCCACATACAAAACACTACTGAGTGAAAAGTTCGGGGGGTCGGGCGCCCCCCGGCCCCTTCTAACGTTCGCCCCTGTTCGGTACTATGAAATTGGAACATCTAAAAATAGTCAACCCACTAGAAAAATTCCCTGGATCTGCCACTGCAGGTACGCATGTGTGTGTATATATATATTCGGTTGTATAAATACATGTACATATATGCTTTGAGCTTATGGGATGCTTTGGTAAAGAAGCTAACATGATTCTTGCCTGCACACGCACATATCTATATCTATATCTATATCTATACTACCTTATTAAGCAAACTAGAGTTTCTACCCTTATGGTAATTTTACAATGTGTACACATTTTGAAGCAACATGTACAAGAAAGCCAAGCTATTTTAGAGGAAGTAAACTTGCGCATCGTCCAAAAATTTAAGACACTTTAGGGGCATTTTAGGGATTTCCGCATGTTATAAATTCACAGCGTACATAAAGCTTAATTGTACAATACACTTTCACTATATATATATATATATATATATATATATATAGAGTAGGGTTATTTGAGAACCACTCTTATTGCGAGAACCATGACAACCAATGTGAATGTAGGATCGTATACGGACCTGAACGAGTCTATCAGAAGAGCTTTTACTGATTTGAACGGCGGAAACAGACAAATCAGATTCAATTCAGCGATAATACACTTTAAACTGTTGCTTCTATTGATTTGAATGACGTTTACAATCGAGTCAACACTTCGGCAGCACTTCGTGGCTCACCGGAAGACAACACCTAGAACTCTATTATTGATTTCGCTCCTAAGACAACCTATATATAGTCCTACTGATTTCGCTCCTAGCTACTCTTAACATTAGGAGCGGAATTAACATTTAACAACATGAGCGAAATCAGAATCTAACATATTACGGGCGGAATCAGAATGATATACATGATGAGCGAAATCAACAACTTCCTATCATAAATGCTTTTGTCTTTTATGAAGTGATGCAATAATGACATCACTATTATGATGTCATCATCCAAGATGTTGACATCATCCTCTTTCAGATCCGCAACGAGACTGAGACTCGACATAAGACGAAGACAACAGATGTATGCACCAACAGACTCCCCCTCAGATGTTGACGAGTCTTAAGTGTCGAGTCTTTACAATCTTCAGTCTTTATCAGTCTTTTCGAACTCTTTGAAATGTCTGACTCTGTAAGAATCCTCAAATCTTCTCTCTTCTCTTCTTCAACATCAACAGACTCCTCACGATCAATCTCGACTCGGATGTCTTCAGACTCCCCCTTTCGATATGCTGGGATCGTAGTCTGGCTTGTTGAAATCACAAAGTCCTCAGGTATCGGAACCTGATTCTTCATCAAACCTGTACATTCTCTACCACAAACATAAATTTTCTAATATAAACTTTAACACACTCAGACACTACTTGTAAATATCACAAAAATGATCTAACACTTATAGTCTCTGATGAACCTCTTGAAGGAATATCATTTTCAAAACTTCTGATGACCACTTGTAAGATAGACTTTAACTTCTTTCACACACAACACTTCCAAACCAGTTCGTCAAGTTTAGCACTTGGAACTTTGAAAATCAGCTTTTCAACACCAGTTGTCGAAAATCTTTTTGAATTTTTCAAAATTTATGCTAAAACACACTAAAATCTTTTTGGATTTTTGAATGTAATGAAATGCAGTAAAGAAATATTTACAAACAATATTTTTGTGAGTTCGTGCAAGAGGATCATATCAGTTTATGAGATCAATCACCAACACCGTTAAGCTTCAAACATTTTAAGCTCTAAACGATTCACATTGATTGACGATATTGTTGTCCACTTAAACTCAATCTAAAAACTTTCGAAATGCTTACCGATACATTAAGGTATATTAATTTTGCACAAATTCTTATGGACCCCACGATCTCAGCATATCCCCTCATCATGCAATACACTGACTCAAGTAATGCCTTTAAACTTTATCAACTGTGATTTGTGCGAAAACAAAGCAGAATGTTTAAACATTAACAATCAGGTCGATACTTCCGTATACGCAGAGAAAGTCCAATGTTTAAACAAAATAAGAAAAATAAAACAAGTTGAAGTTGTTTAGGCTTTAACCACCAGGTCGATACTTCCGTATACGCAGAGGAGGTCCAAAGCTTAAACGAAACACCAAAGAAAATAAAGCAGAACGTTTAGGCAACAACATCCAAGTCGATACTCACGTATACGCAGAGGATGTCCGATGCTTAAACAAAATAAAGAAATAAAACAAGTTTAAATCTTTGCAAAATGAAATGCACAATCACAATGACTTTTCAGCAAAGTTGTGAAAGTTCACAAACTTAACCAGTTTTATGTCTTTCGACAATCAGCGATTACTGAGTAGGCACACAGTCAAGAAGGACAAAACTAAGTACTATGCTTTCGACCATGTTTCCCACTAGAACTAGGCTTTTTCATTTAAGTTTGTATCGTTATCGCAAATCTACTAGTATAGCTGAGCCTATCGTCACATCTTTAGTGAGACCGTTTATCACATTTTAACTATCCAATTCTTTAGCATGTTGTGACAGTCCACTGATGTACTATCATTTCCTCTTTTATGCAACAAAAACTCATTTTTGCATTTTATCATGTTTTTGGTTTTTTCAAATTTTCTAATGTTTTTGAATTTTCTGAAAAAATATACTCCCCCTAAAATACAAATACATCTAAAGAAAATTGAAAACAAACTGTACACAAACATGACAACTGATATCGAATTGCCTCAATTCGCCATCCACTTGGCATAAACAATCAGAACTCCCCCTCACAACAAACTATTTTCCCATTATGATCTCAAAACACTTAAGTTTGTTTAAATCAAAATGGTTTTTCCGGAAAATAAGTTGTGTTGATTTTGTAAAACCATTAGTAGGTTAGGGATTTGGTTCATCACATTGTTTTTCAACCACTTGTAGGAAATCAGATACAACTTAATGTCCCTGATTTACCACTTGTAAACCTGGGAGTTCCGGCAATTCACACTTATACAAAAACAATTTTCATACACAATGAAAGATGCCGATTCATGCTCCACGATTACCAACTTGGGAGCTCCGGCAAGTCAGGTTTTTAGTCAAAGAAAATATCCACCCAAGCCTGACCAGCCTTGGGTGTTACCGAGTCATCATCACTCGGTTTCTTACCTTTCCTCTTCTTCTCGTAGAACTCTTTAACCCCTTTGACTTTTCGATCAATCATTTTACCAAAAATGTGTTTCACAGTGGGGTTAAAAGCCTTTTCAACATCAAAAACCTTTTTATCATCATAAAATTGGTTTGAAATCTCAACTTTACCAATTTTCTTTTTATAATTTTCAACCCGAAGTGATGGAAAATTCTCATCATCAACAATCGGAACTGATTTTTCACCATTTTCTTCAACCTGTGGCTCCTCTGATTTTGTGGAATCAGATTCATCGCCAGAAGATAGCTCCTCTGATTTCGACCTATCAGAATCATCGCTAGAGCTACCACCAGATTTCTTAACAACCCATTTCTGGTTGTCATTTTTAGCTCTTTTCTTGTAAAACTTGTTTGAACATTCACCAATTTCAAATGTAGAATTTTTGAATAATTTGGTTCGATCAATTGGTGGTTCAAACTCAATCACTTTTTCTTTCTGTTTACGAGAAACTCCCTGTTTTGATTGTATTGCCTTGGAACAATCTCTGGCAATATGTCCAACAGTGTTGCATTGGAAACAGGTTCTCGTATCTTTCCTCTGCTCAGCCATCTTCTTCATGTCATCTTGCTTCTTTGCAAGGAACTCACTATTTGACTGTCTCCAGAATTCTTTCTTTTCTTCCTCTTCAGAGCTAGTTCCTGAAACAAATGTCATTTTTGCTTTAAAATCACGAACATATTTTTCATATTTCTGTTTTTCTGTTGGAGTAAAACCAAGACCTTTCTTTTTGAAATTACGGTTAGGGTTTGGTTTCTTGTGAAAACCAGAACTGTAACCTTTTTTCTTGTTTAATCTTTGTGGTACTCTTGAGGTGTATCTTTTAGGTTTATCAATAAGATTTAAATCTTTTATTTCAGAAAAGTTAATTTCTGTGAGTTTGAAAACCTTTTTTATCATCTCAGTTTTTACACCTCTTATTGGAAATTCCTCATCAAAATATAATTTGTCGGAATTATTCAAAGTATATGCTACTTTAAACGTTTCGTCATTCAAATTAGATTTTGATAACAAGAATTCTTTGTTGTAAACCCTTTTAACCGTAGACTTTGGACTGTTGACTGTCGAACTCGAACTTTCAGAACCAGACTTTGACTCTGACTCTGACTTTGACTCTGAGTTTGATTCCAACTTTGACTCCTCAGTTTCATCTTTATCCAACACCTGATCGACCACCTTTTTTATTAACTCGGACTCATGATCGGTGTCAGATGATGTAAACGTCACATCAATATTTTCTGGCAAATTAACTGAAGACTCCGACTCCCACTGTAAATTTGTTGCATTTTTTACTCTTTCTGAATTTGGATTTCGTGGAGAATATCCATTTTCAATTGGAGGTGGACACTTGCTATAATCAACACTTAGTTTCTTACCGGAATCTTTCACTTCCAAATCTTCTTTTGTTTCAAATTTCTTTTCTTCAGAATCTTCTTCTTCAAACGTCTTCATTTCTTCCACAATTGGATAAATCTTGTCAACCACAAATTTAGAACATGAGTAACTTTGTAACAACCTATTTACTCTCTCAGTTTCGATTCTCTGTGTTTCTAATTTTAACTCAAGCTCAGCACATTTTTTTAGTATAAAAGTTGACATCATCAAGCTGTTTCATATATGCTCTTTTGAGTGTCTTCATGGATGTAGCTTGTTCACTGCTTGACTCATTGTATTTATTCATGGCTTTGTTCAGGACATTATACGATTCTCTCAGCCTATTCATATTGTGAATCAAATCACTGTTTTGTTTCTTCATTGTCTCACAGTTTTCACAATTCTCTGATATTTTTTCTGCAACAGCTTCTTTTTTAACCTCAAATGTTGAAACTTCTTTGACCTTTCTTTCTTGGATTTCTTCTTCCATCTTCTTCTTTTTCTCAATTTCAGATTTTCTCTCTTGGGCCTCTTCTTCAGCTCTTTTCTTCTGCTTGGCTAGATATTTCTCCATTTTTTCTGACCAATACTCATTAAAAAGACCATTATCATCATTATCTTTAACAATTTGAGCAACAAAAGCATTAGTTTTTAAGATCTCTTTGTCTGGACAATAGTCATCCCAGCTAAATCCTTCTGGAAGTCTTTCATCATCTTGATTTATCAAACATGCTTTATTATCAGCTGGAATATATTTATCCCAATTGAAATCTTTTGATGAACTTCCAACACATGCTTTCTTTGATGATTCATCTTCAATCACCCTCCTACCATGAGCGGTTTGCTGCTGTTGTTGATGATGTGGTTGTTGAGCAACCTGATGATAAATCGCCTTCCAATAATAGTCGTTGTTTCCAAAGGGATTCTGAGCTCCACTTGCTTCGCGATTAGTGCACTCCCTCTTGAAGTGTCCTTTTTCCCTGCAACGAAAACAAGTAACTTTAGATTTGTCAAAACCTAAAGTAGAAATATTAGCTTCACGTAAGTCATCTCTTCCAGTGATCTGCTTAAATTTCTCAGCTCGTCTCAACACACTTGCTAAACACCACTTTATATCCATCAATTCCATCTCCTCAGCATCAATTTGATCGTAATCCTCTTTTGTAAGCATTGCATTCCCGATCTTTCCTGCAACTAACCCTCCATAGGATTCAAGTATAGTTACCAACAAAGACATGTGACTTTTAGCAACTTCCTCAGTATAATTCTGATCATTTTCAAGATTTAAAGCAATGTTGCAATGAAGAACTTTTCCACTCTTTGTTGTAGAAAAATGTGGATCAAAAGTTGGAAATGAAGTAAATCCAGTTTTGCTGCTTGATCCTTGAGATGAACTTTCAGAAGAATCTTTTGCATTGAAAGCAGTTCCAACCTTTGGAGAAAAATTTGTTTTATCACTAACACCATTTTTGAAATACAATCCGATGTCTTGTTCTCCATCATAATTCTTCATCCTTGCTATCTTTCTTTGTTCCATCTCCTGTGCTTCAAGTTGTTTTATGAAATCACCCAATGTTAGATCATTAAAACCTGGTTTGTTCTTTAACATCATCAGATACGTGCCCCACTCATCATGTGGCAATGCATCAGCAAGCTTTTCAATCAATTCATCTTTGTCCTTTTTTATGTTCAATCTGCTCATATTTTTCACTAAATTGCAATATCTTTCAATGATCTGTTTGGTGTTTTCAGTTTTCAACCCACGAAATAGATCAAATTCTTTTTTTAACAGCGACTTTTTGTTTTTGAGCATCTCATCACTTCCATTAAACTTTTGTTCTAATTCTTCCCATATCGAATATGCACTCCCATTGTGTTGAAGTAGAATCAAGATGTCTTCTTTAATGGATTGATGCAGCAGACTAATCATCAATTTTTCATTTTTGTAATCTTTTTTTTCATCATCTTCAAAATCTCTAATAGGAACCTTCATACCATTCTTAACTGGTCTAACATATTGAACTTCAGTATGTTCCCAAGCATCCAAATGATATGCTTGCACCCAATTTTCAAATCGTTCGGACCATCCACTGAAATCCTCAATATTCATGAGCTTTGGTGGTTTTTGTGTGGTCCCCGTCTCATTTTCAAGCATCGTATTCTGAGCTACAGTCATCGGACTAGCAAAAGCATTGTAAAACTCGTTTTCCATGGTTCACAAACAGGCAGCCTCAAACGAACTGGTTCCCCTTATGAAACAATACCTGAAACAAACAAACAAATGATCAGTTTAAACGCACTTAATACGTAAAAATGTGTTGATGAAATCAATCGAAGACTCGTGTTGAAGATTTTTTTTGAACTCGTGTTGAAGAATCGCGGACTGACTAAACTCCAAATCGTGCAAACTGAGTGAATAAGCCGATAAAAATTTTAAGACTTGTCACATAGGCTGCCTATTCAATTCACATGTGATAACAAGTTGTTTAAATGAAACAAGTAGTGGCCGACAACAGTAATTCATTTTAGAATCCAATTGGGCCGCATATGTATGAAACTCATGATAACTTGGGCTGCTTTATCTTGATCACGTGGGCTGATTTCAGTGACTTGGGCAAACAACAAACAACTTTAACTTGTGAAGATGGCCGGCAATTTTCAATAATGAAACAATTCTATTTGACCTCTTTAATGCTCACTGAGTTGACCAACAAAAAAACTCACTAGGCCGACAACAACACATGATCAAATGTCTTGATTTCCACATTTATATCGAATACTGAAAACACAATTAATTCAATCACATGTATTCTGACAAACACTTTCTTGTGCCGATGATCACATGCACATAGCTGACAATTTAATCTTTCAAGATTCTTTGATTTGACCGCAACTAATGTAGTAAATTGATGCAATTCAGATTACATGCAAACTGACCAACTCACATGCAAATCTGAATTGATAACACTAAAACCCTTGGGAGCGGAAACACTCAATAACTGTTCTGAGCGGAATCACTGACAACAATTAGGAACGAAATCAAACTTAATTCAGGAGCGGAATCAACAATCTACTCAAGAGCGGAATCAACAATCTACTCAGGAGCGGAATCAACAATCTACTCAAGAGCGGAATCAACAATCTACTCAGGAGCGGAATCAACAAATTACTCAGGAGCGGAATCTAAGTTTAGAGCGAAATCAGGACCAATTTTCGAGCTGAATCACTGTGACGTCATCATATCAATCGAGCAATTATGAGCGAAATCACAAAAATAACCAGTTTTAGTTTGAATTTGGACATGAAACATTCAAGGCTTTGTTAACTATCAATTCCGAACACAATGTGAAAATTTGAACCGATTTTAACCGTGAAATGATGTTCAATTTGAAAAGAAGGTGTAGAAAAACAGAAAACGCAGCTGAATTGGCAAGAGCTCTTCTTCCTGAGCTCTGATACCACTTGTAGGATCGTATACGGACCTGAATGAGTCTATCAGAAGAGCTTTTACTGATTTAAACGGCGGAAACAGACAAATCAGATTCAATTCAGCGATAATACACTTTAAACTGTTGCTTCTATTGATTTGAATGACGTTTACAATCGAGTCAACACTTCGGCAGCACTTCGTGGCTCACCGGAAGACAACACCTAGAACTCTATTATTGATTTCGCTCCTAAGACAACCTATATATAGTCCTACTGATTTCGCTCCTAGCTACTCTTAACATTAGGAGCGGAATTAACATTTAACATGAGCTAAATCAGAATCTAACATATTACGGGCGGAATCAGAATGATATACATGATGAGTGAAATCAACAACTTTCTATCATAAATGCTTTTGTCTTTTATGAAGTGATGCAATAATGACATCACTATTATGATGTCATCATCCAAGATGTTGACATCATCCTCTTTCAGATCCGCAACGAGACTGAGACTCGACATAAGACGAAGACAACAGATGTATGCACCAACAGTGAACCTAAAAATACCTAAAAAACACACAGATTTAATATTATTATTTTTTACATAAAAATTGCTATTTTTCCTTACAAAAAAAAAAAAAAATCGAGTAACAATTATTAATGCACATGTGCATATGTATCATTTCTTTGAAAAATTCCATAATACATTACAAGTATTAGACAATTGCACTTTCATTTACACTACCATCCGTAATACACTACTTTTTACATTAGAAATATATAAAATGCACATGTGCATCTATATGTATGAACATGATATAACGTGTTTTTGTTCAAAAAGTTTGTGATTTTGAATGATGAAGTAGGCCAATTGTAACAACCCTCGGTAAAACCAACACCCTTATAATATTTCCGACCCTCAATTATATCTTAAATTGTCTCAATATGTCTTATATTATACCCCGTATGTGAAAACCAAGCCCAAAATACATTATAGTTTATAAAAATAAAATAAAAACCTGAAATATGAGTTGAGGCGGGCCGCATAGACCCACCCCAACATCTTACGCGGGCCGTATGGGAGTGTTGACCGGACTCTGCTGAATTCTTTAGTTCATGCGGGCCGCTTCAACTTAAGCTTACATCAACGCGGGCCGCGCGGACTCATGACACGCGATTACACCAGAGGCCGACACGTGTCATCATCGGGGCGGACCTACTCAACGACTCAGCTAAGCTATTGTTTGACCGCGTGTTGACGCGGGCCGCGTAAGGCCTAGCCTTACCTTACGCGGGCCGCCTCAGAGTCAGTATCAGACCATATAAATAGATGGCATCGGATTACAATTTTCGTCGCTCACATTTCAATCTCGAATCACCATTTCTGTAGTAGAGGAATTATAGTCGGGTACTATACCCCTAATTAGCGAGGTTTTGCTCTGTTGTAAGTATTATAACCCTGGTTTCATAAATAGTTACGCTGCCCGATTGATTTAGGGTTCCGTAACAACTGTCGTGGTTCTGCCCGACGTAGTTGTTGGAATGCCGTCTCGGGAAGGGTATCATTAATAATTTCCAAGGGTTATGGTACTAACCAATGTACATTTGTATAAATTATAGATTATACCCAGGAAACCCTTACGAAAAGCCTAAGACAGCAATGTGAGTTTATCCTCTTTTTGTTAATGTTTTTGGTAATGTTTTACCAAACCTTAAATGTTTTACTATGAAAATTAGCAGTAATTGAGTCTTTGTAGTTATTCAATTA
Source organism: Helianthus tuberosus (assembly GCA_030545235.1). Lineage (NCBI taxonomy): Eukaryota > Viridiplantae > Streptophyta > Magnoliopsida > Asterales > Asteraceae > Helianthus > Helianthus tuberosus. The sequence continues at coordinate 175,154,128 of CM060368.1, forward strand.
CTGCCGGTATGTTGGGGTTTTGTATACAAAATTTTGTACTACTTGCGAGTAGTAAGTCGGGATGACAATGCGTTACCATTGGACAATGAGTTAGCCAATGGGTAATATGACCCACAAGTCAGGATTGATAGTACCAAATGGAGTAATTGTATAGACATAAACAAAGTGATCACTCTCAATACTGTTCACTGTGACTTTAAACTTGATTAAATTGGGATTCACTCACCAGTATTTCCCGCTGACAAATATTTTTAAAACATGTTTCAGGTAACCCAATGTGACAGCCAATTAGTAAAAAGCCAGCTGGAGAGCACTGAAGGCTTGGGAAAATGTGGCTATAAAAGTTACCTAATAAACGATGTTTTAAATTCAATAAAATTAGGGTTTGTCCCTAATAATGTATTGTAATAAGAAACTTGGGTTTTACCCATGTGATTATTAATATGAAATGAAGTGGTTTTACTCTGATAAACATTTCCTAACTACGGTCCTGATGTAAATTCCGCTGCGAGACTAAATAAAACCTGATACCACCGAACTCTGTGATCACGTCCGCCCGTTCCTGGGGATTAGGGATCGGGGGATGTGACAGAAGGTGGTATCAGAGCCTAGCCACTGGTCTGAGCCAAAGAAGTGTTCTGCTGACACTTAAATTTTAAAATTTTGTGTTAGGAAATAAATTTCGGAAATATGTGCATAACTGTAATTATGTGTTATGTGTTATTTGACTATTTGTTAGTTTTCAGTATGAGTGATCAAGGAACATCAGATCTGAACCGTCAGTTATCTGATTCACCTAAGAGTGAAAGTACATCATCACAGCCTGCCCTCTCAGGGTACGTTGCTGATCAGGAGGATGGAATATTTGCTTTTAGAGCTCAATCTGAAGAACCATTTCCTACTAAGAAACGAGGATGGTTCAGTAAAGAAGCTTTTGCTCATAGAAAAAGAATGAGGAAATTGCAACAGCAAAGGGCTTTAGCAGCTATTAAGAGAGAGACAGATGCCCATACTCAAGAGATACTTAATAGAAGCTTAGCTAATTTCCATATCTTAGCTACAACTGCTGCTGACCCAGGTCTGGAACAACTAGTAGCCCCACAACCACAAAACCCAAAACAACCTATGGAGATAGAAAATCAGGAAGAAGAGATGTATAATTTTAATCCAGAAGAAATCCCTAGAGTGCCTGCACCAAACCCTCTAGACCCGAATTACGACCCTTGGTGGGACAACAATAGGGATTTTGTGCAACGTTATCCTATTCAGGATTATCCACCCATACAGAACATAGAAGCTTACCCAGGTATGGACCTTTTAGATCCCTATTACCAAGATAACTACATTAGGGAAATTTTAGAGGATCCTTACCAATTTCAGGAATTGTCACCCCCATATCAGGAACCAGAACCCCAGATTCCAAACCTAGTCCGAGAACCTGCACCCCCAATGAGTGCAGAAAACGTTCAAGAACTTAGGACTTTCGGGGAGGAGATCTTAGAAAGCAGTGAGAGAATGCGTCAGGTTGGAGAGCGTCTCGTATGGAAATACGATGAACGCAATATGGATTTCTGGATGAATCCATATCCATGAATGTTAGAATGGAGGAAGCAGTAGTAATAAAAAAAAAATAAAAAAAATATGTGTGTATGGATGCATATTACTATTTTATTTCTGTTGGTATTGTAATCTTTATTTCTGTACTAGTGTGTAATAGACGCATAAGTATATGAAAAGAGTAAGTAGCAATGATCTACGTTTTTGGCTAGATTGTGTGTCATGTGATTTACTATATTAGATATTAATTGTGATATTAATATGGGGTAAATGTTTAAAATTCAGATGGCCGATCAAGGAAATCAAGTAAATCCGGATAATAACCCGGAAATCCAGAATGATAATATTCAGAATGATAATGAGAATCTGAATAACAACAATGGGAACCAGATGGATAATAGTGCTATCCAACACATTGTAGCACAAGGAATTATAGATGCAATGCCATTTATTCTTCAAACTGTTAAAGATGCTGATAATAAAAGTAAGCATAGCAGTAAGCGACCAAGTGAACCAGAACACAGCGTGAACAATGGACCTGTACTTCAAATGCCTATTCCCAAAAGAAGAAGAACCATGTCTTATGGTTGTTCTTATAAAGAATTCTGGTCTTGTAAACCAATGGAATTCTCAGGCAATGAAGGGGCCATTGCAACCTTACGTTGGATAGAAAAGACTGAGGCAGTCTTAAGGATAAGCAAGTGTGCTGAAGAAGATAAAATACTGTTTGCTTCTAATTTGTTTAAGAATGCAGCACTAGAATGGTGGAACACTATCCTCCAGACAAGAGGAAGTGATCAAACCTATAATATGGAATGGGAAGAATTTAGGAACAAGGTAGAAAGGAAATTCTGCCCACCCAATGAGAAAGAACAGATAGCAAACAAATTCCTAAATCTTAGAATGACTGGTGTAGATAGCAAAGGGTACACTAAGTTATTTTTCGAATATGCTAGAATAGTGCCAACTCTTGCTTCACCAGAACCAGTGTTAATCTCTCGGTATATTTGGGGATTAATTGGAGAGATTAGACACATAGTCAAGGCAGCTAGACCTCAAACTATAGAAGAAGCTGTAGAATTAACAAGTACCTTGACTGATGAGTTAGTTCGTACTAGAGAAGAAGACCAGAGAAGGAACCTAACTCAAAGGCTTACTCAAGAATTCCGTTCGGGGAATTACAATCGTAGGAATACAGGTTCTACTTCTGCACCATACTGCAAGGTCTGCAAGAAAAAGCATTCGGGAAAATGCTCCATTCTCTGCAATCATTGTAAGATGCCAGGACACAAGGAAGAAAATTGCAGGAAGAAAACCAGTAATGGATTATGCTACAACTGTGGAGAAAAAGGTCATATCAGGCCAAATTGTCCAAAATTAGCTCCAGCCACAGACAACAAGAATACCAAAAATGCTAGAGCGTTTGTTCTGATTGCAGAAGAAGCCAAGATGATTCCAGACGTTATAGCTGGTACGTTTTTAGTTAATGATACATTTGCTAAAGTATTATTTGACTCTGGTGCGAACCAAAGTTTTATTAATACTTCGTTTTGCAAAATTTTAAATCAATCATTAACTAAACTACCACAAGAATGTCTAGTAGAAACAGCCAATGGAGAAACCATTAGGATTTCTGAAATCTTGCAGGGAGCAAGCATAGAAATTTTAAATCAGAAATTTATTGCAAACTTGTATCCCATGAATCTAGTAGGATTTGATGTTGTTTTAGGAATGGATTGGTTAATAGCCAATAAAGCCAGTATTTTATGTGATCAAAAGTTAATCCAAGTAAATTCATCAAAAGGTAAAACGATCACAATTAAAGGAGATAAACCTTTTAGGTCTACTAAATTCATTTCTGTGATGAAAACTGCCAGTTGTATAAGGAAAGGTTCTATAGTGTATTTGATTTCCATAATCACTAACACTAAAGGAAAGGATTTAAAAGATATTCCAGTAGTATCTCAGTTTTCAGATGTCTTTCCAGAAGAATTGCCAGGGCAACCTCCGGATAGAGAAGTTGAATTCAGAATCCATTTAATACCAGGAACATCACCGATTGCCAAAGCACCTTATCGTTTGGCACCTGCAGAAATGCAAGAATTGAAGAAACAATTAGATGAATTGTTGGAAAAAGGATTCATACAGCCAAGTTCGTCGCCATGGGGAGCGCCGATACTGTTCGTTAAAAAGAAGGACGGCTCAATGCGTATGTGCATTGACTATCGTGAATTAAACAAGATCACGATTAAGAATCGGTACCCATTACCGAGAATCGATGATCTGTTTGATCAACTGCAAGGAGCTCGATTTTTCTCTAAAATCGATTTAAGGTCAGGATATCATCAATTAAAGGTACAGGAGGAGGACATTCCTAAAACTGCTTTTAGAACAAGGTATGGTCATTATGAATTTACTGTCATGCTATTTGGTTTAACCAATGCCCCAGCTGCATTTATGGACATGATGAACCGAATATGTAAGCCATATTTGGATAAATTCATAATTGTTTTTATAGATGATATTCTAATTTACTCTAAGAGTAAAGAAGATCATGCAAGACATTTGCATACACTTTTAAGTCTGTTAAGAAAGGAAAAACTTTATGCTAAGTTTTCTAAGTGTGAATTTTGGTTAGAACAAGTACAATTCCTTGGACACCTAGTCAATTATGAAGGAATTCATGTAGATCCAACCAAGATTGAGGCAATTACTAAATGGAAAACCCCTAAGTCACCAATTGAGGTTAGAAGTTTCTTAGGATTGGCCGGTTATTATAGAAGATTTATTCAAAATTTTTCTAGAATTGCCATTCCCTTAACTAAGTTAACCTGTAAATCTGTTAAGTTTGAATGGGGATTTAAACAAGAAGAAGCCTTTAGAATTCTTAAGCAAAGATTAACCCATACACCTATATTAGCATTACCAGATGGAACTGAAGATTTTATAGTCTATTGTGATGCTTCTAGATTAGGTTATGGATGTGTATTGATGCAACGCCAAAAGGTTATAGCTTACACATCTAGACAACTTAAGAATCATGAAGAGAATTATTCAACCCATGATTTAGAATTAGGAGCTATAATTTTTGCTCTTAAGATTTGGAGACATTACCTTTACGATAGTAAGTTTACCATATTTACTGATCATAAGAGTTTAAGGTATGTTTTCGGGCAAAAGGAGTTGAATATGAGACAAAGACGCTGGATGGAATTTCTTAGTGATTATGATTGTGATATCCAGTATCATGAAGGAAAAGCAAATGTAGTGGCAGATGCTTTAAGTAGAAAGTATCATGAAAAGCCAAGAAGGGTACGTTCTCTTAAATTAAATCTGCAAGTAGATTTAAATGATCAGATAAGAGAAGCACAAGAATCAGTAATCAAAGATGATTCTGAAAAATTAAAAGGTATGTTAAAAGAATTGAAACAAGGAACGGATGGAATTTGGAGATTCCATGAAAAGAGAATGTGGATACCTAAATTAGGAAATCTTCGATATCGTATATTAGAAGAAGCTCATAAGTCTAAATATACGATGCATCCCGGAAGTGATAAAATGTACCAGGATTTAAGGAAAAATTTCTGGTGGATAGGAATGAAAAAGGACGTAGCAGTCTATGTTTCTAAATGTTTAACTTGTTCACAAGTTAAGGCTGAACACCAGAAACCTTCAGGTTTGTTACAGCAATTAGAAATGCCGGTGTGGAAATGGGAATTAATAACAATGGATTTTGTTACTAAATTACCCAAAACTAGGAAAGGAAATGATACAATCTGGGTGATTGTAGATAGATTAACTAAGTCAGCGCATTTTCTACCAATGAAGGAAACAATTAGTATGGAACAATTATCTAAATTGTATGTAAATGAAATTGTTTCTTTACATGGCATTCCTTTATCAATTGTTTCTGACAGAGATAGTCGATTTACATCTCATTTCTGGTCAAGTTTCCAAAAGGCAATGGGAACCAAGATAAAGCTAAGCACGGCTTATCATCCTCAAACAGATGGACAAAGTGAAAGAACAATTAAGACAATGGAGGACATGCTTAGAGCTTGTGTAATTGACTTTGGAGGTAATTGGGATGAACACTTACCTTTGATAGAATTTTCTTATAATAATAGTTACCACACAAGTATTAATGCTGCACCATTCGAAGCACTTTATGGACGAAAGTGTCGAACCCCAGTCTGTTGGGCAGAAATTGGGGAAAAGCAACTATTTGGACCTGAGATAGTGCAAGAAACAACTGACAAGATTATTCAAGTCAAGGAACGACTGAAAGCAGCACGTGATCGACAAAAGAGTTATGCAGATAACCGATGCAAGCCGTTGGAATTTCAAGTAGGAGATAAAGTATTGTTAAAAGTCTCTCCTTGGAAAGGAGTGGTAAGATTCATCAAACGAGGAAAACTAAGTCCCAGGTATGTTGGACCTTTTAAGATTATTAGAAGAATAGGACCTGTAGCCTATCAGCTACAACTGCCAGAGGAAATGGCAGGAATACATGATGTGTTTCATGTATCAAATCTTAAAAAGTGTTTAGCTGATGAATCATTGATAATGCCTCTTAAGGATATAGAGGTAAATGAACAACTCAAGTTTATAGAAAAACCTCTACAAATTGAAGACAGGAAAGTTAAGAATCTCAAGCATAAGAGACTAGTTCTAGTCAAAGTGAAGTGGGACTCCAAAAGAGGACCTGAGTACACATGGGAACTCGAGTCAGAAATGAAAAGGAAATATCCGCACTTGTTTCAGTAGATCTCGAGGACGAGCTCTAAAGTAAGGTGGGGAGAATATAACAACCCTCGGTAAAACCAACACCCTTATAATATTTCCGACCCTCAATTATATCATAAATTGTCTCAATATGTCTTATATTATACCCCGTATGTGAAAACCGAGCCCAAAATACATTATAGTTTATAAAAATAAAATAAAAACCTGAAATATGAGTTGAGGCGGGCCGCATAGACCCACCCCAACATCTTACGCGGGCCGTATGGGAGTGTTGACCGGACTCCGCTGAATTCTTTAGTTCATGCGGGCCGCTTCAACTTAAGCTTACATCAACGCGGGCCGCGCGGACTCATGACACGCGATTACACCAGAGGCCGACACGTGTCATCATCGTGGCGGACCTACTCATCGACTCAGCTAAGCTATAGTTTGACCGCGTGTTGACACGGGCCGCGTAAGGCCTAGCCTTACCTTACGCGGGCCCCCTCAGAGTCAGTATCAGACCATATAAATAGATGGCATCGGATTACAATTTTCGTCGCTCACATTTCAATCTCGAATCACCATTTCTGTAGTAGAGGAATTATAGTCGGGTACTATACCCCTAATTAGCGAGGTTCTGCTCTGTTGTAAGTATTATAACCCTGGTTTCATAAATAGTTACGCTGCCCGATTGATTTAGGGTTCCGTAACAACTGTCGTGGTTCTGCCCGACGTAGTTGTTGGAATGCCGTCTCGGGAAGGGTATCATTAATAATTTCAAAGGGTTATGGTACTAACCAATGTACATTTGTATAAATTATAGATTATACCCAGGAAACCCTTACGAAAAGCCTAAGACAGCAATGTGAGTTTATCCTCTTTTTGTTAATGTTTTTGGTAATGTTTTACCAAACCTTAAATGTTTTACTATAAAAATTAGCAGTAATTGAGTCTTTGTAGTTATTCAAACTGCCGGTATGTTGGGGTTTTGTATACAAAATTTTGTGCTACTTGCGAGTAGTAAGTCGGGATGACAATGCGTTACCATTGGACAATGAGTTAGCCAATGGGTAATATGACCCACAAGTCAGGATTGATAGTACCAAATGGAGTAATTGTATAGACATAAACAAAGTGATCACTCTCAATACTGTTCACTGTGACTTTAAACTTGATTAAATTGGGATTCACTCACCAGTATTTCCCGCTGACAAATATTTTTAAAACATGTTTCAGGTAACCCAATGTGACAGCCAATTAGTAAAAAGCCAGCTGGAGAGCACTGAAGGCTTGGGAAAATGTGGCTATAAAAGTTACCTAATAAACGATGTTTTAAATTCAATAAAATTATGGTTTGTCCCTAATAATGTATTGTAATAAGAAACTTGGGTTTTACCCATGTGATTATTAATATGAAATGAAGTGGTTTTACTCTGATAAACATTTCCTAACTACGGTCCTGATGTAAATTCCGCTGCGAGACTAAATAAAACCTGATACCACCGAACTCTGTGATCACGTCCGCCCGTTCCTGGGGATTAGGGATCGGGGGTTGTGACACCAATATACATATTTTTGGTTAGTTATATCTAGTGGTTGATGGTTTGGTTATATTTGTCACTTTATGATATAATATGATGTTTGGTATGGTATGAAGGGTGTTGATGCACATGTGCATAAAGTGAAAAATACTATATATATATGTATGTGTGTATATATATATATATATATATTGGTAATGATAGTGTATTATGGATAGTAGGAGGTAATGGTAGTGTATTATGGATAGTCAGAGGTAATGGTAGTGTATTATGGATAGTAGGAGGTAGTGGTAGTGTATTATAGATGGTATGATAGATGAAAATGAAAGTGTATTCAAAGTAGTGTACCAAAACACGATATATCATGTTCATACATATAGATGCACATGTGCATTTCTAATATTGGTAATGTAAAAAATATTGTATTACGGATGGTAGTGTAAATGAAAGTGCAATTGTCTAATACTGGTAATGTATTACGGAATTTGTCAAAGAAATAATACATATGCACAAGTGCATCCATAATTGTTACTTGACTTTCTTTTGTAACGAAAAATAGCGATTTTTATTTAAAAAAAAATTGTGTGTTTTTTAGGTATTTTTGGTTGTGTTCACATTGGTTCTCGCAATAAAGGGTGGTTCCTAACTGATCCATATCCTATATATATATATATGGTAGGGTTCTAGAGTGAACAGTAGTGTATTTGCGAACTAAGTGAATAAATCCTGGCCATTGATTTACACATGTGTATGGCTAGGATTTCATCATCAAATCTTAAAATACACAAGTGTATTTCATCATCAAATCCTGACCATTGATTTACGCACGTTTATGGCCAGGACTAGCTCGCTCAGTTCGCAAATACATTAGTGTTCACTCTTGTCACACCCCGAATTTCCACGTGTCACCGGTGGGCCTGGTGAGGAGTATCGTGACGTAGTTGATATCATCATAGTCAAACAACACAATTTCAAATGCACAGCGGAAGCAAAAGATAAATATACTACAATCCGATATAAAGTAATATCAATTATTACAACGGAATGTAAGTTGGATCCACAGGCGGATCTTAAAACATAAAGATAACAATGTTCAACAGACTTTAGGCATCTAGAACTTGCGAGATTCCCTATTGACGCCCTGAGCTCTCAGCCAATTACGTATAGCACCTGTCACTTAAACTTTTGGGAAAATACGTCAGTTTACACTGGTAAATACAACTTAACTGACTCATTTTGAAAATGTTTTAGAAAATTGATTTGAATGCACATGGCACCAAACTTTTATAACTTGGGACAATTATATAAAAATAATCTTGTATACAGATTTACATGTTCGTTATACATTTAGGGCCCGATGTAGAAACCGAGTCAAGATTAACAGACACGCCACAAGTATAGGCCCACAAGAGAGTGAGATACCGTTTCCCTTATGCAACTGTCAGGTGTACGCCTACACCACGTGCATAAGACGTGGCCATTTTTATATTATAATGATGCCAAGGATATCCGGGACATGGTCATTAACCCCTAAAGACTTTTATTTCAAACAATACAGATTAAAGCGGGTTACCTCAATAATTTAATCACAATACGATCAAACATTCAATACCCGACCAAGCGGTATTATTATAATACCGTATCCCAAGCCCGTATAGGGAAAATAAGTTAAGAGTATTTACCTGAGCTTAAAATGCAATTTATAATCAGCCGTATATCCTAATCAGCAAGCACAAGTACTTCTACTGGGGCTCTTAATCTGGAACGAAGGTTTTTATTAACCTATTAGATTCCTAACGGGTCTTGTTTAAGTATAACTTAGACTGGTTAGTTTTAAGAAAAGGTTTACGGTTCAAACGTATGATTAAGCGAAGACCGGATTAGAATGTGGTTTAGTCCCAACAAGTTTGAATACTTGTTTAGTATGGGTAAACTACACACATTCTGGATTTTGAGGTAAAAATGATAAGGTTTGACCCGTTTCGGCTAATTTATGCAAACTAGTTACATAAGCCGATCCGAACGCGAAAAGTGCGTAACGGGTAACCAAATGAGTCATGAACAGGTTTCCTAAGTTAATATGCCCTAAACATGTTGTGATATCAGTAGGATACCTTCCGTTATGCCCAAAACGAGTTAAGGACCAATTTATGCCCCGTAGGGGTATTTTGGTCATTTTAAAGGTTATAAAAGAGATTAAATATTATTCTGAGTCACAGGTCTGATTTAATCAGTAAATATACTTAATTTAATAATTTATAACAGTTGGGTATCATATATATGTGAAATTTATTAATCATAATCATACTATGCACCGTAGGGGCATTTTGGTAATTTCACATAAGCCTAAAAGGTCAAATTTGGAAATCTGAGTTTAAAACTTTTGCTTACTGTTAAAGTATATAAATTTACTAAAAATATCAGTAGGTATCAGGTCTTATATATAAAAATATAGTTTTTATACATACTATGCGCTTAAAACGCGTAAAAAGGCGGTTTTAAGCGATTTCCGGGTTTTTAAAGAAAAGCTGATATTTTTACCATTCCAGAAAGCTTAAAATATTTTATTTATAATATAAAATCAGTAGCAAAAGGTTTGGGGTCAAAATGTTTTGTAAAACTCAATTTATAAGCCAAAAGGGCAAAACCGGCAATTACCGAATCAGGCCTAGAACCCTATGTTATGCTCAGCCTAAAAATAAATAAAAATCTTCAAAAATCCCAAAATATTATTTTATATCAGTAGGTAAAAATTTTGGTATCAATAATTGGGTTTAGATAGGATATACGCTAATTACGCCGTTTAATTAATAAAAAGCTTTTCAATTACGCTAATGAGCATAACTTCTATTCTAGACCTCAAACTGATGTCAAATTTCAGGAACAAGTCTATAAATCAGTAATAAAGATTATTGTCCTCTCACATTTTCAAAATTCTCGTTTTAGGGTCAAAAGGGCATAACGGTCAACATTTAGGCATTTAACGGAAACATGCATGAACTAGGATTTCTATGGAACCAAGTTATATAACCTCGGAGGGTTATACTAACTTATAATATGGTCCTAATGGAATCCTAAGGCATATCTAAACTAAGCTAAATCGGGTCAGAACTGAAAGTCAAAGCAAAAGTCAACTTTTGCGACTTTCGGCTCCGAACCGAGCCTATACTTAGAATTGTCGGGTTGAACATGTTTAGACATGTTCAACTAATATTTACCAAGTTATTAAAGTGATAAAACTGATTTTATTGCCTTTATATCATTAGTTATAAATTTTAATTAAAAACTGATTATTTCGACCCGATAATTAACTAAGCAAACGTGGTAATTAGGAGGTGCCCTTTTGAGGGTTAAACACCTACCTAATTACGGTCATGTAGCCATGTTCGTTACGAACAATGGCTTAACCGTTTAAAAGTCAAAGCATTTATCGAAACGCTTGACTTTTCGGCTATAACCGCTAAATAATTAACTAAGCACGAAAGGGGACACTTACAAGGGTCCAATGGACTGAAGGAGGTTCTCAAGAAGCTCGAGATCCTCACAGAAATCATAGAATAAGCAGAATGGAATGAAGGTGTGAGGTGAAAGTGAAAACCCACCTCCTTATATACTTTTCGGGACCTCGTAGGATCGCGACAAGTGTCGGGGAGCTATATTCAGATCATTACAAGTGCAAGGTGGTTTTATAATCCTATGGGCAGCCCCTAGATTGAAGGAATACCATTTGCAATTGATTAAAACAGCTGGTAACAGCTGGAAATCAAGTTTCTGAAATGGCAGTTTTGGTCCCTGCATGCTTCTAGCCCCTTTCTGATGCGTTTGAGGCCCGTTAAACCATTTTTAAGCCTCTACAATGATGCCTAAACATGAGGGACATGAAACATGCTCAAGAAAATGTCGGATGTCGGTTCGTTTGGTCGTACGGTCACGTTGTTCGACTAATTACGACGAAACACGAACGGACGCTAAAAACGATCCAAATTACGCGACGAATGGAATTTTATCATGGCGATCACTAAAATAAAATATTTTAATGCTTACATAAATTTTTGGGTGTCCGGAGATATTCAGAATGTGAGATATGCGCGAAAATGCAAACTTGTGCACTTTTTGACACTTTTAGTCCCTGCTTGACATAAAAGTTTATTTTTGCGCACCGAACACCTCTAAGCCTATATCTAAGCTATAAAAAGGATATTTAGGGCATGTTTAACTTAGGGTCATCTTCCGGAAGGTCCGTTACCCTACGAATCGACATACTTTTGCAGTTTGACGCAAATAGTCCTTTAATTGCGCAAAGTAGCGCGAAATGCCATTTAATGATATCCAAGCCTTCCATGGCCCATATTTATCATTCCCAAGCATATAATTAAATATTACTACGCTCACGTTCGCTTAGATGGTCACCGAAAGGCGTAGATTCAAAAGTTGACGCTTTAGGTCCCTCTATTGCGCAAACTTGCGCATCTCATCATTTAATAGCATTGAAGCCTCATCTAATCCATATTAGGCATTCTTGAAAGTATTATTAAACATTACGATGCTTCGGGTCTGCTAAAAGGTCATTCAGAGGTATAATTAAACATATTGACACTTTTAGTCCCTCTAACTTGCAAAGTTGCGCGTAACTTTACTTATAGGCATAAAAACCTTAGACGGCCATTATTTGGCATTCCCGAGAGTATAATTAAATATCATGAAGCTCTCGGTTTGTTAAAAGGTCACTCAGAGGTTAGAATTGACATGCTGACGCTTTTAACCCTTTATTACGCAAACCTTCAATTAATTACGCAAACGGCTACACTTAACCATCAAGTGGCACATTTGTGAATATAAACATCGTAAGAGGTTATTTAGAAACTTATTTTAGGTATGCTAACACTTCCAGTCCTTTCTTAATCAAAGTTTTTTTTTTGATTTTTCGAAAAATTAGTCCCTTAAATTCAATGTTTGACTTCATTAGGGTTTATTACACGTGTCAATACTTCATTGGACGTGATTTTACGAGGTGTTACATCCTCACCCCCTTAAAATAAATCTCTACCTCGAGATTTGCTAAAGTAATGGAAGTACTCTCAGTCGGACAGTGGGTTTAACTTCCACAGCCTATTTGGGCTTCTAGAAGCATCCTAAATGACCTTTATAATAGGTTCATGTTTTCTTCCTTAAATTCTGATCCTGACGATCGATACGGGTTTCTTATCATAACATAGATACGCCTATCATTATGTGATAATGCTTCTCGACTTATTGGTCAAATATATCCTTAAATCATTAGTATGGGTCACATTGTGAGTTCCACCACTTTCCATAAATAGGTTTTAGTTTAAAAGCTATTAACCTTTGTTGTATTCGATTTCCTCGAATGATCCTATATATAGTCAGAGCTTAACTAGCCTGTTGTATAAAATTTTCAGTACGCCCTTCTTAGAGCGATACTTTCAATTGAACCCTATTCCTTATTAAGGACTTAAGAGGGTTGCAATTTTTATCAATCCTTGATTTTCCGCCGACTACTGGCAACTTTCAGGTCCTGGTAATTGGACTTACCAATCTATTGTCAAACAGTAAATGTTTAACATTCCATCTATACAAGGTCTCCAAAGGAGCAGCCTTGCTACTTATATAACAACTATCATAGAGAAGCTTATTCTAAGGTGAGATGGTTAATTCAACCACTACTTAAAACTAATCTTTAAGAATAACTAATCCTTGCAACTAGTCGAACAAATCGACGATCCTGGGCAACTGATGGCGATTCTTAATTGTTGCCTAATTAGGGTTACAGTAATCAATGCATAAGCAAAATGAACCATCTTTCTTATTTATCAATATCAAACTCTCGGAATATTGAGTTAGGATATATGAACTTCTATCTTAAAACTCACTTAATCAGGGTTCCGATTCTTCCAATGATGGTACTAGTTATCATGGAGATTTCACAATAATGCAGCCCTAAGCGGGATGTTAATCTTAACTCTACTTGCCTCTAAGGAGGTAAATAGGGTAATCCTTGGAGAAGATAATCAAGACACACGGAGATTACATTGATTTTCCAAATCTCATGCTCCAGTTTATTTATCTGTGCCTGAGTCAGATAAGTGGCACATTTATGTTACGAGTCCACAGATTTCTTAATCAGATACACTTACTTGGACAATTCCATTCTGGATATCTTCTTTGAATACCATTGGTTGACTTTAGTACTATAGGATTATTGGAATATCTTTGTGGTTCCATGCATTAAATCTCCATTCTGATCAGGCATGGAAGCAATCTATGGAACGTATTAAGATACACCAGCCCTCATATGGCGCTTTTTGTCATACCATCTGGTATTCTTAATTGATAGAGATCAAGAGATATCAACTACATATTCTGACATACTTCATCTGGAGAGAGGGTGTATTAGAATTTTATGACTGAAGATTTCTGACAGGAATAGAAGAAATGGTTCCTATAATTTTCGTCTGTAAGTTTTACCTTACACTTAATGTCTAGGGTTCTCATGGGAGACTTTAAGAGTTTGTTATACTTACCATCTATGAAGGATTGATTGGTATCCGAATCAAAGCAGAACCCTTAGCGTTTATTCTACTTCATATTTTGTGCTTAGGGTTCTAACAGGCAGATTTAATAACTTACAAAATTTATTCCACAACGACTTATCTGCACTTGAATCAAACAATACCCTTGCATATACATCATGGATGAGGACGTACCTGTTATAACATTGTCATCTTGTATGGCCTCTTTTGCATCCATCTGAGAGGCCTTAGCGTCAGTCTTCTTATCTCCTTCCAGCTTCTTAGCATATTTTGGGCAATTGGATTTGATATGCCCTTTCTCGTTACAGTTGTAACAAGTCGCATCTCCTATCTTCTGGCATTCCAATGTTTTATGCTCACTAGATTTGCAGATCCCACAAGCCCTGGGCTGCGATTGGGATTTTGATTCGTACCTGCATTTCCCATAATGGCGCTTCTTGCAGGTCTTGCATACAGGTTTCTCGTTAGGCTTTTGTTTACCCTTTTTCTTAGAACTCTGGGAGTTATCATCCTTCCGTTTCCTTTTTAGCTCATCCTTTGCATCTGAGGCATGAACAAGATCCTCCTTATGAGTAAGGAAATGTGGTCCTAGATAAAATTTGGAGCGAGTAGCATGGGGCTCCTTGAACTTTTTCACAGCCTTCTTCACAGCTTTTCCAACAGCTGCGTCTATCATAGTCTGAAGAACATCTTTGGAAATTCTAAGGTTCACAATTGTAGCATCATTAACATGTGTCGCATCATCCATAATACGATCAACGGCTGTCTTATCCGAGTTTGCCATACTCGATATTTGGTTCCTAACACCAAATAAAACAATTAGATGCAATCCATCAACCGCTATTCATCATCCTGATGACCTAATATATACTAACTATGGTATCGTTAAACCATTCAGGCTAGTATAGTACAACCATTCTCAAGGAACGACCTTTAGATATGTATATATATCAATTATACTTAGCCTAGGCCATAAAAGACCATTAATGGCAATTAAGGTTTGGACCTAGTCCATCACCTTTTTGACAGGGGATCAATGTCACATCTGTCCTGATCATAATGATGATTTTTGGATAGCTTGAAAGCTAGACATTAAGATTTTTGGATAAGAGTGTTTCCTAATGGATATAAAGCATCCATCTAAGATTGTTGAAGCAGCCTCTAAATGTTATCGGCCAATTCTACCTTGCGCTATAAGCCTAAGATCCTAATAGGCGAATACAACAGCTTACACTTTTTATTTTCCTCAATAGACTTTTCTGCGCCAGAATCAAATAGTTCCCATATAAGCATCATTGATAAGGAAAGGTACCTTTTATGATGTCATCTTCCTGTATTGCCTCCTGGTGTTCATCTGGAAGACTCACGCGTTTGCTTTCTTGGCCTCTTCAGACTTCTTCTGATTCCTAGGGCAGTTAGTCTTGATGTGCCCCTTCTCGTTGCAACCATAACAGGTCGCATCCTTCAACTTTTTGCAATCCAAGGTCTTATGCTCCTTGGACTTGCAGATTCCACAAGGTAGGGGCTGAGATTCAAATCTGCATTTCCCCAGGTGGTATTTCCTACATGTTTTGCACCTGGTCTTTTCACCCGACTGCTGGTTACCCTTTTTAAACCCAGGACAATTCTTATGATCAGAGTTCCCCTTTTTCTTCTTATCAGAGCGATGAGAACCCTCATCCTCCTTCTTACACTTCCCTTCTTCAGAAGCTTTGGCAGCCTTGTTTCTAACTACGTCGAGTGTGAGAGATAGCGACAAATCTGCCGCTGACCTGAATGTAGTAGGTCTCGATGCTTTTACGCTTGCCTTGATTTCTGGGGCTAGGCCTCCAATAAAGCGAGCTATACGCTTTGGTTCCGGTGTGATCAAGTAAGGAACCAATCGAGACATAGTATTGAAATTTGTAAGATATGCCTGGCAATCTAAGTCCTTCATGACCAATGCCAAGAAATCAGTTTCAATCTTCTCAACTTCATGTTGAGGACAATAATTTTCCTTAATGAGAGCAACAAACTGATCCCATGTCAGATTGTAGAGTGGGATCTTCCCAGTAGCTTGGATTAGCGACCTCCACCAAGCTAGAGCTTCTCCCTTAAAAGATTGTGAAACAAACTTCACAATGTCTTGTTCTGCACATCCGCTAATATCAACAACAGTGTCCATCTCATCGAGCCACGTCATGCAGTCGATGGCTCCCTTTTCTCCCTGTGAAGTCTCTGGGCTTGCAGGAGACAAAATATTTATATGAGCAGCTCTTAATTGGTGCCTCTTGATGAAGCACAATCTGTCTGGACGGGACACTCCTCTGATTTGATGAGTGATGAACATCGTCCTCCTTCGACTCATGTGTTTTAGTAGGGGGCTTACTACGAGCCACAGATAGAGTCTTAGAGTGGGTATCACTTGATTCATTATATTGTCTGTCAAGAGCCCGAGTAACAGCATTATCTATTAATGCCTGCAGTTCCGCACCAGTTATATTAATTCTGGTCGTATCATTGTTTTCCTTCGGTTCGCTATTGACCTCCTCTGATCCAGCCATGTAGCTTGTTTGCTACACATTTATTGACAATGATTTATTTAGAGGTTATTATGGAATCATCATTTTTGATGATTCATCAACCATGGTAATATAAACCATATTGGTTAATTTGTTAGTTATATTTAACTAGTATTTTCATTATAGTTTATCCTAGTTATAAAACATTAAGGATATTAAAGTGGCGCAAAAAGGCCTAGTCATAAAGACAATTTTTAAATTTTATAAGCCATGATTTTAGAGAATCGAGGCATTTAAGGTTTGAACATATTTCATTACCTCTTCTTGACAGAGAGTCAAAGACTACCACTGTCTTTTGTCCCTTAGGACAGTAGGTATGGCCCGTAGGCATTTCATCATTTTAGGGATGATTATATAAATAAGAAGGGAATTGGAATGACCCAATTTGAGGATGACTTATGTGATTTTGTCGAATCACATTTTGCCAAGAATGCTAACATGTTACAGACGTTAACAAGGATTTGAATCTTTTGAATAGGTTCTACCATCTTGGCCTTGTCATATAGGCTAGGTTTACCTTTAAAATTCTTTTTAATATTTAACACAGAACAATCCTAAATTGAGATGTCAATAAGGATCTGAACCTAATTTGAGGAACTACCATCTTGGCCCTGTCTTAAGGTGACACGTGGCTAGGTCTCGTCCTTTTTAGATTTTTCCATTTTATCATAATGGTAGATCTTTTAGAAGGAATGTTATTTTAATTTATTTCATATACTCCATTCATATACAATGCTATAAAAGAGGTACAGAATTGCCCTAAATGGGGCTTGAAAGAAATGATGTCGTCCATGAAGGGACAGAAAGATAAGTATGCCCTTATAAGGACTTACTAAGGAAACGAACTTCAGCAAAAAGGAGTTTCTTCTTCATTTTATCTCTGAATGCTTTCTCCTTGGTTGCATGTTAATCCTAGTCGCAGTACGAAGCTCGGCCTTTCCTAGGCTTCAATTGGGGAGAATTTCCATTACGGCTTCTTTGCCTGGCGACTTATCAAAATACATAGAATTGAAAGCAATAATCCTCCGAATAGAGACGAGAGTATTCCTATGTTAAGTCTAGACTCAGAAGGTCAAGGAATGTGCTACTGTGTCATTGAGATTAAACACAAAAGGCTAGTGTCTAATTCACTCAATGTTGGCTCTGATACCAACCTGTCACACCCCGAATTTCCACGTGTCACCGGTGGGCCCGGTGGGGAGTATCGTGACGTAGTTGATATCATCATAGTCAAACAACACAATTTCAAATGCACAGCGGAAGCAAAAGATAAATATACTACAATCCGATATAAAGTAATATCAATTATTACAACGGAATGTAAGTTGGATCCACAGGCGGATCTTAAAACATAAAGATAACAATGTTCAACAGACTTTAGGCATCTAGAACTTGCGAGATTCCCTATTGACGCCCTGAGCTCTCAGCCAATTACGTATAGCACCTGTCACTTAAACTTTTGGGAAAATACGTCAGTTTACACTGGTAAATACAACTTAACTGACTCATTTTGAAAATGTTTTAGAAAATTGATTTGAATGCACATGGCACAAAACTTTTATAACTTGGGACAATTATATAAAAATAATCTTGTATACAGATTTACATGTTCGTTATACATTTAGGGCCCGATGTAGAAACCGAGTCAAGATTAACAGACACGCCACAAGTATAGGCCCACAAGAGAGTGAGATACCGTTTCCCTTATGCAACTGTCAGGTGTACGCCTACACCCCGTGCATAAGACGTGGCCATTTTTATATTATAATGATGCCAAGGATATCCGGGACATGGTCATTAACCCCTAAAGGCTTTTATTTTAAACAATACAGATTAAAGCGGGTTACCTCAATAATTTAATCACAATACGATCAAACATTCAATACCCGACCAAGCGGTATTATTATAATACCGTATCCCAAGCCTGTATAGGGAAAATAAGTTAAGAGTATTTACCTGAGCTTAAAATGCAATTTATACTCAGCCGTATATCCTAATCAGCAAGCACAAGTACTTCTACTGGGGCTCTTAATCTGGAACGAAGGTTTTTATTAACCTATTAGATTCCTAACGGGTCTTGTTTAAGTATAACTTAGACCGGTTAGTTTTAAGAAAAGGTTTACGGTTCAAACGCATGATTAAGCGAAGACCGGATTAGAATGTGGTTTAGTCCCAACAAGTTTGAATACTTGTTTAGTATGGGTAAACTACACACATTCTGGATTTTGAGGTAAAAATGATAAGGTTTGACCCGTTTCGGCTAATTTATGCAAACTAGTTACAAAAGCCGATCCGAACGCGAAAAGTGCGTAACGGGTAACCAAATGAGTCGTGAACAGGTTTCCTAAGTTAATATGCCCTAAACATGTTGTGATATCAGTAGGATACCTTCCGTTATGCCCAAAACGAGTTAAGGACCAATTTATGCCCCGTAGGGGTATTTTGGTCATTTTAAAGGTTATAAAAGAGATTAAATATTATTCTGAGTTGCAGGTCTGATTTAATCAGTAAATATACTTAATTTAATAAGTTATAACAGTTGGGTATCATATATACGTGAAATTTATTAATCATAATCATACTATGCACCGTAGGGGCATTTTGGTAATTTCACATAAGCCTAAAAGGTCAAATTTGGAAATCTGAGTTTAAAACTTTTGCTTACTGTTAAAGTATATAAATTTACTAAAAATATCAGTAGGTATCAGGTCTTATATATAAAAATATAGTTTTTATACATACTATGCGCTTAAAACGCGTAAAAAGGCGGTTTTAAGCGATTTCCGAGTTTTTAAAGAAAAGCTGATATTTTTACCATTCCAGAAAGCTTAAAATATTTTATTTATCATATAAAATCAGTAGCAAAAGGTTTGGGGTCAAAATGTTTTGTAAAACTCAATTTATAAGCCAAAAGGGCAAAACCGGCAATTACCGAATCAGGCCTAGAACCCTATGTTATGCTCAGCCTAAAAATAAATAGAAATCTTCAAAAATCCCAAAATATTATTTTATATCAGTAGGTAAAAAGTTTGGTATCAATAATTGGGTTTAGATAGGATATACGCTAATTACGCCGTTTAATTAATAAAAAAGCTTTTCAATTACGCTAATGAGCATAACTTCTATTCTAGAGCTCAAACTGATGTCAAATTTCAGGGACAAGTCTATAAATCAGTAATAAAGATTATTGTCCTCTCACATTTTCAAAATTCTCTTTTTAGGGTCAAAAGGGCATAACGATCAACATTTAGGCATTTAACGGAAACATGCATGAACTAGGATTTCCATGGAACCAAGTTGTATAACCTCGGAGGGTTATACTAACTTATAATATGGTCCTAATGAAATCCTAAGGCATATCTAAACTAAGCTAAATCGGGTCATAACTGAAAGTCAAAGCAAAAGTCAACTTTTACGACTTTCGGCTCCGAACCGAGCCTATACTTAGAATTATCGGGTTGAACATGTTTAGACATGTTCAACTAATATTTACCAAGTTATTAAAGTGATAAAACTGATTTTATTGCCTTTATATCATTAGTTATAAATTTTAATTAAAAACTGATTATTTCGACCCGACAATTAACTAAGCAAACGTGGTAATTAGGAGGTGCCCTTTTGAGGGTTAAACACCTACCTAATTTCGGTCACGTAGCCATGTTCGTTACGAACAATGGCTTAACCGTTTAAAAGTCAAAGCGTTTATCGAAACGCTTGACTTTTCGGCTATAACCGCTAAATAATTAACTAAGCACGAAAGGGGACACTTACAAGGGTCCAATGGACTGAAGGAGGTTCTCAAGAAACTCGAGATCCTCACAGAAATCAGAGAATAAGCAGAATGGAATGAAGGTGTGAGGTGAAAGTGAAAACCCACCTCCTTATATACTTTTCGGGACCTCGTAGGATCGCGACAAGTGTCGGGGAGCTATATTCAGATCATTACAAGTGTAAGGTGGTTTTATAATCCTATGGGCAGCCCCTAGATTGAAGGAATACCATTTGCAATTGATTAAAACAGCTGGAACAGCTGGTAACAGCTGGAAATCAAGTTTCTGAAATGGCAGTTTTGGTCCCTGCATGCTTCTAGCCCCTTTCTGATGCGTTTGAGGCCCGTTAAACCATTTTTAAGCCTCTACAATGATGCCTAAACATGAGGGACATGAAACATGCTCAAGAACATGTCGGGTGTCGGTTCGTTTGGTCGTACGGTCACGTTGTTCGACTAATTACGACGAAACACGAACGGACGCTAAAAACGATCCAAATTACGCGACGAATGGAATTTTATCATGGCGATCACTAAAATAAAATATTTTAATGCTTACATAAATTTTTGGGTGTCCGGAGATATTCAGAATGTGAGATATGCGCGAAAATGCAAACTTGTGTACTTTTTGACACTTTTAGTCCCTGCTTGACATAAAAGTTTATTTTTGCGCACCGAACACCTCTAAGCCTATATCTAAGCTATACAAAGGATATTTAGGGCATGTTTAACTTAGGGTCATCTTCCGGAAGGTCCGTTACCCTACGAATCGACATACTTTTGCAGTTTGACGCAAATAGTCCTTTAATTGCGCAAAGTAGCGCGAAATGCCGTTTAATGATATCCAAGCCTTCCATGGCCCATATTTATCATTCCCAAGCATATAATTAAATATTACTACGCTCACGTTCGCTTAGATGGTCACCGAAAGGCGTAGATTCAAAAGTTGACGCTTTAGGTCCCTCTATTGCGCAAACTTGCGCATCTCGTCATTTAATAGCATTGAAGCCTCATCTAATCCATATTAGGCATTCTTGAAAGTATTATTAAACATTACGATGCTTCGGGTCTGCTAAAAGGTCATTCAGAGGTATAATTAAACATATTGACACTTTTAGTCCCTCTAACTTGCAAAGTTGCGCGTAACTTTACTTATAGGCATAAAAACCTTAGACGGCCATTATTTGGCATTCCCGAGAGTATAATTAAATATCATGAAGCTCTCGGTTTGTTAAAAGGTCACTCAGAGGTTAGAATTGACATGTTGACGCTTTTAACCCTTTATTACGCAAACCTTCAATTAATTACGCAAAAGGCTACACTTAACCATCAAGTGGCACATTTGTGAATATAAACATCGTAAGAGGTTATTTAGAAACTTATTTTAGGTATGCTAACACTTCCAGTCCTTTCTTAATCAAAGTTTTTTTTTTTTGATTTTTCGAAAAATTAGTCCCTTAAATTCAATGTTTTACTTCATTAGGGTTTATTACACGTGTCAATACTTCATTGGACGTGATTTTACGAGGTGTTACATCCTCACCCCCTTAAAAGAAATCTTGACCTCGAGATTTGCTAAAGTAATGGAAGTACTCTCAGTCGGACAGTGGGTTTAACTTCCACAGCCTATTTGGGCTTCTAGAAGCATCCTAAATGACCTTTATAATAGGTTCATGTTTTCTTCCTTAAATTCTGATCCTGACGATCGATACGGGTTTCTTATCATAACATAGATACGCCTATCATTATGTGATAATGCTTCTCGACTTATTGGTGAAATATATCCTTAAATCATTAGTGTGGGTCACATTGTGAGTTCCACCACTTTCCATAAATAGGTTTTAGTTTAAAAGCTATTAACCTTTGTTGTATTCGATTTCCTCGAATGATCCTATATATAGTCAGAGCTTAACTAGCCTGTTGTATAAAATTTTCAGTACGCCCTTCTTAGAGCGATACTTTCAATTGAACCCTATTCCTTATTAAGGACTTAAGAGGGTTGCAATTTTTATCAATCCTTGATTTTCCGCCGACTACTGGCAACTTTCAGGTCCTGGTAATTGGACTTACCAATCTATTGTCAAACAGTAAATGTTTAACATTCCATCTATACAAGGTCTCCAAAGGAGCAGCCTTGCTACTTATATAACAACTATCATAGAGAAGCTTATTCTAAGGTGAGATGGTTAATTCAACCACTACTTAAAACTAATCTTTAAGAATAACTAATCCTTGCAACTAGTCGAACAAATCGACGATCCTGGGCAACTGATGGCGATTCTTAATTGTTGCCTAATTAGGGTTACGGTAATCAATGCATAAGCAAAATGAACCATCTTTCTTATTTATCAATATCAAACTCTCGGAATATTGAGTTAGGCTATATGAACTTCTATCTTAAAACTCACTTAATCAGGGTTCCGATTCTTCCAATGATGGTACTAGTTATCATGGAGATTTTACGAGGTGTTACAACTCTTGAACCTAATCCTATATATATATATATATATATATATATATATGAATGGGTTTCTCTAATACACTATACCAATTATTAACTATATTGAAACATACTTTTAGTCAATTTAACAACTTACTAGTCCTTAAATGTCCCTTGAGAAACACCCTAAAAAATACAATAACAAGGAGCATTAGAATTCTAGCATTTCACTAATCACACCACAATAACAAAATCCAAACAAATCAGCAACATTGAATGACTTTATACATATTTATATAACCAAACCTCTTTCCAATATGAATCAAAACACCCAAACTATTGTATAACATGGCATACACATATGTATCCATAATGTGTATAATGAAATTATACACCTTTATATATTGACATCTTTTTCCCCTATGAATCATCACACCAAACTAGTAGCACATGAACAATCTCTTCCACACAAGGTGTATATACACTCACAAGTATAATAACAGGGCATACATATGTGTAAAACAAAGTATAGATTTATGTATGAACCCTATCATGAAACGCTCTAACACGTAATAACTTAAAAAAACGACGCAGCGGAGAATACGAGCCTTAAAATTCTTTCTTTATTAGTCACATTACTCTCATGAAGGCTCAAATACAAAATGTCATACATTTATTAAAAAGGATTTACAACATTCCATTATATTAACGCTTCAAAGAAATACATAAGTCAAACTATGTGACCCTTCTTTTCCGTACAATCCTTGCTCTCGACTCGATCTATGTTCGCTTCTCTTTGTTAGCGGTAGAAGAAATCCGTGTAGTACCTGTGGACATCACATATAACTTAACCATTAGTCGTTAACAACATCATACGACATTATTCTCAAATAATTTAATATCAAATAACATTCAACAACATAAACTTTGACTCATTCAACTATCCTCTCGTATTTTCTCGTTCCGAGTTTGACTTCGATACCTCATAAACCCGATGTTCTTTTACCTGCATTACATTCCAACTTCAAGGCACACCATTAGCAATCGTTAATGCCCAAACATAATGAAACCATTCCTTCATACATTTATAACATCTCGTATTCATATCATATTACTTCCATACATCCATACTTTCCTAATTCATACATTCATACAAACATATACACCTACATATATACGCACACATTCGTACACGCACACATATATACGAGCTCTCACTTACCACTATTATTCATATATATATATATGCTTCTTGTCATAATCACAACTTTCCATGATATAGGTTTTATACTTATTGTCTTGCATACCTATTCGTTCCTAGACTCGATCACTTTTAGATTTCCTTTACAAACAAGAAGAAAAATCCATAATTTCACTATCCGGAGGCTCATAACATCTCTTATGTACAAAAACGACTTTAAAATAAGTTATGAGACATTGAAAATCATTTAAACATCGAGTCCGGATACAAAAACAAACAACAAAACAAAGATCGCCAGCTTGTGGCTTCCTCGCGGGGCGCAACGCCTACGGCCCCTAGCTATCGCGGGGCTCAACGCCCGTCGCGTTGCTTTTTTTTCGACCATGATGGGTGTTCGTCGTTGCGTGATGCGACGCCCTACTTTGACAGACTGTTTGGTTTTGCTGCTGTACTTTTTGCCCAGCTATGATTTTAACCAACACACTAACTTCTAAATTCCATAACTTTCGATCTACATATCCAAATCACATGATTCTTGTTTCTATGCAACCGTAATTTAATTACGGATCCATTTATCACCTCGGGTCGCATAAGAGCTGATTTATAAGCAAACGGCTTATAAATCCCTTTATACCATTATTCGACCCGTTTAATACTACTAGTTTACCTTCATTATAAAATAACTCCTTCGTTATACTAGCTAACACTTACCTTAATACTCTCACTCATTACATAATTCTTGCATAATTTTCCACACTCATAAATATTAAATTCTACATACATACTAAGAAGTGAATCGGAATCACTTACCTCGTGCGTCCAAGTTCGTGCATAGCTTCCGTATTTACCCTTGACCCATTGCCCTTCCATGCTCGTGTCCATGTTGACATGGCTCCTACACTTTCATGTTATCATCATCACATTCTTATTAGCATATACCATTGTACTTGATAACGAACATACCATTTGCATAGTTTCACATTCAACTTGCATTAATAAATCCTAACAAGCATAGAACACCTACACGATTTCACAAAAACCTTTCAAGTCCTTATAATCCATCATGTTATTCCACATAAAACGTATTTATATACCATGTACCATACGTCTATCTAGAATTTTACAATTACGACAACTAGTCTAGCAATGTTTCTTATGCGTAGTTGACTTTCCGAAGTCAACGGTTTATCATATTAACTTTCGGCTTGACCTCATTTATTCATGACATCATATTAGGCTATACAATCGACACTACATACAATTTCCTACTCATAACGAAATGTGTTAACAACCATGCGATCATCCAATTATATACACGTACTCATACTTTCACATGCTATTGCTTTGTGATTCTACAATTGGCAATATCATCCGTGGTAACAGTACGACATAATTCCAACATTATCACTTACCAATAAGCTTATTCGTTTCACATTTCATACACGTTCACTTTTTAATCACCATAGACCAATCACTCAAACACATGGTGAGCATCACATCTTTCAAGAATAGATTAAAAGCTCCTAAGGCATACTTCTACCACATTCTACGAACAATTCAAATTTCACTTCACATATTAGTTTGTTAACAATTACATCATAATCACTTTTTATACATATTTACCCACAATTTGCATACAATTCCATGTATTTGTTCTCTTAAGCATTTTATCAAACACTTGGCGGGTTTTGCATTAATAGAGCATATTTGAAGAAACACTGGTTTACTAGATCGGAATCAATTAAACCAGGGGGTTTGAATCTGCATAAAAGGGTTAGATCTTCTCGTTTGATTCGGGGGTGAATGATCTCCTTCTTCGAACGATAACTGCAAAACAAACAGCTGTTAGACTCGCCACGGGGAGAATGGGGGTTCTCTCCGTGGCCACCCTCCGGTGTGAGAATAAGTACAGGTTTTGTCCTTATTTATAACCGAAGTTTGGGCGGGAAAGTTTGTTGACGGAGGACGTAACGGAAATTATTTTTCGTAAGTGGTTATTTTCCCCACCGTTAATCACTAACGGGTGTGTGTGCACACGGATCGTGGTCATGATCAATGGTTGGGGTGATGCCACGTGGAAAGTGGGCAAGTGTGGATCTTCCTTCAATTTGGTGCCATCATCGTGACTTTGAGGAGTACCTAGGATGATGCCACGTGGCCATTCGGTTATAACCGAATGGTGATGCACGATAAAGCCTTCTAGAAGGTTTATAGCTGTAATCTCATGTGGCTTTGCTTCATGCTAATTCTGTTGTAACAGAAAAGTTACTTTTATCCAAGTCCGGATGATATTCGCGCGGAGATTTTGTTAGGACCTTATCCTAACTGCTCTGCTGTATGAGAGCTTGCGCAAGGATTTTTTAGTTCCTTTCGGCGCGCAGATGTTTAATACCGTTTTCTTTTTAAGTTCTCTTTTAGAACCGGTGCGCAGCCGCGCAAGGTTCTTTCTAAAGAGAGCTCATTGGTGAAGTTGTGGTATGGTCTCAAGCACCTATACAAGGTTTTTGGGACCTTACCCCTTCAAGTCCCCCAGTCCAGTGTTCTCTTATGCAAATAAGTGGAGTACTGGACTTATAAGAGATGAGTGTTTTTTGCTGTTGAGCTTTTGGCGCGAAAAATGGAGAATCTTCTTGGGGAAGATATTCTTGCTCATGATTTCGATTTTGAAAATCTTGACTTTTGGTAGGTGAAAGGGTACAGTTACGGCTGTTGACGTGTGACAGGCTGTCACTTGTCAGTTGCACGTCGTCGATCGTGGTTTACACGCGCGCGTGAACTCGCGTCATTGTTATTCCCACTCGCCCCTCGTGCTTAGATAACCATGTTTTCTCCAAAAAAGGTGTTATTGTGGTTTTCTAGGTCATTGATGGCGGTGGGTATATAAATTCGTTGATTACCTTTGTTTTCTTATTCTCTGCTCTTGAGACTCTTTCGTCTTCTCCGTTAATTTTTTTTGAAGAAATCTGCAATTTTCCCCTTTATGTCAACCGGAGAACACCACGAAGATTCTTCTGAAGAGATGGCATCTGGTCTTCCACCATTGAAGGTCAGACGGCGGCAGATGCTCCGGCCGGATACATTACTCTGTTTTGGGATTTTTTTCTCTGCATGCAATTTTCGATTGCCCGTAACGAAGTTCTTTCTTGACATCCTTTCGTATTACAAGTTTCATATCTCCCAAATGCATCCTATAGGAATGGTTCGGATTCGTCACTTCGAATTTGTATGCCCAGGAATGCATATCGAGCCGATGGTTAATCGCTTTCGTGTATTTCATCAAATGCAATGTTCACAGGGTTTTTATTCCTTTGTTCAACGTGCTTCGGCACAGAAGATCTTGTTGAGCCCCCCAAAATCTTTTCACGATTGGAAGCAAAAATTCTTCTTTATTAAAGTCGGAGTGATCCCGATGAAAATGGTTTTCAGGGGTAAAAAGGATGTTGTAACGGAGACTATACAAACTCCTTTTTCGTAGGCTTGGTACCAAGACATAAAGGATTTCCATCGATTGCTCTGCCAGAAAAAGCCTTGGTTGGTGCCGGTATGAGCCTTTGCTGGCGGAAGAATCGAGAAGACAAACCGGTGTACATGGAGGGTGATAGCAGTAAGATTCTAGATCTCTTTCCCTATTTTCTTCTTTCTCTTCTTCTTTTTTTTGAATTTGCCCCTGTTTCCTTTTTGCAGTTGTCTCTTTATATGTCGTTGGCTTCGAGAGAGAAGGTGGGAAGATGGGCACTGTTCCAAAAAGGGCTGACGAGGAGCTTTGGTATCATCAGATTGTTAAGAATTTTGTTCTTCCGCGGGATGAAGATTTGTCCGCGCAACCCCCAATTGGCACTGGTAATTTTACTATGATTCTTTTTGAAATTGCAATATTATTCTTTTGCTGCTTTTGCGCTTTGGGTAACTTTTGCAAGTTTTGCTTTTTCCAGTAAGTGAGTTATCTAACCTGGGCATAGGCCCTAAAAAGAAAAAACGTGCGCCAGCTACCACTGCTGCGCCAAGAAAGAATGATGCGAAGAAGGCTCAATCGTCAAAAGGCAAAAATGTTAAAGGAGAGATGAAAGGTACGCGCCATTCCTCTGACTCCTGGTGTGATTATGTGGTGGTTTCTGACTCGTTGTAGGGTCTTGCGCCTGCAGTTGTGAAGAAACCAAAGGCGAAACCTCGGGATACTACTGACATCCCTCCTTCAAATCCTGAGGACCCAATTGACTTAGAATCGAGCCCAGAGCCTTTGTTGAAGACCATGGCGGGAAAAGAAAACAGGCTGATGCTGAGGGTGAGGGGCAGCCTGCCAAGAAGGTTCAAAGAAAAAGGATTACCAGAAAGGGCAATCTTGATGCTTTTATTGCAAAACCTCCTCCAAGTGAGCATCTTCGTTATTTCCTTTCTATACACATTATATGTTTTGTAATATGTATTTTGTTTCTGAAGAGAAACCAACTTCTCCTGTGCATGCGGAGCCATCATCCGTGGTTAATGAGGATCTTCCGCCGTCACCCCCTCTGTCACACCTCGATATTTCCACATATTACCGGTGGGCCCGGTGGGGAGTATCGTGACGTAGTTGATATCATCATAGTCAATTAAGATAATATTATAGCAAAGCGGAAGGCTTGGTAGATAATTACTATTACAAACCATAATGTCTGAGTGTTCGAAATTAAAGAATATACAGACTGGTTGTAATAGAGATCCACAGGTGGATCATAAGAAAAATACAAGAAACTGAAATAACAGACATCAGGCATCTAAGGATTTGCAAGATCCTCTTATTTGACACCAAGTAGCTCCAACTTAATTTCGAGAGGTACCTGTTGTAGGATCGTTTTGTGACCCAAACGAGTCAATCAAAAGAGCTCTTGTCTGTTTCAGAGGCGGAAACAAAGAAACAGACTTCGAAAACAGCTTGTTTCACAATTAAACGTCTTGATTATTGATTATAACAGCAATACAGATCAAACGACGCGTCGACAGCACTTCGATACCGGAAAGATGAAAGTTACAACTGATCTCGCTTGGAAGGATATATATAGACTCGAGATTCCGCTTGAAAGTGACCATGTGTCAGTTCAAGCGAAATCAACAAACTTGATTTCGCTTGAAAGTGTCACTTGACATTTCAAGTGGAATTAGCCCTTCAATCGGAATTAGCTTAAAAACACTCTAAAACCTCCTATTTTCTCGTACAAGACGAAGTTGACAGACGTATGCACCAACAGACTCCCGCTCGGATGTTGACGAGTCTTAAGTGTCGAGTATTCAACGTCTTCAGTCTTTATCTGTCTTCGGGCTTCCAGGTTCTTGGCCTGGCTCTTGCCTCTTTCCAATTTCTTCAGCTCTCTTGATTCCTTAAGTTCATCAGCATCAGCAATCTCAGGATCAGAACCTGGCTCTTTGTCATTCAGACTCCCCCTCAACTTGTGCTGGGATCGTAGTCTGGTTGTTTTCAGGTTCAAGCATCGCAACCAGGCTCTCCTGCAAATCCTCTACCCAAAACATAAGTTTCATAAAAGATAAGATATAACAAACTTAGAAACCCTGCTAACCACTTGAAGATACAACCTTAACACAACATTTTCAAGTATCAGATAAAAAGATTTATCATATAAGTCACTGATGAACCACTTGGATGTATATCATTTTTCTTTTCAAGCATCTTCAAACCAACTTTCCCAAACCTGTTCGTCATGTTCAGCACTCGGAATTTTGATAATCAGCTTTTCAACATCAGTCGTCTAAAATCTTTTTGATTTTTTTTTAAAAGCTAAAACACCCCAAAAATCTTTTTGGATATTTGACATAACAGAAATGAAATGCAGTAAAGAAATATTTACATACAATATTTTTGTGAGTTTGCGTAAGAGGATCATATCAGTTTTTGAGACAAATCACCAACACCGTTAAGCTTTAAACATTTTAAGTTCTAAAAGATTCACTTAGATTGTCAGTATACTGATCCACTTAAATTTTCACACAAAGTTCAACTGTTTCGAGATACGAGATTAATGTTTTATAGACTTAAACTTATTCGCGTGTCCCACCTCAGAATATACTCCCGTATCCAGATCCCAATATTCAGTCTTACAGGTGAGTATACCTAGATGATATTTGTAAGGGGTTAAACTGCGAGACCGTGAGAGCTCAGGTCAGAACTTCCGTTCAGCAAAGAGATGACGAATCGTCTTTAGGTGGGTCCCCTTTAGAGGATCTTTTTTACAACAACATTGATTAGAAATTTTATTGTCTCATCATTTTATGCTGAGGGCGGCGCTATATTTCAAGCAAGTAGTAAAGTATTCTCCGGGGACTAGGCCATTGCTTTCGCAAAATCAGAAGTCCCGGGATAATACCCCAGATATCACTAAGCATAAAGACCTAGTATTTCAGAAAGAGGGGTCCTTCAAACAAGATTTCGGGGGTTACCCATATATCCGAGAGATGTTACCCACGATATAAGCAAGTTTGAATTGAGATTTATATCTCGTCACAATCTACTAAATGTGCAAAAACCTACTGGCACATCATCAGTGAGACCATTTATTACTTTTTAACTTTCCATTTCTTTAGCATGTTGTGACTGTTCACTGATGTACTATCATTTCCTCTTTTATACAACAAAACTCAATTTGATTTTTTCATGTTTTTTGCTTTTTCAAATTTTCAAATGTTTTTGGATTTTCTGAAATTTTTACTCCCCCTAAAATGCAAACACATTTAAAGAATTTTGAAAACAAACTATACAATAAAGTGACAACAGATATCAAATCACTTCAGATCGCCATCCACTTGGCATAAACAATCAGAACTCCCCCTCACAACAAACTATATTCCCATTGTGATTTCAAAACACTTAAGTTTGTTTTAATCAAATGGTTTTTCCGGAAAATAAGTTTCGTTGATCTTGCCAATTGTAAGTTAGGGGTTCATCACATTGTTCTCCAAAAATATCATATGTAGAAAATCAAGTACAACTTAATGTCCCTGATTTACCACTTGTCAGTGAAAACCTTCTTCAACCACTTGTGGGTTCACTTACCAACCATATCATTTGTAAAAACACAATATAACAATTTAAAGATATCACCTGTAGATTTACCACACAAATTTTTCAAGAATGATGCCGATTCCTGCTCCACTCTTACCAACCTGGAAGCTCCGGCAAGTCAGGAATTTATGGTGAAAATGCTGTCACCCAAGCCTGACCAGCCTTGGGTGATTTTGGTAGCAAACATCTGTCCCACCAACATTTTGATTTGTAAAATTCTTTAGCACCCTTCACTTTCCTGTCAACCATCTTCCCAAAAATATGTTTAACATTTCCATTAAACACCCTTTCAGCATCAAAATCTTTCTTATCAGCAAAGAATTGTCCTGAAATCTCAAACCTACCTTTTGATTTCAAATTATCTTTTGTCAATGGCGGAAAGTTTACCTCGTTCAACTCAGGAACAGAATTAACAACCTTTTTCTCAACAGATGACTCCTTTGATTTTATGGAATCAGATTCATTGTCAGAACTACTATCTGAACTTTTAACAACCCATCTTTGTTTGTTTAAATCGACTTGTCTTTTGTAAAAACATTTTGAAGTTTCACCAACTTCCAAAGTCGATTTATCAACACATTTCCTTCTCATTTCAGAATTAGAAAACACTCCCTGTTTTGAATAAGTGGACTCTTGGCAATTCCAAGCAATGTGTCCAGCCTTTTGACACTTAAAGCAAGTTCTTCTATCAACTTTCGGGGCAAATTTCTTTACATTCTTCTTTACTTCAGCAAGAAACTCTTGATTGGATTGTTTCCAGAACGGTTTCTTCTGCTCTTCTTCAGAACTTCCTCCTGAAACAAATTTTGTTTTTGGTTTATAATTTTTCTCATTTTTATAATTTTCCAAAGAACTAAAACCCAAACCTTGCTTTTTGAAATTACCGTTGTGGTTTGGTTTCTTTTGAAAACCATAACCAGAACCGTAACCCTTTTTCTTGTTCAATCTCTGTTGAACTCTTGAAGTGTACTTTTTAGGTTTTTCAAGAAGATTCAAATCTTTTATTTCAGAAATATTAATTTCTGTTAATTTGAAAACCTGTTTGATCATTTCAGTTTTGACACTTCTTATTGGAAATTCCTCATCAGAATATAATTTGTCTGAATCAATCAAAGTATATGCTACTTTGATTTGTCCGTCATTCAAATTAGATTTTGATAACAAGAATTCTTTATTGTAAACCCTTTTAACCGGTGAACTCAGACTCTTTTCTGACGAACTTGGATTATCAGATTTAGTCTCCGGTTTTGACTCTTCATCCATATCCAACACCTGATCGACCACTTTCTTTAATAATTCAGACTCATGATCAGTGTCAGACGCTGTGAATGTGACATCAATATTGTCTGGTAATTCATCAATGATTTCAGACTTTAACTTGATGTTGAGAGCCTTATTTACTCGTTCCTCATTTGGCTTTCTGGGAGAATAACTTTCATGGATCGGGGGCGGACATCTGTTATACTTGACACTTTGTTTCTTACCAGTATCAGTATCTTCAGTCTTTTCCTCCTTGAATGCTTCAAGACCTGCAACAGTAGGATAAACATGATCAATCAAATAATCACATGTTGTATAACTCAACAACAATCGTTTAATCCTTTCACTCTCAATTTTCTCAAGTTCCAACTCCTGCTTCAGCTTAGCACAATCTTCAATATACTCATTGATGACACTCTGCTTTGTCATTAGTGTTGCGCTCATTTTTGTCATTGCATTTTCAATTTCTGAATTCGTCTTTTTCAGACTATCAACTGTTTTGTTCAGGACATCATATGATTCCTTCACATACTTCACATCGAACAGTAAATCTTCTTTAATTTTCTCCAAATCAGCAATCTTCTTATCTTTCTCCGCACAAACTTGGCAAGATTCTAAACACCTCAAACATGGTTTTTCAACTTCAACCATTTTTTCAACTATCTTTTCAACCTCTACAGTCTTTTCAACTTCAACGAGTTTCTCAACTTCAACAATTTTTTCTATTTCGACGATTTTCTCTATTTCAACAATTTTTTCTACTTCAACAATTTTCTCAACTTCGACTATTTTTTCAATCATTTTCTCCACTTCAATGATTTTTTCAACTACTTTCTCAGTTCCTGGTTCAACACTAGCTTCTCCAGCTTCTGTCTTTTCCTTTTCATCAGCGAGAATTTTTGCTGCTTCCAGCTCTCTCCTCAATCTGGCAATCTTCTTCTGATTCAACATCTCCATTTTATCTGCAAAAAAGAAATTAAAGCTGTCAGGATCTAAGCCTTTTCTAGCTTTATTAAGATGTTCTTCTTCATCATCAGTATCAATATCATTTCCAAGATCTGGAAAAATCGGAATTCTTTTCTGGCTAGCTTCATCTTCACCCAGAATTCTAGCAACAAGAGCTGAACCAGGTATGTATTTATCCCAACTAAATCCCTCTGCAACTTTTTCATCATAGTAAAGCTTTCTTCTTTCCATCTTCAATAGCACGAGCAGGTGCAGTTTGCGGTTGTTGAGCAATCTGATGGAAAATTGATTTCTGATAATAATTATTCTTTTCTTGATTCTCGGTTGCTTCTTGGTTTTTACACTCTCGTTTAAAGTGTCCCTTTCCTTTGCAACGAAAACAGGTTAACTTTGACTTGTCAAATCCTAATGGAGAATTAGCCAATCCCCGAAACTCATCTCTTCCTGTGATTTGTTGAAATTTTTCTGCACGTCTAACAGCACTAGCCATACACCATTTCACATCCATCAATTCAAGTTCTTCTGCATCAATTTGGTCATAATCTTCTTTTGTAAGCATTGGATTTCCAATTTTGCCAGCAATCAAACTTTCATATGATTCCAACATAGCAACGAGAGATGCCATGTGTTGCTTGGCTATTTCTGGAGACAAATCCTGACCATTTTGAATGTTCAAAGTGACATTGCATTGAAGATTTGTTGAGTTTTGTCTTTGAGAACTTGATGTTGTATGATTTGGATCAAAGATGAAGATGAAGATCCACCACTCTGTGTCACATTACTACCCTTTGTTCCTGATGAGCTGTCAGCACTAAAAACAGTTTGGATCTTTGGACAAGGGCTGGGGGTAGCCTCAAACTTGTTTCCTCTGTAATACAAACTGACATCTTGTTGAGCATTTGGATTCGTCATTATAGCAGTTTTCTGAATATCCAATTCCTGCTCTTCAATTTTCTGAATGAACTGTGCCAAATTCATACTCTCAGACTTCCTCATGAGTTTCACAATCATCAAATAAGTCCCCCACTTATGCTGTGGTAACGCTTCAGCTAGTTTATCGACCCACTCATCATCCTCTTTCTTAATATCCAATCTTCCCATTTCCAACACCAGATGACAGTATCTATCAATAGTCTGCTTAGTTATTTCATGATCAAAAGCTGAAAACATATCAAACGATTTCTTCAATAATGCCTTTTTGTTTTTGATCATATCTGCACTTCCTCTGAATTTCTGAATCAATGCCTCCCAAATTGATCTAGCTGTACCATTATGTTGAAGCAAAACAAAGATATCTTCTTTTATCGCTTGTTGAAGAATACTGATCATCATTTTCTCACTTGTAAATTTCAACTTGTCACCCTCTGAATAGTCAACAATAGATTTTTCAATCCCACGTTCATTCTTTGGTTTCTCATAATCTTTTAACAATGAACACCATGCATCAAATTTGTAAGCTTGCACCCAGTTCTCGAATCAATTTTTCCATCCTTGAAAATCTTCAATGTACATGAGCTTTGGTGGTTTCTGATAAGTTCCTGTTTCATTCTCACTGTACACTGTTTCGGCAGCAGTAACAGGTGCAATCGGTGTAGCAAACGCATTGTAGAATTCCTCGTCCATGTTTCGAAATTTTTTTTTCACCAAAACACAATTTCAAGCGAAATATCACACTCAAGCGGAATTACCCTGAAGCAAAATTACTGATTTCGCTTGAAGCAGTACACTTTCAAGCGGAATATCAACTTGAAGCGGAATCAGGTGTTTCAAGCGGAATAAGATGAATTTTTCAAGCGAAATTACAATCACAAGCGGAACCAGGTGACTTTTCAAGCGGAATAACGGATTCAAGCGGAAACAACCTGCTTATCTCGCTTGAAATGCTGCTGACGTCATCTTTTGCGATCGTGTTTTCAAGCGGAATTAAGTATTTTACCAGTTTTAAGCCGAATTAAGGTCCAATTCTCTCAAGGATTAGTTAAAACACTGTTTTGCACTTAATATGTGAAATTCAAAACCTTTTGACCGTGAAAACTTGTTTAATTTCGAAAAGAAGGTGTAGAAGTCAGAAAATGAAGTTGTTTTAGCAAGAACTCTTCTTCCTGAGCTCTGATACCACTTGTAGGATCGTTTTGTGACCCAAACGAGTCAATCAGAAGAGCTCTTGTCTGTTTCAGAGGCGGAAACAAAGAAACAGACTTCGAAAACAGCTTGTTTCACAATTAAACGTCTTGATTATTGATTATAACAGCAATACAGATCAAACGACGCGTCGGCAGCACTTCGATACCGGAAAGATGAAAGTTACAACTGATCTCGCTTGGAAGGATATATAAAGACTCGAGATTCCGCTTGAAAGTGACCATGTGTCAGTTCAAGCGAAATCAACAAACTTGATTTCGCTTGAAAGTGTCACTTGACAATTCAAGTGGAATTAGCCCTTCAATCGGAATTAGCTTAAAAACACTCTAAAACCTCCTATTTTCTCGTACAACGCGCCCTGATCTAACAATTCTAATACTAGACTCGATACAAGACGAAGTTGAAAAGAGTTTATGAAAATTGATCTAACGAAGTTGAAAGTGTCACCTAGTCTTTGGAAAATACGTCAGTTTTCACTGGTAAATACAATTAACCGACTCATTTGAAAAGAGTTTATGAAAATTGATTTAGGCGCACAAGGCACAAAACCATTTATAACTTGGGACAATTTTTATTAAAATCTTGTATACAGATTTACATGTTTGTCATACATATGGGGCCGGTTTGGAAGCCGGTCATGATTAATCGACTCACCACTATAAAACCCACAGAGGAGTTATCCCCAACATGTGGGTTATTTTGCATTTGCATCTGTCAGGTGTATGCCTACACCCCGTGCATAAGTCGTGGCCATTTTCAAATGAAATGAGCCGAGGATATCCAAGACATGGTCGTATTAACCCCCAATGTTTATGTTATCAAACAAAACAGTTTAAAACGGGTTATGCAATTTATTAATCACAATCCGATTAAATGATTTCATACCCGACCAAGCGGTATTATATTATATTATACCGTATCCTAAGCCCGTATAAGGGAAAATAAGTTAAAAGTATTTACCTGAGCTAGATGTGTAAATATGTAACTTAACCGTATGTTTCCTAAAGCCTTATGTAAATACCTTCTACCGAAGCTACTCAATCTGTATAGAAGGTTTATTAACCTATTAGGATACTAACGGGTCTTTATTTAAGTCAAAGACTTGGACCGGTTAGTTTGAAAGATACTTAATGGTTTGGAACGCTAGATTAAGCGGAGACCGAAATAGAATGTGATTTAGACCCGACAAGTTTGGATACTTGTATAATATGGGTAAACTAAACACATTCTGGATTTTGAAGTTAAAATGATAAGGTTAAACCCATTTCGGCTAATTCATGTTAACTAGTTACATAAACCGAACCGAATGCATAAATGCATAACGGGTAACCGAGTGAACCATATACAAGTCTCATAAGTTATTATACTTAAATTATGTTAATACATCAGTAGGATGTTAACATATATGCCCAAAATGTATTTAAAACCAAATTAAGTCCGGTAAGGGCATTTTGGTCATTTTAATATTTATAAAAGAGGTTTTAAAGTAAAATGATATTCTGATCTAAAGCATTTAGTAAAAATATTTATTTTATGATGTTAAAACAGTAGGATATCATTCATATGTGAAGTTTATCATTTATGGCCAAACTATGCCCCGAAAGGGTATTTTAGTCATTTCACATGTGCTTTTAAGGACATAATTGGAAGTTTGAGTTCATAACTTATACCTATTGTAAAAATACTAAAATTTATTTATAATTTAAGTAGGTAACAAGTCTTAGGTGTTAGATATGGTTTTAAACCATACTATGCACCTAATTAGCGTAAAAATCGATAATTGACGATATTTGAAATGTTTAGGTGATTCTAAGATTTTGATCAGTCTTGAATGTTTAAAATATTTTATTTTTCATATAAAATCGATAGGAAAAGGTTTGGCATGTTAATCATATGTAAAACTCATTTTATTAACAAAAAGGGTATTATCGTCATTTATCGAATTTATACAAGAACTCA
Organism: Helianthus tuberosus; assembly: GCA_030545235.1. Classification (NCBI taxonomy): domain Eukaryota; kingdom Viridiplantae; phylum Streptophyta; class Magnoliopsida; order Asterales; family Asteraceae; genus Helianthus; species Helianthus tuberosus. Next base: position 175,191,854 of record CM060368.1, read on the forward strand.
ATGATATGATCACTTTACAATCTGACCCAATATTCCAAAAATCTCTAAAAATAATATCATAACAGTAGGTAATGATTTTTGGGTCAAAATCTATGTTTAAACATGCATTATGCATAATAGCGTAGTTTAATTAATAAAAAGTTCAAATTTACGATATCTTGCATATCTTTAATTTGAGACCAGAAAATTATGTCAAAACAATTTTGACATGTTTATATATCAATACTTAACCTATTTGTATGCTCACATATACAAAAATCTCATTTTTAGACAAAAAGGGCATAATGGTCACTTATAAGCATAATAACGGAAACTAGCATATAATTCAGAATATTAATGACCAGGTAATATAACCTCAGAGAGTTATACTACAACATAATATGGTCCTAATGGAAGCTTAAAACACAAAGGATTTAAGCTTAATCGGGTCAGAACTGAAAGTCAAAGCAAAAGTCAAGCTTTTGCGACTTTCGGTTGCGAACCGACCCTAAACTCAGAATTGCCGGGTTGAACATGCTTAGACATGTTCTAATATTATTTACCAAGTTATTTAAGTGATAAAACATGGTTTATACCTTCTACATTATCAGATTATGTTTTTATTTAAAAACTTGACGAGTTTGACTTTTTAATTAATTACTTTGACCCGACAATTAACTAAGTAAACATGATAATTAGGATGTGCCCTTTTTAGGGATTAACACATACCTAATTACGATCACGTAGCCATATTCGCCTCGAACAATGGCTGGACCGTTTAGGTCTAAACCGAAAGTCAAAGCTGTTTTGCGATAACTTTGACCTTTCGGTTTTTAAATAACAAAACTGAACTAAAGGGGGGGCTAAGGACACTTACAAAGGGTCCTAGCTTAATCTTTTCAACTTAGAAGGAGTCGCCTTTGATCAGGAATCTCCAAGCAATAGTAGGAAGAGTGAATTTGAAGTGAGCAAGTAAAATGGTGCAACATATGAGCCTATTTATAGTTGAAGATCATGATTTAAGATCATCACAGGGTAATGGGGGTGTTTAGGATCATCACAGGTGTCCTAGCGGTAAATTAAAACCATCAACAAGCTCCAGGTATCGAGTTTCATGTGTGTAAGTCGGTTAAGATGCAAAAACTTGCAGCTGGCAGTCTTTTTCTGCGCTGGGGGTTCTCTCGCGGGCCGCGTAGGATATAAGGGGAGTTTACGCGCCCCGCGACACTCCCTTATTCAGGTGAAAAATGTTTTGAGTTTGGCAGTTTCAGTCCCTGGTCGTTTATAACTTATATAACTTATATAACTTTCATTTTAGGCACAAATGGCCCTTGTAATTAGTTTGTAGAGGATCTTTGGAGTATAACCAAACACTGTTAGGTCCGGTTTCGTTGAACGAACACCGAAAACACTAGTTTCTGCTCGTTGACACTTTTAACCCTTATTCTTGGGAATTTACGTAAACAACACATAACGATCTCGAAACCTCGTGAATTTGCTATCACTTATTCTTGGAAGTATAATCGAACATTACGAAGCCTCGGGTTCGTTAAAAGGCCACTCAGAGGTAAGAATTAACATGTTGACACGTTTAACCCCTGTATCTTGTAAAATTTTGTTTACTTTCAGAATTGGCTTCTTATATTCGAATAATTACTCGTTTAAAAATATATTCATCATGTATGGTCATTCAGAGGCACAAGTTTAGCATGTTGACACTTTTAGTCCCTTCACATACATATTTTCATCGTTTGTCAACTTTAGTCCTTCAAACTCAAAATTTTACATATTTAGAGTTTAGGACACGTGTCTTTACATAAATGGACACGTTTTTACGAGGTGTTACATCCTTACCCCCTTAAAAGAAATCTCGACCCCGAGATTTACTGAAACAAGTGAGGGTACTTTTGTCGCATAGTGGACTCAACCTCCCATGTATATTCAGGGCCTCTACGGGCATCCCATTTAACTTTCACTATAGGCACGTGCTTCCTTTGTAGCTTTTTAACCTATCGATCCTCGATCGATATAGTTCTTTCAACAAACCTCAGGCTTTCATCAATCTGTACGTCTTTATGAGACATTGCTAGCGATTCATCAGCTAGACATTTCTTTAAGTTACAGATGTGGAACACGTTGCGAATTCCACTAAGCTCTTCAGGAAAGTTTAGCTTGTAAGCTACACTTCCAACACATTCGATGATTTCGAATGGTCCAATATACCTTGGGCTTAGCTTGCCCTTCTTACCAAAACGCAACACACCTTTCCAGGGTGATTGTGACACCTGTGTCACTACAACCATCATATGAATACCAAACCAATGAAATATTGTATTTCATACTTGGGGTTTGTATAAATATGTGTATCATTTACACATATCATTTCTCGTTCGATTTCAAGCTCTAAATCGCTCTCTTGAAAGTTATACGCGAACTGATGCGTAAATGTAATCAGTTTAACGCGAAAAACACTCTGGAACAGTGACATGGGCTTAACATACCTTAAATAACCTTTACATAACTTAGAAATAAGTTTTGGGAGGTTTGGTGTGTCAAAATCAAGTTTATTCGCTTACAGGGTCTAATTTCGACAAACTGCGAAAGTATGCCGATTCGTACTGTAACCAACATTCCGGAACATGATCATAAGTTAAAAATGCCCTAAATATCCTTTAAATATCTTAGAAATAGGCTTTGAGGTGTTTGGTATGTGAAAATAAACTTATTTGATCAATAGGGACTAAAAGCGTCAAAAAGTGCATAAGTTTGCATTTTCGCGCGTATCTTACGTTCTGAATATATCCAGACATCCAAAAATTTATGTAATCATTAAATTATTATATTTTAGTAATTGGCATGATAAACTTCCATTCGTCGCGTAATTTGGATCGTTTTTGCGTCCGTTACGACTTCCGTCGTAATTACCCGAATAACGCATCCGTACGACCAAACAAACCGACATCCGAGATGTTTTTAGCATATTTTGAGTTCCCTATACTTTAACATCACTTTAGAGCTTTGAAATGGGGTTAACGGGGCTTAAACGTGTCAAATATGCATCAAAATACAAGTTTTTCAAGTGCAGGGACCAATTTTGACATTTCTAGAAACTGGGCCCTCGCGGGCCGCGTAAGAGATGTCTTTCTCTCTCGTGGGTACGACAGAAAACCAGACAGAATCATCGAATCTGGTCCATTTTTGATGTTTTGATGGTTTTTAACCACTGATTTGGGATACTATGGGCTAGATTTTGATGGTATTTCATGTTCCCATGGTTTTGAAAACCATGTGCCCACTTGTATGGCCATGATCGAAGCACGAAATGCGAGAAACAATCCTAACGGTTCTCCGAAATCTATATAAACCCAACTCATTTTCATTCTTTCCTCACAAATCTGATTCTATTGCTCTAAGTTGGGGTTTAGCACTTCATACCTGAGCAAATTGGATCAAGATCTTCCTAGCTTGGACCCTTTGTAAGTATTCTTTCGTGCTTTTTATGCATTTTAAGCACGAAAGTCAAACTGTGTTTGACTTTCTGCTTTGACCAGTCTTTGGTTAACACGAAGTTCGTTTGAACTTCGCAACGTGAGCGTAATCACGATGGTTATAGTCCCGAGTGACTATATCTACTGATTACCACGTCGATTAGGTGTAGTGACGAGTCGTAGTTTCGGTCAAAATGCGTATTTATGTGTATTTTGCAAGCAAACTATCCTTGGGTACCAAAACCCTTTGTTTTGATATCAAAACCTGTTTTCTAACTTAGTTAAACATGTTCCAACATGTTTAGCTCGTCACTTTTAGTCTAGTGCTTGTGTAGAGTCGTAAGTCAAGCGGTCTTAACAACCGCTTAGACTTTCGAACTCGACCCATTTGGTCGATCATTAGGATCCGACCAAGCATGTTTAGTGACCATAGTTGTATAGGGAATAACCTTCCGAGGTTATACCTTATGGTCACTTAGGTTTAATTAGTTGTATGATAGGTAGTTTATATGCCTTAGGTAAATGACCAAAATGCCCTTTTCATGCATAATTGAATTTTAAGCATATGTAACCCAAACTTTTGTCACTTAACTGATTATGCAACATATTTAAACATGTTTAGGAATATAATACTTGTCATAGGACTAGTTAGGCGTTTCGAACGCGTTTTACGCGAACGACGCCTTAAAGTAGCGTAAGCTACCTAAACGGGTTGTAAGCACTTAGGTTAGGTTTTGATTTAGTAAGTAGGCTTTGTTAAACCGTATCATATGAGTTCCAACACTCATTTGGCTTACAAAACCTCATCCTATCCGATCTTCCGATTTAGGTCCGGTTTATTAATGTTGTTACCTATATTTGGTGCCGTTTGATTTTCGTGACCCCTCTAGCTTTGCTTGGTTGTTATTCAAGACTTCTAAGCACTCTAAAGTGAGTACATAGTCCCCTCTTTTACTGTTTTCAAATGTTTTGGGGTGAAACATGTGTGCTTAATTGTTATTTTCATGATTTCAAAGTATAAATTGATTATACATGCTAGTACTTATCTTTTGACAAACTGAATGATTATCTAGGGTTTAAACACTAATTTTTCAAAGATTATAAAATTAATTGTTGGGTTGTACTTATTTTATACATTCACCAAACCGATTGGTAGTACGATATAGCGCTATATGACTAGACACCCCATTCCTGTTGTATGGAATGTCAGAAACCAAATTTTATCCAAATAGAAGTTGCCTTTGTGGTATTTCTATAGTCTCTAAGGTGTAGTTTGATACACTAAGGTTTGAATGAATTCTAAATCACATTTTCTTTTGTATATTTTGATATACTTCCAAAGTATAGTTTGATATGATCCCATATGTGATATTGTTTACCAAAGTATAATTTGATATACTATGTACAAAACCAACATATATTTTGTTATTTACTAAGGCATAGTTGATATGTTATTTACAAAACCAAAGCATAGTTTTGATATGTTATTTACAAAGCCAAAGCATAGTTTTGATTTGTTATTTACAGAACCAAAGCATAGTTTTGATATGTTATTTACAAAACCAAAGCATAGTTATGATATGTTATTTACAAAACCAAAGTATACTTATGATATACTACCGAAAACTATTATTTTAACAACTAAAGTATATTTGATATACTATCTGTTTAACTATTTTGGAACTAAAATATATTTTAATATATTACTTATCCAACTTTCTTAAAATCAAGGTATATTTTTATATATACTACAAACCTTTTTATCGAAACATTGTTCTACAAACAACATATTTTATACAAACTCATTTTTTTACTTGGGTATTTATTTATCCATGCATTATTCTTTTATATCATCTGTTTTCTTATTGATTTCTAAAAGAAAATATTTTTAAGGTTCATGGCTAACTTTTGATAAACATTTTCTTTAAACTTACAAGTCATGAATCATATTTTAATAAAACCTATGTATCTCACAGGCATTTTTATGCTGACGTACCTATTTTTACATATGTTTCAGGTGCTGCTATGTGATGATTGTTGATGCATGCTACACATAGGATGGACTTGTGCCTTAGCGACTTTAAAACTTGAAAGACAATATTTGTTTTTATCTGGTTCGTAATAAAACAATGAGTTCAATAATTCAATAAACCGAAACTATTTAATCCATGGTTGTGAAACAATGATTCTGTTACGACACTCCCCGACGTTTCCGCCATGATTTGTTGTTTTACGTGGTTGGGGTGTGACAGTGATACCTTTAGTAAGACTTTATCGCCTACCTCAAACTTTAGAGGTTTTCGTCTTTTATCTGCATAACTTTTATGCCTATCCTGGGCAGCTTTTAGGCGATCATGAATTTGGACAATCTTGTCCGTTGTTTCAAGGACTATATCAGGTCCTGATAACTGAGTCTCTCCAACTTCAGCCCAACAATCAGGCGTTTTGCATTTTCTCCCATATAATGCCTCGAAAGGCGCAACCTGTATGCTAGTATGGTAACTATTGTTATATGAGAACTCAATCAAAGGTAGGTGGGCATCCCAACTACCACTCAAATCAATAACACATGCACGAAGCATGTCTTCCAAAGTTTGAATTGTACGCTCACTTTGTCCATCCGTTTGAGGATGGTAAGCAGTACTAAAATTCAAACGAGTGTCTAATGATTGTTGGAAACTTTTCCAAAAATGAGAGGTGTATCTAGTATCTCTATTGGAAATAATAGACACTGGCACTCCGTGGAGAGATACAATCTCATCCACATACAACTAAGCTAGTTTGTCGAAGCTATGAGTTTCCTTGATGGGTAAGAAGTGTGCTGACTTAGTCAGTCTGTCAACTATGACCCATATAATATCGTTTCCGTGCCTTGTCTTAGGTAACTTGGTTATAAAATCCATGGTTACCATTTCCCACTTCCATGTTTCAGGTGCTGCTATGTGATGATTGTTGATGCATGCTACATATAGGATGGACTTGTGCCTTAGCGACTTTAAAACTTGAAAGAAAATATTTGTATTTATCTGATTTGTAATAAAACAATGAGTTCAATAATTCAATAAAACGAAACTATTTAATCCATGGTTGTGAAACAATGATTCTGTTACGACACTCCCCGACGTTTCCGCCATGATTTTTTGTTTTACGTGTTCGGGGTGTAACAGAAAAGTTGGTATCAGAGCCAATGGTTATAGGGAATTAGGTTATTAGTAATGCATTGACCTAGACTATAACCTTCATAGGACCCTAACACAAGTTATCTTGTGTTTAGTCTTAAAACAATACCGTCGCCTATCTTTACGTGACAACCAAAATAAGAACACAAACTTCGAATCTGCTTTGAAAACCAATCATCTGTTCTCGGATGATTTATTATAAGGTTTTGAACCCTCAAAGTTTTCAAAATCTCGTCAAAGTTTGGGTCATATAATGTGAACACATGCAATCTGGAAGGGTGGATGCCTGTATCCTGAGTCTTCTGTCTAAGGCTAGAGTGTTCGTACAAATCCACATAATTGGACCAGTCACTCTTACCTGGGAATTCTTGGGATGAGTGTCCACTTATAGGCTAAAGCAGGTCTTCGCGATACATTATATTGACCCATTTACTTTGATTAGTCACTGCGTGTCATTTGTTTTGTTCAAGGTAACGAACGAATGATCGCCTTCCTTGTGTTTTGTCGATGCTTTCAATACGCCATTTGTTTTTCCAATTGTCAACCCCACTCGTTTCACATGCTTCCTTGTTCTTTTTAGACAATGCCTCCTCGACGAGATGCACAACCTCTAACTAACGAAGAAGTCGCAGCCCTTGTCTCTCCGCAAATGGCTGCTGTGCTTCCGGGCATAGTAACCCAGATCCATCAGTTATACAACAACAATAACAAAAACAATGCTCAGTGTAGTTTCAAGACCTTCAATTCTGCTAAACCTTTGAAGTCTTCTGGGTCTCAAGGAGCAACCGCACTCCTGCAATGGTTTGAAAGTTTGGAGAGCACATTCAGACATGTGCAATGTCCGAATGAGCGTAAGGTTGAGTTTGCATCCAGTGCATTCGAGAAGCGTGCTCTTACATGGTGGAACGGTGTGATGCGTGATAGGGGTGCCGATGTGGCACTAGCTCAAACTTGGGAAGAGCTTCGAGCTCTAATGATGAAGGAGTTATGTCCTCGTCATGAGCTTAGAGCGTTGGAAAGGGAATTCGATGATCTAAAGCAAGACAGTGGTGAACATCGAGCCTACACTGACCGTTATGAGGAACTGAGCCTATTATGTCCTGCCATGGTAACGCCTTTGGAAAAGGCGATCGAGAAGTACATTGATGGTCTCCCTGACCCAGTTCAGGATACTGTTACTGGTAGCAACCCTACTACCGTCAGACAGGCCATTGAATTGTCTGCTACCCTGACTGAATCCCAGATCAGGAAAGGTAAGCTTTTTCGAAAGGGCAACCCGAAACCGTCTGACAAGTCTGCACAAGAATAACCAAAGGATAAACAGGCCGAGACATCCAAGAAGAAGAAGTGCAAGGTTTCACAAAACTGCGCAATAACTGCTCAGAATGATCAGGTTGCACTAAACCAGCCAGCACAACCTCATACAAGGGAAAACTATGTTGGTACCGCACCTTTGTGCAACAAATGCAACCGTTATCATCTGGAGCAAGTACAGTGTCACAAATGTATCCACTGTGGGCGATTGGGAAATTTGGTCAATACCTGCCGTTATGCAAATCAAGCTGCTGCAAATCCTGTTGCTGCGCAAGCACAGTTTCCACCTGGGTCGTGTTATAACTGTGGTGACCTTACTCACTACCGAAACAATTGCCCAAGACTTGTTAACGCAAATCCAGCGCGTGGACGAGTGTTTAACATAAACGAGGCAAAGGCGAACGACAATGCAGCAGTGAACAATTAGTCTTTTATATTTCTTTGTTTGTTATCCTTTGACGTTTGGAACAATTCAGCTGTTATATAAATAAAATTTGTTGTTTCAAGTTTATTTTACGAAACTAATGCAATTATGTGATTATGTGCTTATGTGATTTCTTTATGTCTTGTGTTTTTGTGTAATCCGAATATTCGTTATCCAAATCCTCATAGAATCTTCCATATCTCCATATGGGGGATTCATAGTAGGATATCCAAAAGTACTACCTTAAATCCTTAATGGGCTTCTACGTAATAGTTAAGACCCTTGGATTTTGAAGTACTATTCTATAATTGGACCCCTTGAGTGGTCTAGTTAAAAAGATTGATTCAAAATCTGGTTAGGAATATCATGTGATGATATAGCTGAAAAGATCCCTTAAGTGGTCTATTTAAGGAGATCGTACGACGGTCTGGTTAAGGAGATCATGTGTTGATCTAATTAAAAAGATCGTTCGTTGATCTAGTTAAAAAGATCCTTTGGTGGTCTAGTCAAGTCACTTCATGTTTATTCGATTGATTTTTCCCCTACGCATTATGAAATGAACTGTGCGGACTGTGCAAGGAATTACGTAATTATGGATGCATACATAATTATGGAATTCAGTGCACAGAAACCACAGCAAGTTTTGTTATGTGTTAAGACCTTTAGTGATGAGAATAACGAAACGTGAACAATGTAGAACAGGGCATGGTGGATACACCGCTGGTACTTCCTATATATAAGCGTTCCTTATTATATTGTGAACGTAGCGTTATTTAAGTTACTAGAAGTCCTGGACCTTGACCAATGTCATTTTATCTTACAATCTCCGACTCCGATTTCGAGCACACACTAGTTTCCTATAATAGTCTTCATAGGAAACGTTCTTCTATCCGTAGTTCAAAACCCCATGTTTTGTTACTACAAGGACATCACTTTGACAGTTGAAAAATTCGCTAAGAATCCAAACGTGGCCCATAGTTTTACTTAGGGTACAAAGGATTCATTCGAAAGCGAAACAATCACAGTTGTCTTCACAGGTTTCCTCTAAAATTAAATTTCGGGACGAAATTTCCTAAAGTAGGGGAGACTGTGACACCTGTGTCACTACAACCATCATACGAATACCAAACCAATGAAATATCGTATTTCATACTTGGGATTTGTATAAATATGTGTATCATTTACACATATCATTTCTCGTTCGATTTCGAGCTCTAAATCGCTCTCTGGAAAGTTATACGCGAACTGATGCGTAAACGTAATCAGTTTAACGTGACAAACACTCCGGAATAGTGACATGCGCTTAACATACCTTAAATAACCTTTACATAACTTAGAAATAAGTTTTGGGAGGTTTGGTGTGTCGAAATCAAGTTTATTAGCTTATAGGGACTAATTTCGACAAACTGCGAAAGTATGCCGATTCGTACTGTAACGAACATTCCGTAACATGATTATAAGTTAAACATGCCCTAAATATCCTTTACATAGCTTAGAAATAGGCTTTGAGGTGTTTGGTATGGGAAAATAAACTTATTTGATCAATAGGGACTAAAAGCGTCAAAAAGTGCATAAGTTTGCATTTTCGAGCGTATCTTACGTTCTGAATATATCCAGACATCCAAAAATTTATGTAATCATTAAAATATTATATTTTAGTGATTGGCATGATAAAATTCCATTCGTCGCGTAATTTGGATCGTTTTTGCGTCAATTACGACTTCCGTCGTAATTACCCGAATAACGCAACCGTACGACCAAACAAACCAAAATACGAGATATTTTTGAGCATGTTTTGAGTTCCCTATACTTTAACATCATTTTAGAGCTTTGAAATGGGGTTAACGGGGCTTAAACGTGTCAAATATGCATCAAAATACAAGTTTTTCAAGGGCAGGGACCAATTTTGACATTTCTGGAAACTGGGCCCTCGCGGTGTGACATTTGTACTTGTAATCATTGTATAAACCTTAATCAGTTCAGTTATCAATAAAGCAATGTTATTTGATCCCAATATTTGTTTGTTTATGTTTGACATTTTTCATGTTTTGGTTTTTATTCAATTTCAAACTCTATATCGTTTTCTGGAGAGTTATACGCAAACTGGTGCGTAAACGTAATCAGTTTAACTCGAAAAACACTCCGGAAAATCAATATATTCTTAACATACCTTAAATAACCTTTACATAACTTAGAAATAAGTTTCGAAGGCTTTGGTATGGCAAAATCAAGTTTATTCGCTTACAGGGACTAATTTCGACAAACTGTGAAAGTATGCCGATTCGTACTGTAACAGACATTCCGAAACATGATCATAAGTTAAACATACCCTAAATATCCTTTACATAGCTTAGAAATAGGCTTTGAGGGGTTCGGTGTGCTAAAATAAACTTTTTGGTCATTCAGGGACTAAAAGCGTCAAAAAGTGCATAAGTTTGCATTTTCGCGCATATCTTACGTTCTGAATACATCCGGACATCCAAAAATTTATGTAATCATTAAAATATTTTATTTTAGTGATTGGCATGATAAAATTCCATTTGTCGCGTAATTTGGATCGTTTTTCGCATCCGTTTGTGTTTCGTCGTAATTAACTGAACAACGCAACCGTACAACCAAAAGAACCGACATCCGTGATATTTTTGAGCACATTTCATGTTCCCTATACTTTAACTTCATTTTAGAGCCTTGAAATGGGGTTAACGGGGCTTAAAAGTGCCAAAAACTGAGTTTTTACATTGCATGGACCAAAACTGCCATTTCTGCCTAACTTGTTCAGGCGGGCCGCGTAAGCCACCCTTGGCTTCTACGCGGGCCGCGACAGATCATCAGATCTGCCGAATCTGTTTTACAGCCTGTTCCAGCTGTCCCACACACTTGCAAATGGTTTTTGGCAATCTATGGGCTCATTTAGGGGTGCCCATGGTTTCACAAATCAGGGGGTGCATGTGTACGACCTAGATCGAAGCACGTTTTTCGATAAACGATCTTAACGGTCACCCAAAATCTATATAAACCCCCATCCATTTCACTTACAACTCACACATGATCTGATTCATTCTCTAAGTTGGAGTGTTTGCACTTCAAACCTGAGAATAATTAGATCAAACCTCCATTTCTTGGACCCGTTGTAAGTATTCTTTCGTTCTTTTACGCGTTTTAAGCACGAAAGTCAAACTGTGTTTGACTTTCTGCATTGACCAGTTTATGGTCAACACGAAGTTCGTTTGAACTTCGCAACGTGAGCATAATCACCATGGTTATAGTCCCTTGTGACTATACCTACTGATTACCACGTTATTTAGGCATAGTGACGAGTCATAGTTTCGGTTAAAATGCGCGTTTATGCGTATTTTGCAACCAAACTATTCTTGGGTATCAAAACCGTTTGTTTTGATACCAAACCTGTTTTCAAACTTCGTTAAACATGTTTTAACATGTTTAACTCGTCACTTTAGGTTTAGTGCTTATATAGGGTCGTAAAGGTAAGCGGTCTAAACAACCGCTTAGACTTTCGAACCCGACCCGTTTGGTCGATCATTAGGATCCGACCAAACACATTAGGTGACCATAGTTGCATAGGGAATAACCTTCCGAGGTTATACCTTATGGTCACATCGTTTAGTTAGTTGCATGATAGGTAGTTTATATGCCTTAAGAAAATGACCAAAATGCCCTTTTTGCGCATAAATTCATTTTAAGTATATATAACCTAAATTTTGATATCTAAACTGATTAGGCAACATTATTAGACATGTTAAGGCATATATTACTTATCATAGGACTAGTTAGGCGGTCCAAACGCGTTTTACACGAACGACGCGTTAAAGTAGCGTAAGCTACCTAAACGGGTCGTAACGGGTCACAAGCACTAGGGTTAGGTTCTGTTTTAAAATGTAGGCTTTGTTAAACCATATTACATGAGTTCCCACACTCATTTGGTTTACGAAACCACATTTTATCCGATCCTCCGATTTAGGTCTGGTTTATTAATGTAGTTACCTATATTAGGTGCCGTTTGATTTTGTGATCCTCTAGCTTTGTTTGATTGTTATCCAAAGACTATTGAGCAATCTCAAGTGAGTACATAGTCCCCTCTTTTACTGTTTTTCAAACAATTTGGGGTGAAACACATGTGCCTACTTGTTATTTTCATGCTTTCCATGTTTTTATATCATACTTGCTATGTTCATTAGTACACGTATAGTACATGATTTTATCCATGTTTTTGCTATGTATGTTCATTTATTGCATACTTAGTACATTGTTTTACATTTCATGCTATGTATGTCCATTTAGTGCATACTTAGTACATTGTTTTACATCACATGCTATGTATGTCTATTTATTGCATACTTAGTACATTGTTTTACATCACATGCTTACATTTTGGTATGATATTTGGTTTGTTTAAATGGGACAAAAATACATTCATTAACATTAGCTATGCCGCTTGGTAGTAAGTAATGGTACCATAGGAATTGACAACTCCCGTTCATGAAATCCTAGGTTTATTTGGATGGAAGGAATGACTGAATCCAATATACATAATTTAGATAAACCTTTAATCCGTTTAAGGGTTTGTCGCCACAGTCGCAAGGCTTGAATGTATGCATTTAACAATACCGCATAGATGTTTGTATCAGTAGAGCATGCAGTTATTTTACAAAACATAACTTTGATTTATTTCAATACCTTGTTTTGTGCATTTTACCTATGGCTTTAGTTGACATATTTCACTTGCCATACATGACATTTGGTTACACATTACATGATTTACATTTGACACATTGACATTGTTTACACATAAACATCTTGACATTGGTTCACACATTACATTGTTTACATTTGACATTAGACATGGTTTTTACACAAACATTTTGACAATTGATTATACATGAGCATTTTTACATTGATGGTTTGTTTGGTAAATGATTTAAGTAACGAGGCGTGTGTAATATGATAAGAGCATGGTGGATACGCCGCTGGTACTTCCTATATATAGGTGCTTTTATGATATTACATATCGTGGCGTTATTTAAATCATTTCAGTTTAGACATATTACATTTTACACAAACAACGTATTTTCACAAGACATTGTTTTACAAACAGTTTATTTTATACAATTCATTTTTCTTGGTTATTTAATCAACCATACACCTTTCTTTTATATAATCCAATTTCTTATCAAATTTTCGTATGATTTATAAAAGAAAACACTTAACAAGATTCATTACTAACTTTTATCAAACATTTCTTTAAACTTAAGTCATGAATCCTATTTTAACAAAACCTATGTATCTCACAGGCATTTTTATGCTGACGTACCTATTTTCACATGTGTTTCAGGAGCTGATGCATAGGCTTGATCAGGATACACTAGGGTGGACTCGGACCTTAGTGACATAAAAGAAGCAAGATTAGTTTAAATAATGTTATGTACTCTTGTTTCTTTTGTTTAAAGACAATGTAACCCTCTTTGTTTATAAATAAAACAAAACTTTTAATTACCATGGTTATGAAACAATAATTCTGTTGCAACACTCTTCGACGTTTCCACCGCGGTTTGATGTTTTAGGCGGTCGGGGTGTGACATGCTGGCCGCGTAAGAGAGGTCTTTCTCTCTCGCGGGCGCGACAGGCAACCAGACAGAATCATTGAATCTGGTCCATTTTTGATGTTTTGATGGTTTTTAACCACTGATTTGGGATACTATGGGCTAGATTTTGATGGTATTTCATGTTCCCATGGTTTTTGAAAACCATGTGCCCACTTGTATGGCCCTGATCGAAGCACGAAATGCGAGAAACGATCCTAACGGTTCTCCGAAATCTATATAAACCCAACTCATTTTCATTCTTTCCTCACAAATCTGATTCAATTGCTCTAAGTTGGGGTTTAGCACTTCATACCTGAGCAAATTAGATCAAGATCTTCCTAGCTTGGACCCTTTGTAAGTATTCTTTCATGCTTTTTATGCGTTTTAAGCACGAAAGTCAAACAGTGTTTGACTTTCTGCTTTGACCAGTCTTTGGTCAACACGAAGTTCGTTTGAACTTCGCAACGTGAGCGTAATCACGATGGTTATAGTCTCGAGTGACTATACCTACGGATTACCACGTCGATTAGGTGTAGTGACGAGTCGTAGTTTCGGTCAAAATGCGTATTTATGTGTATTTTACAACCAAACTATCCTTGGGTATCAAAACCCTTTGTTTTGATATCAAAACCTGTTTTCTTACTTAGTTAAACATGTTCCAACATGTTTAGCTCGTCACTTTTAGTCTAGTGCTTGTGTAGAGTCGTAAGTCAAGCGGTCTTAACAACCGCTTAGACTTTCGAACTCGACCCATTTGGTCGATCATTAGGATCCGACCAAGCATTTTTAGTGACCATAGTTGTATAGGGAATAACCTTCCGAGGTTATACCTTATGGTCACTTAGGTTTAATTAGTTGTATGATAGGTAGTTTATATACCTTAGGTAAATAACCAAAATACCCTTTTCATGCATAATTGACTTTTAAGCATATGTAACCCAAAATTTTGTCACTTAACTGATTATGCAACATATTTTAATAGGTTTAGGCATATAATACTTGTTATAGGACTAGTTAGGCGTTCCGAATGCGTTTTACGCGAACAACGCGTTAAAGTAGCGTAAGCTACCTAAATGGGTCGTAATGGGTTGTAAGCACTTAGGTTAGGTTTTGATTTAGTATGTAGGCTTTGTTAAACCATATCATATGAGTTCCAACACTCATTTGGTTTACGAAACCTCATCCTATCCGATCTTCCGATTTAGGTCCGGTTTATTAATGTAGTTACCTATATTAGGTGCCGTTTGATTTCCGTGATCCCTCTAGCTTTGCTTGGTTGTTATTCAAGACTTCTAAGCACTCTCAAGTGAGTACATAGTCCCCTCTTTTACTGTTTTCAAATGTTTTGGGGTGAAACATGTGTGCTTAATTGTTATTTTCATGATTTCAAAGTATAAATTGATTATACATGCTAGTACTTATCTTTTGACAAACTGAATGATTATCTAGGGTTTAAAAACTAATTTTTCAAAGATTATAAAATTAATTGTTGGGTTGTACTTATTTTATACATTCACCAAACCGATTGGTAGTACGATATAGCGCTATAGGACTAGACACCCCATTCCTGTTGTATGGAATGTCAGAAACCAAATTTTATCCAAATAGAAGTTGCCTTTGTGGTATTTCTATAGTCTCTAAGGTGTAGTTTGATACACTAAGGTTTGAATGAATTCTAAATCACATTTTCTTTTGTATATTTTGATATACTTCCAAAGTATAGTTTGATATGCTCCCATATGTGATATTGTTTACCAAAGTATAATTTGATATACTATGTACAAAACCAACATATATTTTGTTATTTACTAAGGCATAGTTGATATGTTATTTACAAAACCAAAGCAGAGTTTTGATATGCTATTTACAAAGCCAAAGCATAGTTTTGATATGTTATTTACAGAACCAAAGCATAGTTTTGATATGTTATTTACAAAACCAAAGCATAGTTTTTTTATGTTATTTACAAAACCAAAGTATACTTATGATATTCTACCGAAAACTATTATTTTAACAACTAAAGTATATTTGATATACTATCTGTTTAACTATTTTGGAACTAAAATATATTTTAATATATTACTTATCCAACTTTCTTAAAATCAAGGTATATTTATATATATACTACAAACCTTTTTATCAAAACATTGTTTTACAAACAACATATTTTATACAAACTCATTTTTTTACTTGGGTATTTATTTATCCATGCATTATTCTTTTATATCATCTGTTTTCTTATCGATTTTCATTTGATTTCTAAAAGAAAATATTTTTAAGGTTCATGACTAACTTTTGATAAACATTTTCTTTAAACTTACAAGTCATGAATCCTATTTTAATAAAACCTATGTATCTCACAGGCATTTTTATGCTGACGTACCTATTTTTACATATGTTTTAGGTGCTGCTATGTGATGATTGTTGATGCATGCTACACATAGGATGGACTTGTGCCTTAGCGACTTTAAAACTTGAAAGACAATATTTGTATTTATCTGATTCGTAATAAAACAATGAGTTCAATAATTCAATAAAATGAAACTATTTAATCCATGGTTGTGAAACAATGATTCTGTTACGACACTCCCCGACGTTTCCGCCACGATTTGTTGTTTTACGTGGTTGGGGTGTGACAGTGATACCTTTAGTAAGACTTTATCGCCTACCTCAAACTTTAGAGGTTTTCGTCTTTTATCTGCATAACTTTTCTGCCTATCCCGGGCAGCTTTTAGGCGATCACGAATTTGGACAATCTTGTTCGTTGTTTCAAGGACTATATCAGGTCCTGATAGCTGAGTCTCTCCAACTTCAGCCCAACAATCAGGCGTTTTGCATTTTCTCCCATATAATGCCTCGAAAGGCGCAACCTGTATGCTAGAATGGTAACTATTGTTATATGAGAACTCAATCAAAGGTAGGTGGTCATTCCAACTACCACTCAAATCAATAACATATGCACGAAGCATGTCTTCTAAAGTTTGAATTGTACGCTCACTTTGTCCATCCGTTTGAGGATGGTAAGCAGTACTAAAATTCAAACGAGTGCCTAGTGATTGTTGGAAACTTTTCCAAAAATGAGATGTGTATCTAGTATCTCTATTGGAAATAATAGAAACTGGCACTCCGTGGAGAGATACAATCTCATCCACATACAACTAAGCTAGTTTGTCGAAGCTATGAGTTTCCTTGATGGGTAAGAAGTGTGCTGACTTAGTCAGTCTGTCAACTATGACCCATATAGTATCGTTTCCGTGCCTTGTCTTAGGTAACTTGGTTATAAAATCCATGGTTACCATTTCCCACTTCCATGTTTCAGGTGCTGCTATGTGATGATTGTTGATGCATGCTACACATAGGATGGACTTGTGCCTTAGCGACTTTAAAACTTGAAAGACAATATTTGTATTTATCTGATTTGTAATAAAACAATGAGTTCAATAATTCAATAAAACGAAACTATTTAATCCATGGTTGTGAAACAATGATTCTGTTACGACACTCCCCGACGTTTCCGCCATGATTTGTTGTTTTACGTGTTCGGGGTGTGACATAAAAGTTGGTATCAGAGCCAATGGTTATAGGGAATTAGGTTATTAGTAATGCTTTGACCTAGACTATAACCTTCCTAGGACCCTAACACAAGTTATCTTGTGTTTAGTCTTAAAACAATACCGCCGCCTATCTTTAGGTGACAACCAAAATTAGAACACAAACTTCTAATCCGCTTTGAAAACCAATTATCTATTCTCGGATGATTTATTATAAGGTTTTGAACCCTCAAAGTTTTCAAAATCTCGTCAAAGTTTGGGTCTTATAATGTGAACACATGCAATCTGGAAGGGTGGATGCCTGTATCCTGAGTCTTTTATCTAAGGCTAGAGTGTTCATACAAATCCACATAATCGGACCAGTCACTCTTACCTGGGAATTCTTGGGATGAGTGTCCACTTATTGGCTAAAGCAGGTAACGAACGAAGATGGATGCTGTGCTTCCGGGCATAGTAACCTAGATCCATCAGTTATACAACAACAATAACAACAACAATGCTCAGTGTAGTTTCAAGACCTTCAATTCTGCTAAACCTTTGAAGTTTTCTGGGTCTTAAGGAGCACCCGCGCTCCTGCAATGGTTTGAAAGTTTGGAGAGCACATTCAGACATGTGCAATGTCCGAATGAGCGTAAGGTTGAGTTTGCATCCAGTGCATTCGAGAAGCGTGCTCTTACATGGTGGAACGATGTGATGCGTGATAGGGGTGCCGATGTGGCACTAGCTCAAACTTGGGAAGAGCATCGAGCTCTAATGATGAAGGAGTTATGTCCTCGTCATGAGCTTAGAGCGTTGGAAAGGGAATTCGACGATCTAAAGCAAGACAGTGGTGAACATCGAGCCTACACTGACTGTTATGAGGAACTGAGCCTATTATGTCCTACCATGGTTACGCCTTTGGAAAAGGCGATCGAGAAGTACATTGATGGTCTCCCTGACTCAGTTCAGGATATTGTTACTGGTAGCAGCCCTACTACCGTCAGACAGGCCATTGAATTGTCTGCTACCCTGACTGAATCCCAGATCAGGAAAGGTAAGATTTTTCAAAAGGGCGACCCAAAACCGTCTGACAAGTCTGCACAAGAAGAACCAAAGGATAAACAGGCCGAGACATCCAAGAAGAAGAAGCGCAAGGTTTCACAAAACTGCGCAATAACTGCTCAGAATGATCAGGTTGAACTAAACCAGCCAGCACAACCTCGTACAAGGAAAAACTATGTTGGTACCGCACCTTTGTGCAACAAATGCAACCGTCATCATCTGGAGCAAGTACAGTGTCACAAATGTACCCACTGTGGGCGATTGGGACATTTGGTCAATACTTGCCGTTATGCAAATCAAGCTGCTGCAAATCCTGTTGCTGCACAAGCACAGTTTCCACCTGGGTCGTGTTATAACTGTGGTGACCTTACTCACTACCGAAACAATTGCCCAAGACTTGTTAACGCAAATCCAGCGCGTGGACGAGTGTTTAAGATAAACGAGGCAAACGCGAACGACAATGCAGCAGTGAACAATTAGTCTTGTATATTTCTTTGTTTGTTATCCTTTGACGTTTGGAACAATTCAGCTGTTATATAAATAAAATTTGTTGTTTCAAGTTTATTTTATGAAACTGATGCAATTATGTGATTATGTGCTTATGTGATTTCTTTATGTCTTGTGTTTTTGTGTAATCCGAATATTTATTATCCAAATCCTCATAGAATCTTCCATATCTCCATATGGGGGATTCATAGTAGGATATCCAAAAGTACTACCTTAAATCCTTAATGGGCTTCTACGTAATAGTTAAGACCCTTGGATTTTGAAGTACTATTCTATAATTGGACCCCTTGAGTGGTCTAGTTAAAAAGATTGATTCAAAATCTGGTTAGGAATATCATGTGATGATATAGCTGAAAAGATCCCTTAAGTGGTCTATTTAAGGAGATCGTACGACGATCTGGTTAAGGAGATCATGTGTTGATCTAATTAAAAAGATCGTTCGTTGATCTAGTTAAAAAGATCCTTTGGTGGTCTAGTCAAGTCACTTCATGTTTATTCGATTGATTTTTACCCTACGCATTATGAAATGAACTGTGCGGACTGTGCAAGGAATTACGTAATTATGGATGCATACATAATTATGGAATTCAGTGCACAGAAACCACAGCAAGTTTTGTTATGTGTTAAGACCTTTAGTGATGAGAATAACGAAACAGGAACAATGTAGAAAGGGGCATGGTGGATACGCCACTGGTACTTCCTATATATAAGTGTTTCTTATTACATTGCGAACGTAGCGTTATTTAAGTTACTAGAAGTCCTGGACCTTGAGCAATGTCATTTTATCAGGAAAGACATCAGGGTATTCAGAAATGATTGGGATGTCTTCAATCTTGGGTTTTGGTTCATCAACTGTCACCTGTGCCATGTAGATGACACATCCATTCTTCAGACACTTGGATGCCTTGAGTATAGATACATTGTCGGGCAAACCATAGTGTGTATCTCCATGAATGGTAACTAACTCACCAGAGGGGGTTTTGATGCTAATTAGTTTCTTATCATAGGCAATTTGGGCTTGGTTACGTGATAACCAATCCATGCCCAAAACTACGTCAAACCCAGCCAACTTCATTGGTAAAAGAGACAACGAAATAGAATGATTCTTAATGGATATAAAGCATCCATTAAGAAGAGTTGAAGCGGTTTCTAAGGTACCATCTGTGAGTTCTACCTCATATTTAATGTCTAGAGTTTTAATAGGCAGATTCAGTAACTTACTAAACTTATGGTCTACAAAGACTTATCAGTACCTGAATCAAATAAAACTCTAGCATAAATATCATTAATGAGGAAGGTACCTGTTATGACATTGTCATCATTCACCGCCTCTCTTGCGTTCATCTGAAAAACCTTTGCATTGGTTTTCTTCGCCTCATCAGGCTTCTTGGCATTTTTAGGGCAATTAGTCTTGATGTGCCCCTTTTCATTGCAACCATAGCAGGTTGCATCCTTAATGTTTCGGCACTCCAGAGTTTTGTGCCTTTTCTTTTTGCAGATCCCACAAGGTTTAGCTTGTGGATCCTGGTTGCACTTCCCAAAATGCCTTTTATTACAAACCTTGCACCTAGGCTTGTCTCCAGACTGTCCTTTCTTGAAACCAGAGTTTCCTTTCTTCTTTTTATTCGACTTGATGGGACTGGTCATCCTCTCTCTTCCTCTTCCCCTCCTCGGTGGTCTTCCTTGACTTACTCCTTATAACATCGAGAGTAAGTGACAATGATAGGTCTACAGCCGACCTATATGTAGCAGGCTTAGAAGCCTTGACATTTCCCTTAATTTTAGGGGCTAAACCAGCAAAATAACGCGCAATGCGTTTAGGTTCTGGAGTAACCAGATAAGGGACTAATCGAGACATCGAGTTAAAACTGGTCACATAAGACCTGCAATCCAAATATTTCATAACTAGAGTGAGGAAGTCAGTCTCCACTCTTTCCACCTCATGCTATGGACAGTAAGTGTCTTTCATAAGTTCAACAAATTGACTCCAAGAAAGGTTATATAGAGGAACCTTTCCTGCGGATTGCACCAAGGCTTTCCACCATGCCAGGGCATCGCCCTTGAAGGACTGAGATACAAATTTTATGATATCCTCATTGGCACATCCACTGATATTGATAATAGTTTCCATTTCGTCCAACCACTTTATACAGTCGAAAGCTCCCTTTTCTCCCGTGAAATCTCTTGGTTTACAAGAGACAAAGTATTTATAAATACAACCCTTGTTGTACCTGGGAGTCTGATCAAGCACGATCTTTTGAGGTCTAGATCTCTGATTGGATGAATGCTGAGATTCATCCTTCTTCAACGTATGTGATTTCGAAGGGGACTTTGTATGAGTTTTAGACCGAACATTACTCGGTACTTTAAACATATCGTTCACAGCTTGAGCAACTGTTGTGTTAATCATTGCTTGTAATTCAGCACCGGTAACATTTATCCTTGTATCAGTATTGTTTCCTTCTACTGGATGACTATTAGCTTCATCGGAGCCAGCCATGATTTGAATACTAAAATCAAACAATAATGTTTTACTTAGATTATATAATGAATCATCGTATTTGATGATTAAATAGTCATGGTATTAATAAACCATATAGACCATTTTTGATAATAATTCAAAATTCATCTGGTTATATTTTTCCTAGGTTGCAAATGAACCATTACTTGCAATTGGGTAGGATATAATCCTTTATATTTATCAGACAAGGAACATAAGTCACAACTGTCAATGTCGTATAGACATTTTCATATAGCACAAAGGCTCGTCTTGAAGGACATTTAGATGGCACAAAAGACCTTGTCACAAGGACAATTTGAAGTATTATCATGATCTTTTAAATCAGAGATTTTAAGGGTCGAACATAGTTCATCGCCTTTTAGACAAGAAGTTATAAAATATAACTATCTTTGTCATGAATACACATTAGCCTGAAGGCAGAACACCTCAAATGGATGTTTTGGTGTATACATCATATTTGATGTTAATAGCCATGATTCATATTTGATCATTTAGGCCATAAAGATGGCTTGGAAAGATCTAAGTACTTTTTGGGAAGCTAGTGTGGTCTCTCAAGTCACACTGCTAGGAGTGTTAACATGTTTTTAGATGTTAACAAGGAATCATTGTCTTAAGAGGGTTACACCATCATAGCCATTTATATTATGGCTAGGTTATACCTTTAAGAATTTCTTTTTGAAATGTCATGCAGATCAATGAAAATTGAAATGATATTTGTATGGTGATGTAATAAAATACATATATAAATATTCAAAAGAAATTTCACTAATAATACTAAACGATTACATAAAGTGCCCTAAATGGGTCTTTGAAATAACAAATTGTCCACGCAGGGACTTAATTGAAATTACAATACAAAATAAAATAGAATAAAACTTCTACTTCTTCTTTCCTTTAAGGAAGTTCGCAAGACCCTTAAGGAGTTTATTGTGCTTCTTTTCCCGTTCCTCCGCTTTTTGTTCAACCTCATCCAACCTATGTAAAATTCTTGTATTTGCAAAAGTTGAGGCGAATGCTGAGGATGCTGCTGATATGGAGGGTATTGATACCCTTGCACAAGATACCCAGTTGGGTATGCTGGCGGGAACGGTGAGGGGTATAGGGCATTGAAGTGAGCTGCCTCAAGATATGGATCATGGGAAGGGGCTTGATATTCAAACGAGTTATACCTAGACGAACCTGGGTAAGTAGGTATTGGGTTTTCATAACCCATTGGCGGTGGCGGTGGTGCACAGGTAACCGGCGGTGGATCATTTTCCGGCACCGCGTGAGAAGGTCCACCCATCTGTGGATCTTCGGGGATTGGAGGGTATGTACTTGAAGCTTGTGGGGAATTGAATCTCGGTCCCCCTTGCACGGACATCCGTGCGTTCCTCCTCCGCCTTTGGTGGCTCAGGAGGTGGTTATGGTGGTTGTTGAGGTGGTTCCTCAACTGGCAATGGTGGTGGAGTAACCGCCTGAAGGTACGGTTCCTCCAATGGAGGTTGTGGAGGAGAGTTGTGAAAAGATGGGGTAAATTCCCACTTGTAGCTGTTCCACCTTTCGGCCCATGAATCGGGGCCTTGATATGGCGATCCTGCATAAGAAGAACCGCTGAAAATACTGATGGGATGCGTAGGCGTTCCGGTCGGTGGCATTGATGGATCTGGATCACTATCCATCTCCATGTCCTGTGAGAAATGATCCTCTGGGCCTAACGGGTTAAAACCCGGTGGTTCATTGATATAGTCATTTGGGTTAAATTGACCCGATGAATAATAATGATGAGAACCAGAATGGTGAAATGAGTGGGAGTGAAGTGAGTGATACGAGTGGTGAGAATGATGAGAATGGTATGAATGCTGGGGCTCGTCTTGAATAGGCGGCCCAAAGAGAGGGTGGTCTGAAGGTGAAGACCCTAACGAAACTGAGTGTCTCGCAGGCTCGAAAGAGTGTCCCCAATGGTCTCGTGAATCCAAGCTGCTATACGACGCTGAAGGTGTGCGTCTATGTGAGGGTCCAGTATGAGTAGATGGTCCTCCCCTCATAGGACCTTTTCCTTTTCCTCTGACGCGTGGCGGTATTTTATAAAACCTGTCAAAACAAGAAAACAACATATAAACGACAAAAGGAAAGTTAAGAATAAATCCTAGGTCATATGCCTAGACTCGGAAGTCTAAGGAATGTGCTATTGTGTCATTGAGATTAAACACAAAAGGCTAGTGTTTAATTCACTCAATGTTGGCCCTGATACCAACCTGTCACACCTCGATATTTCCACATATTACCGTTGGGCCCGGTGGGGAGTATCGTGACGTAGTTGATATCATCATAGTCAATTAACACAATATTATAGCACAGCGGAAGGCTTGGTAGATAATTGCTATTACATGTCACACCCCTTTCTTAGGCGGAAGCACGAGGTGTGATCATGAAAGGTTCTCATTGCATACGAATGGTAAACATACTACATGCTCGTAAAACTAGCTTCAAAAACCAATAACATTACGTAACTAAAAACATAGGTTGAGTGTTTACATCACAAGACAGCATAAGACATTGTCTGAAAAGTTTACAACATTATTCAAAGATAAACATAAACAACATCCAGAGCAAGAGTATGACCGCGCGCATATCCACTTTAGTTACCTGAAATCAAGTATTGAATGTTGGTGTGAATTCACGCAGTTTTTGTATTGAACGTTTGTATACTTTGTATGAAAACATGGTATGTAATTTGTATAAATCAAGTATTTCTGTAAGTATCGAGATTGTTAATGGGTTGCAAGGCCATTAACATGTGACACAACATAGGAAGCATCCAAACCATAGGCATTTTTCTAGTTGTCGATTCACGACTGAGACACAAAAGCACTACTTGGTACTAGTTTTCACCAAGAGTGTGGCTGCCCGAAAACCCATTAGATCTAACCTTTTGTTCTGCGGTCTTAGTATGTACACGATTAATGGTGCTTCTGGTACCCTATTCGTGACATGATTTCAAGTATCATTCCTTAGTTCTTGTATCCATCATACCATAACACATGTATTTTCCCCAAGTTTAAAAAGTATGTAAAATTTTAAAAGTGGGGATATGAACTCACTTGTCTGTAAACATTTAGTAACATGTACTTCACCCCCGAAGTTATAAAACTGAAAACAGTTAAAAGAAAAAGGGGGAGCATGAACTCACAACTTTGTGTTTCTTGCGTCGTAAACTTCACCGGGTTTGCTTATATAGCGTCGTGACCTATACGTGTTTTATTAACGTTAGTCACTAGACTTGTATCGCACAAGTACAAGTCACCATCTTTTATGTATGTATCCTTTGTGTGTTAAAAATAATTTATATTTTTAACTATGTATCTTACTTATATTATTTTCTCACAAATAAATATAAGTATCTTGTATTTTTCACCCGAGTTATGTATTTTCGTCCAAAACTTCATTTTAGTTCGTAACTCGTCTAAGTTACATAATCTATTAAGAAATATATTTTCATAAATATATTCTCTTGTATTTGTCTAAGCATGTTGTATGTGTATTTTGTATTTTTACTCCGTAGGAGTATTTAGTGTATTTTCAAGTCTTAACACACTATTACATATAATACATATAATACATACTACATACACTTAGCACAAAATTTGATGATCAATAAATATATATATTTTCCTCAAAAATATACATACTTAATATCAATTTTTATCTTGAAAAAATCATCATTTCTTTACTTGAAGTTTACATAAAGATTAGGGAAACCTTGGTAAATATTTTTAGGTGAATTTTTAGGGAATAAGTCTTACCAAAACTTATATTTTTCTAAGTGTCAAAATTTATAGAAATTTTGACATGGTTTCCCCTAAAAATGGAGGTTTCCCATGTTTTCAAAACATGTGTTCATTTTCTTTTAAAATCATCACAAACAATCATCAACTCATTCAACACTTACCAAGTGTCAAAATCACGTAATTTACACTACATCATGAACTTGAAGTTTCTGTACAAACTTGTAGTAACTTACCATGTTATTTAGTAGGTTTTGTTACCCTTAAAAAACATGGTTATTTGTTTGTAAATCACTTTATTAAAAGATTTAGTCATTCACAACTTGTAAGATGATTTTTCTAAAAATATTTCTTTTGTATTTTTCTTGTTACAATCATGTTCCTAGTCTTGTTCAAACACTAAAAATATGATTAGTTTACTTAGAAACCATGACTTGTAAATCTTATAAATAAACTTGGTTTCTTGAGAAAATTATTTTTATAATCATCTATTTACAAGATTTGTATTTTGTTTAAATCATCTTTACATATGAAAATCAATTTCATCATTCAAGTTCATGAAGACATAAAGCATGATGATCTTGGTTTTTCACAAGATCACCACTTTAACTTACTAGATCATGTGTTTAATCACAATCTAGTGGGTTTCTTATGATGTCTAACATCACTAACACAAATAATCACTTATCAAGAAGCAAATCATCATCATTTACATGTATTCTTATGTATTTAAGGTTATGTTAAAGTATCATGATCATGTTCTTTTGTGTTCTTGTGATTAACAATATTCATCATCTTTTAACCATCAAAATATGAAGTAACAAGTTACAAGGAGCTTACTACTAGCACAAGGGCTAGGGAAGAACTCAAGAAGTTGAGGATGGCAAATGTGATGGTTAAAAGCAAATGGAGAAGGTTCTTCAAGATCCACAAGCTCTAAACCTTCTTAAACACCTTCTTGCACCTTGTGACTAACTTGGAATGGATGAACAATGGATGAAGATGATGGTGGTGTGGGGGGTGGCTCACGGCCGTAGGGAGAGGAGGAGAGGGAGAGTGTGTTGTGTGAAGTGAGATGTTGATGGTGACGTCCTTTTATAGTGCTTGCAAGATCTTCCATATATCTTTTGAGATTCTATAGTATCTAAATGAATCCAAGAAATATCATATGCAATCTAATGAGATCAAGCAAGATCTAGCAAGATCACACAAGATCAAGGGTGGGTCCACACCCTTTGTGACCGTGAACAATATAGGGGGGGGTAATGTGTAATTTCTAATCCCTAGTTCATAAATAAGTTAGTTTTCAAGTGTAAAGTTTAGGGATTTAATGTGTTATTACGTTATAAGGGGTGTTATGGTGTTCGGGGACCATAACTAGTTCAGAAACATTAAAACAATGCTTCTAGTATAATTTTGATGTTTCGGGTAATGTCCGGTTGTTCGGTTAGATACCGGTTCGTTAAAGTGCTAAATTGCACCGTTTAGTGTCCTTTATGTACCCTTTTGTGACCCTTTTAATTTCCAACACTTAGGAGGGTATTTTGGATAATAAAACATGAATTCTGCATGATATTTTTGTGTTAAAAAGCTGATTATAGCTTATTTGTGCAGAATTCTGCATTTAAACTGCGTTTCGGGTGCTTTTCAGTGCGTATTTTAGCTTCCGGAAAGTCTATATGTTAACCCTTGTATATACTCTTGGGTTTCAATGCATTTTAGACTTTGGACCTACTCCTAGGCCCCAAATTCTATTTTCTGACTGCTTTCTGCAGAATTGTTGACACAATGTGTCTTACCGGTGAGTTTACTAGTATTTCTGACGCAACGCTATCGTTAATGCATAAAGCAATATTTGTAGTATAAAACGTGCATGAATTTACAAGTATAGCATGTAATCAAACAATGTTGACATTTACGCACACAATTGCAGTTATCAAGTATTAATTAAATTGTACGGAAATTACCAGTTTTGTGCCAGTTGTCACAGTCTCCCCCCGTTGAAAGAATTTCGTCCCGAAATTCAGGCTGAACTAACTCTCGCAGGAGTTTTCTTGAACAGGTGGGGGTATTTTTTCTTTAAACTGGTCTTCACGTTCCCACGTGTACTCGGGTTCGTGCTTAGAGTTCCAACGTACTTTGACATGTTTGACACTACTCCTTCGGGTCTTGTTGACTTTCCAGTCTGTAACCTCAACGGGTCGTTCTGTAAATCGGAGGGTGTCATCAACATGCACTTCATCCGCAGGGATGATCACTGTTTCTTGGGTTGGACTCTTCTTGAGGTTGGATATATGAAACGTATCATGTACTCCATTAAGTTCTTCCGGTAATTCCAACTTGTACGCCACAGTACCAATTCTTTCCAAAATCTTGAATGGTCCGATGTATCATGGATTCAGCTTTCCTCACTTTTCGAATCTTACTACGCCCTTCCAAGGTGAGACCTTAAACAAAACTTTGTCTCCCACCTCAAATTCCAAGGGTTTTCGTCTTCGATCAGCGTAGCTCTTTTGTCGATCTCGAGCCGCCTTAATGCGCTCTCGGATCTGCATAATCTTATCGGTTGTCTCTTGCACAAGTTCAGGACCAACCATACGTTTGTCTCCAGCGTCTGCCCAACAAAATGGCGACCGGCACTTGCGGCCATACAGAGCTTCGAACGGTGTGGCTTTTATGCTCGTATGATAACTGTTATTGTAGGAAAACTCAACTAAAGGTAGATGAGTATCCCAGCTGCTGCCTAGGTCCATAACACATGCGCGAAGCATATCTTCCAGCGTTTATATGGTCCGTTCGCTCTGGCCGTCTGTTTGCGGATGGAAGGCCGTGCTTAGATCTAGTTGAGATCCAAAGGCTTCCTGAAAGGATTGCCAGATCCTTGATACAAAACGTCCATCTCTGTCTGAAATGATTGAGATAGGCACTCCATGACGTGCCATGATTTCTTTCAAGTACAGCCCAGCAAGCTTTCCAGTGCTATCCTTCTCTCGGATCGGTAGGAAATGCGCAGATTTTGTCAGTCGATCAACTATCACCCATATCATATCGTGCCCCCTAGGGGTCCTGGGTAATTTTGTTATGAAGTCCATCGAGATTTGCTCCCACTTCCACATGGGTATCTCGGGTTGTTGCAGTAGACCGGACGGTTTTTGATATTCAGCCTTAACCTTAGCACAGGTTAGGCACTTTCCAACATAGATAGCAACATCACTTTTAAGTCTCGGCCACCAATAGTAGTCCTTCAAGTCTTGATACATTTTGTCCGATCCTGGATGGACCAAGTATCTCGACTTATGAGCTTCATTAAGGACGACTTCTCGATTACCGCCATGGAGCGGAACCCAAACATGCCCTTTAAAGTACAAGGTTCCCTCTTTGTTTGGCACCAAATTCTTCAGCATTCCTCGGAGGTATTCAGCTCTACGATTCTCCAACTTAAGGGCTTCTTGTTGTGCGTCACGAATGCATGCAGTGAGGTTCGTTTGAATAGTCATTTCCAATGCTCGAACCCTTAGGGTCTTAACCCTTTCCTTTCGACTTAACGCGTCTGCTACAACATTTACCTTTCCAGGATGGTACTTAATCTCACAGTCATAATCATTTAGCAGCTCAACCCATCGTCGCTGACGCATGTTTAATTCTTTCTGATCAAATATGTGTTGTAGGCTTTTGTGATCTGTGAAGATTGTACATCGAGTCCCATATAAATAGTGTCGCCAGATCTTTAAGGCGAATACCACTGCGCCTAGCTCTAGGTCGTGAGTGGTATAATTTCTTTCATGCACCTTCAACTGTCTTGAAGCGTAAGTGATGAGTTTTTGGCGTTGCATAAGCACGCAACCCAAACCTTGACGCGAAGCGTCGCAGTAAACCACGAAGTCTTCAGTGCCTTCGGGCAAGGATAGTATCGGTGCATCGCATAGCTTATTTTTAAGCAGTTGGAAGGCTTCTTCCTGCTTATCACCCCAGTCGTACTTCTTGTCTTTCTGTGTAAGGTTCGTCAGCGATTGAGCTATCTTGGAGAAATTATCAATAAACCATCGGTAATAGCCTGCTAAGCCCAAAAATTGTCGAATTTCAGTTGGGGTTTTGGGGGCTTCCCAATTCTTTATTGCTTCAATCTTGGATGGGTCTACATGAATGCCTTTCTTGTTCACGACGTGACCAAGGAACCGTACTTCGCGAATCCAGAATTCGCATTTTGAAAACTTTGCATAAAGTTTCTCTTTCTTCAGTAGTTCCAAAATGGTTCTGAGATGTTGCTCATGCTCCTCTCTCGTTCGTGAGTAAATCAGGATATCATCGATAAATACAATCATGAATTTATCGAGATATGGTTTGCATACGCGGTTCATTAGATCCATAAATACCGCTGGCGTGTTCGTAAGTCCGAATGGCATTACAAGGAACTCGTAATGCCTATAACGCGTTCGGAATGCAGTCTTTGGTACGCTTTCCTCTTGAATCCTTAACTGGTGATATCCAGATCGAAGGTCGATCTTGGAATAGTAGCTCGATCCTTGCAATTGATCAAATAAGTCATCAATCCTCGGTAGTGGGTACCGATTCTTGATAGTGAGCTTGTTCAGTTCTCTATAATCGATACACATCCGCAGTGTTCCATCCTTCTTCTTTACGAACAATACCGGAGCTCCCCAAGGCGAGAATCTTGGCCTTATAAATCCTTTATCCAACAACTCCTGGAGTTGTGTGGATAATTCTTGCATTTCGGATGGTGCAAGCTGATAGGGTGCCTTGGCTACAGGAGCGGCTCCTGGAACCAAGTCTATATGGAATTTGACTTGTCGTTGCGGAGGTAGTCCTGGCAGATCTTCGGGAAAAACATCAGGGAATTCCTTCACCACAGGGTTGTCTTCGAGTTTCGGCTCCTCAGCCTTCTTATCTACAACGTGTGCTAGGAAGGCAACACATCCTTTCCTTAAGCACTTCTGTGCCTTCATACAACTGATGATTCACAGAGGCGCGTCTCGTTTTTCTCCATGCACGATGAGAGTTTCATCATTCGTCAGAGGGATGCGAATGATTTTCTCGTGACAAACAACTTCAGCTTTGTTCTTGGACAACCAGTCCATTCCAACCACTACATCGAAGCTACCTAATTGAATAGGTAAGAGGTCGATGCTAAATCTTCGTTCACCAAGTTCTAATGAGCAACCTCTAACAACTTCGCTCGATTCAACAAGTTTACCATTGGCTAGTTCTATGGAGTAAGGAATATCTAATCTACTAGATTCTATTCCAAGCATACGTTTAAATTCCACAGACATGAAGCTATAATCGGCATCAGTGTCAAATAGTATGGATGCAAAGTGATTGTTAACGAGAAACGTACCGGTGACCACATTAGGGTCCTCGCGTGCGTTCTTTGCTCCAATCACAAATGCCCGAGCCTGAGCATTGTTCCCTCTTGGGAAATCTTTTATGAAATGATCCTTGCTTCCACAACCAAAGCATCCTTGGTTCTGCCCAGCTCCATTACCATTCCGGTTACCATTGCCATTTCCATTTCCACCATTGTTTCTATTACCAGTACCGTTGCGGTTTCCATTCCCGTTCCTTCCTTTTCCCCAACAGTCCTCAGTATGGTGACCCAGTTTTCCACACTTGTCGCATTTTGGAATGCGACAAACTCCTTTGTGATGACGCTTGCACTGGTTGCAAATGGGCAGAGTGCCCAGGTATCTTTTGGCAGGAGCGTCATTCATGGTTGCAAGAGTTTTCGCCTCCTGAGGCGGGTTGGGGTCTCGTTTCTTATTGTTGGAACCCTTGTTGTTACGAGTCGCTTGATTCAGGTTCGCATGTTTCCTTTTCTTATCACTAGACGACTCAGTATGCGTCTCGGTCTTTTCAGTTGGGTTCAGTGATAACTTCTTCATACGAACAACATCTTCAGTAAGGCTGACAGCCAGAGTTACAGCCTCAGTGATTGTTGCAGGTTTGGCCGAAGTTACCATGCTGCGAAATTCTGAGGCCAATCCCCAAATGTAGCGTTCAACGCGCTTAAATTCAGGAGTCACCTCGTAGGGGATCACTCTCGACAAATCGTGGAACCTTCTGGTATAACCAGTAATGTCTGCACCTTCCATGGTCAAGTGACCGAACTCAGTCTCCAACATTTGGAGTTCAGCACGAGAGCAATACTTTTCTCTCATACGTTCCTTTAGTTCATCCCACATCATGCCGTACGCAGCATCATCACCCAGAGTCTGGACTTGTAAATTCCACCAAGTCAAAGCTTCATCAACAAACAACCCCGTAGCAAAAGTGACTTGTTGATCCGCGGTACACTTGCTCATACGGATAGTGTTATCAGTCTTCTCCATCCAACATACAAACGCCACTGCACCTCCAGTGCCGTCGTAGTTTAGCGGCTTGCAGTCTAGAAACTGCTTGAAAGTGCAGCCTTGAGCTGTGTTTCCTCCAGATGTATCTCCCTGTCCATTACGCCTAGTATTGCTTGGTCCTCCACTTTGTTCGGTGCGGTTCGCCTCGTATTGGGCGATAGCTACGGAGATCCTTTCTTCCAGTAGGGCGTTCAGTTCTTCAGCGGTCCTCGGCAGAAGAGGAGGAGGGGGTTGGTCGGAACCTTGATTGGTCACAGCTCTTCTAGGTGCCATGTTCTGTTGGAACATAACACAACAGGGTTAGACATTTGTTTGATATCGTCATACGAGACAGTAGTAGTATATATACACAGGCATATACCACATAAGTGACATCAAACAATCCGCCAAATGTATAAATCAATTCATACAGCAACAAGCATGCATAATTAGATAAATACTGATGCGTCATAAGATATTCACCGATGTCTTTACACAAATCAGAACAACTTGTTACATCATTGTTTGCGAAGTAAACAAAATGCATAACGGTTACATCTCCCCAAGTTACAAGTTTAATTTATGTAAAGGACAAAATATCTTACTTCACATTAGCGGTTCTTGTCTTTATTACTCCAACAGAGTATTTAGTAGGCTGGGGGAAGGGTGAGGGTGTTCACGTTTTACCTTTTCTTGTATTTGAAGGAATCTCTTATGATACGTGACAAGACTTGCCGTGGTTTCTGCGCACCGAATTCCATAATTATGTATGCATCCATAATTACGTAACTCCTTGCACAGTCCGCACAGTTCGTTTCATCCTCGATCACTTCCTTCAGATAGGCCACTGTTTTCAGGTAAGGTCACAAGAGCCTGAGATATTCTATTTCTGGTATATGTATATATCACATAGTTGCAAGTAATTTCTAGTCAAAGACAAGTGTTACTCCAGTGCACCCTAAGTCTCGTAGTGTCTTTTCTTGACTCTTTGAAAACAGTTTCAGGTAGTGGATGTCGCGGAAAGTTTTATGCAATTAAAACTTTTTGAAAAAATTGTTTTCGTGAAAGGATCCTAGAGATTGTAGTCTAGACTCGAGAAGGAATCCTGGTTCACTACAATCGCAGCTCGATTACCAATCTGTCACACCCCTTTCTTAGGCGGAAGCACGAGGTGTGATCATGAAAGGTTCTCATTGCATACGAATGGTAAACATACTACATGCTCGTAAAAATAGCTTCAAAAACCAATAACATTACGTAACTGAAAACATAGGTTGAGTGTTTACATCACAAGACAGCATAAGACATTGTCTGAAAAGTTTACAACATTATTCAAAGATAAACATAAACAACATCCAGAGCAAGAGTATGACCGCGCGCACATCCACTTTAGTTACCTGAAATACATGTGAGTTTTTGGAAAATCGTCAACATAATGTTGGTGTGAATTCATGCAGTTTTTGTATTGAACGTTTGTATACTTTGTATGAAAACATGGTATGTAATTTGTATAAATCAAGTATTTCTGTAAGTATCGAGATTGTTAATGGGTTGCAAGGCCATTAACATGTGACACGACATAGGAAGCATCCAAACCATAGGCATTTTTCTAGTTGTCGATTCACGACTGAGACACAAAAGCACTACTTGGTACTAGTTTTCACCAAGAGTGTGGCTGCCCGAAAACCCATTAGATCTAACCTTTTTTTCTGCGGTCTTAGTATGTACACGATTAATGGTGCTTCTGGTACCCTATTCGTGACACGATTTCAAGTATCATTCCTTAGTTCTTGTATCCATCATACCATAACACATGTATTTTCCCCAAGTTTAAAAAGTATGTAAAAGTTTAAAAGTGGGGACATGAACTCACTTGTCTGTAAACATTTAGTAACATGTACTTCACCCCCGAAGTTATAAAACTGAAAACAGTTAAAAGAAAAGGGGGAGCATGAACTCACAACTTTGCGTTTCTTGTGCCGTAAACTTCACCGGGTTTGCTTATATAGCGTCGTGACCTATACGTGTTTTATTAACGTTAGTCGCTAGACTTGTATCGCACAAGTACAAGTCACCATCTTTTATGTATGTATCCTTTGTGTGTTAAAAATAATTTATATTTTTAACTATGTATCTTACTTATATTATTTTCTCACAAATAAATATAAGTATCTTGTATTTTTCACCCGAGTTATGTATTTTCGTCCAAAACTTCATTTTAGTTCGTAACTCGTCTAAGTTACATAATCTATTAAGAAATATATTTTCATAAATATATTCTCTTGTATTTGTCTAAGCATGTTGTATGTGTATTTTGTATTTTTACTCCTTATGAGTATTTAGTGTATTTTCAAGTCATAACACACTATTACATATAATACATACTACATACACTTAGCACAAAATTTGGTGATCAATAAATATATATATTTTCCTCAAAAATATACATACTTAATATCAATTTTTATCTTGAAGAAATCATCATTTCTTAACTTGAAGTTTACATAAAGATTAGGGAAACCTTGGTAAATATTTTTAGGTGAATTTTTAGGGAATAAGTTTCACCAAAACTTATATTTTTCTAAGTGTCAAAATTTATAGAAATTCTGACATGGTTTCCCCAAAAAATGGAGGTTTCCCATGTTTTCAAAACATGTGTTCATTTTCTTTTAAAATCATCATAAACAATCATCAACTCATTCAACACTTACCAAGTGTCAAAATCACGTAATTTACACTACATCATGAACTTGAAGTTTCTGTACAAACTTGTAGTAACTTACCATGTTATTTAGTAGGTTTAGTTACCCTTAAAAAAACATGGTTATTTGTTTGTAAATCACTTTATTAAAAGATTTAGTCATTCACAACTTGTAAGATGATTTTTCTAAAAATATTTATTTTGTATTTTTCTTGTTACAATCATGTTCCTAGTCTTGTTCAAACACTAAAAATATGATTAGTTTACTTAGAAACCATGACTTGTAAATCTTATAAATAAACTTGGTTTCTTGGGAAAATTATTTTTATAATCATCTATTTACAAGATTTGTATTTTGTTTAAATCATCTTTACATATGAAAATCAATTTCATCATTCAAGTTCATGAAGACATAAAGCATGATGATCTTGGTTTTTGACAAGATCACCACTTTAACTTACTAGATCATGTGTTTAATCACAATCTAGTGGGTTTCTTATGATGTCTAACATCACTAACACAAATCATCACTCATCAAGAAGCAAATCATCATCATTTACATGTATTCTTATGTATTTAAGCTTATGTTAAAGTATCATGATCATGTTCTTTTGTGTTCTTGTGATTAACAATATTCATCATCTTTTAACCATCAAAATATGAAGTAACAAGTTACAAGGAGCTTACTACTAGCACAAGGGCTAGGGAAGAACTCAAGAAGTTGAGGATGGCAAATGTGATGGTAAAAGCAAATGGAGAAGGTTCTTCAGGATCCACAAGCTCTAAACCTTCTTAAACACCTTCTTGCACCTTGTGACTAACTTGGAATGGATGAACAATGGATGAAGATGATGGTGGTGTGGGGGGTGGCTCACGGCCGTAGGGAGAGGAGGAGAGGGAGAGTGTGTTGTGTGAAGTGAGATGTTGATGGTGATGTCCTTTTATAGTGCTTGCAAGATCTTCCATATATCTTTTGAGATTCTATAGTATCTAAATGAATCCAAGAAATATCATATGCAATCTAATGAGATCAAGCAAGATCTAGCAAGATCACATAAGATCAAGGGTGGGTCCACACCTTTTGTGACCGTGAACAATATGGGGGGGGGGGTAATGTGTAATTTTTAATCCCTAGTTCATAAATAAGTTAGTTTTCAAGTATAAAGTTTAGGGATTTAATGTGTTATTACGTTATAAGGGGTGTTATGGTGTTCGGGGACCATAACTAGTTCAGAAACATTAAAACAAAGCTTCTAGTATAATTTTGATGTTTCGGGTAATGTCCGGTTATTCGGTTAGATACCGGTTCGTTAAAGTGCTAAATTACACCGTTTAGTGTCCTTTGTGTACCCTTTTGTGACCCTTTTAATTTCCAACACTTAGGAGGGTATTCTGGATAATAAAACATGAATTCTGCATGATATTTATGTGTTAAAAAGCTGATTATAGCTGATTTGTGCAGAATTCTGCATTTAAAGTGCGTTTGGGTGCTTTTCAGTGCGTATTTTAGCTTCCGGAAAGTCTATATGTTAACCCTTGTATATACTCTTGGGTTTCAATGCATTTTAGACTTTGGACCTACTCCTAGGCCCCAAATTCTATTGTCTGACTGCTTTCTGCAGAATTGTTGACACAATGTGTCTTACCGGTGAGTTTACTAGTATTTCTGAAGCAACGCTATCGTTAATGCATAAAGCAATATTTGTAGTATAAAACGTGCATGAATTCACAAGTATAGCATGTAATCAAACAATGTTGACATTTACGCACATAATTGCAGTTATCAAGTATTAATTAAATTGTACGGAAATTGCCAGTTTTGTGCCAGTTGTCACATTACAAACCATAATGTCCGAGTGTCCGAAATAAAAGAATATACAGACTGGTTGTAATAGAGATCCACAGGCAGATCATAAAAACCAAATACAAGAAACTGAAATAACAGACTTCAGGCATCTAAGGATTTGCAAGATCCTCTTATTTGACACTTACGTCAGTTTTCACTGGTAAATACAATTAACCGACTCATTGAAAAGAGTTTATGAAAATTGATTTAGGCGCACAAGGCACAAAACCATTTATAACTTGGGATAATTTTTATTAAAATCTTGTATACAGATTTACATGTTTGTCATACATATGGGGCCGGTTTGGAAGCCGGTCATGATTTACCGACTCACTACTATAAACCCACAGAGGAGTTATCCCCAACATGTGGGTTATTTAGCATTTGCATCTGTCAGGTGTATGCCTACACCCCGTGCATAAGTCGTGGCCATTTTCAAATGAAATGAGCCGAGGATATCCAGGACATGGTCGTATTAACCCCCAATGTTTATGTCATCAAACAAAACAGATTAAAACGGGTTATGCAATTTATTAATCACAATCTGATTAAAGATTTCATACCCAACCAAGCGGTATTATATTATACCGTATCCCAAGCCCGTATAAGGGAAAATAAGTTAAAAGTATTTACCTGAGCTAGATGTGTAAAGATGTAACTCAGCCGTATGTATCCTAAAGCCCTATGTAAATACCTTCTACCGAAGCTACTCAATCTGTATAGAAGGTTTATTAACCTATTAGGATACTAACGGGTCTTTATTTAAGTCAAAGACTTGGACCGGTTAGTTTGAAAGATACTTAATGGTTCGGAACGCTAGATTAAGCGGAGACCGGAATAGAATGTGATTTAGACCCGACAAGTTTGGAAACTTGTATAATATGGGTAAACTAAACACATTCTGGATTTTGAAG
Organism: Helianthus tuberosus; assembly: GCA_030545235.1. Taxonomy (NCBI): domain Eukaryota; kingdom Viridiplantae; phylum Streptophyta; class Magnoliopsida; order Asterales; family Asteraceae; genus Helianthus; species Helianthus tuberosus. The sequence continues at coordinate 175,229,033 of CM060368.1, forward strand.
TTAAAATGATAAGGTTAAACCCATTTCGGCTAATTCATGTAAACTAGTTACATAAACCGAACCAAACGCATAAATGCATAACGGGTAACCGAATGAACTATATACTAGTCTCGTATGTTATTATGCTTAAATTATGTTAATACATCAGTAGGATGTTAACATATATGCCCAAAAAGTATTTAAAACCAAACTGAGTCCCGTAAGGGCATTTTGGTCATTTTAATATTTATAAAAGAGGTTTTAAAGTAAACTGATATTCTGATCTAAAACATTTAGTAAAATTATTTATTTTATGATGTTAAAACAGTAGGATATCATTCATATGTGAAGTTTATCATTTATGGCCAAACTATGCCCCGAAAGGGTATTTTGGTCATTTCACATGTGCTTTTAAGGACATAATTGGAAGTCCGAGTTCATAACTTATACCTACTGTAAAAATACTAAAATTTATTTATAATTTCAGTAGGTAACAAGTCTTAGGTATTAAATATGGTTTTAAACCATACTATGCACCTAATTAGCGTAAAAATCGATAATTGATGATATTTGAAATGTTTAGGTGATTCTGAGATTTTGATCAGTCTTGAATGTTTAAAATATTTTATTTTTCATATAAAATCGGTAGGAAAAGGTTTGGCATGTTAATCATATGTAAAACTCATTTTATTAACAAAAAGGGCATTATCATCATTTATCGAATTTATACAAGAACTCAATGATATGATCAGTTTATAATCTGACCCAATATTTCAAAAATCCCTAAAAATAATATCATAACAGTAGGTAATGAGTTTTGGGTCAAAATCTATGTTTAAACATGCATTATGCATAATAGCGTAGTTTAATTAATAAAAAGTTCAAATTTACGATATCTTGCATATCTTTAATTTGAGACCAGAAAATTATGTCAAAACAATTTTGACATGTTTATATATCAGTACTTAACCTATTTGTATGCTCACATATACAAAAATCTTATTTTTAGACAAAAAGGGCATAATGGTCATTTATAAGCATAATAACGGAAACTAGCATATAATTCAGAATATTAACGACCAGGTAATATAACCTCAGAGGGTTATACTACAACGTAATATGGTCCTAATGGAAGCTTAAAACATAAAGGATTTAAGCTTAATCGGGTCAGAACTGAAAGTCAAAGCAAAAGTCAAGCTTTTGTGACTTTCGGTTACGAACCGACCCTAAACTCAGAATTGCCGGGTTGAACATGCTTAGATATGTTCTAATATTATTTACCAAGTTATTTAAGTGATAAAACATGGTTTATACTGATGTGTGCGGTGTGTTATATATATTTATGTATATTTTTAGTCCTTTTTAACACTTTGGTCAAGTTTAAAATTTATAAAACACGATATTCTAGTAACACTAAACACACATATGGGCAAGTGCACCCATCGTGAGCGTAGTATAGCGTTGGTAAGATACCGAGGTCGTCCAAGGACACAAGAGCTTTTAGTACCGGTTTATCCTCAACGTTTAATCAAATCAAAAAGTAAGAAAAAGGTTTTAAACATGAAAATAAAAACTAAAAATGCTGAAAATAAAAATAAAAACAGATAGACAAGATGAATCACTTGGATCCGACTCGCCTTTAGTGTAACCTTTGATGTTTTTCGCACTTTTGCACTTTTTAAGAGATTATCTTAGTTATAGTAGTAGGCCCCTCTTTTGAAGGTGACGTTACCCTTAACACAGTAGTTTGAGTCAGCAAGGATACAATCCTAAAGGGTTGGATTATTGGAAGATAATTAATTAAGTTATTAATGCGTAATGTGGTAGGCCCCTCTTTTGAAGATGACGTTACCCTCGGCTAAGTGGTTTGAGTCAGTAGGGATAAAATCCCAAGCAGCTGGGTTAATGTATTAATAGTAGTTTACATATGAGGGGATCAAGCCATTCGCACCCCCGCCATCCAATACCAGTGGGTATTGAAGGAGGTCCTAGTAAGCTTGACCCAGGTCCTTGCAGGATCTATACACTGATCAAGGCAAGAACCTTACCAAACCATTCCCTTAACCCCCGACCAGGTAGCCAACATATCTCCATATAGACCGTGGAGATATGAATGGTGTAAATCTTTTATTTTATATAGACAGTAAAATAACGCCAAGACACCACGGACAAATGATAAGGAAGTTTCACCTTCAACATAAGAAACTAGTTATTAAAGTCATAAAACAAAACCAGTTAAAAAGTGCGAAAAGATAAAAAAACAAAAGTATTACACTAAATGCTTGTCTTCACCAAGTGATGTAAGAGACTTAGGCAAACATGGCATTTGATTGTCAAGAACTCTTACTATCAATCTTGGATCCTGAGACTACTACACACACTCTATGATGGATGATGGTGGTGGATGTGGGTGTTGTGATTGTGGTGGAGTGTGGGTGAAGTGGGAGAGAGGTGGTTTGTCAAGGGATGCATTTGAAATGAACCAAGCACCCCTATTTATAGCCTGCACAGAAGCCCGGACACGGCCCCGTGTCCAGTGGGCACGACCCCGTGTCCATCCACTTTCTCTTTCTTCATTTAATGCAGTCTGTCTGTATTAGTTTACCACGCCCCCATGTCAGCTGGGCACGGCCCCGTGTCAAGAAGCGTATCTGTACTATCAAGATTTGCTTAGATTCTGCGAATCTTAGAATTGACCACGACCATGTGGAGCTGGGGACGCCCCCGTGTTGGGAAATAGAAGCTTCTACAACTTTGTCCTTTCTGCATACATTTAGGCACGCCCCCCGTGTCCGCTGGACACGGGGCGTGTTCAGCCTTCTGATGTTCTGTTTTTGCTTGGGAAGATGCTGTCGAGGGGTCGGGCATGCCACGTTTATTCCTTTTCTTGTATTTGTGTTAGATTTAGCTGTGTTTTTGCTTCTTTTGTTCATTTACGCTCATTTAACCCTGAAAATACAAAAGGAAGACAAAAGAACACTTTTTCCAACATTAGTACTAAAAAGGTTTAGTTTTATGCCTCGTTTGATGCAATTTATATGTTGCATTTTACACACATCAAATACCCCCACACTTGAATTTTTGCTTGTCCTCAAGCAAAACTCTTTATTATGTGGCTTACACATCCAAATGGAATGGGTAGAAGAGAAGTTTTGGGCTTGTCTAAAGTATCGGGATTCCAAGATTTTTATTGGGTTTTATTTTTATGTTATTTACAATCCTATTCGTTATGATTTATTTAGAACATTTCATAAGAGAAATTACTTGTTTGGGCATAACATGCCTCTTTAAAATTCCATGTATATACAAGTTCACTTACCTCACGGGGGATCACTCAACACTCAGCCGAAGATGTATTTTTGTGAAACACTCGAGGCCGGCATGGAACTTACTTCTACCATATGCTTGCCAAGCAATCAATCCTCCTCCTTTTTAACTATAAACCTTTGTAAATAACAAGAGGACTTTGGGGAAGGGTTAGGCTTAGGTTAAAGGTAGGTGGCTTTTGGGTTAGTGGATAGTAGAAAAAGGGCTAAAAGGCGTAAAAAACGTCGGTTTTCGTAAAACATTTTATTTTTGTGACTTTTTATTTTAATGAAGTATTAAACAAAGTTTCTTTTGATGAACTTGTTTGTTTATTGCTATACTTCATCATTTTTTTATAAGGAATGTCACATGGAAAACCGAGCTTTTTACTAAAATAAAGGTTTAAAATGAAAAAGGGCTTTGGTGGGTAAAGGGTGTTTGTTTTGGGTTTAGAAATGAAAAGGTTTAGGCTCAAAGGGGTTAACTAGAGGGATTTTGGGTAGGTGGTAAAAAAAGAAAAATAATAGTGTTGAAATAAAAAGGGTTAGTCCTAATGCCTCCATCATTTACTTACTTGGGTTTAAGTTGGTAAGGACCGGGAATGTATTGTCTTGGCAAGTTCTAGAGTCGTAAGAAACCAAGTGGCTATTCACACAAGAAACGAAAGGTGAGCATTTAGTTTAAAGATGTGTATTTGTATGCTCAATTAAAGGCTCAATTAAAGGCTCAAAACTCACTTTTTGTGGGAATAGGTTTTAAATGTGATCAAGTATATATAATCAAATTTTAACTAGATTTGTCATGCCGTTTCATAATTTTCTTATGCTGGTTCTTTTTATCACGACGCTATCGTTTGTAAATTTATAAAAATATAACCTTTTTAGAACTTGTTATTCCCAATTTAAACCAAGACAAGAAAAAAAATGAAAAGTTTTTGAAAAAATTTGGGGTGTTTAACGGTTCCAATAGAGTTTTGTGTAAGGCTTGTAATTAGGACTTGCAAGATTCAAGGTTTTAGCATCCCCCCCCCCACACTTAAATTACACATTGTCCTCAATGTGTCCTAAAAATAAGTTTTTAGGTTGATTGAATGTGTAAAAAGGTGTATTAAACAAAATTTTTATGTTACTGGGCACCTGGACACGGGCCCGTGTCAGATGAGCACGACCCCGTGGTCAGATTGCCAGTAACAATAACTTACAGAAGGTGGACACGGGGGCATGTCTGGTGAGCACGACCCCGTGTTGGACAAAAGTCTGCATAATTTAGACAACAGCAGGTCTGGTGGATGGGCACGGGGGCGTGTCGGTTGGGCACGACCCCGTGTGGACAATCTGCAAACATGTAAAACAGGTTTCTTCTTGCTGTTCTGCTATCCCGACTTTAGTAGCACTAATGTTTAGTGCTCTAAGCCTCGTATGTACCTATTTTACTAATAAATACCACACCAAACAATAACCAACATCCTAAATTACCAAAGTTTCATCATCCATGTCACAAAATAAAAAGAAAAAAGAAATACAGAAATTAAAAAGTGTTAAAGGAAGTAAATTGTTCAACAAATGGCGCGCAGGCCATGAAATTGTTTTGAGATAAGGGGGTTAACCTGTTAGACCTTTGACCGTGTGATGCCACCTCCGACTCCTCCCGCTCAATCCATGTCCTCGTCCTCATCATCATCATTCCCTCCGTGGCCTGCCATATACTCCCGGATGCTTCCGATGTCATCCTGCATGTCAGAGATGTTTCTTTCTATCACTCCGACCCGGGAGTATGTGTTGCTGGCCATGTGGTAGGTGTTCCTGGTACACATAAGGTTTTCCTGCAATAAATCATGTAAGCTTTGAAAGTTAGGAAAATCGCCTCTTGGGAGGAGGATTGACCCGGATCACCCTGGTGCTGGTAGTGGTACTAGGGAGGAGGACGGATGTGTGGAGCGTGTAAGACGAGTGCTTCTTACGGGTTCCATGCATTCCCTTGAACTGTTTGAAAACTGACCGTCCCGTCATCCGCTACATAGATCAAGTTCATGGAGCGGTAAATGACCATGTCCACCTTTCCTGACCACGGTCCTTTGTGAAAGGACCTCGGCATCCTCACAAAGTGTTTGAAAAGGCGGTAAATCCACTGTCCAAACAGGATAGGAGTCGGGGGAGTAGCAAGCTGGTTCAGGTGCATGTTTCGGAGTAGCAGGTACGGAACATTGAGGTTGACACGGTTGTGAATGCAATGGAGAACTAGAAGATCACGCAACCCAACAACACCGCCACTGTCGTGTCTCTGGCAAAGAGAGTAACTAAGGACCCTGTGGATGTAACGGCAGAGAGGGTCCCTCAACATCATGCTCTTAGTTCGGCTCGGGTTATAGTTGCCCTCCCTGATTTGAGCCCAAGCAGCTTGGCGTTGGTTTTCCGGAATCTCGCGTAGACCCCCGGTGTTCTCTTCATCCCCAGCATCCTCTTCCAAGTACAGCCTGACTATTGCCCCGAATTGTGCCACTGAAATCGAGTACAAGGTTCCTCCACAACGGAACTCTACCCCATTATTGTCAAACGGATCGGCTCTTGGCTTAAGGATAAACGTGCTGTAAAATTCCATGTTGTATTCATGCACGGAGTGAAGCCGAGTGCAAAGAGCCACTCGTAGTGGGCCGGTGACAATGTTGTTGAAGCGGTCTATTTGGTTTACTGCCTCAAGAGTGTCCATGCACACTTGTCTGGGATTCTCTTCGGGCCAAGTCCTTAACACATCATACCGCGCCTGAGCAGCCAACTCACTTGCGTTAAATCTGGTAAATTTCTTGGTCATCTGAAAGAAAACACCAAACAATTAGTACAAAATAGTGAAATTTTCGAAGAAAACTAAAAACAGTCGGCTGAACACGCCCCGATGTTCAGCGGACACGCCCCATGTTTAGCTGGATTTGGCTGGACACGACCCCGTGCTCGCTGAGCACGACCCCGTGTCCAGGCGTCTGTTTCTCCAAATTCCCAATTTTCGACCTGGTCCTGAAAACTTGAAAATTTTTGGTCCAGTAGGGGCGGTTTTCCCCGAAAATGAAACCCCAAGTGCCGTTTTTCTCAAAACAAACCGCTTACCCCTTAAATTTCATCTTTTTTCGGTTCAAAAACAAGGGTTTGGGGGTTTTTGTGAGAAATCGGGCAAATCTACAAGCAATACAAGTTGATTTACTTCCTATAACATGTATCTAAACTAATGCTAACAGATTTATGAAAAAAATTTGAGGTTTGATCCGGTTCAAGTTGAAGAACCCTAGATTTTTCCCAAAATTTTGATGTTAAACTACATGCAAGAACTTAATCTAACTAATTATAAGGATAGAATCATACCTTGATGTTGTTAGAAGAAGGGGAAACGTCGAAATCTGTAGAAAAAATCACCGGAACCAGAGAGTTTTTGGGGAAACGGGGCGTGTGGACTGAAGAAACTGAATGAAAAAGGGGGTTTTATCCTGACAGTTGCGCGGACACGGCCCCGTGGGCGGGCAAATTTAAAAAAAAAATTTATAAGTGCTCGTGTGAGTGCCTTGTTTCCCAAAACTTGGTTCTAGAAATCTTACCGATTTAGATGTTCTCCCGTTTGTTCGTAACTTACCAAGTATGATGTTGATGCTTGAACCCTTGTTTCATTCTTCGACCGTTTGAAGCGAGATTTCTTCCTCTTCATCCTCAATGAATCCTTGATAAAGCTTTAGCCGTTGGCCATTGACTTTGAATGGAATCCCATTCCGATATTTAATTTCGACTGCACCGTGTGGGAAGATATGGGTGATGAAAAAAGGTCCTGACCACCTAGACTTTAATTTACAAGGAAACAATCGAAGTCGTGAATTAAACAATAGAACTTGATCTCCTACCCGAAATTCATTAGGTTTAATGTGTTTATCATGCAAATTTTTCATTCTTTCCTTATAAATTTCGGAGTTAGAGTATGCATAATTCCTTAATTCGTCTAATTCATTCAATTGGCAAAATCTATTTTTACCTGCAATTTCTAAATCTAAGTTTACATTTTTAATTGCCCAGTATGCCTTGTGTGCTATTTCTACCGGCAAATGACAACTTTTTCCATAGACTAGCTTATATGGGGTTGTACCTATTGTTGTTTTGTACGCTGTTCGAAAAGCCCATAAAGCATCGTCTAATTTATTGGCCCACCCTTTTTTATTTAACCCTACGGTTTTCTCAAGTATTCTTTTTAAACCTCTATTAGTCACTTCGGTTTGTCCGTTTGTTTGATGGTGATATGCCGTTGAGACCCGGTGATATACCCCATACCTTGTTAAGATTTTTTCAAGTTGATGGTTACAAAAATGGGTACCTCTATCACTTATTAAAGCTTTTGGTGTTCCAAAACGAGAGAATAATTTTTTCAGAAATCTTACCACGACTTTTCCATCGTTGGTTGGAAGTGCCTTAGCCTCGGCCCATTTAGACAAGTAATCTACCGCCACAAGTATATATGTGTTTCCTTTTGACGGTGGGAAAGGTCCCATAAAGTCGAGTCCCCACACATCAAAAATTTCACAAACAAGAATGCCATTTTGTGGCATTTCGTTTTTGGAAGAAATATTACCTGATCTTTGGCAAGCGTCACATGTTTTGACAAAACTTTGGGCATCTTTGTAAATGGTCGGCCAATAAAATCCTGAATTAAATACCTTTCGTGCGATACTAGCGGCACCATGATGTCCTTCGTATGGACCCTCATGACAATGGCGGAGAATTCTCCTTGCTTCACTACCATGTACGCATCGACGGATGAGTTGATCAGCACACATTTTGAAAAGATAAGGATCTTCCCAAAAGTAATGCTTTACATCGGCAAAGAATTTCTTTCTTTGATGATGTGGCCACCCTTTTGCGACTATACCACTAGTTAGGTAGTTAGCATAGTCGGCGTACCATGGCTCTTCTCGTTATTCCACCATTTACAGGGACTCTGTTGGAAATTTTTCATTGATTTGCTCGTCCCTGGTTGCCTCCAAAGCTGGGTTTTCCAAGCGCGAAAGATGATCTGCTGCGGTGTTTTCTGCTCCTCTTTTGTAGTTTATTTCAATGTCGAATTCTTGGAGGAGTAGAATCCACCGAATCAAACGTGGTTTAGCATCCTGTTTCTTGAAGAGATATCGAATGGCTGCATGATCTGTATAGACTATCGTTTTAGAAAGAACAAGATAAGAACGAAATTTATCAAAAGCAAATACCACGGCCAGTAATTCCTTTTCTGTTGTTGTATAATTTTCTTGTACATCATTAAGTGTTTTACTAGCGTAATAAATTGGGTGAAAATGCTTATCTTTTCTTTGTCCTAAGACGGCTCCAACTGCAAAGTCACTTGCATCACACATGATTTGAAAAGGTAATTTCCAATCAGGCGCTATCATGATAGGTGCGTTGACTAGCATTTCCTTTAGTGTTAGAAATGCTTGATTGCAATCCTTGTCAAAGATGAAAGGGGCATCTTTTTCAAGTAATTTTGTTAGAGGCCTTGAGATTTTAGAAAAGTCTTTGATAAATCGCCTATAAAATCCGGCATGCCCTAGGAAACTTCTGATAGCTCTAACAGAGGATGGGGGCGGTAATCGAGAAATAGTCTCTATTTTTGCTCGATCTACCTCCATTCCTTCGCTAGAGATTTTGTGACCGAGTACTATTCCCTCCGTTACCATGAAATGGCATTTTTCCCAGTTAAGGGCGAGGTTAGTTTCCTCACATTGGGATAGCATTCGTTCAAGGTTATTAAGGCATTGGTCGTATGAATCTCCAAAGATAGAAAAGTCATCCATGAAGACTTCCATTGTCTTTTCTATCATGTCATGGAAGATGGCCACCATGCAACGTTGGAAGGTTGCGGGGGCATTACATAGACCAAATGGCATGCGTCGATAAGCAAAAGTTCCATAGGGAGATGTGAATGTTGTCTTTTCTTGGTCTTCGGGTGCTATCGGAATTTGAAAGTAACCTGAAAAACCATCCAAGAAACAATAAAATTTATGACCGGATAATCTTTCTAACATTTGATCAATGAAGGGTAAAGGAAAGTGATCCTTCCTTGTTGCTTCATTTAATCGATGATAATCTATACAAACTCTCCATCCTGTGAAGGTTCTTGTTGGTATTAATTCATTTTTTCATTAGTTATTACCGTCATATCTCCTTTCTTTGGAACTACTTGGACGGGACTTACCCAATGACTATCGGAAATTGGGTAAATGAGTCCGGCGTCAAGTAATTTGATGACTTCGTTTTTTTACCACTTCTTGGACATTTGGATTTACTCTACGTTATGGTTGTATTACCGATTTATAGTCATCATTCATTAAAATTTTGTGCGTGCACATGGAAGGACTTATGCCTTTAATATCTACAAGCTTCCAAGCGATCGCATTTTTGTGTTTTTTCAAAAGTGTAATTAATTTTTTTTCTAAACTAGTTAATTTTGACGAAATAATTACAGGTGATTTACCATCTTTGTCTAGAAAAGCATATTCCAAACCTTTCGGAAGTTCTTTGAGCTCAAGAGGTGGGTCTTTAGGAGACTCCTTTTTTGGTTGCTCATTTCGATCAAGAACCACAAAAGTTTGTTCTTTTGCGACCTCTTCTTCAACAAAGTGGTCAATTTCTTCTCTTGTATCGGGTGATTCATCTTCATCTTCAATTAGGGGGTCATTATTGCCGAATGGATATTTCATTGAACGCTCAAGATCGACACTCTTTTTAAATGCCCCTAATTGAATAGATAAGTTGTGTATTTCCGGTTTTTCAAGGCTTCATGTGTCTTTACAAAAGGTCGTCCCAACACTAGAGAGCGCCATCAAGAATGACAAAGTCGGTTGGGATTACCGTTTGATTTGTTTGGACCAAGACATCCTCAACTACCCCTATTGATTTTATTATTTTCCGATTAGATAGAAAAATGGGTATTCGAAGTGGAGAAAAATCACCAATACTTAATTTTTCGAAAATGTAGTTTGGCATTATATTAACACAAAGATCTTTATCAATTGTAATATTACTAATAAAGGAATTTTGAAAAAAAACATGGAACCGGTGTAATGGATCTTTTTCTATTAGCGCAGTTTGATCATTTGTTAACTTAATGCTTACCGTTTCGTCAATTTTAGTGTTAGTGTTTAACTCTTTTAAAAACTTAGCATGAGTGGGTACTAAACAATGATTTTCAAAAGAAGGTGACAAGAGATTAATTTTTTCAAAATTAGACTCTTCTTGAATTTTAATGTTGTCGGACTCACCTTTTTTGTTGTTTAACTCATGTGTTGGTTTTTCACTTATTTGTTCTTCCATTTTTACATTTTCAACTATCTCTTCTTTATTACTAGTTAATTCTTCCCTTACGCGGGACTCCTCTTCCCTTGCGCGGGATTCTTTTATGCAGCGTTCGATAGTTTTAATGTGTTCATACCTTGGGTCTTCATAGGATGTATATGAAGTTGATGGATCGTACCTGAGCTCCTCATAGTAGGTGTATGAAGTGGATGGTTGAAATAAGTCGCAATATTGTACCGAGTGAGGGTTACCACAAATGGTGTAATAGTCTTCCCTATAATCATCCTCCTCATAGGTGTAGTTGTAATCTCCTGAGTATTGATCCATAAGAATCACTCAGCAGACCACAACAGAGTCTCGAGACCAGAAAACAAAAATAAAAACAGAAACAGAAGCTGGACACGGCCCCGTGTTCAGTGAGCATGACCCGTGTTCAGTGTCTGTATCTGGGCGTTTTAATAAAAGTGACTAGTTTTGTGTAGCACGGGGGCGTGTTCAGTGAGCACGATCCCGTGTTCAGACTCTGTATCTGGGAGTTTGTTTAAAAAATATGCAGCACGGCCCCGTGTTCAGTGAACACGGCCCGTGTTCAACTTACTGTAAATGCAGAAACTAACTAAAATGCAGGAAAATGAGCGTGTTTTAAAAAGGTTTTGAAAAACATATTAGGCCGTGGATTTTAAGCTTTCTTAAAATCCTTGTGTCCCCACCAACGGCGCCAAAAACTTGATGTGTGCGGTGTGTTATATATATTTATGTATATTTTTAGCCCTTTTTAACACTTTAGTCAAGTTTTAAATTTATAAAACACGATATTCTACTAACACTAAACACATATATGGGCAAGTGCACCCATCGTGAGCGTAGTATAGAGTTGGTAAGATACCGAGGTCGTCCAAGGACACAAGAGCTTTTAGTACCGGTTTATCCTCAACGTCTAATCAAATCAAAAAGTTAGAAAAAGGTTTTAAACATGAAAATAAAAACTAAAAATGCTGAAAATAAAAATAAAAACAGATAGACAAGATGAATCACTTGGATCCGACTCGCCTTTAGTGTCACCTTTGATGTTTTCCGCACTTTTGCACTTTTTAAGAGATTATCTTAGTTATAGTAGTAGGCCCCTCTTTTGAAGGTGACGTTACCCTCAACCCAGTAGTTTGAGTCAGCAAGGATACAATCCTAAAGGGTTGGATTATTGGAAGATAATTAATTAAGTTATTAATGCGTAATGTGGTAGGCCCCTCTTTTGAAGGTGACGTTACCCTCGGCTAAGTGGTTTGAGTCAGCAGGGATACAATCCCAAGAAGTCGGGTTAATGTATTAATAGTAGTTTACATATGAGGGGATCAAGCCATTCGCACCCCCGCCATCCAATACCAGTGGGTATTGAAGGAGGTCCTAGTAAGCTTGACCCAGGTCCTTGCAGGATCTATACACTGAACAAGGCAAGAACCTTACCAAACCATTCCCTTAACCCCCGACCAAGTAGCCAACATATCTCCATATAGACCGTGGAGATATGAATGGTGTAAATCTTTTATTTTATATAGACAGTAAAATAACGCCAAGACACCATGGATAAATGATAAGGAAGTTTCACCTTCAAGATAAGAAACTAGTTATTAAAGTCATTAATACAAAACCAAATAAAAAGTGCGAAAAGATAAAAAAAACAAAAGTATTACACTAAATGCTTGTCTTCACCAAGTGATATAAGAGACTTAGGCAAACATGGCCTTTGATTGTCAAGAACTCTTACTATCAATCTTGGATCCCGAGACTACTACACACACTCTATGATGGATGATGGATGATGGTGGTGGATGTGGGTGTTGTGATGGTGGTGGAGTGTGGGTGAAGTGGGAGAGAGGTGGTTTGTCAAGGGATGCCTTTGAAATGAACCAAGCACCCCTATTTATAGCCTGCACAGAAGCCCGGACACGGCCCCGTGTCCAGTGGGCACGACCCCATGTCCATCCACTTTCTCTTTCTTCATTTAATGCAGTTTGTTTGTATTAGTTGACCACGCCCCTGTGTCCGCTGGGCACGGCCCCGTGTGCAGAAGCGTATCTGTACTATCAAGATTTGCTTGGATTCTGCGAATCTTAGCGTTGACCACGGCCGTGTGGAGCTGGGCACGCCCCGTGTTGGGAAATAGAAGCTTCTACAACTTTGTCCTTTCTGCAGACATTTGGGCACGCCCTCGTGTCCACTGGACACGGGGCGTGTTCAGCCTTCTGATGTTCTGTTTTTGCTTGGGAAGATCCTGTCGAGGGGTCGGGCATGCCACGTTTATCCCTTTTCTTGTATTTGTGTTAGATTTAGCTGTGTTTTTGCTTCTTTTGTTCATTTACGCTCATTTAACCCTGAAAATACAAAACGAAGACAAAAGCACACTTTTTCCAAAATTAGTACTAAAAAAGGGTTAGTTTTATGTCTCATTTGATGTAATTTATATGTTGCATTTTACACACATCAATACCTTCTACATTATCAGATTATGTTTTTATTTAAAAACTTGACTAGTTTAACTTTTTAATTAATTACTTTGACCCGACAATTAACTAAGTAAACGTGATAATTAGGATGTGCCATTTTTAAGGATTAACACACACCTAATTACGATCACGTGGCCATATTCGCCTCGAACAATGGCTGGACCGTTTAGGTCTAAAGCGAAAGTCAAAGCCGTTTTGCGATAACTTTGACCTTTCGGTTTTTTAAATAACAAAACTGAACTAAAGGGGGGCTAAGGACACTTACAAAGGGTCCTAGCTTAATCTTTTCAACTTAGAAGGAGTCTCCTTTGATCAGGAGTCTCCAAGCAAGAGTAGGAAGAGTGAATTTGAAGTGAGCAAGTAAACTGGTGCAACATATGAGCCTATTTATAGTTGAAGATCATGATTTAAGATCATCACAGGTGTAATGGGGGTGTTTAGGATCGTCACATGTGTCCTAGTGGTAAATTAAAACCATCAACAAGCTCCAGGTGTCGAGTTTCAGGTGTTTAAGTCGGTTAAAATGCAGAAACTTGCAGCTGGCAGTCTTTTTCTGCGCTGGGGGTTCTCTCACGGCCTGCGTAGGATATAAGGGGAGTTTACGCGCCCCGCGACTCTCCCTTATTCAGGTGAAAAATGTTTTAAGTTTGGCAGTTTCAGTCCGTGGTCCTTTATAACTTATATAACTTTCATTTTAGGCACAAATGGCCCTTGTAGTTAGTTTGTTGAGGATCTTGGGAGTATAACCAAACACCGTTAGGTCCGGTTTCATTGAACGATCACCGAAAACACTAGTTTCTGCTCGTTGACACGTTTAACCCTTATTCTTGGGAATTTACGTAAACAACACATAACTATCTCAAAACCTCGTAAATTTGCTATCACTTATTCTTGGAAGTATAATCGAACATTACGAAGCCTCGGGTTCGTTAAAAGGCCACTCAGAGGTAAGAATTAACATGTTGACACGTTTAACCCCTGTATCTTGTAAACTTTCGTTTACTTTCAGAATTGGCTTCTTATATTCGAATAATTACTCGTTTAAAAATATATTCATCATGTGTGGTCATTCAGAGGCACAAGTTTGGCATGTTGACACTTTTAGTCTCTTTGCATACATATTTTCATCGTTTGTCAACTTTAGTCCTTCAAACTCAAACTTTTACATATTTAGAGTTTAGGACACGTGTCTTTACATAAATGGACACGTTTTTACGAGGTGTTACACCCTCGCGCCCTGATAAGCGAGTAGCTAGAAAGTACTCAAGCCGCTGGCAAGGATGAGGCGGAGAAGACCACTGAGGCAGGAAACCCTGAGGTTGAAAAACCTGTTGAGGTTGTGGTGGAAACAGAGAAAGTTGTGGTTTCAGAGACTGCGGAAGTTGAGTCTGCTTGTTTTAAGTCTCCTGAAGTTATGGCACGTAATGTGGAGAAAGGGAAATTCGTTCCTGAAGGCCCGGTAACTACTATCCCTGTTTCTGCGCCAGTGAATGTTGAAAAGAACCCAACTAAAGATCAGGGTGCTTCTTCTTATGATGATGAGGATGCTCTCCTTCGTCCAGATGAAACTTTGGGGGATCATTACTACAGAACTTATTCGAAGAAGAAGGCATCTGAGGCTCTTACCCCAGTTTGGAATTTGAAGAAAGGTGATACCTTCTCAAACTGGAAGGTTTGTCGCGACTGGCTGCAGGGTACCTTCCCTCCTGTCGAGATTAAATTTCAAGAAGATCGTGCCTAAGAACAGGCTTATCATGCTTATCTTGAGGAGTCTGCTAGGCATACGTTCACTACGCATCGTATAATGCGTGAGTGGCGTAGTATGTGCAAAGAATGGGCTGCCTATGAGGAGTCAAAGAAAAAATTTGCTGAGGTTGAGGCCCGGGTTGCCCAGATGAAGGCTACGTTGGAAGCTGAGCGGGCCACGTTTGAAAGTGATCTGAAAACAGAAAAATGGTCCGTTGCTGGGTGGAGAAGAAAGGCAGAGGCTGAAGCTGCTCTCCTTTCTAAGGAGCGCAAAAATTGGAAGGAAATTTGCGAGAAAGATAACAATGAGAAAATAGGTCTCCGCAACATTATCAACAATCTCAAGGCTGAAGTTGAGAGATTGAAAAAAACAAGATGCGGAGATTGAGAAGCTGAAACGAGAAAAAGCTGAGGCTGAAGCAGCACGTGATGAGGCACGCTCTCATAGGGAAAGGAACGAGCAGAGAGAGGTACAAACCTGCGCTACCCTTGCCCTTAGAGATAAGGAGATTGAAGAACTTACTTCTTTATTATCTGAGCAGGAACAACTTAAGGCGGAGGTTGAAGCTGCTAAAAAAGATTTGGAGCTTGAACGGACTGGAAAGGCTGAGACTTCCCGCCACTTTTCCGAAACTGAAGAAAATTTGGAAAATTTCGAGACTGCGCGGGCAACAGCGGAGAGTGAGCTTGAATCGTTGAAAAATGATATGCTATGGTTGAAAGACTATGGGATCATAAGTGTCACACCCCGATTTCCAACGTGTCACCGGTGGGCCCGGTGGGGAGTATCGTGACGTGGTTGGCAACATAATAGTCAAACAACACAATATTTAATATGCACAGCGGAAGCAATATAAAAGATAAGTTTCAACCGAATTTAATATTGTAATATCAAATGTCACAATATTCGGAAGTTTATCCACAGACGGATCGAAAATAAAATGGAATTAATAGTTCAACAGACTTCAGGCATCTTAAGCTTGCAAGACTTCTATTGATGCTAAGGAGACAATCCAGCCAATTACGTTTAGTACCTGCATTTAGTCCTTTTTGGGAAAATACGTCAGTTTACACTGGTAAATACAATCAACTGACTCATTTTGGAAAATGATTGAAAATTAATTTGGATGCACGTGGCATAAACATTTTATTTAACTTGGGAGAATTATTTAATATTATAATCTTGTGAACGAATTACATGTTCCTTGTGCGTTCAGTAGCCCGGATCTTGTCCGGGTTAAAGATCAATAGACACACCACAATATTCTTTTGTGCACTGACGGGTGTACGCCTACACCCCGCGCTTAAGTCGTGGCCATTTCGTAAAATGATGCCAAGGATATCCGGGACATGGTCATTAACCCCCCAAAGGCTTTAAGTAACAAGACTGTTTAAACGAGCCGATCAAATTATTCAATTAACCACCCAACGATGGAAGATTTGATGCCCGATCAAGCGGTATTCTAAATACCGTAACCCAAGCCCGTATAGGGAAAATAAGTTAAAAGTATTTACCTGAGCAATGTATAAATCACAATAAGAAAATTGCAAGTAGCTTTTACTGGTTCTCCTAATCTGGAACGGAGGTTTATAATAACCTATTAGAATCTAACGGGTCTTTAATTAAGTTTAAACTTAGACCGGTTAGTTTCAATGATACGGTTCGTAGGCACTATTAAGCGAAGACCAGATAGAATGTGATTTAGACCCGACAAGTTCAGAGACTTGTTTAATATGGGTATTTTATGCACACTCTGAATTTTGAGATAAAACCGATAAGGTTTGACCCGTGTCGGCTAATTTATGTAAACTAGTTACATAAACCGAACCGAACGCGTAATAAGCGTAACGGGTAATAATGAGAGCCATTTACAGGTTTCCTAAGTTAATATGCTTCATATATGTTGTGACATCAGTAAGATATCATTTATTATGCCCGAAATGAATTTAAACACAAACTGTGCCCCGTAGGGGTAGTTTGGTCATTTTAAAGGTTGTAAAAGAGTTTAAGTGTTAACCTGAGTTACAGGCCTGGTGTAATCAGAAAATATACTCAATTTTCTAAGTTATATCAGTAGGTTAAAGTATATATGTGAAATTTATCAATTATAACCAAACTATGCCCCGTAGGGGTATTTTGGTAATTTCACATAAGCCGAAAAGCTCAAAACTGAAGTCTGAGTTTAACAAATTTTTCTTACTGTTAAAATATTATAATTTGCCTCAAATATCAGTAGGTATCAACCCTTGTATGTTTAATATGGTTATAGCACATACTATGCGTTTAAAACGCTTAAAAGGGCGATTAGAAGCCATTTCCGGGTTCGATACATAAAGCTAATATTTTTATTATTCCAGAAGGCTTAAAATAATTTATTCATCATATGTAATCAGTAGCAAAAGGTTTGGAGTCAATTAGATATGTAAAACTCATTTTATAGCCCGTAAGGGCAAAACTGACAATTACCGGATTAAGCCTACGACTATTAGTTATGCTCAGCCTAAAATTAATTAAAAATCTTCAAAAATCCCAAAATAATATATTACATTAGTGGGTATTAAGTTTGATATCAAAAAGTATGTTTAAATAGGCTATACGCTAATTACGCCGTTTAATTAACACAAAGCCTTCAATTTATGCTAATGAGCATAACTCTCATTCTACACCTCAAACTGATGTCAAACTTTGCATACAAGTTTATAATTTAGTAATTAAGGTTTCTACTCTTTTACATTTTCAAAAATCACGTTTTAAGGTGAAAAGGGCATAATGGTCAACATATGAGCAATTAACGGAATCATGCGTATTAATCGGATAACTAATGAACCGAGGTGTATAATCACAGAGGGTTATACTAGCATGTAACCTGGTCCAAATGAAGCTCTAAGGTATTTCTAAAACATACCATAACGGGTCAGAACTGAAGTCAAAGCAAAAGTCAAAGCTTTGCGACTTTCGGTTCCGAACCGGGTCTATACATTAAAGTGTCGGGTTGAACATGTTTAGACATGTTCTTACACTAATTACCAATTTATATTAATGATCAAACGGGTTGTATGTGTTCTACATTGCCAATCATGCTTAAATTAGAATTTAAACATTCTGTTGACTTTTTAAGTACAAGTTTGACCCGACGTTGGACCTAGTTAGAGTGGGAATCAGGGGGACCCCTCTCAAGGGTTTATTACCCACATAATTACCAACTTATAACTACTTTCAATTTGACTAATCACTGAGCCATTAGTGATTAATCATTAAGTCAACCGTTAATTACGACGGTTTGACTTTTAGGCTAAAACTAAGCTAAACTCAATTAAGGAAGGATTAAGCAAACTTACAAGAGTCTAATGGTCGACTAGGAAGGCTTGGAAGGTGCTCTTGTGCTCCACAAATGATCAGATTGCAAGAATGAAAGTGTGAAGCATGTTTGCAACTTAGAGGCCTTTATATAGTGGTTTAATCACCACAAATTGTTGACACACAAGTCTACAACCATCCACAACTCACTAACAAGTGTCCCTAGATGTTTAGGGGTTGTTTAGGGGTCAAGCATGAAGAGGCAATTCGATTTAAGGTGTTACAAGTGCTATGGCAGACAAGAAATCAAACAAGATCAAAAAGCTGTCCAGATGAGGCCGTCGCGTAGCGCGACGGCATGATGGTGAGGGCTCGCGCTACGCGAGCCTATGGTATCATCCAACAAAATTTTTTATTAATTGCAGCTTTGGTCCTTGGCTCTTCAAACTTTGTTTAGACCTCATTTCCTTGCATTTTGAGCCCTTGTAATTGACATATAAGGGCTTCAAGACATATACCCACTTTGTTAAGTCCCCGGTTAACTTTATTGTTACCCGAAAAGTTCTAACTTTCAACGTTGACGCTTTAACCCCTCGCACACGACTTTGATCATAACTTTCTCATACGATAACGAAACTTTACGAAATTTATATCGTGCATTCTAGTGAGTATAATTAACTGTTACAAAGCTTCGGGTTTGTCAAAAGGTCACTCAGAGGTATATTTTAAACATGTTGACACATTTAATCCCTGTAGTTTGTAATCTCTCACTTTTAGCTTCGTATGATCCATGATTTATTCGTTTGAAGGTATGAGCATTATGTAGGGTTAATATACAATATATTTATTCACTGTTGACATTTAGAACTCGTATATTCACATACTTTCCATGATTGTCAACTTTAGTCCTTCTAGAACATTATTTCACACGTTCAAACATATGACACGTGTCATCACATTATAGGACGTGAATTTTCGAGGTGTTACAATAAGCGTAAGTGTATTTATTTTGATAACATCTGAAGATGATTGCGTGTCTTCTTATTACTTCTTTTTGTTACTTGTGCATATTGCCGATTCTGTTCTTAATTCTGAAGAACTATATAAAACGATTGCGCACTTGCTGGTTGTTACGCGTAATGATGGGTATGCCAAGGGTATGCGGAATGTTCCCATCATGTTGTTAGTGCCTTGAAAGTTGACTGGGACACCGGTAGATCTGCTACTCACGGTGTTGATACTGAAGCTGCTCTTGTTGCTGCAAAGTCTCAATTTAATACTTTGCAGCTTCCAGTCATGGATCTTATCACTGTCGCGCTACAGTCTGAAGACTACGTGACGCAGCTGAGAGAAGTTTTCCTAGACAAAGAAGAGGATGAAAATGAAGACCTGGCTTAGGTTTTCTTTATTTTTGTGGTTGTATGAACATTGGATATTTAACTTAGGTTTGGGATGTGGATCCCTGTTTGTTAATGCGCTATGGCGCAAGTAACTTTATTTATACACTGCCGTGTATGTTCATAGTTTTTTGTTAAGGCGTATGATGCGCCAGTAACTGGTATGAAATGTGTTTGAGTTACAATATTTTGCATGAGTACAATTTCTTTGATTAGGTAAGGCGAATAAAGGTGGTATAAAGCTCATGTGTGAACGTAAGGCTGGGCCTTGTGCGATGCATGTGATCACTGACCGTTCATGAGACTTGTGTTAAGGTTACCATAATGTTTTTGCGCTTACCAAAAGGAATTGCATGCACTTTGTGATAAACATGGAAATAATAGAACTAACTTTGCTTTGATTAATGATAAGGCTCAGAGGCCGTGGTACAAAGTTGTCTGCTTAAGATAGTTAAATTGGGACTTAACTTACTCATACTAATAGTTCTACGCCATGGATTGGTAAGTTAAAGAACCTAACCAACATGAGGAGAAGCTATTGTATGCTATATGCTTCTTGCGCCGCTTAATTTTTAGCTTTCTTACTCGGGCCTTCATCTCCCTGAGTAATCTGTTTAATATCCTTCCGCATATTTTGAAGTAAGTGGGTGAGCTCACCAATTTTTAATGCTTCTCAATTTCAGTGCGGAGGCTTATACAGTTGTTGGTAGTGTGACCGTTATCTTTGTGATAGTCACAATACTGATTTGGATCCTGACCCCTCTTGTTTTTCATTGGCGGAGGGGTCTTAAATTGATAGTCTTCTGTACTGAGTACCTCGGCTGGTGTTTTCGTTAAGGGAGTCCACTGCCGCTCACAGTTTTCCTGTTTTGCCTCTTTTTACGCTGCTAATTTGTTTATTTTTGCGCGCGCGTCTTCAGACGGGTATGTTCCAGAGGTTGAGTCTCGCCAGTTCTTTTTGAACTTCTTTCCGCTACTCCCGCTCATATCTTGTGGACGATTGTGTGGTGGTGGTGGTTAGTTGGTGCTGAGGTTTCGTTCTGTCTGGGCGTATACTTTGGCTGCAGCCATCAGCTTCTCCCAGCTCTTGGGTAACCCCTCTGTTCCCGACAGAACCTTGATCATGACATCGCAGCGGACAGCATACTTGAACTGCGCTCGTATCAAATGTTCGTGAACGTCACCGATCTCTAGTACTTCCTTGTTGTATCGCGTTATGAAGTCCTCTAGGCTCTCATCATCACGCCTCCAAATATTCTTCACATCAGCGGTGTCTCTGATAGATCTTCGCTGTTGGCTAAAGTGAATCGGGAATTTCTCTCTTAAATCCACCCACGACGTTATCTTCCCGACCGGTAAGTTATCGAACCACAGCCGCGCTGCACCTATCAAGGTTTAGACGAATAGGTGACACCACATTGGCAAGGTCCAACCTCCTACCAAGCCTGCGCTGGTAAATGCACGAAGGTGATCGTCCGGATTTGTCATGTCGTTGAATTTTCCGAAGTTTGATGGTAGTTTCTCGTTTTCCAGGGGAGCTAAGGCGATCTCGCTGACAAATTTTGAATTCTCCGCTGCCTCTGCCGGGCGGTAGATTAAGTTGTAATCGTGCTCTGCATCCGGGTTATAAACCGCATGAGGTTTATAATTTTTGTGATCCCTTTGCAGCCGGCTGAACACACATCTCCTTCATGGTATGTTTTGTCATATTCGTCGGTCTGGGTGTCCCGCTTTTGGTAAGAACGCGGGCCCAGCCGAGAATGAACTGACTGCCTTCTGTGAGAATATGGCTCATCATGGTAATCCCTTCGGTGAGTTCCGGAGTAGGTAGATTCATACCTGGAAGGAGGTCTGGAGTAAACTTCTATGTCGTCTACGTGTACTCGCGATGGTGCATCATGGTGAGAAGTACGTCGTGCCGATGGTGGCCGTACGTGAGATGCAGGTCTTCGTGACTGAGTGACAGGAGGAGCAGTCTGTGCACAAAGTTGTGTGTATACTGCGTTTATAGCACCCTGAGATCTGACATACCACGAGATAGGGGTTTCACCGAGACGTAAAATTGAACTTATCGGGATCTCGGGTTGTGCTCCTGGAGTAACAGGGTCATTCGGATGATTAACGTTGTACTGGACCTCGTTATCATCCGAAACCTCTTCCACAATCCCTTCGACTTGGGTATTGTGTGCGAAATTTGGCCGAGGGCCGGATTGACGGTTCGTCGGAGTTTCTTCCATTGAACAGGAGGGGTGTGAGAGTAAATTAAAACGAGAAGATGTGAATAAAAAACGGAGAATCGGTGGGAGCCAATGAAGAAACACTGGTTTACTAGATCAGAATCAATTAAACCAGGGGTTTGAATCCGCATAAAAGGGTTAGATCTTCTCGTTTGATTCGGGGGTGAATGATCTCCTTCTTCGAACGATAACTGCAAAACAAACAGTAGTTAGACTCGCTACAGGGAGAATGGGGGTTCTCTCCGTGACCACCCTCCGGCGTGAGAATAAGTATAAGTTTTCGTGAAGAAGAAGAAGAAGTGATAGTTAAGTAAAGTGAGAGTAACTTGAGAAATGATACTTGAATTGTCCTTATTTATAACCGAAGTTTGGGCGGGAAAGTTTATTGACGGAGGACGTAACGGAAAGTATTTTCCGTAAGCGGTTATTTTCCCCACCGTTAATCACTAACAGATGTGTGTGCACACGGATCGTGGTCATGATCAACGGTTGGGGTGATGCCACGTGGAAAGTGGGCAAGTGTGGATCTTCCTTCAATTTGGTGCCATCATCGTGACTTTGGGGAGTGCCTAGGATGATGCCACGTGGCCATTTGGTTATAACTGAATGGTGATGCACGATAAATCCTTCTAGAAGGTTTACAGTTGTAATCCCATATGGCTTTGCTTAATGCTAATTCTGTTGTAACAGAAAAGTTACTTTTATCCAAGTCTGGATGATATTTGCGCGGAGATTTTGTTAGGACCTTATCCTAACTGCTCTGCTGTATGAGAGCTTGCGCAAGGATTTATTAGTTCCTTTCGGCGCACGGATGTTGAATACCGTTTTCTTTTTAAGTTCTCTATTAGAACCGGTTTTTAAGTTCTCTTTTAGAACCGGTGCGCAGCCGTACAAGGTTCTTTCTAAAAAGAGCTCATTGGTGAAGTTGTGGTATAGTCTCAAGCACCTGTACAAGATTTTTGGGACATTACCCCTTCAATATTGTACAACTACTTTATGCATCATCTTCCAAGTTCATGCATAATTCATCAAATCTTTTTACTAGTCTACAACTATCATTCGCACATATTCATCAAACACAACAAACACCACATTTTCTTCAATTCATCTAACAAGTATCTATCATACATAACATTGTGAAATATCCATGTCATGTTCATCATTCAACTAGTGGGTTTTCATTCTTGAACATCAATTTAATTGAAATTATGCTTAACACATGTTTCCTAAGATGATGCTAACACCTACTCATGCTCAATTTCATACAAATTCGCGGATCGATCATAACCCACTTCATATCAAAATCACCAAATTATAAATTACAACTTACCAAGTGATTTATAGGGCTAGATAGTCAAGAATCCTTGTACATGCAATAGAATTGGGCTGAATTACCTCTTTAATTAGTTGAATTCTTGAGAGTTAGGGTTTACACCCCTCTCCCCTTCTCCTACTCGATCTCACGTACACACACACCTAGTGTGTGTGAGATTTTATTTTATTTTCTTTATAAACTTAAACCCATTCACCCATTCTAGTCCCTCATGTTTGCTATACTTCCCTTTTTGCAACAACTAAATTCCTACTACATAACTTATATTTTATCTATTTTTAAATAGATTATTTAATAAAAGTTAGTTAAACCGCCTTATACCATATAACATGGAAACATGCTAGGCAATTAGACATTTCGGTTTTTGGGGCGTTACATATCATACACAAACCCCCTTTACAAAATGTGAAAAACTCAACTAACATACAACAATGTGATTCCTACTGATTAAAAAAAACAAAAGTTTAAAAACACAACCTTCGTGTTCAATCAGATGAACGATAACACAAAGAACAAAATTGACAAAATCGGAAAAAACTACCATAAAACCCACAAATCAAATCTAAATCCACCCTAACATAAAGAACAAACTTGACAAAATCCAAACAAAACTACCACAAAACCCACAAATCAAATGTAAATCCAACAGCTTAAATCAACTTTATTAAACAAATAAAGCTTTTTATATGAACATTTAACTTAAACCCAAGCTTTTACATTTAAAAAAGATAGGGAACAAAAGCTTGACTATACACAATCGGATGAAACAAAGAAATACAAAAAAGCGAAATACACTTTACATTGGTACCTTGATTTGTAGCCTGAATGTTTAATCGCCGTGAAAATGGTGATGATGAACAATTTTCCTGAAGACAAAAAGGGGTCGTCGCTTCTTTATCTTCTAGAGAGAGAATGAGGTGAGGTTTTATTTTGAACAATGATTTGATCACCTATAAGTGTTATGAGCGATGGATTAGGGATTACGATTTTTCAAGAACAAGAATGATTATCTATCCCGAGTATTGAAGTTGAAAGAATGAAATTTACTAACTTGCCCTCATATCATTTAATTAAAAAAAATATGTAACATATAAGAATTATAATACTGCCATTAATATAAAATCTCAAGATCTCCTCAATCAATGGCCAAATTTTTTTCATTTTGTTCACAAAAACACTATGGATCACTAAGGATCCCCACCCTATATATATACAATGGAGAGTTCAAATGAGATGAAATTATTTGTAAGAAGAAAAAAAAGAAATTTCAACCAATAAGAATGCATCATTTTACTTCATTTTATATTTGTATAGAAACACAACTACAAAACAGGAAGAAACATAACTATTACAAGTCAAAAAATCCTCCATTTAGACCAATCTAAACTTAGGTTCCTCGATCGACATATCACTACAAAAAAAATGTCATCTAGTGGCATGCAAAAAGTGTCACAGAAAAACAAGAAAGTGCCACTAAAGAACCTTGTAAGAATGGGCGGCATACAAATAAAGTGCCACAAGAAGTGCTGACGCTAAAGCCTTTTAGTGGCACCTTTTCAATGTGCCGCACAAAGTTTTTAGGCTTTTAGTGGCACTTTTTTATCTGCCAGGACAAACTTTTGAGCTTTTAGTGGCATATATTTTTTGCCACAAAAATCACATCAAATTAAATGCCATTGACATTTATCATATTAATTTTAATTAATTACAATTATCATTCATTTACATTAAAAAATTAAAACAAAATTATAAAATGTAGAAATCATAAAATAATCACTTTAATAAAAAAAAAAGTTCAATCAATCTTCCAAATATTCCAAATGTCTAATAAGTGTCGATCTAAGTCTAATGATCAAACATATAACCCAAATAAACTAACAAGTGTATGAATAAAAATTCAAAACTTCATTGTGTTCATGAATCTCTTTCACAATCTTCATGCGAGTTAAATAATCATCGTGCTAACATTTTCTTAGTAGTCATACTTCCACTTCATAGTTCCCAGCACTTACTACTTATTGTCGCTACATCAGCCAACTGACTATACTCAACCTGAAATTTCACAATTCATGTAAAGTTGATTAGATATGATAACGATAGCTATCAAAGATGTAAGAGCAGTTAATAAAAGGTAAACTTACTTCTTTTGACATCGCTTTAAGCTCTTCAACCAAAAGATTGGGTGGTTTTTTCAATACCCCTAGTTGTCGGAATTGCCATCACCTAACAACAAGAAAGTTCATGATGAGAATGTTTACCCTTCAGTTTATAATGAGTCGAATTGAGTTATCTTCTATCTTAGACAGGTCAATTGATGAACTAAAACATTGCTAAAAATATGGTGAATGGGTCAATAGGGTCAAAAGATGCCCAAAGTATATTCTTTAAGCATGCAATCTCTATTTTTTGTACTGATGTAGTTTTTTAATCGATTCACCTGCTTCATTAAAGGTAGTCCAGTGCAAGACTTATCACCAAATTCTTTGAAGCAAACATCAGCGTATGCAATGTTGTCTTTCCTGCATATGTAAAATAGTAACCCATTAAGTAACTTTATCATAATTCATAAAGTCCGCCGCTTTTGCGCTTCGCGCCTCTGGTTTAGACCTCGCCGCTTTTGTGCGCCTCTCGCTTTTTAAAACCATGCACGAAATAGAAAAGAACTCTACATTTTAATAAAGATTTTAACCCATGTTGCATTGGTTGATGTCACACCAGCGCCATATAGTCTTTTCTTTCTCAGGCACTCAAAATGAGTGGTCAAAGAATTTACAGCATCACAAAACTAATATAATTGCGAGCAAGACCATACCTCATTAGTTGAATATTCCATTAATCTTAGATAGGCTTGAACTGCAGAATCTATCCGTTTAGTACCTGTAACATCAATGTTAAGTGGAGGCGAACACATAATCGGATTTTTTGTATTGGTCATGATCTCCTGTAACATATAACAACAGAATTAATATCAAACAGAAGTTGCATGGCTAGCATAAGTAGTTTCTTTTTAGCAGAACATGCTTACTGGTAATTTGCCTCCAGTAATCGTTCCTCGTTCCTGCAGACAAAACATCACTTGTTAAAGACATGAAAATATGGGATTAACTGAACTTTGTGATTAATATCTCTTGTAAAGTATCTATGTTTCTTTTTACTGAAACGTGTTGAGAATTCATAGTTTAAGAGGGACTTGTTTATTCAGTTGAAAATAAAGTTTACCTTTTGAATCATCGTTCTTCAAAGATTCATGGTGTTCATATAGACTCCTGAGAGAAATCATATTATTATCTTCATTTCCTTTACCATTAAGAAAAGAATCATGACATCTTGACTAGTGGAAGCCCCTTTATTTTAGGAACAAAATGAAGGATAAATGGGAAAGCTCTTTATGTACAAAGGGTAGCAGATTTCTGGGCAACGATTGCTTCCACCTGGCACGTAAACGCCTCCACCATGCTGCCTCATTAGGTTAAGACATAAAAAAAAATATGTAAGTTTCAATACAAACAAGCATTACCAAGAAATGTTGGTTCAAAATACTGTAAACTAATAGTAACCACCAAGGCCAATATAACCTCATTTGATACTAAAATTTAATACTTACAAGCACTAAATTGCCTCCAGTAGCCACCCCTGCAGATAAAAACACCACTTGAGGAGAATTTAAAGCACTAAAACGGTAATACGTTGAAGAGGCCAAACTGAATTACCAATCTTTAGTGATTACCATTTGTAACCATAGTTATCAATAGCGAATAGCTCCTGTACATAGTATAAAGCAGAAAGTACTACTCTGTATAAAATCTAAAACAGTAAAAAATGTCTTTTTATAACTGTCTAAGCTCGTTACTGTTACAGCAAACAAAGAAATTACCAACAAATCCACTACAATTATAAAAAAATTCAGAATTTATGTACCGGTTTCGGAGTTGCGTCGGAAAGGAAATTAAAATATTTGGCAATAAAATAGACTTTAAATGTATATGAAGAATGACATATCTCTAACTTTAATCACTTTTCCAAAGCCTAATTATCTGATTCTAACTCTTGCAATTGAAAACTAAAGTGTCAATTCTAAACACATATAAGCCTTAGATCTTAATAAAGCCTATTCCTTTTATTTTCCTTTTAAAATGAACTACAGAAACCACAAAACTGAATTATATACATGCAGGTCTAGTTATGTTAGCTGACTGTGGTAGCCATTACTGTTGTATCCCTTACATCAATAAAATTGTAAACTAGTCAACTAGAACACACCCCACGTAAATCCCTGCAATTAGCCATCATGTCCCCGTATATCTTAAATAGTCATAACTTGTGAACAATCATTTTAAAAACAATATTCATTGAAACAACTTGCCATTATATGAACATACATAAAACCTTCGGTGTGAACTTGTGTTTGGTTCTGTAGTTAGAAAAATTAAATCCAAAAATAAACAGATAACTAAGAAGTTAAAAACAACCTCAACTTTCAATTCAGTTTGTTAATCATACCTCCGAGAAGACTTTAGATAGTAATAGATGACCATTTGTCCTAAAAGTTATTTCAATTAAAGTACCAACGGATGAGAAAGCCCTAAGACACCATATTTGAAGCAATGTTTATCAATTATCCCTCTTTTTTGAAGTCAGAAATTACCTTCCAAGACCATTAACCAGATTAAAAAGACACAAGATCAATTGAACAGAAAAATCTAAACATTTTGCCCAATTAATTGAAATCGCTTTAAGTAAGAAAAACTCTAAACTGACACCCAATTCACAACCCCAAAATCAATCATGAATAATTGATTCACAGAATGTAAATAACGTCAATGAGAGTAAATAGCAAATAACTGCAATCCTTAAAGCAAATGACGAGTCAACACATAAACTAGAAAGGCAATAAACCTTTTATCGACCTTCGGAGTATCGACGGTCTTAGGAATTGGAACAGTTTGTTGTGATGCAATAGTGGGTGGAACAGCGGCCACATTTTTGTTGCTGCTGCTACGATTGTTCATCATCGTTGTATCAAAAACCATAACCGAAAGAAGAACAAGATCGACTGGGATGAATTTGAATCGAAAAGCTAGGGTTGGGAAGCGCGAGAATGAAGTTCTTTTATGGCGGGTCACTTTGGTGGAGTGGGGAACTAAAAATTTTGGATGTGTCAATTTGGGGAACGAGTGAATTGAAACTTTTGGGTGAATTTGATTTCATGATAGATAAAAAACAATAACTTTTAACAAATTAAAAAAAAATATACATTTGGATGTTTCTAATTTACCATTAAATTTAAAAAAATAAACAATTTAATATAACAAGTAGGATTGTAAACGAGCAGAGCCAAGGTGGGCTCAGGTTTGACTCGTTTAAAAACCGAGTCTAGCCGAGCCGCCCTGTTTATCTTAACGAGCTAAAATGTTAGGCTCGGGCTCGGCTCGTCATTAGAGTTAGTCTTGGCACATCAAAAACTCGAGCTAGCTCGTAACTCATCGAGTTGTCCCATTTATAGATATCTTTTAACTTTTTGTATTTTTGACACAAATTATATACTAAAAACAAAAAAACCCAAAAACTATGACTTTACAATCTATTTCTTTAAATAAAAAGTAACCATATACAAGTAATTAAAAACCATAGCTTATATATGTGTATATATATATATATATATATATATATATGATCTAATTTAAAAAAGCCAACTATAAAGAGAGCTACGAACTGAACCTATCTTGGCCCGGGCTTAGCTCATTTACAAACCGAGGCAATTTCAATCCGATCTTTCTTCAAGTAAATTTTGAGTGAGTCGTGAACATTTTAAACAACCCTAATAACAAGTAAGTGAATATAAAAATTTCAGTGATATACACAGTGCCGTTAAAAATCTAAATTAGTGTCACAAAACCTAAATGCCACCAAAGGTGCGTTATGAGCAAATGTGGCATACGCAAAATGTCATTAAAATCCTAAATTAGTGGTACAAAAGCTAAATGTTATTAAAAGCGTGTGCCACTAAATGGCTTTTTGTTTGTATTTTAGAATTTAGAAGCATTTAGAAAATAGTGGCACACGTAAAGTACCATTAAAAGTTATCAAATATTTTAGTGGCATATGAAAAGTACCATTAAAAATCTAAATTAGTGGCAAAAGGACTAAATGCTACTAAAAACGTGTGCTAAGCAAATGTGGCACACGTAAAGTGCCACTAAAACCTAAATAAGTGGCACAAAAGCTAAATGCCACTAGAAGTGTGTGCCACTAAATGGACTTTTTTTTGTAGTGTATGTAGTATAAAATTCAATAATGTGTAGGATATATGTATGATAAAATTTTATTTGTGTAGCATATAATGCAATTTAGTAATTAATTAGAGAGAAAATAATTAATGTAATTAGTTATAAGTGGAGAGTTCAAATGAGAATAATTTTTTTGTAAGAAGAAAAAAGAAGTTTCAACCAATAAGAATAATTCATTTTACTTCATTTAATATTTGCATTTAATATTAATATAAGGGTATATTGGTAAACTTACATAAATTATTAATTTGTATTCTTCCCCTTTAATAACTAACTAAATTAAATTTGTAACTCCTTTTCAAAATATATACTTTTTCCAAATTAAAAAAAACAACTTAATTTAAAGTGTAGAATAAATTACTAGTTGTGTAAGATAAATCATGAGTTGTGTAGGATATATTTCGAGGTGTGTAGGATAAATTTCAACTGTGTAGGATAAAATTCTATAATGTGTAGGGTATATGTAGGAAAATTTTGATATGTGTAGGTTTTGTAGATTATATGTAGGATAATAAATGATTAGTTGACTAATTAATTAAAGAGAGAAAAATTAATGATGTGAGTTATAAATGAAATAGTATTTTACTAATATGCCCTTTCTTCTTTTTCTTCTCACATTAAATTTCTTCTCAAATGAACCTTCCCCTTAGTTATAAACTATCTAATGTTTTACCATTATACCATTTTCTTTTTTCTTCTTCATAAATTGATTCTCTTCTTATTTGATGACCCCCTACATACACACATACACACACATATATAAGGGAATGATATAGAGAAAATCTTGGTGAGTTAACAAAACCAAGAAAACCCCATCTCCACCATCCATCCATTTAATCTATGGTGGAGATTAATTAAGTACAAAAAGTGTTTATTTCGAATTTGTAACAGTCTGCCACAAAAGTGTATCTTTCTGTAAGTGTTACACAAAAAAACTTCCTAAAAAATGTAACGTATTGTTACGTACAGTGCAAAACTAAAAATCCTCGTAAATTCTGAAAATAACAAAAATTGTAAGAGCTGAAGTTCAAAAAAATTAAAAAAATTGTTATCAAAACTCATAAAATGTGTAACATGTGAAGTTCAAAAACATGTAACGCTGAAAAATGTAGAAAATTCACACATTCTCTCTCATCTGACATGAAATATGTAACAATGTCTGTAAAAAAGTGACTGTCAAAAAGTGTAACACGTGGTATGTTTTGTGTCCACCAATTTGAGTTTCCTTGGTTTTGTTAACTTACCAAGGATTTTTCTCTATAATTCACCCACATAATATATGTATTTATGTATTGTGTAAAGATCAAATACAAATTATATAAATATTAAAGAGAAATGTCGGTGGCATATGCCACCGACAAAACAGCCACTGAACTTTCCAAAAACTACAATATTGCCATTAGCCTATCTTTCAAATTTGACAACCATTAGCCTGTCTTTCAGATTTGACAAAAATCACCCCTTAACTTTTCCAAATATACAAAATTCACTGCTCAAATTTCTAACTTAATAAAAATGACTCTCCTACTTTCCAATTTGACAAAAAGGCCCCCATAAATTCTAACTTCTCTTTAATCCTCAAACTTTTGATATGTAACCCATTCTACCCCCGAACGTTGCTATAATCATTTTTATCCCCTCAAGTTTCTAAAGTTTCAAACTTACCCTAAAACTAATTTCTTAAGTTTTTAGTTTTATGGACATGTCGGTATAAAATTCGAGTTCGTCTACGCTTTAGCATAATTTTTGTCTGAAAATGAGCCAGGTCAATTATAAAATGTTTTTTATGTATGTTTTTAGTTGGACTATGATTTGACATAAATT
This sequence comes from Helianthus tuberosus, assembly GCA_030545235.1. Lineage (NCBI taxonomy): Eukaryota > Viridiplantae > Streptophyta > Magnoliopsida > Asterales > Asteraceae > Helianthus > Helianthus tuberosus. The sequence continues at coordinate 175,260,251 of CM060368.1, forward strand.
CTATTTGGAAACAAATCCGGTCAAATGTAATACGTTTTGATTCGAATGTATAAATCTGACTTATCATACGATTTGACATAAATTTAGTTCGGAAACGAGTCTGGTTGATTGTAGTCTATATGTTATCATTTCGCGTATGACGCCGCCGCAACGCGCGGCGAGTAAAAGAACTAGTGGGTCTTAACATGAAAAGTAAAAGTTTTTTTTTGTTAATTTTTTTGCATCAACTTAATCATAATTTGTAGTTGCAAAATGTAAAAAAAAAAAACTCATGTATTTACTATAGTAGAATTACTCTAGAGTGATTATAATTATGTGAAATTGAATGACTTCTTTTAGATTATGGTACTAAAATACGTGCTTAACAATATGTGAACAAAATTTTCACATGAAAAAAAATCTATCCATCACTTCTCATGTTAAGACTCATTTGTATGTTAAGACCTATTTGTACAAGAACCTCACTGATCAACATACATTTATATACTATTATTTTGCAACAAATTGTGCATATATGAGTTGTACATGTTGCTTTAGTGGTTTTTTGTTCTAAACCAATTTGTTCAAAAAATTTTGCAACAAGTTTGTGTATATATGAGTTGTATATGTTGCTTTAGTGGTTTTTGTTGTAATGATGAATGATATTTTTATACCATATATGTAAATATATATATATATATATATATATAATTTTAATTTTGACATATATTTTGTTTAAAGTAGAGTTGTATACGCAATGAAATGGAGTATCTTTCTTATATTGTAAGTTATAACGAGTGTTGGTACTAACGGATACCTTCACAACAATATGAGTTCCACTTCAATTTCGTTCGAACAACGTCGGTATTGATATTCGTTTTTTATGGTTTTTTATCAATGTGAAACATGTGTCAATGTTCTTTTGGGCATACTACAACTATATTTTTGTTTTTTTATCTTTCAGCTTCCATACCGAATGCAAGTAGTGTACCGTCATCGTAACGAACCAAACCGATATTGACCGAATTCTAGCCGCAACACGCGAAGAAGTTTCACTGTTTTATTTATATTTTAATACATATAATATCATATGTATTGTGAACAATATATATATAAAAAGCACGTTTTTGTGTATAAAAATGAATACCAACCAAGCTTTAACCACGTACTAGAATTGGTGGGATAATTCGGATAACAAACGCATTTAAATTTTTGAAATGTAACTTTCAAAATCTTTTATGATACCTTAAAAAAGAAGGTCGGTGGCATAAGCCCCCCTTCTATCTCTAAACTTTGTTATAATAACAAAATTAACCCTCTAATTTTATACATGTCATTTTGATCCATCAAGTTTCAAAACTTTCGAGTTTATTCTAAATCTAATTTCTTACGTTATTATTTTGTTGTACGTGTCAATATAAATTCGAGTTCGTCTATGCTTTAACGTAGTTTTTTTTAAATGAGTGAAGTCAATTAAAAAAATATTTTATTTTTATGTATGTATTGACGTAAAATTATCTATATATTAAAAAGCCAATGCATTTGAACAGTACTTCTAACATATTATAATATAATAAAATATTATATAATCTATATATTAAAAAGCCAATGCATTTGAACAGTACTTTTAACATATTATAATATAATAAAATATTATATTATATACAGTTTTTTATTATTTTAATATTTTAATAATTGTTATTTTCTTTACTTTTTAAGTTTGATAAGTTTGGTTTCAACCGGTACTTGTATCAAAAATACGGGTTCGTTATTGGTACATGAATGTAAAAACCAGTACCAGCCTGGTACATAAAACGCAAAAAGTTGGTACCAGATTGAGTTTTATAGTCTTTTAGTTCGAGAAATTTGGTACTGCTACCCAGTACCATTTGCTCATCCTTGATCACGGGTACCGTACGAACAACAACGGTATCGTACAACTTTTTTTTTAGTTTTAGGGGTAGGGATGAGCCTGGTGCCAACTGATACCCCGGTTACGGTATCGGTATATGAAGGTAAAAACCTGTAGCGAACCGGTACCAGGAACGCCAAACGTCAGTACCGAAATTGTACTTAGGATCTTTCGGTTCAGGAAATTCGGTACCGGTACCCATTACTATTTGCTCACCTCTGACTATGAGTTTCTACCGAACAACATCATTACCATACAACTTTTTAGTTGATTTTATTTCGATTATTTTTAGTGTTTTTTTCTACATTTTATTTTTATTCTTGTCAGTAGTTCCATGTGCAACTCGTTCTTAGTGATTTCAAACACGTATAAACACAGACTAAATAACAAAAGAAGTTCGCCGCAACGCGGCGACAGTTTTTATAACTAGTTTGTTTGGAAACAAATCGGGTCAAATATAATACATTTCATTCGTCGAGATAAATTTGAGTTACTATATGTTCCGACGTAAATTTAGTTAAGAAATGAGTTGGGTCAATTTTAGTCTATATTTTATCACGCTGCGTACGATGCCACCACACGTGTTTATTTTATGTATTTTTGGATTGGTCTACGTTTCGACGTAAATTTTATTTGGAAACAAATCGGGTCAAATATAATATATTTTCATTCAACGGCATCAATTCTGATTGCTCTATGTTTCAACGTAAATTTAGTTTGGATACGAGTCGGGTTGATTGTAGTCTATAATTTATCATCTCGCGTATGGCGCCGCCGCAACGCGCGGCGTGTCAAAAAAAATAGTTAATAACTTATTTTATAACATCATTGATCTAAAGTCTAAACCGAACCAAAAAAATCGGTAAATCAAATTTATTTAGTAACACACTGATGAAAAAAAATGTTGGGTTACATTGGACAGTTAGCAACACTAATGAAAAAAAATGTTTGGTTTATTCCCATGAAAATTTGATATCTAAATTTTTATGGTATATTCCCGACCACTAGGTTATTATAATCAAATAGATTCTAATCAAATGGTTTAGGGTGTTAGGAGTGGTTAAACACTTTGGAGTGGCAAACCAAAAAACCGACCAATCAGAGTGCGTCATGTCAATCAATCAAAAGTGTTTAAACCTTTCTGAAAAGTGTTGCCAATGGTTTAAACACTTGGTGAAGTGGTAAACATAAAAAAAAAAAGAAAAAAGGTGTGATTGGTTAAGAGATGACATGGACCCCACCCCACAATACCCTCTCTCACACACTCCCTCTCTCTCTCCTGCTCCCTCTCTCTCTCTCCTGCTCCCCGCATCGTCAACCTCTCCCCGCACCACAACCTTCACCGATCGGCAAACCCACCGGCGACGGTGTTACCGCACGGAAAAGACGGTTTGCAGAGTGGGTTTGCCGCCCGCTCCGAACACCCTTAGTCGCTTTCAGCAAAAACCATGAACATAAAACATTGTTCAAAACGCACACCATCTACCCACCATTTTTTCCGGAACAAGAAAATAAAAGAGAAATGCAAAGTTATTGATGAAACTTTACAATAAAAAAATAAAAATAAAACCAAAGGTGGGGGTGAAGGCAACAAGGCATTATGGATATCCAGGTCAGTTTTAAGTTTTAATGAATAAAATATAACAAATTAAATTTATCATCACATAATATTAATATATATTTCAACAATTGATTTGACTACAAAACTAAAGGAAGTATGAAACTGAGGGACCTCGTAACACTAGTAACTACCATTGCTACTTTGATATCTATTGGAGATATAGGGGGGAAATATGTTTTTGCTGGATAAGAGTTTACAAGCCTAGTGTAATTAAATGGTGCAAAATCGTCTTTCTATTTCTTTTATAGAAAAGATATAGGTGTTGTTTGTTTTTTAAGAGGTAAAATGTCTGCAATTTGCGGCCCATATCTGCAAACATCTGTAAAAGAAGAGGTGAACTAAACTTCTGCAGTCTGCAAGAAGAAGGTTGTTGTTTTTTAACGTATGCAGATTACTAAAATAAACTGGTGGTGGTGTACAGATGGTGGTGGTTGGTGGTGGTGGTGCTGGACGGTGATGGTGGTACACGGTGGTGGTGGTGGTGGTGGTGGTGGTGGTGATGGACGGTAGTGGGTGGTGGACGGTGGTGGTGGTGATAGACGGTGGACAGTGGTGGTGATGGACGGTAGTGGGTGGTGGACGGTGGTGGTGAACTGTGGTGGTGGTGATGGACGGTGGTGTTTAACTCTCTGCAAACCTTAGAAGATCTTAGAAGTGGTTGGGCCAAGTCTGTACCAAGAAGAGCTCGTGCAAACGTTTTTAATGAAACGTTTTCGAAAAAACAAACAGTCTGTGCGTGACAATGTCTGCCTGTGGTCTGCGCGGCGCAGACAGAAGAGCTTGCGCAGAGCTTTTCAGATAAAACAAACAGCACCATAGTGGATTTTCATTACGTTGTATGGGGTTCTAAAAAGTGGAAGTAAGCGGTGCATACGGTGATGCAATCCGCTCTTTGGTTAATAAGGCGAAATTGAAATGACATAGTTTTTTATTAGAAGCAGCCGAATTTGGGAAGCGTGGTGGAAGAACTGAAAGTCCTTAATTTTCTTTGATTGAAAAATCGGTCTAGAGCTCAAGTGTTGACGTAGAACCAATGGTATATTTTCGATATGTGTGTAGCTATTTTTCTGTTTTGATTAGATTATGGTTTTAGTGTTTTTGTAAGTGTAGTTGGGCTAATTATTGGTAACCGGTTTAAAATAAAATGATTCTTGTTGGTTGTTCAAGAAAAAAATGACTATGTTGTAATTTTATGTCGGGAGAAGATGAAATGGAAAAAGACAACGACATATAAGATATTTGGGTTTGGAGGAGGAGATCGGAGATGGGGTAATTTTATAATTTTAAATGTTGTATATTCTAAATTTATTTATAACTTTTAAACAACATATGATAGAAATTATTTCGAAATTAATTTGAATTTCAATTCTTTTTTAAAAAATCCTCAATTAAACTTTTATCGAATTAGTTTTAAATAAAAGTACAAAAATTGTGAAAATAGGAATACTAATGTTTCAAATAAAAATAAAATAATTGTGAAAATAGGAATACATGTTATAATAAATTTAAAAGGGCAGGTTGGCTACCCTTGGGGCTTTCCCAAAGGGAATATAAAATCAGTCCTTTGATTCATGGGCAGCTTTACAACATGCATCCAGATCCGTAGACATATTTGGTAACTAAAGTTTCCTTCAATCTACCCATTTTTGGTAAAAACATCTTCATTTTAATACTTTAAAAGTCCCATCTTTTTGACCTTTCTCTTGTATCAAAAGTACATTTTTTTCTGGAGGGAATGTGCAAGTTTTCAATGCATAACTTTGTCCCTTGAACACATGATAAGGCATATACATGATACATCTCATAAATTTTTGGCTTATAAAAGTTAATAATATTTCATGAATCATGAATTTACTTCAACAATAAGGCTTTGAGATGATGACCGTTATCTCTTATTGTTTGAGATGAAAAGTCAATATACTTCAACAATAAGAAATCATACAAACAAGGAGATATAAGGGCTTAAGAAATTAATGCAATTTCACTAGTATGAGGTATATAGAAGATAGGGGTGAGTATAGTTGGTAAGTTCAATATGAGTTTAAACCGAACCTATAGCTGATATTATATGTTTTTATATTATCGTAAAAGACTGGTCTCAGTTATAAATGGTTTGATTGATGGGCACTATGGTCTGGTTAACCGTTGAATTCGAACGTTGATGGATTCAAGCTAATTTCAATTAATTGATAAATTTCAATTATATCTTGGGTCTAATTTATATTAGCAGTGATTTCAAATTATAAAGCAAAATAAGTGCATTATTAAAAAGGCTAGTAATATAATATATATAACAACATTTATTCAATGTATAACATTATAGTTATAAGAAAAAAATAAATATAAGGTTTGGTTTTAACTAGTAATTAGCATCCGCATGTTTCCGCAGACCTGTTAAACAGAACAAAAAAATAGACGTAAAAACATTGAATCACGCACGCACATTGCTGTGTGCAATATCGTAAAATTTAGATCGGAATGTAAAACATTATAAAAAAGAATAAGTATATCAAGACTTATTCAAGCAGGTTTATAATAATAATGATGACGGTGGTGGTAGTCGCTGTGGTAGTAGAATATTGATGGTGGTGGTGGTTGTGTTTGTAGTTGTAGTTGTAGTTGTAGTTGTGATAGTCGTCGTAGTAATAGTTAAATAAATCTATAAAATATATGGATTAATAAAATTTATTTTAAGTAAACCATTAGAGAAGAAAAGTAAAGTTAGTAATAGCATAAGGGAAGAAAAATAAAGTTAGAAATAGTATAAGTAAAGAAAAGCATAACAATATATTACAAATGCAAAAAGCATAATGCACAAATGAAATAAACACAGAAATTAAATAGTGATCTTGTAAGTGAGAGGGGTTTTTTTTTCAATACATGGTTATTGGTGGTTTGATTTTGTGTCGATCTCATTCAATTCCAACACCCTTGGAATAAGTTTAGTTGAAATTTGTTTGTGACGATCATTATTTCCTCACTTTTTTGAGTTCCCAAATGAACCACCACAAACAAACCCATGACATTATAGCCTAGTGGTATATTAGGGGTGGGATAAGGCTTATGACCATTTTGTAATGGGTTCGATTCCCACATAGGGGGTTTTTCCCAGATTTATTTGGTTTCCTCCTGAATTGGTGTATATGCATTATTGCCTAGTGGAGATGGATATGATCGGGTGGCTCTGCTGGTGGCACGATGATACTCCAGTGGACCGTCAGTGATCCAAATTTGCCGTTCAAAAAAAAAACAAACAAAAAAGTGTGAATTAGAGAACCATGTGTTTTGTATTTAAAAAACTCATTTTTAGAGTTAATTGCTCGGATAGTCCCTGTAGTTTTACGTTTTTACGTATAGCTCCCTGTAGTTTGTTATTTTATTACTCGGATAGTCCCCTGAGTAAATATTAGTTAGTTTGGTCAGTTAAGTTGTTGTGAAATTACTAAAATGTCCTTACTAAACATAAAAATCTGATTTATTACTTAAAAACTTTTATTAATTAATAATTCAAACCTACCTTCATCTTCTCTATTCTACCAAACCCTAAAACCCACACCCCTACACACTTCAATCACCCAAAATCCACAACCTTTCATCTTCAAATCGGTCAATCAACAACATCGAAGCCTTAGCAGCAGACGACGACAAAAACCCACTAATCCCTTCCTCCACCGTCAGCGACGAAGCAGCAGTTGGGGATGAAATCACAGATAACGAATCACTAAATCGCTAATTCGCTAAATCAGAAAACGTAAATCAAAATTATAGAATAAAACTACAGATAACGGATTACTGAATCGCTAAATAACTAAATCACATAAATCGAACAAGAATTACAAAATGAAACAACAGATAACGGATTACTAAACGTGAAAAAAACGTGAAGCCACAGGGACTATCCGGGCAATTAACTCTCATTTTTATATAACTTTTTTTTTGAAATATTGCTTATAAATACATGTAGAAGTCGTTTTAATATAAAAAAATACAACAACAATATAAAGTTAAAAAACAATTAAAATGAATAGGACGGGATCTATATAAAAAACTCAGAAAACAATTATGTAAAATTCAATTGTCACATGATAAATTGAATTTTTAAATGTAAAAATGATTTTTTATAATCTTTTTACATGTTTGTTTTTTGAACGGCTAAACTTGCATACCATTAGAATTGAACCTCTGATCTAACTACTCTAAGCTTTATCTAACTAACCAACGTCACTTGTATATTCCTAAATAAATATATTTTTACTATGTATAACTTATAATTTCTCAGTTTCTCATTCACCTTGCATGATGCATCAGTTTATCAAATTAAAATTTAATATATTAATAAAGTTGGACTCCATGACACATAAATACTAAGATGGGACTAAAGCTCTAAATAGCTAGGAATAAAGTTGGACTCATGACACATAAATACTTATACGGGACTAAAGCTTTAACCGGAAAAAATAATATAACAAATTATTTCTACTGTTCTAGTCCAGTTTTAGGTTTAAGGAATAAAATTACTACCTTTTATACTTAAATAAGTAAAAGTTCGATTAAGAATGCAAACTAATATACAACATAGTTAAATTAGAAAGCAAAATTTAAATGATGTTAGTCGACACGCACTTTAGGTTTTGAGTGTAAGTCTAATAAGATAAATTAACAATTATAACGTTATGGACAATAAATATAGGGACTTTAGTTTACACTAACAACAGTGGCGGAACTAGAAGAAATATATAGGTATCCTAATTTTTTTACTGTACATTTATAGAACGAAATTTTTTTTACCTACATTACGGGGCGGGACCGATCCTGAAAATTCAAGTGCTCTGGGCGAGCCAAAAAAAAGTCCTTAGGCTTTACCGAATTAAATCTTATAAACTAGTTTAACAACAAAAATAAACTCTTAAAACCTAGCAAATAGCAAATATACAAAATTACAAATTACTTACTAGTTACTACTAAACGTCTAAACTAGAATTCTATAACATCATCATGCAATAAATAATACATTCATACAATCATACAAGAAGTCAAAAAATCAAACTATCAAAAATCAAAGAGTAATCTGCAATTTTACCCCCTGGGGTTTAGGGCAATTGACAGTCTTACCCCCCCCCCCCCCCATGGAAATAATTGCAATTTTACCCCCCAACGTTTGGTGTTATGTCGCAAGTTTACCCCCCGGCGTCAAAGTCCAAGTTATCTTTAAACGGTCAAAGGACATAAATGTAATTTTACATGAGGATCTTTCTATTACCCTTGTACTTCTCCTCCTACTTCATCCTTACCCCCTAAGCTTCACTCCCCCCACTCCACTCCTTCTTCTTCATCATCACACCCACCGGCGATCATCACACCCACACCCACGGCGATTTTAAACGGACCAAACTAGGCACATTATAAACACCGTGCTTCCACCTCCACTCCTTCTTCTTCATCATGAGCGAATCAGAGAACACCATGCTTCCACCTCCACCTCCACCTCCGGAGACCACAACGGCGACCACACCTCCGGCGATGCACCTGTCTGCCGGCGATGCCCCTGTCAACCAGCGATCCTCCCTGTTCTCTCTGCTGTCAGGTATAATCGAACAACTATAGTAATGTCAGGTTGAACAACTATAGTAAAAACAGGGGTTATTGAACATCGATCTTTCTGTGTTTGCAGTGGACATGAGGATTCGTGCTTCACTCCGATCGATTGTGGTTTCCGTGGTTGTGAAAATGTGGGGCCGCCCTTTCCTGCACTTCCAGTTTCCCCCTCAGCAGGAAATGGTTGTGTAGTTGATGTTTAATATATTAGGATCTTTTGGTTTAATATATTAGGATCTTTTGGTTTAATACTGATCTAATTGTATATATATTAGGATCTTTTGATGTTTATAATGTACCTAGTTATGACCAATGTTTACAGCTAATGTGTTCTTGATAAGCCTTTTTTATACTCTCATGATGGTATATTGGTGTTCTTGATACAGGTTAGGATCAAAATGTGCCTAGTTATGACAGTTACATGATCATAGTTGATGACAGTTACATGATCATACATGATCAAAATGTGCAGTTGTGAAGTTTGATGTTTGATGTTTTGATAAGTTGATGACAGTTACATGATCTTACATGATCAAAATGTGTAGTTGTGAAGTTTGATGTTTGATTAGGATTACATTTTGTCCATTTGATCAAAATGTGCAGTTGATGACAGTGCTGTCAACAACCTGATTAAACTGATTTTGTTTCATAACCTGTTTCAACTGATTTTGTTTAAGCATTAACCTGCTGTCAACAACCTGTTTAAACTCTTTCAACTGTTTGCTGTTATTAGCTGCTGCTGCTAATAGTCTTAACATATTCTAGAACACATTGTTAGTGCAGCACTGAATGTGAGTGTGCTTAATCAGATTCTAGAACACATTGTTAGTGCAGCAGTGGTTTGATACATGGTCAGATAGTGCAGCAAGTAGTGCAGCAGGGGTATAATTGTAAACTTAGCAGGTATGCTTGATTTTTGAACAGGTTTGATTTTTTTGAGTATAGAACACATTGAACAGCCAAACATTGAAGGTTTGATACATGGTCAGGTTTGAACAGGTTTGGTTTTTGAGTATACTTATAGGTTTCAGATTTTTGAATAGGTTTGCATGATGCTATTTATAGGTTTCAGATTTTTGATTATAGAATCATAGAACAGGTTCTGATTTTTTAGTATAGTAACATAGAACAGGTTTCTGATTTTGGCGGGAAGGGTTTTGGAAGTTGCAGGGGGTAATGTTGTGTCTTAACACAAAGTACACGGGGTAATAACAAAGGACAAATTAGTAATTTACCAGTGGGGGGTAATTGTGCGACTTAACAGGAATGTTGGGGGGGGGGGGGGGTAAAATGGAAGGGTAATATAGTCATTTCAAGTAATAGTTAACAGATCTGTTAACAACTTTGACGCTGGGGGGTAAACTTGCGACATAACACCAAAGGTTGGGGGTAAAATTGCAATTATTTCCTTAGGGGGGGGTAAGACTGCCAATTGCCCTAAACCCCAGGGGGTAAAATTGCAGTTTACTCAAAATTAAATAGACATATATTGAACATTCAGATATCGAACGTCCAAAAAATCAAATACACAGATATCAAAAATCAGATTTAGAGGACAATAAAACTAACAAACTGTGTGTGTGACGATTGTGCGAAGATCCGTTCGGCTGTTCCAATCCACTGCGCGTGCGAATGTGCGATTGTTTGGCAGTTCAGGTTCAGGCGTTCAGTTTCTGTGCGTTTGACGTTTGGGAATCAAGATCCCTTCTTCGACAATCTGCGTCTGCGACCTCCTGGCCTCCTGCGACGTTTGGTTTTCATGCCCTTAATCAATGGGTAATTGAATTAAACTAGGCTTTATCATAATTTGGGCTTAATGATTATGAAACTTATTATTTGGGCTAACTACTGATTTCAGGTTTCGTATTTTTAGGTGTATCCTCGTATATCTTTGGGGTATTCTAATATATAAAACCGAAAAAGAATACATTGTGACTACAAGGTTAAGCCGTAGCCCATGCTATGGTTGGGTGTTCATTTCCGCCCCTGACTAACAACTATTATAACTGGAAGATAACAATAATGTTAATAGTGTGAACGTGCATATATATCATTATAATATATTAGAACGATAAAAGTAAAAATATGTGACTAAAATATTATTCTCAAATGTGATATATCCTTCCAATGTGCTAAGCTTGTGGCGATACGAAAACAACAAACAACTTGATAAAGAAACACCGAAAGTTTGTGGCGGATGTCATGGGTAGGTCGTATATTGATTGTCGAGTGCACTGAACAAATATCAAAATTGTACGGAACAAAGAAACGCGACTAATATCATAGTTGTCAATATGTTGATCAATTATGTTTAAACATAATGGAAAACATAAAGAAATACATGTGATAGCAGACAGACCAGCAGAGAATCTAGTCAGAGATGCAACCATTGAGTTTAACATGATTTTCAACTTGATCTGGTTCCTCCTTAGGGTGTAAAGTTATGATGGTGATAACCGAATCAAGGGTGGATTCGGATTGATTATGGAGAGAGAGAGTGTGAGATGGGGACGAATTTAGTGATGTTATGGTAGTCCAAGTTGTGTAACCTTTTACCTCTTTAATAATCTCCTTATATATACACCCAATAGGAAAACTAACTAGTTAATAAGGGTAATATGGTTTATCAACAATTACCAACTAATTATATAATAGGTTATACGTAGTAATATATTTTGATCTATATAATATAAATGATTATATGGCTACAAGATTAAATATTACAAGAATAATATATTTAATCTTACATTCTCCCACTTAGCCGAGTAATCATTTATCATGAGTATTAGATAAGCCTGATCAGGAGTTAACACTCAGTTTAGCTTTAAACCAAGAACCGTAGCAGAGAAATATAGCCGTTGAATCATTGTGCGACTTAGGACTCCCATTAATCATACTACAGCCTCAATTTAAAACCTAACAGTTATGATCAAAATACGCATAAGCCCTTTGTTTGATTTGTAATTATATTTGTCTAAGCCCTTTGTTTGATTTGTAATTATATTTGTCTATATGTTATTATACCGGCTGTGCCTGAACATATGTTAGAGACATAAAAAATCAAACTGATGAGGAAAATTAATTAATAGTTAGTCATTCATAGTACGATATGCAGTTGCTCACGACCATCACTTAAAACCCGTCTCTTTTATAAGCTCTCTTAATAAGACTTATGGGTAATAGCCCTTCAGTTATAGGATCCTTAAGCATATCATGAATGTATTTGATATAAATATTTAGTTTCCTCAATTCATTCATAAACGAATAATTAATTCCGTATCAAAATTTAATGCAACACCTATCGAACTGTTACTGTTCAAGGAGACATGGTAGCTGACTTTATCAAAATAAGTCTTCAATGTATAATTTATATGGAGTTAATAAACTTATGAGTCCACTGATAAATTTCCAACAACATTTAGTGACTATTGCTTAATGATCAACAACATATTATGTCATTATAACTTAGGTTGTTATCAGTTTATTATGACTCCTCCATGAGATAGGTTTTGTCTGCTGACATAAGGATATACCCGAAATTACATTTTGTCATCTTTGAATATTACAAAGTTAGAGTAATCAACCGGTTTGAGTTCTCACTTCTTCTTTAAATTATAGCCTATCGTTTATTTTAAAGATATTGTAATACTCTATTAGATGCTTCACATTAATCTAGACATATCTAGTGTGTTGCAATGTGAGTAATATCTAAACGAGTATAGACTTAAACTTACATAAGGCTTCTAATTAACGAAGCGTAAGGAAATAATCTCATTTATCTTATTATCCTCTAAAGGAGAGCAGTATTGTTTTTTACATGTGTAAAGACCCATTTAAGGTTAAACTTCTGGAACGGAACTAATGTCTCATTGGGTCTATCTCGGTATGTTATGATATCTATCACGTAAGAGATATTTCTGAGATCTATTATATCAAAGTTTGTGTTAACAATGCTTTGACTTATGTAACTGATGTGTGTAAAATGCAACATATAAATTACATCAAATAAGGCATAAAACTAACCCTTTTTTAGTACTAATGTTGGAAAAAGTGTGCTTTTATCTTCCTTTTGTATTTTCAGGACCAAATGAGCTTAAATGATCAAAAGGAACAAATATGAAGCAAAATCTAACATAAATACTGTCGCAACCCCGACCCCTGCCGCGGGAGGCGGGCAGCCGCGGCCTACTCAGAGATGGTGGTATCGGTGTTTATCATTATTTGGCAGCGGAATTTTCATCAGGATCGTAGTTAGGAAATATTTTATCAGAGTAAAACACCACACTTTTATATTAATAAACACATGGGTAAAACCCAAGTTTCTATTACAACATATTTATAGGGATAAACCCTATTTTATTGAAGAAAACATCTTTCTTTATTAGGTAACTTTTATAGCCACATTTTTTCCAAGCCTTCAGTGCTCTTCAGCTGACTTCTATTTTGGTTTTCACATTTTGTTACCTGAAACGCGTTTAAAAACATTTTGTCAGTGGGAAATATTGGTGAGTGAATCTCAATTTAATCAAGACAGATTCTATCCTTGTACAGTATTGAGGGCAATCAGCAATTACATTTGTTTATTTATTCTACCTTAATTACCACCCACGGTATTGTCAACCCGACTTGTGGTCATGTTACTACTCACAGTGTAGTAACAAATTTTGTATACAAAACCTGAAGGGGTATGGTCCCAAAAAGCCGCGCAGGCCTTCATTCAGGTCGCGCGCAAGACCATACTCCTTATTCAGCAAAGTGTTCAACCTTAACCTCGCGCGGGTTACTCCAGCATGGATTAACCCTGTCACACCCCCAAAATCCACACGCGGAGTATCACCGCTTGGAGGCGTGACTGACCAGGATCAAGCCACCAATCATATTGAACATAACAAGAAATAAGTAAAATTCAACCACACAATATGAAAGGTGTTTCAAACCAAAACGTAGTTAAGTGTTTAGCGGAAGCAGAATTGTAAAACCCAATGTAAGTATTAAGTACGAAATAAAGTAATGTTTTTAGCATGGCACACACTGCCATGTCCCACAACGACCGCACCTCCCTGTGCAAGCTCCATGAGTACCTAACGACCTGCAAGGCATGTAACAACGAGTCAACAACAAAGTTGAGCGAGTTCACAGTTGGTTGTTTAGTTATAGCATTCGTTTCGTAAAGCATATGTTCGTTTTGTAAACCATGTATCGTATTAATTCGTATCGCGGTCTCCCAGACATGTTTGCGAAGTTTAGTGGGGGCTTCCCATGTGTTACTAGACCGTGCGTATCGACTACTACGAAAATGTAAGTGGTGCCCTAAGTCAATGTCTATCAGCATTGACCCTTTGCCCATAGTCCATTAGTACACGCCCGTCCGACTGGCACGGTGTGAGGTTTGTTAAACCTAATAGCGCTATTAACTAATGACCCGCTCGCCATAGGCCTCGGCGATTAAGTCGATATAAATGAGGGACTTCATGATAGAGGTTTGGTCCCGTGTGTAATCTTGGCATCCTACCCACGGAGGATGGTTGTAGTTACCGTTTAAATCATTAACCCATTCCCAACCCTTGGGAATCCCATGCCTTGGAAAGAGTGTGAACTCACTTTGGTTTGCTCGGTATGCTAAACTATGTGCTCACAAGTAATCAGTCAAGTCCTATAGTATGCACGTATACTCAATCAGTTCAAGTTCATAAAGTTTCACATGCAATCAATACCACATGGTATGTTTGGCAGTTGACATCATGCATCATACAACAGTTAATCACATTCATACAATCCATGTTTCACATAAAGGCTTTCTCAGTTTATTCTAACAATATCATCCACTAACATAACTAACGGTGTTAATGGATTTAACGAGGTTACCGCACTTAACTAGATTAATACACTTGGCATAGTTCACATGCATAACAGAGTTAATCAGAATCAATAGAGTTATCATACATAATGAACTTAACTTACATAACATAGTTAACATAACCCAGTTAACATACTTAACATAACTGACATACATAACACAGTTAATACTTAACAGGGTTAACCACTTAACAGACATAACAGAGTTAACATGCTCACTTAATTGGGTTTACATGCGACGAAAACAACTTTGTGATGAAAACACTTGGGCCGAAATCACTTATTAGATGAGAACTCTATTTGGCGAAATCCCCTAAGTGACGAAAACACTTGGTGGCCGAACTCTCTTTTTGGCGAAAACACTTGGGCCACGAAATCCCCAAGTGTTTTCGTTGGGTTAGTGTTTTCGTTGGAGGAGAGGGTGTTTTTGTCGGATCCACCACTCACCATCATCAGTTACATAATACAACAACAACCCTAACCATCATTCAATCGGAACATCCATGTAATCATATAATTTACCAAATCATTATACAATCTGATTATCCTTCAATCATTACTCAATCATCCATCATCAGCAAGTTGTTATGATCATTAAGTTTTTGTCATATCTTTTAACATAAAAACCCTAATCTGCTAACAGTTACATCATCACCAAAATCATTAGTTCTAGCCACGCATCAGCCCATTGACATTTTGTTACAATACAAATAGGTTTAACAACATTACAAGATCCCGTTCCCTATCCATGAACATATAATCTTAATTCACATAACATGTTTATCAAATATATATACACATACACAGACATGCAATGATCTATCAAAAGTCATGATCAAACAAACAATGGTACGAACTAACCGAAACAGAAGAACGATGACTGATTGCTAGATGGAACTTGGGGAATTCGATAATGCCGTCACTCAGAGGAAGAACTCTAGGGTTTTGCTAAACTGATCAACTAATGCGACCTACTCAGTTATAAAAGAGAATTATAACATGTTGGGCCCTTGACTGGGCTTTGGGCCGGCGAAATCAGGTGATTTCGTTGGATTTAATCGAGTAGGCTATGGTGAAAACCCTTCTGGTTTTCGTCGAGCATGTTAGGGCGAAATCACTCTTGTGATTTTGTCATATACTTAACATATATAATAATAATATTAATAATGTTAACACACCAATATATACATATATCGAACAGTACATAGTTTATTATTTCATTCCACTATAGCTTAATGCTCCAAACATACATCAAGTATAAGCAAATCACAATGCAAGCAAGTTATGAAAGTGTGACTGTAAACAAATAACGTGTCAAGGAAAGACCTTGGAAACTCGGGTTGTCACATTATCCCCAACTTGAAAGAAATTTCGTCCCGAAATTTAGGACGTGGTTACTGAGGAAGCTAGTTGTGTTGTGTACTAGTTTTCCTGGGGTGTCACATCATCCCCCCGTTGATTTGGAATTTCGTCCCGAAATTCTGTAGTAGCTTCAGCCTCAGTAGTGGTTGCACTGTTTCCGAATAACTGGGGATACTTGAGTTTCATTTGATCTTCTCGTTCCCAGGTAAACTCTGGGCCACGACGGGAGTTCCAACGAACTCGAACAAGAGGTATTCTGGTGTGCTTGAGGACCTTAACGTCTCGGTCCGTGATTTCTACTGGTTCCTCGACGAATCGCAACTGATCGTCGATAGTGAGCTCCTTCAAAGGAACTATGAGGGTCTCATCTGACAGACACTTCTTCAGATTTGACACGTGAAAAACGTTGTGAACTGCAATGAGTTCTGCGGGTAGGTTTAGTTTGTAGGCCACTTTGCCTATTTTCTCTATGATTTCGAATGGTCCGACGTAACGCGGATTAAGTTTTCCTCGTTTGCCAAAACGAACAACACCTTTCCAAGGTGACACTTTGAGTAGCACTCGATCCCCAACCTGGAACTCGAGTGGTTTCCTGCGCTTGTCTGCGTAGGCTTTCTGACGGTCGTGAGCTGCCGCCATGCGTTTTCGTATCTGAGCAATCCTTTCTGTTGCGTCTACTACAAGTTCTGGACCTGTGATCTGACTATCACCCACCTCTGCCCAACAAAGAAGTGATCGACATTTACGCCCGTACAATGCCTCAAATGGAGCGGCTTGGATGCTGGTGTGGTAACTGTTGTTATACGAAAACTCCACTAACGGGAGATGTTTTTCCCAGCCGTTGCCGAAATCGATTACACATGCACGAAGCATGTCTTCAAGAGTTTGGATGGTGCGTTCAGACTGCCCATCCGTTTGCCGGTGATAAGCTGTGCTCATGTCTAATCGAGAGCCAAAGGATTTGTGCATTGCTTGCCACAGTTCTAAAGTAAAACGTGCATCACGATCAGAGATGACAGAGGTTGGCACCCCGTGCCTCCAGACAACTTCCTTAAGGTAGACGTGTGCTAGAGTGGAGAACTTATCCGTTTCCTTAATGGCCAAAAAGTGTGCAGACTTTGTGAGTCGATCCACGATCACCCAAATAGTATCATTTCCACGTTGAGATCTAGGTAGACCAGTAACAAAATCCATGGAAATTTGCTCCCATTTCCATTGTGGAATCTCTGGTTGTTGAAGTAGGCCCGATGGTTTCTGATATTCGGTCTTGACTCTCGCACAAGTCAAACATTTGCTAACGTAAGTTGCTATGTGAGCTTTCATGCTAGGCCACCAATACGTAGTTCTGAGATCGTGGTACATCTTATCCGAACCAGGGTGTACCGAGTAACGAGACTTATGTGCTTCATCCATTACAAGTTCTCGTAAATTGCCATAGAGTGGGACCCAGATGCTTCCTGTTACATAGTAGGCGCCGTCTTCCTTTTGTTCTAACCGCTGCCTTGAGCCGTGTAGGGCTTCAGCCTTGACGTTTTCTGGTTTCAATGCTTCTACCTGAGCATCTCGTATCTGTGAAGGAAGACTAGATTGGATGGTGAGTTGTAGTGCTCGCACACGCCTAGGTGTGGTATCTTTTCGACTGAGGGCGTCAGCCACAACATTTGCCTTGCCCGGATGGTACTTGATGGCACATTCGTAATCATTCAATAGCTCGACCCATCGACGTTGTCGCATGTTCAACTCTTTCTGCTTGAAGATATGCTCGAGACTCCTGTGATCGGTGTAAATGGTGCACTTGGTACCGTACAGGTAATGTCTCCATATCTTGAGTGCGAAAACAACAGCTCCCAGCTCCAAATCGTGTGTAGTGTAATTCCTTTCGTGAATCTTAAGTTGGCGCGAGGCGTAAGCGATGACTTTATCCCGTTGCATCAAAACACAGCCAAGACCCTGAATGGATGCGTCGCAATAGACCACAAAATCGTCTGTGGCCTCAGGCAATGAGAGAATAGGCGCGCTACAAAGTCTATCCTTTAAGTGCTGAAATGCTGATTCCTGTGCATTTCCCCAACGATAAATAACGCCTTTCTGAGTTAATGAGGTGAGGGGTTGTGCAATCTTGGAGAAGTCTTTGATGAACCTTCTGTAGTAGCCCGCCAAACCCAAGAATTGGCGGATTTCTGTTGGTGTACGGGGTGCAGGCCAGTTCCTGATCGAATCTACCTTGGATGGATCAACATGAATCCCATCCTTGTTTACCACGTGGCCTAGAAAGTGGACTTCACGAAGCCAGAAGTCGCATTTTGAAAACTTGGCGTACAGCTGTTCTGCTCGAAGGAGTTCCAAAATGAGTCGTAAATGCTGCTCGTGTTCCTCCCGACTCTTAGAGTAGATCAGAATGTCGTCGATGAATACAATCACAAACTTGTCCAGGTAAGGCTTGCACACTCTGTTCATAAGATCCATGAAGACTGCAGGCGCGTTTGTTAACCCGAATGGCATGACCAGAAACTCGTAATGGCCGTAGCATGTTCTGAATGCTGTTTTGGAGACGTCCTCGTCCCGGACTCTCAGTTGATGGTAGCCTGACCTCAGATCAATCTTTGAATAGTAGCTCGACCCTTGCAGCTGGTCGAACAAGTCGTCAATGCGTGGAAGAGGATAGCGATTCTTTACGGTCACCTTGTTTAGTTCGCGGTAATCTATGCACATACGGAAGGTACCGTCTTTCTTCTTCACAAACAACACGGGAGCTCCCCAGGGCGAAGAGCTAGGACGAATGAAACCCTTATCCAAGAGTTCTTGCAATTGCTTGGACAGTTCTTCCAGTTCGGTTGGAGCTAAGCGATAAGGTGCTCGAGCTATGGGTGCTGCTCTAGGAGCTAGCTCGATTTGGAACTCGACCTGGCGATGAGGCGGTAGCCCAGGTAAATCTTCAGGAAACACTTGAGGAAAGTCGCGTACTACTGGAATATCCTCTATTCTCTTCTCTCTCGTTGATGCGTCAGTAACAAGTGCTAAGATAGCGGTGTGGCCCTTTCGCAAACACTTCTGGGCCTTAAGGAAGGAGATGATGCCCACTACAGCACCACTTTTGTCGCCTTGAATTTCGAGAGGTTCTTTACCAGAACGGGGAATACGAACAATCTTCTCTTTGCATAAGATCTCTGCTTGCTGTTGGGATAACCAATCCATCCCAATGACGATGTCGAAACTACCCATAACTATAAGAATGAGATCGATAGAGAAAGTCTGACCATCGAGGATAAGATTACAACCCTGAACTATGTGTGTGGCCTCTAGACTTTTACCATTTGCTAATTCTATGACATGCTTGGTGTTCAAAAGTGTTGGTGTGCGCTTGAGCATTTGACTAACTTTTTGAGACACATAACTGGTATCGGCACCCGAATCAAATAAAACAGTAACATAAAAGTCATCGAGAAGGAACTTACCCATCACTACGTTAGGATCATTCCTTGCGTCACCCTGACCCAGCATGAACACGCGGCCCCGGGCGCCATTGTTTCCATCATTGTTTCCCCCGTTGTTGTTCCCATTGCCCTGATTATTGTTGTTGTTGTTGTTCAGATTTTGATTTAACTGGGGGCAGTCCCGCTTGAAATGGCCTTCAGCACCACACTGAAAGCATCCCCTGTTACCTCGCTGTCGCTGCTTGTTCTGTGGAGCGGGTGGTTGTTGTTGATAGTTCTGATTCGCAAGTCGTGAGCTCCTGCAATCCTTAGCTTCATGACCCATCTTGAGACACCTCTGGCAACGACCCCTGTTGCACTGACCATTGTGGTGTCTGTTGCACTTCGGGAGGTTTCCTCGATATCCACCCTGCCCTTGACTACCAGAAGATTGCTGACCAGGGCTCTGATAGTCATCAATCTTTCGCTGCTATGCCTGGGATTGAACTGAAGTTGAACCCTTGCTGGAGGTTCCATCCCACTTTCGTTTATTGTCACTGGGAATCGCAGAAGTAGTAGTAGCAGTAGCACCGATACGCTTAGGCAGCTTGTTCTGTTCCACTGCCTGGTCCGTGAGACGATGAGCAAGACGAGTAACATCCTGGATGGTAGCAAGGTTGGCAGAAGTCACATGACTTTGAATCTCTGGTACTAAGCCTTTGAGGTATAGCTCAATGCACTTGATGGGAGGATCCACCATAGTTGGACACAACACTGCCAGTTCGTTGGATCGTTTCGTGTACGCTTCTATCTCTGACCCCGTCATCTTCAAGTTAAAGAACTCCACTTCCAGCTTGTGGATGTCATCGCGACTACATTATTCACGTTTGATCAGTTCCTTAAAATCATTCCATGGGGTGGCATTAGCAGCCGCCAGCCCCAGCATCTGAACTTGTGCGTTCCACCAAGTTAGCGCAGTGCCTTCGAGAGTACCAGTGGCGTACTTTACCCTACGAGCCTCAGGGCATTCACACATCTCGAAGACAGACTCGAGCTTTTCAAACCAATGGAGGAGTCTAACGGCTCCTTCAGTGCCACTGAAAGTACTAGGACGACAGTCCATGAACGTCTTGAATGTGCAAACAGGTGGCTGAGCATGCTGACCTGTTGCGTGTACAAGAATAAGACAGAGTTAAACACAAGAGTTGGTTTTGGAGTGTAGGATCTAAAGATCCTAGAGTGAGTTACAACTACAGGATATACCTCCTGCTTGGGCGGCTGCAAGCGCTGCAGTAACTTGTTCAGTGATCAAAGCCGCCAACTGGGCTTGAGTTAAGTTAACGCGTCCACTCAAGATCTTCATATCAAAGGAAACATGAGTGAGAAAGGTTCGCGAAAGTGCTATGACAGAAGAGAGTAAGCACATAAGTGTTTTCAAACAATAGTGGTTACGTTTATCTAAGCATACCATGAGCAAAGTTCTATGTAATCTAGCAAGTAGGCAATGTAAACATAAATCATATCACCTAGAATGTT
Organism: Helianthus tuberosus; assembly: GCA_030545235.1. NCBI lineage: Eukaryota > Viridiplantae > Streptophyta > Magnoliopsida > Asterales > Asteraceae > Helianthus > Helianthus tuberosus. The sequence goes on from CM060368.1 coordinate 175,281,525, forward strand.
GAGTCTTGCACGTGGAGCGAAGCGTCGTTGTGGATCGTTGAGCACTGTACAGGTTATAGTCTGGTTTTAACAAAAAGTTTTTCCCTTATTAAAACCAAGTTCACTATAACCAATGGCTCTGATACCAATCTGTCACACCCCCAAAATCCACACGCAGAGTATCACCGCTTGGAGGCGTGACTGACCAGGATCAAGCCACCAATCATATTGAACATAACAAGAAATAAGTAAAATTCAACCACACAATATGAAAGGTGTTTCAAACCAAAACGTAGTTAAGTGTTTAGCGGAAGCAGAATTGTAAAACCCAATGTAAGTATTAAGTACGAAATAAAGTAATGTTTTTAGCATGGCACACACTGCCATGTCCCACAATGACCGCACCTCCCTGTTCAAGCTACATGAGTACCTAACGACCTGCAAGGCATGTAACAACGAGTCAACAACAAAGTTGAGCGAGTTCACAGTTGGTTGTTTAGTTATAGCATTCGTTTCGTAAAGCATATGTTCGTTTTGTAAACCATGTATCGTATTAATTCGTATCGCGGTCTCCCAGACATGTTTGCGAAGTTTAGTGGGGGCTTCCCATGTGTTACTAGACCGTGCGTATCGACTACTACGAAAATGTAAATGGTGCCCTAAGTCAATGTCTATCAGCATTGACCCTTTGCCCATAGTCCATTAGTACACGCCCGTCCGACTGGCACAGTGTGAGGTTTGTTAAACCTAATAGCGCTATTAACTAATGACCCACTCGCCATAGGCCTCGGCGATTAAGTCGATATAAATGAGGGACTTCATGATAGAGGTTTGGTCCAGTGTGTAATCTTGGCATCCTACCCACGGAGGATGGTTGTAGTTACCGTTTAAATCATTAACCCATTCCCAACCCTTGGGAATCCCATGCCTTGGAAGGAGTGTGAACTCACCTTGGTTTGCTCGGTATGCTAAACTATGTGCTCACAAGTAATCAGTCAAGTCCTATAGTATGCACGTATACTCAATCAGTTTAAGTTCGTAAAGTTTCACATGCAATCAATACCACATGGTATGTTTGGCAGTTGACATCTTGCATCATACAACAATTAATCACATTCATACAATCCATGTTTCACATAAAGGCTTTCTCAGTTTAATCTAACAATATCATCCACTAACATAACTAACGGTGTTAATGGATTTAACAAGGTTACCGCACTTAACTGGATTAATACACTTGGCATAGTTCACATGCATAACAGAGTTAATCAGAATCAATAGAGTTATCATACATAATGAACTTAACTTACATAACATAGTTAACATAACCCAGTTAACATACTTAACATAACTGACATACATACATAACACAGTTAATACTTAACAGGGTTAACCACTTAACAGACATAACAGAGTTAACATGCTCACTTAATTGGGTTTACATGCGACGAAAACAACTTTGTGATGAAAACACTTGGGCCGAAATCACTTATTAGATGAGAACTCTATTTGGCGAAATCCCCTAAGTGACGAAAACACTTGGTGGCCGAACTCTCTTTTTGGCGAAAACACTTGGGCCACGAAATCCCCAAGTGTTTTCGTTGGGTTAGTGTTTTCGTTGGAGGAGAGGGTGTTTTCGTCGGCTCCACCACTCACCATCATCAGTTACATAATACAACAACAACCCTAACCATCATTCAATCGGAACATCCATGTAATCATATAATTTACCAAATCATTATACAATCTGATTATCCTTCAATCATTACTCAATCATCCATCATCAGCAAGTTGTTGTGATCATTAAGTTTTTGTCATATCTTTTAACATAAAAACCCTAATCTGCTAACAGTTACATCATCACCAAAATCATTAGTTCTAGCCACGCATCAGCCCATTGACATTCTGTTACAATACAAATAGGTTTAACAACATTACAAGATCCCGTTCCCTATCCATGAACATATAATCTTAATTCACATAACTTGTTTATCAAATATATATACACATACACAGACATGCAATGATCTATAAAAAGTCATGATCAAACAAACAATGGTACGAACTAACCGAAACAGAAGAACGATGACTGATTGCTAGATGGAACTTGGGAAATTCGATAATGCCGTCACTCAGAGGAAGAACTCTAGGGTTTTGCTAAACTGATGTGACACTCTAGGTTTTCCGAACAACTACCTTGTAATTTCATTGTGCGTGTATATGTGTTATAAAATGAAAGTTGTGATTTCTTTTGTGCTATGTGCCGATAATGTGTTGTATGTATGTATGATATAAATATATATTAGAGTAGAAGTGAGCCGAGACCACGAAGCCCAACTCGAGACCACCCGGTCTCGAGTGAACAATGAACATTTGGGCCGGTTGGGCCATGCCACTCGGAACCAAAGGTGCCGGCCTTGAAACGAGTATAAAAACCCAAAACCCTCACCACACTCTCCTTTACACTCTCATTCATTTCACCCTCACAACTCTCACACTCTCTACCTCTCACTAAAACCCTAAAACCCTAGCAACCAAGCATCACCCTCTCCCCTCTCTCGGATCCAACCGAAACATCAAGGCTCTCGGATTTCTAGCTCGAGATCAACACTTGGAGCTTGGTTTATCAATTTCTTGTACTCCTACTTCTAACCGGTTAGTATATATATATATATATATATATATATATATATATATATTTTAGTTGTTTTGCTTGATTGGTTAAATGATGAATGAAAGATGAACTTTTGTGCTTAGAATGTTTGATGATGAAAGTGATTGTTTGATAATATGTTACGGCTAGGAGTTGATGATAAGTGCTTATCATGTTCTTAGCTAGAAATGTTACTAATAATGATGATTCATGTGTTAAAAGTGTTAATGAAAATGTGATATTGTATTTGAATGATGAATGTTGATGATGATGATTACCATCCGATTTATGATGTTAAAATAGGGCAATATTGGGTTTAATGATAGTGTCTCATGATTCTTGTTCATAAAATCTCATGATATAAGTTATAGGTGTATTTTTGAATCTAGGAAGGCATGAACCAATGTATATGAGTAATATGAACATATGAAGAACAAGTTGGAAGGTGATATGAATATTCAAAATGCTTGTTTTGATCTAATTTTGTTATGATTTAGACAATAAAACATGTTTGTGATTTCTCATTGGATAGTACAAAATTTCATGAAATCAAAATGCTATTGGCTAGTACATAGGACAGGTTCTAGAAGGGTTCAGGTGCACGTAACAGGGGTTGCGAGTCGGAAACCCTGGTTGCGAGTCGGAAACCCTGGTTGCGACTCGAGACCAAAACGTGATTCGTCGAGATCTCCCGGTTGCGACTCGCAAGCAGCACATGATGAACCGAAACCGAGGTTGCGAGTCAAAATCCCTGGTTGCGACTCGAAACCAAAGCGTGATGAACCGAAACCGAGGTTGCGAGTCGAAATCCCTGGTTGCGACTCGAAACCAAAGCGTGATGAACCGAGACCGGGGTTGCGAGTCGGAACCCTTAGTTGCGACTCGAAACCGTGCAATTCTCGAGTCGAAACCGCCCTTGTCTCGACTGGGCTGCCTAAGTGTTATTGGGCCAAAAGCTTGTTGGACTATCTGCATGTATATCTGTTACTGTTTGAATGCATAACCCAACTGTTTGAATGCATGCATGATTAAGTGTGTCTATACGTGTTTGCTATACGTGATTACTTGTACCCCAACTTGACCTATATCTGGTAACCATGCTAGGACGTGGTGACCAACGTGATTGACCGGGTATTTAATCTACCGAGCAACCCAAGGTGAGTTCACAACCTAAAGCATGTATTCCCGGTGGTTTGGGAAACGGAACTAAAAAAAACAACACTATCCCCTTATGAGGGATACAACTTACTTTTCTTCCCTTGTTATTGGGAACCTTTTAGTTTATTACTGTTTATACGGATTGCAACAAACGGCACTAAACGAAACTCTATCACTTAAAGTCCCTACTACATAATACCGATTAGTCGCCGGGGCCAGGCGAACGGGTTATTAGTTGATAGCGCTATTTAGGTCTTACCAACCTCACACCGTGCCAAGGTATGGGATCGGTCGTGAACTAATGTACTCAGGCATCCGTCAATGATGATAGAACATTGACATCGGGGCACTCTGCGGATACGCAACGGTCACCTAGTGTTCGGTATTGGAAAAAAAAAACAGTTTAGTCGCTAACTTTTGGGGTAGCTCCCCATGGCATGTATAAACGGATTAATTAACTGGTGAAACAAGTTTTTGGTAATTAAAACTGGACAACTAGTGAACTCACTTAGCATTTTTGTTGACCCCTTACTGCATGCTTTGCAGGTAACCAGTGACTGAGGAGCTGCTGCTTGGGGATGTGTAGTGTTCGTCTACCCCTGTGTTGGGTGTTAAATAAACATGAACTATGAACCATGTTTAAGACTGTTTTACTTATGCTTCCGCTACTTACTACTATTTGAGCTTAAAACTTTAAACTCTGAACTTGATATTTGCTAATCGTATGGTTAGTAAGTATTACTTTGGTTATTAATTCAATTATTCAGTATAATTGGTGGCTGGATCCTGGTCGGTCACGCCCTCAAGCGGACGGTACTCCGCAGGTGGAAATTTGGGGGTGTGACATGATCAACTAATGCGACCTACTCAGTTATAAAAGAGAATTATAACATGTTGGGCCCTTGACTGGGCTTTGGGCCGGCGAAATCAGGTGATTTCGTTGGATTTCATCGAGCAGGCTATGGTGAAAACCCTTCTGGTTTTCGTCGAGCATGTTAGGGCGAAATCACTCTTGTGATTTTGTCATATACTTAACATATATAATAATAATATTAATAATGTTAACACACCAATATATACATATATCGAACAGTACATAGTTTATTATTTCATTCCACTATAGCTTAATGCTCCAAACATACATCAAGTATAAGCAAATCACAATGCAAGCAAGTTATGAAAGTGTGACTGTAAACAAATAACGTGTCAAGGAAAGACCTTGGAAACTCGGGTTGTCACATTATCCCCAACTTTAAAGAAATTTCGTCCCGAAATTTAGCACGTGGTTACTGAGGAAGCTAGTTGTGTTGTGTACTGGTTTTCCTGGGGTGTCACAAACCCCGCGCGAGGTCTCAACAAGAGAAAACGCCAAATTCAACACTTAGCATTCTGAATAAGAGCCTCCAACTCCTATAATCCTGCGCGGGCTAGTTACGTGCCCAGCAAGGGTCGCACAGGAACTATAGCGCAAGGCCACTTCAGAAGGTACGAAATGTACAAGTGGCAGAAGAAAGGAGCCAATCCACGTCCTACATGTTCTGCTCAATCGTGCTCCACGATTGTCTGACGTGAAGGAGACAGAGAGTACACAAGGAAGCCTGTGTGGCACCAATCACAGGGCAGAGACACCTGCCCCACGATCTCCACTTACCTGCTGATGGCAGAAGGATGGCCAGGCCGACAACTGTGACATGTGGCTCCAATCACGGTGCGGCAGCACCGGATAACTTCTAGAAGCCACTAACGATCGACACCAGTGAGACAAGGAGCATATCCTCTATGTTGTCGCCTTCCGGCCCAAGGCCCATCAGCCCACATCCTCTTACACCTCTCTGGCTATAAATAGAGACCTCAGTTTACAGGTTAAACATTCCATTCCCTCTACTCACACTCTTAACACACATTTATCTCCTCAAAGCAGTCGCTTATTCTCACGCCGGAGCCTGGTTAAGAGGGAAACCCCCATATTCCCCTCTTAACGAGCTAATGGTGTTCTGTTTTGCAGGATTATCGGATCATTAAGAAGCTCAGAAAGCCACAAGAAGATTAACCACTATGGTAGAAGCATAAACCAAACTAATTAACCCTAAAATTAGTTATGTGTTTCTTCATTGGCGCCCACCGTTTTTTTGCAAATCACTTTCATCTTCTTTTTCTGAGTTTTCTAAGTTGTTTTTCCTTCGATCATGGCTGGTCAAGGAATCGTTCCTGATTTTGGTTTTGGAACAAACTCTAACGCAGTGTTGGGGGAGGACAATCAAAATGTCCAAGTCCAACATGTGGAAGAAATCGGTGAAATCGAAGTAACCAACACTGGGGGACCCCGCGCGAGTGCCACTTGCATCACTCAAACGGTAACCCCAGTAAGTCACGTCGCTGGTCCTTCAAACCCAACTCCACCTCAGAACATTTCGGCGCTATTAGGGATGCCATAAGGCGAAACTCCAGCCTGTTGGTACGCCAAACAAATTGCTACCATCAATGCGGCATATCAATCTTTGAGCGCACAACAAGCAGTCTTACAAGCAGAACCATCTTTGGTTACGCCTACGGGTCCTAGTCAGGGGGCGCGCCAGATACCCCCAAAACAAAATTTGCACGGAAGAGTTAACAGGCCTCCTCCCCTAAGAAGACCAAGCGCGCATGACACGCACGACACACGGGGAGAAACCGCAAGCTATTATGACCATCCGTCAAACGTTCAAAGAGGTCCAATTCATAGCCGGCTCGGGCCGCGCAATATGAATATGTAACACCCCGAAAACGGGTTTGGTAATCAAACCCCGTTAATACTAAAAGACGGGTAAAATACCATGAATGGTAAAAATCAACCCGGTAAATGTAAGAGGCCCGAGTTAACGGGACTTAAAATAAAACGGGTTAGGTAACACCTCAAAAATATATAGGTTTCGTATATATATATATATTGAATATCGGTTATGAACAAGATGAAATAACTAGGAAGTAAATAACCTAGTTAATTACGAGTCTTGTAGTAATAAAGAAGTTGGTTAAAATACACTCAAGGTAACTTGGGTAAATTAGAGTGGCCATAAGGGACAACCTAGAAACAAGTTTTAATTAAATAAAACTCTCAACACCAAAACACACACCTTGAGTGTGTGTTCTGGTCGACATTTTTCCACAGGAGCAAAGGAACTCCTTTGTTCAACCCTAACTTGTCTAAATCCAAGAAATTGAGAGGCCAAATTAGCCCCAAATCGATGCATGAACACGAATTCGTGATCACCTAAGCATGGGGATCATAAGGTATGTCAAATTTCTTCATTCGGTTTCATCTCGAATTCTTGGTGGAAACTTGAAAACGAAATTATTGCTAGAATATTGAATGTATGAATGATACTATGTTGAATCCATACTTAGGAACGAATTATGATTGAGAAACTTGGTGAATTGATGATATAAAATATGAAATTTATAATCATCTATGTAAGTGCTAAATGGGTTTTGTGGGAAGATGATGAACACTAGATTTATGATCTTCAATTTGGTGTTATTCGATTTCCATGAAGTAAGTCTAGGTGTTGTTATGCATGCTAGACATAAGAACTTGTGAATGATGTTAAAACTTGGGTAAATAACTAGTTATGAAAATTGAGTGTTGATTTTATAGAATATGCCCACAAGGTGTTTGTTGAAATGCCTAAGTGAATGTTCATATGTTGAAATTACGAATGAAACGCGTAATTGCCTTGTTTGACTAATTACGTGAAAGATGGGTTAAAGCGGGTTCTAATCATAATGTTGATTTGACTTAATTGTGTAAACCATGTGATCAAAAAGTAGTTAAATTTTGATAAGCTAAGTTAACTAATCATGAAGTCGAATAGTAGCTTCGGCATAGAAAATAAGTGAGGTGGAATAGTCGTGATTTTTATGACTAATTTAACCGCCTTGTAAATGATTGACAATAGTTTGACGCCTAACGAGCTAGGTGGAGGCTTGGGAAAGAAGCGGTCAAACGAATCAAGCAGGAGAGGAAAAGCATAATTCGAATGCAAGGTAAGTATAGCTTACACTAGTCATATATTTTAGAATGTTCTTTTGTTGTATTAATTACGAATAAGACAAATGCCTAATTGAGATATGGTGTTCCGGGGTGTAGTCGTACGTAACAAGATAACCAAATAGGATAAGAAACCGTATTGATGGTTAAAAACGAGTTAAATCGGTAATTCGATCATGTTATGACGAATGAAACATGTACTTTTAAAGGTTACCATATAAGGTAAATCATGATAACCAATAAGCGTAAAATTGTAATTTGGTCACTCGTTGACAATAATTGTTGGTTTTGAAAGATACTTATTTCATAAGCATTAATAGGCCAAAAAGCGTTAATAGGTGATTTATAATTAAAACGACCGTGCGGTGTAAACCGGAGCGAGTCATGTAGACGAGATGACAATAAGCTTCATCTCACCAATATAATCGGTCATTTAGACCAAACGGGTCAAAAGGTGAAAATATCACTCTTTGACAATATCGACTAATGGTTTGTCGAGTTGTATGATTTCAGGAATAAATATCAAATGGATACTTACATCGCTATTACTTAGCGGTTACTAAGACAAGGTATTGAAATGGGTCAATATATACATTGATCCGAGCCAGGTATGTATAATATAGATTAACTACTCAATAGGAACTAGAGGCTCCTTGATAGTTAAATGCAGTCATATAGATATTTGGTTACTTTAATAAGCAAACCGAATGATTCATATGATGATCGTTGTGTTTTGAAAATACAATGACTTTTGTATCAAATGCATGGTTTAAAACAGGGCTTTTGGGTCGAAAATGCTTTTAAAAGTCCTTTATATTAATGAAAGGACTAAATGGACCAAAATGCCCTTGTAAGCTAAATCGAGTGAACGACCCATAAAGGTTGTTCGGAAAAGAGTAGTATGCATAATTAAACACTTAGAATGAGTATACAAAAGCGAAAGATGTGAATCCTTAGTCATTTGACTCTATAATAGTCTTTGCCGTAAAATAATGATTCGAGGGGTAAAACTCGGAGTTTAGGAATTTCCACACTTTATACAACACAAATATAGTTGTGAAGAAAGATTATTTGATAAGAAATGTGGTAGTATAATGCTTGATGTGAGTGAAAGAGATTCATGCTTAAAATAGGCTTAATTACCCTTAACGGGTCAAAATAAGCACTTGAGTGTAGCGGGTTTTAAATACGTAAGAAACTCGTGACTTGAACCTAATATGATAGGAGATATTGAAATTATGAATTTCATGAGTTTAGGGAGCACACAAACCTGTTTTTGTTTGATATATGCATGAACGGGTCAAAACAGCAAAACATGATGAACATACAGCAGCTACCGTAAGTTACGGTAGCTACCGTAACTTACGGTAGCAACTAAAGTTGTTACGGTGGTATTATACTGCCTTACGGCAACCCATGAAAGCCCAGTGGCTACCGTAACTTATGGTACGGTGGCTACCGTAAGTTACGGTAGTGCCCAGTTATTTTTGTTAAGTTTTGTTTCGCGAATCCATTTGAACAAGTTTTAAACCGCGTATGACTAAAATCATTTCATGTTTATGAAATGTAGGTTACCTAGCAGTACCGGATGACGACTGAGCCCGATGAAGAACCGAACACGATCAAGAAACAAGCTTCCGCAAGTTGTCGCCGTTTTTCATTTTAAACAACGAATTTAATTACTCTATGTTGTTTTGCTTTCAAGTTTAGAAAAGTTTTAATAAACCCGTACTTGAGCATGAAGGTTTAAATATAAATACTCATTTAGTTTCTGATTATTTACGGAAATCGCTAAATAATAATATGGTTGTTACAAGTTGGTAATCAGAGCTCAAGGTTAAAAGAATAAAGTGTTCGGTTCGAGGCTAGATCGCAAATCCGGTAAGTACATGTATATCAATGGGTTAGTATGATTAAAGTGTTGAGAACAACTGATGTGTGCAAAATGCAACATATAAATTACATCAATTGTGGCATAAAACTAACCCTTTTTTAGTACTAATGTTGGAAAAAGTGTGCTTTTGTCTTCCTTTTTGTATTTTCAGGATTAAATGAGCTTAAATTAACAAAAGAAGCAAAAAGGCAGCTAAATCTAACATAAATACGAGAAAAGGAACAAACGTGGAATGCCCGACCTCACCGAAAGCATCTTCCCAAGCAAAACAAGAGAACAGAAGGCTGAACACGCCCCGTGCTCAGTGAACACGGGGGCGTGCCCAAGTGCCAGCACAAAAGACAAAGCTATAGAAGCTTCTATCGCCCACCATGGGGCCGTGCTCAGCGGACACGGGGCCGTGGTCAACTATAAGATTCGCAGAATCCAGGCAAATCTTGATAGTACAGATACGCTTCTGCACACGGGGGCGTGCCCAGCGGACACGGGGGCGTGGTCAACTAATGCAGACAAACTGCAATTAATGAAGACAGAGAAGAGGATGGACATGGGGCCATGCCCAATGGACACGGGGCCGTGCCCGAGCTTCTGTTCAGCCTATAAATAGGAGTGCTTGGCTCAAGCTCAAACCATCCCTTGGCACACCACCTCTCTCACACTTCACCCACCGCCCACCACCACCATAACACCATCATCCACCACCATCATCCATTGTCCATCATAGAGTGTGTGAGTCGTCTCGGGATCCAAGATTGATCGTAAGAGTTCTTGACAATCAAGGCCATGTTGCCTAAGTCTCTTACATCACTTGGTGAAGACAAAGTGTCTAGTGTAATACTTTTTATTTTTAATCTTTTCGCACTTTTTACTTGGTTATGTATTAATGACTTTAATAACTAGTTTCTTATGTTGAAGGTGATTTTTCCTTATCGTTTGTCCGTGGTGTCTTCGCATTATTTTACTGTCTATATAAAATAAAAGATTTTCACCATTCATATCTCCACGGTCTATATGGAGGTATGTTGGCTACCTGGTCGGGGGTTAAGGGAACGGTTTGGTAAGAGTCTTGCCTTGTTCAGTGTATAGATCCTGCAAGGACCTGGGTCAAATTTAGTAGGACCTCCTTCAATACTTAACGGTATTGGATGGGGGGGGGGGGGTTCCAAACTCTTTGATCCCCTCATATGTAAGCTACTATTAATACTTTAACCCGACTACTTAGGACTGTATCCCTGCTGACTCAGACTACTTAGCCGAGGGTAACGCCACCTTCAAAAGAGAGGCCTACCATAATATGCATTAATAACTTAATTAATTATCTTTCAATAATCCGACCCTTTAGGATTGTATCCTTGCTGACTCAAACTACTGGGTTGAGGGTAACGTCACCTTCAAAAGAGGGGCCTACTACAATAACTAAGATAATCTCTTAAAAAGTGCAAAAGTGCGGAAATAATCAAAGGTTACACTATACACGAGTCGGAGCCAAGTGATTCATCTTGTCTATCTATTTTTTATTTTATTTTATTTTCAGCATTTTAGTTAGTTTTTATTTTTCTAGTTTAAAACCTTTTTCTAACTTTTTGATTTGATTAGACGTTGAGGATAAACCGGTACTAAAAGCTTTTGTGTCCTTGGACGACCTCGGTATCTTACCAACACTATACTACGCTCACGATGGGTGCACTTGCCCATATGTGTGTTTAGTGTTAGTAAATATCGTGTTTTATAAATTTAAAACTTGGCTAAAAAAACGTAAAAGGGCTTAAAATATACTTAAATTTATATACACACTTCACAAGCATCAAGTTTTTGGCGCTGTTGCCGGGGACACAAGGATTTTAAGAAAGTTAGGAATCAACGGCCTAATCGTTTTTCTTATTTTTCTATTTTTTTTTTAGGATTTTTCTTAGTTTTTCAGCTTCTGCAGAGCTCAGCACGGGCCGTGCCTGGTCGGACACGGGCCGTGCCCAGCATTGTTACTGGCATTTTTTATTTTCCGAGTTACAGAGAGCTGAGCACGGGGTCGTGCCGGTGCAACACGGGTCCGTGTCCAACTCCCCAGTAACAGGGATCCGGAAAACAATCACTGTATCTCCGACCACGGGCCGTGTTCGCTGAACACGGGGCCGTGGTGAACCTTCTGACCAACGTTCTTTTCTGTTTTTATTGCAGGACTTGGAACCCAGGCGCCACATTTGAACTTCCTACGTAGTGTATGAGCTCCAGTTCTAGTAGAGACATAAAAGAACCTCTAGAAGAACCCGAACGCTTTCTCAGAAAAATAATTAAAGCTAAAAACCAAGAGAAAGTTTCTGGGGACCCACTTCCAATGGCGGACCAACGTACCCTCATGGATTACCTACGACCCACTGTAGGTAATCTCGGCGCCGCTATCAATGCACCGAATGTCGAAGCCAATAACTTCGAACTTCGGCCGCATTTGATACAAATGCTTCAAAACTTTTTCAACCTTCCATGGGCTTGCGGACGAGGATCCCCATCTACATATTACTAATTTCTTAGAAATATGTGATACCTTTCGGATCAATGGAGCATCAAACGACACCATCCGCCTTCGGATGTTTCCATTTTCACTAAAAGACCGAGCTAAGGCTTGGCTTAATACCCTCCCAGTTGGCTCGGTAAACACCTGGGATGAACTAGCCCAAAAGTTTCTATATAAGTATTTCCCTCCTGCTAAAACGGCTAAATTAATGACTGAAATTAATACATTTTCACAAGAAGATGGGGAATCCTTATATGAAACTTGGGAAAGGTTCAAGGAGCTACTAAGAAAATGTCCTCATCATGGTCTTGCGGTATGGCAACAAGTATCCACTTTCTACAATGGGTTGTTGCCACACACAAGGCAAACACTTGATTCTAGCTCCGGGGGACTTCTAGGTAATCGTCGCCCAAATGAAATATATAATCAAATTTAGGAAATTGCTCAAACCAATTTTCAGTGGCACACTCCCCGAGGTAATAAATCTGTTGCCCCGGGCGCCCATAAGGTTGATGAAAGCACTTCTTTACAAGCCCAAATCGAGGCCCTTTCTTCAAAAATCAAAAAGCTAGAAATGGCAAAAACGGCCTCGGTTATGGCTTGTGAAGGGTGCGGCGGACCACATGAAAATTGGAGTTGTATGAAAGAATTAGATTATCAAACGGAAACGGTAAACTACATTGATAATAGACCTAGGCCGTCGGGTCCCCCAACGGGTACCTACAACCAAGGATGGCGTAACCACCCTAACCTTGGTTGGAGAGATCCCGGCAATAGTAGTAACCAACAAAACCAATGAACTAACTTTCAACAACCACAAAACTTTTCTCAACAACAAGGTGGCGAGAAAGGCTTGAAGATACTGTATCTCGCCTCATCTCCGACACCGAAAAGAAAAACTCGGATCGATTTCAGCAATTGGAATCGAATTTTAGAAATCAACAAGCTAGCATTCAAAACATTGAAAAACAATTAAATCAAGTAGCTCAAAATTTCTCCGAGAGACCACAAGGCGCGTTACCAAGCAATACCGAAACCAACCCAAAAGCGCAAGTACATCTCATCACATTAAGAAACCGAACCGTGGGTCCCGAGGAGGCTCCATTACCGCCAGCTGAAAGAAGCCAATCCAGCCAAACCACGACTCCACCCGCGCGCCAACCAGAAAAGGCTTCCCCACCAAATCAAGAGCCCACCAAGACTCCTCCGGTTCCATACCCCGGTCGGTTGATTCGTCAAAAGACCGATGAGCAATTCGCAAAGTTCGAAAATTTACTAAAACAATTGCATGTTAATATTCCTTTTATCGAGGTCCTAACCCAAATGCCTAAATATGCAAAATTTATGAGGGACTTCCTCACTCACAAAAGGAAAATTGAATCATTGCAATTAGTTAACTTAGGCGAAGAATGCTCCGCCTTGGTACTCAACAAACTCCCATAAAAGAAAATTGATCCTGGAAGCTTCACGATTCCTTGCTCGATTGGGGAATCCCCCATTCGTAATGCACTAGCTGATCTTGGGGCTAGCATTAACCTTATGCCCACATCAATGTTCAACCGACCCGGCCAAGGAAAAACGAGCCCTACAAAGATAAGCATACAACTTGCCGACAGATCCGTCAAATTTCCACAAGGTGTCGCTGAAAATCTATTGGTCAAAGTCGACAAATTCGTCTTCCCGGCCGACTTTGTCATACTAGACATGGAAGAAGACACCGATGTCCCCCTCATCCTCGGGAGGCCATTTCTAGCCACCGCCCAAGCAGTGGTGGATATGAATGACGGAACACTAACATTGAAGTTTGGGGACGAGGAAGTGAAGTTTGGAGTTGGAAAGAGAGTAGAAGACGAAGATCCGGTCAACTACATAAAGGTTATAGACTCAAGCTTGGATGACGCTCTCCGACGGTGTAGCAAGGGATGCAAACCATCCCACTTGAGTGACATATGACCAGGCTTTGGGTCTAGCCAAGGACCCTTATAAACGTGGCGCACCACGAAGGCATTCCGCGGAACTATCCTTAGTTTAGTTTAGATTAATTTTTATGTTTTCTAGTTTAGTTTTAATTTTCAGGAATAAAACATACTCGGGATGGCAAAGGATAACAAGGGAAACTTGAACCAGCACCCCATGCAGGAAAACAGGGCCATCCGACAAACTTTCTTCATTACAGTAGGTTCAGCACGGGCCGTGTCCGCCCAACACGGCCCCGGGCTGCACAATCTGCAGAAAATGCCCAGTTCAGGTAAACTGGACACGGGCCGTGTTCACCCAACACGCCCCCATGTCCAGGCTTCTGCTTCTTTTGATCAACTTTTTGTTACTGGCACCTGAACACTGGGCCGTGCCCGGACACCACGGGGCCGTGTCTAGACGCCCAGTAACACAAATTTTTGCTCTTTAACACCTTTTTATACATTCAATCAACCTAAAAACTTATTTTTGGGACACATTGAGGACAATGTGTAATTTAAGTGTGAGGGGGATGCTAAAACCTTGAATCTTGCAAGTCCTAATAACAAGCCTTACACAAAACTCTATTGGAACCGCTAATCACCCCAAATTTTTTCAAAAAAAAAAAAAAATTTACTTGTCTAGGTTTAACTCGGGAAATTCAAGTTCTAAAAAGGTTATATTTTTACAAATTTACAACCGATAGTGTCGTGATAAAAAGAACCAACATAAGAAAATTATGAAAAGGCATGACAAGCTTAGTTAAAATTTCATTATATATACTTGATCACATAAAAACCCATTCCCACAAAAGTGAGTTTTGAGCCTTTATTGAGCATACAAATACATATCTTTAAACTAAATGCTCATTTTTCGTTTCTTGTGTGAATAGCCGCTTGGTTCTTACAACTCTAGAACTTGCCACGACGATACATTCCCAGTCCTTACCAACTTAAACCCGAGTAAGTAAATGATGGAGGCATTAGGACTAACCCTTTTTATTTCTACACCATTATTTTTCTTTTTTTTACCACCTACCCAAAATCCCCCTAGTTAGCCCCTTTGAGCCTAAACCTTTTCATTTCATAACCCAAACCAAACACCCCTTTCATCCACCAAAACCCTTTTTATTTTTAACCTTTTGTTTTAGTAAAAAGCTCGGTTTTTCGCATGACTTTCAAAATATATATATATATATATATATATATATGTATATATATTTGTGTTAATGATGAAGCAAAAGAGAAATAACAAACAAGTTTATCAAAAATAACTTCGTTTGAATAAAAGCTTCATCAAAATAAAAGTTGCAAAAATAGAAAGTCTTACGAAAACCGACGCTTGTTACACTTTTTCGCCCTTTCAACTAACCACTAACCCAACCACCTACCTTTAACCCAAGCCTAACCCTTCACCCAAAAGTCCTCTTGATTTTTACAAAGGTGTATAGTTAAAAAGGAGGAGGATTGATTACTTGGCAAGCTTATGGTAGGAGTAAGTTCCATGCCGCTCTCGAGTGATTCACTAAAATACATCTTCGGCCGAGTGTTGAGTGATCCCCCGTGAGGTATGTGAACTTGTATATAAATAGAATTTTAAAGAGGCATGTTATGCCCTAATAAGTAATTTATCTTATGAAAAGTTTTAAATAAATCATGACGAATAGGTTTGTAAATAAATAAAAATAAAACTTCATAAAGAATCTTGGAAATCCCGACACTCTATGACAAGCCCAAAAACCTTCTCTTCTACCCATTCCATTTGGGAGTGTAAAGCCACATTATAAAGAGTTTTGCTTGAGGACAAGCAAAGATTCAAGTGTGGGGGTATTTGATGTGTGCAAAATGCAACATATAAATTACATCAATTGTGGCATAAAACTAACCCTTTTTTAGTACCAATAATGGAAAAAGTGTGCTTTTGTCTTCCTTTTGTATTTTCAGGATTAAATGAGCTCAAATTAACAAAAGAAGCAAAAAGGCAGCTAAATCTAACATAAATACAAGCAAAGGAACAAACGTGGCATGCCCGACCTCACCGAAAGCATCTTCCCAAGCAAAACAAGAGAATAGAAGGCTGAACACGCCCCGTGCTCAGTGAACACGGGGGCGTGCCCAAGTGCCAGCACAAAAGACAAAGCTATAGAAGCTTCTATCGCCCACCACGGGGCCGTGCTCAGTGGACACGGGGCCTTGGTCAACTATAAGATTCGCAGAATCCAGGCAAATCTTGATAGTACAGATACGCTTCTGCACACGGGGGCGTGCCCAGCGGACACGGGGGCGTGGTCAACTAATGCAGACAAACTGCAATTAATGAAGACAGAGAAGAGGATGGACATGGGGCCATGCCCAATGGACACGGGGCCGTGCCCGAGCTTCTGTTCAGCCTATAAATAGGAGTGCTTGGCTCAAGCTCAAACCATCCCTTGGCACACCACCTCTCTCACACTTCACCCACCGCCCACCACCACCATAACACCATCATCTACCACCATCATCCATTGTCCATCATAGAGTGTGTGAGTCGTCTCGGGATCCAAGATTGATCGTAAGAGTTCTTGACAATCAAGGCCATGTTTGCCTAAGTCTCTTACATCACTTGGTGAAGACAAAGTGTCTAGTGTAATACTTTTTATTTTTAATCTTTTCGCACTTTTTACTTGGTTATGTATTAATGACTTTAATAACTAGTTTCTTATGTTGAAGGTGATTTTTCCTTATCGTTTGTCCGTGGTGTCTTCGCATTATTTTACTGTCTATATAAAATAAAAGATTTTCACCATTCATATCTCCACGGTCTATATGGAGGTATGTTGGCTACCTGGTCGGGGGTTAAGGGAACGGTTTGGTAAGAGTCTTGCCTTGTTCAGTGTATAGATCCTGCAAGGACATGGGTCAAATTTAGTAGGACCTCCTTCAATACTTAACGGTATTGGATGGCGGGGGTCCAAACTCTTTGATCCCCTCATATGTAAGCTACTATTAATACTTTAACCTGGCTACTTAGGACTGTATCCCTGCTGACTCAGACTACTTAGCCGAGGGTAACGTCACCTTCAAAAGAGGGGCCTACCATAATATGCATTAATAACTTAATTAATTATCTTTCAATAATCCGACCCTTTAGGATTGTATCCTTGCTGACTCAAACTACTGGGTTGAGGGTAACGTCACCTTCAAAAGAGGGGCCTACTACAATAACTAAGATAATCTCTTAAAAAGTGCAAAAGTGCGGAAATAATCAAAGGTTACACTATACACAAGTCGGAGCCAAGTGATTCATCTTGTCTATCTGTTTTTTATTTTATTTTATTTTATTTTCAGCATTTTAGTTAGTTTTTATTTTTCTAGTTTAAAACCTTTTTCTAACTTTTTGATTTGATTAGACGTTGAGGATAAACCGGTACTAAAAGCTCTTGTGTCCTTGGACGACCTCGGTATTTTACCAACACTATACTACGCTCACGATGGGTGCACTTGCCCATATGTGTGTTTAGTGTTAGTAAATATCGTGTTTTATAAATTTAAAACTTGGCTAAAAAAGTGTAAAAGGGCTTAAAATATACTTAAACTTATATACACACTTCACACGCATCAACAACACATATGGTTATCGTGTAATACATGTTATACCAATAAAAACGATATAGAGTAGATATAGTCAACGAAATTACACGCATTGATGCATATAGTAGAAAAGCCTTGTATTATAATACGGACATCCATTAATGTCGAAATTACTAACTGTTGTAAATGTTTTAGTTGAAGGACACTCGCATATGAAGAGAGCGAGAGTTTAACAAATCGCGGATTTGATAGAGGGACGGTCCAAAGAGTATGCTCATCAAGGACCTAAAACACGTAGCGATCGCAAACAAGGCTAATGGCAAAAGAAGCCCGTTAGGGAAAGCATTACCAGGTGCACATTTTAAATTTAATTGCATAAATAGTAATATGCAACTAATACGTAGAGATTGAAAGTTGCATAGATAGATTGAAAACTTGGAAAAACCCGAATAGAAAATCTATCCGGGATATTGTTTCCAAGAGAAACAAATAGAGGCATTACTTACATGGGGTGTAATGTGAAAATTATAAAAAGGTCATGTATACCAGGTATTGATCGCTTACTCTGGCCAAGTAAGTGGTGAGCACGTGGCACCATGAACTTTTTATGATGGACATGCTTACATCCGATGTAGTAAGGACGGGGTGAGTGGGACAAATTAAAAAGTACCCAACTGAATCAAATGAGCAAAATAATTGATAATAATGTAAATGCACAGCCGGGTGACGGAAGCGTATTACATTAGGATAATGAGCCCGAGTGAAGGGACAAAGAAACATGTAAAATGATTAAAGTAGGCACTGGGAGGGGGTGTACTTACACTCGAACCCGGAGAATGCAAACATGTAAAATGATTAGGATATGCATTAGGAGGGAGAGTATTTACACTCGAACCCGAAAAATGTAAATATGCCTCTTAACGGGCCATTTTTGGTAAAACGTCAAACTTGAGGACTAAGTCGGAATATAAAAATGAAGCGAGGTCTTAATGAATACCGGGAGGGTTGCAATAATAACAACTTCGGTAAAACACCCGGATGATGGGTAAGAATTAAACACTTGCGTAGACCGAGAAACGGGAACTCGGATGGAAAGTTAAAAGACTCGGGTTTTGAGTCATAACTAAAAGACAACAAGATAATGTAAATATAAATTTTGAATAAGTTATGTTCAAGTATTTTAAAGTTGAACGGGTCGAATATAATATCATGCAGGACGGCATGAGTAAACGCAAGTGAGATAATAGGAGCGTTAAAAGCAAAAGAATAATGAGCCCGGTAATGGGACATAATCAAATACGAATATATGTAAACTGGATAGTGGTGAGCATAAGATGAACCGACGCATAAATGACGTGAGAAGTCATAAGGTCGGAAAATTTGTCCGAAAGAAAACGAATATAGCCTTAGACTACGGTCAAGGTCAAAGGAAATACCAAGGTGAAAATAAATGATTTTGAACATAAAAGGGTGCCTTAATGCCATATACGTATATAAATATATATACCTTTGAATAAAGACTTGAATAAAAGATGATCTACGGGATTATCATACCCTACGAGATTATAAATGATGCTAAGGTCTACAGGACCAAAAAGACCTTCGGGTCACAAATAGAAAGAAACGAATTGTTGAGGTCTCACCTTAATAAGGTAAGAAGGTGAAAATATAAAGGAATAGCCTACGAGGCTAAGTGAAAGAACCTATGGGTCAATAGGAGAAAGCGAGGGAACTTGCTACGATTCCTCGCGTAAAATGAGAACGGAAGGGAATAAATTATGGGTTGTCAATTTACTTGATATGAGTAATTGACTTAGTTAAAAGGAAAAACGTTAAACTAAAATTCAGTTTTAGTAAGAAACAACGTTTTAACCAATATGAATATTATGAGACGAATTCGGAAAATGATTAATAGCAACGAATTTAGATCTTAACACCGATGGGTGCAAGGCAATGCATTCGAAAGAGAGACTTTCGATAAGAAAAGAAGACATAAACTTAAACATGACGTGATGTGATCACGGTCACAAAGGTGATACAGAATATAACCACGTTATAACGTGAGTTGCAAGATATGAAATCATAAACACGCAAAAGGCCAACGACGGCAATATAGTAAACCCGGGTGATGGGGTATAAGGTAACCGGTGACTAACAAGTCTAACCGCCAAATTAAATAATCAATAAAGATAGTGGATACAAGCTGAAAGTAACGGACCTCGAGGCCTTACACATGAAAGACGCACGCGTCAATATAAAAGTGAAAACTTTTGACCAAAAGGAACAGGTGCCTTGAAAACGAAACTAGGTTCGTTTGATTAAACCAATGAACTACGTAAATAAGGTTTCGGGGACGAAACCTCTTTAAGGGGGGTAGACTTGTAACACCCCGAAAACGGGTTTGGTAATCAAACCCCGTTAATACTAAAAGACGGGTAAAATACCATGAATGGTAAAAATCAACCCGGTAAATGTAAGAGGCCCGAGTTAACGGGACTTAAAATAAAACGGGTTAGGTAACACCTCAAAAATATATAGGTTTCGTATATATATTGAATATCGGTTATGAACAAGATGAAATAACTAGGAAGTAAATAACCTAGTTAATTACGTGTCTTGTAGTAATAAAGAAGTTGGTTAAAATACACTCAAGGTAACTTGGGTAAATTAGAGGGGCCATAAGGGACAACCTAGAAACAAGTTTTAATTAAATAAAACTCTCAACACCAAAACACACACCTTGAGTGTGTGTTCTGGTCGACATTTTTCCACAGGAGCAAAGGAACTCCTTTGTTCAACCCTAACTTGTCTAAATCCAAGAAATTGAGAGGCCAAATTAGCCCCAAATCGACGCATGAACACGAATTCATGATCACCTAAGCATGGGGATCACAAGGTATGTCAAATTTCTTCATTCGGTTTCATCTCGAATTCTTGGTGAAAACTTGAAAACGAAATTATTGCTAGAATATTGAATGTATGAATGATACTATGTTGAATCCATGCTTAGGAACGAATTATGATTGAGAAACTTGGTGAATTGATGATATAAAATATGAAATTTATAATCATCTATGTAAGTGCTAAATGGGTTTTGTGGGAAGATGATGAACACTAGATTTATGATCATCAATTTGGTGTTATTCGATTTCCATGAAGTAAGTCTAGGTGTTGTTATGCATGCTAGACATAAGAACTTGTGAATGATGTTAAAACTTGGGTAAATAACTAGTTATGAAAATTGAGTGTTGATTTTATAGAATATGCCCACAAGGTGTTTGTTGAAATGCCTAAGTGAATGTTCATATGTTGAAATTACGAATGAAACGCATAATTGCCTTGTTTGACTAATTACGTGAAAGATGGGTTAAAGCGGGTTCTAATCATAATGTTGATTTGACTTAATTGTGTAAACCATGTGATAAAAAAGTAGTTAACTTTTGATAAGCTAAGTTAACTAATCATGAAGTCGAATAGTAGCTTCGGCATAGAAAATAAGTGAGGTGGAATAGTCGTGATTTTTATGACTAATTTAACCGCCTTGTAAATGATTGACAATAGTTTGACGCCTAACGAGCTAGGTGGAGGCTTGGGAAAGAAGCGGTCAAACGAATCAAGCAGGAGAGGAAAAGCATAATTCGAATGCAAGGTAAGTATAGCTTACACTAGTAATATATTTTAGAATGTTCTTTTGTTGTATTAATTACGAATAAGACAAATGCCTAATTGAGATATGGTGTTCCGGCGTGTAGTCGTACGGAACAAGATAACCAAATAGGATAAGAAACCGTATTGATTGTTAAAAACGAGTTAAATCGGTAATTCGATCATGTTATGACGAATGAAACATGTACTTTTAAAGGTTACCATATAAGGTAAATCATGATAACCAATAAGGGTAAAATTGTAATTTGGTCACTCGTTGATAATAATTGTTGGTTTTGAAAGATACTTATTTCGTAAGCCTTAATAGGCCAAAAAGCGTTAATAGGTGATTTATAATTAAAAGGACCGTGCGGTGTAAACCAGAGTGAGTCATGTAGACGAGATGACAATAAGCTTCATCTCGCCAATATAATCGGTCATTTAGACCAAACGGGTCAAAAGGTGAAAATATCACTCTTTGACAATATCGACTAATGGTTTGTCGAGTTGTATGATTTCAGGAATAAATATCAAATGGATACTTACATCGCTATTACTTAGCGGTTACTAAGGAAAGGTATTGAAACGGGTCAATATATACATTGATTCGAGCCAGGTATGTATAATATAGATTAACTACTCAATAGGAACTAGAGGCTCCTTGATAGTTAAATGCAGTCATATAGATATTTGGTTACTTTAATAAGCAAACCGAATGATTCATATGATGATCGTTGTGTTTTGAAAATACAATGACTTTTGTATCAAATGCATGGTTTAAAACAGGGCTTTTGGGTCGAAAATGCTTTTAAAAGTCCTTTATATTAATGAAAGGACTAAATGGACCAAAATGCCCTTGTAAGCTAAATCGAGCGAACGACCCATAAAGGTTGTTCGGAAAAGAGTAGTATGCATAATTAAACACTTAGAATGAGTATACAAAAGCGAAAGATGTGAATCCTTAGTCATTTTTGTAACACCTGTGCCTCCACGGCCATCAAACAAATACTAAACCAATGAAATATTGTATTTCATACTTGGGATTTGTAAAAATATGTGTATCATTTGCACATATCGATTTTTGTTCAATTTCAAACTCTAAATCGCTTTCTGGAAGGTTATACGCGCACCAATGCGTAAATATAACCAGTTTAATGCAAGAAACACTCCGGAATAGTGACATTGGCTTAACATACCTTAAATAACCCTTACATAACTTAGAAATAAGTTTTGAAGGCTTTGGTATGGCAAAAACAAGTTAAATCGCTTACAGGGACTAAAGTTGACAAACTGCGAAAGTATGCCAATTTGAACTGTAACAGACATTCCGGAACATGACCATAAGTTAAACATACCATAAATATCCTTCACATAGCTTAGAAATAGGATTTGAGGGGTTCGGTATGCTAAAACAAACTTTTGGGTCATTCAGGGACTAAAAGTGTCAAAAAGTGCACAAGTTTGCACTTTTGCACATAACTCAAAAATTTATGTAAGCATGACTATATTATGCTTTAGTGTTTGGCTTGCCAAAAATCCATTCGTTGCGTCATTTGGATCGTTTTTCGCGCTTATGCGCATTCCGTCGTAATTAAGCGAACATCGCGTTCGTACGACCAAACGAACCAACACCCGGCATATTTTTGAGCATGTTTCATGTCCACAATGTTTAGGCATCATTTTAGGGCCTTAAAGTTGGCTTTACGGGCCTTAGAAGTGTCGGAAATGGCTTAAATACACAACAGGGACCAAAACTGTCATTTTTGAAACTTATTTTCTGATCAGAACCCCCATGCGGCCCGCATTAGTTTTGGTGTATCCTGAAGCGGGCCGCGTCAGCCTCTGCAGACCAGATTCAATGTTTAACAGCCTGTTTGCAGCTGTTTTGCACCCCCAATCCCAATTCCAAGTGTCAATTTCCTATGGTGAGTGGCAAATGAGCTACCATAAGGTTCCGACAAGTGTACGGCTTTGATCGTGCCCCCTTTTTCCAAGAAACGATCTTAACGGTTCTCCGAATACTATAAATACCCAACCCACTTCACTTCTAAACTCACAAGAATCTGATCCAAAAGACTCTAAGTTGGAACCATTGTTTCATACCTGAGTTATTTGGATCTAGATTAGCATTCGGGGACCCTTCGTAAGTATTCTTTCGTTCTTTTATTGCTTTTCGAGTCTTTTCGAGTCTGAAAGTCAAACTTTGTTTGACTTTCTGCGTTGACCAGTTTATGGTCAATGCGAAGTTCGTTTGAACTTCGCAACGTGAGTGTAATCACGTTGGTTATAGTCCCTTGGGACTATGCCTACTGATTACCACGTTGTCTAGGGTCGTAGGGTAAGCGATCTAATAAATCGCTTATACCTTCGAACCCGACCCATTTGGTCGATCATTAGGATCCGACCAAATACATTAGGTGACCATAGTAGGTAGGGAATAACCTTCCGAGGTTATACCCTATGGTCGCTTCGTTTGAATAGTTGTATGATAGGTAGTTTATATGCCTTAGGTAAATTACCAGAATACCCTTTTCATGTATAATTGGTAATTAAGCATATGTAACCTAAACTTTTGTCACATAACTGATTATGTAACATGTTTAGGCATATAACACTTGTCATAGGACTAGTTAGACGGTCCGAACGCGTTTCACGCGCACGACGCGTTAAAGTAGCATAAGCTACCTTAATGGGTCGCGCTGGGTCGAAAGCACTTAGGTTAGTCTCAATGTAGTATGTAGGCCTTGTTAAACCATATCATATGAGTTCCAATACTCATTTGGTTTACCAAGCCTCATCCTATCCGATCTCCCGATTTAAGTCCGGTTTATTTATATAGTTTTAGATTGCCGACTGATTCCGTGCTCCCTCAAGCTTTGTTTGGTTGTTGTTCAAGACCTCTAAGCATTCTCAGGCGAGTACATTATTCCCCTCTTTTACTGTTTTCAACTGTTTTGGGGTGACTCATATGTGCTAAATGTCTTAACAATGATTTCAAGAACAATTACAATGGTTTCAAAAACAATTACAATGTGGTTTCAAGAACAATAACAATGGTTTCAAGAACGATTACAATGGTTTCAAAAACAATTACAATGGTTTCAAAAACAATTACAATGTGGTTTCAAGAACGATAACAATGGTTTCAAGAACGATTACAATGGTTTCAAAAACAATTACAATGGTTTCAAGAACGATTTCAATAAAGTGAACAAACTTGTTGGTTGTAGTTACATAACCAATGACATTCATTAGCAATGATCAAGCCGACCAGTATTAGGTTATGGTACCATAGGATCTGACAAATCCCGTTATTCTCTATACCCATGGTTATGTGTGGGTATTTTGGGTAATGACTGAATCTGTAATTATTAATTTACCCTTTGGTAAGGGTTTGTTAAGAACGAGAACGAGTTGGAACGATGAACGAGTCAAGAAGGTTTGAATGTTATTAGAAAATCGACCATAAAGTAGTTTCACAATTAAAACAAGAACGATTTGAACGATTAAAACAACAAGAACGATTTGAACGATTTCACAAAATGTTTTAACAATTGGGTAAACATTTGGACATGATTTACATTTGATCATGCATTTCCACGAAACATAGTATTGATTTAAACCAAGTTTTACTTCAATACTTTGTTTTGTGCGTTTCACCTATGGTTTAGTTGATGCATTTCACTAGCCATACATATCATTTTGGTTACACATTACATGGTTTACATTTGACACAAACACTTTTGACATTGGATATACATAACATGATTTACATCTTGACATGAACATTTTGACATATTATTCCAATACATTTGACAGTTGGTTTACACATAGACATCTTACATTGTTGGTTTGGTCTGAGTAAGTGATTTAAGTAACGAGGCGTGTGTAATATGATATAAGCATGGTGGATACGCCGCTGGTACTTCCTATATATAAGTGCTTATATGGTATTACATATCGTAGCGTTGTTTAAATCATTTCAATTTAAACATATAACATTTTATACAAATAACATACTTTTCACAATACATTGTTGTACAAACAACTTAACTTATACAAACTCATTTTACATGGTTATTCATTTAATCATGCATTATTCTCTTATTTATACATATCATCTGAACTTATTATTTTTCAAATGATTTACAAAGCAAATTACAAGGTTCATGACTAAACATTTTCTTAAACAGAAGTCATGAATCTTATTTTCACAAAACCTATGTACTCGCCAGCATTTCTTTGCTGACCTCGTTTTCACATATGTTTCAGGTATTGTTGAAAGATATCGATTGATAGGATGCATGCTCACATAGGACTGGACAAGGCCTTAGTGGCTCAATAACAATGATAGACTATGTTTAAATTGTGTATTTAGATTTCCAGACGATGTAATTATTCAATGTTTAATAAAACGAAACACTTTTTGGTATCCATGGTTATGAAACATTAATTCTGTTACAACACTCCCCGACGTTTCCGCCACGTTTTGTATGTTACACGTGGTCGGGGTGTGACAATTTTACTCTATAATAGTCTTTGCCGTAAAATAATGATTCGAGGGGTAAAACTCAGAGTTTAGGAATTTCCACACTTTATACAACACAAATATAGTTGTGAAGAAAGATTATTTGATAAGAAATGTGGTAGTATAATGCTTGATGTGAGTGAAAGAGATTCATGCTTAAAATAGGCTTAATTACCCTTAACGGGTCAAAATAAGCACTTGAGTGTAGCGGGTTTTAAATACGTAAGAAACTCGTGACTTGAACCTAATATGATAGGAGATATTGAAATTATGAATTTCATGAGTTTAGGGAGCATACAAACCTGTTTTTGTTTGATATATGCATGAACGGGTCAAAACAGCAAAACATGATGAACATACAGCAGCTACCGTAAGTTACGGTAGCTATCGTAACTTACGGTAGCAACTAAAGTTGTTACGGTGGTATTATACTGCCTTACGGCAGCCCCTGAAAGCCCAGTGGCTACCGTAACTTACGGTGGCTACCGTAAGTTACGGTAGCGCCCAGTTATTTTTGTTAAGTTTTGTTTCGCGAATCCATTTGAACAAGTTTTAAACCGCGTATGACTAAAATCATTTCATGTTTATGAAATGTAGGTTACCTAGCAGTACCGGATGACGACTGAGCCCGATGAAGAACCGAACACGATCAAGAAACAAGCTTCCGCAAGTTGTCACCGTTTTTCATTTTAAACGACGAATTTAATTACTCTATGTTGTTTTGCTTTCAAGTTTAGAAAAGTTTTAATAAACCTGTACTTGAGCATGAAGGTTTAAATATAAATACTCATTTAGTTTCTGATTATTTACGGAAATCGCTAAATAATAATATGGTTGTTATAGAATAACGAGTGGGATGACACAGACCCCAACGACCCAACTTGGCAGGATGACGAACGATCCTCAGTCTTCAACCGCTTGCAGCGGAACCATGAAAATTACAAGCCAAGGCAGCGCATTGCATACAGCGAGGAAGCAGAGCGAGACTTCATTCTCGCCTATAGACCAGCTGAAGCCACAGAACATTCAAAATTTATCCCAAAGATTTCTCTCGCACCGCTTTCAAGAGAAAAGCTACCCCCAACAGTGGGAAATTCAATGGTTTAACTGATCCTGACGATCATGTCAGAGTATTCACAAGCGTTGGTTGTATGGGAGGATGGAATATGCCAATGTGGTGCCATTTGTTTATCCAGACGCTTACTGGGGCTGCTCGCGCCTGGTTCGACAGCCTTCCGCCTGGAAAAATTAGTTCATGGGTTGATTTTAGAACACAGTTTGTAAACCACTTCAGCCAGCAGAGACGCTATCAACGAGACACGTCTGAAGTAACAGATATCTGGCGCAGGGAAAATGAAGGTTTGGAAGACTTCATTACTCGCTTTAACAAAGAATGTCTGGAAATTGGCGGTGTAGGAGAACAGCTCATGCGCGCTCACTTCAAGAAAGCCATTCGTTGTGATAGTCTCATCAGAACTATCACTGGCAAAGACAGTATGCCCAAAGAATGGGACAAGGTGATGGAAGCCGCCAAAATAGTAGCGCAAACTGAAGAGTCGCTAGCTGGCGCCAAGAGCTCATACACCGAAGATCGCTTTTCCAAGAAAAGCTTGCGCGACTATGGCAAGCGCAACAAAGGCAAAAGTCATGACTGGAAATCTGGAAGATCAAGTGGTTATGAGGAAAGACCGCGCTAGAAAGAAGACGCGTGAAAAACAATTGACAGAATTGGGTATCGAAAGGCAGTCAGGGATGATAACCGAGAAAAGCACTGGACTCCGCTCACGAAAACACCAAAAGAGGTGCTAATGACGGAGAACCATGATTTCAAGGCTCCAAGGCCTATGACAAACAAGAAGGGGCAAGACCCGAACCTGTACGGCGATTTTCACAAGGATACAGGTCATCTGACAGATGACTGTATCAGCTTACGACAAGAGATCGAGAGAGCGCTAAAGAGCGGAAAGTTAAGCCACCTGGTGAAAAACGTGCGCAAGGAAACACGCCAGATCCAGCGCCATGACGATGGGAACCAAAAGAAGGTCAGGCGCCTGGAAACTCATATGGTCAACGGACCAAGATACAGCGCAAGAGATAATGGCAAACGCCCTTACGAACCTGCATGGCAAGAACAACAGGTAATCTTCCCGGTAGTACGCGGGGGCCCTCGCGCCACACGCCCCGTCGTCATTACCGGTATCATCGGTCATTATGAAACAGAATACATCTTCATTGACCCGGGAAGTACAGCCAACATCATCTATGAGCAATGCTTTAATTAGTTTGACGATGAAGATAAAGCGAGACTTGAGCCGGTTGATTACCCTCTGTCAGGATTTTGCAACGAAATGGTCTTCCCGTTAGGCCAAATCAGCTTCCCCATCACGTTATCTGACGGGAAGCATTCAAGAACCACAATTGTCAACTTCATGGTAATTCCTGTCAAATCAAGGCATGATGTGTTGATTGGGAGAGAAACCCAAGGTGAATTAAACATGGTAACTTCCACACCCCACTCAGCCATTGGGTTCCCAACTGAGACGGGGGTGGCAATTATCTATGCGAAGAAAGAAGTAATGTCAGCAGAGGATGTGCGCCCAGCAAAAGCGGCAAAAATTTCAACGACTGAGCCAGAAAAGTGGGTTTTAAACCGAAAATACCCAGAGAAAACGGTGACGATTGGCCACGCAATCTCACCAAACATTAGAACGCACCTCAAACAACTTTTGTTCAGAAACATGGATATTTTCGCCTGGACCCCGGCTGACATGACCGGTGTCCCGCGCGACGTTACTGAGCATTGTCTTAACACTTATCCCTCCGTTGAACCAAAAGTGCAAAGAAGGCGCAGCTTAGGGGCGGATAAGACTAAAGCGATGAATGAGCAAGTGTGTGAGCTGCTAAAAGCAGGAATCTTGAGAGAGGTGCGCTATCAAAGCTGGGTTGCAAACCCCGTAATAGTGGAGAAGTCTAATGGAGGATAGAGAATGTGCGTCGATTATACCGATCTCAACAAGGCGTGCCCCAAAGATTGCTATTCTTTGCCTGAGATCGACAAAAAGATAGACTCTCTCGCGCCATACAGATGGAAATGTTTTCTAGATTGTTACAAGGGGTATCATCAGGTTCAAATGAAGCTCGAGGACGAAGACAAGACAGCTTTTCGAACCGACATCGGCATCTTCTGTTACACAAAGATGCCATTCGGTCTCAAAAACGCTGGCGCAACCTACCAGCGCCTGATGGATACGATTTTTGCTGATGACATCAGAAAGAATATAGAAGTCTACATCGATGATCTCGTGATTAAAAGTCCTGAGGAAGACCAGATGTTAAAGGACATTGAGAAGACATTTAACTCTTTGCAAAGCGTGAAGATGAAGTTAAATCCAGCCAAATGTTCCTTTGGTATGGAGGAAGGCAAATTCTTGGGCTTCGTGGTCACAAATGGTGGTTTTAAAGTTAATCCAGAAAAAGTTCAAGCCATAGAGCGGATGTCATCACCGCGAACGATCAAAGAGATGCAAAGGTTGGTCGGACGCCTAGCCGCGCTTAACCGTTTCCTATGAAATCACGCTGCAAAGTCATATCCTTTTATCAGCACTCTGCGCAGCAAGAATTCAAATGGACGCCTGAAGCAGAAGCCGCTTTACAGCAAATGAAAGAATGCTTAATCAAGCTCCCTACCCTGACCGCGCCGTTCGAAAAGGAACCACTCATCCTATACTTGTCTTCTTCAGATAAGGCAGTCGGGTCCGTACTGCTAGTGGAGGGAGATGGAGTTCAAACTCCAATTTACTACGTCAGTAGGGTGCTTACAGATCCAGAAACGATATACTCAACAATGGAAAAGCTAGTGCTTGCGCTGCTACACGCCTCCAGGAGGCTGCGTAGATACTTCACAGGCCACGTCATCACCGTACTTACTAATTTTCACATTGGCACAATATTGCAAAAGCCAGAAACATCTAGGCGGTTAACAAAGTGGGCGATCGAGCTGGGGGGCCACAACATTATATACAGGCCGCGCCCAGCATTCAAGGGGCAAGTGCTAGCGGACTTCGTCACTGAAATCCCAGAAGATAAGATCAAAGATTGCGAGATTGTAGAGACTCCCATAAAAGACACGCCCGGTGGGTTATGGTTGCTTTACACCGATGGAGCCTCAAACGAAGATGGCGCAGGAGCTGGATTGCGCCTTGTTAGCCCTGAGAAACATGAATTCACATACGCCATCATGTTGGATTTCAAGAACACCAACAACGAGGCGGAATATGAGGCATTCTTGGCAGGCTTGCGCCTCGCCATCAAAATGGGAGCTCAAAACCTACAAGCGCATGTTGACTCACTCCTGATCGCCAGTCAAATCAATGGATTATATGATGCAAAGGGCGAAGTTATGGCTTTGTATTTAGACCAAGCAAAAGAGTTGCTTAAACGATTCAAGTCATATAAGGTAGTGCACATCAATCGCTCAGAGAACAAACCAACAGACGCCTTGAGTAAGCTCGCTTCAACTTCTTTTCAACATCTCGCCAAAGATGTAAGAATCGAAGTACTAAAAACCCGTTGGTTTTGCTGCGTCAAGTGAGTGTGATCGAGATAGGGCAACCATCTTAGATGACCCCTATAATCTAGTATTTGCAAGAAGGAATACTCCCTGACAACAAAGCAGAGGCAAGAAAGATACAGAACAAGTCCCTGCATTATGAGATGAATGGCGGTATCTTGTACCGAAAATCCTTCTTGGGGCCACTTCTGTGCTGTGTGGACCCCCAAGACGCAAATTACTTGATAAGGGAGATTCATGAGGGAATCTGCGGCATCCATGCAGGCCCACGCATGGTCGTCACGATAATAATGAACGCTGGATATTATTGGCCAGGGATGCATGTCGACGCTCTAAAGGAGTTGCGCAAATGCGACTCCTGTCAAAGGCACTCCC